>JANLCG010000015.1:4019280-6419280 GCA_026119515.1 Ascochyta koolunga | reverse complement strand
GCTTCGATGACCACTCAAGCCTCAGAAGATGCATGCCAACCCCGCTCCACATCTCTGCTGCCCATGCATCGTCTGCACTCCTCCAGTCAATGCACTGCGATCCCAATTCTCCAATTCGCCTGCTTGCAAGTCATGCGAACCGGAGCTGGCCCATTTGGGGGCTCGGCAGCGTGGCTCAGAGCCCAAAGTCACCATGCCTTGAGAGGCTGTGATTCGACTGTACACCCACGAGGTGGCTGATCTGTCTCGCTGTCGCATTCTCGCCCAGACCGCCATCACAATGGACAGGGCTCGTGAGCAGGATCTGCTCAGCTGTCGACAAGATGACGAGTCTCGGATGCGACGTGGAGTCGAGAGAAAGTTCGAATGAGTATTGCGGCTGTACGACTTCTCCAAACGATTCCCCCTTGCGTTGGCAGCACATGAGCAGAAAACGGGGAACGGATCGAGTCGACGTCCCGCTGCAACCGAGAACGCCATCCGCTTCAAAGGCTCACCTACGGCAGTACTGCCCTGGAGTCCGTTCCTACCCTATTGGCAGACTCCATATTTTCCAACCAGTCACAACATCTATCCCGCATGATGCATATCGTCGAGGCGTCGATACAGAACTTCAGACCATGAATCGTCCGTGCAGTCCATGAATGTGATAGTGCCTGGGTCCGTCAGTTCCTTTTTGGGACCCATGTTAGAATCGCTATCACACCTTGGCCCAATAGCGCGGGTTACTGCGAGCGGTTGAATAGGATTCGCCATTTGCTGCTACGATACAGATGCCCTGAACCCTGCGTGTGACTTCTTCTCCACTCCACGCACGGAACATAAGGGTCGCGCAAGGCCGCTGCTAACGCACGTTAATCTGAGCTGTTTCCAGAAAACGGTTTTCGGTTTTCGATTTCCCAGCGCCCACGAACCGAAGCAAAAGAAAAAGAAGAATCACAACGGTACACGAATGAAGAGTTGGGTCGTCGCATTACAACACGGAAGCGGCGCAGATCAGTCGGTTACACAACACATCAAATCTGGTTCGCTCTACCGCGCCTTCACACTGCATGAACACAACAGACGCTACTCCACACTCGTACCCATGTAGAAGCGTGGACCCGGTTATTCTATAAGCAATCGCTGTCCCAACCTCATCATCAACTGGACTTGGCCAAATCGATTCTGCGATCCAGCTTTTGCTGGCAGCAGGTTCCACAAGCTGTAAGCTCTAGCGCACACCAACACCAACACCAACGACCAATATGCCGGCGATAGCAGAAGCAGTAATGGGCCAGGCGGAGTTGGCTTCGGACAAATTCGAAACCACAGCCACACACGCGCAGCGTGATGTCGCATACGTCGTTGCGTCGCTCTTGCGGCGGTTGAACATACCGTACAACAGCACAAGTCCGCCGGGATTGATCGAAGCCAACACAGTGGACCCTTGGAACAAAAGTGGCAAATATGCCCTTGCATTTGTCTACTTCTGCATACCACTGCTCACTGTTGCTGCGCTCCTGCGCTACTACCATCTGTTCACGGATAAGATCCGGACCGCGCTACACCAAGAAGAGGTATTACAATCCTCAGCGACATCCTCCCCCGACACAGACTACGAAATGTCGGTTCTCTATACTGACAAGTCTACTATGAAGTTCTTCCCTCGAGAAGGCCCATTACCAAGCGGGCCAAAGACACAGTCCAGTGTTTCGTCGGTTGGGCTAATCAACAACTTGGTGGCCCTTTTTCGTTTCGTTTTCTATCGGCCAGTTCGACAGATCAACATCCGCAAAGGCTGGAGGCCAATTGTATTTCCTTCATTAAGCGTCATTGTCATCGTACTGTTCGCGTTCGTTGTAGGTGTATTGTACTGCTGTTTACCTCAGCCCCTATTTTGGAAGAGCATTGCCTATGGTTCGCCACCACTTGCCATTCGTGCTGGCATGATGGCAGTCGCCCTACTGCCGTGGATTGTCGCGCTCTCCATGAAAGCTAATCTCATCACGATGGTGACGGGTATTAGCCACGAACGATTGAATGTATTGCATAGGTGGGCGGCCTACCTTTGCCTTGTGCTTAGTATACTACACACTGTACCTTTCTACGTCACCCCAATCTGGGAGAAAGGTGCTCGAAAGGTATTTGAAACCTTCTTCCAGCAGGATGGCTTCTATGCCTATGGTACTGGTACGTACAGCCAGATCTTTATATTTCCCATTTGTGGAGCACTCAAGCTAACATATATGTAGGCATCGCCGCTCTCGTACCACTATGCTTTCTATGCACGCACTCAATCGCACCCCTTCGCCATCGCATGTACGAGCTCTTCGTAGCCCTCCACGTGCCGGTCGCTATGGTCTTCCTCGGCATGATGTTCTGGCATTGCAACAACTACCTCACTTCCTGGCATTATCTTTTCTCCACCCTTGGCATCTGGCTTCTATCATATATCATGCGATTGTTCTATTTGAACTGGACCAATCCGTTCCGGTTGTCATGGCTGATCGGAGATGAAGCAGCTGTGACACTCATGCCGGAGAACGCCGTCAAGATCACAATCCCCACCCAGACGAAGTGGAGGCCTGGACAGTATGTCTACCTCCGAATGCCTGGCATCTCGGTATTCGAAAACCACCCCTTCACCATCGCATCGCTGTGCGACGACGACTTCCCTTCGGAATATGGGGAGGGCTACAGAGACATGGTCCTTGTCTTTAGGCCATTCGGTGGCTTCACGAAGAAGGTCGTTGAGAGTGCTTTAACACATGGTCCATGGCATACATACCGCGCCTTTGTAGATGGACCATATGGAGGCATGCAACGGCGCATCGAAGCGTTTGAAGATGTCGTACTCATCGCTGGAGGCAGCGGCATCACCGCGATCATCTCGCAGCTTCTCTGTCTCATCAAGAAGATGCGCGACGGCAAAGCTGTCACGCGCAAGATCCACGTCATCTGGGCGCTAAAGCGTCCCGAGACAATGGAATGGTTCAAAGAAGAATTGCGCATCTGTCGCGAGTTTGCGCCTCCAGAGACGGTAGAATGCCAGTTCTACATCACAGCAGCAAAACGCGTCGTAGGGGAGGACTCGTCAGCGCGAAAACCCCAACACGCCCTGTATCGATGTTCTTCCACGATAAAGTCAACGATGCCTTTCAGAACATCGCAGACCACCGCCTCTCCGGCATATCTGGCATCTCTTCGAAGCGTCACTCCGCCTTGATCCGTGACGAAGCCCAAGGCGACCCTGAGAAAGAAAGCGAACTGCGTCGCGAGAACGAAGATAACATCACAGCACTTCCTCAAGCGCACATGAGACACCTCGCGCCTCCGCGACCAAGCTATCAGAGCGGCTACTCTGACACATCATCGAACCACGACATGATCTCCCCAGTACTAGAACTGACGTCCGCGCGCCGCACAGAGCGTAACCTCTCGCTGGACATCTCGCAGGCCATAAAATCCGGTTCGGGCGCCATCAACCCAGATGTGTACAACCCCGGCGAGCCCTCCAATGTGCAGGGCTTCGACTTCGGCTTCCCCTCGACACCGACTGAGTTCCAGAAGAACCTGATGCGCTTTGCATTCCTGCCGGCCGCCGTCAAGAAAAAGGACGGCTGGAGCACAGAGTACGGTCGCCCGGATATTCCTTTCCTGCTCAAGGGGCTGAGCAGGAGCTTTGGACGCCGTACCTGTGTCTTCATCTGCGGCCCGCCTAGCATGCGCGTCAGCGTCAGCGAGACAGTGGCCGATTTGCAGAGGAGTGTGTGGAGCAACGGCGACCGGGATGAGATATTTTTGCATGCCGAGAACTATGCGCTGTAGTGGGTGCGCTAGAGTTGTGTGGTCGCCTGTCCTGGACCTTTTGTACATAGTGGCCTTGGAAGATTTTCTTTTCTTCTGTTGGTGTATATACCCCTTTCTTAGACACTGCTCTCTTGTATGTACGTAACGACCTGAAACGATCGAGATTGGCCAATGCTAGGCTCTCTCTCCAAATATCATATTCCACATTAATACCCCATATCGAACCCCCGAATCCGAATACGCGCGCGAGCCTTCTACCACGACGCTAATAGTCCGACTCATCATTCCAATACAGCGTCTCATGCTGCACCTCTGGCCCGGTGGCCGCAAACTCCCAGCCAAACTTGATGCGTAGGTACTGCAAGACGTGGCTCGCGACCTTGATGTGCCCGAAGTCGGTCGGGTGGTACTGCGGCCCAATGTCGTTGTGCTGCAGGATGCCCGTGCTGTTGAAGTAGTGCACGTAGCCCTCGCTCTCGTAGTGCTTGTACACACTGTATATTTCGTCTTTGAAGGCACCGACCTCGTAGTACGTGTTCCCCTGCCGCGCGAAGCCGTTCCATAGCGACATGAGGATGATGTGCGCGTTGGGGTAGACTGTGTGGACTTTGGAGACAAAGGAAATGTACGAGTTGTAGTACTTTTCATTTGTGACATTGTTTGCCGTGTTGTTGTCGTTGGTGCCGAGATTGATGATGACGAGATCTGCCGGTTGGTGTGCGGAGAAGTCCCAGGGCTCAGATGCGTTGCCGTGGATTTGTTGGGCGCGACCATTGGTGTCATACGTTTCGAACCACTGGTGTTCTTGTCCTCGGAGGTTGCCCCAGCAGTTGGCATCGTGCAGGCAAATGCCTGGGTGCGCAGTTATGCTGAATTCGACGTCGCCGAGTCCGGCGCCAATTGTGTAGCCGAAGCCGCTGAAAGCTTCGTACGAGCTATACATGCCAGCGGTTAATGAGTCCCCTACAAATTCAATCGACTTTGAGAAGTTCGGCACTTTGATAAGTTTCGAGCCAGCGGAAAGATGGACCGCGGAGACTTGGACTCCGTATCCCCAGTTCGTCACCCTCATCTCGAAAGTCAGCGGTAGCTGATCTGGTTGCGTAAGATTTAGACCGGGATTTTCTGCAGAGACCAAGTGGTGGGTTGCATTAGCGGTGATGTTGGTGAATTGCCAATCGAGCCCTACGACCCGGTAAGCTATCAGTACACCCTTCGATGTATGCTGGCCAAAGGTGATGGCCATGTCTTCACCCTCAAACGCAAACTTGAGACCGGGTGCTGCCCACCAGGAAATATGTTGGCTGTCCCATCGACCCTTGTATGAAAGCTGAGGGGAGTTAGCTCCATATGTAGTCCATGCTGTCGAGTTCCAGCCGTTGCCAATGTTGTCGATTCTGGTGTCTAGGAAGTGAGTATCCCGAACTTGTCCATTCTGCAAAATGACAGCGTTGGCGGCTGTTACGAGTGATAATATAGCTTGAATAGACTGAAAAAACCTCATGACCACTGCGAATAACAATCAGTAGCTAGTTGAATTTGTTTGAGAAAAAGAAATGGAAGCGTTGAAGCTTTATGAAATGCGTCGACTTAATTACAATGAGACGACTTGAGGCTATAGAGCCTTGCACCATCACGACCCCAAATTTCTTCCCTACAGAGTCCGTATAAACGACACTAGCCTAAATGACCGCTGAGGTAGTTGTCCTGTTCCTCGTTCTCGGAGGGGTTTCTCCGGTACCTCCAAGGTAAGGCCGCCACGTGATCAGTCGGTGCAATGGAGGTAGATGGCTAAGTCAGCATCACACCAGCCCAATTCATCTGCCGGTATCACCTTCTTATTGTGGGGTCTACCCCTCCGTGCAACTCGGTGCAAGATGACGGGGTTTGTTCAAACTCGGCAAAAGTCATTACCCTGGCTCTTGACGAGAAAGCGCCAGAGAAGTGCACACGGTGACGGCTTCGTCTGTCAGCTTCAGACTACACCTGGGATGGCGAGGCGAGCGACAGCAAGGGAATACAGCAAGGAAGGGTGGATGACAGGTCCGTTTTGACGGCTGTTTGCTGGCAAACACCCGTTGTCTTCCACGCGAGTTGCGGTGCACGAAGAGACGAGGGATGTCGCGCAAAGTGGTGCAGCGGCAGACAATGGCCGCGAATCACCTGGCTCGGAGATGGCTTGGGCTGGGGAGGGTCACTCTGGTGTGTGATATGAGACGAGCGGTTCATGCGATGGTTGCTTCTTCTCGGCGGCTGGGACGCCCACGGCTGTTCTTGGCGCCTCGCCCGCCATCGCGCTCCCCTCTTCCTGCCATCACAACGCTTTAGGATTCCCTTTTGCGGGTGCTGTAACGTGCAACAAACCCACAGCGTGCGACGCCTACTAGCTGCTTGTAGGCTGAGGAGCGTCCCGACAATGTCCTTAAGATAATGTGCACATGTCCACCGTTCGGGTCTCTGACCTGGGGCTCAACTCCTCAGAGCAGCGATATCTCCAAGCCCAGATTGCAACTGCCACATCGCAGCAAGGCAGCAGCTCATCCCACGCCGCTTCGAGGGCATCCAGCCAAGGCCGATTACTCCTGGATCCCACCAGTTTGCAGGCGCTCGGCGCCCACTTTGACCGCCTGATGTACTCGATACAGCAGCGGTGGCAATACGTAAGCTGGCGAGGCGTGTTCTGGGGCTTGCAAGGAGTCATGAAGTGCTGATGGCCTCACAGCTTACCCAACAGACTCAAACGGCGACTCAGGTGCAGTACGACCGCGCTGGCAACGCCATGCAAATGGCCGACGCTGAAATCGCCCGTTTTCGATCCATACTTCGCGAGATCGACGAGCTCCAAGTCGAATTCGATAAAGTACGCCGTATTGGGGAGATAGTCAAGGGCTTCAAAGCCCGTGTTGACTATCTGGACCGCCGATTCTAACCCATCTACACAAACCAAGCCTACCAACCAACCAACACTCCTTGCCACCTTACGACTCACGACATTACATCAGGGCTAGCGAATCTCCACGGACAACACACACTAAGAGAGGAAGCCTCACGGCTCGGAAAACCTAGGAAGGGTATCGAGATTTGGGTGCCTCACGGCAGTTGGCGTTCTGATATGGTTTGTTTTAGATTATCTGCGGGTATACCCACGTCGACTTCCTTTGCTTCTTGCTCCTGGGTCATAATTCTGCAATTCTATCACCTGTCCTTCTCCATTGATGCCCTTTCCTTTTCCCCAGCATCAGGCAGATAATCACCTCTTGTAACAGCGTACTACCCTATTTGAGATTGTTTTGCAGATGAGTCCGCTTTGCTTGTCGTACAATTCCCGCGTGGCATCCCTACCATTTGCTGATACTGATCTTAAATGCAAGCATAGGCTCGCTAGCTCAGTCAACTTGCTTCATGCACTATTCGGTCTTCCTGCAGCAGTTTGATGTAAGAGTGCACGAGAAAGTTCAGTCCTAGGACGACCTTCACCTTTTTTGTGCTACTACAGCGCGCCTTCAATCCTTCATCACGATTCTTTGGGACATGTACCACAGCCAAGGCCAACTTCGCTATCCACCTTCGCTTCGTTCCACCGATGATTCGATATGTTCCAGTTGCGCATGGTGAGATACAGAGCCGCAAAAACGCCTTCGTCTGCACGACAACAAGTGTGGCAGCTGCAGCACTTGCCCAACGTACAAATCGCATCTGAACGCAAGCGAATTGACGTTTAGCCACACGTACAGGGAGCTCCAAGTAGCGCTTGGATAGCTCACGTGTTGTTGGTCCTAATTTATTACACCATTGACTGGAGAGTCTCCACATAGAGAGCGATCGCGTACACGCAATCACTCAGCATCCTTACATGCTGGTTGATGGCCTTCTCTATGTAAAGAGTCATGGTGTTTTCCACATACGACTATAGGACGTTGAAAACAAGTTGTCCTGCCTGACCTGCCGTCTGTTGTGGTATCGTGTCGGGAAAGCTGCTGTATGCTCTCCTGTCTCAGTACCTGTCTCTATGAAGTTCTTTTTGGTTCTTCTCAAATCAGACACTTGGTGTTAGGCTTTAGAATATAATCTTTTCTATTTTTATGCTTCACCATGGGGCAAAGGCCTAGCACCAGCTATACGTCTTCTTGTTCTTAGACTCTTTGCTTCCTGCCAGCTCTTGAGGGTGTTATGGTGTTTCGTTGTTATTTACTCTTTTGCTTGTGAAAATCGTAGCCCCGCACTCCTCCTATTTTGAGTTTGTTGCAAGTTTATACTACATACAAACATATAAAACATAATTAGGTCTACCGCAACACATTAATATATCCTCAAGTAAGTATAGGCATGATGACAATCGTATCTGCCTTCTTTCTCCTCTCTTGAAATATCTTCAGGTCTTCTTCCAAATTCTTTTTGATCTGTGCAATTCGGTCGCTGAACAGCATATCAATCTTCCACGGCTGTACATTGATCCTCTCTTGTTGCTTCGCTATAGCAGCTTCACAATCTGGCCATTGGCGTTATTCAAGTCCTTGCCACTCAGGTTCTTGGAGATTTTCATGATCCCAATAATTTGTCAAACTACCAGTTTCCCTTTGTTAACCACAACAGGGTCCTGGAGATAGTTGACTATGCCGGAGACCTGCACGCGGTTAGTCGCACTGAGGTTCTTTTTGCTTTATTAGAGGTCACATACATTTCGATAGGCGCTGTGTAGCTTTGAAGAGCTGGTCTCTCCGTTGGGTATAGAAGTGACAAGGCGTTTGTAGCCGTCCTTTTGCACATGATCGTTCTCTACCCATAAGTTTACTTTGAAGCCATTAACCTCTTTATCAAAAACTGCATTAGCCGTAGGGTTGATTTTCGATCCCATTGTATGAAAGACCATGTCATTGAAGGACAGAGTACCTTTTAGTTCGAGTGCCCAAGGAACAGAGGGACTGAGATTTTTGGCTTCTGGCAGAAAGATCTTCGCGTCCCACAGCGTCTTTATGTTCTGCTTCAGAATTTGGTCAGTCCCCGCAAGCCAATCAATAAACAGTTCCATAGTTTGCAACTAGAGAAATTAGCCTTGCTATTCCAGGTAGTTGTAATTCTAAGCTTATCTCTATAATGTGCTCAGTCATTAGGTCAACAGTTCAGACTGGTATAGTATTGAGATTACGTATGCAGTAGTCAGTAACATCCTTAATCTTTTTAGCCTCCATAATGCTTCTTGAGCTTGCTTTTCACGTCCGCAGCTTTTACATAGTCCGTCCAGCAACAGATCTCGACCCCCTTTCTACGTTGGCTGTCAGGAACCCATTCTAAACACCACCATATAAGCCAATGCGACACTAGTGATGCTTTCACGAAATTAGGACGTGGATGGTGCATTGGCAAGCGTCAAGAATGTACAAAGGCAGTTCAATGAGAATTTTGACTATCCTTGGGTGTTCCTGAATAATGAACCCTGGAGCGATGAATTCATCAAAAAGATTATGGAGGCAGGCACATGAGCGAATATGATCTTCGAGACTATTCCAGTGAGTATGTGGGGATACCCTGAGTGGATCGACAAGAATAAAGCAAGGAAGAACATGGACAATATGAAGCGCCAAGGTATCATGTATGCAGGCGTGGAGAGTTATCATCATATGTGCAGGTTCCAGTCTGGGTATGTTACTGTGTACGTATCATTACATTCTCTTATTAACGCTCCCTCTGTAGCTTCTTCTATGACCATCTCGCCCTCCAGCCCTACAAGTGGTATTGGCGCGTCGAGCCTGATATCACGTTCACCTGTTCGATAACATACGACCACTTCGTCAAGATGATCAAGCATGGTAAAACGTACGGGTACACAATCGCACTTTGGGAAAACGGTCGCACAGCAGCATCCCTCTTCCGCAAACTCTCATCTTATAAATCGTCTATGCACTACCCCACAACGTCGCTATGGACAGCTATGATGGCCGCGTCACATCTGCCCTGGCCCTTTAGATACCTCTTGGCATTACTGCGCGATCGCGATGCGAGCGGTGATCTATGGAACATGTGCCACTTCTGGTCGAACTTTGAGATTGCGGACATGGACTTCTTTCGCTCACCGCAGTACCGGGATATGTTCCGCTTCCTGGACGAGGATGGTGGCTTCTACTATGAGCGGTGGGGTGACGCATCAGTACATAGCCTGACGGCCGCGATGCTACTAAGGCCTGAACAGGTGCATCACTTCTTCGACTTTGGATATAGGCATGCAAACTTCCAGTACTGTACGAACGCGCCAACAGACGAGGAAAAGAGGAAAGAGATATTTGTATCAAGCTTGAGTGAAGTACAGAACGCAGGAATTTTACCCAGAGAAGAGCTGGGATGCAGGTGCGTTTGCGATCCTGGGATTCAGAGAATTGACCACGCATGCTTCAACAGGATCAAAAGAACAGTCATGTAATCAACTCTCAGAAATTCAACAAACTCTAGATGCGCTCGACAACACCAAATACATACGATTCAACGCTAGAGGCTACCTCGATATTAGGCAAAAGCCACATCTCTGTGCTTACTTGAGATTTTTGTGAACTTGCTGCAGTGCTGCAGCGTTCTTGACGGCCTTTTTTCAATGGCGTTCGAGAGCGAAACGTAGTAGTTTGTGAAGTCGCATTATACATGCCCGCTGTGTCAGTGATCTTGCAGTAAACTGGTGTTATGGTGCTGAGTGAGTATTCTAGATCGATGGGGGACAATACACGGCATAGACCTGCAGTAAAGATTGGGGTGCCTTCCGACGCCAAACCGCATTCGGCAAGGCCTCTATACCAATACTGCGCACCATCGTCATCATCTGCTGCAAGTATCCACCACCTGACTGAAGGTTTTACGATCGCGGGAAGATGCTCAACGTCTTTATGTGCACGCATATTTCATTATTGTAGAATTGGTGCTGCCTTCTTTTCTTCCCCGATTTCACCTTTGCTTATGCAATTGCATCCGGAAACCGCAAAAATGTCTTTCATCGCAGACCATGTACGCTCGGCATGGAACGACAAGCAGACACATGTCGTTATGTTCTCTGCAACTGCAATCGCGCTCTATGGATATGATCAAGGTCTCCTCTCGCTCGTCAACACGAACAAGGACTATTTGTCCACGATGGGAATTGAGGAAGAGTCGCCAATTGTTGGTGTTGTCGTTGCGGTGTACTATCTAGGTACCGCGGTAGGAGCTGTACTGTTCTCTTGGCTAGCTGACAAATTTGGACGGAAGAAGAGTATATTTTTCAGCTTAGCCGCAGCCAGTCTCGGGAACCTGATCATGTTCGTTGCAGGTTTCAGGTTCCAGCAAATAGCACTGGGTGTTATGCTGACGGGAAGGGTTGTAATGGGTCTCGGAGTTGGAGGTATCGACGCTGTAATCCCAACATACTCGTCTGAGCTGTCTGCAGACGATGCAAGAGGCAAATCGTTAGCACAGGAGTTCCAGTCAAACATCTTCGGATTGCTCATGGCATTCGGTATCAACTTAGGCGTCACTGTAGCCCTTGGAAAATCCAATCAGTGGGCCTGGAGGATACCGATTATTGTCATGCAGGTGTACCCCGTTGCACTAATGGGGCTGGTGGAGACACTCCCAGAAAGCCCAAGGTGGCTCGTTTTTAACGACAAACAAGACGAGGCGAAGGCGGCCCTGGAGAATATATACGGTGATGAGAGTGAGCAGCAGTACGATGAGCTGGTCGAAGCGCACGAGAAAGAGCAGGGTGACAGCGTGGGCTACTTTGACATGCTCAATCCATACCATCCACAGTTTCATCCGACTATGGTCACAATCATGTGCCAGGTCAACCAAGCACTGACTGGATACGGAGCTGTTTCTGTATATGGGCCTCAGATCTTCCAGGTAAGTGCATCTGAATACCAGTCCAACCGAGCTAGGGCTAACCAGACTACAGCTTCTCGGTTTCGACATTCGCACATCGGAGTACCTGACACTTGGCAACTACACTTCTTATTTCTTCCTGATGACTCTAGCATGGCTACTCATCGATGCTATTGGTCGCCGCAAACTTCTCGTGCAGGGCTCAATACTACTGTCAGCTTCCTTCCTCATACTCACGGTTTTCGGCGGTCTGTCAGAGAATTCGTCGAAGGTTGACATCCCAGTTGTCGTTCCTGGCATCCTCGGCTCCATCACACTATTCATCGCCACAGGCGCGTTCGGAATCGGGTGGCTTGCAACGGTCTGGCTCATTCCAACGGAGATATTTCCCACAACTTCACGAGCTCAAGGCACTGCCATCTCGGTCGTCATTTGGGGATTTGCCAACTTTGCGATCACGTTCTTGACACCAATCATGTTCAACAACTTGTCCTACTTCATTTTCTTGGTGTTTGCTGCCACCAACGCCATCGCCGGGCTTTGGACGTACCTCTACCTCCCGGAGACTGGCGGTAGAAGCTTTGATGACAACCAAGAGTTCTTCAAGCAAGCAGGTGAGGCTAAGACGTGGCGCGTGAGCAAGGTTGCGAAAGGCGAATGGTCGAAAATGCTCTATCAAGACCCTGAGAGCGACGGAGATCGTCTTGTCGATGCAGAGAGGGTACCTTTGTTGAGGAGGGTGCAAGATCAGGTCCCAAGCGCCGAGTAAAAGCTCGGCTTTCGTAGGCAGTAAATTGGATATATCCATTTCTTCAAGTACACCAAAAGATGAGAGCACATCTTACCAAGCAGCTCGATGTTTTGTGTACGTTGATCCGAATCGCTCATTTCGCTAGTTTCGGTCATTAGCCTTGCTCTCAGATATCACTTCGGCCTTCGCCATATCTCCGAACACTCCTCCACCTCAGCCCTCTCTGCTCACCACCAACTCACCAGGCAACAGCATCACACTCCGAGACTCTCCATACCCTACACCGATGTCTCCACTAAACCCTTGCGGATATCGCGGCTGCTCCTACACAATATCCACAGGTAATTTTAGGCAACCCACGCACGTCCCTGCATCGGCGGTGGCAGGTCTCCGCCCGGGTTTGCACATGCATTGCATTCATGCAACTACTCCCGTTCCATGTTAGCGCTCGGATGACCTGATGTTGCCCGTGTAGAATGCTTAGGGGTATAAAACGACCGTTACTCTTGACGGTGTTGCGGCTGTATGAACATTTGTGTAAGCAGCCTAGTCTAATTCGACTATCGAACTGACCAACGATAACGCGAGGAATTGTGATTACTGCGACACCAGCAAAGGGAGCATTTATATTGCATAACAGCCCTTCTTCAAGACTCAAACAAGCTTGAATCGTCCCTAATCAATATTGACATACAACAAACGTGCCTTCAAGATGTCGACAACTCGCCTCACAATCTACGATCTACTCCGCATCACCTACACTTACGAAGGAAGAGCACTGGAAGAAGCAGCACGAAGCCGTTTAGACTCAATTTGTTCCGTAAGTTCATTTTATCGAAAGTCTCTCTGAGTTGTCGTTTTGACATCCCTTAGTCACCAGAAATGTGCTCGCACATGTTGCCACCTTCGCCGTCTGGCAACTTCAGCGTCCTTGAAACCGACTTCACACAGCGATACTGCAGGAAAAACAGTCAATGAATCATGCCTGTTCCTGTTCATTCCTTCGAGCATCACAGGATGCAGAAACACGGCCAGATTATCGATACAGCTAGTACAAGATTTCCAGGGGGATACCTTTCTTCGCACCATCTCACGACGTCGAAACAGGGAAACTAAAGAAACCGGCTGCAGGCCTTAGCGAACCAGGGAAGTGCCACTTCTCTGCGTCCGCACAACGCGTGCAGCGCTTAGAGCTCTTGCAAATAGCTGCCCAGCCTTAGACGGACCGAATAGAGTACCCAAGCCATTGGTGGGGGCGGACAGGGGGTATTTGAAGATCAGAAGCAGGAGTGTGACGGGCTGTGCACGATGCTGCAGATATTACGAAATAGTCGTAGAAGCAGCGTGAGAAACCTGGGTGTATACAAGCTTGGTGAACAAGGGAAGAGCGTCCATCCGTCCCTCAGATTTAGCCCGAAGTGGCATGGCTCTAGGTTGTTGGAGACCAGCAAGGTTCGAGATGTACATCGATGGTGTTAAGTGTGAATGCAGAGTTTATCATCCCCTACGACTATTTACACTTGCAAATCCTGTTTTACTGCTTGTATCCCAGATGAATATTGGCTCAGACAGAAATACATCCCTCCCCCACACCACAGTCCGCTTTGGGGTCATTGTACGCATATTCTTCGTCTGTTCACTGTGGTCCCATACATATGCTTCTGCCTCACGGCTTCGCTACTTACAGATCGCCACTTCTCTCAGGAGTTCTTTGTGCCCGATAGAACTGTCTCTTACATGCCATTGTTAACCTGTCACTGTCTCCCACTCTCTGCTCCTCAACTGCTATTCTACCTAGCACATGTAACTCTCAATGTCAATATTCTCTGTCCCAACTCTCTCAATAGATAAACAGTTCAAGAAGAACATCGTTTGTTCTTGATCAAGCGCAGTAACCTGGTCGTGGTTTGATTGAAGGAGATATGTGTTCAACGACTAACACACCTTCAATTTTACCAAGCACGTTTGCCTCACCCCCTCCACAACACACATTCCTGCAAATTCCCTCAAAAGATCTCTACCCGCCCGTACACATAACCCCGCCACATATCTCCGCATCTAAATCAAACCAAAGGGTATATAGTTCAAAGGAAGAACCACTGCACCGCAGGGAACACGTCCAGTGACAAGCCGCAGTGTAGCAGGACACTGCAAGGCGATGCGGATCCGAGTTCAAGCCTCGTAATATCCACACGATCTTTCCGCGCACGGGCAAGGGAGTATTGACGTGGCATGACGATGATCTGTACGTCAGCAAATCAATTCTTGAGGTTTGAGATTAGGGTTAGACCAGACCGACTTAAGTTGGAGCCTGGGGACTGCTGATTTTATTTGGTGTAGATCATCAGGCAGTGTTGAATCGGCGTCCCTTGTCACGCTCATTGTGCTGTGGAGGTGCGTTGTTTGACGCATTCAACCTTGGAAATTGCGGGACAGAACACCGAGCAGAGAAAGTACACGTTACGCGGGTTTGGTTACTCTTGCCGCTCTTGTCATTACTGTTGTTATGTACTACTTCTGCTTCATACCAATATGGTGCGGTTTCTAAACTCTGCGGCACCTCGCCGGAAGATCGCAGATTCCTGTCCCCGACGCTTCTATATCCAAATATATCTGGTCTTGTGGCTGGACTCAACGTGACCGAAGCCTGATACTCACGGTAGGTTATGTATGCTGTCTTGCGTCATACCACATTGCCGCGCCAGTACAACGGCATCAAAACGCGGCATGACGCCCATATTGGTTGTTATTTCGTCCTGTTCCCAGGTGTTTTCACACAGGCAGGCCCTCCCCATCAGGTGCATCAGGCGCTCCTGTCACTGCGCCATACACTCTGATTGGGACCTGCACTTCGAAGCTCTCCGCTGGCAGTCTCTGTGCTGCCGCCAGTATGACGCCCCTATCGTCACTGGATATCTCTTCGAGCAGGTCGTCGAACGATTGTACTCCTCTGTCGTCATGGGTGACACGCGGCGTGATGAATTCAATCCTGAGTTTCCACTCTAAACTGACGCCGCTGGTAATGAACTCCGGCGTTGCGCTTGGCGGTATTGTGGGTGAAAAGGCTAGCTTCTGAGCAAACAGTGCGTTCCCGGAGAAGGAAGCGTGAGCCTTTTTTTGTAACGCGGAAGATAGAGGCATTTGATCGTAGAGCAATGGCTGGATCGACTTTCTCTGAGGTTTCGAGTGAGATATGAACGGAGTAGCACGGTATGTGGGAGTCGGTAAAGTCGATCACGGCTGATATGGTCTCTCCCAATCGATACGCCGGTCGAGCCAGCATAATGACTGCAACACGGCGTCCGCTACGAGCGATCTCGAAACGATTAGCACTCTGATTTGCTGCACCTGTAAGGTTGCTGCGGAGAATGGCCATATCAATGGATTCCTTCATTGTTTGAGGATGATCTTCAGCTATTGATGATCGCTCTGGAACTGTGTCAGTTGGCGACAACAGCCCCATACTTGAGTTCTGCCGCGGTCGATCCAGAAGGTTGTCGACATATGTTAGAAACTCGGCGAATGGGTCCTGGTCTGCTTTACCGGCAGTAGTTACTTTCTTCGTTGTCAAAGTCGAGTCGGTTCCTGCTGCTGCGTCAACACTCGCGGTTCGAGCTTGGTCGCGTAGGATGATGTATGGCGACATGAGATCGTGGCCAAGTATATCTCCTCGCCCTGCCGGTCTATTAGCGAAGACGTTCTTCGACATGGAAGCTGACGTACCGTTGACACTGCCAAAGACTCGGAAGGGAACATCAACATGTTTCACTTGTTGCTCTTTGGTTGAGCCAGCCCGTTGTGTGCCAATCGTGAGATGGTAATTGACCTTCATCGAGCGTCCTTTGTGAGATGGTGGCAGTCCACGAGGCATGGTGAAGCTGTAGGTATAACTACGACTCTCTCCGGGCGCGAGCTTGAGATCAACGAACAGAATCGACTGTGGCGTGGTGATGAGTGGGACCGTCTTCGAGCTCGCTGTGCTTCGCATTTCGCGAATACTTGAAGGCTCAGATGAGCCTAGTAAGCCGCCTAGGGATTCTCCTATGTTCCCCCAACCTAGTGCACCAAACAGCCCGCTTTCACGCTTTTGTCTTTCTACTCCGACCACACCACCACTCCCTGACCACCTACAACCCCCTTCCTCTTCACTTCCTCAAAAGGCGCCTGATTGATCAAAGATCCATCGAGGGTGAAAGATCCCATGATTTGCGCATATCCCATCATCAGTGACTCCGGCTGGAGCTGCCGCTTGGGTGGTGCCAGATGGCTTGCTTGTCGTTGGTGTAATGCCCTCGGTAGAAATCGTGCAGAGGGACGTGCGAAATGTTCGGAAGCCAGGGTCTCTGACGAGTTATTGCTCATAGAGTAGAATTCGCCGCTACTACGCGGTGTACCTTCCATGCTGGACGCAGATATTATCCGGGCGACTGGCGAGAGTGTGTCTAAATGTGGGTTCGTAGGCATTCGGCGGCCGCTATGTGTTGGTTGTGGAGAGTGGCCTCTTGCTCGCGGTATCTGCACAGGGGGAGTATGCACTGGCGGGGTGTGTGCGATGTTCTGCAGCTCGGGTCGTTCTGGCGAAGGGTCGTTCGTTGGAGGGCCGATTGGGAATCTGAAGTTGGACGAAAACGACCCTGATGGCTTCCGTCCTGTGACAGGAAGAGCAGGTGTGCTTGGCGTGGTAGTGATGCCAGGTCTCCTTCTCGGTGGACGCGCAGGGAATGCAAACTCGTTCGAGGGCTCTTGAATGGTAGGTGGAAAGGAAGCCCCACCTGCGAGTGGTGATGGGTGTGTAGCTGAGTGGTGGCCAGGAAAAGGTACTGTGTTTGTGTCAGTTAACGAAGCATTCTCTGCGCTGCTTGTACCTGGATACGATGAGGGCCTGTTTGGCATGACCTGCAGACTAGCAGACCTGCCATGTCTTCGCGTTGGCCGCGTAGGCGTTGCGCTACCATTGTGGCTTCCTCCAGTGGCCGCATCAGTGCCTAGTGATATGATCGATATAGACCTGCCATGCTTGTGGTCCCTTCCATTGTTGCCAAATGCCCCGCCTGGTGTTATGGGCGATCGCGCGTCTCCAGCAACTGAGGAGGCATGGAGCGAGTGTGCTGGACGGTGACTGCGTAGGAGTGGAGAGCCTGGTATCTGAGAGACGAAGGAGGAGTTGCGTGATATGGATGGTCTCGTGGAGGAATGGACAGGGGGCAGCTTGCGCTGTCGCTCTCCGCCCGGCGCAAAGCCGTTGTGCCTGCGCACCGGCGAGAGATCACGTCCTTCGGGGTTGGCTACATTCTTGAAGGTGATTGTGCATTGTACGTCTTCGCCGGCGAACACGGTCGAGTCCTTCCATTGTACGAATACCCGGATATTCGACGAGGACATGGTAGGGAGGGCAGGGGGCGCGGGCGGCGGAGGGTTCGCAGGCGGCTCATCTGGTGGGTATATCCAGCTTCATGACGGTTGTCGTGTTGAAGGCGCCCAAGAATGTCAGCAACACCAATTGAGGGTTGCTGAGGGTTGTTGTCATGCCTGTCCCGTCATGATGGTCCGCACGGGAACGGTTCGCTAGCCCCGGGCACGCTAAGGTCTACCAGGGTTTAAGCTCAAGCTCGTTCTCATCTTCGAACACGTCGAGACCAATGCCTGCAAACGCATCTTCCTTTAGCACGAGCAAACTGCAAGAGGGGCGGTGTGGATGCTGTCAGAAAAGAAGAGTTTCTGCATCCGTTGGAGTGGAGCAACATTGTCTCAGTAAAGTGTGGTGCAACCGCGTCACGGACGGTCAGTTCCAGGTGCCTCGGTCAGCAGCTTTCCTCACGGGCTGGCAAACACGACGACAATCACGAACACATTCAAATACAGGCCTTTCCAGTGCCTGCATAGGCCATATACACACTTCAATCTGGTGCAGAAGTCTAGACAGCGCTCCAATACGGCCTCCAGTCGTTCAATGCCCATCGAGTTCCCCTCGGTTCACCACACAAAGGACCTGAACGTGCCGTCATCCCTCCTTGAGTATGGCAAGCAAGCCGCACTCCTCCTCGCATCAGAATTGCAGGGTTCTCCTCTACCTGCGTTCTAGGACTGCAGGTACCGTGCCTTTTGCTTTGTACAGCCCTGGTTGCCATCCAGATCGTCCAGCTGAACGCACGCCAACCTCGTCAAGCCTAAAACTAACACCACCGAGTGACATCTGACACGTCGTATTTCAGGCCTAGAGCAGGCTTCATTGGCTACCACGCATCCGCTCACAGCCACGTCAATGGACGCAGGCAAGCTTGACTGATGTCCCCGCTTCCAGTCCACCTAGCTAATGATGTCATGCTAAATGCCAATGCAGGCACATCACTCGACCCCACCACCACTCTTCGAACACATCGCTCAATCTAATTGATCTCCCGACACTAAACAGATCTACAAACACCTCACATACCCAACACACAATGGACAAGATCAAGGAGAAGCTTCACATCGGCTCCAGCCGCAAATCGCAGCCTGAGAACGATGTCGCCGCTACGTCAGGCACGTCAAACACAGCACACAGCACTACCTTCAACTCTGGTCCTGGTCACGCTACCACTGACACCACTGGCACTCACGGCAGGACTGGTAACACCATCGAGGACAGCTATGGTATGTGAAGCTTTGACGTTCCCCGAGCTCCCTGTTACCCGCACACCATCATCCAATGCCACGAGGCTGAGCTAATCCCATTACAGAGGACCGTGGTAGCTTCGACGAGGAGCTTGCAAACATGACTCCCGACGAACGTGTCGCCTACCTTGCCGAGTATGACGAATCAGACAAGCATGGCGAGCCCAAGAAGGGCGGTCTCATCGAGAAGCTGATCGCGCGCGGCAATAAGAGGACGGAAGAGCAGCTCGAGCGCGAACACCGAGAGAGGACGGCCGGGCAGACCAACCTTGGCGGTGCAACTGCAACCGCTGGCCAGAACCCTGTCATCCGATAGACGACTTCAAAGTCTTCATGACGAGCAACGCGTGAAGAAAACGACTTGAGTGGAGAATGAGCGATTCAACAGTATTATCTAGCGGCACCCCGACAACCAATTGAACACCTACAAACTCCTTATGAAGTTTTTCTTGTGAACGTGTTGGTGTAAGCTTTGAACACGCGACTCGAGATGACCGCACGAGAGTTGCACATCCGACAGCTGCTACCATCCCAGGCGATTTTGACAGGAAATGAAGATGACACATAGCATTCAACGTGATCTAACAACGCATCCCTAAGCTACCTGTGGCCCCACCTGGCCACCGTACTAAGGTTCCAGTAGTTGTACAGATGGTGCCTGATCAGTGTGACCTCGTTCACAGGGCAAGGCGCTGAACAGCAGCGATAAGAGATGGACAGGACTATTCGCAACATCTTCTCGGTAAGTGACTTTCCAGGATCGCCATCTCTCTATGATATGCAAAACGTTCGGAGATGTGGACTTTGACTAGCCATTGTGGTTCTACAAATATAATCAACGTGCCGCAAATGCCCGGCCCGTATACAAGTGGTATCTAGCAACAATATACAACATACCTTATCCTAATAACGCCACGCAAGACCCAGTAAAATATCTCTATTCCTCTCAATGTTTCCTGAACGTCTCTGTCAACGGACTGACACCTGTACCGTGCCCGCCACTCCTCGGTGAGTTGATCATAGTGGCATCGTCACTCGGCGCCCAACTCATATTCTCCGTCGGTATGCTACTGCTCTCTCTATCCATCTCGTGGTAGTCGTAGCCATCTGGTCGCGGCATTTTCACTTCCTCCCATCGCGCCGTGGGCGCAGGTGAGTAGGGCACTGCGCTCTCGGCATGCAACTCCGCGGGTATGCAATTCACGCTGATGGCGCGCTTGTGATCCGAGGGAAACGCTATGGCGGCGGGCGAAGCAAGCTCGGTGAGCGGCGTACCACCCATCTCTTGTGGAGGAAGCGCGGTTGGGGCTTTCATGGCGGTGTTGTTACCGGCGCTGGTGAGGTGGTGTTTCGAGCCTGTGTCTGAGAATTCGGTGGCGGCGAGTTCGTACCTTCGTGTACTTTGGCGGCGCTTGCGGAAGAAGAAGAATGCAGCGAGGCCAAGGAGTAGCAGGAGAAGGGCGATACCGACAGCTATCCCAGCGATTGCGCCGGTGCTGAGTGACGAAGAGCCGTTTCCGGTTTCCCCGTCCCGGGGTGGGTTGATCGTAACAACTTTTGCAGCCGGCATTGGGTCAGGAAACGTGGCCTGAGCGACGGTGAAATTTGCACGCTCATAGTCTACTATTAGGTAGGCCTCTTGTAGCAATGTACGCCCCAGCACATATTGTGAGTTGTTGGCAGCGCGGCGTATGGGGAAATATCGTGTAGTATTTGTGTAGAATGGATACGAGGCTTGAAGATCGAACGCAGCGTAGGGCAACTGGATGTTCGTGTATCTGGTTGATGTATCTTGTAACGAGTTGACAAGTTTTATTGTGATGGTGGGATTTAGAGCGGTAAGGTTGGCGTGTATGGTGTCATTTACGAGATAGAGATCGGTATTCGCATCGTATGTGAGGCCAAATGCTTCCTCAAATTGAGTGCATATATCTGTCGGTAGCCACAATTGAGCCACTGTCGAGTCAATGACCGAGAAATGTGAGCCAGACGATAGCGAAAAAGTTCCTTTCAAGGTGTTTGTTGCCATGATGCTTTCAACGCCGACTGTTAACAGTTTCGAAGGATCCGAGGAGAAAGTGAAAGAGAAGTCGTTCGCATTTGGCGTAAATCTTGTCGAGTCGTAACCACCCAGGATCAAGCTTCCGAACACCGACTTCAGTCTGTACTTTGCGCCGGCTGTGTAGGCATAGGACAGACTGGGGATTCGAGAGCTGTTCCGTAGATTCCAAATGAGGGGTTTTTGGGGCTCGCCCAGGCTCGAGAAACTCGACTCTGCCTGACCTAGTGGAAAGACGCCCATGTAGTAATCCATATCCGCAATGGCAGCGACCACCTGATGATCCATGGATATGACATTGGTGTTTGAGAGGGCGTCCATGGCCGCTCCCAGCGCAACGTGGTCATAGCCAAACAGCCCTTCTGCAGTCATGTTCAAGGCATCCTCGAGATCCACGCCGTATTGCCCTATTGCCGACCATTGGGTCGATCGCGCGACCTGGAACCCTGTGTTCTGCTCCGCATTAAATATCTCTGCGCCGCGCAAGTTTGCGCAATTCGCGGGATCGGTTGGTTGACTACAGCCTTCAGGTGCTATCACATATGTAATGCCGCTTTTGGTGGATGGGAGCACGCGGAAATCCTGGCCTGGCATCCCCACACTGAGCTGGAACGTGCTCCAGCTGCCATCGTTGCCGTCGAATCGCTGCGAAGGAGGAAGGCTGTAGGGCGCGGCGGCCTCGGATGATGACATTGTAGTAACGAACGTGCGTACTGAGTACAAGAAAGAAAACTAGGAAAAAGCCAAGGGGTACTACTAGATGTTGCGTAGCAATTCGAAAGACAGTACCTCGGGCTATGCAGCTTGCATATCGATATCGATGGAATCGCAAAGCACGACGTTCAAGCTGCTTCCTCGAACGTTAAAAAGTCAATGGCAGCCTTTCCATTTCCGGAGTCAGACGAGAGCGTTTACGGCACAAAGAACGGTGATCTGGGGGTGGTGAGGAGTAACTAGTATGTTAGTTCGATTCATGGTTCTCTGCCAGCGAGAGCTTGGCTAACAGCTCTTAGCGGCCCTAGCGAAGGAGCCAATACTGATCGTCGTAGCGTGATTCGGCGACAACGACACTGATAATACGAGGTTCCACGGTATGGGCGCAGACGGAGCGAGCGGATGAGGTCAGGGGTGGAGTGCGGTCGATCATGAGGCAATGGGGCAAGGCGCACACAGAAGCCAACGCGTTCAGACTTGGAGCTGATGCAATGATGCACCAACCTCGTCAACCTCATACATGCCGGCAACCCGGCCGCTCAACCAGACAAACTCATCGGCGCACTGCGCACCTGCAATTGCAACATGAAACGTGCCCTTGTGCACGACGTCAGCGCACACAAAAACACTATTTGCTCCGAATGCGAGAGCAGACCGATACTCGCTTGTCGTAGTGAGCGCTCACCGAGCCAAAAGCGGACAGTTTCGTTGTTCGTGTGCAACCCTCCATCTGCTTGCATTCCACGCTTCCTCGCCCAGCCTTCTAGTCCGAGTTTTGATTGGTCTCCATGAATCTCACCGTGCTCGCGACAAGAGCATGCTTCTCAAAGCTGACAGGTGGTGCAACAACGAGACACAACTCCAGCAATGCATTCTCGTTAAGCGGTTGACTGGGCTAGGCTTTCTCAGCCCACAAGGTACGACCGCATTTCTACTGATCTGCTGCTGCAGCCCACCGGGTGCCTTGCTCGACCGCTAGCTGCCACTAACGGATGAGCGCATGGATCGCGCTGCTGTCTATTCATAGCAGCCGATGGCCGTCCACTCTTCTGGCTTGCGTGTGTCTTCAATCGATACTTTTCCCCTTCCGTTCCCACCCTCAATCTGTGTCGCGCCTTCTTCTTTTGCTTTTTGCACTTTGCATAGTCACTCGCTCATGTACCCAAGGTGAATGATGTGGAGGCACGCCCTGTTGGGCACGGCGTCGCTCGCGGCCGCCTCTAACAACGCTCCAAGCAACACAAATAGTATGTTCTCTGTATTCCACAACCTCTAGACAAATGACTAATCGCAAGCAGAACGTGCGTCTGTTGATTTTGGTTGATATGCTGCCATGTCTAACATCGTGATTAGACGCCAATCATTCAATCCCAGTAGTGTCTGGCAGTCCTTCGTTACAAAAACCGGTGGCAGACGCGGCCTCTATCTTAACCACGACATCTCCTGATAGCCGAAGCCCATTATTCGCAAATCATTCGTTACAAATCCCAGGCTACTCAGTAGTGGACGTGGTTCCTTCTCCCAGCGCTTCCATGGTATTAGAAAGCCAGGATCAGGCGTCTTCGGTCCTCACACACGCATCTATTCAGCCTTCCTTGGGTGCCTCACCATATTTGGACCTGAATGGTTTCTCTAATTCAACTAAAAACAACTCGCTCACCTGGAGTTCGCATTCTCCCTCAGCCTTCCCAAGTACCAACACTTATGCGCCTTCCAAAGCACTATATCCTTACAGAAACAGCACTACTGCGTCTACTCCGATAATTACCAGGGGACCTTGTACAGGATGTGCGCTTGCGGCATTGAACCCTTCGACGGCAGTGTATCAATCAGACCTCTTCGGTAACTGGACGAGCTTGGTAGTGACTGAAACTATTCTGACAGAGTTTGTCACTTATCTGGATGGCTCAACAATCGATACCATTGTCACCGAACTGAAGACGGTCAACCAAACCAAGACGGTAAATGACATCACCGACACTTGGGCGAACTTCAATATCTACCTTGCGACCCCAGGCCTGCTATTAACGTTGGAAGTTGGACCGACATACGTGATTTATACGGACTTATATGGTGGCCCCGATGCACAAGTCAAGGCAACGGCGCCAAACAACGCAACTCACAGCAGATTAAAACCAACACAGAGCACTTGTCAACCACATGTTTCACGTCTGCGAAACTGGGCACCAACACGGACTGAAGACTGGGACTTCTTCATTCAGACCTTCAATGGAACAGCACCAAGGCCGACAACCGTAGACACCCCATTGTCAGTACCCAATAAGCTTGCCGACTTTCTAGCACAAAATTTAGCTTTACAGGCTCAATTTCAGGGTGCTGATATTGCTACATGTACATTGGCAGGGATTTCGGAAATCCAGTTAGGCGATCCGAATAGAACATTTAACCCTCCAGCTCCAACGTCTGCGCCAGCAGAGATAACAGCTAAACCACCAGCGACAGGAACTACGACTAGACCGGCAGCATCTTCATCCAGACCAACAGGCTTCTCAAGTGTTCCAGGAACTAACACTTACCTCTCAACAACGTATGCTTCTACATCGAAGCATATAACCAAACAAGGTTGTCTGAGATGCGACACGAACCCGGGCGATCTACCAAAAACTCCAAAGCCTACAGAGCAAGACCCCAATATGAACAAGATCAGCGACGAACCAGTCCCTACTCCATCGCCCAATACGAAAAACGACAATACACCAAAACCAAATGATAAGCCAAAGAGCGACGAAAGTCCGAAGACTAACGGTAAACCTCAAGATCAGTCTCAGAACACGCCTCAGAATAGCCCGAACACAGATATCAAAACGACACCAAGTGTACCAGACATCATAAACTCAATCATCTCTGACAATCCAAGCTTAACGAGGACACCGCAAGATCAGCCCACAGACTCAGGTCAGACCATTAACATCGGCAATAGTGAGATCGCGCTCAAACCCCAACCATCCAAGCAGAGTCAAGGTGGTCCCAACCAACAGACAGTTGCACCTACAGTAGTTGTGATTGGGACTCGGACGGTCACTATTGGTCAGACGACGACAATTAACGGTATTCCTGTCATTGTGCCTACTGCCGGAGAAGGGTCCACAATCATAGTTGGCGACAAGATCATCGGCGTCAAACCTCTGGTAACACAAGCACCATTGCCGGTCGTTACTGTGGGTCACAACACGATTACTGCAAACTCGCAAGGACAGTTCGTCATAGGCACAAAGATACTGCAACCAGGTGGACCTGAGCTCACCATCGACGGAAACACACTCACTCTAGGTCCGAATGGCAAGATCGCGATATGGGATACCGCCACACAGACCCTCGTAACCATGGCTGGTCCTTCTAGGACACCCATCGTGAGATTTGGTGGACAACCATTCACTGCAAAAGTCCTTGGCGGTACCACATTATTCGTTCTCGAAGACAAGACCCTCGCACCCGGCAGCGCAGTGACCGTTGACGGCTCGACCTTCAGTCTCCCGTCCGGTTTCCATGGCTCCAGTGTCGTCATCAACGGGCAAACACAGCGCCTCAGCGCTGGCTTACCTGCCTTCACAATCAACGACTCACCCATCACAGCAACAGTAGCAGACGGCACCACCGAATTTGTTCTTGCGCCCGGCGAAACGCTAACGCCTGGATGTGTTCTCACCATCAGCGGCACAACGTACAGCCTTCCCACCTCAGGCGCTGGGTCAACTATCATCATCAACGGCGCAACGTCACGCCTCAATCCGTCACACCTCCCTGTCCTTCCACTTAGTGGTGAATCTGTAACCGCGACGATTGCCCACGGCACCACAGCATTCGTCTTCGGTCCAGACGCAACACTAATCCCCGGCGGTGTGGTCACCGTGTCAGGAACCACACTATCCCTCCCTGTATCCGCGTCCGGATCCGTGGTGGTAATCAACGGCGTCACATCAACGCTCGCTCCTGGGTCAGGCTTGCAATCCATAAATGCTGCACCGCCGATTGTCGTGGATGGAAAGACAATTACGGCAACGACAAGAGATGGCACGACAGAGTACATGCTCAACTCAGCGACCACGTTCAGGCCGGATGGACAGATGATTATCGATGGGACGACGTACAGTCTTGCACCCGACGGCACAGCATTGGTCATCAACGGCAAAACGAGCATCATCTCGAGCACGCCGGCGAGCAACAGCGCGAGCACAACGCGCAGTGCAAGCACTTCCTCGACGACGAGCGAGCGCGGTGCAGGCGATTTCATCGCGAGCGGAATCGGGGAGTCGAGCAAAGCAATTGGAAGCCGGACGTACAGCGGAGGAGCCGAAAAGTGGGTGGAGAGCCTGGTGATGGGTGTAGCTGGATGGTTGTTGTGGATGATATGATGACTCTAGGGTATTTGTGCATTCAGCGCGGCGTTTTTGTGATATTTGGCATGCATCATGGAGGATACACACCTAGTTCTCGTGGAAAGGCTGTGGGGTCATACAGATCACACATATATTTAATGAAGGATAGATAGATGGCATTTCAGAGCCATGGAATCAGTAATGACTTATTATAGTTCAGAATCAAGACGCATGCACTATACACAGCACAATCAAACAACCCCATCAAATGTCCCCATCAAGTGCACAGGAGGGAAAAAAAAAAAAAAAAAAAAGGTAATGCTCATGTTCGCTCCCACTCACATCGCAAGTGGCTGCAAACCGGGTCTTCCACGTTCTTCACATGCGCACGTCCTTGCTCGTTCTGCTCCCGCATGTGAACCCAGTCCCACGGGTCGATGGGCCCCATGGAGTGTCGTGCCTCGGTACTGGAAACTCGGTACGTCACATGCTCGTGCTCATAGCTTCGCGGCAGGCGTGGGCGCAACGAGCTGTGGGATGAGAGTTAGCTTGTAGGCACAGGCAAGCGTGAGTGTGCTTCAGGGATCTCAAACAAAGAATGAGCGTGTTAGGTGATGTAATCAGGCTTTTGCATTCTGCTTACGGGTCTTCATTGGACCTTGATACTATGGGTATGGTAAATTACAGGAGAGGTATTACGTTAATAAATGGCGCGGCGAGTCTAGAGCTTGGAGGCAGGCCTGGAGACACCTACGTTTGTAATCTCGTTATACAGCAGTCTACTCATGTTAGCGTGTGTTTTCTTCAATGCAATAGCATGGAGGACCTACGATGTAAGGAACTCAGCATAGTCCTCTCCAGTGACCTGGCCCTCGAAGTACTTGGCTGCCAACTGGAACTTGTTGCCCTTGGGTGCCTTCTCGCCGAGCTTCGCAGCCTGCTCCTTGAGCAACTTAAGGGCATAGGCCTTGGTAACAGTCTGTCCCTCAGCTGTCTTGACACCATGCCTTGTCCACTGCCAGAGCTGACTCCTCGACACCTCGGCAGTAGCAGCGTCCTCCATGAGATAGTTAATGGGCACGCAACCAACGCCACGGATCCAGGCCTCCATGTAACTGAGACCAATGTCAAGGTTCTGGCGGATGCCGGCCTCGGTGACCTTTCCGGGAACATTCATGTTGAGCAAGTCGTTGGCGGAGATGTTAACGTCCTCGCGGCGGACGTGCATCTGGTTGGGGGTAGGCATGTGCTCATTAAAAATGTCGGAGGCGATCTTGGCGAGCGCGGGGTGGGCAACCCAGGTACCGTCGTGGCCGGCACGCACCTCGCGGAGCTTGTCAGACTTGACCTTAGCCATGGCAGCGTCGTTGGCAGCCTGGTCGTTCTTGATGGGGATCTGGGCGGCCATACCACCCATGGCGTGAACACCTCGCTTGTGGCAAGTCTTGATGAGGAGCTTGACATATGCGTCCATGAAGGGAGAGGTCATGGTGACGGCATCGCGGTCGGGAAGGATGAAGTTGGGGTTCTGACGGAAGCGCTTGATGGTGTTGAAGATGTAGTCCCAGCGACCACAGTTCAAACCGGAAGAGTGGTCACGGAGCTCGTAGATGATCTGGCTATGATTAGCAAAGCCTCGCGCTTTCAATAAGAATGATTTCTCACCTCGTCCATCTCGAAGGCAGCGGGGATGGTCTCGATCAAGACGGTACCACGGATGGTCCTCGGCGCATGCCAATGTAATCCTGAGCTAGGTTGAAAACATCGTTCCAAAGCCTAGCCTCAAGATGCGACTCCATCTTGGGCAGGTAGAAGTACGGACCGAATCCTCGCTTGACAAGCTCATGTGCGTTGTTGAAGAAGTACAGACCGAAGTCGAAGAGACCACCGGAGATAGGCTCGCCGTCGACAGTAAAGTGCTTCTCGTCGAGGTGCCACCCACGGGCACGGGCGATGAGTGTGGGAAGTGTGCGGTCAGTGCGGAGCTTGTATTCCTTCTCACCCTGCTTGAAGTCGACCTTGCGGCGGATGGCATCGTACAGGTTAGCCTGGCCGTTGATCATGTTGTCCCATGTTGGTGCGCTGGAGTCTGTAGTTGTTAGATTGATAGTCGTACTGGGTTTTGATTTTCGCATGCTTACCCTCGAAATCGGCCATATATGTCCAGACATCAGAGTTCAGGGCGTTTACAACCATCTTGCGGTCTGTGGGCCCGGTGATCTCTACTCGGCGGTCGACCAGACCAGGCGCCGGCGGTGCTCCTCTCCATGTGTCGTTCTCACGGATGTGCTTGGTCTCGGGAAGGAAGTCAAGGAGGTTGCCCTTGTCGAGCTCAGCCTGTCGAATTACTCTTCGTTGCAGGAGTTCCTTTCGGCGGTTGTTGAATGTGCGGTGGAGGAGAGCCAGGAAGACGGCAGCATCCTTGTTAAGAATGTGACGGTTGGAGTCGTTCAGTTCGCCGAGGATGTTCACCTCGCGAAGGATCGAGTCGGCGCTGGCTGCCATGTTGCTTGATGTCGATGTATGTTCTTTGCGTATATGCAATTGCGTTTGTACTTAAAGCATGGAAAGTGAGGAATGCGATGATGTATGCGTGCGGAGAAGGCTGGGTGGCTGGGCTATATATTACTATCGCAAACGTCACCCATCTCGAAGATGGGCCGAGGACCTTCTTTGTGAGGTCTAATGCAGGCTAGGCCGGCTACCGTGAATGGTGAACCAGAGGTGTGCTCGGGCGGAGGGGTGGTTTGAGAGCTCTCAGCTTGTGACGATGCCAAGATTTGCGGGGATAACGCAACCCGATCAGCCAACAACCCCATCAACACTGCTGAATTTTGTAATGTTCCAATTATCTGAGACGGTGCAGCTAGTCGCATGTGGCAAGCTAGAGTCTCAATCCACTGGAGCGCAGGATGCTGCAGGATGTTGGCGTTTATCGACGGAAAGTCGCGGCGCGGAGAAATCCGGATTGAGAAATCGCACGGTCTCTCTCCCGATTGTACTCATATCCGCAGTCAGTCTACGGGCCGTTGGAGCGCGTTTCGTGTCCCGGCAGTTCCTGATTCACATAATGTGACAGAGCCTCATCGAGTAACATCAACGGAGCGAAGCGCAGGTAGCTGATAGCGCCGCACATCGCCGACAAGAAGTTCTCACGCACCTGCTCTCTCACGCAAAGCCTAAGCTTTGGCTTCTGCTATCGAGTCGAGTCCTCACATACCGTCGGTGGGCCGAAATATCGAAAGAGTGAACGGATGTATTATGACTACAATCTATCTGGCTTTCAGTTTTGGCCCTTACCACCATATCTTGAGCGTGTCCTTCCGTCTTCTACTTCATAACTGTTTGCTCGACTGGTCTCAAGACAGACTAAAAAACGCGGCCCTTGACCTGTTTGTTGTTCTTGATATTAATGTCGCGCCAGAATATAGCACAGATCAGGCCCATTGAAAGCATGCAGATACTGGTAATCAGCATCAGTCTCTGCGAATCACCATAGGCCTTCGCAATGCCCAGACGCTCAGCGGAGCCCCATTTGTAAGACAGTTGTTTGGGAAGCGAGGCGTAGATATCGCGAACGTTGACGCCCTCCGGAACGTGCTTGATGAGGTTCTCGTAGAATGTCGCGGTCCAGATTGCAGCGCTGACGGTAGAGCCAACAGCACTACCGATCGAGCAGAAGAGATTAAGAACGGCGATAATGACAGCGAGATGCTGATGGTCGGACGGCGCCATCATGGCGAGTTCGCCTCCGATGACAATGGTTCCTCCAGCCACAGCTGTGAAGATCTGTGTCATGACGAGATATCCAATGCTTGTACCAGGCTGGCGGAAGTGGATCATAAGACCAATTGCCAGGATATCCAGTGGCAACGCAAAGTAAGCAATTGTCCATTTGAAGCGTCCAGTGTAGCGGATAAGGGGTCCAAGGACGAAGAAGCACCAAGCACAGGAAACGACACGGTAGACCTGAGTCACATAAGATGCTTCAGTGACATTGAGGTTCCATACGACCTGCAGCATGGAGGAGAAGTAGGAACCCCAGACCGCGCTATTGAAGTACACAAAGACGAACATGCAACCAGCCAGGAAGACAGTACGGTCTAGCAGCAGCTCGTACGGAATGAACGTCACCGGGGCGAAGAACTTCTCCCAGATGGGGAAGGCGACTAGGAGGATGAAGCCGAACACAATCATGCAGATGATCATCGGCGACCTCCATTGCTCTCCTTGGTAGGACCACAAGCTGAATGGCAGCAGAAACAGGGCCATTCCAGCTGTCAGGATGAAGATGCCGACCAAATCAATGTCCACACAGAACTTCTTGATATTGGCTGCGGACCACTTGACCTTGGGTTCATCGATCAGGCCCATCCTCTTGGCCTTGCGGTCGTTGTAGAGCACAAGCGCGGCGAGGGGAACCACAACAGCAGGAATGATGATGGCGAAGATTCCGAAACCCCAGCGCCAACCTGGACCGCCCAAGACGGATTGCGCAACAGGTCCTCCGACCCAGGTTGTGATGACATAGGGCGAGGTGGCGAACGAGAGCATAAGGGCACGGTTCCTCAAGCTGCTAGTATCGGCGATGAAGACGGTGAGGATGTATGACACAGCCTGGGATCTAGCACGCGGTTAGCGGACGTGTTTGCATCTGATAAGCAAATATTTACCCTGTAGAAGAGAAGACCTGCGCAGCTGCGTACGTCTCGACATTTTTGCATCCAGCCATCATGATGTATCCAACAATCCAGAGGAAGAGGGACAAGAGGAGACCCTGAGGACGTCCCCAAGTGTCGAGTAGCTTCGCAAGTGGGATCTTGAAAAGACCACCGACTATTGAGGAGACAATACCGGTAGCAGCGGTAAGTGAATGTAATCTGAAGGCGCTGACAACGTAAGGGTTCATCGCGCGGACAACAACCTCCTGCAGTGCAGTAACGAAGTAGATCCACCAGATGCTGGAGAGTATCAGCAGTTGTAAGCCATAAACCACACAGTTCGATCGCTTACATCACGTAGGCGCCAACAAGGTGCCACTTCGTCCAGACAGTGGTAGCTGCCTCGACTCTCTTGACACCAGCCTGAGCATTGGCAGTGAACGTAGCATCATCGTTACTCTTCTCTGATGGAGTGGCGGGCCCAACGCCCTTCTCCGCATCAACGGCAACATTGAAGACAGGCTCGACAGGCGTGACCTCCTCCTTGGTCTTGTTCTTCGAGAGAGTTAGGTCTGTTAGAAAGCCCATGGTGATTTTCAGGCGCTGAAACTTGACAAGAAAATCGAAGTTGATCAAAGAAGACGGCCCTGCTCATCCAAAGCTGCCAATGCAGCATCTTTATCCTTCTTCGTTTCCCATCTTCCCACTTCTTGTTTCTTCCTAGTACCCACAATTCAACTATGCGAAGCACTCCCGACATTGCGGTTCATCCATTAAAGCCTCCATGCCGCGGTGCGTTGTTGCCCCGTCATTCGTATTGGCATATGCATATTTTCTGCCCCAGCCGACTTGGCAAACCGAGTATTATGCTTTTCTCGGGCAAGGCTGCGATCGCAAGTAGAAAGTTGCATTGTGAGTGGAGTGGTGGTGATCCTGATGCCCCACTAGCGCCATCAGATAAGATCAGAGTTTTCAACTAGTACCGTGTCGAAGCTCCTTCCTATATCTAATCGGATCCTGTGGCGGCCGAAGTTCGGAGTATGGGTCGAGAACGCCTCAAGTGTGTCCATGAGGATTTTTGAGTGGTGGCCTTATTGTGGCCTCCAGATGCTCTTGCTTCACGCAGACAGATCAGGCAAGTGCCCCGAACAACATTAATTTCCCGTGGAGTAACGTCTTTGATGGTTAAAATGAGGTTGGGTTCTGGAATCATTCTCTGCAAGTTTTTCTAGAAGGGAGTCTGACATACTCGATTATGTGACAACAGTCTCGAGACTAGTGACACTGGTATGCCCACTCAACACATTCTCGATAGTGAAAGCCACTGGTTCGTATGTAGCCCTTGTAGCATATTCTTTATGCATCCGACGGTCCTGGTACGTGCATAGTAGCATATGCAGCCCTACGAAGACTCAGAACTGCTCAGTCATCTGTCTATAGAAACTAAAGATACATCATCTTCTACAAGAGGTGTTGTTTCGGGATTTTTTTATCAACTTTTGACAGTTGTAGCTGTTGTGGTTGTTGAACAATCGTACTGTTTATCTGTAGGGCTGAACCAGGCCCCCTTATGCTGGTCCATCGGACGTGGTAGGTAGCAGTAAGGCCTGTGCAGAGCGCATGTGGCGAATGCACCAAAGGTCGTAAAATATCCCAGTTACGGTTTCACCCGACCGTACGAGTGACTGCCGTCTCACTGAGTTTCGTTACCCGTTTCTCATACTGTGGTAACATTAACTCTTTCTCACATCAAGTTCGACATGGCCCATGAGGTAGATGTGACCGGAACGAGATGTGGTAAGTACTTGCATTTGCTTCATGGAATATCCACGAAGAACGATTTGGATACGATCAACTCATGCGTTCCAAACTCAGTCTGAGGCATCCATATGTTCATCGAAACATCGCAAGGTCGATGCCTCATTACAGCTGTTTTGCTTCGATCACAACAGGCCACTGACGTTCGTTTACCATCCCATAAATACATTAGTAGTCTAATGGTGATGGTTTGTCAAAAGTATCTCTTACGTACAGCTGATCATCAAAATACATTCCATGTAACCAAAAATTTTGTCATTTAGGCCGTGGTCTACTACTTCTAGCCGGTTCTTCTGGCTGATGGTCGCTGCTGTTTCCTGCAACACTATACCCCGACTCAGAGTGTCCTTGTGACAGAAACAAACAATGGATTAGCTGGAGGCAGGTCAGTATATTCTTCACATATCCTGAATCTTCATGGATGGATGCTTACCCTTCGTCTTCAGACTTGCGCCACAGCCACCGCTCGATGCGCAGCTAAAATTCGTCGTTCCGTTTAACCCAGCTTTGAACAGCCCTTCACCCTCAATCCTCCCCCTAAAAGATGCAATCATCGGACCAGGTTCAACAACATGGATGAATTTCAGCTTGAAGTCTGAGCCGTAAAACCGACCACTGGGGTCAGAGCCAGCATAGACCCGGATGGCCCAATGACCCTTTTCGGCAGGGTCGCAGGGCCAAGTGCGGCCCTCAGTGAACTCGCCACTGTACCACTTGGCTTCGCAGTTGATACCTCTGATGCCAGCTGGGACGGTAGCAGTGACGCTGCCTTCGGTGAAGGTGTAGCTGTTTGGATCTGTCACCTCCGCACGAATTGCTGTCCCTACACAAGAACGCCAAAGTCAGCAGCTCCTCTCAGACTTTTGCATAAGAAGATCGTACAGGGTAGCTGCCAGGTCGTCCATTAGGACTTTTGTATACCATGAAAGTCACTTCAAATGGTTTCAGGGCATCTTTTCGGGTCTCGAGAGGTGCAGCTGATGATAGAGCAAAGCCACAAGTCAAGGCAGCAGCGAGTTTTGAAACAATGAAATGTATCTTGGATATTTTCTGGAAGGCTCGAGATTGAAAACAACGCTATTTCGTACCTAAACTTCAGTTGACCTGAGGATCATGTAGTTGATAAAATAGGTCTTGGAGGGTAAGCCTTGTATCGGACACTCCCGATAGGCATATGACAGACGCCATTATCTTACTTCCGCAACTTAGTTACTAGAAAGAGAGAGCACTATCGACTGCCGGACGCCTTACAGTTTCGGTGCATGGGGTTTGATGCTGTAGAATATCTATCTTGGTGAAACGAGGAGCGTTTCTTCAACATGCAGCTCCATCTGTACGGCATCGAAGATGCTAGCGCCAATATCGAGCCCACCAATAAGGAAGGCCAAGTGTTGATATTTACTCCCAGATCACCGAATATAGAAATTCAGGCCTGAACTTCGTATTCGAGCAATATCTTGGCATATGTGCTGACATGCGCAGCTCGATTCGGCTGGGCAACATGATGCTTCTCGGAAACTCAAAGGGCTGTTGAGATTCGAGTTTTTAGAAAAAATTCGGCCACTAAACAGAAATTTGGTATTGCATTGTAGGGCTATAGCAGCATGCCACAGGGAATAACATGGATTGATTGGCGCTACATACATGCTATAACTACCCTTCCCGGATACGTTTACACGATTGAGGTCGCCTATGATTGCAATACGCAGTTTAGTTGCGGTGAAGTTGTACTTTGAGTGACGAAGTTTTCGAATGCAATTGGTATCATGCAAGCGCCGTACGGGGTCTCTCAGTTTTCAAAGCGTTCTTGTTGCTGTGATCAACACTGGCTTAACTGCAGGTGATACAGCTATTAGCACCTACTACTGATACGACGTGTTCCGGATCTGTACTTACGCTCTGGCTTCAAGCCATAGTTGCACCAGCCACTTGACAAGCACCTGCCGTTTAAATCGTTGGGCGACTCAAAAGAGCCGACTGCTTCGACACTTGCAAAGACACTGGAGATCGGGAGGCCAGGCTCCACTCCGTGAATAAACTTGAGCCTGAAACTCGACACACCAGCAGAAGCACCGGTACCTGGGAGGACTTGCATCGCAAAGTGGCCTTGTTCCACGGAACCGCAGGGCCACGTACGGCCTTCAGGGGACTCTCGCCTGTACCATCTTGCTTCACAATTGATACCTTGGAGGCCTGCAGGAACAGCTCCGTTGTGTGAACCCTGAGAAAAGCTGTATGAATTGGGATCCGTTACGTTCGCTCGGATATAGCTCCCTACGTGCCCAACTGTAATTAGCAGAAAGCAAAAGCCATGTGAATGAACAAACTCGTACAGGGGGTACTGCCAGCTCGGCCTGGCGGACGGCTGGTGACGATGCCAGTCACTTCGAAAGGCAAGAGAGTGTCTTGGCGGATCTCCAGAGGGGTCGCTGAGGCAAAGAAGCCAAGAGCTAGAGCGGCAGCGAAGAGGGAGCTGGTGAATTGCATGTTGAATTGTGATAGTGGCGAAGGAAGGATCGATGGTTGGCAGTATATGGTGCGCTTTGAGGTACCTGGCAACGTTTTATCTAAGTTGGCGATTTTGTGTGCATCCTAAGTAGGACTCGTGCATTATTCTAGGCTGCAAGTTTTGGACTTGGCCCCTCCGAGCAACAACGATAAAGGCAAGGTTTCTGGCCAAGTGAGGCAGAAGTGCATGTCGTTACTAACAAACGAGGATCCGGCCTCCAACGTTGTATCGAAACAATAGAGCCAAGGCACACAGTCTGACATGCAGGGAACGTTGCGGCTCGGACGGCAGCAGGTTACGAGGTGTCAGGAACGCAGACTGGTGAGATGTCTTCGATGGGCCGGCAGAAACGTAGGCGGCTTGTGACTTGGTGAGGTCTAAGACCAAAGCGTCGACTTTTGGAGACCTTTGATGCAAACACATACATTGTACTATGCATCCAAAAGCCGCTGTAGTTTTGTAATACTGTTAGGCCTCAAGCAGCCTGCAAATGTGCATTTACTGGCTTTCCATTATAAGGAGTGTGCTCGTTCCTGTTGATTGACAGATGCTTTGGTATGATTGGGCGCGACCATATGCGCTCAAATCTGCTGAACCTTGAGCCAGTCCCACGATGATAGAGACCATTAGCACGACCGAAGGGTCTCGTTGTTGTTGCTGCTGTTCATGGCTGCGGTGGGGTGGCGCTCGGACCAGCACCAAGACCTCGCTTGCTGCTAGCGCTTTGCACAGTTCGAATTACCTTTGCCATGAACTTTTGCTTTCGACCTCGACAAGCCGACTAACCCAACAGACGACCCCAAAGGTACGCTTCACACCCACCGAGTTCGACGATATGCCAGAGCCTGTGCGCGTTGCGGCATCGAGACCAACCCTGCGAAGACGCCTCCCGTCCTGCTCAACCGCTCAGCAACGTAGCGGCGCACGCGATACCAGCCATCGTTACAGCTTGATGCGTTTTTCTGCGGAATGGACGAGGGGCGGATGTCAGCACGGGTGACCTCGAGGCAGTCGTTGCGGGCACTGGAGCACTTAAAACTAGAACGGACAAAGGCTAACAGAGAGTGAACAGCAGTCTTCTGTAAACCGCAAACATGGGGTATCTATGCACGCGCCCTTCTCTCCACACCACCACCGCTAACAGCTCGCAGTATCTCTCGCGACTCTCGCCACAAGCGCTCCGCTTCCGGTGCGAAGCGCGCATACTACCGCAAGAAGAGGTAAGCAAGCTTCTTGCATAAACCGATCGCATCTCAAGTCATGTTTCTAACATGGCTTCAGGGCTTTCGAGAAGGGCCGCCAGCCTGCCAACACCCGTATTGGCGCTAAGCGTGTCCACCTCGTCCGCACCCGCGGCGGCAACCGCAAGTTCCGTGCCCTGCGTCTCGATGCCGGCAACTTCTCGTGGGGTTCCGAAGGTATCGCCAAGAAGACCCGTGTCATCGGTGTCGTCTACCACCCTTCCAACAACGAGCTCGTCCGTACCAACACCCTGACCCGCTCCGCCATTGTTCAGATCGATGCCGCTCCCTTCAGGCAGTGGTACGAGGCCCACTACGGCCAGTCTCTTGGCCGCAAGAGGCAGGCCAAGTCTGGCGAGAAGGCTGAGGACATCAAGAAGTCCAATGCTGTCGCCAAGAAGCAGGCCGAGCGTCTGTCCGGCTCCGGCAAGGTCGACTCTGCTGTTGAGAAGCAGTTCGAGGCTGGTCGTCTGTACGCTGTCGTCTCCTCCCGCCCCGGCCAGAGCGGTCGCTGCGACGGTTACGTCCTCGAGGGTGAGGAGCTCGCTTTCTACCAGCGTCTCCTCAGGAAGTAAGGGTGATGTTTGGGGATTCTTCGGTGCATTGGTCAGGTCACAAAAGGTGTTTAGTCATGTATCTGGTCTGCACAATCGCAGAATTTCGAATGAACAAGGCAAGATAATGCCGCTTCTCTAGATACCACGAGTCTATGAATTCTCGATTTCAACGTTACGTGGTTATTTTTGCTCGTTTCTTGTTCCGTGCTCTCTTTTGGTTCTCAAGTGCACAAAAAATGCAGCGACATTTTATCTTGAGCATTGCTTCTCTAATGGACAGCTTTATCCGGATTGTTCCTTCTTCCTCCTGCAACTGTGGAAAAGCGCAGGGATTTACCACGCTAGTGCGGGCACCAATCCACCAGCGACAGTCTTTAAGCAACCTCCATCACACTCCAGATAAAGTTACCTGACACATTCAATTGCTGCTGCTATCTGGCAGCGAGAGGGGTAATTGAATGGCTTCGTCAGCATGTCCTGAGCCGATTGGAGCGACATCGGTCGCAACCATGTTCAAAGGCCCACTGGTAGTTGACGTGCTCCAACGTGCAGCTGTCGACATTGTCACCTCGCGACGAATGGCATTATAAAGAGAGGGAATGTCGAGGATGGTGGCGGGGTGCATCACTGCTCTCAACTCTTTCGAAATCGAAGACTACGGCCGCCGTCATGCCTACTGAATTCATATCTCTTGCGTTTCCTAACGCTTCAACCGAACTGGAGCCTATCCCAGGTGCATCGATTGATCCAGACTACCTCAAGCGTTACTCTCAAAACCTTGACGACTATGGATTCAACTACACCCTCCAGCCCTACGACTCGTCCTACTTTGACCCCTTCACCACAGGCGCCACCATTGCCTCCCACACCAAGAATCTCAAGGTCATCATCGCACTCCGTCCCAACACAGTCTACCCAACTGTAGCCGCAAAGTCGCTTGCCACCCTCGACCAACTCTCCAAAGGCCGGGCGGTCGTGCACTTCATCGCTGGCGGTAGCGATGAAGAGCAAGCCAGAGAAGGCGACTTCCTTCCCAAAGACGAGCGCTACGCACGGCTTGGAGAGTATATCAAGATCCTCAAGCGTGCGTGGGAGTCGCCCGAGCCGTTCGACTGGGAGGGCAAGTACTATCAGTTCAAGAAGTTCAGCAACCGCGTCAGGCCTGTCAACGGGAAGAGTATCCCCATCTCCGTGGGCGGGAGCAGCGACGAAGCGTACCGTATCGGCGGTTCGTTGGCTGACATCTTCGGGCTGTGGGGCGAGCCGCTGAAGGAGACGAAGCAACAGATTGATAGGATCTATGCCGAAGCAGAGAAGGCGGGGCGCACGGATAGACCGAGGATTTGGGTTACGTTCAGGCCGATTGTCGCTGAGACTGAGGAGCTGGCATGGGCAAAGGCGCATCGCACACTGGACGCGCTGCAGACGCACCGTGTTGCTGGCCTAGGGAAGGTCCCCGCAAACGCACCAGCGCCGCAAAACGTCGGTAGCCAGAGGCTTTTGGATATTGCAAAGAAGGGTGAGGTGCAGGATAGGGCACTGTGGTATCCCACCGTCACGGCAACGAACGCGAGGGGCGCTTCAACTGCGTTGGTGGGGAGCTACCAGACTGTCATCGATTCCATCTTGGACTACGTTGACCTGGGCTGCGAACTCATCTCTATCCGTGGATATGACAACCTCAACGATGCGATCGATTATGGGCGGTATATCCTGCCGGGCGTGAGGAAGGGATTGGAGCAGAGAGAAGGGACGAAGCAGAATGGCAACGGGATTGTAGACAAGGTCACTGAGGCTGTCGAGAGCGTCACCGTTCGCGATGGTTAGGTGGTGTGCAGAAGAAACTCTTATTGGTGTTTCCATAAAGATAGGCCTGCCATACCCAACCCAATGCAAGCTTCCCATGAAACAGAACTACCTCCTCACCCTCTTGCTACGATCCGGTCGATGCGGCGTAATCCTACATCCCTGATTGTCCCCCAACTCACCACAACAAGTCCACCTAAACCCCTCTGGATATTCCTTACGCATCTCCGGCGTATCCATCACGCCATGACAGTTCTCATCATGATCAGCCCAAAAGTCCCCTCGTAATCCACCTCATCTTCACCTAAAGCAGAATTAGCCGACATACTCACAACGCACAGCAGACAAGCCTTCACACCCACGTCACGGAGGATAGACAGTATGAAGGGCGGGAGGGAAGTAAGTAGAGAAAAGAAATCACCTCACCATCATGCCACTGACAACTCCGCGGTCCATTCAGCATGAGATTGTATTCTTGCTCGCACTGCACGCACACCTCGAAGCGCTGTCTGGAAAACACCGCTTTCCGCTTCCCTAGCACCTGCCCTTCCGCGCCGCTATAACTCTCGTTCACATCTGCATCAGAGTACTCGGATGAATCCCCCCACTCCTCGTCCTCGTCCTCATCTGCGCCATCTCCCCCTCTTCTTTTGTTAGCCCGATTCCGCAACACTGCGGCTTTAAGTTGACCTCTCCGTAGCAGCAGTTCCCCACTGACCAGCGCCAGTCCGTCGGGATGCTCAGCGACGATTTTTTCAGAACGGCGCGCACACGCTCTGGCGTTGCTGAGTCGATGGCATCGAAGACGCGTTGACGTGTTTGCTGCGTGGTTGGTGCGCTGGTGGAGGGATGGGGTGGGGGTTTTTGGTGTTGGGGGTCAATTCAGGGGGAGAGGATTTTGGAGAGGTTCATGGTGGAAAGGGGATGGGATGGGATGGGATGAAATGGGACGGATGGTGGAGGTTTACTGGGTTGGGTTGGTGCTAGATGGCATGGCATGGTGCTTTCATGGTGGTTTGGGGACGCTAGGCCGGATGGGGCCGGATGTGGAGCTGAGGGGTGGAGATTCCGTCGCGACGGGCTGCTCGCGGAAGGGTGCGAGGTAGAATACTTAATTGCATAGTATTTGATGTTGCCAATTAAAGACAGCAGCGTTCACGCTCCGAATTCGACTAACAGGCGAAATCCAATGTTGCCCCGGGCAATATTCTGTTCAAGTCCACACTCCAAAAATGAGCTCCGAATATGAGACCTAGGTTACCCAAAAGCCTTCACGCTGTGGTACTGGTGGTGGGTGCAGTGATAAACAGAGAACTGAATATAGTGCGGTTTCCAAACAGACGTCGTGGGAGGTAAAACCAAGTGCGCTGTCCATAGGCGTTGTGGAAAGCTTGTTGAGGGCTCCGAGGGTGAAATCAACCTACTTGCCACCCTTCTTGAAGAGTTCCCAGGTCTCGACCAGGGCACTTCTGAGCTCACTGCGTTTGGCCTGATTGTTGGTCACTGTGACACCTGTATCGTAGACAGAGGTACCGGAGTTCCCCACGTATGCCTCGCCACTGAAGAGAACCCGCAGGTCGATCGGCGTTGGAATCTTCGTGCTCTTCTTCGAATTGATCTCACCAAACAGATCTGCAGCCAATCCATTCTGCAATCGCCTGATGAAAGCAGTCCACTTCTCATCCTTCTTCCTTGCCCATTCACGGCCAAAGCCTTTCGTTGCCGAATCCATCTCCACGATTAGTGTGAGTATGCTCAGACCACGGTAGTGGTTCTTGACGATGCTGTAGCCACCACTCAAAAGCCAGTTGAGGTCGTAGAATGTGCGGATACGAATGTTGAGCTTTGTAACGAGACGCTGGTACCCGGTTGGGAAAAGGTGAATACTGAAGTCAGGTTGTGGGGTCAACTCATTTGTGGGCTTGACGATTTCAAAACTGTTCATGCTGTACATGACAGCCCGTGCTTCGGTGAAGACTTCTTTGCTGGCACGGAGAATGTTGAGGTTGATGCCTGGAAACTTGGAGAAACGAGTTTTGAAACCGTCGACTTTGACCTGGGCGAGTGCATATGCAATGCCAGGAAGTAGTTCGCGGCGCTCGGCATAGAGGAAGGCCCTCTTCTCGTCATGGAAGGACGTATGCTTTTGGCGCACACATACGAGGGCCGGAATGACTAGGAGGTGTATGTAGACTTGGTCGCGGACAGAAGGAGGGAGCTTCATGAAGGCAAAAGATTCGGTAACAATATATGTGTCAGCGTTTTTGATAGGCGAAGCAAAGAGACTGGGCTCAACAGTGGAAGATCTGGGAATGCCGGCAGCGGTAGAGACAGTGGTCGCCGCAATCGAAGACTCGCCTCTAGAAGGTTGTGAGGTGTGTGACCGAGTAAGGCCAGTGCTGCTGTCGCTGTCGATGTCTTCGATGTCGATGTTAGAACCTTCGATGTACTCTTCCAAGGACCCCATGAGCGTCTCACCTTCTCTGGCCTTGGTTTGACACCTGTTGTTGTTGTTGTTGTTGTTGTTGTTGTTGTTGTTGTTGTTGTTGTCGTCGTCGCAGAGAGCCTCTTGTGGTCTAGCAAACAAAGCCTGCTTGACAAAGCTGCCGGTGGACGGCGGGGTTATGAGTCCAGATGCCGGTGGAGGCGTACATGGTCGATCCTTTGGGCGTTGCATCTTGATGGACTTGATTGCTTGATTGGGCAAAGCTGACCTTCGAGTGCTGACAGGGTTGAGAAGGTGGAGTACAGTGCTGGAGGGGAGGTGAGAGCCAAACGTCTGATTGGTTTTGTGAAGTGTGAGGGTGAAGCATAGTCAGTGCCCAGCGATGTAGCCAGACTCGAGGTCACGCGGATTCTCGAATACACTCGAGCCATGGTGAGGTGAAGGAGAGCTGGCCCCTGCTGCTGCGGGGTCGAGTTGCTTGAGTATCGTCGACCTTCTGCTGTTAAATGCCGGGATTGTCATGAATGTGGAGGAGCAATTAGCAGAAGACGCAGAGTGTAAGCGCTGGACAACCCATGACAAAACGCCTTGAAACATGGTCCATAGCAGTTGCGTGATTTTGTAGATGAACACCAACTAAATTGCTCTTCACGAATCATCTAAAGTACACAATCCTACCACATCCACACACTTGGTGAAGGTTTCCGCTCGGTATATCAGATTGCTATATTTACAAAGTGTCCTTGAGGAGCTTGTTCATTTTGGCCATCTTGGAGGAGACGGACAGGTCGATGGTGCGGTCGCCGATCTCAACGACGAGTCCACCACGGATCTCGGGGTTGACCTTGGAGACAACCTTGAGCTTCTGGCCCTGAGCGACGTACTGCGACTTGCTGACGGCGGATTCGAGGCGGGCGAGAGTCTTGTTGTCAAGAGCCTGTTGGTTGTCAGCATTTGGTTGCTTTTGTTGAGGCGCCATGTCTACGTGGACTTGAACGTACAGCGGCGCTGGTAACAACGAGCTCGATCTCGCCACGGTGCGCACCCATCAGGACGCCAAAGTTGTTGACTACGCCCTCTAGCACGCCCAATCGGTTGTTCTGGGCAAGTGTGTCGAGGAAGTTCTTGACGATGCCATCCTTGTCGGAGCCAATGTGCTTCTGGAGCTCCTGGACGATCTGCTGCTTGTCGGAGACGGAGAGGGTGGGTGCGCGGAGGATCTTGGCGAGCTTGGGATCCTGCTTGAAGACGGCGGAGAGCTGCTCGAGCGATTTTGCGGTGTTGTCGAGGGTGCTGGTCTTGGCAGCAGCGGTGTACTATTCGTCGCACAGCTGTTAGCCCGGTTCTCGCAGGTCATCTCTGTGCTGGTCCCCACAGCCATTGCAGGCCGAATCCATCCCCACGTCATCTGCGCGGGGCCAATTGGGCTTGTGAGATTCGTACCAAAGCGCTGGCGTATGTGCCATCGACACCGAAGAGGGCAACCGGGGGCTTGGTTGCCGCGCTGCTGGGTGCGGCGGCAGCGTAGCCGCGGGTGGCAGCGAAGCGGGCAGCGACGGGGGCGCGGGGGCAGCAGCCCGGAAAGCGGTGCTGAAAGCTCGTGCGGCAGACATGGCGGGTGGAGAGGAGATGGGTTGCGGGATGGGCGAGCTTCGGAGGGCTTGTTACAATGTCGAATGTCGAGATTCTGCTCTGCTCTCTCGGCATGCCGGTCTAACCGGATCAAGGCTGGCCCGAGCGTCTACCTTTCGAAGCTCCCGCATCAAGACGAGAGACATAGGCAAGCTTGATGGTTTGGCTTGCTTTTCGAACCACGTTGCCATCAAGTCAAATTGGTTGGTTCGCTCGCAAATAATCATATTGGCTACCCAAGGCGCACTTCGCCTCTATGTCAGTCTGCAGTAGTCTCGTCCATGATCGACCTGCCATCTACACAACCCAACCTCGACGCCCATACTCAAGAACCCAGCTACACAGATTCCCCCAGAATCGCTCACGCTCGTAGCCCCCAGGCTGAACTCTCGGTCTTCCTTCTTCACATTGTCTGTAATCTCGGCGAACGTGCTCACATATACAAGCCCGCCGAGCAGGCCCTCCCAGAATATCACAACGCACACCATGTAGTAGCTGGGGATAAAATCATACATGGCGTGTAGAGTGAGAAGGACAAGGTTGGCGACTTGGAGAAACGAGGGCAGGTACAGGTGGTGGATGCGTATGAAGGAGTCGATGACCGCGATAGGAAGACGCCGACTTGGTAGATCACGGCGTAGGTGCTGTAGAAAGAGCGGTATTCGGCAAAAGGAGAGTCGTGGAGCGGGAAGAGGAGGGTCGGAGCCACACCCTGGTTGATGGTGTATTCGGCGACATAGACGAGGAGAAGGGGAAGCATGCTATCTGTGGTTAGCACACAATCACATGAATTGAGGGAGAGCTTACTAGGGCAAGAACAGCCCGCGAGCACGGTTCAAGTTCACCCTGAAGCTGTTGAGTGCTGCCGTGACGCCACTATGTTTAGCAGACGTGAAGCTGCGCTCCGATGCCGAGTGGGCTGACGATGATAGTAAGCCCTCCTGCTCTCTTTCGATTTCCAAAGCATCCTCATCGTCTTGCTGGTCGTCGCTGTCTATAGCCTCATATGCGTGACTTTTGCTTGCTCCAGCCTTCAGTGGGCTGAGAGGAAGTATGAAGTAGAAGCTGGCCAACATGATCAAAGGCAGGAAAGAAAAGAATAGCAAGCTCGTGCGAGGGCTGATGCGCAGTGTGTTGGTTGCCAGGGCGTATGCTCCCGCACCAACTAATCCCGCACCGCCCGTGCCAGAACCCCAAGCCGCAAGAGCAAAGTGCCCGTAGTAGTGTGTCAGTCCCAGGAAGCTGAGCTCACCGCCTCCACTGCTTAGGCTTGCCAGCATGACTCCACACATCTTGATGGCAATGGTTCCCGAGTCCTGCCGTGCTGGTGTAAGGGCGATGATGAGCATGCCGGTTGCGGACAAAGCGACAAAAATCCATATGCGCACGCTGTAAGCTATCTTGTGTATGAAGTACGGCGCGCAGAGCTTGGTCAAAAAGGAGGGTATGACGTCGCAGAGGAGGACGACGCCTTTGGGTACGTTGGGGCCGACAAGGTCAAGGGCGGCCGAGAGGATGATGACGTAGAGGACGTTGTTGATGAGGCCTGGTGCAGTTAGCAGTGTCCGTGTTGTGATGCTGAATGGTGTCTTGGTGCTCGAGGCAGACGAGCGAGGGTTGAGAAGTGGTTGAGATGAGGTAGGCGAACTGGGTACCGACCAAACAACCAGAAAGCTGCGCAGACCCTTGGATCGGCGCCGTCAAAGATAGCTTTCATCCGGGCGCGATAGACGGCCCACGAGGCAGCTGGAGAGCCCGGCATGGGGAGGGCCATGGAGAGCAATGCACGGTGAAGATGCACATCACACAGCGATGTGGTGTTGCAGGTGGTTGCGCACGTGCACACGCAGTGAGACAGAGGGCATGTGACGGACAGCAACGAGACGAGACGAGGCTTGCGCAGGAGTAGACGGTGGATGGTTAGCGGTTGACGGTAGACGGTGGACGGTGGACGGTGGACGGTGGACGGTGGATGGTTAACAGTTGAGGGTAGACGGTGGATGGTTAACAGTTGAGGGTAGACGGTGGATGGTTAACAGTTGAGGGTAGACGGTGGACGGTGGACGGTGGACGGTGGACGGTGGACGGGAGCACGGCGCACGGCGCACGGCGCACGGCGCACGGAAGAAGAGCGGTGGAGCTGATTCAGGGACCAGAGCAGAGGCAGGGGTTGAGTCTGTGTGGATTGCTCTTACCCAGTGCACACTCGAAGAGGGCCACGTCGAGCTGCTGCCGTGTACAGGGTACCGTCAGCGCCCGGTGCCAGCGCCGGCGTCATGGACGAAGGCTAGCTCTGTTGCACACGCAAAGTGACTCGAGCTCTCGGGCTACGCGCTGATGCAGGCCCCGTCCACGTCCTGTACATCACATCACGTAACTGGGGTTCTTCCTCTAGGATTTGCGGGGCTCGACAGGGATGATTAGCTCGCGGCTGTTGGCTGGCCTGGCGCGCATAGATGCTTTCTCTTTCTCGCATCCTGACCTGTGTGCTGTGCTCTCGCTCCTTTTGCGCTCACCGTCTTCTTGGGCCGGGTCTCTTGCTCAGTCGCAGCCCTGTGTGCCCGCCGTCCTTGTTGCCTGCCTCGGTCTGCAGGCACTGTGTCCTGTTCATTGTCGCTGCATTTCTGGACAGCTGCTAGTGCTGCATTGCGAGAGTGCTCGATGAGCCAGACGGGCCTGCAACACCATGGACGCCCGCCAGCCTGCGCCTGCTCCGCCATCGACGCGCCCGCCAGACCGCCCTCTGATCCGCCATCCAAACCACCAGCCGCCGACCGCCCACGCTTTCGCTGGCTACCCGCCGTCGACGCGGGCCCAGCAGGCCCAGCAGGCCCAGCAGGCCCAGCAGCCACTGCACATACCCTTCTCCACCTCGACCGACGCGTATGCCGCGTCTCGACGCGACCCTTTTCTCCCGCAGCCCTCGCACCACGCACGGCACCGCAGCCATGGAGCGCCTGAGAGCGCATCGCAGGCACACGGCGAGAGGCACGGCGGCTGGGCAAGCACAGGTATGCACCACACTGCTCTTTTTCCGGGGCGGCAGACGGCAGCACGCGACGGTGGCGGGCGCCCACACGTCCACGTTGGGGGAGTGGGAGCATGTCTGAGGCGCCATGTCCATCTCCGCACCGTTGTGGCTCGCCAAAGCTGCCCTATGCACCTCCTAGCCTCTTGCGGCAATCAACGGGCTGATCACGTCTAGTGCGCAATCACGGGAGCTTGTCCCATGGAGCTCATGGCATGCATCCTCAATCCGGCCCTCCATCACACCCATCCATGAGCGCGTCAAGCAACCCGTCCCGCCCCTCGCCCTATGCTCTCCATGCCGCCCGCCGACGTTCGCTGAACGGTACGCCCCCGCCCCTCTCCGCCCCCAACCTCTCCGCCTCCGCCCCAGCTTTGTCTCACGCTGAACTTGACCCAGCCCTCTCACGACGCTCCCCTGCCGCCATCCTTCGCACGACCGCAGATGCCCCCGCCCGCCTCGCCTCCCCAGCAGCACATGCACCCCCAGCACCCGCAACGGCCCCCTTCGCCCCCAACTTCGCCGCCCCCGAGACAGCCCTGCGCTCGCCCAGGCGCATCGCCCAGGAAGCAGCATGTCCATCTCCTCCCTCATCGGTGGAGCCGATGCACCTGCTTCCGCCCAGGCCTCACAACCGCAGACGTCACCTCCCACAACTGCCCCGCTGCCCAACAACAGCATGCAGCCCCCTCGCCGCGACGCGCCTTTCCATCTGCACCGCGCTCAGACTTTGCTCCTTTTCGTCGACAGCCATCGCCCGACAGGCCCATGCATGCCACCAACACCCCGAGACCATCCGAACCCCATGGCTTTCCCGCCGCCTCGCCACCTACACGGCCCTACACCAACCACGGCTCACCCAACCTCGGCCGCCAGTCGCTACCACCTTCACACCAGCCCTACAAGCCCGCCGGCTTTCCGTCTCAACGCCTTTTTGCGCCTTCGCCAAACGATGCACTAGCCCGCGACTCTCGTCAGCTCCCCGCCAGTGTTCCACCGCGCCCCAACAGCCAGCCCAACGGCCCTGCCGCTCCCGCAGGTCGAGAGGGAGCCTCGCTATACCATGCAACGGGAGGGCGACGTAGTGCCTACGGGCCACCCGAGGAGCGACGGAGAACACTTGGCGAGCAATCGAGACCGGACGCAGCAGAGCTCCTGCGTGGAATCGGTCAAGGCGTGGCAGACAAGAACCGGCCCGTTACTGTTCATCCTGTCTCGCAATCTGCCTTCGACCCGCCACGAGAGCAGCAGAGCGCCAGTGGTGCTAACGAGCCTTCGCGAACACTCTGGCGGCCGCCGGCGCCCAGTGAGCCTCCACGTGAAGCTGCTGACACGCATCGGGAGGAGCCTTCAGCCCTTTATCGCAGTTACGCCACCTACCCGCTCCCCATACCGGGTCCTCCCCGGTACGGCCCTCGACCCTGAACGAAATGGCACCACGACGAAACTTGGATCAACTTAACAATCGCATGATGGAGCAGTATCATGCGCCGCCCACCTCGGATCCAAATTCAAAGGAACGCCACCGGACTGAGCCACTCACCCGTTCCTTCTCATCCGGTGGAAATTCGTACCCAGGACGATCCATGTATGGAATGGGCGAGCCGATGCAGCACTCCAAGTCGCATATCGGCCTAGGCTTGGAGGAGAGCAGGCGAACAGGCCGCGCCTCTCCATTACCGCAGGCTGTGCAGGGCGCACAAGCACCGCCCTTCATGACCGGTAAAGATCCTGGCATCAAGAGCGAATTCGGTCGCATGTTCTCCGGTCTCGGCGGGTTGGGATCGTCAACACCACTGCGTGGGAGCCCACTGCCACAGAACAACCAAGACGGACAGGAGCTTGGTGAGATGATGAGGAGAATTAGCTCACAGCAGGGAAGAAAACCGAAGCGGGTAAAGGATGAGAGCAGTGTATTTGATGACGACAGCAATGATGGGAGAGGAACGCCCACAGGCATGCGAGGTGTTAAACGCAACAAGCACACCCACCCTCCAGGCCATCACCATCATCATGCACCACATCACCAGTAAGTTACTTACGCCGAATACTAGCAGCTGCAGACTAACGTAGCAGTCATCACCATCATCACCACCACCACAACGAAGACCCAACCCCGGCTACTTCTGCGGCCATCAACGGACGGCAACCAGGCCTGCCACAAGGCGGCCCAGCGCAGCCTGTGCATCATCATCACCATGTTCAAGGCGCACCGCACCATCACCACTATCACCACACAGCACGTGCTGCACCTCTGACTGGAAAGCTACCTCCCAAGGTTCACGACGTCCAGCCTGTTCTTGAAGAAGCTGCCAAGCTCCCACGCAGGCATCTTGGATCCCATGTATATGAAGCCACTACTGACTTGCCAAGACCGAACTCGTCGTTGGATGATCAGTTTGGCTATGCATCCAAACCCAATCGACTGCCTCGGTTCGAGACAAACCCCATCAACTGCACCTTTACTGTTAGGGTGCCGAGGTTCTATCTGAGGCCCCGACAGAGACAGCACATCGTTCTGGAACGGCATCTATGGGGTGCGCGTGTGTACCGGGACGACTCTGATCCCATTGCCGCTGCTATACATTCGGGCTGGATCCGAGGAGAATGGGATGATACTGTCGACGTCAGTATGCTCGACCCGCGCATCACAGCCCCCAACGACCCCAGTGATGCCGAAGATACGCTGAACAAGCTACCGGCTGCTCCTGTTACACCTCCTGCAGATATGGATCTTCAGATTGAGATTCTTATACTGCCGCAAATGCAAGAGTATGCTGGCTCTGTTGAGTACGGCATCTCAAGCCGGCAAAGCAGAACACACGACGGCTTGAGCTTTATGATCAATAAGATCAGATGGGTCGAGGAAGGAATCGGCAGTCGAGGGCAAGAGCGGACAGCAGCGGCGCTGAAGCGCAGGCTTGACGCCAGTGCAACGCTTCTTGCCCTTATGAATGGCGGAGACGGCCTACACCGAGTGAACGGCATGGCGAAGCTGCATGTATGACCAGATACTTCCCGCGTAGGTCATGACCATGCTTGAATATTTTGCATCATCGATCAGCGTTCATTTCTCGGCATCGTTGTATCATTGGGATATACGTTTGAGCATTGCTATATACCCGTAGTTTTATGGCCTTGCGCTTTAGCGCAGGGCTTGCACATGTATGGATATCTGGTAGAGGCTATATGAGCAATCTAATGTTTGACCTTTGTACACATATCGACCATTAAGCACGTATCTGGTCTGCGGACGTGTACACAGTTGTGACAGATGCCAACATGCACGTGACGGCGATGGCGACGGCGATTGCGTTAGAGATAGCGGTGTGGTGTGCGTGGCCTGGTGCGTGATAAGGCAATCTAGACGCCCCAAGGGTAAGCAGGCGCGTCCGAGAGCGGGAAGAGCAGTCTTGTCTCTGCTCAATCTTCCCTACTGCAGGGAGCAGAGAACCACCTTCATCTGGCGCGAAAGTACCGTTCTGCCTTGTCTATCCTGACGAGGCTCACGACTGCCTGCCCCACCTACAAACATTAAATACACCGCCAAACGAAGCAGCAGCGCCACTCTGCTCAGTACCCATGGGCCACGCTAGGACCTATTCCATATCGACGGTGAGTTGGCTCGTTTTTTTCTGCGGCGTTCCTGGTTGCACGCGGTCTTTTCGCCGAGTCTGGACGACTGTCAACACATGTTGAAATCAACCCCGTTCCGGCATTCGGCGGCTTAAGGCATATGAATCAGAGTTCCGCAGTCTAGCCACAAGTGTCGTCATACTGGAGAGCAGTGCAGCAGCACGCGCACACGAACAGAATTCGAAGCACAGCGACTGCTTGGAGCGCTCCAGATGCACCAACTTGGATCCAGCACCCAGGAACACGGACGTGGGGACTGCAGTCAGCCACCGTCGTTGCCAGCGTTGCGCCAGCCAGGTGGAGCCTTACACTGTGAACCAACGCTTGTCATCGAATGAGACTCGCGTGTCGCGATTGCTCCACTGAGCCTTTTAGCACGGGAGCCGCAGTCCGAACGCTTGTGAAAAGAAGAAGCCCGCCGTTCTAAATGCGGGGAACTGTCATCCATCGTCAAGCTTCCTTCCTCGCCTTCGCTTCTCGACTGCCGGGCCGAATCCACGACTCTGTAACGATACATCCCACATCCATACAACTGCCGCTTCAGCCATCTCTCGCGCCCTGCAGCCCTGCAGTTCTTTCGACCTTTGTTGACCGCCTGGCGCCTGACGTTGCCCTCACTCTTCGTTTAAGACCGCATTTTCACGCCGCACATTGGAAGTCCGCCGGCGAGATTCCGAATCTTTTTTCTTCTCCCTATTTGCCGTATTGGAGAGATACCGCTGTTTCCTGCCTTTCCGGACTATTCAAGGAGCTGGTCTCGCTACACAATATGACGGAATCCAATGGCTACTATGCGCCAAACATGCGCGCTGTGCCTGCTGGCGAATTTGTAAAACCGCTCAGAAGAACTAACGGTGCTGGTGTGCAGGCTGAGGACACGCGGATATGCGTCGTCATGGTGGGCTTGCCTGCGAGGGGCAAGAGTCTGATTGCACAAAAAGGTAAGATGCGCTTCTTCCCACTCGCCATTGCCCTTGGATCTAATTGAGTACCAGTTGTCCGATACTTGCATTGGTTGTCTATCAAGTCGAAAACCTTCAATGTGGGGCAGTATCGTCGAACTGCAACACCGAACCCTTCCGCCGAGTTCTTCGATCAATCGAATCCTGAAGGAGAGCGGCTTCGAAAAGCCGCTGCCGAGGCCGCTGTTAACGACATGTGCAAGTGGTTCTCAGAAGGCAAGGGTCTCATTGCGATTCTAGATGCGACGAACTCCACAAAGAGCCGTCGCAGGTGGATACAGGAGCGCTGTCAGGCGGAGAACATTGAGACTTTGTTCGTGGAGTCAAAGTGCGACGACGAAGATCTGATCATGAGCAACATCCTAGAAGTAAAGACGACGTCGCCCGACTACGTGGGACAAGACCCAGAAGAAGCTGCAGCGGACTTCCGAAACCGCATCCGGAACTACGAGAAGGTTTATCAAACGATAGACGAAGACGAGCGCGACCTTACGTATGTCAAATTGATCGATGTGGGCAAGCAGGTCATCATCAACCAAATTCAGGACTACCTCCAGAGTCGTGTTGTCTACTATTTGATGAACCTTCACATTAAGCCGCGATCGATTTGGCTGTCACGAGTAAGTTGATGCTGTTGCGCGTGGGGTTTCGAATACTAACAGTCACAGCACGGCGAATCGGCATACAACTTGACTGGTCAGATTGGAGGAGATGCGGACTTATCAGAACGCGGAGACGCTTACGCCCATGCGCTTCCTGGACTTGTTGCACAGTCTGTAGGCGATGGCCGAAAGCTGACCGTCTGGACGTCGACGTTAAAACGAACGATCCAAACCGCGCGGTTTCTGACGTTCGAAAAGCTTGAATGGAAGGCGCTCGATGAGCTCGACTCGGGCGTCTGCGACGGCCTGACGTACGCCGAGATCGAGCAAAAGTACCCCGAAGACTTTGCCCAGCGCGACGAGGACAAGTACAACTACCGCTACCTCGGTGGAGAGTCGTATCGCGACGTGGTCATCCGCCTCGAACCTATCATCATGGAACTCGAGCGCAGCGAAAACATCTTGATCGTCACACACCAGGCCATTTTGAGATGCATATATGCATACTTTATGAACGTGCCGCAAGAGCAGAGTCCATGGATGGAGGTTCCCCTACACACGCTCATCAAGCTCACGCCCAAGGCATACTCGACCCAGGAGGAAAGACTCAAGGCAGATATCCCCGCGGTCAGCACGTGGAGGGGAAAGGGCAGTAAGGCTGAGCACCAGCAGTCAGAGGCACACGCATAGAATGACGCTCCTTAGGCACTGTTTGATCGCTACAAAGTAGAATGGGACATGGACGACATCGCCAATTGGTGAGTCTGGTGATAGACAAGAGACACAGGACCGGCGCATGGAAACTGGCATAGGCATGTTTGCCTCAGCGTTTTTGTTGCTACAACATATATCAAGCAAATACAACTTTATTGCTCACACAGACGACCAGTGGTGTGATTATCGTGCGTTTCCCTCTGGGTCCCACCTTCCTTAGCTAGCCTCCCCGCGGAGATCCCACACCTCACCCCCATCATCCCTACGCGCCCGAGCAAGTCCGCAACGCTTGCACCGTTCAAGCCCGCGACCATGCCTACCAACCCCTGGAGCCCTGACTCGCAATACCTCTCCACTGTGCTCAACGAGCCCGACGCCATACCTTCACACGCAGCAGCGGCAGCACAAGCTCAGGCTCAAGCTCAAGCTCAACCAACCTCATACGACCCACGCCCATCCTCTACGCAATTGCAACAGCACCAGCACCAACAACAAAACGCACATCAAGGCCCCTTCACAGCAGCGCAGCGCAGCGCCCAAGCCCGCGGAAAAACCTTTGCCTCAGGCGCCACGCACGCAGCCACGACATGCGGCGGCGGCGGCGGTAGTGGCAGCAACAGCAGCAGCAGCAGCAGCAGGGCCCAACTCAGCGAAGCAGAGAGCTACGCGAGCCGGCAGCTCCGCAACGAAGCGGCAGCGATACTCGACAGCCAGGAAATGCTGCTGTGGTACGCGGCAGCGCGGCACGAGAGCGTGGCGCAGACGCGCGAGTTTTACCGCCGCGTGGTGCTGGGCGTGCGCCAGCAGGATCCTGTGTGGAGGGAGGCGTGGCAGCATGCTGTTGCGGAGGGGCATGCTGGGGGTAGTCCTAGGCCGGGTCCTAGGGGGAAGGGGAAGGGGAGGGATAGAGATAGGGAGAGGGAGAGGGAGAGGGAGAAGGATGTGTTGAGGAAGGGGAAGTGTTGGGGAGGGTAGTTGAGAGAGGAGGAGAGTGTGTGGTTGGTCTTTTAGGCGGCATTATACCCCCGGCGTAATGGAGTTGTTCGGTTTCTGAGCTTGGTGTTCAATTCACCATTCATCACCAGGCTGTAGAGGATGAACTTGCAGAGTTTCTTTGGTGGCAAACATTGCGCTGCTAAACGCCCCTCCCGGTACCGAGCTGCTTCACCGAGCTGCTTCTCCCAGCTGCGTCTCCGAGCTGCGATACCAGAAAACCCACACGGTGTTATGTACACGACAACATCATCAACGTCACCATCAACAACTTCTCCCATGTCAACGTCATCTTACACTCCCTCCTCCATGGTCACGTTGCGCCACCACGGCTTCTCGCCCTTTGCCGAAAACAGCTCCTCGGCATCGCCCACCTGGCGCCGCTCCGACACCTCCCTGCTGACCTGCCCGCTCAGCTTGAGCCGCATGGCCTTGAGCGCGAGGAAGCTGTTCCCTTTGCTCCCAATTTACCACTTCGCGCCAGTCCTCGAGACGCGGATGCCGAGCCCGAGCGAATGAGCTCCGACGAGACCCAGCCGCCGTCTCTCGTGACGGGTAATTGCTATTGGAGCGGTTCGGAAGAGGAAGAGAGGCGATTGAGATGGAGGTAGACGTCGGTGCCGTAGCTGCTTGCGTGTTAGTTTGGGGAAAGGGCAGGAATATAAAGAAGATGTGCGAGCGACTTACCCTTCCATACTGATCAATTTCAAATCACCGCCAAAGTACCGTGCATACAGCCGCGATATAGGAAGTCCGTACCCAAATCCAGCCATGGGGGCCTTGAAATCGCTCTTGTTAAAATCGGGGTCGAGGCTCGGAGTCTGGTCCACGGTTGTGTACATGTACGTCCACACCAAGGGGATGGCGGATCGCGGGATACCGCCTCCCTCGTCGGAGATTTTGATGGTGATGTCCTCTTTGCCCTCGGCGACAATGACCTTTGTGACGGGGAAGTCTTCCTTGTCTTGGCCGTGGCGCTCTACGACGGCGCGGAGGAGTTCTTCAACGTCTCAAAGAGCATGTGCGACAAGTGGCCGGGCACGTACATGAAGCTGATGTCGTTGTTGCAGACGAGCTGGACCTTGGGCGCGTCGAAGAGGCCGTAGTGGTCTTCGCAGACGAAACGCGCGTTCTCAATGGCTTCCTGGGCGAGTTCGCGGACGTTGGTCTTGGTGCAGATGATACCGACGTAGTTGGGGTCAGAGCGCGAGCGTTGGTCGGTGAGGGCGATGTGCTGGCCGATGAGCATGCGGATGCCAATGCGAGACATGTAGAAGCGGTCGAGGAAGGCTTGTATGTTGTGGTCGATCTGCATCCGCTGTCTCTTGCGCTTCCACTCGAGAATGCCCTGGGCGACCGTGGTCACGACGCTGTCGTGCCGCCTCTTGATCTTCTCGAGCGTGTCTGCAAACTTTGTGTTGTATGCGCTCAGCTCGGGCGGCCACTCCATGCCGTCGTCTGCGGCGGCAAAGTATCTCCGGCTCGACGTTGCGCCTCTGTGGTCTTTCCCGTTGGCGTTGGCATTGCCGTTGGCGCTGGCCATGGCGTTGGCGTTGGCGTTCTCAGGCGCAGAGCGGTACTGGCCCTTCTGTATGCTGGGGTTCTGTGTGGCCTTGGTCAGGGGCGGTGTGCGCTTCGCCGGCTTCAGGAGGCGGTCTTTGACGTCGCTGGGCAAGTTCGGTCGGGGAGCTGGACGAGTTCCTGTGCAGGCGGTGAGTCAAGGCCAGGCCAGACGGCAGCCACGGCACCTACCACCGAACGACTGGGCGTACCAGTCGCGCACCCTGCATATCGACGGCATCTCGTTGAGGCCATCGGGCAGGTCATTCAGCTCCTGCACGCGATGGGCCAGTCGAATGGGCAGCTCCTCGGAAAGGAACTGCGAGGCGCGGAACAGAGTTCCTGCCGACGGCTTCTCGCCAAACTGCACCATCTGGCGGAGGGACACACCTGGACTGACATCAGACGAAACACGCACGCAATGGCTCAAGGGTACGCACCGGTGGCGGGAAAGTTGCTGTAGTGCTGCGCTGGCGTTAGCTGGTCAAGGCGCCGCGTGCGAGCGAGGGCGGTACCTTGATGGTCTCCATCAGCTTCTCTGAGCGTCTCCACGCCATGGCTGTGTGCGTTCAAGGCCTTGCGGGCCCTGTGAGGTGTCTTGTCGCCAAAGCGCTGTCGGCGGTCGACGTTAGCTGTGGACCAGTGTTCCGCCCCGCTATGACCTCAGAATGGTGCTGGAAGGATAGGCCGAGGTAACAATGGCGCACGCCGTGCAATTCGAGACGACGGTTCCTGGGGAGAGAGAGCGTCGGTGACGAGGCACGAGACAATTGAACGTGCGTGAATATAGCGACCGCACCACTGACATGACCCTTGACGTGACTCGGATGCAATCCGGGACCTGCACTGCACTGCACCCCACAGATCAGCCTTCACGTGCACGCAGCCCGGCGCCGGAGACTGCCAACCCCACGATTGACACGCGCTCTGTGTCCATGAATGCTGCATGCGTCTTCCTCGCAGCCTGCCATCTTCACGCAACCCAGCCTGTCCAGCTTCTGCCGTGGTACGCCCAAGCTGCGCAAAGCGTCATCCACAAGCAAACCGCCTGCGCCTCGTCAAAGCACCCGTCTTCCGCTCGGCGCTCGTCGGGTCTGTCTTCCACATCACCGAGGTCGCGTGAGGTTACCACACACACCTGCTCCCGTTCTCCGTGATTGGCCGAGCCATGCACGTGTCACAAATCCCCCGTTTGGTCTCCATGTACGAGTGAGTAGTACACAGTACACAGTACTACCAGGTACATGGTGAATCATGCAATGTGGCAAATTTCTCAACCAGTACAATCAGACAGTCCTGATACTGCCTTCGTACCCAATCGAACCAACTGTCCCAATAGGCAAAGCTATTTCACAAGTACCCCACGCCCAACGATATGTTTTGTTTGTCGACGAGTTTGGGGTTGCCAAAGGTACAGATGGTGCTTGGCTGGGATCATGGCCATGCATGGCTTGGTATCCACCAGGAGCCGCACGTCCGGGCAACGTTGGAGCGGTCGGTAGAGTGGGCCCTCGTACCCTCGGCATGTGCGTCAGAAATTTTACCTGACCTTTCATTGGTGGACATTTCCTACCACCAAAGGGAGGCTCTTGACCTCAGAGCCGCAAGATTTCCGTCTTGCCTCTACATCCCTGACACATAGCCAACACGAATGAACGGCACCGTGTCAGGACTTGTACCACATGCAAACCTGAGACCAAGTGGCAATACTACTAAAATCAAAAAGTTCGAGATCAGGTTTCACAATACACAAGGGGTCGGTCGAAGAGGAGAAGATCTTTATTTCGAGTGTGCCGCTAATTCCAAACCGATTATGCAGCACGGTAAATCGAAAGGCGCCGGATGATATACCAAACATAATCTACACAGGGGGTGGCGCGCCAGAAGCACGCTTCATCGCCGCAATCGTACGTCTATCGTGGGTGTTGGTACAATCGGAAGAAGATGGTTTGATCCAAAGGGATTATAGAAGGGTCATGATGGGTCGAGAGATGAGCAGAGCGCCGAAGGGTATGAAGCGCTTATTTGGTCTCCTCGTGGAGGAACGTGATGAGGTCGTTACGGTCCTTAGGCTTCTTGAGACCACCGAAGGCCATCTTGGTACCAGGGATGTACTTCTTGGGGTTCTCGAGGTACTCGAAGAGAGTGTTCTCGTCCCAGGTGATGCCCTTCTGCTTATTGGCGTCGGTGTACGAGTAGCCGTCGACCTGACCGGTCTTACGGCCGAAGAGACCGTGAAGCATGGGGCCGATCTTGTTGCCCTCACCCTCCTTCAGGGTGTGGCACTGCGCGCAGCGGGTCTTGAAGAGGTTGGCGCCCTTCTTAGCATCGCCTGTGTTCATCCGTTAGTAGTGATCTCATCGAGGTGAAGCCATCACCATCGCATCCGAAACCCTCGCCGCTGGTCCTCCCTTGATCGCAAAGCTTGCGCATTGCGGATCACGACTCATGAGATGCTCGCAGCTCATCCAAGCAGCTGCCAGTGTCACCTGGCGACTTGTCACGGATGAGGTTTGCAATGCGCATGCTCAATGAGCGTCTGAGGCCGTAGCGTGAGGAAAACTTTGCGATGACGTCCGAGGCTTGCCGGTGAACGTGGTAACGTACCCTTCTCGTAACCCATTGTGAATGAAGTTGGTGGTGGTGGTAGGAATTAGTGATAGAGATGGAGGTTTGGTAATGGAAGCTGGAGGTGTGAATGTGCTTGATTGCGGTAGTAGGAGAAATGGGAAAACTGGCAAATTTGAAGGCGCTTTTGACGACCAAGTTCAAAGCGCGCTAGCAAAGCGCGCTTTCCTCGTCACTTACACGCACGGTCGCATCTGCCACCGCCACATCCAATCACGGCGCGAATAAACGTCAGTGAAATCATGGTTGAGAGTCACGTGTGTTGCTTCAAGAATCCTTTCACACCCTTTGGAAGTGTCTACCACCACCACAGCCGGTAATATTATGAGTGCTCCTCACAGAGGCTACTTGCAGACCTGCTCCAACCTCCAGGCTCATCGCGTAAACCCATCTCGCCGTCATGAAACTCCAAACCGATCGAAATAGGCGCACGAATAGTTGCCGGGCCTGCTCGGAAGACCTCGGGATGTGCACCGCGGATACGGTCTTCCCTGCCGACGAAGAACAACAGTGACCTGTGACATCAATCCTTGCGTTTGTCTGTGGCCAAATGTTTGGCTGCTGTCAGTTGACTTCTGCTCCTGCAGGCTGTAGCTGCTGCAGACAGCAGCTGCAGGCAAGTGAGCCGTAGTCAGCAAATGACCCCTGTCACGTATCCATGGTCTGCATATCCGTGTACGAGCAAGCGCTGGAACTTGTTTGCGCGAGCTTGTGCGTGACTTCGTCCATTACCCAACTACCCTGCTGCTTGCCTGTCGCCGTGAAAGATCTCCAGTGTCGATTCAGAGCTTTCACTCGCGAATCTCGTCAATCCTTCCTCGGGGCTTTGTCCGGGGTGCCCGCCCAGACGTCAATGTACCATATCTGACCTCATTGTCATTCTGCACCCCGCTGCGCAGCACGAATGGATCAGATCCCCAGCATATTATATGCAGACGAGGACTACACTACATGGCTAATCCTCGGTGCTAGCAGAGGCATTGGGTTGGAGTTTGTGCGGCAGCTGTTAAACAAAAATGAGCGCATCATAGCAACTGTGCGGGAGCCATTTGCAGCACATGCTTCAGCCTTGTGGGGTCAGGCTGGTGGGGATCATGGCCGTTGTCGAATGGAGATCTGTGACATCCTGTCTGAGGAGAGCATCGTTGTATGTTCCGTTCATATTGCTTATTTCTGGTTTTTGAAGATACGTCTTCTCGTGGTGCTGTAGGCTGACTCGGGATAGAGATTCGTCTCGACACTCACCACCATACCAAACCTGAAGATTGACTATGTAGTCTTAAATGCCGGAGTGCTGAGGTATCCGAACGTAAGGCATCGCCAGCACAGGGTTTTGACTGAGCCGCACTAACCTGTCAGAGAGCCACTGAGCTGTACGTTTTCCTTTCACCATACCACATCTGGTTTAAAGCATGCATCCCTGGGCCTCAGCTGGGACACACAACACGTTCCGGTAGCGATCTTCGTATTCACAAGCCCAGCTGAGTGTCACTCTTGAGAAACCGTTGCCACGTGCATCGGCAATGGCGCCCACCATGACTGTCCAGATCTATGCTATCGCCTTCGACACTCAATCATCCTCCTTTTCGACCACTATACTTCACAAGAAGGAACAATTCGTTCAATTGCTGACCATGCGGACAGCTCCTTCGATGAATTCGCCTTCCACCTACATACCAACACGATCGGCCCCATCATAACCGCCCAAAAACTTCTTCAAACCAGCATTCCCATCGGCACCATGGTATTCATGTCATCTGATTCTGGTTCCATGGCACAATTCAGAGAAATGGAAGACGGCTTTGCCGCCTATGCCGCCTCGAAAGCTGCTTTGAATATGGCGGTGCGTCACATGGCAGCCGAGCTGAAGAGAAAGGACGATGATACGATTCTGCTCTGTATGCACCCAGGAGAAGTGGCGACGGATATGGCAAATGTGCAGTTGCCGTGGGAGGTGCAAGGAATTATCTCACCAGAGGAAAGTGTGGGGAGGATGATCGAGGTTATTAAGAGCAAGGGGATCCAGCATAGTGGGACCTTTTGGACGTGGGAGAACAAGGCAGGTCGCATCCTCGTGTGCTCCATAACTTACTAACACTGTGCAGCCGTATGTTTGGTGATAGACCCATTCCATTGCATCTCCCCCGACTAATACCATTGAATATTTTCGGTATTTCCTCCAGGATGATAACCCAACTAGACTGCACAGGCATGAATGATCAACCTCTCAACTTTAAGCTTTGATCTGCATCAAAAAAGCTGACTGAACACTGTCGGCAGCCCGAATACTTACTTGCAGTACGCGAAGAGCCGTTACTTCATCTCGCCAAAAAGTCGCCTCACAAGATCAGTATCCCAGTCGAGACGCTCACCGCCTTCAGGCAGCCTGTACTCCACTGCGCTGTTGGTACCTACAGCAGCTTCATCTGGTGAGGCACCACTGGCTGCTGGACGTACCTTTTTCTCGCGTACGGCCTTCCCCTTCTCCTGTTCTGCCCCCTGCCCTTGGTAGAATACCTGGCGCCTTGCTTGCTGCTCTCCACCAGTGGCTGCCAGTCTTTCCTCTCGAGTGAAACCCAAAGACGCTTGCGAATACTCATGCGTCACAATCGTACTCGAGGGCCCATTTTGCGGATCTTTGCTGAGTGGCCACCATCTATGAGAATCTTCATTCATCGTCTGTAATATCTCTAGAGCGTGATTGGACTCGTTCCGAGTTACGGCATGTGCAGCATCCTGCGTTACTGGTACTCTCGACGATGATGAAAATCCCTGGACTGTCCAATCTTGCACAGCCCCTCGGAAACCCTTGTCCTTACTCAACTTTTCGAAATGTGGCTGCTTAGCACGTTGACTGTGTAGCAGCTTCTTGTTGTGGTTTTCTGGCTCTCTTCGCGTATTGTCTAGATCGCCAACCGGTGGTCGTGCTATAGGCGTAGATGACTCCTCCTTCACAGGGAAGGCATACAGAGACCGTTGTACACCGAAGGCATCTGAATGACTGTTGCGGCCTTGCGGAGTTGGATCTGCTTCTTTCATTTGCGGGCGTGAACACTCTGCAGCATTTGCATGTGTCTGCCTTTTACCTCCCTTTCTCCGTCTCCTAGCTTTCTTCTTCCCTGGATCCGGTGCTCGAGGCCAAAGGTGGCAGCAAATTCAGTTGAAGCAATACGACCCCCGAGCTGTGTCTGCATCTTGAAGCGTTGCATGGCGACACCTGTGAGCTGAGGCAGTGGTTGGCCCGGCATAACCCTTGGGTATCTACCTTGCATAGTGATTATCTTGTCGTTAAGTGAACATTCTTTGTGTCTATGGAAGGACAAACTACTCATGTTGGGAGATGTTATCGGCTCATATTTAGTCTCAGGCTGCGTAGCTGCTGCAGATAAGGCTGGCTCTTGCCTCTTTTGACCACAGTACTGTAGCCGTACCGGGCACAGTTGAAGTGAACACATTGGACTGTGGTTGTCAATGCCGGTTGGTAGACTGACTGTCTGTTGAAATGTATCCATGTTATGGAGATAGTCACACCTTTGACCGCGCTTCGGATTACAGTAGCCCTTGTGGTAGAAGAAGAAGCAAATCGGAGGGTCCAAGCTCGTGCCACGAGGACCTTTTGGTGGTTCGAATGACTGAGGTGCAGATGACGTGAAATTGTTGTTCGCTGCAAGAATGGAATTTGGCTGTGGCGAGGAGCTGCGCATGAGGGCGAGGTGAGCTGCTTCTGTATCAATATGACTGCGGTCAGTTCCAGAGCCAGACGGCTTGATGTCCCAATATGATATCATGCGTGGCCGCTCGAGGATGGAGATGATGTTGCTGAGATCTGGTGGGATGTCTTCCGCAAGCTTGACGCGTTTGTTGACGTCAGGTGAAGGCGACTGGCGGCGCTTGCCCAAAGTACCAGAATGGCTGATTGACAATGAGGCCTCTTCCTGCACGAATGGAGTAGATGGTGGGGAAAGCAGCTGCGACAAGTCGATATAGTCAGGTTCGTGGCTTCCTATTCCCTGTCGCAATACCACCCCGCCTTCTTGGTCTGTTTCTTCCCCACACACATCACGAGCAGGAGCCTGTAAAGCACAATCATATAGCGCAGATACGCCCACAACCCGATCATGCAATATCAAGGATGCGTGCTCATCATCCTTAGTCGTGTCAGTATTGGTGTTACCACTGCTGTCAATGCCGCCTGAGCTCCCACTAGATGTTGTTGCACCACTGAATGCTGCACCATCAATTTGACCACTGATTGTGCGGCCGCGTCGTTGATATTCTTGGGACTTTTTCGTAGTCTTTAAGTCTGCACGTAGCGGGCACAATGGAAGCATGCAGGACTGATAGCGACGGAAGCTAGGTGGATGGGCTTCATGTGGACGATCGCACTCGTTACCTCGTCGACATGAGCGATGATACCAAAAGAAGCATGTCTCCTTGGGAGGACCAGGTGGAGCTGGAGTTACTGGCTCAGTCTTTGTCTTTGTACGGTTGAGTAGAGGGATATAGTTGACACTTGAGTCGGACTGGTTGCCAACTGTGCTCCGCGCTGGTATCCAGAACTCGGGACACCCACATACTCCGTTGTGAATGTTGAACTGCGGGCACTGGCGGTTCTCTTTACCGGCCATGTCGTATTTCGGCTCCAGCATCGTTGAGTGTGTTTTATGACAAATTGGGCAATGTTAGGCATACGTTGAAGTCTGTAGTTCTTCGATATAGTTTTGTGGTTATTGAGTAGATGGGTGGAAGCAAATAAGATGAGGAACTGCAATTGAGGAGCTAATAATGACTGCTGGGATTCCACGTGGCTTTGAGCAGGTGGAGGCGGTGTACACGTGGAGCGTGAGGCGGCAGGAACGTTTCTAGTGAAAGACCGTGGCAGAAGTTATATCATATGTACAGCATGAGTAGATGAGTTTGCATTTCGAAAACAAAGAGTGAGAGGTAAGCGGAACCCTATAAAAAGCGGTGAAAATGCCTAAGAGAGGCACATGAGAGGCATTTCATACGCCATGATCTGAGAAGAAAGCGCTCAAAGGCAGCCATACAGCAACATTACCACATGGTTCCGAGAATCCGGGATGCCACCCTTACCGTAGCATATGTGCCAACACTCAACGCCATCAGAGAAACACCAGCAAAGATAGCGAAGGTCCTCAGGTTTCTAGACTCGATGCCAGACCTCTTCAGCTTACGCTCCTCGTGTTTGCCCAATTCTGTCAATGTATCATACTCTGGTACATACTTGAAGTCGAATGCAGTCTCCTCGTTTGCAAGGCCCCACTTTGCCTTGACTATCACATCCCAAAATATGATCTTTGACCGCCTGACGTGGTCACGATCCCAGGCAGGGATCAGACGGTTCATGTAGCAATATATGACAAAAAGAGGCATTGGCCGGCCATCAGCGCCCAGTAGTACAGGGACACCTGCCTGAGACCAAGCGCATCGGATAATGCGTTTCCATTTAGCCAACGTGCACTGGCAGTGAGCATGTCGGCAGACACAAAAGTAGGAGGTGTCTCCTTGAGAGAAAGGATGATGTTGTTGGCCATTGTTTTCGACATCTCTGAAGGATGAACTTCGTTGTAGAAGAGTGACTCCATGATGGCTTTTGCTTTCGCTGTAGTGGTGAAGAAGGTATCTGGGGTGCCAAGGAGATATGCAATGTAGCGCCATAGAGCAAGATAATCTTCAATCTCCTGACTGCTGAGGAAGATGCCCTGACGAGGAAAGCTGATCCATATTAATGAGGACGAGAACGTACAGATAGTTGCAATCTGGTCCAGATCGTTCACAGGTATCCCCCACTCTTCCACGTTGAAGTAGCTGGGTTTCGTTTCTGCGAGCTTCAAGATGCGTTGGCGCACCGCCGCATGCAGTAAACGAACCCGTATAGACGAAGCGTGTCCTTCGCCGCCAGGTTTGATGCCTTTCAGAGATCTTGTACACTGGAGGATGTGCTGTGTGGTTTCGAAAAGTCGTCTCCTTGCCACCTTCGTGTTGAAGCCTCCAGTGCGAGCTAGAGTCTCAACGACTCGCGCAGCACCCATTCCGCCAAGTAAAGATTGGAATGTGAGTCCGGTCAGCGCGGGACCTCCATAGCGGTAAAACACATCCTGGCCTCTTTCGATTTGATTCCAATCTACCCAGTCTGGTACAGTATTAATCTGTCGCCACAGCTCATCGAGCTTAGGGTCCGTTTCGTGGTGTTCCTTGAGTAAAGCGTACAGATCTCGCTTTGGCACCGGGTAGACTTCTTTCTTTTCCTCGTTGGTGCCCTCAGTGCGCACAGGTTCTGGCTGCTGACTGCTGTTTCTTGGCAAAGCTCCCTTATGGGGTGGCGAAATGGTATTGAGCCGGTCCAAACATTCCTCTGCCAGTACATCGTAAGAGTGCTTCAACGACTCTGAATGCTCAGGCATGAGGTGGTCATCCGTCCACTCGAACTCATAGCCCCAGGCACTTCATGTGGTGAGTAAAAGTATCTTCATAGTCTTCCTAATCAGGACGTACCTTCTAGTGTTTTCAGTGCGCCCTCGGAATGGGTTTGGCCAAGCCATGTCTTCAGCTTGGATGATAAATGAAGGGCAATAGATCGACCAGAATCACAGGTGTGACAGCACTGTAAAGGGAACAAACTGATTATGGCTTTGTAGGTTTGCATGCTTCGGGAGCAATCCAGGCGGTTAGGGCACTGAGAGGAGTCCTGTTTCGCCGCCTTCGACACGAGATCGGAGCACATGGCGCTTTTTTCGACCGATCGGCAACTGGGGGACGCTTCCGCAGTGGCAGTTGAAACTTCTAGTAAGTCTTGGTGCTAGGTGTGCTGCGTCACCACTCAGTGTATTTACGGCGCGTCTGCGGCGAGGGCGACAATTCACCGATTGGCCAGTTCTTTCCAAATGTTCGAGTCCGTGCGCGAGATTCTCAACTTTGAGATGGAACGTCCGTCGAGAAACAAACAACAGCATCCGCCATGAACTGTCATTTGTGCGCACAAAGGACACTCAGTCTGTTCGTTCGCTCCTTCACATATGTAAAACCTCCATTTGGCACACGACAAGTGCACAACAAGTACGACCGGCCATCAGACCCTTTCCCTGACGCTCGTCCATCGCAAAGAGCACGCGACGCCCTCTCAAGATTACCAAAAGCTGTCGCAACCACAATATTTGATGATAGTGCAGCAGAATGGACGCAGGGGCACTCGAATCGTCCAGCATGGCAAGCCGAGAAAGAGGCTATGAAGAGGAAGCTCAATGGAGAAGCCTGGAATCCGCGCAAGAAACTTTCACCTGACACCATGGAAGGCATACGGCATTTACACCAGACCCAACCCGCCAAGTTTACAACACCGCTACTTGCGGAGCATTTCAAAGTTTCGCCCGAAGCCATACGGCGCATACTGAAGAGCAAGTGGCGGCCGAGCGACGACGAGCACGACGAGCGAATGCGGCGCTGGGATAAGCGAGGCGAGAGGATCTGGTCAAATCTTGTCGAGATGGGCATCAAACCGCCGAAGAAGTGGAGGGACATGGGTGTTGGTCGTGCAGACAATGGCGGTAGAGGCCCCATCTGGAAGTCAAGGAAGAGGAACCAGATCGATATTAAGGATAGCGCTCCCGAAGCGTTCCTCCCCGAAGAAGACATTATACCGACCGTGGATGCGTCTGGCAACCGAAAGACGAAGATAACCATACCACTGTCAGACAGACTATGAGACCTTATTGGAGCAGTCGTCATATGGACGGCTGTATATTCCTACATACATATTTGGGTCAAATACGCTATGAGCGATCTCTGAGTGCATATGCAGTACCACAAGGTATGGACAATACTCGACACGCGTCTACTGTCAGTGTCGCATTTTGGATGAGCATGCGATGGTACACAAGGGGGAACAGCAGCGAACGGTAGACGCCGAGTGTGCACCATGCGAAATTGCGACGATATTGTATGTGTAGACCTAAGTCTATGAGCCGATTTGGAAAGACGCTCAAGGCTGATCCGTGCGGTGTAAGCTGCTAGATACTAATTAGGCGCAATAGTACATTGCTGGGACAGTCCTTGGACCCAAGGCTCTTTGTTACTATTGCGATTGGAGGCCAAGTGGGTTTAGGGTGGAGGATGATTGGGCAGATAGACCAAAAAACACGTCGAACGCTGCAGCTGTAGCAATAACGTTTGATTCACATCCTGCAACTCATCATTGATGGAACAAGCATCGAGATGACGTTTGGGCCAGAAGGTTTCCATGAGAAGAAGAAATAACCAAGATTGGGCTGGGCCGCAATGCTACAGATTTATTTCCTAAACAACAGGCCATTTGTTCAGTCGTGTGCTTGACAGGTGACATGTCTCCAAAAGACGACCAAAGGACCCTCGAACGATGCCGGGCCAATGAGAAACAAGTGCTTGGTAATTTGTGCCATGTGCCGGCCCCGCCCGCCTTTGCCCGAGCTATGTCATGAACTTTGGGTGACAAACATCGATTCGTGTCCGTCACGCCAACAACACCATAAACCTATTCGTAGCATAGCCAGTCGCAGCAGATTCTTAAGCACTCCTCTGCAACCATGTCTCTCCCCTGCACAACTCGTGCACTCACGCGCTCCTCGACGTTCGCGCCATCACGACTCGCCACTTCGTCGTTCGCGACTCGCCCATGTCCTCAATGCTTACGAGCCTTCTCATCGTCGACATGGCACCGCCAATCATCTAAGCGACAGATGCAAACTGCGACAGCCTACCAGCCCTCGACACTGCAGCCTCCTCCACCACCACCACGGAACTTAGGTGTCCCGGACACATCGATAGCGGGCGGCGCATCCGAGGTCAAGTCTTGGACACCGTCGCGGCTAGCCCCAGAGCAACAGAGTCCGAAACAAACGCAAGAGCGACCAAACGTCAGCGTTCCGGAAGGCGAAGCACAGAAGACCCAGGCTGCGCCGGTCAAGTCAGCTCGGCCCCGGCGATACAACTTTGGACCGAGAAAGGCGACGATTAAGATCTCACAGTCGGCTGTGCAACACCTAAGAGACCTACTCAATCAGCCAGAACCGAAGCTCATTCGGATCGGAACAAAGGCAAAGGGCTGCTCTGGGTTGGCTTACCATTTGGAGTACGTGGACAAGCCATCGAAATTGGACGAGCAGGTGGAACAGGATGGCGTAAAGGTCCTAATCGACAACAAGGCGCTTTTGAACATCATTGGAAGCGAAATGGACTGGCTAGATGACAAGCTGAACCAGCGCTTCATTTTCAAGAATCCAAACATAAGTAAGTACCCTCAGGGGATTGCGCCTTGGCCCAGCTAACACACAACAGCGGAGCAATGTGGCTGTGGAGAGTCTTTCAGTGTGTCGTGATACCCTTTTCATTCATTTATGTACAACACTCAGCATTATCTGGCATGACACGGCATTGCATACGGCGTTGGAAACGGGAGCTTTAGACTTGTCTTCCTAAGTCGCACTCTATAGTATATCCATCAACACAATACTACATTACTACAGTACTACAGTACTACAGCTTTCCAGGCTCGTAGTCTAGCACCTTCACGTTCTGCAGCAGCTCTCCAGCAAACTTGATAAAGTCTTGGTGTGCGGGGTCCTTGCTCACGTAGTAGTCTCGGTCTTGTTCGCTTTCAAACTCTACAAAGAACCCATGTGTGTAGGGGCTCTGAGTACCCATTAGTCGCAAGGGAGTTTCGCATAGCAGGGACACACTTACTGCATGACCTTCGTTGCTATTGTTCCTCCCACCTGAGAAGGACTTGATATACGGCTTCTGAGAAGTTGCACTCAAACACTTATCTCGTAACGCAAGCATACGACTGCATGCCTTTGAATCTGCACTTAGTACCGGAGTGGACATCATGTGACGGAGATACACACTTCCTCTACTTGAGCGTGACTTGCAGACGTTTTCCACTCGAACAAGACAATATGTACAATGGCCATGATGAACTTTTGGAGAGGCGTCTGAAGAATGTTGTGGGGTACACAAGGCTCACGAAGCTATGACCTCAGCGTTCATTGTTCCGAACTCCGCAGCTGATCACCAAACTCTCCACCATGATCTCCAGAAAGCCGTAGTGCGCACTGTCCTTAACACTAGCCATGCGTGTTCACAAATTTGACATACTCGATCAGCAGCTCAGCCATCCAGCTGCGTCTCCCTTCCGCATAGCCCACGACCATCCACTACGAGCTCCAACATGACGACCGTACCGCTACTTCCGGAGCAGGTTGTGTACCTGATCATACGATTCTCTGCCTTGATACCAGATCTGTCACTATCGATATCTCTGCCGAGGTTTACACCGACACTCTCCCTGAAGCGGCTCATTCGATCACACCTGCCGCCTGATCAGGCCTCTGCACGTCTACGCCTTATCTACGCCGGCAAGGTGCTCACAGACACTGCGCCATTGTCGACGTCCCTACGACTATCTCTACCACCACCGCCGCGCGACAACACATACAACGAATATGAGTCAAGCAGCAAGAGCAAAGGAAAGCAGCCAGCACGGGACGCGCCAGCAACAGACTATGGCGCGACTGCACCCCCGAAGCGAAGAAGTACTACATCCACTGCTCGCTAGGCGATGCACTCACCCCTGCCGAGCTGGACAGCGAGGCTGCCCTAGCGCAAAGCACTGAGACGTCGCTCAAGACACAGTACGAGGCATCACAGGGCTCAGCCAGCCATCGCCGCTCCGGCAGCGGTACACACAGTAGCAGCAACAATGCTGCCCAGCGACGAGGTTCCTCAACCACAACCCCAGCGCCACAAGGCTTCGACCGCCTCCTCACCTCAGGCTTCACAGCACAAGAAGTAGCAAGCCTACGTTCGCACTTCCAGACCAACCTCTCCTTCACACATACCCCTGACACCATGCCTTCACCCGCCGAAATGCGCATTCTCGAAGACCGATGGCTGGACAGCACAGCCACAGACCCATCGCCAGCTTTGACTGGGGAAGCGGATGCGGGATGGGGTGCAGGCTTTGCCGTGGAGGAGGGTGGTCTGGATGACATGTTGTGGGGTTACATGACGGGGTTCTTCTGGCCACTGGGTGCGCTGATATGGGGATTCAGAGAAGATGGAGTCTGGTCGCGGAGGAGGCAGTTGGCTGTTGTCATGGGGGTGCTGATCAACGCCATCTTTGGGTTCATGAGATGGAGTGCTTGAAAGCACTCAAACATGGGAGAAGAAAACTTACGATATGCAATAGTTACAGAAGATGTAGTTGGCGCATGCGTGCAGCAGCACACCATCTCCAATATCGCGATAGTCGAGGCGAAGATGATTGGGTTGGAGCATTGTGTACAGCGCAGCCAGAGCTACTACAGAGGCCCAGGGTTGTAGCAGGACGAGTGCATAGCAGATATGCAGACGTGAAGAGCACGAAAACCAAGCTACTCCAGCAATCCGGGGACGGCGCAATACCGGAAAGAAAGTCACGATACAACAGCGAGAGCGTGGACTGACCCAATTTTCAACAACAAAGGCGCGATCTCACGATCGTATCCAATCTCGCGATCCTCCTCAAACACCCTCACGCAACCCACACCGTGTGTGCGACAGTGAGACGGCAAATTTTTTCCCCTTTACCTCCAAAGGCACCCTCTATGCCTCCAAAGGCAGCATCCCATAATTCTAACGCCCAACTTTACGTACAACTACCCACACGCAATGCAACAGCACGTTTCTCGTGCAAGGCGTGGGCTTCTAGACCAATTGACCGACATGATGTTTGCGGCGCATATGGGTGGGCCGGCGAAGCGCGACGGGAAACTTGTAACCGCCAGGGGGTGCACGAGCGTGGTTGGATGGAGTGTGCAAAGGCAGAGATTTCTAACGCGATGCCGTTAAGTGAAGTCGTTAAACCTCTAAAGGCATTGACGCGAAGGCTCTGACTGGCCTTTACGTACTGAAAGCCCATTTGGACCTATTTTCAATGTGCGGCGGCAGATCGCCGACGGAGAAGCGCTTGCGGGAAAGGTGCACGGATGCGATGCGTTCAGATTTGCGTGTTTTGCAGCTCCGACACACGCCCTACGGGAAAACCATGTATTGTATGACATCTAATGAGGCTCTCAGTAGCCGCACGGACACCTGTGCGCCTTGTTGCTGAGAAATCCACTGTTTTTTCATGGCATGTGAACGGCCTGATTGGCTGAGAGTTGACAAAGGTGTCATAGGACTATGTTTTCCATGGATGGCCACATGCGCAAGGCGTGCTGGGTAAAATTCTGTTGCAAGATGAGATGCAATGGCGTGTGACTGACAATACTTGGCAAGTGTCATGATTTTTTTGGAAGCCGTGGTGAAGTTTTGTATATAAGAGGGTGGGTCGATAGTCTGAGGAAGTACCAGACAACTCAAGCATCATTTCAAAGCATCGACTTCGATCTACTACTACCTCGAATCAAATCGACTACTACCACCAAACATTCTCGACTACCAAATCAAGTCAACACACCAACTCACAACAATGTCTTCTACCGCCAACACCCAGAAGAAGCAGAACATCCTCTCCTCCTTTGCTGCTCACGCCAAGGCACACCACGAGAGCATGAACCAGGCCTACTCCGCCTACTACGGTTCATCCAACTCCACACCTACAAGCTCCACCCCGCTTCGCTTGAGACATCCCGTAATAACTCGGTCGTCGCCGGCATGGTCGAAGCGCCCAAGCCCAAGACCAACGCCAATAAGCTGTGGACCGCCATCAAGAACCACCACGACGAGATGAACGCCGCATACGTGGCCTTCTACTCCCCCGGCGTCTCGCGCTCAAACTCTCCCCGCAGCTCCACTGCCTCGACTCCCCGCCCCTCCCTCGAGGAGCCCAGGAGTGAGCAGGCCGCGCCCAAGCAGCCCACCAACCTCTCCAAGCACTGGAAGCAGCTCAAGACCAAGGTCGTCGAGCACCACCGCGGCGTCAACGCCGCCTACAGGGCTGCCTACGGTGTTGGCTACTAAGCGTAGTGTCGAAGGAGAACAACCAAAAGTGATTTTTGCAAGCGCTGGATTTGGACTACGGTTCCGCGATATACCATTTGACTTTGTCTGGTCTGGGAACTAGGGCGTTCTGGGAAGCATGGAGGGGTATACGAGTAGGAAAGAAGTGAAAAAGGAATACCCCACTACTTAATAATATAATTTGAGATTCTACTATCAAGTATACTTTGCAACGCACTTCTACTACTACTGTCTTACTTTGATGTGACTTGAACCTTACCTTGCCATATCACGCCGCACATATTCATCACTACAGCTCTTACTCGACATACCCCTACACTACAAATCAGCCTAGGACACAGAGTTCTATACCTAAAAGGGGAGGGAAGGAGAGGGGTCAGCTTGCCTAGTTGGTTTAATGTCCGATTGTGTGGACCTTTGCTTGTCGTTTGGCTCAGAGCTCAATGGTCCCCTGCTTGCCCAGCTCGCTCAAGGGGCCCTTCTTGACCATCAGGGTCATGACCTCGAACAGCGTGTCGGCAGCAGCCATGGTGGTCAGCTCAGCGTTGGTGTCGTAAGCTGGGGCGACCTCGACAATGTCGGCACCGATGAGGTTGATGCCCTCGAGACCGCGGATGATAGTACGAAGCTCGCGCGTCGTCCAACCGCCCGTCTCTGGGGTACCCGTAGCAGGTGCGACTATGATTAAACGTTAGTCTCTGCGAAGCAATAAAGCAATAGTAGAAAAACTTACAGGCAGGATCGAGAGTGTCAATGTCGATACTGAGGTAGACGGGCTTCTCAGTACCAACTCTCTCCCTGATCTTCTTGATGATACCGTCGATGCCAATTTTGTCAATCTCGCGTGCCTCAACAATCTGGAAACCGCAGTAGCCATCGTTCTCGTAGTCAGAGGGTCCAGACAGCGTCGTGCGGATGCCGGCATGGATATTGGTGTCGTTGGCCAGAAGGCCTTCCTGCGCAGCGTGGAAGAAGTAAGTACCGTGGTTGATCGCTGCTTGTTCACTGGGTGAGCCACCAAAGACCTTGGGTTTCCATGTGTCGAGATGGCTATCAAAGTGGATGACACTGACAGGACCGTAGTTGCGGTTGATGGAGCGCAGAAGTGGCAGGGTGATAGTGTGGTCACCTCCAAGAGTGATCAAGCGTGGCAGTGTTGTTCCCTTCTTGGATGGCCCAGGCTTGTCTGCGTTTGTGTGTGGTGCCCGGCTGAGAAGAAGATTATGGCCTTCCTCGATCTGTTGGAGCGCATACGCGTTGTCGTACCTGTAGCCTATGTCAATACTAGTCACCTTGAAACTGAGGAACAGGGAGACCCTTACGAAGTGACCGGGATGTCGCCGCAGTCAAGGACCTTCGCCCATGAGTTGAAAGGGTTTGCCTTCAAGGGAACATTGTATCCGCCACTAAACCCAATCCTATGTGAGCCTTCATGTCCAAAAGGACCAAAAGTAAGCATTTGCTGCTTCAAAGAGACATACTAGAGATTGAGACGGCGAGAACCTTGTCTGATACCACTGGGCCCGAAACGGGCTCCTGGGCGGTATGATGTGCCAGTGTCAAAGGGTGCGCCTTGGGAGTGTCAGTGACCAAATCTCTTAGGGGCATGCAACTCTTTCTTACCAATGAACGCAATGTCAAAGTCGACTTTGCTGGAAAGACACGGGTGGTATGGGAGGCGACCGAAGGTAGAAATTCCACTGAAGATAGAGTCGGCCTTCATGAATGTCAATTCTTGCCGTAGCGCCTTCATAACAATACAAGGCTACGAACCTGTGTGCCACCATCTCCAGGAAGTGTGTTGTACCACAATCCCTCATGCGGGCCAGACAATGGCTCCTGGTCAAGGTCGTGATCGCCATGTGCGGCTACAGCAGCTGCGAAGCTGAAGAGAGCTGAAGATAGCTTCATAGTTGCGAATAGTTGATGCGACGAGGATTTTGAGGAGACAGATAGTGAGATGGCAAGAAATGAGAGGAAAGTCGCAGTATATAGCTGGGGCTCGTGCAAACCCCTCTGTATCATCGGCTTTTGACGAGGTCCTGTTAGGTAAACAGCTCGACGCTACCCTGGCGACGTATCTATGCAGGTTAAGTACCGTCATACCTAAATTTGGCTAGGAGCTTCCGGTAAGTTCTCGGTATCGACATCATAGGACGGCAGAAAAACGAAGCTGCTTCTTGTGATCTTCGAGACGAAGCCCTGTCTAGATAAGGACTTGGGTTGTTCGAAAACACCGAAAATGCGATTTTGGGGAGACTCAAATAAATACATATATCCTGAGGCCATCTAGGTACTGACTTTGCCTTTGGCTTGCACCCATTTCACAGCAAGATCGATCAGCAAAGAGGTAGCTTCGCCCCCTCCCATGTGCAATGACGCCAGAGATCGCATAAGACACCAATGAGGATGCCTTCAGACGATGCCGTAACTGTGCGACTAAGCATCTCATGTCCCGAAAGATAGCGTTATCTGAAGCCGTGCAAGGTCTATATGCAAGTCGTTCTCCTAGGGTATTCGCACAGGCTGCCAGCTTCCGATGCAAGCTTTACGTGTAGCCAATAGTGCTCTAAGTCGTCATGCTGTTTTGTAAAAACTGAAAGCATATAATAGGCTGATTAGAGTTTTAGTTTGGATGATCTCCTCCGGGCGCGGTTTGTCGATGCATCTTGCTATCGGGCGGTGAGGTGTCGCCCCAGATAATGACAGGCCAGGCCTGTGCATACCACGTTGAGATACGCGGAGGTGATATTCCCCATGCACATACAAGGATATGCAATTGACTTGTCACTTAGCGACAACGTCGAAGCGTGGGGAAAGCAGCGGGGCTTGTGGAGGTGGACGAGATGTCGTTCGAAGACAAGGGTCAGACTCGCTTAACTTCATTGGGATGGTACTTGACATCGGCTGCATGATGTCCCCAGTTTTCCTATCTACCTCTAATGTCTAAGAGGCGTTGCTAATGCCAGAGAATCCTCCGATTCGCCATTCTTACTTTCCACCACCAACAATCTATCTAATTACAATGTCTGATTGTGGACTGTGTTTGTTACGACCTCCTCCGAAACACCCAACTCAGCCCGGTCATCCGAATCCATCCTCTCAAAAGCCTTCTTGACTTGATGGTCCCAGTTGCTCCACGCTACAATGGCCCACTCGGCAAACCCTACGAGATACAGAGCAATGCATTGACCTACCCACAAGCCGGCCAAACCCCAGCCGTTGAAGGCAAGCCAGATACCGAGCGGCAAAGCTCCACAGTAGTAACTGACCATGTTAACAGTTGCTCCAATGTGTTGTCTGCCCATGCCCCTCAGAGCCCCGCCGCAGCTTCCATTTAGTCCATCTGCAATCTGGAAAAGAGCAACATACGGCATAACCTTCGCAGTGAGCTGAATGACCTCGATGTCATCGTTAAAGATCTTTGCGTAGAAGTCTTTGACTCCCATAAGAACAGCCAGAACGCATGTACCCAGTACCATGCTCAAAATTGCTGCCGTGTTGGCCGCTCTTGCAGCGCCTTTGGCATTGCGAGCACCCAGAAGATTACCGACTCGTGAGGACGTAGCAACTCCTACTCCGAATGGAATTGTGTTCATGACCTGATCGGTAGTCATAATGACGCTTTGTGCAGCCAGTGGTATCGTTCCGAGCTTTCCCGCAACTAGAGCGACGATTTCGAATGCCCACCATTCAGTGCCGACATGAATGACACCAAGAAATGCGAGGCGTGCAAAGACCCAGGTATTCTGCAGGCATTTGCGGTCCCACCCTCCCCAGCATTCCCATCCATCGACAAAGCGTGCATATGCGAGAAGAAGTAGAAACGAAGCCCAGTATGCGATTCCGGTAGCCAGCGGCGCGCCGAGGAGTCCCATGTTAAAGGTGTACACGAAGAGATAATTCAGTGCTGCACTGAATGGGGAAGTAATCAGGAGAATGTACGTCCCCGGTCGCATGATTCCTAGGCTGGTTAGGCGGTAAAACACTTTGCGAACAAAGATAACATACCTTGGGCTTGCATATATTTCTTCAGAGCTTCAAAGTAGATATAGCCAATTCCGCCTGGAGCAAGAACTGCTAGGAATTTTGCTGAATCTCGTGCAATATATTCCTCTTGACCCAAAGCCCTGAAAAGCGGTGCCGAGCAGACCCAAAGGATAGCAATAGGTATATAGAACAGCAGGAGCACCACGAAAGCGCGCTGCAGGATGATTCCTAGGTCATGGCGATTCTTGCTTCCTGTAAAACTTGCAGAGGCAAGGGTATCGATTGCTGTAGTGCCTCCAAGAGCGACGAGCCATCCAGTAGCCATTGCGAACATATAGGAAAATGCAGCTGTCGCAAGAGCTTCTGGTGATAGGCGCCCTACAATCAGCACTGAGACTGTTTGAAGGGAGTTCTGAAGGGCATATGCTAAGACGACTGGGATGGATCCCTTGAATAACACCCAGAACTCTTCTAGCACAAGCTGGAACTTGCTATTAGAACCATCTTCGAGCTCGTAGCCTTCGCCCGTCGACCACTCCTCGTGCTGTGATGGTGGAAGGAGAGCTGACCTCTCGTTTGGTTCCACGTCTGCCTTTGTAGTTGAAGTTGTTCTGAACAGTCTTGTAACCCAAGAACGAGCCTTGTTATCGTTCTCCATGGTGGGTTAGGCTGAAAAAGAAATTGGACTCGAGAGGGTGATTTAAATGAGGGCAAAACGATGTCAAATGTATATAAGATGACCTTGAGTATAGTGGAGTCTTTGCCTACTCAACAAGAAAAGCAAGCGGAGCGTCATACTGCTTATGCAGTTCAAGCTCGCGACGCGATGATGTGGATGCTAATACAACGGGATGACAATGCTAATGACAATTCATGGTGACGACCCATTGCCGTTGTTATCGCGGTGAGCTCAACCTGTTGAAAAACACGGGCGGAACGGGTAAAGCATACTGCATGAGAACCTAGACTGGATTGACAGTAAGATGTCGGACGTTTGTGACTGGACATGTGGTGCTGCGGTAGTCTTATCGACGTGCGTCCGTCTCGCCTTGACTAAGGACCTTCGGTAAGCTGTACATGACTCGAGCCATTTCTCACAATCTCGGGAAAGCCAACCAGGGTTGCGGGAGATGGCGTAGATTGTAGATACTGGTTGGTGGGGCGAGGATCGACCGCTCCTAGGGACCGTTAGCCAACGCCCCGTCAACTCTCTAGAGCATATGTTCAACCCGGCACTAGATGGCGTGTACACGAGAACGAGACGTTGGCATTACTGCGGGACAGATTGGGTCGCTACGGCTGTTTGAGCGAGAGTGTCTGGGAGTTGTTGCGGTCAAATCTTCGGCGAGTGTGCCGTCTTGGAATCGACCACCGCTCTCCAGTGTCTGGGGCTAAGCATGAGGCTTTAAAATAATTATGCGCCTTGCAAAACAATAGGTTCTGTCTTCACTACAGTGCTGCGGGCAGCTCATGCCCCCGATGAAACGAACGAAGACAGGGTCTGAGGCGATCGAAGTGGAAAGAGCCGAGTGGTCCGAGTGCCTTCCCCGCCTTGATTTCACTCCCTCTCCTTCACCGTCAACCTTTGTTGCTACGCCTGTATACTATTCTGCGCGCTGCATGCGGAAAGCAGCATGGCATATGAAGCGGCGATCTCTGCTGCGGTTAGCTTGACTTAACCTACGCTGATAGCGAACTGTGAATTGGATGTAATTTCGCTGTATTCGGGTATTTGGTCTCTTCGTACACATTCTCTTCTGACGATTTTTCCATAGTAGTTGACTTTCCTAACTACACGCCTTTCCTGAGCCAATGCTATTGGCAGTGCTGTTCATGCTGCTCCATGGTTATCTGTAGCAGTGTTTGACAACCGACGCTTTGACATAGGTCAACCTCAGTCTCTAGCATTAAGAGCTTTCTTGCAGCGTGCATGTTTGTCGAGGCATGGATGGTGTTTTGCGCAATAGTAATCCGTAGCGCAGAAGCCATAATCGCATTTGAGGACGCTGGCGCGATCCTTGGAGCAAACGTAAAGCACATTGCTCTTCGGACTACGGCTTCTTGGGACGAGACTGATGGCCGCGTCTTTGAGTGTGGCCCGGACTTCAGATTTAGCTCCCTGAGCCAACGGAGACACGCTCTTGCAGCAATTACAGTTGTCCCTGCACTCGTTACCGCTCCTGCAGTAGTGGTCCGTGGAACAGAAGCCGTATTTGCAGATCAGAACGCTGGCGTGGTTTCGGGAACAGCTGTAATGCATGTTTTCTTGGGGTGAAGTATCCCTAGTGGCGACTTTTACAAAGTTCGCCAAGATAGAAGTCTTCGGAATGGCACTGTCGATGTCGTTGGAGGTGACAACAACGGGCGCGCCCATGTCGATGCAGGAAGCGCCGCTGTGGTAGTTGAAGCAGTATGCCTCGCAGAGATCTATGGCAAAGCAGATACCTTCGCGATTGGTCTCACAGCAGATAATATCCTTGCCTTCGCAGTGATACTTCTTTGTCTGCGTATTCTCCCAGGCGGTGGGGGCGGATCGTAGAGTATCGGCTGCCCATGTCGGCAGGTGCGCTCAAGGTGAGCACAACCAAGCCAAGCCCGGTAAGGACGGTCGTGGTGAGTCGCATCGTTATACTTGAGTTGTTTCGGCGTCGATGTTGTGTGTGTATTGGAGTTGTTGATGATTGTGGTGTAGAGAGTAGGATCTCGAAGACGTGCGTCCCATCGACGGACTGGACCGTTTGCCTACTCCACTTGCATAGCAAGCGCAGGTGAAGGCAACAGGCAGAAGCCATAGTTGAGTTGCAAGAGGTAAGAGCGTTGTGTTGCGACTATTCGCTCGTGGTAAGGTGAAGATAAAGAAGTCGTCTCTAGCAAGGATTGATGTGAAATCCGAGTGGATATACAACGCCTCCTGATGCTCATTATTGTAGGAAGGGCAGCGATTAATCCTTTTTAATTAACGTGCAATCGGTCTTACCTCTTCGCGATTGGAGCCCAGCGACTTGGTAGCACTTGAGAAACGTCTTTCACGGCAACGCGGTAGCACTTCATTTACGAATCTCACAAGTGATGCAAGCACAACGTCAGCGTGCTATTCTACAAGTATATGTGCTATGCAAGAGCACATAATAACAACTGGCTACAAACCTTAAACACAGTGAAGGCAGACATTAGACTGTTTAATCTCACTTTCGTGCGTAAGGAGTACCATAAGCTCTGGGCTGCCAAGGTTTCGATATGTCCGCAGCTGGAGAAACAAAGGAATGGGTTTAACTCTGAATATAAGTGTCTCAAGCACAGTGATTAGTAGTTAGAGCACGTGTTTCACTACGGGCGCGTACTGTTATTGTCACGGTGCATGGTGTATAATTGCCGTTGAGAGTCCGTTTTCCCCAAGTCCGGGCCTCCAGTGTGTTAGATGACGCTGTTCGCAAACAGTGCTATTCAACAACGTAGTTCAGTTCTATCAAAAGCCACGATTTGGAATCTAACAAACTGCTCAATGCTTTCACACCAACTAGATTGTGATTTCCAACAGCCAATCGCCCAAAGTTGACAGATGATTTTCTGGGCAGTCCTAATAATCAAGGAAGTCCTCAATATACTCAAGGTCTATACTGAGCTAAAGCATTGCCGGTCAACTGTAGCTCAGAAGACTGCTATACGAACTGAAGAGAAGGAAATGACTCCTCGGACCATTACTTACCCCAAAAGAGAAGATCTCCGGTCTATTGAGAATGAAGCTACCAAATATGCGACAGATTCAGTGCTGAACGATGCAGCCAAGGAAGAGACTGAAGCGAACAAACCGTCAGGAGACCATGGTTGGATCAAGGTAACGAGGAAAAGGACAAAGAACATGACGCTATATGATGATTTCCACAAGCACTGGGATCAGGAGCGGGTGCTAGGTGTAGGTGGAGATGGCGTGGTATACCTTTATCAGCAACGGAAGCAGAAGGGTGAATGCATCGCTGTGAAGGTACCTCGACAGAACTCGATCTCAGCACGCGATGACCTGATGCGAGAGATTGAGAATCTTCTCTTACTTGACCCGCACGATCACATTCTGGATTTGTGCCACGCATCCAAAGATTGGTGGCCTTACGGCCCTGCAATGTTCCTCCCATTCTGTGACCTCGGCGACCTGGTCACATATCGGGAGTCTTGGTGCGCGCAGCAAGCATGGAAAGGCAAGCCTGAGCGTATTTCAGAGTTAACTATGTGTAAACTCTTCCGAGACATGGTACTAGCCCTGAACTACATCCATCACGAGCTTGGTACCCGCTATGTCCACAACGACTTCAAGCCGGGCAATATATTAGCGGTCACGCCGCCGAATCATACTGAACCCAAGACAATATGCGAAGAACCTATTTTCAAGCTCGCAGATTTCTCCCGGCTCACGCCTTGGCCAACACCGAAGGGTCAGCATGCACAAGGCTTCGATGGCACTCCTGAGTATGCGCCGCCAGAAGTAGAGCAGATCGCTCCTGTCCATACCTCTGCAGACATCTGGGGTCTCGGTGCCACGCTGCAATTTATGGCACTAGGCATCCAACCAATCCAGTCACGAAAGGCTTTTGTCCTGAGTCGAAAAGCACAAGGTAAACCACACCCCGAACTCAAGGAGGGGCAAAAGTGGATATCGGAATACTGGCGGACGCGTATTCCGACCACTTTCAGGCCAATTCATGTGCCCATGGAGGTTTTGTGCAAAGAATACGACTTGCAGGTGCGGATTCCGGATTACCAGCCGTACAGTGCGCGCCTTGGCTACTGGTATGCACAGCTTTGGAAGCCGGTGGTAAATCGTCCCAAGGCTTCAAATCTGGTTTTGCGCGCAATTCCCCACATGGATGATCAGATTGATTGCATCAAGAAGATGCGTCAGAAGCACAAGGTGTCAGGTTAGAGTACATATTAGGAATAGTACAGACGTGCATTGAGATGAAAGAATGATGAAAGACAAGTGGTTGCAATGCTAAGAGACGCACAAAAGGAGATCTTGCGCTATGTACCTACCTAGTAAGCAGCTAAGGAAAACTGGGGAACAGGCAACCACGAATCTGTAGCCATTACCCAAACACCACGATCAAGAATGTCCGAAAATAACTCAAAAGCACTCGTCTACAAACCTCCAGCCTGTCCAACAGTCGACAGACCTTCCGTCATTCTGTACGGCAGCATCGAGCCTGACCCCACCAACGACTGGCAGACCAGCCTTGCGCGTTCCCTTGTAGACCTCCCGGTCGCCATCATCAACCCGCGCTGTGATGCCTGGGACAGCACTTGGATTGAGGACGTTTCTGATCCGAGGTTTAAGCAGCAGGTCGAGTGGGAGATGGACCAAGCGAAAGTAGCTGATATTATTGCGTTCTACTTCAAGCCTGGCACGTTGACGCCAATCGCGTTGCTTGAGTTAGGGATGTATGCTAGTACTGGGAAAGTTGTAGTTTGTTGTCCAAAGGGATTCTATAAAAGAGGAAATGTGCAGATTGTTTGTGCGAGATATGGAGTTGAGTTTCTGGAGACGTTAGAGAAGCTGGAATCGGCTGTTAGAAAGAGGCTAACAGACCAGCTTGCAATATGACATGGCAAGTCATGGCTACTCTGAATCTACTGGACAAACAGTTTTGCTTGGTGTATCGAATTTTCTAGCACTCTCGACACCCGAACTGACAAGGCTGAAATTCAGCCTGCTCGATCATCCAGTGCTCCCTGGCTCTTCAATGTAGCCACGCTCCGATCACGAGTCTCGCTTGACACTGCTACACAATGCTGCATTGTGAGATGCTTCACCCTTTGTCTGCTTACTTTCTAACAGTCTTACATAGTCAGAAAACGGCAATGAAAGTTGGCTGTACATCCCAGCTGTCTTCATTGTTGGTATAGTGCATAAACAAGGCAAGCATGATGGCTCGTTCCACTTTAACTTGTGCTGATTATGAAAAAGCTACCGACTGGGAAGAAAATAAAGCGGATAAATTTGCAATTGTGTCATCTTAAGTCTTGCACGTGCAGCTTCGTTCTCCCGTAAGTCGGACAGAAGCTCTCCTAGGCAGTATTAGATTATCACAACGAGGCAGCAAACCCCAGTAAAAATCGACAATATAGTAGTCTCACTCGATAACCACCACTCTCGAGATATCAGCTTCTTTTAGCAAAAGCTTAGAAGAAAAGGTAGTTTAATCATCCCAAATTCATAGCTGTACTTACCATCCATTGGCCCTAACACAAATGCTCGCGATGGGTCCTACTAGAGTTACATGTCGCTATTGTTATGATCACCCCCACCCATAAAAGAATGCAGCCGAAGTGGCAGGCGGCGCAAGGCTACATCTTGAAAGCGCATCTGCAAACCAAATAAAGGTAAATGCTGGAAAGAGAGCAATACAGTAATGCAATAGCGCGGATAGGGTACTGTTAAAGGGAGGGCAATTTCTAGATACGCCACATCCTCAGCACATGGTTTTCAACGGAGACACGAGTGTTCTCACTGTCGCTATATACAAGATTTCCTTCGTACACACATTTGCATGCCAATCCGTACTTTGTTATCTTTGCTCAAAGCGTATAAGGCTCTTGCTTCCAAGTAACCCTCCTCTCATCTCTCATCCGATCAAACCTCACCACACTCTCTAACAAAACCTGCGCACCCAATGCGCAATCCACCTCCTTACAGAACTCCCTCGGATTATGGCTAACGCCCTCTCTACATGGCACGAATATCATACTGGTAGGGCATCGCTTGCTCGTGTACACGCTATCATGTCCTGCGCCAGATGTCATCTCCATGACCAGGTTCTGGCTATTGGGCCCTAGAACGGAGTATGCGGATTGGCGAACCGCGTGGATGCAGTCAGAGTGGAATGTTGTGGCGGGCGAGTCGAAGTCTTCGGTTATGGTGACGGACAGTGGGAGGCCTGAGGTGCAGCCGTGGTTGAGACCGTCGATGTCTTCGCCTGCTGCGATTTTGGGGAAGTCGCGCTCAATGACGGCTTTCAGTTCGGCGACTGTGGCGTCTTTCTTCGCTCGGATGTCCAGGCTGAACGTCACATCGCCTGGAACGGTGTTGGTGGAGCCAGGCTTGAGGTTGAGGATGCCTGTAGACGCAAGGGCACCGTGGGCAGTCGCCAGTTTGTGGGAGTGCAGAATCATCTTGGAAGCTGTAAGAAGCGCATCAGCGCGTGATTTGAGGTCTGTGGTGCCGGTGTGGGTGTCGCGGCCTTTGACCTGGACGGTGAGCCATTTGTAGGCTTGAACGCTGGTTACTACGCCAATCTTCTTGTTAGCCATCTCAAGGAGAGGGCCTTGCTCGATGTGAAGTTCAAAGTGTGCGGCCATGGGCATGGCTTCATGGCTTGCTGGTGTGGTGCCTAGGTAACCGATACGTTCGAGTTCAGACTTCTGAGTTGCGGTTCCTGGGTATACTTCACGGAGGTTGTGTGCAGTTTCAAGAGGTACAGACCCAGCCCACACTCCAGAAGAGACCATTGACATTGGAAAGCGTGCGCCCTCTTCATTCGTCCAGTTTACAACACCGACCGGGTACTCAGTTTCAACCCAGTTGTCGGCCAAAACTTTCAGCATTTCCACGCCTGCTGTTACACCAAGAATACCATCATATCTTCCACCTGTTGGCTGCGTGTCGAGATGGCTCCCTGTATACGTTGGTGGCTTGTCGTTCTTCAATCCAGGTCGAACTGCGAATATGTTCCCCATCTCATCAACTGTGGTTTTGCAGCCCAAAGCTTGTGTTGTCTCTACAAACCAATCTCTTACAGCCTTGTCCGCATCAGAGAGGGCGAGACGAGACATTCCAATCTCTGTAGGGGCACTGCGACCATCAGTAACTCAAAATGGCTGAAGCTCGAGAACAACTGACTCGCCCCAGCGCTCACCAGTCCCCCATTTGCAAGTGTGGTGAATGTCTTCCATCAAGCGCTTTTGATTGACTTTTAGATCTTTTAAGTGTGCTTCAGTCATTTCTTTGGTTCGGATCTGCCATCTTGGTGTGGTTGAGAAGGTAGCTCTCGAGATAGCACTGCCTCCCAGTGCGGGGTACCATCTGCTGGCAATGCGAAGCGCAGGAGATTTGGCGACCGACAGAGCCATTGCGAAGGTCTGAACAAGTGTGAAGGAAGGAGTATGGCTGGGAGAATAACGAGAAACACGGAAACGCGAAGGCAGCTAGGCGCGTAGTCGTATGACATGCGCCTAGTTGTGGGGTCGCGGGCTGCATGTTCCGATAAGACGGGAGGGGCTGGCTTTAATGGTTACCCGTCGGCGACTTGCCCGCAACCTTATCCATCAGTTCACCATCATTAGTGAGCATTGCTCGAGTGGTGCATAGTTTTGCGAGTACTGGTAGGAGACGAACAATCTGTATTGTTTGTTCTGCTTGCCGAAGCTAATGTACAAGCCGGGTATCGAGATCAATCGCTGGAAAAACGCCTGGACCATAGTAATGCTGTAAAGACTGTAACCACAAAATGTGCATCATGAAAACCCATGGTCTGCGCACTTATGTTGCCTTTCCTTTCCCCTTGCCTTCAAATTCCAGCTGTTTGGCATCCTCCTCAGATACATCTTCTTCCTCATCGCTGTCGCTCATAAATTCATCATCTTCGTCGTCCCAACCAAACATAGTGCGCTGTTGCGCAGGCTTAGACGAAGAAGCGGACGGCTTGGCCTCTTCCTCGTCCTCTTCCTCGCTATCCATCTGTGCCAGCAACATCTTCTCAATAGCCTCCTTTGTCTTGTTCTCAGCTTCCTCCTTGTCTTCTAGCCACTTGCCATCCAGTCGCGCCTTACCACCAGCGTTCTGCAGCTCCTCCTGCTTTCGCTCGGTGCTAGCCACAATGTCTTCCCATCTCTTTCTTCGCTCGTCTTTCTCGCGCTGCTCCATCTCAGGCTTGATTGCAAGGTACTCGGCAAGGGTCTTGGCTTCAGCGACGGTGCGCAGTCGCCGACCATCCAGGTTTCGCGACGAAGCGTTTGCATCAGCCTGGTTCTTCTTCTTGCGCGATGACATGCGGCCACCCTGCGCACGCAGAATGGAACCGAAACCGCCCTTTCCACCACATAGAGGCACAGTCAGACGGAGCGACAAGAACGTGTCTGATGGTGAAGAGAGGAGGGTCGAGACAGGCTCCTCGGCGTGTTGTACTGTTCGGCGCGAGTTTGTCGTGAGTATGTACGACGAGTTCTGGATCCATGGGGCGCGCTCATACAGTGTGTCGTATAGAGAGGTAAGCGAGGCATCCTTGGGCGTTGTAAAGGCAATGTTCTGGCCCTTGATGCTGTTGACGATGACAGTCACCGGTGAGGGCACGGCCGAGTCCATGTTGGTTGCTTGGAAATGGCGTACTCGTATTTTCCTTTGCTAGAGTGCTGCTCGAGTGCTGCTCGAGTACTGATCGAGCGGTGCTAGACTATCGCAGTTGCAGAATACAGTTCGTGTAGTTGTTGGTGTTGTGTCAATGGTGACGATGGAAGCAGCGGCGAACTTTGACGGTCGCGCCAACTGAAGACTGGCCCGAGCGCCTTCCTCTCCACGGCCAAGCACTCGCTTACCGCTTAGCGTGCACTGCAGTGAATATCCAACATTGGCCATCTACCAGACGTCTTTCCTCCATCGCCCACCACCAACTAATCCCACAGCATCCCCGAGACTCCTCGCAACAGTCAAGATGCTTATCCCCAAGGCCGATCGCAAGCTCATTCACGAGTTAGTCTCCCACCAAACCGTCAATGCGACGCCGCGCTCGAGCTCTGAAGTTTCGCATGAAATCACGACTTGATGATGCGCTTCCCTTGGCCCCCAGCTTCGATGGAAAGACCAATGCTAACACGTTACTCCCAGGTACCTCTTCCGAGGTTAGTATTCTACCCACGCGCGAGCCATGGCTATGGCACACTCGTATATCTTCGCAGTTTTACTGCACACAAGGACAGGCTGACACACGGTCACCACAGAGGGCGTTCTCGTTGCTAAGAAGGACTTCAACCTTCCCAAGCACGGCGACATCGACACCAAGAACCTTTTCGTCATCAAGGCTTGTCAGTATCCCCACTCACTTTTCCTCGTATGATTTTAGGTCTAATACCGCCTAGGCCAGTCTTTGACCTCGCGCGGATACGTCAAGACCCGCTTCTCGTGGCAGTACTACTACTACACCCTCACCCCCGAGGGTCTCGACTACCTCCGCGAGTGGCTCCACCTCCCCGCTGAGATCGTCCCCCAGACCCACATCAAGCAGCAGCGCTCTGCTCCTCCCCGGGGTATGCTCGGCGGTGACGGCGAGCGCCGTGGCGGCCGCGGTGCTCCCCGCGGCGACCGTGGCGACCGCGAGGGTGGCTACCGCCGCCGTGATGCTGGTGAGAAGGCCGAGGGCGCTGCTCCTGGCGAGTTCAAGCCTGAGTTCCGTGGTGGCTTCGGGCGGGGCCGTGGTGCCCCTGCCTCTTAAGCAATTGACCTTTGCTTAAAGCGTGACGGACTAGATACAGGATCATCTTTTGCTGCACTACAAAAAGGGACTGGAGGACCTGGTGGCATACGGCGAAATGAAAGGATGATACCACGAATGTATTACTCGTACGAGATGCGGCTTTGCACTCGACGACCACTTTCACAATGATACCCAATTCGTTCAGTGCGCTCTGTACTGGCCTTGTGACGTCTCGCTGCCCGAGTCTTACCTACTCATTGTCAACTGTCGACTGCAACTTAATAATGACCATGCAACATCAATGACCACCTTTCCCCGGCTTCATCAACCCACTCCCTCTTGCAACCCACTGCATCCTGACCTGTTCGATACCCACCTGCCCACCCATCTCCTTCACCACCACATCCCTTGCGTATTGCAACCTCTCTTCCAGTGCGCTACCACCACCGTCTTTCCCTTTCTCAAAACCTCTCCCCACCACCGCAATGTTCCTCGTGCTCGGAATCCGAAGATGTTCTCTCTCCACCACAAACCCCATACTCTCCGTCAGCGCACTCGTCCAACTACAGAGACTGGCGTACGCACTCGGCTGCGCGCCTTTATTCCCCTTCGGCTGGCCGTCGTCGGGGACGTACTTCTTGATTGCCGGTGCGCGGAAGCGCGTGCCTCCGAAATCGTGGCTGCAGCACGGGATGGCGATGAAGGGGGACGAGGAGAGCGAGGCGAGCAGCGGGGTCCAGGGCGTGAGTTCGTCGGCGTGGTTGGAGACGATGAAGGTGCCAGCGGGGAAGACGCCGTTGTGGCTTGCTGGTGACGGCGTCTCTATTGTTGAATCGTGATGCGTGGTGAGCACCGCGGGAATGAGCAACATCTCCTTGAGCCGCTGTGCATACACGTCCGGAAACGTGGCCCATGTCTTCCTCCTCCGGGCGTCGAAGCCCCATCCTTTCCACCCTTCCTCATTGAGGATATACACAAGCAGACCGTTCCCGCACCCAATGTCCACGAACCCGGGAAACGCCTTCTGCGCAGCCTCTCTCCGCTCCCCGCCCGTCAGTGTCTCGTCACCGTACATATCAACCCACAACTCCATCAGAAACGCACTAATGCCCAGATCCTCAAACACGTGTTTGCTCGGCGGCGTCTGCTCGACCCACGCGTCAATCAGTCGCTTGGCGTACTTGCCCTTGAGATACGCGTACATGTCCTGAAATTGCTTCTGTGGGATGATTTGGTCATGGTGCACGCGCTTCTTGTACCCCGCTTGTCGGCCTCGTGAGTGCTTGTGGATTACTTCGAGCAGCTTGAGCGCCGTGCGCGAGAGCCGGTTGTCGAGTGGGTGGCTGGGGAAGAGGTCGAAGTAGATGCTCAGGTGGCCGGGAGAGGAAAGGGAAGCGGAAGGATTGTTCGAGGGGGAAGGAAGGTAGGTGTATAGGATTGCAAGGCGGCGAACTTTCGGGTGGTAATAGGGGATAGAGTCCGGGCTGTCGACGTGCGGGATGTAGATTACTAGATATCGCTCTGCCTCGACAGTTTCTTCTTTGCTACTGACTGGATCTTGGATCGTGATGGGCGCGGTTGAGGTGAGTAGGTGGCAGGTCTGCACCATCGTGTCGTCGAGCTTTGGGTTTCGAGGGATCAACTTGCGAACCACGGTCCACGTAAGATCATAGCCATCCACACCGCCGTCGATGAGACGCGGATGATGCTCGGCGCGTAAATGTTTGATCATGTCTGCCAGGTCCAGAGACGCGGTGGCTTTGGGGTTGAAGGTAGCATCGTTGAAGCTCGTGTACGACAGCTCCGCACGGGCAAGGTGTGAGGCTGTCAGATTCGGGTTTTCCAGCAGGTTACGGCTGACGTCAAGAAAGTACTGTGGTGTGAAGCTTGCAGGTGCAGATTGAACAATGGACCAGATCTCGGGTGGTAGGCCAGAAGGGAAAGTAGGTGCTGAGGCAGGGTCATAAGGTGTAAACTTTTCCGGAGCCGGCTGTAAACTCTGTCCCGTCTTGGTTGGTGATTTTGACTGTTGGGCTTCTCGTGTTGGCTTATTGTGCTCCAAAGTCAAATTCGACATGGTTTTGCGGGCTTCGGTTTCTACCATGCCTGAGTTGTCTTCCAATGCTATCTCTTTCTGCAGTGTGAGTCACAACACTTCACCATGTATCGTGCATACGATCTGATATATGCAGTGACTCAGATGTTTTCAAAAGCTAGCACACGTATGGGCGTGTTGACAAAGTGGAGAAAACCGGTGGTTGTGTTGCAGGTCAAAGCTGGCGTGTTGATGAATGGGAGAGTTGACTAGTTTCTCGCTTGAAAATGCTCGACGTCAGAGCACTCACGTACTACAAGAGCGACCATGCGATCAACGTCTAACTGTGTTGCAAAAGCCAAGGATATTTTTTTCAATGATAGCGTGCATTTTGCAGACGAATATGCCCTCTATCTAGCATCTAAATACCCCAGCTCGAGACGACACCCATCATCTGTCGCTTACGTTATAACGCCTCCAAATGCAACGACACGCTCTCTCTACCGTCCATAGTAATGCGCCATCTCCAGGCCAGCGCGCTTAAACCCACACTTGACATAGAAGCCCTCGTTCGCCTCACTGCAATCCAAGATCGTCTTGTAGCAGCCGACCTTCTCGGCCACAAAGTCGAGCGCCTGGATAATCCTCAGCCCGAGCTTCTTGCCTTGCTGGTCCTTGGCCACGGCAATATCCTCAATGTGGCCGACCAGCCCCAGCTGGTGGATGAACTTGCGCTCGACAATCAGCGCGCCGGTGCCGACGATGCGCGATGACGAGTCGAGGATTGCAAGCAGGAAGTACGAGTCGTTGCGCGTTGCTATCCATGTGTAGCGCTCGTTCCACGCCTGCGGGAAATTCGAGGGTTAGCAGCTGGTGCATCTCTTTTGTGGGGCCTAAGGAGTGGTAAAGGAAGGGGGAGGGGTGCGGTACCTCTTCGGAGACATCCCCGACTGTCGTCAGCACCCTCAAGACGTCCAGGAAGCCATTGTGGTAGTCCTGGCGCTGGATAGGCCGGCAGGTGTAGCCTTCTGGCAGCGCTTTGAGGACCTCAGGGGAGATGAGCTCGGAGCTGAACAGCGGGGCGGTAGCGTCTGTGACGGGTGTTTGGAGGGCCATTGTCATGTGCTTGAGGCGCTCGAGGCTTGCCAGCGTGGAGAGACGTGGATTGTAGGGCGTAAGAGTGCAATTGCGCGTGCAGTCGAGCCGTTGGTGTTTGGAGGGGTGCGAGGGGTGCTGCCACCTTATCGATAACGAAACTGGCGGTGAGAAGCAGGGCGTCGTTGGGAGGAGATGGAGGAGATGGAGGAGATGGAGGAGATGGAGAAGATGGAGAAGATGGAGGAGATGGAGAAGATGGAGGAAGATGTGCTCGCGGGAAGAAATACTTCGAGAGAAGAGCACTCGCTCCGTAATGTACTTTTCTACGGCATGGATCTACATGCGCTGACAGCTGAAAGTCAAGCATCCACATCCCAGTCACCACTCAGGAACCACCTCGTGTTCCAAAAATACATCACATGGATAGACCTCGCAGAGAACGTCATTCTACCAAACGGGGTACCTCATCCATCGCATTACCATTGACATGATTAGTATTGTATTACAAGCAAGCTATCGTGAACACTGAATTCGCAAGACTGGATATGTCGTTACCGTTGGTACTTCGACACCTCACCACCCGCCCGGCGTCCGCGACTGCCTGCACTGCCTGAACGTCTGCAGTACATACTCTGGCTCCAAATCACCGTTCTCCAACTCCAGTCCCACAATCCTCGCTAGTGCCGCCGTCAGATCCGTGTTCTGCCTCTGCAGCAAAATGACCCTCTCCTGCAGCCTCATCATCTTCTCGCTCGGGCTGTCTTCCGTGCATACATCGTCTTCGAGCACACTGATCTCGACCGTTGAATCGAAAATCGGCTCCGGAGTCTGTCTGGGCGTTGGTAACGCTCCGGCTCCTGTGTCAGAGTGCCTTTGCTGAGTCGATGTCGATACCGAGATGGTAGAAAGTACTTCTTTCCTCCTGATCCTCTTCAAATCCCTTAACTTCCGAGCCTTGGTTTGCTCCTCCCTCGTTATAGGGTGCTCAGCCAAAGGATGATCCACCACAGGAATTGGTCTGGGGCTGATAGGAGGACTCTTTTCTTTCCTTGCCGCACTGGCAGCCATGTTCATCATGTTTGATACAGAGAATGACCGACTTGCACGATCGTAAGAACTAAAGCCTTGAATTGCCCGCTCGACTGCTGGCGAAGCAAGAGGTGGAACGAGCATATCTTCGGTGAAGCTGATGGACATGTGGCGAGATTGTTGTTTCTGCTGCTGTGGGCCAGAGATAGCCACGGGGAGACTAAGGTTGTCGGTGCCTGATATCCTGGGGATGATGATCTTGAGATGCTTCGCGCCGCCCGACGTTGTCATTTCGCGCGCACAGGTAGGCACCCTTGGTTTCTGGCGTGCACGCTGAGGGGAGCCTTCCACGGATCCGACGCGAGCCGCAAGGCTCTTGCGCTTGACCTTGAAGATCTTCGCTCCGCTTTTCGCTTGCTGTCGGCCTGTTGCTTGTGACTCCAGCTTAGGACCTGTGTGCTTGAGGTAGTAGCTGAGGTCGTTCAAACCCAGGTCGCTGCTGGCAGTAAGTGCGTCGTGGCCAAGGATTGGTGGCGCCATCCGTCCCAGGTTCGACGAGCCAGCTCGGGCTGCTTGTCCTACGCTACTGTACAGCGGGCTTCGCTTCTTAGGAACTCGGATCTGCGTGTCCCTCTGGTCGTACTCTGTGAACTGGCCTTCAGCCGCACGTGCAAAGTCACTGTCCACAGACGCGAGAGACTCTTTGCGAAGTGGGAATCGAGGATTCGTGACACGCTTCGGGCTGCGCTCTGGTACAGCGGGCGGTATTCCGGTTGTTAACTCCAGGTCTTCGATAAGGAAGAGGTTGATTGGTTCTTTTGTGCGCAAGGTCGGGTCTGGCGAATGTGGTAGTGGCATTTTTGGTGGACTGGGTGTGTGACAGTGGCGCACCCTCAAACTCGACTCTCGACTATCGGCCTGGCTCTCGAAATACTTTTGGATGACGCCTAGTGGCGCCACTTCCTCGAGCTTTTCAAGCTCTTCCTGCGTAGGTATGTCGCTGGTGGTACTACTCGCATTGCGTTCGTGCTTAGTCACCCATGGCTCAAGTGAGGCGTATGGAGCGCCTGTGTTCATTCCTTGGCTGCTGACCTTGTAAGGTGTCTGACGGCGTGACTGTTTCCTTTCTATTTGATCATGGTCTGGTGTGCTGGTACTTCGCACGCGGACTTCCCTCTTCTGATGGCTGTTTGAGATGATGGCCCGCGCCTGGCGCGGCTGGTAGGTGATGATCTTGGTTAAAGGACTCGAAATTGAGCGGCGTTGTGGAGGAACAGCAATTGGCCGATACACTTCTGGAGGCATTGGAGAAGTGGAGGCTACGCCAACCTCTCTGGAGTCGAGCTCGACCGGAGCCCCAGGATTGACCGTCAGCCGTTTCTGCTCGAGGTAAGCGCCGAACGACGAGCTGTGGCTGTTCTGACTGTTGATTCGAGGGCGTGAGTAGTTCTCGTTCGATGAAGACGTTGAGGGTCGATACACTTCAACGTTCTGTGGTGCGCACATGTCGAAGTTTCTCGGGGTATGGTTTACAAACATATCCTTTCGCTTACGTGGGGCCCCAAACTCGTCAATATAATGCACAGGAGCGAGTGATAGCGCGGTCTCGAACCTTCTCGTAGCTGCAGGCGCCTTCGCTTTTGTGTTTTCGTTGTGCGTCTCGGCGGTGGACTTGCGCTTCAGGCTGGCTGAAGTAACACTGGCCCTGCGGTTCTCTTCTTTGGATGCAGCAAGCGTTCCGGCGTATTCGAGTGCACTAATACCAGGATGACCAAACATAGGGAATGAGTTGATCAACCGCTCTGTAGATCTGGACTCTAACATGTTGCAGATGCGGGAGGCTGTGCCGCCTATATGCTCAGCGTGATTGCAGAACTGCCGTGTGCCAGATCTCACAGGCGTGGGCAGCTGCAACGGCTGGCGACAGCTGAGATCAGAACGTGGCACAGCCAGGAGACTGGTACTCAGCATATGCAGTTATTGTTGCACCAGAGCACTGCAGAGATGGTTTGGCGATATGTTAGCCCTTACGTTGCAACGCCGGCCAGGGATGATGACCATATGCAGTGTAGATTACTGCAAGCAAGGTAATCGTCCGAATCTGAAGGGATGAAAAACATGTAGTGGAACTAGTGGCGGTAATTGACAGTAGGGATTAGTTCTCGAGCTCATGATGGACGTTACGTGACGCGGCGTGACACAACAGGTGGTTGGCAGCAATGATCTGATCCTCAACGAATTCGCAGACATGGAAGACTGGGGTAAGGCCCGATTATAAGCTGTGGGGACCTTGAAGTAGTTCGTAGATCTCATTTCTTTTTCATGACAGGTGCTTGTGGAGTTTGACACAAAATAAACCACAGCACGGCTACCGACGCTTTCGCTATATTGTTGGTGCATGTCGGGTTCTCGATCTTGGTTGTCGGAAGCTTTCGTCAGCATATGACGGGATATTGCCTGGAATGTAGCACAGAGGTCACGCTGCTGCGCGAAAAAGGCGTTGTACAACTTGCTTCTTCTGCCAACACCGAAGGGAGCCTCTAGCAGCTGCAACCCATGAATGTGGGGAAGGTCAATCATCAATAGCTTGCCTCTAGAAGACAACTTCATGATAGCCGTTGTATTGATGTCTGAGTGTATCGATGTCTGAGACGCAATGAACGGGGTTTGATTGTTGTTATGCCTTCGGTCGTGGTGTTGACCTGTGTCGTGTAACAGCAACTCACGTTTGTCGTGCGCCATAAGCCTTGCAGACGGCCCTCGAAATGCAACTGCACACGAAAAGCGTTGGTTTTCGGGAGCATCACACTCATGCACATTCATTTACCTTTTGCGCAATGCTCGCAGAAGTAAGCACATTTGCTCTCAGCTGCCTAATGAGAAGAGGTCTTGACCCGCGACAAGCGGGGTCCTTCAAGAGTGTTGGCAAGCCATGGCAAGCCGTTTCATCACCGTGGTCGGCCTATCTAGAAAATCACTAGCCGATCATAGCCATCGGATCTACGCCGCGAGCGCCTTTAAGTTTTGCGACCAATACTCGCAACTTGAAGAGCTTATATGGGGAGAGCCGTAAGAAGCAAACATGCGCAGATCTCCGCTATGTAGTCTACACAAAGGCTAAGTGTACAATGAACGCCGATCAAATGCTGAGCACGTGTCTACCATGACCGAACGCCGTGAATGTGATCCTGAGTTTACCCAGTCCTCGGTTTCTTAAGCCTGTTGTCAATGAACGGCCCACTGGGCTTTGGCCTCTTCTTAATTTTAGGCTTCGCCCGCACCCCGCCTAGCACATCCTGATTCGGCGTATTCGCTTGGTCACTGTCGACCGCTGGTGAACTCCTCGCATTCGCATCAGAGAATGTGGCGGGTGTTGAGCGACCACTGCCTCCGTTGTGGGTATTGGTGTTGGCGTTAGACGCCGCGTCGGACGGAGCATCAAACATATCGAACTCGTCGCCATTGTTCTCGCTTTGACGACTGGACTGTCGCTAAGCTTGCGCTTTGCATGATGCACAAGACCTGGTTCTTCCTTTACCTCTTGCTTGGCCTCCTGTTTGACCTCTTGCTTGATTGCCTGCTCAACACCACCATTATTGTCGCTTCCGTTCCGACCCATTGGCTCTGATTTGACCTCCGGTGTTGGACAATACGGCTTGACATACCCTTCCTTGGGTGCTGGGTACTTGCTGGAGTGGTCGCTAAGCATCTTCATCACGTTGCCATCCGTATATCTCTTTCTTTCTTTCGCGTCCATGACAAGCTTCTTCCAGAACTCTCCGCGGACGAGCGATTGTGAGTTACCTAATACCCATAGTGAGGACTTGGCACGTGTGAGACCGACATTCATACGACGGATATCCTGCAAAAAACCGATACCGCCTGCCGGAGACGCACGCACGCAAGAGAAAATAATGATTTCGCTTTCTCGGCCTTGAAACGCATCGGTAGTGTTGAAGTCAATTTCGTCTATGATGCTGGCGCCATAGACGTATGTAAATTGGCTCTTTAGCTCCTTGAGCTGACTCTTGTAGGGTGTGATGATACCGACTTTACCCTTGAAGTCATAGCCGGAGTAGTCGCTGGTCAGTCGCTTGTACAGCTGTAGAGCAATGTCAATTTCGGCCCTGTTAATAAGCGAATGACCTTTAGGTGCAGTTGATTGCTGACCCTGGACATCGAAAAAACGATACGGTCCAAGGAGCATACTCTGATGCCAAGGCTGCTTACGCAGACCAGCCATGTCACCACCGTCCAGGAGTTTGCCATCGTAGAACGTTCGGCTCGGGAACAAACTGATTTCAGGATGCATACGATACTGTGTATCCAGGAGATGGACGTCATCTGGGTGGTTCTTCTGCATGCGGACGAACAAACTCTGCTCATACGCAAAGCGGGCAGCTTCTTTCGAAAATACCGTCGGCGGCAGCTGTTTGGGATCGCCAACAAGGATACACTTGGCACATCCATATTTGAGAGGGATGAGAGCGCTCATCTCAACACACTGCGCGGCTTCATCCACTATGACTGTCTCAAACTCGATGCTAAGACCTTGGAACATTTCGTGGCCGGAACCACTGAGCGTTGCGCAAATAACATGTGCATCGTTCAAGATCGCTTCTTGAGCTCGTCGACGATTGAGATCTGCATTACGACCAGCCAGTTTTTCGTCATCCTTCGCATTGTCGATCTTGGTTCCAAGAGTCTGCTTTTGCTTTCGCAAAGCGTTGATAACATCCTGGAGTTTTGAAGCATCATCGCCCTTCAGCTCACCGGTTTGGATCTGCTCAATGGCATTTCTGAGTTTCTCTGATATCGCTTTGTGGTCTGTGAATAGCTTCTGTGTCGCCTCACGATCGTTGTTCTTGGAGTTGGAAGTGCCCAACCTCTGGCTAACAAGTTCTTCCAGACAGACATCCTGGACGTTGGCTTTAATAGCATCACTGCGACCAAGGCGTACAATATTGAGTTTGCGCTCTTCACCGCCCAGGGTCTTAATGCCGGCTTTGAAACGCATGACCAGTTCATCAACAGCAGCATTGCTGGGTGCGCAGACCAACAACTTCTTTGCAGCAGTATCGTTTCGCTGTTGACCACCGGGAATAGGTACAGCTGTACCGCCTCTGCGTAGAGTATCGGATAGAATCGCCCCGACAATAGCAGTAATAGTCTTGGTTTTTCCGGAACCAGGAGGACTGTGACCGTATTAGCATTGTATTTTGATCTTGGACAATGATACCACGTACCCTTGGATCAACGTGAAGGCATCATTGTCGATAGCCGATTTGACTGCCTTGGCTTGTGCCTTGTTTAGATTGTAGTTGTCTATCAACGGATCGATCTGTTTGTCGCTGTATGTCAAGAGAGGTGATGGCTTCGCCCGTATAATCTCATCACATAAATCATAGTACTGCAGACCTTTCAGCGCACCGTACTCACGCTCAAGCGGAGTGATGGACTGCAGCTTTATACCGAATACAGCACTGCTTGGGTTCAGAGCAGACGAAAGGGGGTTACCAGGCACCACGCGGTAGGATACTTCAATGTGCTGCTGTTTCCTTTTGACACGGAACACCCTAGCAAGACATGTCGGCACCTCAGCCGAAGGCGTCTTCGTCCGTGAAAGGAGAATGATGTCGCCCTCAGAGACAAAAATGTCGCGGTTCTCTTCGTGTGTCATCGTACTACCGACTTCTTGGAACATGTCCACACTTGCTCGCGATGTGATACGGACCTCGTAGGCCTTGTTCTGGTTTTCTTCGCGAGCTTTAACAAATCCTTGCCACGCTTCGAGCGTCAACAGAGGTTCAAAGGTTGCCTGGTAATCGTTTGGTGTTCGGAAGGTGTTGAGTACTTTGGAGTAAATTCCAGGGTTCGACTTCGGTGGGTAGTCGCCTTCATAGTAGTAGTCCCAACTGAGAATCGCCCGGTGGAGTGAAGACAAGTCGGGGGCAAGACGAGCACGCATGTCCTTGATTGAACGCTGAACCCTCTTCTTCTTGAACGGCATTTGAATTTTGACCTCGTTGACAATGTTTGTTTTTGGTCCAGTCTTTGCCTTAGTCTTCTGGATCCCGAAAAGATCCTCGTCGATGTCGCCATCGCTCTCTTCAGACTCATCAGACGAGTGCATAAGACCTTCTCCCTTAGCTGCTGAGTCTTTGCCCAGAACACCAAGACCTTCGAGTCCAGAGCCTGCCTCATTGGTCTGCGTAAGCCCTCGGGTCTGTCTTGCTTTGGCAATGGCAGCGGCCTTCTCCTTCTCGCGTCTCTGTAATTCGAGCTGACGCTTCCTCCTAAACTCATCTTGAGAAGCGTTTTTCTGAGCATCGAGTGCCTTTTGCTTAGCAAGTTTCGCTTCTGAGGTCCGCATAGCTTCCCTTTTCTCCTTGAATGCGCTTGAGCCTGAAGTAAGGCTTGACAAGAGTCTCGCCTTTGCGTCGCCTGGTGATGCTGCTGCGCCGGTAGACATCCATTTGCTAAGAGAGGCTTGTTTTGGTTGTACGTGCTCCTCTTCTTTGACGATGGAATGTCCAAGATGGGTTTCAAGAGCTTGTTGCAGCTCAGCCTGCTGTGTAGTACTGAGCTTGGCACGAATGTCACCGGTCAAGATCCTCTCCATGTAGGAGAGTGTGTCAGTATTGATCTCAATGGATACATTGTGCAGGCGAACCAGCAGCTTACTGATGAGAGTGACGGACTTGCTCGACAGGAACTCATCTCGAAGACGCAGCCACTTTGCTAAGCCCTCCATGGCGTTTGCTGGAAGTTCGAGCAGCTCCTGCAAAAGCTTCGTCTTGGCCTTACTCTCATCGTTATCTGAATGAGCTTGCTTCTTCAACGCAGTCGCAAAGATACTGCACTGATCGAAGACCTCGTCGGCGAATTGCATAGTATCTCGACAGAAGTCCATCATCATCTGCTTGTCGTAGAAGCCAAGATTGCTCCAAGCCTCCGTAGTCGCGAAGATCATGGTCAACGAATCCCATAGGTTCTTCCACAGAGTCATTGTCGCCTCTGCTTCTGCAGTATTTAGGTCTTTTGTTCGTAATATACCATCTTGAGAATTGCACAGAACATCAATGACGTCCCTACACGTCCTGATCATACTTGGTGTAGGAGCGAAAGCTTTCTTGCGCATCACTTGGCGAACCGAGTCCGAGATACCCATGACTACGTTCTTAAAGTAGGTCTTCAGAATATGCTGCAGAGCATTTCGTCGCTCCTCCTCCAAGCTAATAACTTTCAGCATCTCAATAGCTGAGCTTCTGGTGTCCTCTGTCGACGAGAACAGCAATGAAACGATCGCACTTGCCGCGATCGGCTTTTCGAAAAGGGTGTGTAGCTGCGAAGGGTTGAACTCTGATAGCCGATCAACCACATCTGTGATTGACTGAGATAACAGCCTGAAGCGGTCGTTGAAATGACGCACTTCTGCAGGAATCTTCTCGATACCAGACTTCATCGATAAAGGCTCGAGTCCAATCAGACTTCTCCCCGCGACCAGTAGATGGGAAGCAAGCTCCAAGCTCTGATGGTCGATCGCCTTCAGTATGGTCTTCCATATTGGTGCAGACGAGGGCGTTTCTGTGGGAGAAGGTTTCTTCGCAGAGATGAGTTGTCTCTCAATAAGTAAAGATTGAGCCTCGAGCAAAAAAGCATTCTGGATCACAGTCAAGGTTAAATCTTGATCCTCTTGATCGACGTCGCTGTCGCCGAATTGCTTCAGTCTCGAAACCAACAGCTGAATGTGTGTTGAAAACATGTCCATCATGCCGTTGACCGTGGGTTGCCCCACAAACTTATTTAGAGTCTTGCCTTCGCACATCTTCTTGAAAGTGAATTCCAGCACTTTCAACCCTTCACGAAAACACTTGGCTTGAGAGATTGACGGATATCGTCCGTCTTGAAATCGACCGAAAAGCGCCTGGGCAAACGGCCTAGTGGCTGGACCAAGATTTGCCGGCTTGATAGAGGCAATAAAAAGCGGTATCCAGCTAAATGACGCTTTGAGGTTGGATATGCTCTGCCCGTCCTCTTCGTTCGCTGCAATGAGCACTTGTTGTAAAACAGGGCTATTGAGAATTTGCTCCACTACCGTAGCGATCGAGGGGGTCACAGCATTCATGCCTTCCCAGAAGTCAATCGGAGCCTTATTCAGCAATTCCTCCATCGTAGCGAGGATGTCAAGAAAAGCTTCTGACTTTAATGAGAGGTGATCGAGCATCAACCGGTAGAAGTTTCCGTCAAGACCACGAATATATTCCGTGATCAGCTCTCTATCCATCTTGCTTATGATGAGCCGAGCTCCGCTCCAGAACAGCGGGACCAGCTCGATATCAAGGTTGTTCATCTGGATCTTCATCATGGCGCTGATCATGTAGTCTCGAACGGCCCACTCGAATTCAGACTTGATAAGATTGCGCTTGAAGGTCGACCAAGAAAGTGCTGCCCACCTTTGGCGGCTATCCTTCTTGCTGAACAGGAACCGAGTCATGGCAGGAAGGTATGTCTGAACCTTTAATCGCTTCTTTGTTTGCACCAGATCGAACGGGGTGTCAAAGTGCTGTGTGAGACGATCCTCGTTTCGTACCAACGCGTCGCAGCTCAATGCCTCGAAGAAAGCATATGTGCATTTTCCTGGTAGTATCCGTACACCGCGGGCCTTGGGCTCTGCACTGCTTAATATCATAGTTGCCTCGTCCAGACCGGCTTGTATACGCCCAAGGCATTGCTCGTCCACCACGTTGAGGAAGTCTCCGATGTTCTCCTCGTCATACGTATCGACCAGCCGTGTCTTCCACTCCGCTCGCGATTGGTGGAACACCCGCACGCAGACATCGCAGCTCTGCATTAGCTGGTTCAACCGGCCCAATAGCCATTCTTTGTGCGGTGCTGCCTCGTCTCCATCGAAGGCCAAGATCTCTGCTGCCTTCAACGCTGCCCACTTCCGTTCCTCGGCTTCTTGTATTCGTAGGTCGCGGTCTTTGAGTGCGGTTGGGTCGGTCTCTCAGGTGGGTAGCTGGCAACATCTTCATCGTAGTATACAGCTCCGTCTTCGCCGACGCGAGGACAGAAGAGATGCTGATCTTCTGGTAATGCTCGAAGCTCGCTATAGAGTTTAAGGTTAGACATTGTTCTTAAGCATTTGAATGGGCCATGGGCAGCGGCGTGGAATAAGGAACGCAAGGCAATAGAGAGAGAGAGAGAGAGAGAGAGAGAGAGAGAGAGAGAGAGAGAGAGAAAGAGGGTCACAGGTAAGAGAGGTAGAAAGTATGGCCGTCGTACTTACTTAATCTTCTCGAGAATTTCCGCCATAGTATTTCACTGCGCGGTCCTCAAACTAGCACTCAGACGCAATGCAGCTAGTGGTCGTGCAGAGAAATAAGACACGGCAACCTTGTAGTAGCTTTATACGTAGTGCAGACGTCTGCAGTCGCTGGTATGAAGAAATGTTATCTACGGCTGTCCAAACACAGTGTCCGCCCTTCCTTGTCCCTGCCTCGGCTGGTTCGTGAGAGTTGATGACAAGCACGTAAACCCGCTTTAAAGAAAGGGTATAAGAGAGCGTTGGTGAGGGAGCGGCATGAAGCGTTGTTGGATGTCGAGGAGAGGGTGAGCGGTGCGGCAACAGATGGCACGGATGCCGGGCGTCATTGCGGCCAAAGAAACTCGCAACCGCGACGCGATCCACTAGCGCGCCTATTCATGCCAAGCCTATTAAATGTTCACTTCACTATCGAGCATCCATTTTGTTTGTGTATCTATCATTCTCCAAGGGCTGTAATGCAGAGCCTGGTCATTTGGGTGTTGCTCATTTGCCACTGCATGTGAAAGAAATTGGTTCAAGATTCAGCCAGCCCAAAGGACTAGCCACGCATTAACTATTTACACCTCGCATCGGAAGTCGTCAGCACATCTATCGTTGCTGGTCTACGAAATTTACAGCCATTCATTTCTCCAAGCTTAACGTCCCAACAGGATGAAGGAAAACGCAGAAAATAATGGGACTCGCATGTGCCCTAAAACACACAACCAAAAGACACCCGCTTGCAGCTGAGGCAACAGCAAAGGAAAATAACAATGGTGTATACGTGAACGCCTGATGCGCAACATGGTGGGGAATATTTTTATATACAAGTCATTAAAACAGAATGCGAAATCACCACGGTCACCTAGGTGGACTTCTTGGCGGCGATTTCGGCTCCGGTGAGCTCTTTGTTATCGCAGGTACAGCGGGCGCGTCATGGAGATCTGAAGGCGTATCCTCTCTAGTAATTGTTGCGCGGCGGATGGCGTTCCTCAGTCGACTGCCAATATTGCTAGTTGGCCCGCTTTGGATGTCACTGTGACTGCCCTCGACGTGGCTGTTCCGGCTGTGGGCGGACTCGATACGGGTCAACATGGCGGCTGACGTGAAATCATTGCTCTGTTCGAAACTTGGCCTCACACGGTCCATAGACATCCTAGCTCGGTCGAAGCTGGGTCGCACTCGATGTTCATAGCTGTTCAGCGGGCGGCCTTCGGATGATTTGCGAGGAGCCGCGGGCAGGCCTTCCATCGAGTGACGGTATGTGTAGTCGGTACTATTGCTACCGTTCTGACTTCGTGGGTTGTGCGTCGTCGCCGTGGGGGCTACAGAGGGTGGATAAATTGGTCGGACATCCTCGTCTGTAGGCTCGGCGTTGGCAGCCTTGTACTTATCCGCATCAACATCCGGTACAACGGGTGAAGTCTTGTCAGGAGGGGGAGGAAGGTAGCTGCTGCTCTCCTTCAGGTAGTCGAACTTTCCTTGCTTGACCTGCTCTCGGATAATGTCGACGTCGAGAGGAAAGTACATCTTCTGTGCAGCCTTGAAGATGAATCGAGGAAGTAGACACATGATTGTCGCGACAAGGACGTATGCCCAAAAGTTCAAGTTGCCGTACACCTCTGCGCCAGCTTTGTAGAACTGAGCACTTCCAGTGAACGATGTGTAAACGCCTGTCCAGAACCAGACCAGGACCGTACTGATGACAACGATCAACAGCATCAGCCAATCCCATCGGTAGGTGTTGTAGAGGACGTAGATGTTGGCGGCAGAGACAGCGGTAGTGGCAGCGTAGACACCCATGCGTCGGTATTCTGCAAGATCCAGACCGCTTGAGGTTGCGAACGTAGCAGGATAGAAGATTTCGTATACCAAGAAGAAAGCAATGGCGGATTGGTAGACACCGTCAACCATATAGGCCCTAATACCTGTTAGAAAATGCCTTTCTACGGTAAAGCATGAACATACCAAAATTTAGGCTGGGTCCACTCCTTCCGCTCGATACCGCGACGATACAGCTGAGGAACTGCGAGTGATATCTTATCATCGACGTCTTGGTCCAAGACACCCATGACGATAACCGGGAGAGAAGTGAAAGCAAGATTGAAGAATATAATATAGGTGTAGTCGAAAATGTACTGGCTGTCAAAGTTGGTGTAGATCTGGTACCAGAAGAGTGCGAAGGTCCAGATGATGTTCTGCATACACGTTAGCAATTGATTCAGCTATTGGTCCTTGTGTACTGACCTTGTAGAAGAAATTAGCGATAGTCTCTGCGAGTCTTCGGTACGACCATCGGCCGTGAACCAGGACAAGGCGAGTTAAGAAGCGGAATTGTCCAATGGCGTAATCAGAGGACATGACAGCTGCGCGACCCTCGACACCAGCAATACCAACACCAACGTGGGCTTCCTGAATCATGGCAACATCGTTGGCGCCGTCGCCGATAGCAAGGGTCAAACAATCGAGGCCAGTCTTTACCATGTTAACGACAGCAGCCTTCTGACTAGGGCTGACACGACAACAAAGAACAGATCGGCATCGTCTGCAGAGCAGTAAGAATTTTCTCTTTAGCGAGTCGTCCAGTGCGAGTTTGAGCGTGTCACCATCAATGATAATGGCATGGGTTGGTGGCGGGGGTTCATGGTCAGTTTGGGCAGCCTTGAGTTCCTCCTCAGAACCAGTCAAGCCGAAGATGGCCAGCTTCTCGTCAAGTTGAGCTTCCACCGATTCGAGACTATCATCCGTGACCTTGAGGATGATGAGATCCATGTCGTTGTCAAGAAGATTGCAGGAGAAACCAATATTGATGGCCGTCTCCACCTTATCACCAGTCAAGACCCACAACTTGATACCGGCTTGACCAAGAAGCGAGATCGATTCGGGCACACCGTCTTGCAGTCTGTCTTCGATAGCGGTGCCACCAATCAGCCATAGCTGATTCTCAATTCGGTCAGAAACCTCTTCCAACTTGTCCTCTCGGTCGGTAATAGAGTTGGCGGCGATGTCGTAATCCTTGTTCCATTCAGCGTACTCCTGCTCGGAAATCTCCCTCTGGGCGATGCAAAGAGTTCGCAGTCCTTCTCTTGCGAACATTTCGAGGTGTTCACCGGTGGTGATGCGAAGCTGTCTCTGCTCGTTGGGGATCAATCGAGAGTAGATCATACTATCCGCACCCTTGCAGAACAACATAATCTTTCCATCTGGCATCCTAATGATGGCACTCATGCGCTTTCGGGTTGAGTTGAACTCAAGGGTGTTAAGGACCTGATATTTGCGCTCCTCACCGAGAGCATTGACAATGAGCTTGTCATCTTCTCGTCCAATGAAGGTGAAACCAACGTCACGCGCTGTTGCAACAAGCGCCGCCTCATCGGGCGACTGGGCCTTGAACTCGATCCTTGGTGGATCTCCGGGTGTTCGCTCGGTAACAACAGTATGGCAGAGGGCTAGCACGAGCATGAACTGTTCGTTGGCCATTTTTTGTTCGGCTCCGGACTCGCCAGCCAGGTCATCAATGTAGTCTGGCGCCACAAAGGTGAGTTCTTCATCCCAAAGATATGGATTGTTGTGCAGCCTCCGGGCTCCTTCAAGCATTCGTACGCGATCACGAGCAATTTGCTCCTTCGCACGAGCACCTTCGACCTCGACATTGATTCCTTGTCTTCTTTGCATACCAGCTTGAGCCTCAGTGTATGCCTCTCCGTATGGAACACCGTTGATTGTGCATTTCTTGAACTCCATGACGTTTTGAGTAAGGGTACCGGTCTTGTCCGAGAAGATGTATTCGACTTGACCCACGTCATCAGAAATGTTCCAAGATTTGGGTGTGCAGGGGTAATCGAGCTTTTCGTAGTACATCTGAACGTCGCTGTAGATGAAGAGAGCCTGCAACGTGCGGATGATTTCCAGGGTGATGTAGAGAGATATAGGCACCAAGTTTTGGAATAGAATCACACCAGCCCAAAAGGCAATGACACCGTCGGTTGCTGGTGTGCCACCATAGGATCCGTATTCAAAAGCCGAATGCGAGGTGTCGTCTCTCGCCCATGTGACACCAAGCACAACTCCAGAGACCAAACACATGAGGGCTAGGATGATGAAGTTGTAAATAACGTTCCAGTTGAGATCTTTGGAGATCCTGGCGCGCTTGCTAGGTGTGACACCAGAATTGATCATGATCTTTGTCTCCTCACCAGTGAAAACTACGACGCCAAGTACCCACTCGGTGTTTCGCAGTTGGCAACCACGCAGTAGCATGTTGTTGATGGAGATTGGTTCGACCATTTCATACGAGGGCGTTTCTGGGTCTTTGGCATTGTGTTGCTGCCATCTGATGGCGGCACTGTAGGAGTACAGATTTGAATGTGGACCCTCACTTTCGATGGTGAACTCGGCGCGTTCGCAGTGGCGAGCATGTCGTACGTCGCGTGTACAGTGAAGGGCGTTTCTAACTTTCAAGTTCGTTTCTCCGTCCAAGTTCTTGGTCTCGACATAACAAGCACCGTCGTCAGAAGAGGACGACAGAACGATGATATCGGCAGGGATTTCCTCGTCGTTGTACAAGCGGACAAAATCACCAACCTGCACACTTTTCCATGCATCTTTCTTGAAACGAGCCTTTTCTGGGGATGTCTTGAAAGGGTTCAGCACACTGCCCCAGAACTTCTTCGTTGCGACTCCCTTTGAGTCGGCGCCTCGAATCTTGTCGTTGTCTCCAGGCCCACGCCCGGTCGGTGGTGGAGAATGACTGGGAGATGCGCCAGGCAAGGGCGACGGGACCGGAGTCATCTGGATGCCCTCTTGAGCATCGAAGTAGGACGATCTGTGGGTAGCGAATGAAGCGCGACGAGTCTCGATTGAAGGTCTCGAGCCGTCGATGCCACGTTGGCTGTCCTCCTTGCCCTTTGCGCCTTTCTTGCTCTTTGCGTTTTTCATGAGCTTCCATGTGGTGACAATGGCCTTTGTGCAGGCTTTCTTGAATTTCCTCCATATCGAGACGGTGTCTTCAGCGGTGTTGACATTGTTGAAGTCGACCAGTCTGTGCACTGGCGCGTTGTTGAGGTCGTTGTCGAGGACAGTTCTCCTCCAGTCTTCGACGGCATCCTTGATGGCGGTTACGACGATGATGACAATGAGCGGCACGGCGTTCAGGGCTGGATTGGAGGCTCCGAATATCTGGAAGATCTACAGGATGTGTCGTTAGCGCTGCACTGACCACTGTCGAGGAAATGAGGGTGTACGTACACCCAGGATGATGATGAACAGGAAGTAAATGTTGGCGATGTTGTGGAACTGGAACCACAGGTTCTTCGGGATGAAGCTGATAGGGGTATATTTGGCGGTTCGTATCTTGTTGCGCGCGTACGACTGCAGAGGATGGCCCTCTTCGTCGCGCTCGGAGCGAGGGAGCGGCATGTTGAAGTAGACTCTGCGCCCCGAGTCCTGCTCGTCACCGCCTGCATCGGACGAGTCGGGCGACTTGTCACCATCGAGGCCACCAAGCGAGCCTCCTTCTTTCCCCAGCGAGTCCCGCTTCTCGCCCGAGCCTATGCGTCGATGCAGGCGCTCCTTGAGCGAATGGCGCTTGTTCTCGGCGGTGGTGCCGGTGGCACGGTGTGTGGCCCATCGTATCCTCCTGACAGGGTTAGAGATTTCTGGCTCCAGCTCGGCAAAAGGCGGCTGCAGGTTTGGGTGGTTGTTGTTGGAGCTCATGGCTGCTGCGAGGCGGAGGTTCGGGGGTGCTGCAATGGCCGGCCGCAGCCGGGAGGGCCTCTATGCTGTCGAATTCGCCAATGCGCCTGCAGCAGAGGGTGCGCGGCGAGTTGGAGCGTGGTGGAGGGGCAGCCGAGGGGCGGAGGGGAGTGGGTGGTGGGCGGTGGGCGGTGGTGCGAAGGGGGTGGTGAGGGAGGCCAGAGAGGAGCGTGGTAGCGTTGCGCGGGAGTGCCTGTGCAGAGGATATGGAACCCCGGACAGCGAGATGACAAGACCCAAACAGTCTGGGCGCAGCGAGCGTCTGCGCAAACCCAACCACAGAGGCAAATGCAAAAGCAAAAGCAAAAGACGTGAGGCGTGAGGCGTGGTGCGGGCGTCAGCAAGGCAGCCTTGGAGCAGCCGGGCGCGGGAATAGAGGGGGAAGAGGCGGACAGCCCGGAGACCAAAATGTCAAACGTCGTCTTTCGCTGGGTGCACTTCTGCACGTTGCTTACGAGCGCACCTGGCCGGGGTTTACAGAGAACCGTGCCGAAAGCCCGGGTGGTCCTCTATGGGCACATTGATGATTACATGTGCATATGTAGTGTGTACGGAGTACACTAGGACGAGCTACCTACATGCTTTTTCGTCCGCGCAGCATAGCGTTTGCTGCACATGCTCCACGTTCGCGCTGCGTGGCCTCGAGATCATCTTGCAGCCGCTGTGCAACGCCTGCGACGGCTGATCTCAGATGCAGCTGAGACGTGACGCCCTGGGAGGCTCGCCGGTCATAGCCCTGCACCGTCTAAGGCCTGCATCGTGTAAGCAGTACACAATCCTCTGCTCTGCCACACTGCCACTCGGCCACTCGGCCTCGATGCCTCGATGCCTCGATGCCCGTCGGCGGCCATCTGATCTGGGTATGACGAGCAAGCTGCCTCCCGTGAACATTTCACGACATTTTTAGAGCCTCGTACTGGCCGCTGGCACGGCCTTCTCGGGTGCACGTCCACCGGCTCGTACGAAGCTTGTGGTAATGTGAGCACGGCAAAAAAAGACACCGGAATGCTGCGACCCTGGGCGCAGGGAAGGCTCGATATCTGACACGGTGGGCCCCGCGACATTGATGAAGATCAATGCGAGACAATCAAACCACCTCACCACCCTACGCTTTCCTCGTCGCCGGCGCACCCTCTCCCAGGCACATCCACGACACTATGTCCAAGGACAAGAAGAAGGAAATTGAGAGCGCGGTGCTCGGATGCGGACGAGCGAGCATTCCGCTGCGCGTCGTTGATTGGAGATGCAGCCAACACGCGCGTCACGTCCGCCTTGGCGTCCCGTATAGGGTCCCGTCAATGAGATCTTTGGCTCTTCTGGCCCAGTGCTCCGGTCCCGTGATGGCGCGCTTTCGGTTTGCAGCCCTCCACTGAACAAACACGCCAAGCCTTCCGAGCGCAGTCCAACCCCCACTCTATCCATACCGCCTCGCGTTGCGTCACCGTACCATCTGCCGCACTCTGCGCAGAGGCACGGCCGTCATGAAGCGGCAGAACTCGTCCAAAAACAAGAGCATTTTGCATTTCTTCAAGTCTGCCCCACGCAGTTCGCACCAAAGCACTCCAGGTACCGCGCCGCCTTACCTACCTGCGTGCCCGCACGAGTAGTTGCGGCCTCAGGCTGATCTTGGTAGCGACAGCAGTCAAAAGCACCGACAATGCCTCGCAGCCACCCAACTTCAGCGACCCACCACTACCAGACCGCGTAAAAAGCTCCACAGCCTCCAACACATCGACCACCGCCGACACCGACATGCCATCGGTCGAGACGCTGCCATTGAACACCTCGCAAACCTCCGCCACCTCAGGCACAACCAAACGCGTCCTGTCCCATGGACAGCATGTCGTCCTTAATTCCGACTCAGATTCTGACTCACTGGAAGAGCTCGACTTCGGCCTTCCTGCCCCCAAGCTCCAGATGCCAACACACACAGGTCGATCGAGTCGCAGGACAAACTTCGATGAGCCAGAACTGCGTAAGCCGCCCAAAGAAGCCAGGAAGGATGCCAAACGGCCTTTCAGTCAGCTCATCGAGACCGCCCAAAAAAATCTCGACGCAGAACGGGAAATCCAAAAGCGCAAGGCTGATCTGGAAAAGGTGGAGGAACAAACGGCTCCCGTGGCCACAACAATGGATAAAAACACGCTCAAACAGGCCATCAACGATGCCGAGGATTCCGACCAAGCCGATCGGTTGTTCAAGGCGATGCAAAGAACGACCAAAGTAGAAGCCCAGACCGCCTACCACTTCTTCCAAGATACCCACCAGCTATCCCTGATACCACCTTTCCCTCAACAGAGCCTACCAGATCACGGCTGGACAGTCTGCTTTGAAGGTACCTCCCCATGCCCATCGTGTTTCAGCTGCTAAAGCAATTCCCAGTTCCATCCACTCGAGATCAGGCCTTCATGACTGGTTTTGCGCACCAGATCTTCCGGTTGCAGGAACTTCCCAAGGAGCTTGCTGCCTGGATGATAGATCAGAGTAAGGACCATTTCTGTGTTGCAAAATCCATTTGCTAAGCAGCTTCAGTCTGTCTCGGTCACAATGAGGCGCTCGACCAGAAGTATCTCGAGATTCTCAAGACACATGACGAGCTTCTGCAGAAACATCTCAACCCAAAGAGGCTCGATGTTATTTTCAAGTCAATTGGCGCTCGGGTTGAAAGCCTGAGCGCCACTGACAAAGTATCCCCAACTGAAGTGCAAACAGATTGTCCGCGGCCACTTCCACCGTCTCTGAAACGTATTGCTGATTTGCTGACAACAGCTGCGCCTTGGTATGTCAGCTTCCATATGGACAAAGTTTTAGCTGATTTTGGTTAGGCTTCATGCGAAAGCTAGAGTTCATGCGTTCCACCTCCTCTGTTACACCTGCTTGGACGATCGTGTCTTACTAGATGCAGACATGTTATGCTCTGTTCAAGACGCCATGGAAGCAATCATTTGCCAGTATGCCGATAACCACAAGTTGACTTCAGGCGTAGGAAGCCCTCAACCGGACATTATACATTCTCTGATCATCTCTCAGCTCGTACATGTTATCCCGAAATTGCTTTCGCGTGTAACAAACCCCCTCTTGCAAGCAAACCTCATCCATGCGTTTCCCACGAGATCGCCCTTGACTGCTTACCTGCAACGACATCTGGCTCTATCCTTCCTCTTCCATCCTACCTCTGTTGATGTACCTCTTGCAGATCCTCAGCTGCCCAGTCTCATCCACATCCACCTGGAAACGTCACCACATTACCGCATGAACAAAGGTACGAATTACAGCTTCCTGACTGCTCGCCTTGCGCTCCTTGATATCGCTATCGGGCCTGGGCCGTTGAACGTGCCATACCTGCCGCTTGTTAGCCCACCACCTTCTGAAGCAGGCTCTTCTCCTTTTTGGCGCCAATACCTGGCTCTTCGGAGGTGAAAGAATTCAACAAAACAGTGGATGCGCTGGCTCAGCATATCAAACTATTAGGAAACTCCATTGTCGAGACGGGTGCAGCCCTTGACATTACGATCCTGGAAGCAAAGGAGCGATGCGAAAGAATATACTGGCGACTGCAACATGCTGTACGTATCGGCGGGAAGAAAGCCGATAACGTCTTTGGTGATGAAGATGAAGTGAGGCAAACGAAGATCAAGAACTTCGTCAAGCCTTTTCCGAGGAAGGGTGTGCCTAAAACGGAAAGCAGCATCTTTGATGTTGATGGAGATACTGAACTTCCAACATAGATTGTAGCAAGTCTGCTGCTGATGAGGTCGTTACGAACAATGTACAGTAGCACAAGGCGTTCATGTATCCGCGACGAGAGACCTAGCAATGCCTCAATTGAGGACACACTCAATTGTATCTCACGGAACACGTATTCTTGATATCGCGACATGTTGCATTCTCCAACTCCAACCTGCACCTTCCCCTCTCGTTTGTGAACCAAGCTCGAACGACCCTCGCACCCACATGCACCGTTCAGGGGGATCTACCCAGTGCCGCCACGTCGAGGAACTAATTGCGACAACAGCATCCTTCGCTCGGTACCCACCGGCAGCTCGCAATCTCAGCGTCTTACACGTATGGGCGAAAGCGCATCAGCTGCTCACCCGCGCCGCAGCGCCAAGCCAGTCTAGAAGAGGAAGTGCGTGATATCTGCAGGCGTCTGCATTGGGCCAACGAAACTAAGCCGCACGGCCGCTTTTTGGTTGCTATGGCGAGCGCTCCAATCCGCTGGCTGCCATGCGCACTCGGAGAAAGGGAGACGTCGTGGCGATGGCGACGGCGATGCGGTGGAGCGTGGCGAGCAGAATAGTGCGTGTTGCAACAGTGGCTGTTCGCAACGCAATGCAGAGTCGAGTACTCCGTAGAGCTCACACTATCTGGTCTATGGCTCCGTTGTCTCTATCTGTGGTACTAGCCTAACAACTGGAGTGCAACCTAGCTGCCTGTCTATCGGTTAGGCAAACCACCAAGCGCTCCGCGCTCGAGGCGTACGTTATTACTCCTGACTCGCACCCATGTCCTACCATTCCACAGCCTCGTCTGATTCGGCAGCGGAGCTCCGTCTGGACCGAGGCGTGGCCTGGGGCATAGTCCGTGAGCAGTTTTCCGACCGTCGGTTTCTTTTTTCCCTCGATGCCCGCGACGCCCCGCTCGCGCGACGCTGCGCTGCGCTGCGCCGCGGTGCAGATGTTTGGGCTTCGCCGTTCTGGCCGCTGCAAACGGGGACAGGGGTGGCTTTGCGAGGACCTGGAATCCGGATGGCGTGGCGCCCGAATGCAGTTTGGTTTCAGGCGTGTGCCGGCTGCCGATGCGACGGTGAACGCGCTGCAATGCACCCTATATGGGTTGTGGCTGGTGGGACGTGGTTGTGACAGCTGTCGCGGGTTCTTGGGATGCTTGATTGTGCTCTGGTATGAGACTTGGGTCATGTATGGCAATGGATGAGGTTCATAGGTGAAGATGGCTACTGTACACGTTTGAGGTCTTTGAGATGGGGGAAATTGATACAACAATCTAAGCAAAGGATTTGTTCCACGTTTTGATATTTTGGTCTATGGAAATTGCTATGTGCATTGCATTGGAAGTACAGATGAAGGAAATGTTGGACCATCAACGCCGTTGAGTCCAATAATTACTGCGTCACCTCAGACAAACATGTGAGGGAAAGAAAGAGACGTTCAGGATTGGGTATATGTTGTTCCACCTCTCGTCCATCTCCTCCAAAACCCACAATTCTCCTCTGCCGTCCGCGCTCTATGTCGCGTTTCTTCTCTCCATGTCTCTACAAGCCTCCAGTGCCGTTCTTCTCGTCAATGTGCCTGTAGCGCTCTTGCTCCATCCTGTACTTGAGGACCATGGCGACGCAAAGAACCAGGATAAAGTCTATGCCAACGATACCGAATGCAGCGGTGAAGATCTGGTCGAGGTACCTGTTGGTAAAGGAGGAAAACGGACGAATGCATCCGCCTTTCTGGGCTGCAACGAGCGCGTTGGTGCAGGTAGAATCCTGGACAAAGGGAGGTGTAGTAGAATTGACGTATCCACAGCAGCTGAACTGGTTTACATGTTAACTTCATTATGCCCAATGCATATGTTCATTTCGAGCGTACCTTTTGCTGCAACAGGGACTGGATCTGTGGTGTCTCACGTCCCCAAAGCACGCTCAGGTTCCGGCGTGTCTGCAGAGTTTCTATCCAGATGGCTACACCCAAAGATAGGGTAAAGGTCGCACAGACGACTACAAGCCAGCCTTGAGCGCGCAGCCAGCCCCGGTTTGTAGGAAGAAAAAGGGCTGGTAGTGAGAGCAGAAACGTGGCGAAGACGAAAATGGCGTTGACAACTCCAGCTGTCAATGGACACTGGCCGAGAAGGAGGTTTTGCGCGACGTTGGCTACGGTCTGTGTCTCCCGCATGGCTGCCTCGGAAATCAAGGAGAAGCCCAAGAGTAGTCCTCCACATCCAGCGAAGAGGAAATCGAATCCAAGGAAGGCCAGCATCAACTTGTTCGGCATGGTGGCGGTTTACGAAAGATTTTCTATTGCGTCCTGCGGCTGGAAAGAAAGAGAAAATAGGGTAAAGAATGGAAGCCGAGTGCAGCGGAGCCGTCCGGCGTGCTCTCGATGAAGTACGACAAGTGCAACTATTAGCTACAGTGAAGAAACGAAGAGGAGATAGAAACGGCAGTAACGGCGGGAGAACGGTAAATGCATGGCATTGCGCAGACGGGCAGCTTGAGCATTAAGAGGCTGTGCTGGGCGCGTCGCAAGCGGACGAAGACGAGGCGTGGGAGGTTTCAGTGGTGTTCGAGCATGTCCGCTGGCGAATCACCGTCACGGATGTCCATGGTGGTTCGACGTTTGGCGCTGAGACTGTCCGCGACATTGCGCCTCACACAACGGACAAACTACGCATTAGATGCACATGGTTGCAGCAGGAGTAGCAGGAGCAGCAGGAGAAGCAGCAGCAGGTCGAGCACCTTTGGTGTTGAGCTCCAGGTTGCATGCCAGTGCGGTGAAGGGCGTTGGTGGCGCCTGCGGTGGGGGCGGCGCGCGATGCCAGTTTTGGAAGGAGCACTGCAGGATCGGGACTAACGCAGCAGCTAGTGAGCGAGGGGCAGACTATGTGGGGCGAGCTGAGGCGCGCAGATGGTGATTGGTGGATTAAGCCTGGGCCCGAAGCAGAATGGCGCTTTTCGTGATGAGGGAAGCGCCCGCTGCTGCTCTTCTCAAAGCGTACTGACAGCTTGAACAGCGTATTGAGGGCATGATATGGGTATCTGGGGGCTCGTAGCAGTGGTGTCTACTGTGGCGGAGGCGTAGTACATGATAGACTGCGCCGGCCGCCCACTGCGACCTTGCCCATTCCTCCCCAGGCGCGCGATGTGCGATTCAGCGATTCAGCGTTGACCAGGGTGCACGCTCAAGCAGCCTCCCGCCCCAGTCGCCTGCAACCACGGCAGGCGTCAGGTCTGGCACTCGCACTCGCACTGGCACTGGCACTGGCACCAAAGCAGCAGCTATACTTTCCCCCTCCGCCGCCCGTTTCACTCTTTCCCCAATCTCTCTCGCTCTTTCCCCCTCTGAGACAGCTCTCTCGCACCTGCACCACCCAGCGTGTGCCCTGCGTCGCGCTGCCTATCGCTGCCTATCGCTGCCTGTTCTGCCAGATACCCGCGGCCAAGCTCCCACAAGCCCTCTGCGCTCGCTGTTAGCCCTGATCTGGCGCGCTGCTCCACCTGGCCCAGTCGCACGTTGCTCTACTGGTACGTACCGCTCCTGTGCTTGTTGTTGCTCGCGGCCTGCGCGCTTTCGTTGCACCCCAGCCACCCCCTCCACCCCCCGGCCCGCCGAGCCTTTAGTCGATTCGTCCAGTAAGCGGGTCGTGGCAGTGGCCTGCGCGCCCGAGCAGGTGCGGTCGTGCGGTCCTCAGTCCGCCGCCAGCGCCGTGCAACCGAGCGCTCGCCCTCTCCTTGCATTCCTTGCTCGCCGCAACCAAAGGGTTCAGCACCCGCCTCTTAACTTGTCTCGTTCTGTCCCCAAGCGCGCCTGCTTTTCCCCATTCATCGACCCGGGCCTAACCCGACTCCAGACAGCTGCACTCGTCTCGTCTATCCTGTTACGCGCACCTCTCCGCCAAACAGAACGCCGAGCGTCTCCCCACACAAACACCCGGCCAAACGCAGTTGGGACCGCCAGACGTCAAATACCCGCACCCAACGACAGCCCGCCCACCATGGCTTCTGAAATCACCGAGCACGACCAGAACGCGTCGCCGTCTGTCCACGACGACGGCAACGGCGCCCTGAATGTCGGCGATGCGAACCGTGGCACCAAGCGCCCTCGCCCGGCCGCCGATGACGACGACGACGATGATGACAAGCCCGGCCGCGAGCGCAGGAAGATTGAGATCAAGTTCATCCAGGACAAGTCGCGTCGCCACATCACCTTCTCGAAGCGCAAGGCTGGTATCATGAAGAAGGTACGTGACCGTGACTGTGATTGCGCGCTGCAGCCTGAGAGAGAGGCGTGCCTCGCCGCATCGACTGCATCCCAGCTAACACGTTGCGCCAGGCCTACGAACTCTCCGTCCTCACCGGCACCCAGGTCCTGCTACTCGTCGTCTCCGAGACGGGTCTCGTCTACACCTTCACCACACCGAAGCTGCAGCCTCTTGTGACCAAGCCCGAGGGCAAGAACCTCATCCAGGTACGTTGCGCCTTCGATGCACTTGTCGCATTGCATCACTGACTCTTCCGCAGGCCTGCCTGAATGCTCCTGAGCCCTCCAGCGGCGATGCCAACGGCGTCGAGGACAATCAGGTTGACTCACCCGAGGACAACCACGCGCAAATGCCGCCTGGCCAGCCTCGCGGCGTCCCCAACAACAACGCCATCCCCCAAGCATACATGACCCCCGAAGCTGCCCTGCAATATCAAAACTACCTCCAGGGCCACCAGCAATCACAGCAGTATCCCATGGCCCAGCACGGCATGCCCCGCCATCCCAGCCAGCACTACCCTCAGGATCAGAAGCTCGGCTAAGTACATCATTTTGCGGGCCGCTGCCAGTTTTTGGTAGATGGCCACGATTCGGGCGTCGTGCACACTGCCCAGGACGGATACCCCTTATAATGGCCAAAAAGTAATTGAACAGCGTGGCTCACGAGCACTGCTCAGGTGTACGGCACGCAATGGCGCTTGTTTGCAACGGTGCTAGAAGGAGGGGACGATATGCATGTGGAGACGCTATGTTGGAGGCCAGGCGGCTGCAGCTCTGATCAGACGATTGTACGTCCTAACGTGGATACCGGCGTGGTGTGGTGTTTTCTTTTAACTCTCTTGCGGTCACTATGGACATATATATCATCTCCCTCGCGCCATTTACGAGGTACTGTGTATTTCGATTTCCCTCACTGCTGGAAGCATCGGTAAAAAACGATAATTCATTAAAAACACCCACTTTGTGTATGTGCCTCTATGCAGCCTAGTAGCTCTGGGCGTATTTTCCCCTTCTAGCACATCTCTCCTTTTGAACAGCAAGGTACGAACTGCATTTTGCAACTCCCAAAATGTGCTGCTGCATCGTACTGTGGGGTCATAGGATAAATAGCCGAGCCTACTCATTGTCGTCCACTACATCACCATGACCGTATCATGCTGCTCCAACTCCCCTCTCTGACGCCTTCGGTACCATGACACAGCCTCCTTGCCCAACCATGGCGTTTTTGCATTCCCTCTCGTCCTTGCACTTCTCAAGGGCTCGGTATGCTTCGGGAAGGAAGCAACATGTGGCTTGCCGTGCACGACAAGTGGTTGTTACAGTACGACCGAGTGCTTTGCCGAGCACAGCCAGTATTCCCTACTATCGCAGTCACACAGTCGTACATCGGTGCCATGAGCCGCGTTGTGTCATGCTGGCGTAGGTTACCATAGACTCGAAGCTTTCGAAGCAATACAGAAGGTGCAGCGTTACAGTCGGCGGCGTTTTAGGCACACACGGAGAGCTGGACGTGAGGCTAGGCAGGTAGGAGACTCGTAGTGCTTGACAAATTTGGCTTCACGATTATTGTGACCAAACCTGTCTATCGTATTGACTCTGCTGTGAGCCTTCGAAATGATTCCTCGTTAACAGGACACCTAAATTCTCACTTCGGACGGTGGATAGATGAGACAGCTAGGGAAAGAAAAAGCACGAACAGGCGGGGCGCACAGCATCATGTCGTGAAACTGGACTTTATCACACCAACAAACCGAGATTTCAGATAGTTGGCAAGAAGAGCACATCTCGGCTTGATTGTGTGACCACGACATGATGGTAAATTGATAAATGTCTGTCGATAACATCACCACCTACGAAGGTGGACTTCGATCCGCACGTAATTGCACACATTTTGGTTGACAATCATTCGTTAGCTTTTACTCGCGAAGCCTTTTGGAGGCGCCTTCCAAGACTGCTTACTTCTCGACTCTAATGACCTACTCGCACACTATTCTCAGCAGGGCAATGTGCGCTATATATAAGGAATAGCATATAATTTCAATCCTACTTGGATAGAACCTTTTCTGTCTTACAAGTTCGCCGAGCATCTGATTCCCACAGACAGCTGGCGTGCTTCACCAGTCTGTGTGCCGAACACCAGTTGAAGTCGGGTTTGCTATCTATGAACATCCGCGTTTATCAAGAAAGCGGCAGGTGCCCAGTATATGAGTTCTGGCAGATTGCAAAAGAGCAATGTCAGCAACTGGACAGCGCTTGAATCAAGCTTCTGTCCGATTCCATTGATAGGGTCACTACTAGATGGCAACAGCCTGTAGGTTGACTCTGAAAGTACTCGCACGGAAGGGAAGTGTTTTGGGAGACAAATGCTAAGATATTGCTAATACTCACAACTCGATTAGAACCAGGCTTCGATCCAAAGTACCACGTGGATGAGGATTCCAAGCGCGTCATCGTTGACAGGTCTCGATTATGAAATTCGAGCTCGCGTTGCACAACATGCCCGCGAAGTTTTAATACGAGCTGCCGGCATATGATGTAGTGCCATTTTGTGCCGTTCTGGTACGGATGTTTGAGTAAAGAATTTATGTTCCCTAGTCTAGTGTAGGCATAGGCAGTAGTACGGAAAAGAGAGTATCACGAACAAATCGGTACGCTGGTATAGTGGAGTGGTAGCAGTTGGCCCTCGAAATTCCGTGGGTCAGAGACCAACCCAGACAAATTGGATAATCCAAGACATGAGCCTTCGAGATTACAATCCAGACCTTTGCTGCCTATTGTCTATCTTTTGAACTTGAAGAAAGACCAGAAGGTGTTATTTGATTAACGCTATGCTCAGATTGACTTAGTTCGATCGACAGGGCAAGTATGTCATCATCGATCGCGCTTCGACCACGGTTCAGTCAACATCAAATCTACAGTGTGAAACATGATCGTACACGCTGCAGATAACTGGTTATTGTCACGATGCCGCCATGGTCCATGATCTCGCCTGCCTCGCGAGGCATTGGCTTCGCGCTTGCCAGAAGAGTGCTTCAAACTACCAACGCGCCTGTTGTCGCGACGGCGCGTACAGACCTCGACAGGACAAGAGAGCAACTCCTCGAAGGATTAGATGTTGATGAGGCACGATTGAAGATGGTGAAACTTGACGTTACGGGTATGTCGACGAATGTGCTGCCAACCATGCCTTGCGTGCATCATAAAATGACTGCAAAGGCTAAGAGTTCCTGCAGACGAATCAACAATTGCAGACGCAGCCGCCGCATGCAAAGAGCAGTTCAATCCAAGCGATCACCGGCTTCAGCTGGCCTTTTTTGTGCCAGGAGTGCTCTTCCCTGAGAAGTCGCCAGCTCAGATCGACGCCAGAGATGCGCTGCTGACCTTTCAGACCAACACGTTAGGTCCGATGCTCATGATCAAGCATTTTTCTTCATTCTTGCCCAAGAAAAGGTCCTCGTTTGAAGAAGACGATGAGACTATGAAGGGACTTCCAACTGCCGCAAGTGTGGCGATCATGTCCGCCCGTGTGGGTAGCATATCAGACAATCGCCTCGGGGGCTGGTACAGCTATCGCGCGTCAAAATCAGGTGTGAATCAGGTAGTGAAGACGTTTGACAACCACCTACGAACTGCATCTGGCGACAAGGCTATCTCAATTGCCCTGCACCCTGGCACGGTCAAGACCGAATTCAGCAAAGAATTCTGGGGGGTGTTAAAAGGAGAAACTCTTCGAGAAAGAGTTTGTGGCAGAGCGGCTCGTGCATGTGGTTAATCAGGTAGGGTTGGATGGAAGAGGCAAGTGCTGGGACTGGGATGGCAAGGAAGTGCGGCCTTGAAGGATGTGTGGATGCAGCCACGTGTGACACACTTCTTCCAAATGACAAACTTCCATGCTTTACTCTGGTACCACTGACCAACATCATCGCTACTTTCTCGTGGGGACAGCATTCATTCCTTGGTATTGATATCACTATCGTTTTACCGTTTCGCTGCGATGGCAAAAAGACATCTGAGAATAGCCAGCAATAAGATGGTACACCGCAGAAGCGTGACAAGGGCAAGCGACTAGTCACACGTGAGCAGGCCTCCTCAGGCGTGACTTGTACAAATGCCAGTCTTATATTGCAGCAACAGCTATCTGGAGAGAACACGCTAATGGTCATGTACAGGGACGATCGTAGCTCGACAGACCGACCCCAACTTCCAGAGCCTAGGGAGGTGCTTGAACGGTATCCCTTGAACGTCAGTTGGTCCTTCGAAAGGAACAGAGAGGCTGCCACTATTCTGACTGCTCGGGATCCGGCTTCAACTTCGACCCACTCGACGCATCGAAAAGCCAATCCTCCCAGATCTGTTCATGGATCTGGCATCCAACCTGGCTCCTCAACAATAGTTTCAAACACCACCTTAAGGTTGGCCACACAGGTACTCACCAACTATTTAATGGAGTTTCAACAACCTCTTTCCAACGGCAAAACGAGGAGCAGCTAGAGGACGAGGATCAAGAAGCAGAGCAGCCGGAGCAGCCGGAGGAGGCTGGCGCTGATGCTGATGTGTCGTTGGAGACGGATCCCGCCTCAGCAGCTCTCAATATTTCAAGTATGTGATGGCCTCTAGAAGTCTTCTTTAGACCGCTAATACGCGGCGGAAGGCGATAAGCGATGGTAGCTCTGTCCTCGCTACAGGTTCCAAACCCGAGAGCCGAAAATCGACAGCGAAGAAGCCCCGACATTTTCAAGCCTGAAGTGTGCTCCATTGTCGAGATGCACAAATTCAAAGACTGTTATTCAAGAGTCTATGGGTGATTATCGGAATTGGATTTTGGAACCTACACGTCTGAGGCATTTGCGGTACCCGAACAATAAATCTCGACCGCTAGCATCGAAGCCACAATTGTTTTCTGTACCCGAGCAGCGGCTCTCAAAAATATTTTCCGGGGATAATGCGTAGTCCCGTAGAAGTTGAAAGCTTAGCAGACATGCACCACTCAATTCTAGCCACGGATTGCACCCGTGGCTGTGGGCACCAACGACAAGCTCCGAGGTTCCATCTACTTTCAAAGGCTTATCTGACTCAGACCCTAGGACAGAGAACTCTTCAATTTCAGGATATCATACCCCGAGGTGGTCACATGTCACCAGCCGGTACCTCAGATGAAGTGGAACCCATGCCTAGAGCAGTCATCGACCACGCAGCTCTATCCATCTCAGATCGTCCCAAGGTCCAATATCCTTCATTCAGTGCTTCTAATTCGAGCCGTCGACAGGAACCGGATTTTGACGGCCTCGACGTTGATGCCGACACATGCATTAAGTTGGATAGATCTCACTCTCACATAGCGCTCTATAACATGGCAAACCCGACAGTGTGCTTTTGTCCTAGAAGTGATCTCAATGCGTGATTCGCTTGTAGGTGGAGGTGCGTCCGTGGACTGCGGTGTGGTATGGCGTGGCGGGGTTATGCGTCGCCGTCGCCGTCTCGGTGTGTCATATATATATATATATATGTGTTTGTGGGTTCGGATTGTTTCCTAAGTCACTAGATGGAGGGTGCTCTTCCTATCTTGTAGCTTCCCATCCATTGCTTTCCACGCCAGCAGCACGACACTTGAAGGATTGCACGGATTGCACGGATTTTGCACGCGCGTAGTTGGAGTTTGTTCTGGATGACTCGAGATTGTCCTCGTGGAGAGGTAGTGTTGAGGGACTGGGTAGTAGGTAGAGAGTCCCGAGTACTCAGCCCTTATATTGCCATCCTTGGGCCTCCGGTTCCCTCCTCTGTCCCCATTGCTTGTCTGGCTAAGGTACGCTGTAATCTAACTACTTAATGTATTTTTGTTACACGACTCTTCGGTGTAATTTACACTGAAGAATGGAGCGTAATAAATTGGACCCTCGATGAATTAGCTATCAGAGACTGACTCACGGGGTATGGTGTAGTCTGACAGCCTTCCCTACCCGCTGTATCATAACCGGCGTCCCCCAAACCTAGATACCAATCCTACCAAGCGCTCACATCGCCTCCTCTCAACCTAATCACCCAAGGCACAATCCTCCTTAAACGTAGACAGCCTACGCGACTGCCTCGGACTGCGGACACTAGAGAGCTCATGCACAGGCACGAGCAACCTCTGCTGTTTTTCATCGCCCAGCTCGCTCACGGTCCATGCAGGGAGAGCGAGGTTGTTGTGCCGAGTAGTGGGTGTCCAACTCCCCAGTGCTGGGGCGTCAGTGTAGTGCGCCGTGTATAGCGGGCTGGCTTGCCCGGGATGGGGAAACGATGGCGACGAATAGCTGCGTGCCAGGGCGCCAGGGAGCTCGGCGTGCGGCCCTGTCTGCATCGCGTGGTAGCGCAGTTCTAGGGGTGCGGGCTCCTCGACCCGCCGTCGTCGGCGGCGTGTGATGATGAGGAAGACACCGAGTGCGATGATGAATGCTACGCCGCCTACGGTTCCTCCGACGACGGGGCCGAGGATGGAGTCTTTGCTCAGGCTGGAGGTTTCTGCGACTGGCGGGGTGATGGGTCGCGTTGGATTTCTAGTGGCGGGCGTGTGTTTTCGCTGGAAAATGACGCTCAGGTCTCCGTTCTCCCATCCGTCTACAGGAGCAGTGGCTGTTGTATTGCCAGCTGAGTCGCCGCCGATAACATCGGTGACTTCTGAGGGGACATTGTATATCGTCAGACTGGCATTGAACGCTGCCCACTTCGAGCCATCGACGTTGGATTTGCCCAGATACAGACCGTGTTGTCCGTATATCGAAGGAACGTCGCAGACGGTGTTATTCGTGAAGTGGCCGCCCATGATTATCATCTGCGAGTTCTCGTACACGTCGCAGGTGAGTGAGTGGTGAGGTATCGTCACTTCAATGTCATTTGATGTTGGGAAGAACTTAATCCAAGTAAATGACGGTAGGTCAGAATCCAAACGTCTCCATAGCCTATACCTTCCCCAACGGAAGCGCCACCATAGAGGTAGATGTTGTAAGACGAACGGTCTTCTGGCCACACTACTCCAGCGCAGAATCGGCGCCGGCTTCCAGGTAGCTCAGCACCGCCTGTTGTCTGCTTGTACCACCTGACGTTGGCAATGTCGTATAAAAAGACGTCTGACATGGGAAGTGGCTGCTGTGTGCCATTGATGACTTGCACACCTCCGAAGTATACGAGAACTCCAGAATCACCAGCAGGGATGTACAGCATAACACCCTCAGCGCGACCGACCTGGTCAGGGCCCGACTGTGTGGTGAACTTGTTCTCGAGCATGTTGTAGACGACCATAGTAGAAAGAGCCTCGGCAGCATTGTTGCCAGACTTCGAGCTGTAGGTAGGCCAACCCCCGTAATAGTAGCCCAAGGCCTTGTCGGATACTGTCGTGCCAGCGCCTAGGATGGTCAAGGATGGACTTCAGAACCAACGAGCAAACTTACCCCATGCGGCTGGACTGATGCTTGTGATGCTGTTTGTTATGGAGATATTCCATGTATCGTACAGTATGTCGTAGACCCAAAGCTTTTGTCAGCGGGACTACCTTTCCCTGGCTCCCCGCCGTATGCATAGATGACCTTGTTGACAGTGTCGGGCCATAAGATCCCACCACTGACTGAAGGCACTGTTGTATTCTTCATGAGTGTCGTCTGATTTGGGAATCCTAAGTGAGGTGTACCGAAATCGCCCACTCTGAGCCAAGTGTCTAGTTGCAGCAGGTCAAATCAGTTCGTCACCACGTTTGAGAATGTGCTTACTGGTCTCGTTGACAGGATCTTCTGCAACTGATGCCCAGTTGATAAAGCCACTGTCAATATAGAGCTTACGGTCAACAACTGCCGTCCGATGGCTATGCAATCGACAAAAGTCGTCCAGGGGGTCAAGTGCGACTGTGATCTCGACAACTGTAAGGAAAAACACCCAGAGAAGAGACATTGTGAAATCTGGTTGGTCGCTGCAGTGTACATCGAGGGCAGACTCTACTGGACGGACATAGATGTATGAGCAGTAGCCGCCGCCAACCTATCTTCTATGGCTGTGCATTACGTGGCGTTGCTTTTGCATCCTTCTCAACTCGTATATCTAAACTTGTCCGTCAGGCCCATCTTTCTAAACATGTCTTTGTCTGTTCCACCATGTTGGAAGACATTTCGAGCTGGTGCACCCACTGCGCCGCCTGTGCATTACGGCGCGGCGCTTATCAAGGCCATCGTGCCGTTCTTAAACGTCATTTCTTCCTTGACCGCTTTGGCAAACTAGTTCAAGTGGCAAGCAAAGAGGAGGCGGCGGCCTGATTGCGAGGAGTTGTACTGTGGTGACCCTACCAGGAGGGTTTCAGTGCTCTGCACTGTGGCAAAAAGACCCACCTACTATGCAAATAAACACTCTTCTCTTGATGCAAATGGCTGCGTGGTTGGTATTGATAGTACTGATTGTCTGGTTTATTGCAGACACTCAGCTGACAAGGAGAGAGGAGAGTTGAAAACCTGCGGGGGTACCACGGTGGGCTCTGCTGACGGAGCTGCGCACGCAAAGCCATAGCTTGTGAGGAGAACGTGTATACAGCAACAAATACTACGCAACCGCCAAAACGAATGAGAGCTCCAGCGGCGCAGGCTTCCACAAGAGCCTAGAATCGTAGGTTTGGTGTAGGAAGGATGCAACATGTTGCTCCCGCAAGCAGTGTTACTCTGTGACAAATGCGCTCGCTAGGCTAGCCGGAATGAACGCCGAGCTGTGAAGGAAAGAAGTGACTTGATGTTCGCTGCGCCACGTGCACTGAGTATGTACTCTTGATTCTCCAGATGGGTTGGAAAGTGAAGATTGTTTGTTCTGTTGGGCGTCATCCATCTTGCAAGAGTGGACACTGTCGCCCAGCGAACTACTTCACACGAGCAATACGTGAAGAGTAGCTGAACTGGCCTTGGGGTCTTCAGTGAATTGATTGCTACGAGCAACGGGTTTGATATCATGTTAGACGGACGGATTTCTACCCCCACAATTTCAACCGCTGGGATAACCATAACACTTTTCTTTCCCCAAACATTTGACAAACTTCTGCAGACCTCGTGTCAAGCGCACGGGACGGGACGACAATGCACTATGTTGGCAGCTCGATCCTCTTCGCGACTGCATCTTACGCCAAGCCATCAGCGGCGAGGTTCAGGATACTTACGCGTTTCACATACATAGCGTGTAACTGACTCGACCGAAACGCCCAAGCGTTTCCTTCCAGAAGGACAACCCAAGTAAAAATTCTTTTTCTCCCGTCCTGATCCAGGTTATATTCCGACGGCACACATGTCATTTAGGTGCCGCCCCGTACATACCGTGTCTCGGCACTGAGTCGTACACGATCGATCCACTTCGCAACGTGGCAGGCCTGAGTCGGAGAGCGCCACCAAAGTAACTCCCCGCATAATGAGCGCACGAAGATTGGAAGTTGGCCATATCCCTACGTTGAGTTGCTGTGGACAGAGCCAAGACGAATCGAAACCCATGTTTGCGTGCTTTCCGCCTGCTCGCAGCGGCTCACCTGCATAGGGAGTCATGTACCGCGTCCAATAACCCAGCGGTCTTGCTCACTCAATAGCTCCACTCGCAATTTTGGTACACTAAAAGCCCTAACATCCCTCGTCTGTCGTAGCCCATGTCACGCGGGAACCGATATCCCTACGCTTTGTTTGACATGCCTCTCTCCTCCTCACACCGCTTGGTGGAACGTCCGCGGCACTCGCGGCGTGTCCATTATGCCGGCGAGCCTGCAGTCGAAACACGCATTACCGCTTTTGGTGTACCGCTTTTGGTAGTGGATTATGACTGGGTCTGCTTGCGCAGATGAGTGGAGGAAGAGGCAGGAAGCGGCTGTAAAGCGGCGAGGCACGCGAGGACGTGTACCGTGGTACGCATGTTTTAGCTGAGAACTAAAACGGCTCGGAGGGAAGAGGGCACCTGGACAACCGGGCGCTGGGTTACAGTGGCGGTGCTGATGTTGCTTTGAATGGATCTTACATAATCAGGGGAGGAGAACTCGGTACTCCCGTTTGCAATGCAGCGGGAGGGAGTGGGAGGGAGGCCCGTGGTGTTGGGTTCAGAATGCGACCGTCTTTGCGGCCACAAAGGACACTGGAATGCAGGATGAAAGACGCAGCAACACCTTGCTTGTTGGACCTCGTGATGCGGTTCTTTGATCTCCCGACCCTGGCTGCCGTTGGAGTAATTAAGTCTATTGATAGGTGCCAGCCGCTGCAGCCAACAGCAAGAACCGTAAGGTCAGCCGGATGGTGATCGAGACACGCGTGACATACCCCTTCCCCGATCACAGTGTCTTGCGTTCCACACCCACACGGAAGGTTCCGCCGTATCTAGTGGCTCCTTTTTACCCAAGTGCGGAACGAGAAGATGGATGAATGAATGGTTCCTGCAATGGTTTAGACCACCGGCTTGAACTAAGCAGGTTGCCCGGATCTTGCCAATAGAACGTGGTAAGTTTCGGTACCCTAGGACCAAGGTCCGACGCGCGCCGGATTAACAAACTCGGGTTCCTGACGCCGTCCAATTGCCCTTATTTACGTGGCGCACCGGACCGTGACCTCACAGAGACGGACCGTGAGTTCGCAGAATCGATAACGGACCGGTCCAGAATAGGGCGGAAAATTGGTTGAGCAGTTTGTTTGCGGCCGCCCGTGACCGACAGGTTGACGGAAAGCGACTGGCAGACCCTGAAATCAGGGAAATCAGGGTGGACGTCTTCGATAACATGGTTGCGGGTAGTGTTGCCAAGTAGGCAGAGATTCGCACCGTTCGAAGCTCGAATGTGTATTAAATCCTTCAATTTAGATAGATCGAGATCCAGTAACTAGTATACGCTGTTTGCTTTGTGAATTTCAGATTGCCGCCCAAACCAGTGTACCCAAAGAGGAAGAACAAAACTTCGGCAGAATGAGCCGAGTCGCGGGAGGGACAGGAGAGAAAAGAAGCAACCGCACCGTTTTGCCAAGGCGAAATCCAGACAAACTAAGAGAGTATATGGCGGAAATGAAACACAAACAACCACGAGTCCAGCAGGATGCAACGAAGCACGATGCTGGCTCCAACCCCACAGGAGCAATGATGCTTGTGGAAAGGTCCTCCTGTATGCAGGCCCAGATCTAGTAGCGAGAAAGCACAGATATCCACCCAGTTTCGAGGAAAACATAATGAAAAGTGAACTGAGCGCTTGCCACCAACGTAGGAAATCACCTTCTTTCTAAGGTGGCGGTGAATAGTGGAGACATCCCCCAGTAGGAACATGTGTAGCGGTGATCGAAAGCTCGGCACAGAAACCGTACCTAGGAGGGGCAGGTTCGAGACGAGTATTAGAAAATCGATTGATGCTCTTTGACGCTGTAAGATTCAGATATCCGCCCAAAAGTAGACGCTATTACCGGCCTGAAGACCCTGCAAAGAACAGGCCGTGTGCAATGGCGACGAAATCAAGGTTGTACAAAGAAACAAAGTCGCAACCGACGACCGACGCGGTGAATAGCTGTGCTCGATGTTTGTTGCGCCCTGCGTGCTCCGTGGGAGAGCCAGCTCTGGAGCGTTTCTTCTCGATTTGAAGAGAGATTTACATGGGGCGACGGTTGAGCATGTTGAGCATATCCGAGTCGGTGGAGCTGCGCCCGTTTCCGTTGTCGCTGACGAGGTCGTTGATACGCATGCCAGGTCGGCTGGCAGGCTGGGAGGTGGGGGCGGTGGCGTCCTGCCATCGCTGCGAGGGGCGTTGGGCTGCAGAGCACCGTTTTGCTGCGGGGGATAGTAGGGCGCCGAAGCCGACCCAGGGGTAGTAGGCGCTTGCGAGTGTGGCGAGGACGAGGTGCGGCTCGGGTCGTAGCGGTAGGCGCTCTGCGGGGAGGCCTGGCGAGGCGGCTGTGCGGTGTAGTAGGGCTGTGTGGCGGGAGGGGCAGACGAGTAGGGTGCCGAGGGGGTGGCTGTGCGAGGCACTTGGGTTAGAGACGGTGGCTCTGGGTATGCACAGTCTTGACCAGAAGCTCGATGAGGGGCCTGTGACGCTGAGCCAGGAGCTGGCGGTGGCAGGGTGGGAGTGTGAGGCTCCGGATGGGGCCTCTTCCTGCCAGTCAGATCGTCACGACTGCCCTCATCTGAGTGAGCACTGGGCGGACCATAGGAATACGGACCTGCGGTAGGGCTGGGCAGATACTGCTGCTGCTGCTGCTGCTGCTGCTGAGGCTGAGGCTGGGACTGCGGCAGCGGCCCCCTGGCGGGGCGGCTGGCCGTAGGCGTCTGCGTGGTTCGCAGGCGGGAGGGGCTGTCCGTAGGCGCCGTACAGAGGCGGAGGAGCGCCGACACCGCGCCAGACGGTGTGTGCTGGGACGAAAGCCTGTGTCTGTGCGGAGACGGGGGTGAAGATGCAGTCTTGATTGAATCGCAGGCAGTTGGAGCAGCGGCCATCCTCGGTGGCCTCGAAGCCAGAGCAGCGAATCTGGGCGGGGTGAGCACGCGACGTTAGGCACAGCGGTTGTCAGTTGAGTTTACCTTGCGACGTCTGCAGTAGCGGCAGGCAATGGCGGTGCGCTGGCGCGGGGCGGGGGCTGGTGGTGCTGCTGGACGTACTGCGGCGGCGGGGGAGGGCCCTGCTGGCGGTAGGGGTCTTGCGGCGGCGGGGCGCGGGTCCACTCGTTGGGGCCCGGGAGACGGTATTGCTGCTGGTACTGGGGGTGCTGGTGGGCGGCCATGTCAGGGCGCGGCTCTTGGGGAGGTGGAGGGAGGGTGGTGTTCATCTGCGTGAAGCTGTGTCAGCGGCCGGCGGTCGGGCAGCTTATGGCGGGAACGAGGTTGGGCAGGAAGGAGCGAGTGGGAGGGGCGTTGCACCGACGGGCGGGTTTGCTGACAGGCGGTGACGGCAAGCGGGCACGCGTGACCGGGGGCGAGGGTGAGGACGAGGGTGAGGACGAGGGCGAGAGCGGCTATGCAGCAGCGCAGGCGTGGAGACTTACATGTGAGGGCGGCGGCGGCGGCGGATAGACGCCGTTGGCGGGCGACTGGGCGGCGGGCGGCTGCCAGTGTGAGGGCATCTGGCCTTGGCCGGCGGGGTGAGGGTACATGGCGAGGCGAGTCTGTTTTGGGGGACGGTCGACGATGGACGGTGGACAGTGGACGGTTGACGGTTTGTGGTTGACGGTGGACAGCGGACAGCGGACAGCGGACAGCGGACAGCAGACAGCAGACAGGTGCTGGAAAGCGTGGCTGACAGCTACTGGTGTCGTGTGGAAAAAGCCGCCCTACAACGTGGTGCTGTCAGGCCGTCATGAACCGGTGCAGCAGTGGTCAACGTGTGCGCGCAGCCTCGGTGGCAGCGAAGAGCGTGGGTGTGGTGGTGCGGGAGATCCTCTGGGGCGGGAGAGGTGTCACAAATACTGGCGGCCCGCAAGGACGGCTGCAGGTCAGCGAGGGCAGTGCAAACGGCGTCTAGGGAGCCAAGCAGGGCCGACGTGGGCGGCGAAGGGCGTGAGGGTGTGGGCGGCGTCGACGATGCAGCGTCTATGGTGCAGCGTCTACTGTCCAGCGTGCAGCGTGCAGTGCGCAGTGTGCAGTGTGCAGTGTGCAGGTGCAGTGCAGGTGCAGGTGCAGGTGCAGAGTAGAGTAGAGGGTGAAGGGAAGGCTTCTCGAAGCGCGCGTGGAGGAGACCCAAGAGCGTGGAAACGAGAAAGGAGAATCAGGTCTTTCGCGGGATGGTGGCCGCTATTACTACCCACCGCGCCGCCCGAAGTCCCAAACCTTCTCGCCGTTCTGACTGGGATGGCGGTTGAATCCCTGCACTGCGGCCATGCAGCGAGCGAGTGCATCGGGTCGAGCCAGTCCGCCATCTAGCGCGGCTGACAGTCGCACTGAGCGCGCGCCCCAGCCCAGCACACGCCCCGGGCACACGCCCCGGGCACACGCTCCGGCACACGCCCCCGGCACACGCCCCCAGCACGCCCCAGCACGCCCCAGCACGCCAGCGCCAGCACCAGCACCACGCCAGCATCCACCGCTGACCGACCAGCCCTCGCCGCATCCGCGCATGCAGAAGCAGTCATGTTGCCGCCCTCTGCGACTGTGAGTTGCCTGCCCTGCACCGCTGCGGGCAGCCATGGCATCATGGCATGGTCATGGTCGTGCACGTATGGGCCGCGTGCAGCCAGCGCCCAGAAGCTGGAGTGCTGCATTGCCTGACCACGACCACAACCACAACCACCCGCCTGCACCAGTGCTCCTCGATCCATGGCCAGCCGTCCCATGCCAGCCGTCCCATACCGCCAACGCCTAACGCCATGGTGCGCCCCCTTTCCGCCTGCAAGCTGGGGCGGATGGCCGTGGATGGCTGGGGCTGGGGTCTCTGCATGGCGTTGCTGGCGGCCCGGGTCCGGTCAGGTTATTTTATCAGAGCCAGCCTGCCAAGAGTTCGGGATGGCCCGTCAACGTGCGATCTGCTTCCTTTAATTAAAAATACACGCCCGCCACAACTCTCTCTCACTGCACACTACCAATGCACACCGTGTCAGGCCCGCTAGCATCCTCCTCCACCACCACCTCCACCTCCACCACCACCACCGCTGCCGCGAGCGAGTCTGCATGCTCGTACGCCTGCACGCCTGCACGGCGCCTGCCTAATGCACGCTGTATGTTTTTGCTGTTGTTGTTGTTGCTGCTGCTGCTACTACCACTACTACCAACTACTACCACTACTACTACTACTACTACTACTACGCTTTTGTCGTGCCACAGCACATTGCAGCAGCGCACCGCAGCGTTGCCCCCGTCATGGTCATCCTCCCCTCGTTTGCCGCATGCAAGGACAATCGAGGAAAGGCCTCTTCTCGGGCAATATGGGCGTGCCATGTACGCGACTCAATTCACGCGGGCCGTCTCCTGCTGCGCACTGTTTCCTCTTGCACCACGCTGCGACGACAGCTCACTAATCCCCTTGTCATGGCACGAGCCTGTCGTCGCGCTCGTCGTGCTTCTTGTGCTGGTCGTGCTCGTTGTGCCTTGTGCTCGTGTTGCTTTCACGCTTGGCCCACCCACTCGCTCTCTTGCCCATTCTCCATCCACATACCATGCCATGCCATGCCATGCTATGCCATGCCATGCACCCTCGCAAAGGCTGCGCGCAACATCCATGATTTCACTCAACCGTCAACGCACGCCTGCTGCCTGAATCCTGCGCGCCAGGGAGCTGCCTGTGCCTCGTTGCCCGTCGCAATTTGGGATAGGGCTGGTTCCGCTCTTGCATCGGTCTTTTGTCTCTGCATGGCCATACCCGCAGCCCTGTCCTGGCTGTTGGTGGGCAACCGATAGGCCAATGACGTGCCCGCAGCCTCGCTACTCACCACAGCCTGACCGTCTTCACGACTCGCCGACTGCGGCCAGTCTCCTGTCAGCCGCGCAACGCAACCTCTTTGTGCTTGTGGAACGGCTCTTCCTCCTCCTCTGCAGCATTATCTCACCACGTACCGCTACTATCTACACGCCTGCCTAACAAAGCGATGCTGGTCCGCCGACTGCCTGTGATGCACTTGCCTTGGTTGCCTCGAAGCCCTCGTTGCTTCGCCTAACACGCGCATGGGCATGCGGCGAACCTACATGAACCACCAAATCAGGGTGCAAAATCTGTCAAAACACTGTCTGCTACATGCTGCCTCCCTTGCGCCGGCCACGCGCTTGCGCACTCATATCCATGGAAACAGCCTGTTTCGCGTCTGTGATTTGCCAGCTCCGCCGCACCGCTCGAGCGCAGAAACGCGGCCAGTTTCTTGCTCTGGCACTACTGGCACGACGGGGGTCTCTGGCCTTTTAGTGCCGGGCTTCCCGCTGCTGAGAATGACGCAGTCGGAGGGGGCAGATGCACGCTTCGCGGGACGAAGGAGAAGGGCGAAACACTCGTCGCTTGCCGCTGCCTACTCCGCCTCGGCACTTTGCAGACCATGCTAACTCGCTGCGTCGCGGTGGAGTCACAAAACCTAAACGATAAAGCTGTCGTTCATCAGCCACGAGGTCTATCGATAAACGCCGAATGTTGCTGCTCCCTTTGTCTTGGGCGAGCGACGCAAGCCCGGACGGCCCACTGATGCACCATTCGGACGTTCCGGTGCCCAGGTTATTAAAAATAAAGTCGTCCAATCACTGTCTTTGCTGCCGTCCTATTCAACTCGTTTGCAAACGTCCCAGCTGAGTGCCTTGCATGGAGCGGGTAAATCATCGCTTGCCATGCTTGAATGAAAACCTTGCATGGTCAGAAGGTCACAGGACCGGTCAAACTCTCGTCCTCGCAGCACCTCTGCCCTTACTCGAGCATCGTCGTATCGACCTTGACTCGCTGCAACCAATCGCGCATGACCGTCTTGCCTGTCGTGGGTGAGCTGTCTGCCACACCACATTGCATCTGAGACTGTCACGAGCGCATCTGAAATGAGCCCAGTTGCTGTGAGCCGTCTGAGGTCAGCCCAACGGCGGCGCCCATCTTGAATCGGCTATGTGCCGCTTACCGTGCATGCTCGATAGCAGTAGCCTTGCATCAAGAAACTATCCAGCGGCCGTCTATGCGCACCTGTTGCCCGTTGGGAAAACTGAGTACCACCGACCGAACCGCGTATTGTGGGGTAAGAAACCGTACATGTCCCAGGATGGTTCGGCACCCATGTCCATCAGCCAAGGTAAGCCGATAATCGCACGCTGCACCTGAACAATTGCGGCATCCAACGTGGTTGGACAATGCATGCAGGTGTCGGTGAGTACAGGGCTGGCGTCCAGCACGATGGTTACACCATTTCACGGGTCGGCACGGGCGGTGCATGTCAAATGCTGCATCGGTCAGTTGAGTTTAGATTGACGAGCTTTGTGTCACCAAGAGCTCTCAGGCTGTCAGACGGAGATGCTTCGTATAGGTCAATATCCGTCTTCTGTCAGACCATAAGTAGTGCTATCACTTGTGCGAGCGACCGTACGTGGCTCGAGCGCGTGTAATGTACCTTGACATATGCCCGTGGGGTCTAAAAGAGAATCAGCAAGCGGTCGAGATATCGTCAAGATCCCGAGGTGGGCAAAGAGCTGTGCCGTGTTGCCAGTCAGCCCACAAAACCTGACCACTCTGTTAGTACTGCCATCGATGCAGCCCGTTGCAGGTCCCACTCTGGTGTAATACTCAAATCGTGCCACACACATATGCCAACTGGCCATCGTGCAGAATCGCCGGCCGATAGTCAATACAAACAGACCTGGTTTGCTGGATGGGGTCGAAGACTTCACCACTGCAGCCAAGGCTATCGAGGTCAGCACCGGTGATTATGCAGACTGCAAGCCATTGTGGATCGCATCTTCAAGCCATTCGCCGGAACACCAACAACCACCGTTATCGGTGTGATGACGAAGCTCCATGTTGAAACGCAAATTCCCTCTCCTCGCCTACCTTTCCGTCGCGGCTTTGGACATCGTATACGAACCTTGGTTCGTATTAATGCTGGCCATTGCACACAGGAGCTTGCGGCGCAGGCATGGTGGGTAAGCTCTCTCACACAGACGCAATTTCCACTACCATGTGCAGCGCACCGGCACGCCCCGATGCAGCTCCTATCACGCAGCCGCAGTTGATCTAACGGGCTTGGGTGACGAGGTCGTCTCGCAACGCGGATGGTTTGGTGTGGGACGCGTCAGGCGGGAGAAGAAGGAACCCCATGCATCGCGCCCCGGCCCGTCCTCGCAGCTGAGCTGTCACCGGAGCAGCAGGGGTCGATGCGCGAGATGACTGTTCGGGCCATTGCTGAACCGCAGCTGGTGAGTACTTGGAGAACCGCCAGTACTACAAAGAGGGTATTGTAAGGCGTAGGTCGTGATAATTGTGACGGCCCAGCCGGCGTTGTTGGCATCAAGTGCGAAGAAAAGGTTTCACCTCCCAGCTCAGCCGTCTCTGCCGCACACCAACAAGGGAAGGCGGATGCTAAGAGAAGCGGCCCGGCGACTAGAAAAGGGGACCAGGGTCGAAGAATCACATGACCGATAGTGCATGCGACGCTAAAACTGCACGGTCGAAGCCAAGAGACAGGCGCTGTGCAGATTTTATTCGGGCTCGCTTGGAGCGTGTCGTCTAATCGCTCATTGGCTGGCTTCGCGCCTCTGAAGCCTGGCCAATAGGCCCTTTCGATCCTTCTCCACCAATCTAACATGTCCTTTCTACAAGGTATAAGATACAACGGAGATAAGTCCGAAGGAAAGCAGTCGCACAACCAAGAAAATAAGGCTTCACGTGTTGATATCATCTGCTGCAGAGCTGCCGTAATCTTTCTCATCCTCTTCCTCGCTGGAGCTTGACGACTCTTCGTCGGGCATGACGACGCTGTTCAGGTAAGTGATCTGCAGGACAGTGTTAGCGCCGCGACCCCCATGCGTTCGTCCTCCGAGGCAGCCAACAATGCGCAATGGCGCTTCTCCATCCTGACTTCGGTGGTGCAGCTGTCGGTGAACCAAGGGTGCTGCACTGCCAACGCATGCTCGACGAAGCCTCTATTCGCTCCTACCCGTACAGGGACACCCCCTCACAGTTTGTGAAGCCTTCCGGAGCATGGCCGAGTGGCTTGCCATGAAGGGCAGGACGTGTGGGATTTACTTACAAAGGGCTCTATGCAGGAGATCAACTCTGCAATTCGATTGATACCCTGCGATCCAACAACTGCTTCATCTGGGATTTTCTTGCTGAGGGTGAAACTTCTCAATCGAAGCAAATCGATCTCTTTGTGATTCATGGGGTAGTCCTATGCAGACTGTCAGCAAATCGGATCTCTTCCAATGAAGATTTGCAAATGAAATCGTAGCAATGGCGACAATCGCTGGTGCCTTGTTGAGGTCCTCGTTGGGATCCTCGGTCTTTGCCGCCTATTTACAAGCTAGGTAGCATCGGTAACGACAGGTAGCAATTTATTGTCTGAAGACCAAGCACCTCTTCTGCAGCGTCGGGCGTCAACGACACGGCTAGTGACGGCGATACGTCACTCCAAGTTGCCGAATAGGTCCGAGGATATAGTAAATGACCATGGGTTCGCTACACTTCATGTCGCCTCTGACCGGTATATACAGTATCGACTTTGAAGGTTGCATATCTCAAGGAATCCACCGAATGTGACGCGGCCTGGCAATCTACGATGTTACGAAAGCCGGACCTTTAGCTTTTGTCGGGATGCGAACGGATCAAGTCTTCTTAGCCGTCCGCCTGCTTCATCGGATAACGGCCAGGTCATGATGCAAGTGTCTTGTAGAACTATGCGAACCAAAAAAACAAAAACAAAAACCAGGTACTCACTTTGGGATGTCGCTTCAGCGCGGTTGATGCGTTGTGTGCCAACCCAGTAAAAGCGTTGATGACTTTCTTTTCATTATCAGGGACGCCTCCCAAAAATGCTGTCCGGATCCGCTCGTTTGTTAGAATCTGCTTTAGTTTATGAGGCTTGCGATCGATCCCATGCCGTAATCTTCTAAGCGGCTCCGCATCTGGTTGCCACAGCCCTCCGCCTTCTACACGTCAGCAGCTGTAGGTACAATAACACGAGATTAGTGAAACTACGCAAAGCAAGTGCACATAGCTGATAGCAGAGCGTAGTTCAGAGACACACACAGGCCATTCCCTTTTGTAGTTCAGGCAGCACTTACCAACGAAGCTGCCTCCATTTGGCTGGATCTGAACATAGTAAGCGGCATAGGGACCTTTGCGGCCTGTTCGTGACCATGCCGCCGAGAAATATGTCTGTTCACACGTCAGCTTTGTGCAGTATTGTTTTGCTGTAATCCTAAGCAAAAAACAGACATGTTTGCTCCCAGGCGCGGAGACTGAAAGCAGTCAATTGTCGGTGCTGCAATGCTTACCTTGTACGGTGTTTGGTCCTTCGAGAAACGGACATCTACTTGCGTTAGAAACACTCCAGTCATTGCATTTCCAACAGCCTGTACCTCGATATATCCGATACACCTAATTTTGTAAATATTCTGAGCTCTGTGGAGTAGGGTGGCGCTTACAATGTCTTTCACTGGTAACTCTGGTATCGTCGCGTCTATCTCCACAATCTTCTCAGAGAGCTTGCCGATGAAGTCATTGAAGTCTTGCACCGCCACTCGATAGTCCGGATCGTGTACTGTCCAAAGGTTACTTCGGGAGGTCAGGGTCAAGGCATTACCGCAACTACATACACTTCAACCACTGGCGGTCATTGTTGGCGTTGATTTCCTCAAGAAATAGCATAGTATTGGGATGGATAGTACTCGCGGTGTACGGTGTGTCGCCGGCGTCGCGAGCCTTAGGCTTCTTGATGATGAGTCGCGTTCCAGGCTCAAGCTTGACACCAGGCCTCCATAGCTCTTTCTCTCCGGCCTTCTTCGCATGCACAGAAAGATACTTCTTTTGCGGTGGGCCTCTTGGTGTTGCCTTTTTTGAAGTCGTCTCTTCGTCGCTGACATCCGGATCTGGCTCGGATTCAGACATTGCTTCTTTTTCGCTCTGAGCCTCGAAATCAGATGCATCGCCAGAATCGGAATCTTCGGGAAGTTCTCCAGTGTTCGAATCCACATCAGAATCTGTGTCTGGCTCGATGTAAGACTTCCTTGACGTTGCCCTTGCTCTCTTAGATGTCCTGTTGGGCGTGTCCGCAGCAGGGCGCTTGAACGTGCTCTGCAATGCAGGTTTCGGCAGGGGCTTTACAGGCTTTCGCGGCATTTTGTGTTAATTCTGAGCAAAGACCATGCGCCAATATCGTGTGCTGCACGTTGTTGATGGATGGTGAATGTTTGACAGTTGTCCAAGCTTGTGCAGGGGCCACCACACGACCGTGATGACGCAGACGCACCAATTGGAAGGCAGGGGGTCTGCGAAAATCTACACACGTCCGCGTCGCCTTATCACGGGACAGACCACTCAAACTTCCCCTCTGCCTCCTTGAGAATCGCGATGACATCACGCTTTGAGGCTCGCAAGCAAAAAAATTCTGGGGCAGCTCAACACACCAGATAGCGAGTATTATGACCTCTCACCAAAAGGCTCCATTGATACGCCGATTCGCGACCTGATCAGCGAGATCAATGGCTTCGACGGCATTGTCACTACAAGTAGCTGCTCTGGCAGAATCAGTGTCTTCCTCGAAGGCCGAAAGGCAGATAGCGACCTTCTCAAGCCTGCAGAAGAGGGCGAGGAATCGCGCGCCGGACCCGGTGGGAAGGGCGGAGGAGGTGTTTGGCTTTTCGTCTCCCATGATCCTATGGAGGTGCCAAACACTACAGCCTCTTCAGACTTCATATCGAAGTTTGGCATGGAAAAGGCTGCGACTGATGCAGTACAAGGGCCTGACGTACATTGTAGGTTTATCCATCTGAAGTTCGAGCCAATGGTAAGTCTATAAACCACAATCCTTCGTAGTTTCTGACATCAACAGATCCTCCACATCCTCAGTGCTTCATTAGATCATGCACAACAGATACTGAATGCTGCAATGGGTGCTGGCTTTCGAGAGAGTGGTGCAGTCAGCCTGGGCTCATCGAAAACCGGAGAGGCTAATCCAGTGGTGGCTGTTAGATCTACCGGCTACTCATTCGACTCTATCATCGGCTATCAGGATGGAGAGGGTTGTAATATTTCTCTGATAGACGAGAGTCATCTGAAAACCCTGGTGTGCATTGCAAATGAGCGCTTCAAGATCAACGTCGAGCGGATAGCACGCTTCCGTACACAAGTTCTGGAGTCGTATCGGCCTTCGCCTACTTCAACGTCTGGTACTTCCAGGTCTGTCTGGGAAGATGCAGACGCCAGGAAGCAACGTAAGCGGGAGGAGGGCCTGGCACGACAACGAACGTTACAGGCCGCACATCTGGACGCAAAGGTGTCTACTGATGATGACTCACTCAATGTGGATGGCCTCGGAGGCATATTTCCTTGAGCCCAAGTGGAGTTCGAGTCAACTTGAGTGAGGGTTAAATGTTTCCGATGGTGTTGAGAAGTCACCAAAGCGCAGAAAGCGGCTCTAGAGAGATGTTATGCAACGTTCGACTGGCGGAAAGCAAGCAGACTGTATAGTTAGTCGGTTCTTGACCAAAGACAGCACATAAGCTGCTTCCCGCTGTTACTGTACACAATGACTGGTATACTACGCCGTGGAGCTAGCAAGGAGTTCGACCAATAGGAGCGTTTTGTCAGTAGCTCCGCGGCGACTTCTTAATTCTCCACAACTCCACAGCAACATACTAGACATATAGACCAGGTCAAGGCCTCACGTTGATCACAGTCATCTCATCAAAGAAACTCTGAGCAAAAAGCACATAACTCTGAGCACTTTCAATTGCAGCTGTCAAGAACGCACCCATGGCCAACATGTCTGTCGCAGAACTCAACCGCAAATATTTTGAGTAACTACATCCATCACTTGCCATGGTCCATCTCAATCTAACAACCCCAGCGCAATATCTGACTCCTATGATACCAAGCCCTGGTTCACTACAGTCAACACCCAAGTCGCCGACGAACTACGCTCTCGGCTCCATTGGATCGGCATTCCTTTCGCCAACACAGGATCCTGCACTGATGCCTCCGAGGTCCGACTCCTAGATTACGCATGCGGCACTGGACTCATGACACGCACTTTCGGGCCCTATGTGACCAGGACACTTGGCGTCGACATCTCCCCTAACATGGTCTCAACCTACAAGTCGCGCGCTGCCAGCGCCGGCCTCTCTCCGTCGATCGTCGATGCCGTGGTCGGCGACCTCTTCGACAAAGCTAACCCCCAACCTGCTGATCTTTCAGGGAAAGAGTGGTGGAACTTTGACTTGGTCACGGTTGGCTTCGGCTTCCACCACTTCGAAGACGTGGTCCACGCAGCCCGGCAGCTGAAAGAGAGACTGCGGCCTGGTGGCGCACTGGTGATTAACGATTTCCTCGAGGGCGGCGATCTGCTCGCAGACGAGGAAGGTAGGGCTATCGAAGAGAGCGAGGGAAACCACGCGGTGCACAAGCACGGTCATGGTCACGGTCACTCGCACGGACATGAGCATGGCCACGGCAGCATACAGCACGGGCACTCTGACAACCCCTCCCACGACCGTACATACGAGCACCAGCACAATCACGACAGCAAAGACCAAGACTTCACGAACCCGAACCCAGAGCTGCGCAAGAAAATGGCCGACTCTATAGTAGTGCCCCACTTCACCATTGCCGGTGTCAAGAGATTCTTCACAGACGCTGGATTCGTCGATGTGGACGTCATCATGCTGAGCGAGCGGTCGTACATGGAGTTTGGCGGGAAGAAGCTGTGGAGGAGAATTTTGGTTGCCAAAGGACGACGGCCGGAGAGAGAGAAGGAGGGGGAAAGCGAGTTGTGAAGGGGGTGTTGAAACAGGCCACGAGAAGAAATGAGGTCCTTTGAATAGAATGCCGTAGGAATACACGTACACGTTAAACAAGCACGATAAGCCCTTTCTCTAGGACTGAGATATCAGGGGACGAGTACTCGAATTTCAGGTCCTGGATGCAAACGGCGGTGAGTCGGCAATAGACATGGCCGTAGCAGTAGCGGATGCTATCACAAGTGTATTATTAGAGGATCAAGTAGGAGTTTGCTATGCGACGGCACGGGAGAAGTCTCGGTTGGCCATGTCGCTAGATTGTTTGTGGCTCAGGTTAGCAAGGAAGATTCGGGTGAAGAGGCTGCTGCATGTCCGTAGGAATCGATATAGAGAGTCTTGAGATTGGTTGATATACCAGGCTGGAGTTTGTCCGTGGAGGACGATCTGTCTAGAAGCCTTGAAAACATTAGTCTAGGAAATCGAGATTTCGCGTCCTGAACATACCGGTTTCTGTGTTGCCCTCGCCCATGCTCTTGCTGCCTGAGCTACCGCTCTGTATCGCGCCGAGGATGCCATCTATGTAGCCGGCACCGCTCCACTTCTGGTGCGTCAAGACGTCGCAGCCGAGCTCCTTCTCTCGAGATTGGACGAGCTTGACGTATGCTAGCATACCTTCGTCCTTGAAAGCGCGCGAAAGCTCGCAAGTTATGGTTGCTGTGGAGTGAATACCAGCGAGCGAGATGAGTTGAAATACGAAGCTGATGTTTTGTTAGTTGCCACTTCATGGTCAAAGGAAAAAAAAAAAAGACTTACCCATGCTTGGCCAAATCCCAGACGAAGCTCTTCAGTGCCTCCTCACTGAACCCTTGCCCCATCCAGTTGAAGCTAGGCGACAGGTTGTAAACGAACTTCTTGCCAGGGTACTGCTCCTGATTTCACCTGCGAAGCCAGCAGCCTTCTCTACACTCGGGTCACCGGTCTCAACCCACAAAAGGTCAGCGTACGGTGCAAACTCCTTGCCTCGCTTTGTCGCAGCAGCCATGCCAGCCTTGTAGTGGTAGAAGCCTTCGCGTGTTCGTGGGATGTCCCAGTTGAAGTAGACAGGGGTCTTGGTGTGCTTAGCGGAGAGTTCGCGGCGCTTGAGGAGAGACAGGTTTGGGTTCTGCTTGGTCTCGTTCAGGTATGCATCGATGGTGGACTGGGAGGCGCCCTCCTTCTCCAGGTGCTGTGTGACGGCTTCGTCGTAGGTGAGGAGCTTGTGCTTTTGACCCATGCAGCCTCAAAGGCATCGATTTCTTTGCCCGGGGCGCCGGCAGCCTCCATGTTCTGCAGGGTCTCGGCCAAGGGTTCTGTCTCTTCGGTGACACCCTTGATAAACTCGTGGTCGCGCACATCGACGGCGCTGGACAGCAGCTTGCCGCTCTCCGAGTCGGTACGGGCAATGACGAGATTCTCGCAGCCCATGGTGTCCCACTGAAATCGTGCGGCCACAAGGCGGTTGATGTGGTCGCCAACCGGTACCAAGACCTTGCCTGCCAGATGTCCGCACTTCTTGCCGCCGTGAAGCTGATCTTCAAAGTGCACGCCGGCAGCACCGTTCTCGGCGAAGAGCTTTGCCAGCTTGATGACGGCCGAGAGACCGCCGTGCCTGTTCAGGATGTCAGTACTAGGCGCGTGCCCTGGCCTCCACGGCAACCTCGACTCACCCGGTATCGCCGTCAGCGATGATGGGGCGCATGTAGTCCAGGTATGGTGTCTTTGCCCGTTCCTCTGGGCTCATCTTCCGCCTGCTGTCCCAGTTCTTGCGGTCATGGAGCTGCTGGGCCTTGAAGAGCCGCTGCACCTGGTTGGGAACGGTGTTGTAAGGGTAATCACCAAAGTCGGCGGAGACTTCGTTCGTGGTGGTCAGGACGGAGGAACATGCCCAGCCGGAGATGTAGAGCACTTCCTGGTTGGGCGCTTGCTGGGACATTTGCACGGGGTCAATGGCACCCACTGCAAAGAAAGAAGCATCAGTGGTGGCGTGTGGGAGAAGGAGCTGGATGGAACGCACTCGTATGTACTGGCTCGCCCTTGGCTGCGCGCTCCTCGAGCAGGTTGAACAGCTTGCGGGCCATCAAAGAGCTGGGGTACGACTGCTGCAGCGCTCCACGCTTGCTCACCACATCCTCGGCAGAGTATGGCCGCTTGATGCCTTTGTAGCGCGGGGACGCCCACCAATCCTTCACGGCCTGCACCTGTTGGTCGAAGAGGGCGTCTTCGGCGTGGCCTGCCTTGGAAGCCTCGGGCAGCAGCTGGAACGAGTCGGCTGGAAGCGCAGCCGACACAGGAGGCTCTACCGGCCGGAGGGTCGAGCTCGCCATGCGACATGTCGTGGTGGAGAGCGGACGCAGCAGCAGCAGCAGCAGCGGCACTCGGTTCGAGCTTCTCGGCGTTCGGCTTTGACGCGCAATGGAGCGCGATACGGTTCGCAGCATGGCGAGTGAGGGGCGCAGGGAAAGGCGCGAGTGTGTAGAGCTCGCCTAGTCAGGCGGATCAGCTTCTTCCTGAGGGCAGCGCCACCCGCACGCTTCTTTTTGTCTTGCCTGGGCGTGCTAACAGACGTCCTGTTCTGCCTTCTGCCTGGGCGTGCTAACAGACGTCCTGTTCTGCCTTCTGCCTGGGCGTGCTAACAGACGTCCGGTTCTGCCTTCTGCTTAGTCGTGCTAACAGACGTCCTGTTCTGCCTTGTGCGCCCTCCCTCCTCACCACCGAGAAAGCCGAGGGTAGCCTAGGCCACTAAGCCGCCTTGGAACGCTGCCCCTCGGTACAGGGACGTCGTGCGCAGCAATGGACGCATCTCTGCTCTGGCAATTCGAGTAGCCGAGCCTTGCCGTCGTGCATCCTTGGTGGCTTCTTGTCTGCATTGTTCTTGCTTTCTCCACTGTCGACCGGTCTTTGGCTCTGCAGTTGGGTGAAGAAGGACAGCTTGCTGTGTTGTGTTCCCCGCCAGCCCTACCCCAGCTTTCCTCACCAGTCCGAGCTATGGCCCTGAGCGCACGAACTGCTGCGAGAGCGCTCCGAGCTGCAAAGGTGGGCTTGCACACCACCTCGATTGCATCGAGCAAGGCTAACCACAGGCATGGCAGCCCTCGCCCACTCGTCCTTTCGCATCTGGTACGCCATGGAGCGCTGCGCCTCAAAGCTGCACCAACTAACACATTCGATGCAGTCCAAGCATGCACCTACTCGTCCTCGTCCGAGCCAACACTCAAGGAGACCTTTGAAAAGGTCCTGCCTGCGAAGCGCGAACTGCTGAAGAAGGTCAAAGCTCTCGGCGATAAGAAGCTCGGTGAGGTCAAGGTCGAGAATGCTTTGGGAGGCATGAGGTATGCGCGCTTCAGCAACGCTTTGGCAGCACCATCTGACCCCGTCACAGAGGCCTGAAGGCCATGGTATGGGAAGGCTCCGTCCTCGATGCCAACGAGGGCATTCGCTTCCACGGTAAGACCATCAAGGACTGCCAGCAAGTGCTCCCCAAGGGCACCTCTGGTACTGAAATGCTGCCCGAGGCTATGTTCTGGTTGCTGCTCACCGGCCAAGTCCCTTCCGTCGCGCAGACCCGTGTTCTGTCGCGCGAGTTGGCAGAGAAGGCGCAGATCCCCACGTTTGTTGCAAAGATGCTGGACGACTTCCCCAAGGACCTCCACCCCATGACGCAGTTTGCCTGCGCCGTCTCCGCACTCAACTACGAGTCCAAGTTTGCAAAGGCGTACGAGAAGGGTATCAACAAGGCCGATTACTGGGAGCCCACCTTTGATGACTCCATCAGCCTGCTCGCCAAGCTGCCTACGATTGCGGCCAAGATCTACCAGAACGCATACCGCGGCGGCGGTGCCCTGCCCAACCAAGTCGATCTCGAGCAAGATTGGTCGTACAACTTCGCTGCCATGTTGGGCAAGCCTGGCAAGGAGAACGAGGGCTTCCAGGACCTGCTCCGCTTGTACCTCGCTCTGCACGGCGACCACGAGGGTGGCAACGTGTCTGCGCACACTACGCACCTGGTGGGTTCAGCGCTCAGCGATCCCTTTCTCAGCTACAGCGCTGGTTTGCAAGGTCTTGCCGGCCCGCTCCACGGCCTCGCTGCTCAGGAAGTGCTGCGCTTCATTCTGGACATGCAGAAGGCGGTGGGCGACAAGTTCAGCGAGAGCGACGTCAACAAGTATCTCTGGAGCGTCTTGAAGTCTGGACGAGTCATTCCTGGATACGGCCACGCGGTGCTCAGGAAGCCTGACCCGCGTTTCCAAGCTCTTATGGACTTTGCCGACGCTCGTCCCGACATCGCCGCCAACCCGGTGTACCAGCTCGTGAAGACCAACTCGGAGGTCGCGCCTGGTGTGCTCACCGAGCACGGCAAGGTAAGCCGGTTGAAGTATCCCTTGCGCGAAGCTGCTAACACTAGGCATAGACCAAGAACCCCTTCCCCAACGTCGATTCGTCCTCGGGTGTTCTCTTCCACCACTATGGCTTCAAGGAGACACTCTACTACACGGCTACATTCGGTGTCAGCCGCGGCCTCGGACCGCTCGCGCAGCTCATCTGGGACCGGGCACTGGGTCTGCCGATCGAGCGCCCCAAGAGCATCAACCTGCAGGGCATCTTGGACCAAGTTGGCGCGTAGAGAGAGGGAGGGAGAGAGGGAGGGAGCTTGGGCTCTCGAGAGAACCAAAAAAGCCGTGTTGTGTCGATAGCAAAATCCAGCGTTTAGCCAATGAGCAATAGATTATGAAGAGCGCCCATGCTGCTGTGATGGTGGGTGCTTGGGTGAAGTGGGAGGACTGTGTACAGGTTGGCCGCCAATGATATCGAAGCTCCACTCTTTAGCCTCAGACGAACCGAGCTGCTGGGTGCGGACCATCCCTAGCGCAGGAAGCAGGGGGAGGGGGCGGCTGTCTGCCATTATGGTTGCATGGTTGCATGGTTGCATGGTTATGGCTGTCTCGTCACTCGTCACTCGTCACTCGTCACTCGTCACCCGTCCCCGTCCCCGTCACCGTCACCCGTCACCTTGCACTCGGACGTCCTTTCACAGCCACATTGCACTCGGACGTCCTTTCACAGCCACATTGCACTCGGACGTCCTTTCACAGCCACACTGCACTCGGACGTCCTTTCACAGCTACATTGCACTTCACTCCCGATTGCTGCCACCGCGCACGCTGCACGCCCAACGCAGGCAGCCCTATGACCCCCGCTCATACGCAACTGAGCTCGCCGCTCCAACCAAACTGAGCTCGCCGCTCCACGCTCGTTGCAAGCCCAAGCCACCATGGCGCCCTACGAATCCCATCAACTGCGCCGGGGCAAGTACGCTAGGCTCGACGCCCCGGCCGACGATGACCTCGAGCCCACGCCGACACGCTTCTCGTCCGAATCGCATGCGACGCTCGAGGACCTGGAGGAGCACGACCCGCTCGCCTTCGACAGTAAGCTCAAGCGCAAGAAGAGCGCGGGCGACCTCAAAGTGCGCAAGGCCTCGTTCAAGGACGCAGAGGCCGCTGCCGCCATGTCCTATGCACCCAGGAGGAACTTCACCCCCGGCCGATGCTGCTGCTGGCTGCTGACCTTTGTCGCCGCCACCGTCCTGCTGCTCGCCGCCGGTGGCATCTGGGCGTACAAGGCCTCGGTCCCGCTGGATGGCCTCAGTCCACCCTGGTACCCTGCCCCCAAGGGGGAGCGGACCCGGCGTGGGAGGAGAGCTATAACAAGGCCGCCGCGCTGGTCAGGCAGATGACGCTGGTCGAGAAGGTCAACATCACCACCGGCACCGGCTGGAGCATGGACATGTGCGTCGGCAACAACGGTGCTGTGGCGAGGCTCAAGTTCCCGCCATTGTGCTTACAGGTATACCACAGCACCACGCCAACGGGCATTCAAGTCGCTAACTGCAGCCTAGGACGGCCCACTCGGTCTTCGCTTCGCAGACAACATCACAGCTTTCCCTGCCGGCATCACCGTGGGCGCCACCTGGAACAAGGAGCTCATGTACCAACGCGGCAAGGCTTATGGCAACGAGGCACGACTCAAGGGTGTCAACGTCGCTCTGGGTCCTGCCATGGGCCCATTAGGGCGGATGCCCGCAGGAGGCCGCAACTGGGAAGGCTTTGGTAGCGACCCAGTACTCCAGGGCATCGCAGCTGCACAGACCATCAAGGGCATCCAAGACGAGGGCGTCATGGCCACGGCAAAACACTTTGTCGGCAATGAGCAGGAGCACTTCCGTCAATCCTGGGAGTGGGGAATTCCCAATTCCCTCTCGGCTAACATCGACGACCGTACCTTGCATGAGATCTACGCCTGGCCGTTTGCCGATTCTATCAAGGCTGGTGTTGTGTCCGTCATGTGTTCGTACAACCAAGTCAACTCTTCGTACGCATGTGGAAACAGCAAGCTGCTGAACGGTGTGCTGAAGGACGAGCTGGGCTTTCAAGGATTCATACAGTCGGATTGGCTTGCCCAGCGATCTGGCGTTGCCAGCGCACTCGCCGGCTTGGACATGTCCATGCCTGGCGATGGACTTCGCTGGGCCAAGGGTAACAGTCTTTGGGGCCCAAAGCTCACCCAAGCCGTGCTGAACGGCAGCGTCCCCATGGACCGCGTCGACGACATGGTCACCCGTATTGTGGCATCTTGGTACCAGGTCGGACAAGACAAGTGGTCTGACGACGGCCCTAACTTCTCCTCATGGACCAATGACAGGATCGGGAAGCTTCACGAAGGTAGCCCATCGGATAAAACCATGGGTGTCGTCAACCAGTTCGTCAACCCGCAAGGCAATCACAAGGACATTGTACGCAAAGTGGCAGCAGAAGGCACTGTCTTGGTCAAGAACGAGGACAAGGTCTTGCCATTGAGCCGCAAAGGCGGCCAGAAGGCGAAGAGACAGGCCAAGTTCCGCGTCAGCGTATTCGGTGAAGATGCACGCCTCCCTCACGACGGCATCAACCAATGCCCCGACCAGAGTTGCAACGATGGCACGCTGGCTTCTGGTTGGGGTTCTGGTGCTGTGGACTTCCCGTACCTTGTGGAGCCAGTGTCCGCGATTCGGAGTGCGTTTGACGAAGAGAACGTCTACGTCACTGATTGGCTCGAGAACAAGCTACCAAAACAGAGGGAGATTGTCGAGCATCAGGACCTCTGCATTGTCTTTGTCAACTCAGATGCTGGAGAGGGCTATTTGAAGTGGGCTGATGTCCGTGGTGACCGCAACGACCTCTCCATCCAAAAGGACGGTAGCCAACTTGTCAAGGATGTTGCCAAGGGCTGCGGCAAGGGCAAGAGCGATGTTGTCGTAGTAGTCCACACTGTTGGCCCAGTCATCTTGGAGGAATTCATCGATCTTCCCAACGTCAAAGCTGTTTTGATCGCCAACCTGCCTGGCCAAGAATCAGGCAATGCCATTGTTGATGTTCTCTTCGGCGACGTGAACCCCTCCGGTCGTCTGCCATACACGATTGCTAAGAAAGAGGACGACTTTGGACCCGGCAGCAAGGTCAAGTATCTACCCAGTGCATCGGACGGCCTTGCGCCCCAGCAAAATTTCTCCGAAGGTTTGTACATCGACTACCGCCACTTCGACAAGCAAGACATTACCCCGCGCTACGAGTTCGGCTACGGTCTCTCGTACACACAGTTCAAGCTCTCGTCCCTGCTCATCCGCTCAAAGCGTGGCAGGTCTGCCCTTCCCGCCGCCCGTCCTTCGGGCATTACACCACCGAGCTACCCCACCGACCTCCCGGACCCCAAGTCGGCCCTCTTCCCCAAGGGCTTCCACAAGGTGGAAAAGTACATCTACCCCTGGCTCGACTCGACCGACGGCACATCCTTCTCGGCCCCAGACCCCGTCGAGCAAAGCCCGCTCAGCGACGCCGGCGGCGGCCCAGGCGGGAATCCGGACCTGTACACGACGATCCTGACCGTATCCGCATCTGTGACCAACACGGGGCCCGTCGACGGCTCGACCGTCGTGCAGCTCTACCTCTCGTTCCCGCAGAACTACACGGACCCGGAGACAGGCGAAGCCGTCGACTTCCCCGTCCGCGTGCTGCGCGGCTTCGAGAAGGTGTTTGTCGAAGCCAGCACCCAGGCGCACGGCACAGGCGGCGGCAGAGCCCTGGTCACGTTTGATGTCACAAGAAGGGATCTGAGTTACTGGGATGTCAAGCGGCAGAATTGGGTCATGCCCACCTTGGGCGAATTCGGGATTAGCGTCGGCTTCTCCAGTAGAAATCTGCCGCTTGCGGGGACATGGTAGTTAGCCATGTCCATGGCTTGGCATTGTGGTTTGGATTGGCGTGGATGGATTGTGTACACGGTATGGGAACAGAGCTTGTTTGGTACCTTGGGGCTTTGTTGGCGTGGGCTTTTGTCTTGTCATGTCTTTTCATTTCTTCCTGTAGATTGTACATGACATTGTCCAAATCTTATCATTGTACCTCCTCTATCCATCTCCAGCTTGCAAGTGCACGTCTTGGTGGTATTGCGAGCATACCAGGGCGAGGTGAGGTAGAGACAAAGTGTTTTCTAAAGAACCACGTCGTACGATTCGAGACTGCACGAGCGTCATCTTTATCTCTGCAACGTCCATTTCGTCGGCTTCGCCATACATCAAGCCATGCACATAGGCGTCGCCCACGAACCTGTATCTTGCCCTGCCATCACGATCATCGACTCGCCGCACGACATGTGGCGTCTGCGAACCGTTGAAAACACATACAACATCGTCAGACCTTGCGCCGCGCAACGTGAAGCCGAAGCGGCCGTGTGCGGTGTTGAATAGCTGCCGTTCTGCGAGCCGCCAGAGCTTGGTCAGAAATGCCTCGGGTGCTCCTTGCAGTAGTTTGGTGGCCCTCATTGCCTCGAACTCTTCGGGCGTGAAGAGTTGCGAGTCGTCGGAGTCGGGATGCAGATCGCCGGATTGGACAAGTCTGGTGCGTACTCAGCCCCCTCGCAACGTAGATGCTGCGAGGTTATGTTCCACGCGCGCGCAAGGCTCGTTGTGAAGCACTGGAAAGCCTGGCCAGGGGAATGGTGAACTTGCCGTTGGAGCTTCCTGACTGCTTTTGCGAATTGCTTCAGGAGATCGCGAAACTCATGCCATGTCTCCGTCGTAAGCTTCACACCAAAATACGTATCGCTACTGTTGCCGCCCACGAGTTTCCGCCAGTACGTATGCGCCGATACGCGGTGGCATGGATTCGTGCCGGTGCCGTTGCTGGCGCCCTCGTCTGTGCTTCTTTGCAGTACCATGTCAGCGACTTTGCTTTCCCACTCCTGCAGGTTTGCGAGTGCATCTAAGCGTTCATCTGCGTTGTCAACAGTCTTGCTGTGATCTGGGTGTTTGGAAAAAGAAGGGTGGACTAAGATGATGCAATCTAAGATCTTGCCACTGAGGACGATTTCATCGGGTTGCAGGCCTAGTTCACATGTACTAGGATTCAAGCTGGCTTGATAACGAACATCATCAACTCGTTGAAGCCTTCTGATGTCACTGGGCATACATATGTACTGCTCCTTTTGGAAGTGGAGGTCTGGAACCCACGACGGCAGACCCTCTCTTCTTTCAAGGTTGAAAGACATGTTGAGGTAGTCCCACCAGCAGGAATTCCTTGTGGCTTTGAGAGGATATATCTGCTGAAGTCGACGTATAGGCCTGGTGTCGAGGCGCTGTCACGGAAGCTGGTGATGTCAGGGTCCATCTCTTTGAGCAAACCTATCATGCCGAAGATTCGATCTTGTGGCGCGAAACACTCCAGGTTGGCTGTCATCAGTAAAACGACACGAAGTGGCCTCCAATTTACAGGACTGTCGGTATGCATTTTTGGGACCGAAACGAATTCCGGATATCAGGGAGAATTTCGTGACGCATTGTCATGTATGGAAAAGGCACGCGTACGCCTGTGGCAGTCCGCCAGTCCCAACGGTGAAAGTTCTCGGTATCAATGGCCTCCTCGAGCACTGCAAAGTCGACCTCGTGCTTACCACATAGAAACGCTATGTCCTGCGCGAGTGCAGCCTCTTGCATGACCCATACACGATGATACCAGGGGTTCTGGAAGAGATGTTAGATGGCATCCCGGTATTCAATGCTGATTTGATGTAGTTCCAAAGGCCTCTCTGGTATCGACCGCAAGGGTGCTTGCTGGATTTTGCGGTTGTACGCGACCATGATGGGGAGCAAAGAGAGGATGTGCGACATATATGCCTGATCTTTGGCGAGGCCTAGCCATCGGTTACAAGTGATGGGGAAAGTCTCGGTCTGTGAGCTCCAGGTGTAGGACAGAGCGTCGAAATCGAGATGGGCATCGAGGCGGGCGACTTGTAGAGTCCAAGAGAGGCCGTCGCTGGCCCGCGAGGTATCAGGAACGAGCAAGCGTATCTCGCCAGCGGCAAGAGGCTTATACGCGAAGAGGGGCAGTTCAGCAGGATCGAGAGACATGTTCTGCTGTAATAGCTGTCTGACGTGGACTACAAGAGTGGGTTTGCCTGTCAGATGGGTAGGGTAGAATGCTTCATTGTATCGTTCGAGAGGGGGTGGTTCATTGTTGGACGAAGTGTAAGATGACAGTGCACATGGTTTGTTGAAAGCTGCGGGCTGCATCCATGGTGCCTGCCCAAATAGTCACCGTAAGCGAGCGCTGAGGATAGTGGAATTTCGTGGTAAGAATGGTCTTGGGCGTCATGTCTAGGAATCTCGCTGGCATGATGATTTGGACTCAGAAACATGGTCCTCACGACGTGGAGAAGTCAAACACAAGTAGGCCCTTGGAGTGTGGTTAGTGCAGCTCTGCGACACCACCGTCATGGTGGGTGTCAGACTGTGGCAGAATCAGACGGCTGACTGGTGTGTGTATAAAGTGGGAAAGGCAGTCAGGGTGTGTGCAGTCAGGATGTGTGGTGGGAAGACATCAGCGTCCGTCGGCGGTGTTGGGCGAAAATGCTGACCGTCGTGGGCACAGCGAGTGGGTGAGGGGAGATGGCCGGGAAGACAGCCCTAAGGGGCGCAGGGTCTAGCTAGCGGTAGCAGAAAATGTCCTCCGGGCCAGCGAACCTTGCCCGTGCGCGGATAAGGGCAATAAAGCCCCATTTTGCCCCGTCTGCCCCTCGACTCTCAACTTTTCAAGGGCCTCTGGATTTGCAGCCTTTTGTTTTTGTACTTGTATAGACTCTCCCCTCTTCGTCAGGAGCGTCTCACGAGCACGCTACCCATTCTCTTTTGCTTTCTGCGCACAGCTGCGCTCGTCTGCTTACGCTGCTTAAAATTTTGAGACGTATATCGATAAGCCCCGCGAAAGAAATCCCGCGACAGCCAGCACCACCACCAGCCGCAGCAGCAGCAGCAGTACCACCACCACCACCACCACCACCACCAGCCGCAGCAGTACCACCACCACTACCACCAACACCACCACCACCACCACCAACACCACCACCACTCGCCGCAGACACAGACACTCCCGTCTCCGCGGGCTATGCCACACTTGAGTCGCCCACCATGGCCCCCGCTATTGTCGTCGACAAGGCCGGCGCCGCCCCTGCGCCCTCGCAGGAAGACGTCCAGGCGTTCCTAAGCAGCATCGTCACCGCAAAGACGTCGCACGCCTCGGTCGACGCCGCCTACGCCCTCACCGACCTGCTGCAGAACTCAGTCGGCTTCCGCGGCCTCAAGGGCTACGGCATCCTCGACTCGCTCAAGAAGTCGGCCAGCAACAAAAAGACCCCGTCCAGCGCGAGGGTGCTGCCAACGGCATCGGCGCCCTGTTCGAGCGCTTCCCGCGCACCCAGAAGCTGACCGAGGTCGTCTTCATGCTGCAGGACGAGGCCCTGCTCCCGCTGACCATCGACCTGCTCTCCGACAAGGCCGCCCCCGTCCGCGAGTCGGCCAAGTATGCGCTCGACTCGCTGTTTGAGAACCTGAGCGCCGAGGCCAAGGTCTTCGGTCTCCTGCCCGTCCTCATCAAGTACCTCGGAAAGAAGTCTGGCAAGTGGCAGGGCGCCGTCGGTGCCCTTGAACTGATCGGCCGCATGGCTGACAAGGCCAAGATGGGCATGGAGAGCCTCGAGGTCGAGAAGGAAAAGGACGTTCTCCGCGAGGCCATGGGCAAGAAGCTCGAGCGCCTCATTCCCGTCGTCGAGGGCAGCATGCACGACCTCAAGTCCGAGGTTGGTCTACCCCCACACCCATTGCACTTTCTATCGCTAATCACGCTTCCCAGGTCGCAAAGCAGGCCAACAAGACAATGAACAGCCTCACCACCCTCCTCCAGAACGACGACATCGCTCCCCGGATACCCCTCCTCGTCAAGGCCATCGAGGACCCCTCCACACAGAGTCTGCAAAAGGCCATCCACGCCCTGTCGCAGACCACCTTTGTGGCCATTGTCACCTCGCCCGTCCTCGCCATGGTCACCCCTCTGCTCGAGCGCTCCCTGAACAACCCCAATACCACCCAGGAAGTCACTCGCCAGACCGTTGTCGTCGTCGAGAACTTGACCAAGCTCGTCCACGACCCCATCGAGGCTCGTGCTTTCTTGCCCAAGCTGAGGCCTGGTGTCAAGGCCGTCGTCGACCGTGCCTCCATGCCCGAGGTCCGTGAGATTGGTGGCCGCGCCCTGGCCGTCATCGACGATGCCATAGCAGACAAGGACGGAAACCTCGAGCACGGTGCCCTTGCCCGTGTTGAGCCTGCAGAGATTGCCCAGGTCCTCGAGAAGCACATCAGCAGCGTCGGCGGCATGCTAAACCTCCCCGGTGATGCCGAGCTTTGGGCCCTTGCGAAGAACTACATCTCGGAGATGATCGCCGAAGACATTTTCGAACGCGAGATCAAGCGCATCTCGTCGCTTGTCGCTCCTTACCTCCAGCCGCTGATGAACGCGGGAGACGCTGACAAGGTCTCCGACGCTGTCTCTCAGTTCTACATCGATGAGGACCACCGCAAGTTCGGCCAGCCCGTTGTCGAGGACGATGGAGAGACCGAGATTGTCAACGCCACCTTCTCCCTGGGATACGGCGGTATGTTGCTTCTCTCGCACACCAACCTCCGTCTGCTCAAGGGTCACCGTTACGGTCTCTGCGGTCGCAACGGTGCCGGAAAGTCTACGCTCATGCGCAGTATCGCCAACGGCAAACTCGAGGGATTCCCTCCTCAGGACGAGGTCAAGACTTGCTTCGTCGAGCACAACCAGGGCGAAGACGCTGAGATCACCATCCTCCAGTACATTGTCAATGACCCAAGGTTCAAGGACGAGACCAGGGAGCGTATCTCTGAAGTTCTAGAAGAAGTCGGTTTCACTTCCGGTCCCGAGGGCAGGCAGTCCAACAAGGTTGGCTCTCTGTCCGGAGGTTGGAAGATGAAGCTTGCTTTGGCGCGTGCCATGCTTATGCGTGCCGATGTTCTGCTACTCGACGAGCCTACCAACCACTTGGACGTCGCCAACGTTGCCTGGCTGCAGGAGTACCTCAAGAGCCACACCGAGATCACGAGTTTGATTGTTTCCCACGACTCTGGATTCCTCGATGCTGTCTGCACAGACATCTACCACTACGAGCAAAAGAAGCTTGTTTGCTACAAGGGTAACCTTGCCGACTTTGTCAGGCAGAAGCCTGAAGGCAAGAGCTACTACACTCTCTCTGCCTCGCAGGTCCAGTTCAAGTTCCCTCCTCCCGGTATCTTGACTGGTGTCAAGTCCAACACCCGTTCTATTCTGCGTATGACCGACTGCACATTCACATACCCTGGCTCCTCCAAGCCGTCACTCTCCAACGCTTCCTGCAACTTGTCGCTCTCCTCCCGAGTCGCTATCATCGGTGCCAATGGTGCCGGTAAATCTACCCTCATCAAGATCCTCACCGGCGAAGTGGTTCCCCAGGAAGGAAAGGTTGAGAAGCACCCCAACCTGCGTATTGATACATCAAGCAGCACGCTCTCGAGCACGTTGAGATGCACTTGGAGAAGACACCGAACCAGTACCTCCAGTGGCGTTATGCCAACGGTGACGACCGCGAGGTGCTGATGAAGCAGACTCGTGTTCTTACCGCAGAGGACAAGGCGCAGATGGACACCCCCATCGACCTTGGTGATGGCAAGGGTCCGCGTAGGATCGAAGCACTGATTGGTCGTCAGAAGTACAAGAAGACCTTCCAGTACGAGGTGAAGTGGCTCCACATGCTTCCCAAATTCAACACCATGATCTCACGCGAGACATTGTTGGAGAAGGGTTTCCAGAAGCTGATCCAAGAGTTCGACGATCACGAGGCGTCTCGTGAGGGTCTCGGTTACCGTGTCCTCGAGCCCAAAGTCATCTCCAAGCACTTTGAGGACTTGGGCATGGACCCTGAGATCGCCAACCACAACGAGATCTCTGGTCTCTCCGGAGGTCAAAAGGTCAAGGTCGTGCTTGCGGGTGCCATGTGGAACAACCCCCATCTTCTTGTCCTCGACGAGCCGACCAACTTCTTGGACCGCGATTCTCTCGGTGGTCTTGCCGTCGCTATCCGCGAGTACAAGGGTGGTGTCATCATGATTTCTCACAATGAGGAGTTTGTCGGTGCGCTCTGCCCCGAGCAATGGCACGTCGCTGACGGCAAGGTTGCGCACAAGGGCCACCTTGCTGTCGACATGGGCCGCTTCGAGGACTCTCGCCCTGGGTCGTCGGTCGCTAGCAGTAACGTCAGCTCCGCCGCACCCAGCTCTGCTGGTACACCAATGGGATCTGATACCGAGGGCAACAAGGACGACATGAAGTTCAAGGCCAAGAAGAAGAAGAAGATGACGCGCCAGCAGCAGAAGGACCGTGAGGTCAGGCGGAGGTTGAGATACATTGAATGGCTCAACAGCCCTAAGGTATGTTGCTTCTTCACCTTCACAAGCTTACAGCACATGCTAATGTGTCTTACCAGGGTACTCCCCAGCCCCCTAATTCGGATGACGAGGCCTAGTAGACGATTTGTTGTCATGACATGATATCTTAGACTTTTTCTGCATTGTCTGGCGTTTCTAGAGGAAGAAATCCTGGGTTTTGCATTTCCATGCTTATAGACCATGACGACTCACGAGGTTGGCAATTTTCCTATTTAGCAGACCAAAAGCATTATTTTTACACCTTTCAGTGCTGTCCACTGTTGTGCACTATCGGTCGAGTGTTGCTCTCCTACTTGATTCCCCAACGCCCTTGGGGGAGGTCGGTGGTTCTCCTTTCATGTCCATCTGCGTCTCCACTGTGCTCCTCCACCTACTCTACCTGACCACGCTGTTTCGCTTCCGTGTCTTCCTCTCCTCCAAGTCTTGATGAAGCCATCGAGGGCTGCCCAGGTGGCGTCGAACCAGCCCATGGTATACAAGCTACTATCAGTCGTGTGGTTAGTTTGATCGGCATGCAACAGATAGCAGGGGGTTTTGTAGGTGTAGGACTGGGGCCAACATGGCCGTTTCACTGTATTTGTACATGTCAGTGCTGAGGGAGGCAAGGCTGATGTTGGCCGGCATGGTAGTCTAGGGTGCATGCATACATTGTGCGTCTAGATGTACACAGGGCGTGCTCGAATTTGCAGGTGCTGTTTCGAGTCTTTCTTTTTGTTTCTCGTATGCCCTCTTGATACGCGCCTCTCTCTTCCTCTCCTCTCCTTCCTCTCCTCTCCTTCCTCTCCTCCGCTCTTGGCTATGCAGCCTGGGAGTGCACAAGCTCGGTGACGTGTTGCTCAATCGACTTGTCGTCCAGCCCCTTCAAGGGGATCTTCTTCTCCTTTCCGTATTCTGGCCAGACGTTAGTCCCGTGTGCGGTGCATGCTCGACGATGCAGGGAGACGCACTGTATCTCGCGTAGAGGGTGGGCTCGATGCCGCTGGCCTCGCGGATGAGGATCGGGGTGTGCGGGTTGTGCTTCTTCATGGTGGGGTAGCTGCGCTGGAGGAAGTTGCTGTGCGCCCTGTCAGCCGCCTTCTTTCCTGTGGCGTGCCTCGCGCAGGTGCATGGGCGGGCGCGTGGCAGGCATGGTGCTAGCAGGAATTGTGCAGGCGGGGGGCGGGGGGCGTCTGTACCGTGTGGCGGCGCTGTGCTCGCTCGTCTGGCAGAACAGGAAGCGCAGCTCCTTCAGGCCGGCGCTGAATGCGTACTTGGAGGCCATGGTGTCGTGTGCGATGTCAATGGGTGTCGTCGTTCTCCGTCCCCATCTTCTGACGTTGGCAAGCGCTCCCAGCGCTCGATGGACCATGCCGAAAAGGGAATGGCCAATCGGGAGCAGCGCCCAACATGATCCGAAATCTTGGACTGGGTGAGGAGTGAGCTTCCGAGAGGGCGACGGGCACACGACTCCTCCTCTTCCGCCTCCTCGTCCGCCTGGTCCACCTCGTCCTCCGTCGACCACCCACGCACCCCCGCCCGCCGCCCAATCCCACCCCAATTCCACCCCTCCCTCGACGGCCCTCACCCGCCATGTCGTTCCGCCCAGGCTCGCGCATCTTCAGCGCCTTCCGCTCCAACTTCCGCCAGTACTACGCCCGCCGCAATGCCTCGACCGCACCGGGCGCCGAGCCCAGCGGCTTCGCAAAGTTCTGGGCGTCCCCCGTCGGCCCCAAGACGGTCCACTTCTGGTGCGTTGGTTGCTGTTGCAATGGCTGTCCGCGCCCAGCTACGACACAAACTAACCCTCGCCCAGGGCCCCCGTCATGAAATGGGCCATGGTCGCCGCCGGCGCCTCCGACTTCTCGCGCCCGGCCGAGTCGCTGTCGCTGACGCAGAACTTTGCCCTCATGTGCACCGGCGCCATCTGGACCCGCTGGTGTTTCGTCATCAAGCCCAAGAACGTCGCCCTCGCCGGCGTCAACGCCCTCCTCTTCTGCGTCGGCGCCACACAGGTCGCCAGGATCTACAGCTACAACCAGAGCGTCAAGACCGCCGACTTGGCCAAGGCCGAGGCCAAGGAGCTCGAGGCCGACCTGAACGCCACGGCTGCCAAGGCAGAGAAGAAGCTGTCGTAGAACGAGGCTGACGCCTGATGTCTGAAGGCCAACGTCTAAAGCCTAAAGGGAGAGAGGGAGACCTGGTCATGGACGACATGGGCGCGAGAGCAAAGGCGAAGCCCATCTGGGGAGATTCTGTCTCTGAGAAGACAGAAGCAGGGTAGACGGTGTACCTCCGTGTGCGACCTTGACACTTTCAATGGTACCATTGGCAATACAACGGCGACTATTCAGTACCTAGTCGGGAGAATACAACCATTCTATCTAACCCCCAGATACTCTACCGTGCACTCTACTAATCCCCCGACGCAAGAGAGGCTGCTCGCAAAGCAGCCTGCTCCCGCACAGCTGCCAACCACGTTATCCTGTACTAGTGCGCATGTGCACTTTGCTCACGCTCATCACGGGCCGTCTTCGTTTCGAAGACCGCCCTGCAATTCCTGCAGTAAGGATGCTTGTCTCTGCCACGTTGCTCGCGAATCTTCTGGCTCCCCAACCTCGCTTCGCAATGTCTGCACTGCGGAAATGTCTCCACTTGATCAGGATGCCATTCTGCTTGGTGCCTCAGGCGCCCTTCATCCGAGTTGAACGTCTGCGGGCAGTATTTGCATTGCGGAAATAGTTCCTCGTCGGCATCGTACACACTACCCTCGTCTTCATCGTACAGACTGTACGACTTGTTCAGAGATGGCTTTTGTTCATCTTCATCGTAAAGACTGTTCGAATCGTTCAGAGACGGCTTTCGAACACTGTACGAGTTCTTTGGAGACGGCTTTCGTTTAACCGCTTGATCCAACCCTGCGCTTGACGCGTGACTCGGCAGCCCCCTCCCTTCTCACTGTGGCTCGACATGACGTGTCGGAGTAGCGCGTTGTCGCCGGCTTCGTCATCAAAGAAGGTGGCTGGACAGAACCGGCACTGCACGATCAGGTCCGAGTCCTTCACTGCTCGCTTGCCCTTTGTATTGGCTTGCTGCGTGGGCACATCTGCTGGCCCCTCAGCAATGGCATTCAACGATTGGACTGGTTTGACGCCATGCGTCGACTTGTTGATCTTCCTTGAAGCAAGCGACGACTGACTCGCTCCCGCGTTGGAAACATAAGGGAACCGTTGCAAGTCCGGTGGCTCTAGAGGGTGATATCCCTACCTATCACGACCATTGCCATCGCTCATACATCGCAAAGGTTTGCTTGCTGATGTCCAACTTCCAAGCCGTACTTCAGACTTGGCGCGCTCTGGGAGCATGAGATGGGAGGACGATACCCGTGGTGATATATTAGGTCGGTTGCGTGAACCCGATGCGCGTGGTGCCATTACCACTCTAACAGGATCGCGGATATCTGAGTTGGGCCCAAGTCCAGTCGTCCAGCCGAGAGTGCCTGCTATAGACTTTCCTCTCTCTCGAACAAAGTGCTTGCTCTTCGTCCAACCCTTCTTCACCTTATCCAGCTTCTTTGTAATGTGCTTTCTCTTCTTCATCTTCTTGAGCGTGTTGGGCGTAGGAACAACCTCGTTCTTTCCATGGACCGTTAGCTCGCCCTCCACAAGCGGTTCTCGGAGTTCCTCGACGGTATCTGCAAGGTCCATCAGTATACGCAGCAGGAAGAAATTAGACTTCAACTCACCGAGGACACTGTCTTTCCTTTTTGTGACCACCAGCCATGTGCCACAGTTCGCTCCACTGCATTCGAAAAAATAGCGACCGGTCCGTGCCAGGTTCATCAGGCGCTCCTGGGACCTTAGCCGCTGTGAGCGACATTTTGGGCATGTCCAGTACGTGAACGAGTTGGGTTCCTTGATGCGTAAGCTGTGTGAGTCCCCAAACGGGTCGCCTGCTCCGTTCGTTGTTGTTGCTGCGTTGACTGGATGCTCAGTCAGGATTCGATCCATCTATTCTAATAATCAGAACGCTTACCTCCTGCCTGCGAGCGGCTTGCATCAACTTTTCGTATCGGATCACCTTCTTTGAAGGGGGTGGAGAGCGAGAGGACCCAGGCCAGTTGCTGGGCGCGTTGTTTTGGTTGTGTTGAGCTATGCGGGCCTGCTCTCGGGCAACACCGAATGGTAAACGATTGCTGGGCGACATGATGGCGGTAATAATGGCGATATAACGAATATGTGCTCTAGTGATGGTGATATATGAAAAGCTCTATGGTGGTCGAGGCGTGGATCACCAAACAAACCCCGAGGCCAGCCATGGCTCTTGTCATCCATATGAAGATGTGCAGGGGCATTGCCGACCACCGCAGTTGCCATTATGTCCTTGAAATTCAGTGCTTTCCTGTTAGCTCCATCTCTTCTTGCAGTCACGGCTCTAAGCGCTTGTCTCTTTTGCAGAACTGCTTAATTCGTGCAGCAGCTCATCATACTACTGCAACACTCCCCACAGCAGTCACCACATCCACTACAGCAGCCCGAACACCCATTACTGCAACCGTCAAAACATGCGACAATTCCGGCCCAGCACCCTGCGATGCAACTGGCGAAGATGTCGACTCCCCACGGTCCAGAGCGGTCGCAGCAGCGGTTGAGGCGCGAGCCTGCATCGTCCATATTATGTGACTGGGCCACCCCGTAGTCCTCAGGATCAGACATTGGCGCGTAGTTCATAGTGAAGGTATTCTTGTTTTGTTTTGAAGAAATCTGTTGTAAACTTGGTGATGCGGAAGATAGTGGTCAAGGGTTGGGAAATAACGGCGCGATGAGGTAGGCGAGTAGGCGAAGCGACTGACTTATGTTGAAGTTTGCACGTCCGCATTGGCGCACCCGAATTAGATTTGCGGCTCAGAGATTGATGTTAGGTGAGATGGTAATCAGACGGTGCTACAGGCGTCCAGCGCGTCTAGCCGCATTGAACTCGCTAAGGAACCATGTCCTGCACTGCCATGAACAAGCCACCACATGTCCCGTATTTGTTCTTTTTGATATCCACAGGTATGCTTAGGACGCTTATGGTGCGGAAACCGAGGCTTATGACATTCCATCAGGCAAGCTTGCTTATTAAGGCTGAGTCCCGGGCATGACTAGTTATAACAACAAAATCGACACCCTTAGTTAATTCTTCTCAAGCTTTAGCTACTCCATCTCACCTGCACGTACATCCCCGTTTCGTACACATTCCAACCCGTCGGAATCCATGCACCCACCCGCCATGATGTCTCCGCAATCTGACTACCTCCAAAGCCCGTTCATTCTCATCACCGACCGCCTCATCATCGTGCCCACTCCGATCGCAGTTCAATACCTCGCGTACGTCCAACTGTACTGGAGCTTGCACGCAAATGAGGCGTTTTATAAATGACATTCGGTCCACATTTTCTCGCTTGAGAACTGAGCGAGAAAGAGACGAGAAATATCATCGTCGTACGTGACCTAGAAAGATGCTGGAAGATGAGAGGGTTAGGCGATTCCGCAGTCGGTCTACGTACCAGAGACAATGGACTAGAAATCACCCTAAGCCATTCTGGGAGGAAACTGGAGGGAGGAGAATCTGTAAGTCTTGTGGACGTTCTTGATGACGAGGTGCTAGATGTGTCAGTCGGTGGAGTAAGTTGCCAGCTCCTAGATTGTGTCGAGTGGGTGGGCTACGCAGGCGTTCGGGACGCAACGACGACATCAATGCCAGACCTGGTCGCAGGCGATGAGCCGCTGCCGCGGTGGCAAGAAATGGTCGAGTTGAGGTATGGTGTGCACGGTAACTACTGGGGCAAAGGCGTAGCTGGTGAGGCAGCGAGAGCAGTGATGCAGTGGGCGGTCAGTGAGAGAGGAGTGAGACGATTCATCGCGGAGACGGAGAAGACAAACACAAGAAGCGGGCAGGTATTGCAGAAAATGGGATTCAAGCAGAGTAGTACAGACTAATGGAAAGAACCTAGTGAGCTGGAATAGGAGAAGGTTACAGGGTAGCGTATGAGCTGTCAGCAAAAAAACTAATGATACAATCACATAGCCGTGAAGAAATCTACGGACTCGGTCTGAGCAACACCGCAGCACACGCACCTTGACGTGTACCAAAAGCAGCTCTGCGTGCAAGGATAGAAGCAGGAGCGTCAAAAGTAAAGCCCGCTGCAGAGTAGCAGGCCATTACAACCGCAGCGCAGCCTGCTTGACAGAAACCATAACTAACTGGGCCAATCAAGGCAAACGTGTTGAGCAGGAGCATACCAGTAATACAAATCCAAACGGTTGAAGCGCACATGATGTCGAGAATGTGTTTCAATGGGAGGAGGAAGAGTGTAAGTTGTTCATGCGGTGAATGCATCTTCTACTTGCTTTATGATAGATAACATTGGGTATTCTCGACCTGTTACATATCTATAAAACAACTACAAGGCTGTGGAAAACACTTTTGCTGATCTTTGGAAACGTAGATCATTTAAGCTCTATTTCGCAAACTTTCTCATGGCAAGACCTTTTTCTCCAAATCCCGCCTAGTACAATCCCCAAACATAAAATCCTTCGCAAGCTCCGTCATTTTCAATGGCACCTGGTTAGAAATCAGGGAGGATAGCCAAGTCTTGAACGCTTTAAAAACCATTGAGACAGCACACCGACACCCTACAAGCCTCCGAATCATTGTCCAGGAGGTGCGTGAGAAGGAATCTGGAATTTTCATTTTTTTCCAGAGGTAATCGCGTAAGAGTGCGAGCATGTATTACCTTACATATTTGGGTATCGTGTACATATGCGACCGCAAAAGTAGAGTAGTCAACCACCAGTTGCATCGACGCTGAGCACATAGAGTGAGCTCATTGTGTAATCAATGAGACACAACGTCAGTCTATACTCTGATGACAACGTTGATCCCTAAGCCGCGCGCTTCGCGAATGCAACAGGCCAGGCAGGTTCTCTCCACCCGTCCAATGACTGCATGAAGTCCTTTCTCCGCACACCAGGCTCTCGCCAGCAGCTGGAGGTCTGCTGTGCCACGCGCATCAAGAACAATTACGGCCTTACGGTCATCAAGAGCTGTGCATTCGTCATGAATATCTCGGAGAAGAGTTGAAGAGGAGGACATCAGCAGTTTGTTTGCGGACATCGTGAACGGCAATGTGAAGGTTGGATCCAGAATATCAGTGACTGGTACGATCTTGTGTGCGTAAGACACATGGAGAGGATGCGCTATCACTGGCCTTTCCAGTGTTGTAGGTCCTGGCTGCTTATCATCCCATTCGGTGGTATGGCTACGCTGCGGACCAATATCGGCCGCCTCGGGAGGATGCGACAGAAGAGGTTCAAACCCATGGCTATTGCTTCTAGACAGCTTGGTACTGACACTACGTTTCGAAGATTTATGTGATAGGGTGCCTGTTACTGAGCTCTTTGCCACATGTCGCGGGCTTGCAGCTGATGTGGAGGCTGGTGTATAGCAGGGCCAGGATGTCACAAACTGTACCTCGTAGGTGAGAGTTAAAACGCATTCCTGAGGTGCATTATTGACCACAAAGGTAAGCGAATGTGTATGTATGTCGCTCTCAGTCGGTTGTCCAAGGATCGTGTCGACGTCAATCAAGTCAGGATTGAGCGGCGTTAGATCCCATTGAAGGAAGCGAGCTGCGGTCCCTGGAGGTATTTCAAGATCCTTTGGCATAATCAGATCTTTAGACATGACAGAAGCGTCTAGGCCAGCTGGCACAGCAGTTGCATCTGCTGCTACCAAATCTCTTTCGGCGTTGATCCGCGAAGCAATGGGCAGCTGTTCACTGTGTGCAGAATGCCAACCGTCGGGAGCCCCTTCTGGTAACTTGCTCAGGTAAATCCAGCCCATGCACTCTTGCACTCCTTCAGTACAAGCTAAGACTCGACCAACTATGGAAGATTTGCTCCACCATGTTTTGCCGTCATAGATGAAGCCACCATATAGGTTAGCTGAATCACCGAGCGCAGAAATCGCAAGCTGGTCGTTTTCCAGGAGCGTAGAGATCAGAAAGTGTGAGATAGCTTCCCCAGGAAGGATCATGCCAGTAAGAAAAGAGCGACTGAGCCACCCACCAATGTTGATTATTGTTGGGCTCGAATTGTCTTGTGGCGTTGCAAGCGTGGTAGACAGGGGAACACGCAACGATCGTGAGTCGTTGCGTCTCACGGCAGGTTTCTGGACTCGCCCGAAGTAATCTTCCAGCTGATGAGTAGTTGAACGTGGGGTCTGTAAGGGCGTTCCATACACACTGACAACCGAAGGCGTTGTAGGATTGAAAGACCATCCACTCGGAGAAGACGGTGGGATGGTACGCTCAACGTCTTGTGTTGCCACCCCAAGCTTCTCAGCTAGTGACTTGGTAACTGAGTCAATATTCGGCCACATGATCGATTCTGCAAAGTGTAGGAGCCCCGAAAGTTGCCGAGACTGATGTTGGGGCAGGAAAATGACATCCGATCTGGGAAGTTCCTTGGGCGTAGTCCCACCAAGAAGTGAGAACAGTCCGCGTGACTCAGGCACTGGTGTTAAAGCACTATTATCATTGCCCTTGATGACCAGAATGTTTTCCAGAAATCTGCGTGCGAGAATCAAGTCCCAGTCTACCTTCCTGCTTGTAAGGCTGCGAAAAGTTTGTACTTCCTGCGCGCTTATCCGGGTTTGGTTGTCGATCTCACCAGCATTGGTCGCTGCAATCGCATCCAATCTGAGCAATAGCTCGCAGGATAAGCTGATTTGAAGCAGCAAAATGTCGCGTTCTGTCCACAGTGGTTGACCGTTTCTCCCAGATACAGCCTCCGGATCGCTGAAGAGAACCTGACCAAGCCTAATTCTCCATTCCACTAGACTGAAGTCGTACCAAATACCTCTTAGGTTCAAGACCCTAAGAATAGCCACGACCTGAACCTGCAGACCTGTGGGGTCAAGGTTGGCTCCAGCATAACCGGGCGGTGTCAAGAAGGTGCTGAAGAGATGTGCATAGAGATCGCCTAGACTTTGGTTGTTGAGTATGGTAATGCGCTCTGGGCTGTGTTGAAATGCTTCATAGAGATCCTGGAACTCGATAAGGCGGTCGTATACTGCGTCCATGCTTACATAGCGTATGCCAATACGCTCAGGGGTGGTTTGCATGAGGTCTTTGTTCCTAACAGTTTCAACGAATTCCTCACTGGCCTCTTCGTACTGAGAATCCGTGACGAGATTGTCAGCTTGAGGCAGTTCCAGGAAGTGAGCGAAGCCGATGGTGCCTGGTTCAAAGCCTTGTGCACTAAACCAGCCTGGTACCTCCACAGCATCTACTCGATATATTTGGTGATCACTCTCGACACTGGACCTAGAGTGCCTCTTGCTGGGGTGTCTGCGCACGGTGGCAGCCATGAAAGAAGGGTCCATAGGGTGTATTGAGTCATCAGCATCATCATGCTTCACCTCGCTGTCCCAAGGATATGATACTTTGGGTGATGCTTGGCCAGCCGTAATCTCAACGTTAAAACTTGGAGCACCAGAGAAGAGAGCTTGTATACTGGCTCTACTTAACAAGTCGATATCCTCCTTGTGCTCTTCGGCAGCTAGCCGAGAGTGCAGATGCGCTCCGTCGGCTTGGTCTATAGACGCAGGCAAGGCTGGAGCGTTAGCTGAGCTCTCGAATCGAGTAAGCTCCACGCTGTTATTGACCTTCTTTTGATCCTCAACTGGTGTTGTCGAAGCCGTGGGCGCTCTCTCCACCTCCTCGAATGGTGATTTTTTCAGCGCGTCGATAGCGTTTCTCGACGGCCCTAGGGTCATTGTATCGGCGTTCTTGGGTCGAGGGGGCTGTGACGAAAGGGTTTCGTCTGGTCTTGTACTTGTCTACAGGTTGGGTTGCCTCGTCAGCTGGAGTGCTCGAGCAGCGGGGGCTTGTACCAGACAAAGAAGGAACGTGGGTGGGCGTACAGGTGCTTCATCTTGTTGCTTTGACTGTTGTTTCCTGGAACGAAAGAATTGCGAGATGCGTTCCCTCTTGCTCGTCTTCCTTTCCAGTTTGATGCTGTCTCTCTCATCGTTGAACTGCCTGCTCAGTCGTCGCAACATATCGGTAAGCTGCGGTGGGGCTGTGAAGCATGCTGGCATCAGGCATGGTTATATTTAAAGGACAAATCTCCTTGACTTATTAGGCGACATGATCCCACCTGCATAACAAGTCAAGCAGGGCAGACACCCTTGAGCCTATGATCGCTGGAACGGCAGCTGTTCCCTGTCACGCATCATGACGTAGCATGCGCCTGGCTGCAGAAGCACCAGGTGGCACACTGTCAACTGCGCTCATAGCGGACGCAAGGATGACCAGCGGTTCAGCTTTGCGCAAAGCAACGCGTCCGCGCAGGAGACACAATGCGACTGCACAGCGCGGTCGTCATGGCGCTATTCTGCCCGCCCATTGATAGACGAGGGTTTCCGTTCCGCCGCCGCGTGGGTCCCCAGGTGCCCAGGCCTTTAGCACCAGCGGATACCTTCTCGAACGAATAATTTCCCAAAACAAGGAACTTGACAAGACCCTTCCTCCTCAACGCCCCTCCCACATGTCGGTTTTGAGCATCCACCTGAGCGCTCATCCGTGGAGTGTATGAAACAAGCTCGTTGTCCACTCACATCGCCGTATGGCTCCTTTCATCTCGAAACAGTGCCCGTTTGTTCTTAGGGTCTATACATGCTTTGTTCGTTTCTCGGGGCACGAGCACTTTGTCTCCGTGTTTCAGGGACTTTGTCCACCTCACTGGTACAATGTCGCACTTTGTCTTTTTGAACCACGCACTCTCTATAAGAAAAGAGATACCGAATCTGCTGCACAGTTTCCCACCGAAGACTATTAAACCTTTCAAGAACATCACTCAACTAACATTATGATCACTGTCAACAACCAGACCTCGAAAACCTGCGAGGACAATGTGTGTTCGACCCCGCCCACATCTGCGCTTGCGACATCACGCATAGGCTTCTTCAGACGATGGGGTAAGTATGCATCTGTCGCTCCAGCTATGGACACGAATCCAATGGCCTTCACTGCAGCAACTTCTACCACCATCTTGTATGACGATCGCGACTCCTGTGATCGATGCGAAGAGCTGAGGATGCAGTCTGATATCAAACAGAGCATGCTGAATCAGTGTGCCACCGACCTCGAGGCTAAGAAGGCTGAGGTGGAGGCTCTCAAAGACACAATCACAATGCTGCAACAACAAAAAGCGCTCACAGAGGCGCATGTCCAGGAAAAGCAACAGATGGATGCTCTGCCTGCTAACCACCAGCAAGAGGTCACTTCCCTCCAAGTCAAACTCGAGGCCAAAGATCACGAAGCCACGTGCCTTCAAAGCAAGTGGAAGAAACCTGAGGCTGCGGAAAGCCGGACCAAACGAGTCAACGACGACAAGGTCGCGCCGGTGGAAGATAACTTGCGCTGTCTGAACATAGACCGTGAAGGTAAGCCTGTTGGGCGTGCCGAAGAGCCGCAACGTGAAGACGAAGAGCAGTTTTTCCATTTGCCCACAGAGTCAAATGCCTGTGTTACACTCTTGGAAGCTGAGGATGCGAAGCTTTACGCTCAACCCTCAACTAAAGACGATTTGGGTGCTGGGAATGTCACGCCAGATGAGGTAGTAGAATGAACAGATATAGATGAGACTTCTCTGCGATGACATGTTGAAACAAGTAAATGTTCAAAGACGGAGGTAATGTAGATCCAGATATCGATATGCACCTGCTTCGGATGCTTATACTGAAAAATCAATGAGGAAGTGAAAAGTGCAAGACTCGGGATGTTTCCCGTTAGTGCCCGTGCACAAGTCATGCAGACGCGCAGGTAAACACGGGCGGACGCGTGCTGCGATTCCAACACGACGTCATGGTGGGTGTCTCAACTCATGCTGCCACTCATCTGTGCTAAATTATATGCAGGCGCCGACCCGGCCAGGCAATACCGGCGCGAAGAAGAAAAGGGGAAGACCTCCTGGGGGCCGCAATGGTGGCGCGACCGCAAGCCGAGTCGCGAAGCCTGTAGCAACTGCAAACAACGGCAAGAACAAGCCAGGGAGGAGGCCCCGAAGAGAGGAGGAAGATGATGAACTTTCCATAGTCGCATCAATGCCGATGCAATGCTCTCAACCACGAAAACGTAAGGCCCACGTCGACGCCGACGAGATCGCCACAGAACCTACGACGGCCCAGAAGAAGTACGTGCAGCTGGAATCGAAGACGAGGAGGATACCACAGGACATTATTGAAACATGGCCACATCTGCCTCAATCGGCCCTGGAACAGATCAGTGCTGTCATCAAAGACGCAAAAAGGACATCGTGAATACACAACGAGACGAACGTAAGAGTATGGCTGCACACAACATGTTAAATCCACTCGTTAAGAAACTTGTACGCCAACTTGCTGCTTCCAAAATACCGCCTCAGGCTAGAGACATTCACTTCAACATCGACAAGCTTACAGAGCGCAATGGACACGTCTTTCGCGACGTAACAACAGCACGCCACTCGAAGCAACTTCTCAGCGAACAGGTCAAGGTGGCACAAAACCTACTATTGAGAGACGAGAAGGGCTTGGATGAGCTCAAAAAGGATGCGAAGGAGTGGAAAGCAGAGTGGAGGCGCCAGCAAAGACACGGACGGGTAAACTATGACCTCCACATTGCACGATTCGCATGCTGACAAGCCGCAGATCCACCCTCTGCTGGAGGATGCCGACGATGCACAGGCCGACGGTGATGGCCCAAATGACATTAGCCTGAGGCTATCAGCTGCTATAGATACCTCTGCGCTCGATACGCCCGACGCTGAACTTGCGCCAACCCTCGAACAACTCCGACGCAGTCTAGAAAACATGCAAGGAAACCATGCGCAGGTATCGGGCATCGAGACAGCGGTGACATATGCGCGGACGGCACTAGACGATGTGCTCTTCAAAAATGCCAGTGCACAACAGTACGCTGCGCTGTGAGCTATTGACATGCAGGTCCGGTCTACATTTGGGGCGCTTAGGAGTTTTGATAGGTGTAGCTGGACTGGTATTTGATGTGGCAATATGTGCACAGCAATGCAGTGAGCATGGAACCCGGTCTGTTTACCGGTACATAGCTAGGCGTTAGTGGGATCAGGCGCATTTCTCCAATACACACCTTGGGGCAAGCCTTGTGCGACGGACAGGCATGGTTCGCGACTTACTGTGTGGCTCCACACGCAACAAGACTGCATCATAATACAGGGAGCAAAGTTGGCACATTGCCATTCTCGCATCAATCAATTATAGCAATCGAGTTACCGACGCGGTGGTCACCGGAAGCTGTGCATGCATGTAGACTGCAGGTGTATACATCGTCCAGCCGTAGTGCGTTATTGATACACGTGACCAGGTCCACACCGTCCCGCACACCAGTCATGCTCCCACAGGGCGCTGCGGCTGTTCCGTGGAATTTCTGCGCACTCAGTGTTGCCCAGGCCGCTGTCGTTATAGCGGGAGGGGATACTCTGGACTCTGGAGGCTGACAATACTTATGTCTCAAGGGCACGGTGCGCGAGCGCTCAACCCCGCTGCTAAGCTTAGGCACGTTTGCGGAGAATCCGACGTTCCGGTTTCTCCTCTTGAGCGTCGGCTAACCACGCGACCATGAACATTCACTGATCGACATATACCGTCTTAGCTTCCATCCCCTCCACACGCTGCTGTGTGACCCAGGAACGTGCTCCACTTCCCAGCTTGTTTTGCTTCTTTTAGCGTTCACACGCGTAACAGACCCATCTGTACCACGCCCAGGCGCCCAGATCTCAGCTCTGAAACCCACCCAGACCACTACGGTTGATGCCGGAGGCTGCACGAAGATCCAATGGAGCCGTCTCGCCTAACATGACAAGTGCCAAAGAAGCAGATCAGGGGAAGAATGCCTCTGCATCAATTGTGCCCAAGAGTAGATCACCATCCAAGGACAAGTCTTCATCCGCGCCAGCCTCCGATGCGCCAGCGCGGACCTCAAAAAACGAAGGAAGGTCAATCATGGTAGGACCCTAATGATGTCCTCTTTTGACGCCCTTGACAGACTAGCTGACTTTGTTGCTTCCAATCAGCGTGCATTTATTGCAGACGTTCGGTAAGCCGCCGTCGTCCTCCTGGCATCTAAAACAGTGGCGTTCTGCTGCGTCACAACATTTTACAATGCTTGCTAATATGAAAACCCTCAGCATATGACCTGCGACCTGGTGAGTGGATCGATAGTCTTGCTCCTTTCTCCGAAGCTAATCCTCGCTATTTACAGGAGCGACCATGTACCAGATGCGTCAAACGAAACATCGGGCATCTATGCCATGATGAGCCTCGTGAAGGCGTCAAGAAATCCAAATCAGAGCCTGGGAATGACAACGTTCAGAGCGAGGCTACTAAAAGTGGAGCACCTGCTTCCGATGCCGCTTCAAATGCCATGTCCCAGCAAATCAGCGCTACAGATGCAGGGCTCAGCCTGGCGCCACCTCACCTGCCTCTTAACAGAACTGCCAGTACGCCCTCGATCACGCAGGCTGATCCCGTTTCTGCGCCACAACTACCTGCGTTGACTTCCGGCAACCAGTCTTGTAGGTCACACATGTTCCCAGCTCTCCACTGAACCTCTCACTAAACACTCGTACAGTTGTGAACTATGACAACCTCCTTTCCTCCTCTTCCCAAAATAACTTTCAGGATATGCACCATTTTCATCCTTCTTATATATTCAACACACCAGAAGTCAGTAATGAGTACAATCTGTTCAACGACTTCCTGAACAACAACCTCATGGACGACGGCTCTTTCTACGGTGGCGGTGACCTTCACACCTTGTTCTCCGATGCCTCTCTTATGAACCCCATGGGCACTTTGACCAATAATACCACCTTCGACCCAAACACGTCGAGAAACTCCCAACTACTCCCGCCACCTGCCCAAACCACTGTCAGCAAATCTCTCCAACGGCCGATGAATAGCGCTACCGCTGACAAGGCACGAGAGAGGTATCTCATGGCAGCTGCTGACCCGGCGGGTAACGATAGTCCCGAAGAGCGTATGAATAAGTTGCTCAAGGCTAAGATGGACGCCGGCCTGTTGAGACCCTTCAACTACGTCAAGGGCTATGCAAGGCTAAATCAGTACATGGAACAAAATCTGCAGCAAATCTCACGTGTGCGTATATTGCGACAGCTTGATAGGTTCAGGCCCAAGTTCAGGGAGCGAGTACAGAAGCTCAACGACATGGAGCTAGTGCGCGTAGAAATGTGGTTTGACAAGAGCCTGATGGAGTACGATCGCGTGTTTGCGAGCATGGCAATACCTGCATGTTGCTGGCGAAGAACAGGCGAGATATACCGAGGGAACAAAGAAATGGCACGTCTCATTCATGCGCCGATGTCGAAGTTGCGAGACGTAAGTGTCATCTTTGTCGGCTGACCCTGGCCAAGCCAGCATGCTAATACGGGCGTAGGGTAATATCGCACTGCACGAGATCATCGCCGAACCCTCACTCGTCTCGTACTGGGAGAAATTTGGTGCCATTGCCTTCGACCACACTCAGAAAGCTATCCTTACCAGCTGCTCCCTCAAGAACCCCGACCCAAACTCGAAAGACCCTGAAATACGATGCTGCTTTTCATTCACTGTAAAGCGAGATATGTGGAACATGTGAGTACTAAGTGCTTTTCTGGTGCGAGGTATGCTGACTTGACAAAGACCAGCGTTGATTGTGGGTAACTTCCTGCCAATAACAGAGCCAATATCTGGATCCTTGCCGATCTCTTAATATCGATTAAATTCACTGCAAATGTATATACTTTGAGACCTCCTGAATCACTACTGTACACTGGAATGCTACGCAAACTAGGCAGGCGTTCGTCAGGAAAGGACATGATATTCCGCAGTTTCGGTGAACAGTGTTTTTGTTTCGCTCAGACGTTTTTCTAGTTGATTATACCAGTGTGTAACCTGCACGTGTTCATTGTTTGAATTAAATGTTGTTTTGCTGTCATGCTTCCCGTTTTGGATGGTTTCTGTACCGTGGCGCTGGCCCGTAGAAGGCAGGCACGGTCTCAAACACTTTCTCTCACTACCTCATCGCCTCGTCACTTCTACGTATCCGCATTCCAAACATGGCTCCAAGCCAGTCCGCAGCAAATACTGAGCGCGAAAAGAAATTGAAGGCTGTTGTCGGTAGATGTCACTGCACGCAATGTCCACCTTCCCATCGCTAACAACTCACAGCTTTCGCCGCCAGTCTCACTTCACGCCTTAAGAAGGCCTCCGAACCAGCATTACTCACCGAACTGCAGACGCAAATACTTCACTTACCATTGCAGCCTTCACCAGCTGTCCTTGCTAGGCGCGATGAGCTCGAGAAGCTAGGCACTGAACTTTGGAATCTGTCCACTCGTCTACAGCGTGACGAGTCAACCCAAAACAACAAGACCGGGCACAGCAAGGCTCGTAATAGCAGCAATATATGTATTCTGCGTGCATACTCCTTTTTGCTGCTTGACTCGGCTGGTAATCAGATGGTAAAGGGTCGCGAGTGCAAAGCATGCATTCGCCTCATGAGGGTCGCATTAAAAGCAGCGAAGGTTTGCATATTGGCAAACGATTTCATCAGCGCTACAAAAGTGCTCGAAAGAGCTGCAACTTACGAAGACATCATCAGTGAGAAATGTGAAGACGCTGACGATGAAGAGGCTGGTGTCGCAAGGCGCCTGTGTCTCGAGTATCTCGCGATGCGGACCGCCCTGGTAAGCCTTTCCGCGGTTGTTTTGGAAGCTGTAAACTAACAAGAGGCTTTTCAGGCCTTCTACCAAGACCGCCTTGACATGGCAGAACACATGTTTGCGAGGTGTAAGCAGCTCAACTTTGTGCCCTCCCCGACACGGCAGAACACTTGGCAGACTTACTCTACGAAATCGGGAAGCAATCCCTGATAAAACACAGCTATGAGATCGCGGTAAAGTGGTTAGAGCGTGCTTTTGATATGCTGGGAGACCAGGAACTTGGATTGCTGAGCTCTGAGGCTGGCGAATTAAGATTATGTGTGATTCAGAGTCTCGGTGAGATATCTATTGCTACGTGGGATTGTAGAACTGATAAACCTTGTAGTCCAGACGCATATGAAGCTCGGTACACCCGAGGCGTCCGAAAAGGCATGGCATCTTGTCAAACTTATGGAAGCTGGTTATGGAGACAAGTTAGTGGTGTCTTTGCTGAAACTTGAACTCATCTCAGCAACGCAAAATGTCGATGGGAGCGAGTATTACAATGGTAAGTCGGTTTTTGCCGAGAGCTCTGTACTGATTGATGAAGTGCTCGCTCGAATGATCCGAACTATCGTACTCAATGACACCAATTTCAAAACATTGGTACACCACATCCACAAACTGAAAGGCCTCAGGTATGAAGACTCAATCCGACTTTTGACGACTGGTAATTGAAGAAAAATAGCAGTGTCTACGCATGCAAAGCGCTTGATGATTTGATCACCATTCGGTTGATCAGAGAAGAAAACGCCACATGGATTGAAAAGGCCGCTATTACTCTCATGTGGATCAGTATAGATAATTTTCATTCTGATAACCGTCTTCAGAAATTGCAACAGATTTTTGACACTGTACAAGAGTCTAGTTATTTGTTCTCAGCGCCTGCGACTCATGCTGCGCAAACGTTGCTCTGGAAGAAAGTCGAGGAGACATCAACCCAAGAGCAGCACGACGCAGCTGAAGCATGGTGTCGGCTTTGTCTTCACCCCATACTCGAGAAGGCCGGTACTCAAAACAAGGTAAAGGTTACAAGGTGCGCAGTTGTCCAATCTTTTATGTCCCCACAAAATGCAATAACTAACTAACTGCAGAAAGATCATCCAGTCTGCATTGTGGCGACAGGATTACATAGCTGCACAGAGTGCGTACTGTAAAATACCCGAAATTGGGCGAGACGAGCCGGCGACGCGATACTTGATGTACAAAGTTGGCCTCAGAAGTGGAGATGCAGATTTCGGTAATCTCAGCGACCTCCTTAGATTGTTCACGAGCTTACTGTGGTAGCTTCTGAATGCTTAGACGTTGTATGTCGAAACTCTTCGAAAGATGCAACGCTTCTCTATGCTTGCGTAATAGAGGCACAGAGCGTTGGCAGCAAGCGGCAAACGATCAATGCTCTCGAACGAGTTTTGTACCAATATGACTACACTGCACCGCCTGGTATTCACCTTCCTGCCATCTTACGGTAAGCTCCCAGGTATTATTCTTGTAATTGAACTAACCTTGGAAAGTGTCACATTGAGGCTTTTGCAATCAGAGCTTGTGAAAGACAGTGCGGTGGATCGCGAGGTTTTCAACCAGCTGTGTACAGTTTTCGAAGGCGCGTGTAACCAGGCCAAAGCATCTCGACACAGATCCAGCACACCCGAGCAGCAGTTGTTTACTGAACAGGAGCTCGAATGGTTCTCGAAGAATTCATACAACATGTCGCTGAAGTATTGCACCGAAGTACTACCGCAGAGTGTGGTCAGACTGCTGAATGTCTGCGCCGAGGTGAGAGATGTTTGAAGGATACTATGAAGATCCCACTGACAATAAATCAGTTCATAAGGCTGCAAAAAGAGCAAGATCATTCAGAAGCGGCTGCCGACTTAGGCTTGCGGCTTGGCTTTTGCAAATTCCTTGCTGCTTGCATATACACTACATTGGCGCGAGCAGAAGACAACCAGGAGACTTATGTGAGTTCTTTTCAAGTCCCGATGCAGTGTGTTGTGTTGACGAGTCAGCTTCAATACTACTTGGAAGTACGCAAGCATTGCCAGGAGTTTCGCCGTATCACAGTCGAGGTAGCAAATATGCTGAACGGAGCTGCACAAGATGACATCCTGTCGAAGCAGCTACAGATAGTTAAGCTGGAGCTGGAGGCAGTTTTGAAGTTACAGAGATGGGATGAGCTCGATGACCTTTTTGAGCAGTGTTGGAGCTGCAAGAGCTCAGATCGTTACGAAACACTGGCAGATCTGGTGCTTGTTATTCATTCGTCTCTTGTACAAGCCAATGTGGATGCGAAGTACCAGGGCAGTGAGTGGGAAGCAGTGAGGTTTCACAGTTGGCATGCTAACTATCGATCAGAAGTCTTGTCGATGCTGCAGAAGATAATCAATCTGATGACGCGACAAAACGGCGACGATATCACAAGACTATCGCGTTGGCTTCGATGTCTTTTCAATTCTACTCTCACATATGATGAAACCATCAGTCTCAAGTGCCTCGATCAGGTAACGCAGATTGCAGCGAAGAAACATGGAGTACGCTTGCCTCGAACTTCCTGAGCCTTGTTGGTTTCTAAGCACATTCAGCGTCCGTATCTATTTATCGCTACTCCTCTATCAAGTCCTGTCAAGCTCGAAGATGACGCGGATTCAGCTGACGAAGAGCTCAAGCAACCCGATCGCTACCCGGCTACAGAACTTGAATGGCTAGCCACATCGTCATTCAATCGCGCTGTTGACTATTACTTGTCAGACAACGATGTGGAGTGCAAAGAATGGGCGGAGAAGGCCATGACAGTCGCGCAGTGGCTTGAGGACAATGGGCGCCTAAGAGACCTGCTCATGGGGAAGTTCTCGGCTTTGCAGTTCGACAAATAAGTCCACTCGTATATGCATCTCCAGCACTACCGTAATGGTGAGTCGCCCTGGAAAGGCGCAAATCAGGAATTGGGAGATGTTCAGGAGCTCTGAACTCGAGATATGCTCAGCCAACACAGCAACACACCCTGGCCTTGAAAACAATGTTACCCAATTCTGTATCGGCCCCAACTTGATGACCAAGCTTCTCTAAGCATGGGAAGACACAGAAGGCAAACCTACGTTCTGTTTGTTGGTCGGTCCCCTCCTCCATAATGTACTCAGGGTCGTTAACTGGCTCCATCGCGCGATTATCAAAGTGATATTCTTCGTGCTTAAGGGTGTCGAAGAAAACTACGCGATAATGCGCTTTCTGTAAACAAAGTGTCCGCTGCAGTTCCACAGCTGTGTTCAGAATACCGAACAGCGTAGCTCGAGCGCTCGATGTAAGCTTTGTAGACGTAATGGATAGCAAGATAGCTTCAAGATCGTTGACAAGCCCTTGCATTGTCTTGACCTTTTGCTCTGGAGAAACCGGTCCAAGCTGATTTTTCTCAATCACCCGGAGCGTCGAACGCCTCCACTCACAAAACTCGGTGCCATCATTCTGTATCTTTGTAGAGAACACTCTGATTCCGGCATATATACCCCACTCCGGCATGCCAAAGACGACGGGCTCATCGAAAATCCGCATGAGGAAGCGAGATACAATGGCTTGGTATAGTGCAAGCTTGTCAGTTGCCGTAATTTCCTCGTAGTCAGATTTGATGGACTGGAGCAATTCGATAGTTGCGAAAGGAGCGCCAACGATATTCATCTTTGCGCGTCGATAGTTCGAAACGATCCATTCTCTTACTCGGTTAGCCAGCTGCATGAACGCCTCTGCAAGTTCGCTGTCGGCGACCTGTGAGTCTGTGCGTGTGAGGGACGAGATGCTAGACTTTAGCGACAGCAGCTGTTGGAGGCGGGAGTGCGACTCCTTCTCGACCTCGTGCAAACGTAGTGTCAATGCTTCCCAGTCTGCTTCGTTGTGCATGGGTCCTGGAAGTTGCTGTGCCGATTGCGCGACAAGCTGGTCTTGAAGTTCGGCGAGGCGGTAGCGTAGATCGTCGTTCTGATTGATCAGGTCTTCTTCACGTTGGTTGCGCCGGTGCCGGAGCTCATAGTCCTCTTCGTGAGCTTCGTCTTCAGTTGCCATGGCGTTCCTCGAAGCGGTGTCTCGAAGTGCTTCTGTTGCCTGATATCTGGATATCTCGACAGCGGCTTGCGCATCCTGCTTCACTCTTTCCAGTTCTTGTTTCAGTGCCGCTGTCTCGGCTTGCGCAGCTGCAAGCGCTTTCTCTAGCTCTGCGAGGTGAACATCATCTGAGACAGAGGTCCTCTCAAGCTTGGCAGTTCCGCTGTTCTCTGCAGAAACAGCTGCGTCCGCAGCTAAGAAGCCTACATGATTGCTATGGCTGCCAGGTGGTCGAGGTGCACTCGGTGCAGGAGCATTCAATGGTACAGTATGACCGCTGTCTTTCTCCTTCGTTGATCCACTAAGCATGTCATGAAATGAGTTCTTGCGTCTCTGCACCTCATCCTTTTTACTTTTGACGCGCCAACAGCAGCCTTAGGTGGTGCGCTGATCGAAGGCGGCGATGAAGACTTGCCAAGTGTCTTCGAAATCAGCTTTCCCCTGCGCTTCACGCTGAGTCTACTGGAAAGATCTGTTTGTGTCAGTACCGATCCAGCAGGTTGTATGACGTGGAGACTGACCAGAGCTCTTCTTCTCACCGGTCATAGCTTTGGTGCGTTCGTTCCGATCTCAGGGTTTCATCTCCAGAACACCAACCATCCTCGAGTGATACAGCTGCGGCACCGAATGGCTCAGAGTGCTGCCTGGTTGACCTCGTGAGGATGACCGATACGGAGCACAGCGGGGCTGCGCCGTAGCCACACGCGACTGACGATCGACAGGACTGCAGCTGGACGCCCTGGGCATAGCTTACCGCCAGCTTCAGGCTTTACTATTGCACGAGTAAGCTCGGTATGCGCCTGGTTTTTGCGATGCCTTTCAGGCTCCCTTTTACTTGACCTTGAGGTCATTCCGCGCGTTCATTTGACTTGTATCCACGCACAGCAGCTTGACGACAGCTGATTCGACCCCGCAACGCGATCGCGAGAAACGAGACGATAACCTGGACGCGCCCGCCTAGTTTTGTTGTCATACCAGGGAATATGAGCATTACATTACCTTTCAGAGGAAGCAATGTCCCCTTTGCTTTCAATCGAGGGTCCAATGCGAACCTGGCAACAGGGGCAATCGGTGCCTCTTCGGGCGCAGGCACCATGCAAGATCGTCTGATCGTAGGTGTTGACTTTGGCACAACATATAGCGGTAGGTGGCTCGCAATGCGCAAGCCATATGATACTTGGAAGCTGATCTGATCAAGGTGTGGCCGCTGTCTATTCTGCCACTCCCGACGACATCGACATTATCAAGACGTGGCCTGGGGGTAACGGTACGCAGCAGTTTTATTACGACCACAAAGATTCATATGCTCATCAACTTTCAGGAATCACGTCAGACAAAGTCCCCACAGAAATTGGCTACACCGATGCGCCTCCATCGAACGGCTCTTCGTCTTCTCTCGAGGCCTCAGTGAAGCCTGCAGCGAACGTAAAATGGGGGTTTCAATTCAAGCCCGAAGAGACGCGCCTGCGGTGCATAAAGCTATTCCTCGACCGCAATCAAAAGCTTCCTCATTTTGTCTCGCCGCTGGAGACTGCTGCTCAACTGCGTAAATACGAGAAGACGGTCAATGAGGCAGTGACAGACTACCTGTCCCATATATACAAACACACAATGGAGACTCTGACAAGGAGATATGGAGAAAGCTTCATGAGCATGACAAAGGTGCAATTTGTCCTGACAGTTCCAGCGGTATGGTCAGACTCAGCAAAAGATGCTACGTTGAAAGCTGCGGAAAAGGCAGGCATGGGTAATCGACACGATCTGAAGATCATCTCCGAGCCTGAAGCTGCTGCGGTGTATACACTCAAGGCGATACAACCGAATCATCTCAAGATTGGGGACAACTTCGTTGTTTGCGATGCTGGTATGTCGATGGCTGATACTCCTTACCCAAAGGGTGAAGAAGGCTGACTTGATCCAGGCGGCGGTACTGTCGATCTCATCGCATACAAAATCACCCAATTGGGTCCTCTACGTGTCGAAGAAAGCGCTGTTGGCACCGGGAACCTTTGTGGTTCAGCATTCCTCAATTACCGATTCGAAGACCATGTAAAGCAGCGCATCGGCGCCGAACGCTACAACTGGATGCGTGAAAAGAAAGCGAAAACTTGGAATATGGGATTGAAATACTTTGAGGAGTTTGTGAAACGTAACTTCAACGAGGATGAAGACAATGAAGTCAACGTGCCCTTTCCTGGTCTACCGGATGATGAGGAGGCTGGACTCGATTCTGGATTCTTAGTCATGAGCAATGAGCAGGTCAAGAGCATCTTCGATCCAGTTGTGCAGGAGGTCATCAACCTGGTGGAGGGTCAAGTGGAGACTATAAGAGCGAATGGTGGCCTTGTTTGTGGAATCGTCCTTGTGGGGGTTTGGACAAAGCAACTACCTGTACGGTCGGATGAAGTCGCACTTCAATAGCGCGCCGCCTCCGCCTTACTCGGAACGTCCGACTCACGCCATGGCAATGAGCGCAACGCAATCTGTGGAGATATATCATCCCATCCATGCTTGGACTGCAGTAGTGAGAGGTGCAGTACTTCGAGGCCTAGAGGGCAGTATGGTCGTCAGCAGGAGGAGCCGATGGCACTACGGTACAAGCTACGCTACTGTTTTTGACGAGGCTAAACATCCCATATCCGATCGATATTGGAGTCCACTCTGGGAGCGGTGGATGGTGAGCGATCGTATGCAGTGGCATATTGCAAAGGTACGTATGTTGCAAGCTTTGGATGAGGATGTTGCTAACATGGTCCAGGGTGCGCAAGTGTCAGAAGCACAGCCAATCTCATTCCACTACACGCGCAACTTCCGACCGGGCCAGTCGTTAATTGTCCAAGATGATTTGATTGCCTGTGACATGGACATTGCACCGGACTCCTTCCAGAAAGGTCTTATCAACGTGTGCACACTGACCACGGATTTGAACACAGTGCCTAAGAGCTTGTTCACTCGATTGACAACTACCAAAGGTGTGGTATTCGATAACCTTGATTTCACGCTGGACATGCGGATAGAAAGCGCAGGCTTGGTCTTTGAGCTGAAAGTTGATGGTGTTAGGTACGGAGGTGTGGAGACACAGTTTCATTGAAGAGGCTATACAAACCCCGATACCAAAGAACGAGTGTTGCTACGAATGGACTGAGATGAAATACAGTTAGCTTTATATCTCGAACCAACAAACCGTTAAATATCGAGACAGACTTGCCCTACACTTGCCCGGGTAAACAGCCGGTTTCTGGAGGCGTTGATGTACTGGGCCAAGAGTGGAACCCGCTTGGTACATCTACGGTCCGTATCAACCTGAGTGTGGTTGACGTTTGGCGAAAGTAGGGACTTTCGAATGGATGATGGTAACGACATAGTGAGGGATCAATATCTAGGGCTTTGACAATGAGGTATAGTTGCGAGAAAATGAGGAGAAACATCATAGCGTGGACAGCAAAGTAAGCGCGGCTTACACCAACACCGACGCTCCCTGATATGGGCTATGCTCCCGCAAATATGGTTTGTACGTCTAGCATACCCTTTGTTTCACCATAAAGTCGTCAAGCTCGCCAATGAAGTGATGTCATAAGCACGTCGCACCCGATGAATATTTCTAGCCTACATTTTCCCCCTCTTGTGTGCTCACCTGCATTAAATTTTGCGTTCTAGGTACACCGACCGTCATGTTCGCGACCAAGGTGCCTTCAAACGTCACGTTGACGCGCTGCGCAACGCGCCTTCCTCGTGACGTCAGCAGACAACACAGTTCTCGCTGTATATCAACTGCCACACGACAATCTCTCTTCACAATCCCTACATCACCTCGCAGGAGTTTCATGCCCGCACGAGAACGCGAGAACAAAATCTTAACCCAATTGGAACGCACCTATTCCACCATGTCCAACAATGCAGAGCTCACACAGTCCAAAATCTTCAATGTTAAGGATAAGATCGCCCTCGTTACAGGTGGAGGATCTGGTATCGGTCTTATGATCACACAGACTCTCGCAGTCAATGGTGCTAAGGTCTACATTGTCGGTAGGACAGAAGAGAAGCTTGAGAAGGTCGTCGAGGCCCACGGCAAGGACATTCCTGGCCAGATTATCCCCATTGTTGGAGATGTTCAGACCAAGGGTGGTGTGCTGTAAGATACCCAGAGCTGGTCATTAGAGCCATGAAGCTAATTCTCCCACAGGAAAATCTTGAAGGAGATCGAATCGAAAGAGAAGTACTTAGACGTTCTTGTCAACAATGCCGGAATCGCATATGGCAAGGCCAGCACCAAGGTAGAGAGCGCTGAAGAGTTCTCGAAGAACATGTTTGGCGAGACATCCGAGAAAGAGTGGCTCGACACCTACCAGACCAACGTTGTCGGTCCTTTCCTGATGGTTTGTCTAGTGATACTCTCACTCTTTTTAACACCAGCTAATGTCCCCTAGGGAACCGCCTTCCTCCCTCTTCTTGCAAAGGGTACACAACAGACACATGGCTGGTCATCCACAATCGTTAATATATCTTCCATCTCCGGCCATGTCCGCATCTCACAGGACCACTTCTCTTACAACGCCAGCAAGGGCGCCACAATCCACGTCAACAAGATGCTCGCAACCGAGATCGCGAAGAATGGCATCAAGGTTCGCGTTAACAGTATCGCCCCGGGTGTCTTCCCAAGTGAGATGACTACCCAGGAGAGCCGTGACGACAACCAGAAGTCCGAAATGCCAAAGGAAAAGAAGGAGGGTCTTCCTGCCCAGCGCCCCGGCAAGGACACCGACATGGCTGCTTCGATTCTTTTCGTCACCATGTGCCAGTACCTCAACGGCCAGACCGTTACTGTTGATGGAGGCTACTCGATGCAGGCCGGAAACTAAAAGTACTCACCTTCAAAGTACGCTTCATACCTTCGAGCTCACTATAGAGCAACTCATGTTTTATCTAGAGCAGCGATGCAGCTTGGTGCTTCGGAACAGCAGCCTGTTCAGCTCAGCTGCATATTTAGATACGAAGCAATGAAGTCATGATCAAGCCTTGTCTCTCCCTTCCAGTCTAAAAGTTGCAAGCCATACAATAAGCTAACGCCTCAAAGCTTTGTGCCTGACGGTGCCTGGATTTGGAGCCAGAGTCAGGGGTAAGCGACGTGATTGGATCCGGCCGTTAGCGCTTGGCGTATGCTTAACTTTAGGCGTTGACGGCTCCACTCCAGCTCCTCTTTCTCGTCAGACTGCGCATTTTCGTAGCTCGTGTTCAGCCGATCAGGCCTGCTTGCAATTACAACGCTGATGGACTTATTTGTATCTACAACGGGATTCTGGCCTCAGAAACGCCTGCAGCACGACGCCTGAACAGATGTAAACATAAATTCCCTCAATCTTAACTACCCGCCAGCAATCATCTTCATCCCAGCACACGATAAGCCGCCACCTCGGCCACCATATTCACCGAAGGCAAATTTCCGAGTCAATGGGATCTGTTTGGGAACCGTAATGATCCCTGCTTCCAACAACAGGCTTTCCTTTTGACGTAAAGTGACAGCCCATAGCGCCCGCTAACGTTCAGAGTTCTCTAGAACAACCTTGTACGGTGACCGTCGGACCTCATTATGCGTGGTGGTGATTGGACATGCAGGGTACGAGCGGGCAGGATAATACGGGGTCATCTAAAAATATATCTACATAAGAAAGCCCTAGACATCCGTGGCACTCCTTCCATTTCCAAATCTATCTTGTTATCTCGCTTTCGCACACATTCGTTCCCAATACAAGTCGTTCGTTATAGAAACAATCGTAGTTATAATGAAGTTCGCCGCTGTCGCTATCCTTTCCCTTGCTGCGGGTGTCATCGCTCAAATCGACCCCGAGCACTGCGGCCCTCAATATGGTAACTTGGTTTGCAAGGACAACAACTGCTGCTCTCAGTATGGATGGGTATGTTGCTATTGATTGCTGTGTATCGATCCAATAACTAATTCAACGCAGTGCGGTAGCACCAAGGATCACTGCGACGCCTCCACTTGCTTGAAGTCCTTCTCTGCTCCCGGCTCCACCTGCGCCCCTAAGTCATCTACCACATTGAAGACCACTACCAAGCCTGCCGCCGCGACCTCCCCCGCACAAACCTTCCCCGCCTCCGTCCCCGTTATCGACGTCTGTGGTCACGCCCAAGGCGGCGTCACTTGCCCCGGTGCTGGAGCCAATGGCTATTTCTACCGCTGCTGTTCCTCCGCCGGCCACTGCGGCCCCAAGAACGACATCCAGGACCAGAGCCTCTACTGTGGTTCTGGTTGCCAGGCCGGCTACGGGAAGTGTGATAACGAGAAGGCGCCTGCTGAGCCGACTGTTGCGAGGGGTGCTGATGCAGGCGAGGGTGAGACTTGCGGACCTATCGTTAATAAGAAGTGCAAGACTGGACTTTGCTGCTCTGGATCGAACTTCTGCGGTAGCGGAGACGACTTCTGTGGCGCAGCGAACTGGTGCCAGAGCAAGTGGGGCAAGTGCAACTGAATGGTGGTGACACATGAGGCAGAGTGTCGAAGAATAGGGAATGGGTTTGGCGGAAGTGTATGTCAGCAAGACAATGCCGGGGCAGTGTTGTCAGACTGTTGTTCGTCAGCTATGAAAGAACCAGGAGAGAAATCAATCATACCCATATCAAACCCACACTGGGTTCCTCGATAAACATACTACAGTTTTACAATCATGATGGAGTGAACAAAACGATGGCAGATGGACTCATCGAAACCTTCTAATCACATATTCTAGCAACCAAATCACCGCAGCAACGCTCAAGTGTATATTATTGCCCTTTACAAGACCAGATGAGGCCATACAAAATACGAAAAAATCCAACAAGGTCCGATTGGGAAGATATGGTGAGGTGTAGCGTGGTATCTACTTATCGTACGTCCTTCCTTTTTTATCCCCTAGAGTTGATCAGTATTCAATTAAAGTACTGGTGCGTAGGAGGTATACCATTTTGACTGACAGACACCCCGCAGGCTCAGATCTCCACACGACGGAACAGAGGTACAGCCTTGACTGCGAGACGAGACATGCTTTCAAACTGCCCTTTAAGTCCCACACAACGTGCCAGCCCAATAGGCTAGCTAAAAGATTACCGGTTTCACATTAGGCCTTGCTGTGGTTTCGACGCTCGCCAAGGAATTCAGAGATGTTTGAGGAAATAAATGTGCTGTTGAAATATCAAGAGGGGTGCTTGCTTTCACATCATCAGAGAACGTAGATACTAAGCAATCGATGTGAGTCCTGCACATCATAGTCGAGTGTCTGATCTAGTCTTTTACCGTTTGCATTATCGCTTGCCGTCGGTGCTGGGCGGTCATGTCTTTTGACGGCTTACAACTCACGACTTCTATAAGTTGTGCGATACCCCGCTGCTGTAAAATCAACTTGTAGCTTTCGAAAGACATCACAATCATGGAAAGTTCTCTGCTCACAATCACGACTGCGTTGCTTTTGATCGGAATTCAGAATAATCTCATGAACGGATCACTAGGAAGCCCTCGTGGGTCAACAATCTTGCCAACTGTCTACAAGCTACTTGACAATCATCATTGGCCATTCATTGCGGTATCCCAAAATTGGCATCCTGAAGGCCATGTTTCCTTCGCTTCTGCGCACTCCAATACTGAACCAGGCGATCCCGTGAATATCACCTTCGTGGAAAGCCCGTTGAAGCAGGATACCCAAGGCATCTATGCCGACCATTGCATTCCAGGAACATGGTGCGCGAAAATTGAGGATGGAGTGGAAAAGCGTTTACAATACCTTGAATGATTCCGCACAACTGTCCAACTACATCAAGAAAGCGTAAAATTACTTCATCGACTCCTATTAAGCCTTTGCACACAATCAGTACCACTAGTTCACAACATTAAAATCGGGTCTGACGCTTCATGATATCAAGACCCTGATTGCCACTGGTCCCATAACCAATGAATGTGCCCAAGGCACATCTATTGATGATATCAAGCTCCGCTAAAAGGTATTCCTGATCAAAGATGCGACTGAGACTACCTCAGCTGAGGTCAAAGCAGCAGCTATCGAAGAGCTAGAAGGATGGGATAAGTACCTGTTAGTCTTATGCGCATCCTTGTATTTGTACTGCATTTTTAGGGTTCAGTCTGACGTTGTACATGAGTTCAAGTTATGAAACTCACCGATTGGGAGGTTGCCAATTCAACTAGACTCAGAAAGCAGCACGTTCGAGAGCTGTGACCCTCTCCAAAGGACATAGTGAAAAGCTTACAGGACACTTGATGGATCTACCCATAGTATTGCTTGATCTGTGTTCCACCTTTTCCTTCAATAGTGCACTGTTATGGCTTCTCATATTCAAAGCAGGTATATTGTGGCTTTCCTGTCTATCTACCGGACCTTCCTGAACAGAACTCCGCTTCGACCTTGTCAGATAGCAAATCTCAGCACGTAATGTTCCAGATAAATCACGAGAACACGCATTTCAAGTCCGTCTAAACCTCGAATCGGTCCTTGCGCAGAGCCAAGATACTGACTTCCCACCTCCTTCTTCATCTGGCGAGCCAAGACCGCCCCAAGCCAATCATAGACTTCGCACACATAAACACGCTAATCTGCCAAGCACTCTCGAGTAAATGAAACAGCCATCCAGAACAGAGCATCTGCTTCGGACTTCCTTCAATCGTGCCTTGCCGGCGCTTGCAGCAGATCATTATGGAAGCTGGGAAAGCGCACACCTGCCTAATCCATATGGTACTTTGATGGCCATTCGAAAGTGTCGGCGACGCACGAGACGGGCAGGTGGGAGGTTGAACGGACTGACTACGATCAACATAAAAGCTAGGCACGTCTATGATTCCAGTGCATAACAACGAAAACTTCAGCTCCGTTGCCAAAGATGAAGTTCATTTTTACCTCAGCATTGCTCGCCTTCTCCGCTTTTGCTTCGGTAGTCCCAAGAGACAACAAGAAGGTCGACTACAGTGGATTCAAGCTTCTTCGCCTGGAGAACACAGAGGGCCTTGAAGCTAAGATCGAAGAGCTATCCGCCCACATTCTGAACCCTGGAAAGTCTGCTCAGCTCGATGTCGTTGTGTCGCCTGATAATGTCGATGCGATAAGCTCGCTGGCGGAGAGCAAAGTCATCAATGAAGATGTCGGCGCCAGTCTGGCTGAAGAAGGTGAGATGGGTATATACGCTGGTAAGGCTGAATTCCTATCCACGTTCGCCCTATGTTGATCAAGAACAGTACCGAGCGAGAGCTGGTTCACGGCGTATCACCCGTTCTCGGACCACCTTACGTTTCTGAGCGATCTCCAGGCTAGTTTCACGGGCAACTCAGAGATTGTAACCTCCGGTTCTTCGGTACAGGGGCGTGTCATCACCGGTATTCACATCTGGGGTTCTGGCGGTAAAGGATCGAAGCCCGCAGTGCTCATCCATGGCACTGTCCACGCTCGCGAATGGATCACTACGATGACCACTGAGTACTTTGCCTGGCAGCTGCTCACTAAGTACGCATCGGATGAAAACATTAGAGCGGTCGTCGATAAGTTCGATTTCTATATCATGCCGATCGTGAACCCTGATGGCTTCGTCTACACCCAAACAACAGACCGCCTCTGGCGTAAGAACCGCAAGACCATTAGTGGAAACAGTTGCGTCGGCACTGATATTAACCGCAATTGGCCCTACAAGTGGGAGCTCACTAACGGTGCCAGCACAAACCCGTGTGCCGAGACCTACAAGGGCCAGGCTGCCGGAGATACTCCTGAGAACCGAGGTCTTGTTGCACAGGTACAGTCTCTGAAGAACTCGCGTGGTATTCGACTTTACCTCGATGTTCACTCCTATGGACAATACATTCTCTGGTAAGTTGTGATCCCTTATAGGATGGATGTCTCAGTTAAATCTGACATACTCTCAGGCCATACGGTTACGACTGTAGCCTTCGTACCGAGAACGATGCCCAGCATCGTAATTTGGCAACAAACGCCGCATCCGCTATTCGCGCTGTCTCGGGTACTGCATACACTATTGGTCCTAGCTGCTCGACTCTGTATGCTACTACCGGATCTTCCACTGACTACACCGATGTGACTGGTAATGCAACCTACTCCTACACATACGAGCTACGCGACAAGGGTACTTACGGTTTTTCTCTTCCAGCAAACCAGATCCAACCCACCGTGAGGGAGACATGGGCTGGTGTTTTGAGCATGTTTAGGGCTGCTTGATTTGATGAACTGACATAGCTGTGGAAATTATCTATATATTCACGAACATGATTGAATGAACAAGATACTTTTTATGCTCTCAAATTTCGCAATACTGGTCGATGTTGACAATCGATCTGCTGATATGCGGATGTTGTAGCCCGCACACACTAGGCCCACGTCTGGAAAACCTTTCACGCCTCCAATGATTCTCAAGTTCAACTTTCGTGCACACAAGATTTGCGAGAACAGACTGTCATATTGTCAGTTTTTTCCCCTCAAATGATTTAATATTATATAACGTAAAGGACCATCAAAGCGGCCAGACCATCGAAGCGGCCACTTTTTCTTGGCATTGCAAACACCATGTATACAACAGGCAATTACTCACCCCCTTCTGTAGAGCCTGCGTACGACGCACTTGTATTAGATGCAGAATCTTCTTCTGCATCTTTCTGGCACGTACAAGCGTTGTGCCTAGTGTTCCTACAGTTGCTATAGTGCTGTTGACCTGGCTAGGCTCTTTCTTAACTACTACTAACACGCGCTCTTTTTAATACTATACAAGCTGCAGCTGCACTCTTAGCTACTAACAATGCTGCTTTGCTATACTCTACTGTCCCGCCATGCTAAATCTGCTTTCTCTTCTAGGTTTTACGCTTAGTAAGCTCTGCTAGTTACTGTCAGGACCGATAAGTTCTAGTGGTTCCCTACGAGGCCAGCATAGCCTGATTAAGGAACAGGGGTGGCGTAACTATATAACGCAAGTAAATCGCTCCACTCCTTCAGTAGCAATTCGTCTATCCTTAACCTGCAATACTATCCTCTACCTTCCAATGCTTAATAGCGTGCCACCCCTATTAAAAGAGAACCTAACATTTAAATCGCTCACTATTACACGTTATTAAAATGCAGACTAGACAACAGAGCTAACAAGTAAGCTAGTCTAAAAGCAGTTAACCCTTAGGTACACTGGTACGCCCTAGATTTATTGTTAAGGAAGACTCTGCTACCGCTTGCATCCAAAGCCTACCTTCCTTAGTAGAAAGGGACGCTGCAGAGAACTCTAGACTAGCTAAAGGTAGAGCAAATAAGCAGAGACTAGGAGGCTAGTTAACAACTCCTCCTAGACTATAAACACCTACAATAGTCTAGAACGCTTTACTACGTTCTCTAACAGACTAGGAACTAGAAGACCTCTGCGCCTAGTTAAAAGGGCCTAGAGGTAAAGCAAGATTAATTAACTCTGTTAACTAAGGGCTAAATATAAGTTAGGAGACACCTTAGTGCTCCCTCTAACTTTAACTCTACTAAGGACCCTTGCAATAACATCCTTAGGCCTATTAGCTAACCTTCTAAAGCTAGACCTACCTTAAAGGTATAACAAGAAGTTAAGAGCTAAATATAACTACTAGGAACGCAACTGCAAGTTATATTTCCTATGTTTGCCTATAAACTTTACTAAAGAATACTAAAAGGTAGATTTTAGGGCAATGTACCTCTCTAAGCTACTTAAGACTCTATAGAAATTATATTACATAACAGAATAGACAAGTTCTCTATCCTAGTAACTAACCTAGGAGACACTTAAAACTGTTATGTTAAACGCTCTAGGAACGCTATTAGAACAGAAACAGTAAGCCTATAAAACTCTTAAGCAAATCTAGCAAAAGCTAAATTAGTTACCTATAGATCTGCTAGATGCCTTTCAACCCTTATAGGAGGAAATAGGCTTAGCCTAAACTCTAGAGCTTTAAGTAATAGAGTACATTTTATCTCTGCGCAAAGACATCTAGAGAGACCTATTCCTACTCCTAGTTAATAGGCGCAACACTCTACTAATAGTAGAAGAACATGCTAACGTTATCTACTATAGAAGGAATCTAGACAAGGAGGCAAAAGTTACTCCTACAAAGAGGTAGCTACTAAAAGGTAGTAATAAGAGTAATAAGATAGGGGGACATAAAAACCCCTAAAAAGACAAAAATAGCCTAAAAGGGACTATAACAGACTATCTTTACACAAAACTGCAGGTACCTAAGGCAAAGGCAGGGGTCTAACCTGTTATAACTACAGAAAGCCTAGTTACACTACAGCTAAGTGCTAAAGCCCTCTAAAGAATAAGGATGCTATAGCTAACTAGAAGGAAACTACTTTAGAATTAAAGGAAGGCTTAAACCTTAGTTTAGGAAAAGGGAAAGGGCAGGAGGATTAATTCTATATCTTTCTACCTACATAGCTTTAAACTAGAAAATATAGGACCTAGGGAAATTAAGGGAAGCCCTTTACCTCTATCCCTCTTAGTTATTAACTATGTAGTGCACAGTTTAATCCTCTAAGCCTATAGAGGCTATAATTAATAGAGGTTCCTAGCTAAACTTAATATTAGCTACGCTAGTAAAGGAACATAATCTCTAAGTAGACCCCCTGCCTAAGCTGCTGGCTAAAGGCGTAGATAGGGGTAGATTAACAGTATATAGTACTACAATAGTAGATATAACTATTACTAATTTACATAGTTATAAAGAGACCTATTAAGTACTATTTATAGTAACAGACCTTTAAAGATACTTAGTGTACTTAGGTCTTCCCTAGATTAATATGTTTTATCTAAGGATTAGCTACGCTACTAGACGTATGCTCTTTTAGAGGAACAAGGATAATAAAGTTATCTAGTTTACAAAGGTAGCTACAGAAGACGCTAAGCAGTTTAAGAGCAGCATAAGAGAACCTAATACAGACGTCTATGCGTGCCTTGTTAACTTTATAGGCTATAGGGAGTTAGAAGATAACCCTATAGGTTATTTACCTCTAGAATATGCTAAGTTTGCAGATGTAGGCTTAGAGGAGGACTCTAAGAGTCTTCTAGAGCATAGCTACTACAATCTATCTATAACTCTAACACCTAAAGGTGTTCTACCTTACTAACTATTATACAACCTCTTAGTAACTAAGCTAGAGATACTTTAAAACTATCTTTAGGAGTATATAGCAAGAGGATAGATACGTTAGTTAAAGTCTCTAGTAGAGGCACCTATACTCTTTATTAAGAAGAAAGATAGCAGCCTAAGACTTTATATTAACTATTAGGGCCTTAATAAGGTTATAGTTAAGAACTAACACCTACTACCCCTAATTATAGAGTTACTAGAGAGGCTCTCTTAGGTGAAGTATTTTACTAAGCTTAATGTAAGAGAGGCCTACTATAGGATTTATATTATAGAGGGAGATAAGTAGAAGACTACTTTCTGTACTAGATACAGACACTATAAGTATACTGTTATACCTTTTAGCCTAACTAACGCCCCTACCTAGTTTTAAGCATACGTTAACTATGCTCTTATAGGATTAGTTAATATATGTTGCATTATCTATTTAGACAATATCCTAATCTACTTAAACATAAAAGAAGATTATATATAGCATGTAAAGGATGTACTATAAAGACTACGTAAGTCTAAGCTATACATTAAACTTAGTAAGTGTAAGTAGCACACTTAACGTATAGAGTATCTTAGATACGTAATTAGCCCTAAAGGGGTTAGTATTAACCTAGAACAGGTAAAAACAATCTAAGAGTAGCTATAACTATAAATAGTCTGTAATATTTAAGTATTTATTAGCTTTATAAATTACTATTAATAATTTATCTACATATTCTCTAAATTAGCCTTACTATTAACTAAAATAACTTATAAAACCCTAAAGTCTACTAGGGGGTCTAGCAATAAGAAGAGAGGAAAGCTAGAAAATAGACATTAGCAAAAAGGCAGATCTACTTTCTAGAAGCTTAAAGACGCTTTTACCTAAGTTCCTATACTCTCCTACTTTAATCCTTATTAGAAAACAAGAGTAGAGGTAGACGCGTTAGGAGGCGCAATCTTAGGCATATTAAGTTAAAATGTGCTAGAAGAAGACAGAACAGGTTAATAGAGGCTAATTAGTTTCTTTTCTTGTAAATTAATCTAAGTAGAATACAATTACAATACCTATAATAAGGAACTGCTAGCTATTATTAAGAGTCTAGAACACTAGCGCTACTACCTTAAAGGTATACACTTTAAGATCCTTATAGACTATAAGAACCTAAAATAGTTTATAGAAAATAAGACCCTTAACTATTGCTAGGTTTAGTCCTATCTAGCCTTAACTTAGTTTAACTTTATCCTTACCTACTAACTAGGGACTACTAATCCTGCAGATAGACCCTTAAGGCGACTAGACTATAAGGCAGAAATAGAGAAACCTTTACTAAAGTATAACAAAGCTTTTATATAACCCCTTTAAGATTTGTTCTCCTCTAAAGGAAAGAACAACTTCCTAGTGTTAGCTATTACAACACAGGCATCTCTAAGGTCTAAAAAACAATTAGAAATTGTTAAAGCCCTCTAAAAATTCTAAGTAAAGGAAAGTACTATAACTAGGGATCTGCTTAACTATAAGGAAGAGTCTATAGTAGAACTAGCCTTAGATGCAACCTCTAATAGATATAATACTAAAACAGACTATAATAACCTAAAACAATTAGTTATAGTCTACAAGGTGTTAAGGCACTTAACTACTCTAGAAGAGAAGTCTAAGGCTCTCTAAGAATGCTATAACAACCTACTTAGAGGACATCTTAGAGGTAAGAAGATAATAGAAAAGCTTTAACAACACTATAAGTAGAAGGGAATAAGGAAGGATACAAGAGACTATTGTAAAAGCTGCCTAGTATACAAGAAGGTAACTCTAGCGCGTTACAAGCTATATAGTCTCCTAGCACCCTTATCTCTACTAAACGCAGCCTAGGAGGAAGTTACTATAGATTTTATTACAGAATTACCTCTAAGCTGCCTAAGCAACTAGGTATACAACGCTATCTTAGTTGTAGTGTGTAGACTTACTAAAATAGCTTACTACATCCTAGCTAGAGCTGATTAGGACAGTACAGACCTAGCCTAATCCTAGATAAGAGAAGTTATACGCCTATATAGTGTCCTAAAGAAGATAATCTCTAATAGAGGCCTACTTATAGCAGCTAAACACTAGGATACTTTCTAACACTACCTAAACTTAAGAAGGGTGTTAACTTCTACTTATTATCTACAGACAGATAGGCAGACTAAAAGACAGAACTAGACACTTAAACAGTACCTACAGTGCTACTATTGCCTAGAACAAGACAATTAGAGTTTATAGATATTAGTTGCAGAATTTACGTACAATAATAGCATACATGTAACTATAGGCACTACTCTATTTAGAGTATACTATAGTATAGATCCTATTAGTCCTAACTAGCCTAGTATAGCTTATAGCAACAGAGAATTGCCTCTAGAGGAACAAGTAGCTAGCAAAGTTATTACTCTGCAACAAGAGTGCAAGAGGAAAATTATTACTATAAACAAATACTAGAAATTATACGTAGATAAGAAACGCTTAGCATATACGTTTAAAGTAGGTAATTAAGTAATAGTGTTAAATTAGCATATTAGGTTAATAAGACCTAAGAAGAAGCTTAACTAGAAATACCTAGGTCTAGGTTGTATAGTAGACTAGTATAGTCTAACAGCATTTAAAGTTAACCTTCTAGGGTTACAGAGCGTATATCTAGTCTTCTATACGTTACTGCTAGAGCTGTATAATCTAAAAGGTCTTATTCTACACCTAGAGGTCCTAATTATAGACACACTGCGTAAGTATAGTAATAATATCTATAAAGTAGACACTATACTAGATAGACGCAAGGGAGAACATAACTAGTAGGAATATCTAGTTAAATAGACTAGCTATAGAGATAAAGAGAACTCCTAGGAGCCTAGTTAAAATATCTCTAGTAACGTCCTTTAATAATTTTAGAAATCTAAAGGCATATAGCCTAAGAGAAATACAAAGGAAAAGCCTTATAGGAGTTAAGGGCAACCCTAAAAAAGAAGGGGGATAAGTAAAGGTAATAAGAGGATCCTAAAGAGACAACGTACCTTTACTAGTTTTCCTACAGGGTTTTTAGGGTGTTTAACAGCGTTATACTCTAGGATTACCTTAGCCTAACTTACAAGCATCTCTTAGGATCTATAATTATCTATTATAGACTATAAGAACCTAGTCTAAATTACAATAGTTTAATCTATAAGGGCACAAAGCTTCTAATATTACAAGAAGAAAACATAGGATATTAAAGCAAGTACTCTATTAAATTTAAGCTAAAGGCTTAGGTATATCTAGGATTTCTAGGGAAATCTAACTATAGAAATTATTTATAGTTATGTTGTTATACTAGCTATAATAGTCTATTAAGACCTATTATAACGCGCTCTTACTACTCTTAAACCTTATTATGCTTATCTAGCCTCTTCTGCAGAGTCTTAATCTTCTTAGACAAAGAGCCCTTCTTAGCGCTAGTAGCGAAGCTCTTCTCCCTTACAAGCGCAGCTATCTCTGTAACTAAAGCATTACCTAGTTTTCTGCGCTTAGAACTAGGGTTTAGAGCATAATTGCAAACCTTAGCCTATAATAAGTTAGAATAGTCTATCTAGAGACAAGATAAGCATATATACCTGCTTGCGTAGTAAATTAGTCTCCTTAGCAACCCTATTAGTAACAGCAGCCTTAAGGGTGCGCTTGCTAGCTTTAGCACGTACTAACATAGCCTTCTTGCTATGCTAACGCTAGTCTAGGCAGAACTTAGAGTAAGGGTCCTTATTATTAGCTATAGCACTAGTGTGTAGGTAGAGGTAAGTAGCGTAAGGGATGTAAGTGCTACTAGAGGTGTAAGAATAACCTATAATAGACTAAAACTACTTAAAGAGGACAACTTACTAACTATAGGCCTAGGAGATAGGCTAACAGAGGGACATAAGCTTAAACTTAGACGCTTTCTTTTCTATTTTAGTTAATAGGCGCTACAGGAGCTTATTATTAACTATGCCCTAGTCTAGGTCCTAGACGCTAAACTCTAAGGCCTAGAGAATATTGCAAATCTTAGCTAAGTTACTATTATGCTTTAAATAGAGCTGCTAGAGTTAGTTATAACCTATAAGGGGTTATAATTAGGCTAAAGGAGGGGAATACACACAGAAATACACTCCTAGTTAGAAGAGAAGCATTAGAAGCAGCGCATAACCTACTCTAACTTACCTAAGTCTATCTACAACAGCTATGCCTTGTACAAGTTAATATTAGCAGGGGTAATTTAGATATAGACACAACTAGTCCTTCTATAATACTTATACTAGCCTACAGCAAAGCTACAGATGCATTAAACACAGACCTAGTATAACTGCACGCTATTGTGCGCTATATTGTTGCCTACAGCGTTTAGATCTATAATCTTAAGTAGTCTAGACGTGTAGGGGGCAGTAGGGTGCAGTGTAGCAGGCTAGTAGGCTAGGGGATATACTGTTAAAATTGTTAGAGCCTAGAGAATCTAGTTAGCCACCTGTAGAATTATAACAACCTATAATAACCTATTAAGGGTTATCCTAGACTAGCAAAGAGGAACCTATCCTAGCTAGAGAAAAGCACTAACTTACTAAAAATTAGAGTAGAGTGTAGGAGTAATAGACTAAAATAGGGGATAACGTTAGGTATATCTAGGCACTGTACTAGCAACGCGTTGCCCTACTTATTTTCTAGGCAGTAGCGCAACTCCTAGGTAAAGGTAAAGGTAAAAGGGAAGGTAAAGGTAGAGCTGCCTAAACCTACGCATAAGCTTAAGGGAATACCTCTAAATACTAAAGCACTACTCTCCTGTAACTTTGTTACTGTCTAGTCTATAACAGACTATAGTTACCTACTCTACCTAAAAAGCCTATAATATCTATAGCTTAGGGCGAGCTACCTTAGAAGGGGGATATTATTAGGACTAATAAGTTCTAGTAGTTCCCTACAAGGCTAGCATGGCCTAATTAAGGAATAGGGGTGGCGTAACTATATAACGCAAGTAAATTGCTCTACTCCTTTAGTAGCGATTTGTCTATCCTTAACCTACAATACTATCCTCTACCTTCTAATGCTTAATAGCGTGCCACCCCTATTAAAAGAGAACCTAACAGTTACTCTTTAAGCTTGTAGATGCAAGCTACTTATACAACATTCTAATAGAGCATTACTTTAGCACCTTTTATAAGCTATAAGAACCCTCCTCTAGCTTCTTCTAGTAATTATATAATAGTATTACTTACAAGCCTTGCCTGTAAGCTAAACTTATACAAATTACTTAGTGTTTATAATTGCTACAGTGTTTCTAGCAGACGTTATAGTAGTAGAGTGTGTACCTGTATATTAAGCTAATCTAGGACACGCTGCGCGTTAATAGGTATAAGCTCTAAAGCCTTAAAGGCCTTCTTGCAGTTCTTGTATATAAACACGTTAAAAAACGCGTCTCTAAAGGCTAGAAGGAAGCCTTCCTTGTTAATGTAGAAGACGCGTTAGGATACTAAGGCTTATACGCATTAAGAGTACTTTACTTTTAATAGTAAGAAACATACTATATTAAGTAGCTAAAGGATGTGCAATAAGTAAGCAGGCATATAAAGAGTTAGAATCTTGTTTTCTAGGTAGTAGTCCTTAAAATCCTAGTTAAGGTAGCTCTTATAGCTGTCTAAGATAAGTAGCCTATATAACCTCTTCTAACGCGTCTTTGTATACGTGTTAAAATGCTTTAACTACTTAAGACTAAGTGCGTTATTAGTCTATCTGTTTTTAGAGACTAAGAGCTTCTAATTAAAAGGTATGTTAGTCTCCTTATACTAGGCAGAGATGTAGACGCGCCCTTTGTAGATAATAAAGGGTAGGATAGTATACCTAGCAGTGCAGATACTCTAGATTACTGTAACCTACTCCTAGTTGCCTAGCTAGATAAGTACTAGCCTTGTACGTCTCTCTAAGCCTGTAACAACCTTTATTAAGCTAATAACTCCTATCTAGAAGCCTGTCTTATTAAAGTTATAGATATTATTATCTAAGACTCTATACTAGTTAATAGTGTCTTATACAAGCTTAAACTAGAGGCTAATAACCTCTAGATCTTCCTAGAGTACTCTCTACTAGTCCTTTGCTTAATTAAAAGCTATCTTAAGCTATATTATATAGCTAACAAATTACTTTACCTAGTTCTTGCTAATAGGTGTCCTACTACATATAGCTAACAGTTTGTCTACAATATCTGCTACCTTATATAGCTAGGGGGCAAATCTGCGCAAATTAAGGTTAAGGATATATTATATAATTGTTTGCTCTTCTATTGCAGAGAGCTTTTAGCAGTTTAGTAGTGCTTCTTGTTAAAATCTGATTTTGTAGAGCTAAGTAGAGAGCTGTTAATAACGTACGCTGTAAGCAGCAGCAGCGCGTTGCATAGTCTGAAACTGTCCTACGTTATACGCCTAAAGCGCTAGAGTAATTCTGCCTTCTTGCTGAATTAATTCCTGTTTATGTTGTTGTTGCATTGTATATTATACAAGAAAGTTGCAATGCTAAGAAAAAGTGGCTGCTTCAATGGTCTGGCCGCTTCGATGGTCCTTTACGTTATGTTATTTAATCAATATTTCCAATAAAACCAAGCAAAACACAGTTCTTCACCGCATTGGTGTCTTTTTGTTCCTGAATGCGCTTTCCGCGCCAGGCTTAGCAACACGCCAGAAAAGCATTAGAATTAGGTTCTAGAAAACAAAAAGCGAATGGTGGCAAAACCTGGACTACAATTTCCTATTTTAAGTAATTTCTCCCTGTAGATGTACCTCTCTCTCTCGCTACAACCCCTCCGCACCTCTGTATAGAAGAGATAAAGCAATTTTACTTTTTTAATCAAATTCTACATGTAAAGCTACTACTACAGGTCTACTCTAAAACCTGCGCGACAGCGTTGTGTAGGTGTGGGTGAAAGTGCAGGTAAAGGTGTGGGCGCGTTGCGGCTCCTGCTGCACGCTGGTTGGCTGGGGCAAATATTTCGCACAACACCCATACCCCGCTTCGATGGAGCTCACCCCACTTGTGATCATAGCATTTCCGGATGACAGTCTGGAGGCCTCCACAGTAAATATGCAGCTACATCGATGATATTAATGCTTGTGTGACATTCTGTAAGGGGTCTACTTAACATGCAGCGCTTGTGCGGACCATTCGGACTGGCAAGAAGATCACTTGAGTAGGTGAGTCAAGAATGTAAGTATGTCCGAACTTCCACTTTCCGGTCGACTTTTTTGTTGTGATTCCTAAGCATAGTTGGGCTGAGTCAGTGATGCCACAGTTAGTATTTCGGAGAAAATCAACGGATTATAGGATAGCACCACATACACAAATCTCTATCTTTAGATTTCTCTTCAAGGAGTTGATTCTAGACTTGTGCAGTAAGATTTGATATGATACCGCTCAAAATAGAGCTGCAGCCCCATATCTAGAGAGTCTTTGAGGTGTTCATTCTAGTGTGCTCCAGACTCTGCAGCGTTTACGGTATAGCAACCCCATCAACTACAATATTCTCCCATCCTGGCCCTCCTAACAGCGCGTAGATCCTCGGCACCAAATACGACAGACCCACGATCTGGTCGTCTTCCTCTTCCTCAAGCGAAGCCAGCGTTATGAAACCCGCTCCATCATCATCGAATTCCTCTGCGGGCGGCTCACCCAACGCAGTCTCAAGCTCTGACTTCGATACCATTGCGCATGCCATAAAGCGCGATGTGCCTAGGAAGTCATCATCCTCTTCGCACTCCTGCAGCCATTTGGTAAATCGTCTGTCCGTATTAGCTACGGTTCCACAGACAATCACGTTCCATTTGCTTACTTGCATACTCTACTTGGGCCCACGCCATCCAGCGCGTCTCGATCTTCTTTTACCGCCCGATACGTTCAAACAGTTCTTCCGTATTGTCTTCTTCGAGATTGAGCCGAACATGTATGTTTGGATGTTCTATAAAGCGCGTCTAACCTTCGTCGTTGTCGTAGGTGCAAGGGTAGATTACGAAGCCCCATTTAAGGTTTGCGTTGCGTTGCAGGGCCTCACGAACTTGTTTTAGGTCATCCATGGTGTTCTTGGAAGGATTAGAAGCTAGCGAGGAGTGAGAGGAAGATGCTTATATGTGCGTTGGGGTTTGTGATGGAGAGATTTATAGAAGAAGAGTACAGCTCAGCTGTGCCACTTGCACTGAGCCAGATAGGGCGACTCGCGCCAAAGCGGGGGTCGTGTCTCCAATCAAGTGAATATCACTATGATGGATACGTTATAGAACATATCGTTGAGGTGAAGTTTCTGCGCTATCTCTACCCAGATATTTCTTTAAACTAACAGGATCAGCTACAAACGGTTATGATGTTCATCAATACAGTACTCACCAAAGACGCGAAAAGAAAGTCCTTCTTCGCGACCTGGTGGAACAAGGAGCTCTATGCTACAGTAGCGAATAGGGCAAACAAGCCGTCGATTACTATGGGTGATCAAATAACTATTAACAACATGGTTTTTGAAGCCCTTGTTCAAAAAAACCCCGCGAAGACTTCGTCTTGTGCGAAGAAGAGATTAACGGCTACAAAGGAAGAATCGGGAACAAGGCCAACCCTGTGGCGCCCACAAGGTACAAGAAAGCAGTGAATGAAATCGTCATGGGGGCCATAGATTCTAACGTGTACTCGAGTGCGCTCAGAAGTGTAAAATTCTACCTATGGGCTGTTTCAATGATTGCTAACACTTTTCTAAACTCTCGCTGTCTTTGAATATCTGAATGACCCTAAAGTGAAGTCGCGTCTCCAAGCGTCCATCAAGAACGTCGAGCACCTCACCAAAGAGAAGTGGGGCCTTACAAAAGAGTGAGAGTCATTTATAAAGTCGCACCTTGCAAGCGTAGAAACAAAAGCGAAAGAGTGGAACAAATATCGCATTGTCAAAGAGATAGAAGGTTAGATCACTGATATGATCACAAAGCTTCAGAAGACGGAAAAGGAGCTAAAAGTGAAAGAAACAGGAAAAGACAAGGCGGCCCACGAGAAGAAAGCAAAGGCAGCATCAGATAAGCTCAATGCGGAAATTAAGACGGCTAAGGCTGCGGTTGAAGCGCAGCCTAAGAAGCGCAAGATCTCAAAGACGATAAGCAACGCTCTTACAAACAAACGCAGCTCAACAAGCATTGCGCCTCTATCTAACACGCTGGCGTGTAATTCTGCAAACACGAAGGATCGAAAGTTCATCAGGGGTGTAGTCATGACCAGAAAGCTGCCCTAGTCTTCACACAATCAGTCCTTAGCGCCCAATACAGATACAAGTTTCACCGCGCTGTCTAGGACTCGCGGGGCAGCGACATCTTCACACAGCGAAGCACCCGAGCTGCTCAGGTACTATCGATGATCGGGCCATCCCTTTGGAAGACGCGCGCGCGGTGCAGCAGCAATCCTCCACAGCTCCTTTGAAAGCAACGACTGCACCACCGGCGGTCCATCAAACACAGCAGCCCTCTCCTCCGCCGCTCCTGCTACCGGAGATGATGCAGCCCAGCGCCGAAGAAGGTACTGAGGCTGAAGATGACGATGACCTGATTCGTCTTCAGCTAGAGGATGTAGAGCTTAAGATCCAGCTTGCGAAGATTGCGAAGAAGAAAGCGAGGGCGTAGTGTAATCGGGTCGCGAGACGAGTAGGCGCCTATTTCGGCCCACGAGTGAGTCGCGGCTCGTAGGGCTTTGATTGGGTCATCTGCACGCGCACAGCTTCTGTTGGAACAACTCTGATTCTGGATTCCGTGGGCGGCTAGGGCGTCGATGATGTAACATTGGGCATTGGGATGGCGTTGTGTCGTTGGCTATGCATGTACGTTCTATGATAGCCCCAGAAAAGTTTTTCTTCTTGTGATACTTCCTACTATTATTTGTTACATACTGTCTTCCCGTAATTTATCCCAGCCTTCTCAAGCTTAGAACTGGGGCCTAGACCCCTTGTAGCGTGTCAGTAGAGCCGCACTGCTACACAGCTGCCAGTCGCCTGATCTGGGATAGCGTAATCCGGAGTAAGGCGGAGCAGCCACTGTGGCGTCGATGCTGCTGACATACGGTTGAGCACTCCATGCTCGAAACACCAAGATGCAATGGCTTTCTCACATTTCTCAGGATAAGTCCGTAGGGAGTAAGAATTTACGTGTTGTTGCGCGAGCCATCATCTTTGCTTCAGATCTGGATACGAACATCGAGAATACCAGATCAGCAATGCTCATGCGAGCGACTGCACGATGAGTGGCATGACAATCTTGAATTATTGCATAGGTGCCACGGTCCTGAAATGATAGGGCTTTTTGAGCCCCTGGTCAGATATCTGGCCTAAACAATTGAAAGAGCGAGTACTTGTTGCCCTGTGAATGGCTATCGACTGGCGCCCGTGCAGATGGCTTACAAACACGATGGCTTTGACACTCTGTTTGTTGGGTTCTGGACAGGCTATGGCTATGTTCTAATTCAGATTCCGCCTCCTGCTGATCTTCAAGAGATGACTGGCGATCGGAAACTCACCAAGTAGCCTCAATAAACCAAATGTCGCTGCGACTTGCTGACATCACTGCTGTTAGCCTTCCGACGGTTTTTGTGGAATTTTCCAGGTCATAACTCGATTGATTAGATAGACCTGTAATTACAGGACTCAACTTGTATTGATAATTCAGACCCAAATCTCAATGCAGAGTCTTCAGAGAAGAACGGACGAATTTATACGAAGATACCTCTTGCTACCCGCTGCGTATAGACGTCAGAGTCTACTAGTGATTTGCGAACGTCGTGCGGTATACAATCTGTGAAGTCGGAGCTCGAGATGTTAGCAGTGGGTACGTAGTACCGGATGAACTCGGCCAGATCGAAATTCATGTGTGCCGTAAACCCACCATAAGAATATCTATGACCACCGTGTTCTTGTGAGCTACGAGTACCGAGCTCTAGTTCCAGACCTATGTCTGTAACCGTTCCCCAATGCTCCCACTCGCATCTGCGAATCATCTGAATTACTGTGTCAAAGAAATCGACGTCATATCGCTCGCCTTTCGCAATCTTCTCGTACGTCTGGAGTATACTCATACACTTCAACCCCTTATCAAGGGTCTGTTTGCAAAGCGGTAGTACAATGCACAGAGGTTGAAAGTCGTAACTTGCACCTACAAAAATTGCAACGTGTAGGTCATCCACGAGCTTGAGAATCAGATAACCATGCACGCCGGTGGCAGATCGTGGGTTGAATGGGAAAGAGGCCTCAAATGATTTCCCGTCCATGTCGCAAAATTTTTGCCATGATCGAGGATTGACGCATGGACCGCTGCGAGGGTGCTGATACGCTGCGCATGCCATTTCAGCACTCGTCTCGAGGCTTACGGTCCATTCGCGATACTCATCAGCTAGTGTATGGATCTGCTGGAGGGGCTGACGGAGTATTCTGATCATTTCGGTACCATAAGAGACATGTGTATAATGCGTTGATAACTGCGATCCGGAACTCCAATTGATTCTGTCCACGGAAACGCGCATGACAGTGAAGACTCTAGACCATGCCGTATGTCTCTTGACAAAAATGACGTCAGGCTGGACGACAAATCCATAAAGATCATGCACTCGAAGCCTATAGATGCATTCGAGCTTACCCGTAAGCAAATATGGAAGGGTCTGCACTTCCATATCGATCCCGGTGTTGTTCAAGTTCCAGCTTTGGTTATGGAGAGGAAGGTTTTCTTGCTTCTGACATATTCGCTGGTGTACTCTGGTAAAGCCGAAAAGCATGACGGATCCGAGGCAAGCATGCCAAACAACTCCACTGCAGTGCCTTGCCACAGAAATATGCTCGCATCTGTACTTGTTCTCATGATCTCCTCCTGCAACCTGCGAAACGCTCTCGTGCCTTCTCCATAGAGAAGGGGCATGTTGATGCCAAACAACCCTAGAAGACAATACACGCGGTCTTCTTCTCGAGTCGTTTGCCTTTTCGCTGACCATGAAAATTTGTCCGTGACACAGTACTCAGTAAAATCAAGATCATGCAAAGCCTTTTCCGGGATGCCAGTAGTCGTCGCAATCCTAGACGCTAGACCTTTCTTGGAGCCCATTGGTTTCCACTTATTATTGAAGAAATGGAGCTTTGAAGAAGCAAGCAACTCCTGAAGCGTCCAGTCTCGCGTGAACCAGGAGCTCTTATTGAAGTCCTCCATAGTTGTGGCGTCGTGTAGGTGGACATAACATATCTTTGCGCGGCGGTAGTAGGCGTAGATGCTGTTGATGGCTTCGCTCAACTCCGCACTACTCTTCTTGTCGATGCAGCAGGTATCGACCCAAACGGACTTAAAGCGTCTCTTCCGTGCTTTCGTGCAAAAGTCCCTAATCTTTTTGAAGCCGCTGCGATTCGAATGTAGATGTGGCTCTTCAAGTCCGCCGAAGGAAACCTCCTCGTCTTTCATTCATCGGTGAGATAGAATGGCGTAGCTCGGTACGTCGCTGTAATACTTTTCGAGCTTGAACGTCTTTGTATTGAGGAGCCACATTTGGCTGGGCCGATTCGAACGATGCAGAGTAGTTCAGTAGAGTCGTATCACAATGATTCAGTCGCAGACCGATACGTGTCGTCTTCTAAGACAAGCCTGGATAGGTGCTTGCCAAGCCGACCTTACTGCTTCCAATAACTTCCCGTTCTGCTTATGGGTTGTTTTCGAAAGACCTTTTACACCCCGTGACTTAGCGTCAGATAGGACGCTAGATGTGGGGTACTATGTCTCTGCACGCAACGCCCGTTTTCGCGCAACGCCCGCTTTTTACTAGTAAAATACTACTTATTTAAAAACTTTAAGAATTAATATCTCCTTAATTATAAGTTATTTTTAAAAAAGTCTAGTACTAAACTTATAGAGTATAATAAGCGCTATAAGTCTATTATTATCTTTTTATTAATTTATCTAAGATAAGTAATTTTTAGCTAAAAACCCTACTCTTTAAGTTAATATTTTTCTTAAGATTTTTATATAAGATAGAGTACTAGTAGTAGAGTACGTTTTATATTAGACATTTGAATTAATAAGCTTTAGTTTAAGAGTTATTAAGTAATTCCTTTAAATTCTTTAAAACTTATTTAAGAAATAAAAGAAAACTGTAATAACTTCCTAAATAACGCACCTCACAGGCGAACGGCGCACACGACCGAACAGCGCACTTTTGCCAAGACTCTCCCCTATTATACCACATTATGCCCTAGAACGCTGCACTCTGCGCCTTTCTAGCCTGTAACAAGCTATAATATTACTTAGAGACCTCTTCTACTTTATTCTTACACGTTTGTGCGTTGTGCCTACTCTCTCTGCACGTTCCACAGCGTCGCTATAATAGCTCACCCCCTTCAGCGCGTACCCTCTTCTTTAGCTTCTTACTATTACTACGCGCGCTAAACTCCTGTAGAGCAATTAAACGCTAGCCCTCTTTAACTATTAGTGTCCCTCCTGCCTAAACTTACTTCCTTTTGCGTGATTTACGCTCTGTAGCAGCCTCTAGGGCTGCTTAAAGCTTAGCGCGTTCTTATTTAAGCAAAGCTATCTTATGCGCTATACCTATAGCCCCCTTTATAAGGTAATTAAGCGCGCTAGTAGCAGAGGTTAGTAAGCTACCTATTTGCTTCTTATACTTGTCTCAAATTAGAGTTAATTAAGAGCTAAATTTAATAAGGTTCTTTAGGGTTTGCGACTGCTAGGGCTCTTTGTTAGTAGAGAGTAGTAGTAATAGAGTCTGTAGCTTCACATTAAGGGTTAATATGACCTATTGTAGGTTAAAAGGGACTAGTCTAGCCCCTTAGAACCCTCCTTAGATGTTGCTAGGAGTAATAGCTTTATTGTAGGCGTGTATAAAGCATAGCAGGAACTCTAGCTTTGTAATATAGGTTATCTAGGTACGTACTAGCTTATTAACCTAGTCCCTATACGCCTGCTTTAAAGAGGCAAAACAACCTACGTTAAGTAGCTGTAAGAGGTGCAATAAGTGCAGAGGCATGCATATAGGCACAATCTTGTTATCTTTGCAGTATTAGTAGAATACTATAGTGTTGTAGCTCTTATAACTGTTAATAATAAGCATATAGTAGGTACTAACAGTACGCGTCTTTGTATGCCTGTTAAAGTGCCTTAACTACTTAAAACTAAGCTTGTTGCTAGTCTAGCTGTTATTAGAGTTAGAAAAGCTCTAACCTAGGGGTAGAGCGTCTTCCTTAAACTAGGAGTGAGGGTAGCAGCGCAATTTAAAGATAATAAAGGGTAGAATTACCTATCTAGTTACGTTAACGCCTTAAGTAACTATTACCTACTCCCTATTGCTAGGCTGTATTAACTTTAGTTATCTTAGTAAATTAGCAGCTGTAACAACTACTCTGCTGCTTATCTAGCCTATTATAAAGCCTGTCTTGTTAAAGTTGTACGTGTTAGCGTCTAGGATGCTATACTTAGCTTTAATATTAGCTACAAGGCTAAACTAGCCCTATATAACTCTAGAATCCTTACAGAGGGCTCTCTTGTAGTTATACTTGCGATTAAACTTTACTTTAAGCTCTAGCGTACGTAAAACAAACGTACTAGCCTAGTTTAAGCTAATAAGGCCTAAACTACGCTCTTCTCGCAGACAATTAGCTATATTAGCCACATCTAAGAGCTAAGGGGGTGCCTATGCTCCACAAGCTTAAGAACGTACATAACAATAACCTCCTCCTCTATATTAGTTAGATTCTGTGAGTTAGCTATAGAATTATTGCGTGAAGGTTATCTAGCGCATTGTGCGCGCAGTGTAGTTTTAGAGGTACTATAGACAGCTGCAGCGCGTTGTACTAAGAGATTAGGGTTGTTTTAAAGAGCTGCAAGCGCAAGCTGTATCTAAGACTCTTTTAACGCGTTAATTTTGCTCTATTATTAAGGCATTAGTGTAGAGAGGGAGATTTGGTGTGGTCTTGGCAAAAGTGCGCTGTTTGGTTGTGTGCGCTGTTTGCCTGTAAGGTGCGTTAATACTTTTATATTAAAAAATTAAAATAATAAATATTTACTAATTTAATAGCTAAAGAACTATAAGGTTACTATAGATAGGCAGAGGTACGCAGGATAGATAGGCTGCCTTTTAGGGTAAAAGGTATATATTAATAGATATAAGGTAGGCAAATCCTTAAGACGTAAGTGTGAGGGCACTATAGGCAGGCAAGAGAGATAGGACAAAACGTATAGTATTAGATAGGATAAGACAAATCCTTAGGAGTTAAGCCCTAAGGATTTAGGAGAATATATACGTGTGTGTAAGCTCTAACAGGTTACTAGAGTAGCTCTAAGGTGTCTCTAAGGGTTAGCATGCCTAAGGTAGAAAGCCCCTAATAATAGCCCCCCTTCTTACAGTCTGTCCTAGGCTGCTAAACCCTATATGCCTAATACTTGCCTATTTAAACTCTAAAAAAACCTCTAACGTAAGAGGAAAATAGTTAGGAGAAAGCTAGCTTGCTTATTAGTAGGTGTTTAGATCTATTAGGTTACGTTAGCACAAACAACTCCCTATAGGGTGTAACTAGCACTAGTTTACTACTTGCTAGGTAACCTTACCTACAGATCTATAGGGATTATTTAACTCTAAAACCTGTAGTTAGGACTGTTAGAGAGTTAGGTAATAGTTTAGTAGATTACTAAACAAGTGCCTAGCTAGTACTGCCCTATAGGGTGTCTACAGCCTTACCCTAGTCCCCTTAAGGATCTAGTACTCTTAGTCTAGTAGCCTTAACCTCTAGGAGTATAGTAGAAAATATAGGACAAGCTATATAGTATTTGTATGTTAGGGGCTTTCTACCTTAGGCATGCTAACCCTTAGAGACACCTTAGGGCTACCCTAGTAACCTGTTAGAGCTTACACACGTATATATTCTCCTAAATCCTTAGGGGCTTAACCCCTAAGGATTTGTCTTATCCTATCTAATACTATACGTTTTGTCCTATCTCTCTTGCCTGCCTACAGTGCCCTTATGTGACAGAGCTTGCAGGACTATACTTAAGTAATTAATTAATTTAATTAGTGTCTATTTTTCTATATAGAATGTGCTGCTTAAATACAAATAAAATGTATAGGTTACGTGATCTTGCTTAACAAGCGTTTAGCTAGTATTAGGGCTGCTTAGAACTAGCGTTGCTAGGGTAGAGCAGCTTAACTAAATTAGCACGCTCTGTTAGAAAATAAGCTGCGTATGTGACTCTACGCGCTTAGTTGCGCAACACACCCCCTAGTTAATCCTGTATTAGGAACAACTAAACTAGGAGCGTGCCCTTAGTAATTGTAGGGCTCTAATCTTAGATTTTTATATTTCCCTAGATATCTAAGATTACTGCGCGCCTGCAGCGTACTCTAGGTGCTCTTCCTTTTAAGAGACCTCTCTAACTTTTAGGCTACTGTTGCAAGCAGTTTGTTGCTAGTTTAGGCGCTTATTTTTAATAGCTAAATTTTCTAAGCCTATAGCTAGCTATTAAGCTGCTTAGTTATAGTTAAGGTAAGCACTTCTTAGGTTAAGCATTTCTAGGTAGTAAGAGTAAGCGTAAGGACTATAATCTAGAAGCTTTACCTTTACTAACCTAGTTACTTCCCTATATAAGTGTTCTACCTGCTTAATTTCTCTGTTTCTCTAGTTATATTAATTAATATGCCTGTAAGTATACTAAATTATTTTCTGCGCGCCTAAGTACTCTCTAGCTAATTGTTTCTAGCTTCTTGATTTGTTAATAGCTTTATTGTTAGACGTTGTCTAACTAATCTTGCTATTAACGTTTTCCTAGCTCTTTTTAGAGGTTTGCTAACTTAGGTATAGAAACAAACTAAAACCTAGCGCTGCGCGCGCACTGCCGCCGCCTCCGCCGCCTAAGCTGCTGCCTAAGCTAGCAGGCTGCCAGCTGCCTGCTCACCTTCGCCTGCGCCCTTGCCTAAGCCTGTGGTTGCAGCTCTGCCCGCTCCTTCAGCAGTTGCTACTGCCACTGCTGCTATAGCTGCTGCTACTGCTGCTGCCTATGCTGCTGCGCTGCCGCTGCCGCCTGTGCCTGCGCCTGCGCCTGCGCCCCCGCCCCCATCTTAGGCGCTCTAGTGCCTGGTGCGCGCAGGTTGATACCCTGCGCGTACTGCGTGGACGCGCTGCTGGCGAGCAGCTCAGTTGCGCTGTGCGTTGACAACGCTGCTGCTAGCTACTGCAGCAAGCGCTGCTAGCGTTGTGCCTTTAGGCACTCCTGCTACCTACTATATGTATTTTCTTTAAAAAGAGCAGTTAAGTAGTAGACTAACAGCTTATAGCCCCCTGCCCTTAAGCTGCTTAGGCTTAAACTAGTAGAGGAGCTTGCTTCCTCTAGTAGAGTAACAACTTTAGTAAGTAACTTAGTTTTTAGTTAATAACAGTAGCTAACAAGCGTTTAGTAGGCTACTAACCTGCGTACTGCTATCTAGGTAGTAAAGGGCCTGCTTGCAGATAGGTACGAATTTTAAGTACTTATTTGTAAGTAGGTTCTTTAAGATAAAACCTATAGGGAGGGGTTATCCTCCCTACCTATAGTTAATTTGTTTTTTGTAAGCTCCTTAGCTGCCAGGCGTACGCTTAAAAGAGCTGCTACTAGCAGTCTAGGGAGACTTATACCTATTTAGGGAGGAGTTGTCCTCCCTAGTAATTTAAAGATCTTCTCTTTCTCTATTAACCTACTCTTTTTCTGTAACTAAGTCTTTCCCCTCTTAACTAATGCTCTGTAAGTTTAAATGCAATAGAAAGCGCTTATAAGCTTGTCTAGGAAGCGCTTTTGTAAGGCTGTTAGCTAGCATCTTACTTGTTTTAAGGTAGGTTACTTAGAGGTTTCCCTTGGCGTACTCTTGTTTTAACTACATATTTTAGATATCTACATAGCGCAGCTAGGTAGTAAGCTGCTTGCTCTCTTTAACTACTAGTTAGATAGTTTGTTAGTTATTATAGAAAATCTCCTACAGCACCCCTAAGTCTAGCTAAAGTTCTCCTAGGAATTGTTTTAGAGCTACTAACTCTTTAGCCACATGCTCTAAAGCAAGTAATTTAGCCTTAGTAGTAGAAGTAGTTACTGTTAACTGCTGTGCAGCTTTCTAGATAATTAGACTACTAAAGAGCTGCACAATATACCCCTAGGAAGATTAACAGGACTCTCTATTGTTAGCAAATAAGGCGTCTCTATATATAAGCAGATAACTGCCTTTGTAAGCGCTGTACCTTATACCTAGATACTTTGTTCTATACAAATAAGCTAAAACCTAAGCAGCTGCCTTAAAGTAAGCAGCTCCTAGATTTGTTAAATAATAAGATAGCTAAGAGGCAGCATATGCTACATCTAGTTAAATTATAATTGCTGTATAGAGTATAGACCTAACTTGTTCTTAAAACGCTTTAACCTCTTGTTTTAAAGCTTCTCTGCTATATTTAAGCAGCTCCTCTGTAGGAAATAAGACTGCAGAGAAGGACCCCTTCTCTACTATCTTAAATTTTGTAGCAAGCTTGTTAATATAGGAGTTGTGCGTGAGAGTTATAGTACAAGCCTCTTAGTTTCTAATTATTTAAACGCCTAGAAACTATTTAGCAGCTCTATAGTCTTTAATTTAATACTTTTCTATTAACAAGCTTATTAGCTGTTTAGCAGCAGCTTAATTGTTGTTGTAATAGGCTAGGAGAATATTGTTAACATAGAAGAGTAGCACTATTTTCTGTTTAGGATTATAGAACAGGCACAGCTCTTCTTTTAATGCTAAGAGACTAAGCTTCTAGAGCGTACTAGAGAGCTCTCTATACTACAGGACTAGCAAATTGCGTAACCTGTATAGAGCTTGTAGTAGTAGAACAACTTGCTTAGGTTTCTTAAATCTATCTAGTAATTTATAGAGCACCTAAGGTTTGTCCTAGCAGCTTGCGTTTAGAAACGCGCTAGTTACGTTATACTAACAGAGCTCTAGGTTAAACTAGGCTATAATTGCTATTACAGTGCAAAACAAGTAAGCAGCAAGCGTTGTAGCGTAGGTTAAGACAATTAAATCCTTTGCCTGTAGATCTCTGCGTACGCAGATCCTTGCCTTACATTTAAGAAAGTAGCTATCCTAGTTAAATTTGTAGGTAAAGACCTATTTAAGCAGCAGGGGCCTTAATAAGGCGCTTAATTAGTTAATTTCTCTCTACGTTTCCTTCTTAATAAGCGTGTCTATCTCTTTTTAGCAGGCCTAGCGAAAAAGAGCTCCTAGTAGGTGATAGAGTAGATCTTTCCATTTGTTTAGCAGTAGAGGGAGCTTGTCCCTGTGTAACTGGCGCTCGTTTTAAGCAACTAGTCTTTCCTTCTTTAGAGTTAAGGCAACAATTACTGCGTAGGCAGTAAGCAGCTCCCTTCTATCTATGCTATATTTGTTCGCATGTTTAAACAGTAGGTAGATAAGCTAGGAGTATCTGTGATTATTTATAGAGCTTATCACAGAGTACTAACCTGCTCTGTTATTAGCAGGCTTGTTGCGCTTGCGGTTCTCTATCTAGCAGCTCTGTCTTGTAGGTAGGCCCTAGACTCTCCGCTGATACGCGCGTCTCCTGCCTGCCTCATCCGCTTGCGTTAATCTTTAAGAAGGTATTAGAATAAGTAGTAAAGCAGGTCTTAGTAGATTATTAAGATCCTTACTATCTACTAGCTTGCTCCCTTCTTCTACAGTTGAGTGCACTTCCCGTAAGCTACTAGTTAGATTATCCTCCTTATTAGGAGCTTCCTGCCTATACTTAACTGCTCTAGTTTAGGCGTTTAGTTAGGGGAAAGTAAACCTGTTTCTTGGCGTTGTTCTACACAGATCTCTAGCAGCTTGCTGGCTAAGCTTGCCGCGCGTGCAGTATCTATCCTAGGGGCTCCCTCTCTACTAGACTAGCCTTCTAGCAATTAAGGTTCTCTCTAAGTGTTACTCCTGAGCTAGTGCTCAGTGGACAAGCTAAGCGATAGGTCTCTTTGTTCAAGGGGAGCTCTATTGCTTCTCCTACCTCTATTATCTTATTAGGTTTATGTAGAATTTCTACAACCACTTCTGCTTCTTAGACTGTAAGGGCTAACAACTTATCTAATTTGTTGTAAAAGAGCTCCTTGTTAAAGGTTACGTTGCGCGTTGTAATTACCTAGTTTAGTTTAGGGACCTATATCTAGTATATGTTAGAAGCTTAGTACCCTACTAAGTATCTGATATAACCCCTTAGAGTTACTTTAAAGCTTCTCTAATTACGCCTAGCTGCTTGTTCCCTGTTTAGGGATACGCTCTGCAGCTATAGGCGTATATCCCGCTCTAATTAGGTCTTAGATTAGCTGTTAGTGCTCTTACCTGCTTAGGTTTGTACCAGCAGAAATAGTAAGTAAACCAGCAATTAAGCTCTTTATTTAGGCTCTGCAGCTTGTTTAAGTAAGTTAGACTTATATTATAGAGCTATGTTGCTGCTGCTACAACCTCTAGCTAGAGCTTCTTAGGTAGGTTTGCACTGCTCCTTATTTTAATAGATTTAGTAATTATTTCCTGCCCTACTCTTTCTGCTGCCCTGTTTGGCTTGTAGGTATATAGAGGTATACGCTTAATATCTATTCCCTTATTAATTGCCCAGCGCTCGTATTGGGAGCTCCTTGCCATAGGAGAGTAGCAGTATTATTATCTTAACTTATCTTGCAGATACGGAGCTTGTACTAGGTACGTACCTAGCTTAAGAAACTTATAAGTACCTGTAGTATCTCTACTTAAGTCTTCCCTAGCAGTAAGTACGTAAAGAGCTTCCTACTATAGTACTCCTTAATTAAAAGTATCTATAATTTGCTACTCCTTCCTATAGGCATATTAAACAGATCCTAGCTAATTCTCTAAAAGGGTTTAGCAGGTTTTTCCTGTTTCTGTTAAGATATAACTTGCTTAGCGTAGGTTATTAAGTAGACCTTACAATCTTTTTAGAGCGTGCTGTTAATGTGTACGCTGCGCGCTTATTGTACTAGTGCTTTTAGAGCTTCTAGGCCTAGATAACCTGCTCTAGTGTGCCAGAGGTGTTTAGCAGAGCTTTATAGGTAAGACTTATATAATTATTTTGTTACTGCGTTAAGGATTAGAGGATAAGAGTAGTAGGAAAGTAGCTTGTATTTAACAAAAGTAAGGTTGTAAGCGCGCTTAAGAGTAGCACATACAACACTCCTATTTAGATTGTTAATGTACCCTACTTAGAGCGAGCTGTCCAGCCCTAAGTACTAAACTCCTTTCTCTTAGAGGCGTGCCTTAGAAATAATGTTAACGTAGAAACCTTCTACTACTACTACATCCTTAAGGAGCAGGTCTTCTGTATACAGGCTGCGCTTTCTGTGTAACGCGTTTTTAAACAAACAAGCTCCTCGTCCTACTACTAGAAACGCTTGTGTGCCTACCTCTATAGTGTTAGTAGAGTTAGCTGGGCGAAATAACCTAGGTACAAGCTAATCCGCGCTGTTGACTAAGTGTGTAGCCGCTCTATTATCTAAAATTGTACTCTCTAAGAGCAGATAAGCGTTAAAATCCATAAGGTTGTAAACCCTAGGTTTCTTAGCTAGGTTGCTTAGTTACATTATTTTTAGATTAATTAGAGCGGCCTGTACATTGCTAGGAAACTTAACTTTAGGTGGGATACCTTTTGCTAGTAGAGCTGTTATTGCTAATAGAGCTTTTAGGGTCTAATTAAGCTGCTTAATTGCCTTCCTAGTATCTGTATACTCTTGGCTCTTGAGCCTCTAGAGAGTATCCTTGCGATAGCTTTCGCTTATATAGATAGGCAGTAAGGAGCTCCCTCTAACTGCTGTCTCTAGGCGTTAGCAGTTAGTTAGTTTCTACTTATAAGTTTCTCCTTTTTGTTTACAAGGGCAGGAGTACCTACTTAAGCTCTTAGAGTTAGTAGCAGGAGCTTAAGTAGTATCTATTTAGCTTCTAAATGTTGCAAATACTCCTAGGTTATCTTTCCCTGCTCTTATAGTGTGCTTATGCATTAAACTACTAAAGACCCTACTTACTTTGTCTAAGTTAAGTGAATTAAGCCCTAGGATACTATCCTAGATAATCCTTTAGTTTATAGTACAAGCCTAATCTAGGGCAATCCTATAACTTAAGGCATCTAAGAAATCCTGCACAGCAAGCGCCCTATTAACCTCTAGAAGCTTGTATAACTTAGCTCTTCTATAGAGGTATAACTACCTGTTGTACTAGTCTTGTAGAGCAGCTCTTGACTGTTTAGCTGCTCTAAGATACTGTTGGTATTCTGCCCTGACCTAGTTCTAGGTGCTAACATCTGTTGGAGCGAGCTCCTCTTTTAGTGCTTGTACAAGCAATTGCAGCGTTGTAGTGTTATTAGTAACAAGCTTCACTATTACTAGTAAGAGGATTAATAGCGATACTGTTGTGTTAACCTAGTTCTAGATCTTCTAAAGGCGCTCTGCCTTAGCAGCCTACTTGCTTGCTCTAATCTTGTATCTAAGGAGCTTCTTGTTATAGTTCTTAACGCTTGTTTAGCCTAGAGGCTTGTTAGGTTAGGTGCTCTAGCTTTAAGTAGATTAAGCTGGTAGTTAAGTAGGGAGCAAGCCTATAATAGGTAGTTTAGGCGCTCCTTTGTGCATGCCTAGGGCGTCTTTAGCGTCTAGATCTACTATATCCTATATGTTATAAAGCTTAGCGTGCCACGTAAGTTAGATGTACTAATTAGGCTAATTAGATCTTGTTTTAAGCTGATAGGGTCCTGTAGGGACACCTAAGAGAGCTTGCTTATTGTAGTTAATAAGCTCGCCTATAGTAGCGTTTGGTAGGGATAGAAAGATAATTAGGTAATTAGAGCAGTTAAGCTAAGTCTAATAAGCTCGTTTGCTGAGTGCGCAGGGAGATCTACTGTGCTTAGGAAGCTGGGCTTATAACTGTAACAGAGCTTGCAGGACTATACTTAAGTAATTAATTAATTTAATTAGTGTCTATTTTTCTATATAGAATGTGCTGCTTAAATACAAATAAAATGTGTAGGTTACGTGATCTTGCTTAACGAGCGTTTGGCTAGTATTAGGGCCGCTTGGAACTAGCGTTGCTAGGGTAGAGCAGCTCAACCAAATTGGCACGCTCTGTTAGAAAACGAGCTGCGTATGTAACTCCACGCGCTTAGTTACGCGACACCTTACAATTTAAATCCTTTATACTCCCTCTTGGAAGAGGCAGTTAAGAGAGATATCTAATTTTTTCTATACCTATTACAATAGTTGGAAATCAACGTTGCCTACGTGCTGCTGGCAACAACAACGCGCTAGGCTTGCGACAGCCTAGCCCTAGTAGTAACCTAATAGATCCCTAGAGGTATCCTATACACAATATAGTAGCGAACTTGTTACTACCTAGCATACCCCTAGTTAGGAACACAACAACTAGTACATCTAACCAACTGTTAGGTCCTACAGAATTAGGAGACAAACAGGCTTGCAGCCCTACTAGTACTCTAATAGATGTACTACCACATCTAAGTTAAGTTAACCTAGTAACTAGTTTAAATGCAGACCCCCTGCCTGCAGCAAAGGCGCCTAGGCTAGATCCTATAGCTATCCTAACTACAGGTTAACACTTATTTATTAAGTAACTCCTTAAGAACCTTTTTAAGGCAGAGCTTACTAGAGCTACTAAGACTAAACTAACTATCTAAAGGAATTAGATTAATTAAGCCTTATAGGCCCTAGGCCTAACTAAGGGCAGGAACTAGTTAGAGCCTATGCGGCCAGCGTTTAACAAGGCTAGAAAGATTATCTAGGTTTTAAACAACATTTAACCTAAACCTAAGCTAGGCACTAAGAGTAGAGCTCTATCCCCCTAGCAAGTAGACTAGTAGATTAAAGACATTAAGACTGCCTTCTAATACGCTTAAGTACTAGAGGACTCTATTATAAGAACCTACTAGGCTATAGGTACTATCTAGTTTAGCATCTATTGCAAACTAATCTAACAACAGATTAACTAAGAATCTATCTAATTATAGTCTAACCTAAAGGCGGAGGAGGAGCAACTAGTACAAGACCCTATCCTTACTAAGTATAAGAACTACACTAAGTTCTTTAACATTAAGTAGAGAGATAGTAATATAGTTAACACCTTCTTAATGCTGTTAAATTGCTAAGAGTTACTACTACTATATAGCTTCTTTAAGTTTAATAATAGTACTAAAGACTATAACTTTAAGATTACCTTTATATAGTCTAAAACTCTACCTTATCTCTAACAGGAGATCTAACGTAACAGCAGCCTAGATAACATCTAATAATAGCATAAGTTTAAACAAGCTCTCTGCAACGTAGAGACAGCAGCTTGCCCTGCAGCTACTTATAGGAGTAACAACGTTAACTATAGCAAGAGGTATGCCATATCTCCTAATTAGAAGGGAAATAAGAGACATGCTAGCTGTAGAGGCACGCCTGCCTGCAGCTAAGGCAACAGCACCCTAGCAGCCACCTAACTAAACAATAGCAATAATAGTTAAGGTTAGAACAAGGACTAGGGCAGCTAAAAGAGCTATTAGAAGAACTAGGGCTACAACCCCTTCTAAATAGGAAGTAATAGCAACTCCTAGTTAACAGGAGAGTTAGGAAAAGGGAAGCCCTAGTTACTAACCTATCCTAACTACAACTAGGGCCTAAGACTAAGGGAAAGCAAACCTGCATTACAGTTACTGCATCCCTCTAGGGCCCTAATAGGTTCCTAACATTGCTCTAAGCCCTCTATAACTTAGGAGCAGAGCTAAACCTTATTAGCTAACGCGTAGTAGACAAACTACACCTAGAACACAAACTATTCTATTAAAGACTAATAGCTACATTCCTTAATAGCAACTACCTAGATATTTAGCAACCCTATAATCTAACTATTAATTGCCCTAATAGCAATAGTACAGTTAAATCTATAGGCCTGTAAGAGTTCTAGTTAGCTGCTTTTAAAGGGTACAACCTAGTACTAGGCTACCTATAGTTAGCATCTGCTAACCTATACATACGCTTCTCTAAAGGCATATACAAGTAGTTCCCTAAGGACGCAGAGAGAGTACATATTACTACTATATAGGACTTGTTCTACTCTATAGAACTAGGGGAAAAGGCGTACCTTATGCACCTAGGCAACTTAGTATACTAAGTCCTAGAGGAGGCAATTAACACCCTATTAGGAAGTAACTAGGAAGACAGTAGACTACTACTAGCCTAAGGGCTAAGCAGGGACGCTGTCCTTAACACAGAATACTTCTATAATAAGGGACTCCTCTAGCTCTAGAACAAAATGCTTAAAGCTATAGACTACCTTTAGTATTACGTTGCGCAGTACCTAGACCTATTATAGCTCCCTAAAGCTACAGGGAAGCGCATAGTGGCAAGCATTATTTAGGAGCCCCCTTAACGCTCTAGGATGCTACCTACAGGCATAGCCTAAGTCCTCCTAGACAATAATAAAGACTACCCTTCTATTAACCCTGCAGACAACAAACTAGACCTAGAGGAGCTTAAGCACGTCCCTCTAGAGCTACACTACAAGTAGTTTGCATTTAGCAAGTACTAGTCTAGTGTATTAGCACTGCATTAGGATTATAATCACTCTATTAATATTAAACTAGGAAGCAAGATACTAAACATGCCTATCTATAACCTCTCTAGGAAGGAGCTAGAAATACTATAGGCCTACCTTAATACAGTATAGGAGAAAGGTTAGATACGTCTAAGCAAGTCCCCTGCTAGGGCACCTATCCTGTTTGTGCTAAAAGCTAACAGTATACTATAACTCTGTGTAGACTACAGGGGCCTTAACAAGGTTACTATCAAGAACTAGTATCCTATTCCCCTTGTAAATAAGATGCTAGACAGGCTGTTAAAAGCTACTATCTTCTCTAAGCTAGATCTACGTAATGCCTACTATAGGCTCTAGATTAAGGAAGGTAACAAGTAGAAAATAGCTTTTAAAACTAGGTATAGTTATTTTAAATACCTAGTTATGCCTTTTAAGTTAGCAAACGCTCTAGCTACATTCTAATCCTATATCTAGAGAGCCCTAGGGGGTTTTATTAACTACACCTGTGTAGTTTATCTAGATAATATCCTTATATACTTAGAGTATAAGAAGGATTATTAAGCCTATGTTAAGGAGATCCTAGATTAACTTGTTAAATAGGGGTTGTTTTGCAAGGTAAGTAAATGCTTATTTATAACAAAGTTAGCTAAATTCCTAGGCTTTATTATTACACCTAGCAGAGTAGTTATAGACCCTATCTGTGTGCAAACAATCTAAGAGTAGCTAGAGCCTAAGGGATACAAAGATATCTAAGTGTTCCTTAGCTTTGCTAACTTCTATTAAAGGTTTATCTTTAACTACTCTAGGATTGTATGCCTGTTAGTAGACTATATAACCTCTGCCTAGAGGCTAGAGTTAGAGCTAGGAGGCTCTGCTACAACAAAGGGGGAAGAAAACGCTAGTAAAAACCTACAAGGGCCTAACAAGATAGTACAAACTATAGAGTTAGCTAGAGGAAGTACGCTAGGCCTTTCTTACTATTAGGAAGAAGTTTACTAAAGCCCCTATGCTACAGCACTTTAATCCTAACAAGCTAATTATAGTCCTTACTAATGCATTAGACTTTGCTATAGCTGCTATATTACTACAACTACAATTATTAGAAGTATTAATAGAATAACACTAGAAACTAGTAGCGTTCTAGAGCAGGAAGTTTTAAGGCCTATTAATTAGATAGCATACCTATAATAAGGAATTAGCTGCAATTATTAAGGCATTTAGGTAGTAGTAACACTACCTTAAGCACGCCCTGTTAATAGTCTAAGTACTCTCTAATTATAACAACCTGCAGTACTTTATAACTACAAAGGAGCTCTCCCCTAAGCAAGCACGCTAGGCAGAAGAGTTAGCTAGGTATAACTTTAAAGTTAAATATAAGCCTAGACTAGAGAACCCTACAGACAGCCCCTTAAGGCGCCCTAATTATGCAAAGGGACTAGTTATTAGAGAGTAGCAGGCACTACGTAACGCTATGCTGCTAACTCTCTAGTAGAAGCTTTAAATATAGACTATCTAGAAGTCTAAGGCTTAAAACGTTAAATAGGCAACTAGGGTAACAGGCAGCCCTAGTAGGGGTCCTGCGGGATCCTAGCAACTCTCTAAAACTACCCCTAAGGAATTCTACCTATTAACAGGTACTAGAGATACGTCTCCCTTAGCTCTTAACCAGCTATCTACAGGCTATAGCAGCTAGGGTTAATCTAAATTATTTAAAGCTTAGGAACCTAGCTTTAATGTTACAGAGGCTCTCCTTTATAACCTTAATAGATAAGTTAGGTTACCTACCTACCTTGCAAACAATACTGCGTAAGGCAAATCTACATACGCCCTAGATATACTAGAACGCTTAACTAACTATATTAAATAGGTTTAGGAGCAGGACGCTGCCTATAAGTTGCTAACAAGTTAGGAAGCAGGCAGAGCAGCTAAGGGTTACTACTACTAGGAGGTTAACCCTAGTAGGATCCTGCGCAGGAGTAGGAAAGTGTAGATTCCCTAAGACGTAACTCTTCGCTAAACTATCCTTACAAAGAACTATAACAACCCTATAGGGGGTTACTATAGTTACAAGAAGACTGCCTAGCTATTAAAATAAAAGTACTACTAGCTAAACCTAAAGAAGGATGTATATAAGTACGTTTAGCGTTATGCAGCGTGCTAACTAAATAAGATCTGCAGGCACAAGCTATAGGGGTTGCTGGTCCTACTCCCTGTACCTAATACACCCTAGCAGCACTACTCCCTAGACTTTGTAACAGACCTACTAACGTTAAAGGATAACTAAGGGAACAAGTATAACTTAATCCTAGTCCTAGTTAATAGGTTTAGTAAGTATGTCTAGTACCTGCCTGTAACTAAGGTAATTACTTCCTAGAGGGTAGCTAAACTACTGCTCTAGCAGTGCTTCCTTAAACATAGTCCCCTAATACCCTAATATTAGACTATAGATTAGTGTTTACTAGTTAATTCTAGTCTAATATCTACTACTATTTAAAGATTAACTATTGCCTTATAACAGCCTTTTACCTATAGACTAATAGGCAGACAGAGCGCTAAAACTAGGAGTTAGAAACGTACCTACGCATCTATATAAACTACTAATAGGATAACTAGGTAGATTTGTTGCTATACGCAGAATACGTATATAACTTAAAGGCTTACTTAGTATATAGAGAGTCCCCTATTAAGGTAGCTTACAGGATTAACCTGCAAGGCTTTAATAGAGTCCCTAACAAGCACTAGTTACACTGCCCCCTAGAACTCTAGGCTAACAGTAGAAAGGCACTAGACCTCTGCCAGCAGGTAATTAGACGGCTAGAGCAGTAGCACAATCTGTAGGTAGCAGCGAAGGATAGCTTAGAGTACGCCTAGAAGAGCAATTCTTATTAGTATAACACTAAGTAGGTAGACAGACACTTTACTAAAGGTAAGCAAGTACTACTCTAAGCAAAGAACCTAACAACTAGTTAACTATCTAAGAAGTTTAACGCCTGTTACCTAGGTCTATTTACTATTGTAAAGAAGATTAGCAAACTAGCTTATAAGCTAAACCTACTACTATTAATAGATAGAGTGCACCTAGTGTTTAATGTATTGTTACTTGAACTATAGAGGGAACCCTTCGCAGAGAGGAGGTTCTAGCTAGGTCCTACGCAGATCCTAGAGAACACTCTCCTAGTTAAGAGGTATAAAGTTAAAGGGATCCTGCAGCACTGTAACACTTAAGCCTGTAGGCGAGAGTACCTAGTAAAGTAGCTAGGTTAGCCGAATAAAGCAGCTACCTAGGAGCTACTAGAGAACCTTAACTACTGTAAGGAAATCCTTAAAGAGTACCTTAAGACAGTAACTAATACGCTACAGTAATCTGCTTGCAAGCGCAAGGCTAATACTTAGTTAGGTTAAGGCAATCTAAACCTACCTTAGCAGAAGAGGGGTTGCCTAAGGAAATCCCCTAGGATAGAACCCTTACATGCTAAAAAACTGTAGACAATATATTAACCTAGGGTTACTGTCCTAAGGCTATAGATTGGCCTAGCAACTATCTAAGGTAGGGGACAAGAGTCTTAAGAGCATAGGGGTAGGCATAGAGGTTTATGTAGGCATTATATTTAATCTATTACTATACATTATCTAAAAAGCAATCTAAAAGCAGAAGGCCTTATAAACCCCTAGTAGGGCTAGGCTAGAAGTTAGGGCTACCTGTACAACAGCGCTCTAGAGTCCTCTAAGCGCCTAAAAACGCTAATTTAGTAGGAGAGATTATTAACTACTAGAAAGGCGCAGCTAGGGCGTTAGCAGTAGAAGGTATATTAGTGCTGTAGTAGTACTAACGCTTCTCTGCACCCCTAGCAGCACTATCCTGCTAGAACACACGCTTAACCTCTATGTTAATAACCACGTTAGACAGTTCCTTCTAGCTAACTGTACCTAAGGTAGCCTATATAGAAATTAGCTACAGTAAGGGTAAAGAGTTAGGGAAGAACTTACATTAAAGCGCTGCAGGTTATACTTACGTAAAACCTAATAAGCCTTATTATAGTTAACCTAACTTAAGCCTAAGTCCTTTACACAGTAACTAATAGTAGTATTATAGGATATAAAGCTAAGATAATAAGCTTTAGCGTAGTTAAAGGCAGTCTGCTAATAGTGCTAGACGTTACCTAGGATGTTATCCTTAGTTGCAGCGTTACCTTGTTAGGCAGTCTCCTTATTTGTCTTATAGATAGCACGCTTAAGAAGGAAGTTAAGCATGTTAATAGCGCAGCAGAAATAAGGCGCGATCTATATAGGTTAGTATTAGGCAGGCACTAGGCAGAGCTCTAGACTTACCTTAATACATCTACTAACGTTGCTAGATGTGCACCTATTACATACACTAAAATTGTTCTTACACATGTAGTACCCTATAGGGCGCCTAAAGACCTAAATAAACAACTTAATTAAGCTATTAGGATTAGTAGAGGACTTAGTAGTAAGCTTCTTTACATACTTAGGGCACTAAAACTGCGTAAGGGAAGGCTGTAGGGCTATATTGTTAGGCAGCGCGTAGACAAAGTCTAGCAGCTTAGAGTTGTTAATGTGCAAAGGCAGGAGAGGCATAATAATAATAAAGAAGTAGAGTAGAAAGTATGTAGAGTGTAAAGTAGAGTGTAGATAAGGAAGATAAAGTTAAGGTATCTACTTATTATATACTACAACTCTCTTACCTCTATCTGCTGCCTACTAACGTTCTGCTACCTAACTACCTACTTTCTAAATAATTAAACGCCTATACTTTACATAGTTAGCAAGGAATAATACACGCCTAATAGGACACTTGCTATACGTCTACAAGGTATCCTAAGTCTAGAGCAAACAACAGCTAACAACATAATAAAGGTACTAGTTAATACTACGCAATTAATAGATAAACTCCTATAACAGGAGCAATCTAAGCATAGGGTAACGCCTCTAGGCACTGTTATAGTAAACTACCTACACATAGCGTGTTGCCTTAGGCCTACTTGCGCAGGAGTAGGACAACCTCTAGGCACTAACTAGATACCCTATAGGGTACCTCTTAGGTAAAGGTAATAATATGTCTAACTAAACTACTATAGCAGTAAGGAAAACAGTCTACGCTCCTAGTAACTGCAGTTGTCTAGAATAAGGGTAATAATATCTCTACAGAGCTTATAGACAAAGGACCTTAGGTAAGGACACTTAATAACCTACAGGGGAACAAGTTATTATACTAAACAGTCTAGGGCAGCAGATTACTGCACCTAACACTAGCTACTAGGCAATTGCGGTCCCTAGACTTAGAGCAGCAGTACCCTGTAGGGACTGTAGTAAGGCAATAGGTACCCTATAGGAAAACCTGCCACAAACACTATACAGCTTGTCCTATATTTTCTACTATACTCCTAGAGGTTAAGGCTACTAGACTAAGAGTACTAGATCCTTAAGGGGACTAGGGTAAGGCTGCAGACACCCTATAGGGCAGTACCAGCTAGGCACTTGTTTAGTAATCTACTAAACTATTACCTAACTCCCCTAACAGTCCTAACTACAGGTTTTAGAGTTAAACGATCCCTATAGATCTGTAGGTGAGGTTACCTAGCAAGCGGCAAACTAGTGCTAGTTGCACTCTATAGGGAGTTGTTTATACTAACGTGACCTAATAGATCTAAACACCTACTAACAAGCAAGCTAGCTTTCTCCTAACTATTTTCCTCTTACGTTAGAGGTTTTTTTAGAGTTTAAATAGGCAAGTATTAGGCACATAGGGTTTAGCAGCCTAGGACAGACTGCAAGAAGGGGGCTATTGTTAGGGGCTTTCTACCTTAGGTATACTAACCCTTAGAGACACCTTAGGGCTACCCTAGTAACCTGTTAGAGCTTACACACGTATATATTCTCCTAAATCCTTAGGGGCTTAACCCCTAAGGATTTGTCTTATCCTATCTAATACTATACGTTTCGTTCTATCTCTCTTGCCTGCCTACAGTGCCCTTATATTGTAGCAGGTTTTCCTATAGGGTACCTATTGCCTTACTATAGTCCCTGCAGGGTACTACTGCTCTAAGTCTAGGGACTATAATTGCCTAGGAGCTAGTGTTAGGTGCAGTAATCTACTACCTTAGACTATTTAGTATAATAACTTATTCCCCTATAGGTTATTAAGTGTTCTTACCTAAGGTCCTTTGTCTATAAGCTCTATAGAGATATTATTACCCTTGTTCTAGACAACTACAGTTACTAGGAGCGTAGAATGTTTGCCTTACTGCTATAGTAGTTTAGTTAGACATATTATTACCTTTACCTAAGAGGTACTCTATAGGGTATCTAGTTAGTGCCTAAGGGTTGTCCTGCTTCTATATAAGTAGGCCTAAGGCAATATACTATATATAGGTAGTTTATTATAATAATGCCTAGAGGCGTTACTCTATACTTAGATTACTCCTATTATAGGAGTTTATCTATTAATTACGCAGTGTTAACTAGTACCTTTATTATATTATTAGCTATTACTTACTCTAGACTTAGGATACCTTATAGACGTATAGTAAGTGTCCTATTAGGTGTATATTATTCCTTACTAACTATGTAAAGTATAGGCGTTTAATTATTTAGAAAGTAGGTAGTAAGGTAGTAGAACGTTAGTAGGTAGTAGATAGAGGTAAGAGAGTTATAGTATATAATAAGTAGATACCTTAACTTTATCTTCCTTATCTACACTCTACTTTACACTCTATATACTTTCTACTCTACTTCTTTATTATTATTATGCCTCTCCTACCTTTGCATATTAATAACTCTAAGCTGCTAGACTTTGTCTATACGCTACCTAATAATATAGCCCTACAGCCTTCCCTTATATAGTTTTAGTGCTATAAGTATATAAAGAAGCTTACTACTAAGTCCTCTACTAATCCTAACAGCTTAATTAAGTTGTTTATTTAGGTCTTTAGGCGCCCTATAAGGTACTACACGCGTAAGAACAACTTTAGTATATATAATAGGTACACATCTAGCAACGTTAGTAGATGTATTAAGGTAAGTCTAGAGCTCTGCCTAGTGCCTGCCTAATACTAACCTATATAGATTACGCCTTACTTCTACTGCGCTATTAATATGCTTAACTTCCTTCTTAAGCGCGCTATCTGTAAGACAAATAAGGAGACTACCTAATAAGGTAACGCTGCAACTAAGGATAACATCCTAGGTACTATCTAGCACTATTAGTAGACTGCCTTTAACTATGCTAAAGCTTATTATCTTAGCTTTATATCCTATAATACTGCTGTTAGTTACTATATAAAGAACTTAGGCTTAGGTTAAGTTAACTATAATAAGGCTTATTAGGTTTTACGTAAGCATAACCTATAGCACTTTAATATAAGTTCTTTCTTAACTCTTTACTCTTACTATAGCTAACTTCTATATAGGCTACCTTAGGTATAGTTAGCTAGAAGGAACTATCTAACATAGTTAACGTACCCTATAGGCAAGCGAGCTAATAGGCAAGCAAGCTACTTTTGCTAAGCCCCTACTAAAACCTAACCTATTATAGCCTAAAACACTACACTTTAGCACTCTGTAGCAGACTACAGCATATAATATTATTTAGAGACTACTTCTACATTAATCTTGCACGTTTGCGCGTTGTAGCTAGTCTAATTGCACCTTCTACAGCGCCTTTAGGTTAGCTTACCCTCTTAAGCGCGCATCTGCTTCTTTAGCTTCTTCCTATCACTACGCGCCCTAAACTCCTTTAGAGCTGCTAGTCGCTACCTATCTCTAACTATTAGGGTCCCTTCCTTCTAAACCTGCTTTCTTTTGTGTAATTTTTGTCGCGTAGCAGCCTTATTAGCTGCTTAAAGCTTACTAATTTCCTGTTAGGCTAAAACTAGCTTATAGGATAAAATTGCTCCCCCTTTGCGTAGTGCTTAAGCGCGCTTAGAACAGAGTCTAGTAAGCTACCCTACTACTTCTTATACTTCTCTTAAATTAGAGTTAATTGCGACCTAAATTTAAGGGTATTACTAGGGTTTGCAACTGCTAGGGCTTACTATTAGTAGAGAGTAGTAGTAATAGAGTCTGCAGCTTTACATTAAGGGTTAAAATAACCTATTCTAGGTTAAAGGGGACTAATCTAGCACCTTAGAACCCTCCTTAGATGTTGCTAGGAGTAAACACTATATTATAGGCTGCTTTAAAGCATAGAAGAAACTTAGTCTTTATAAAGTAGGTAATCTAGTTACGCATAAGCATTTTAGCTTAGCGCCTATACGTCAGCTTTAAAGGGGCAAAACAACCTACATTAAGTAGCTATAGGAGGTGTAATAAGTACAGAGGCATACATATAGTAACAATCTTGTTATCCTTACAGTATTGCTAGAATTAGAGCAAGTTGTAGCTCTTGTAGCTATTAATAACTAGTAGTTAGTAGGTACTAATAGTTTGCCCCTTTGTATGCGCGTTAAAGTGCTTTAACTACTTAAGACTAAGCTTATTAGTAGTCTAGCTGTTACTAGAGACTCTAATAACCTAATCCTAGGGCAGGTCTTCCTCCTTGTACCAGCTAGAGAGGTAGTAGCGTGCCTTAAAGATAATAAAGGGTAGAATAGCCTATCCTTTTGCATTAATACCCTGTATAACTATTATCTACTCCTAGTTGCCTAGCTAGACTGTTTTTAGCCTTCCTTATCTCTCTAAAGCTGTAACAACTGCTCCTAAGGAGATCTAGCCTATTATAAAGCCTATCTTATTAAAGTTGTAGGTATTGTTATCCTAGATGCTATACTTAGCTTTAATATTAGCTACTAGGCTAAACTAGCCCTACACAACCCCTAAATCCTTACAGAGGGCTTGCTTATAGTTATACTTGCAATTAAACTTTACTTTAAGCTCTAGTTAACGCTTAATAAACGTACTAGGCTAGTTTGCGCTAATAGGGCCTAGATTACGCTTAGCGCGCAGAGAATTAGCTATAGCAGCTACATCTGCTAGCTAGGGGCTAAATCCTTGCGCGTCTAGCTTAAGTATATGCTTAACAATTACCCTCTCCTTGTTATTATCTAATCCTTATAAGTTAGGCATAGTATTGCCTTGTAAAAGTTATCTAGTATGTTAATAGCTTAGCGTGCTTTAAGGCACTTTATAGATAGCTGCAGCGCATTGCTAGGAGAGATTTGCGTCTTGTTTAAGAGCTTAAAGCCCAAGCTGTACCTAAGCTTCTTAAGACGCGTTAATAATAGGTTGTTGTTAAGACATTGGTATAGAAAGGGTACTTTAGTAGGAGCTTAGCAAAAGTAGCTTGCTTGCCTATTAGCTCGCTTGCCTGTAGGGTACGTTATTAATATAGAGGTTAAGCGTGTGTTCTAGCAGGATAGTGCTGCTAGGGGTGCAGAGAAGCGTTAGTACTACTATAGTACTAATATGCCTTCTACTACTAACACCCTAGCTGCGCCTTTCTAGTAGTTAACAATCTCTTCTACTAAATCTGCGTTCTTAGGAGCTTAGAGGACTCTAGAGCGCTGTTGTATAGGTAGCCCTAACTTCTAGCCTAGCCCTACTAGGGGCTTGTAAGGCCTTCTACTTTTAGATTGCTTTTTAGATAATATATAGTAATAGATTAAATGTAATAACTATATAAACCTCTGTGCCTACCTCTATACTCTTAAGACTCTTGTCCCCTACCTTAGATAGTTGCTAGGCTAATCTATAGCCTTAGGGCAGTAACCCTAGGTTAACATATTATCTATAGTTTTGTAGCATGTAAGTGTTCTATCCTAGAGGGATTTCCTTAGGTAACCCCTCTTCTGCTAAGGCAGGTTTAGATTACCTTAACCTAACTAAGTATTAGCCTTACGCTTGTAAGCAGATTACTATAGTATATTAGTTACTATCTTAAGGTACTCTTTAAGGATTTCCTTATAGTAGTTAAGGTTCTCTAGTAGCTCCTAGGTAGCTTCTTTATTTAGCTAACCTAGCTACTTTACTAGGTACTCTTGCCTATAGGCTTAAGTATTATAGTGCTGCAGGATCCCTTTAACTTTATACCTCTTAACTAGAAGAGTATCCTCTAGGATCTGCGTAGGACCTAGCTAGAACCTCCTCTCTATAAAGGGTTCCCTCTATAGTTTAAGTAATAATATATTAAACACTAGGTACACTCTATCTATTAATAGTAGTAGGTCTAGCTTATAAGCTAGTTTGCTAATCTTCTTTATAATAGTAAATAGACCTAGGTAATAGGCGTTAAACTTCTTAGATAGTTAACTAGTTATTAGGTTCTTTACTTAAAGTAGCACTTACTTACCTTTAGTAAAGTGTCTGTCTACCTACTTAGTGTTATACTAACAAGAATTACTCTTCTAGGCGTACTCTAAGCTATCCTTCGCTACTACCTATAGATTGTACTACTACTCTAGCTGTCTAATTACCTGCTAGCAGAGGTCTAGTGCCTTTCTACTATTAGCCTAGGGTTCTAGGGGGCAGTATAACTAGTGCTTATTAGGGACTCTATTAAAGCCTTATAGGTTAATCCTATAAGCTACCTTAATAGGGGACTCTCTATATACTAAGTAAGCCTTTAAGTTATATGCGTATTCTACGTATAGCAATAAATCTACCTAGTTATCCTGTTAGTAGTTTATATAGATGCGTAGGTATGTTTCTAACTCCTAGTTTTAGTACTCTATCTATCTGTTAGTCTGTAAGTAAAAGGCTATACTAAGGCGATAGTTAATCTTTAAATAGTAGTAGATATTAGACTAGAATTAACTAGTAAATACTAATCTATAGTCTAATATTAGAGTATTAGGGGACTATGTTTAAGGAAGCACTACTAGAGTAGTAGTTTAGCTACCCTCTAGGAAGTAATTGCCTTAGTTACAGGCAGGTACTAGACATACTTGCTAAACCTATTAACTAGGACTAGGATTAAGTTATACTTATTCCCTTAGTTATCCTTTAACGTTAGTAGGTCTGTTACAAAGTCTAGGGAGTAGTGCTGCTAGAGTGTATTAGGTATAGGGAGTAGGACTAGCAACCCCTATAGCTTATACCTGTAGATCTTATTTAGTTAGTATGCTGTATAACGCTAAACGTACTTATATATATCCTTCTTTAGGTTTAGCTAGTAGTACTTTTATTTTAATAGCTAGGCAGTCTTCTTATAACTATAGTAACCCCCTATAGGGTTATTATAGTTCTTTATAAGGATAGTTTAGTAAAGAGTTACGTCTTAGGAATCTACACTTTCCTACTCCTACGCAGGATCCTACTAGGGTTAACCTTCTAGTAGTAGTAACCCTTAGCTATTCTACCTACTTCCTAACTTATTAGCAACTTATAGGCAGCGTCCTACTCCTAAACCTATCTAATATAGTTAGTTAAGCGTTCTAGTGTGTCTAGGGCGTATGTAGATTTGCCTTGCGTAGTATTATTTATAAGGTAGGTAGGTAACCTAACTTATCTATTAAGGTTACAAAGGAGAGCCTCTATAATATTAAAGCTAGGTTCCTAAGCTTTAAATAATTTAGATTAACCCTAGCTACTATAGCCTATAGATAGCTAGTTAAGAGCTAAGGGAGACGTATCTCTAGTACCTGTTAATAGGTAGAATTCCTTAGAGGCAGTTTTAAAGAGTTGCTAGGATCCTGCAGGACCTCTACTAGGGCTGCCTGTTACCCTAGTTACCTGTTTAACGTTTTAAGCCTTAGACTTCTAGATAGTCTATATTTAAAGCTTCTGCTAGAGAGTTAGCAGTATAGCGTTATGTAGTGCCTACTACTCTCTAATAACTAGTCCCTTTGCATAATTAGGGCGCCTTAAGGGGCTATCTATAGGGTTCTCTAGTCTAGGCTTATATTTAACTTTAAAGTTATACCTAGCTAGCTCCTCTGCCTAGCGTGCTTGCTTAGGGGAGAGCTCCTTTATAGTTATAAAGTACTATAGGTTGTTATAATTAGAGAGTACTTAGACTGTTAATAGGGCGTGCTTAAGGTAGTATTACTACTACCTAAATACCTTAATAATTGTAGCTAATTCCTTATTATAGGTATGCTATCTAATTAATAGGCCTTAAAACTTCCTGCTCTAGAATGCTACTAGCTTCTAGTGTTATTCTATTAATACTTCTAACAATTGTAGTTGTAGTAATCTAGTAGCTATAGCAAAGTCTAATATATTAGTAAGAACTATAATTAGCTTGTTAGGATTAAAGTGCTGTAGTATAGGGGCTTTAGTAAACCTCTTTCTAATAGTAAGGAAGGCCTAGTGTACTTCCTCTAGCTAACTCTATAGTTTATACTATCTTGTTAGGCCCTTATAGGTTTTTGCTAGCGTTTTTTTCCCCCTCTTTATTGTAGTAGAGCCTCCTAGCTCTAACTCTAGCCTCTAGGTAGAGGTTATATAGTCTACTAATAGGCGTATAATTCTAGAGTAGTTAAAGATAAACCTTTAATAGAAGTTAGTAAAGCTAAGGAACACTTAGATATCCTTGTATCCCTTAGGCTCTAGCTACTCTTAGATTGTTTGCACGCAGATAGGGTCTATAACTACTCTACTAGGTGTAATAATAAAGCCTAGGAACTTAACTAACTTTGTTATAAACAAGCATTTGCTTACCTTACAAAATAACCCCTATTTAATAAGTTAATCTAGGATCTCCTTAACGTAGGCTTAATTATCCTTCTTATGCTCTAAGTATATAAGGATATTGTCTAGATAAACTACATAGGTGTAGTTAATAAGACCCCCTAGGGCTCTCTAGATATAGGATTAGAACGTAGCTAGAGCGTTTGCTAACCTAAAAGGTATAACTAGGTATTTAAAATAACTATACCTAGTTTTAAAAGCTATTTTCTACTTATTACCTTCCTTAATCTAGAGCCTATAGTAGGTATTATATAGATCTAGCTTAGAGAAGATAGCAGCTTTTAATAGCCTATCTAGCATCTTATTTATAAGGGGAATAGAATACTAGTTCTTAATAGTAACCTTGTTAAGGCCCCTATAGTCTACACAGAGTTGTAGTGTACTATTAGCTTTTAGTATAAATAGGATAGGTGCCCTAGTAGGGGACTTGCTTAGACGTATCTAACCTTTCTCCTATACTATATTAAGGTAGGCCTATAGTATTTCTAGCTCCTTCCTAGAGAGGTTATAGATAGGCATGTTTAGTATCTTGCTTCCTAGTTTAATGTTAATAGAGTAATTATAATCCTAATACAGTACTAATACACTAGACTAGTACTTACTAAATACAAACTACTTATAGTGCAGCTCTAGAGGGACGTGCTTAAGCTCCTCTAGGTCTAGTTTGTTATCTGCAGGGTTAATAGAAGGGTAGTCTTTGTTATTATCTAGGAGGACTTAGGCTATGCCTGTAGGTAGCATCCTAGAGCGTTAAGGGGGCTCCTAAATAATACTTACTACTATACACTTCCCTGTAGCTTTAGAGAGCTATAATAGGTCTAGGTACTACGTAACGTAATACTAAAGGTAGTCTATAGCTTTAAGCATTTTGTTCTAGAGCTAGAGGAGTCCCTTATTATAGAAGTATTCTGCGTTAAGGACAGCGTCCCTGCTTAGCCCCTAGGCTAGTAGTAGTCTACTATCTTCCTAGTTACTTCCTAATAGGGTGTTAATTGCCTCCTCTAGGACTTAGTAGACTAAGTTACCTAGGTGTATAAGGTACGCCTTTTCCCCTAGTTCTATAGAGTAGAACAAGTCCTCTATAGTAGTAATATATACTCTCTCTACGTCCTTAGGGAACTACTTATATATGCCTTTAGAGAAGCGTATATATAGGTTAGTAGATGCTAACTATAGGTAGCCTAGTACTAGGTTATACTCTTTAAAAGTAGCTAACTAGAACTCTTGCAGGCCTATAGATTTAACTATACTATTACTATTAGGGCAATTAATAGTTAGATTATAGGGTTGCTAAATATCTAGGTAGTTACTATTAAGGAATGTAGCTACTAGTCTTTAATAGAACAGTTTGTGTTCTAGGTAGAGTTTGTCTACTACGCATTAGCTAATAAGGTTTAGCTCTGCTCCTAAGTTGTAGAGGGCTTAGAGCAATGTTAGGAACCCTTTAGAGCTTAGGAGGGATATAGTAACTATAATATAGGTTTGCTTTCCCTTAGTCTTAGGCCTTAGTTATAGTTAGGATAGGTTAGTAACTAGGGCTTCTCTTTCCCTAACTCTTCTATTAACTAGAAGTTACTACTATTATTTCCTTTATAGGAGTTATAGGTACAGTTCTTCTAATAGCTTTTCTAGTTACCCTAGTCTTTGTTCTAACCTTAGCTATTATTGCTATTATTTAACTAGGTAGCTGCTAGGGTGCTGTTGCCCTAGCTGTAGGCATGCGTGCCCCTGCAGCTAGCATGTCTCTTATTTCCCTTTTAGTTAGGAGATGTAGCATGCCTTTTGCTATAGTTAGCGTTATTACTCTTATAAGTAGTTGCAGGGCAAGCTACTATCTCTGCGTTATAGAGGGCTTATTTAAACTTATGCTATTACTAGATGTTGTCTAGGCTGCTATTACGCTAGATCTCCTATTAGAGATAAGGTAGGGTTTTAGACTATATAAAGGCAATCTTAAAGTTATAGTCCTTAGTACTATTATTAAACTTAAAGAAGCTATACAGTAGCAGTAACTCCTAGCAATTTAGTAGCATTAAAAAGGTATTAACTATATTATCTTCTCTCTACTTAATATTAAAGAACTTAGTATAGTTCTTATACTTAGTAAGAATAGGATCTTGCACTAGTTGCTCCTCCTCTGCCTTAAGGTTAAACTATAATTAGATAGATCCTTAGTTAATCTATTACTAGATTAGTTTGCAATAGATGCTAAACTAGATAGTACCTATAGCCTAGTAGGTCCTTATAATAGAGTCCTCTAATACTTAAGCGTACTAGAAGGCTGTCTTAATGTCTTTAATCTACTAGTCTACTTGCTAGGGAGATAGAGCTCTGCTCTCTATACCTAGCTTAGGTTTAGGTTAAATGTTGTTTAGGACCTAGATAATTTTTCTAGCCTTGTTAAACGCTAGCTAGTTAGGCTCTAACTAGTTCCTGCTCTTAGTTAAGCCTAGGGCTTATAAGGCTTAGTTAATCTAGTTCCTTTAGATAGCTAGTTTAGCCTTACTAGCTCTAGTAAGCTCTATCTTAAAAAGGTTCCTAAGGAGTTGCTTAACAAATAAGGGTTAACCTATAGTTAGGATAGCTATAGGATCTAGCCTAGGCGTCCCTACAGCAGGCAGGGGGTCTGCATTTAAACTAGTTGCTAGGTTAACCTAACTCTAATATAATAGTACATCTGTTAGAGTACTAGTAGGGCTGCAAGCCTGTTTGTCTCCTAATTCTGTAGGACCTAACGCTTAGTTGTTAGATATACTAGTTGTTGTGTTCCTAGCTAGGGGTATGCTAGGTAGTAACAAGTTCGCTACTACATTGTGTATAGGACACCTCTAGGGATTTGTTAGGTTGCTACTAGGGCTAGGCTATTGCAAGCCTAGTGCGTTATTGTTACTAGCAGCACGTAGGCAACGTTAATTTCTAACTATTATAATAGATGTAGAAAAATTAGATATCTCTTTTAACTACCTCTTCTAAGAGGGAGTATAAAGGATTTAAATTGTAAGGGCACTGTAGGCAGGCAAGAGAGATAGGATAAAACGTATAGTATTAGATAGGATAAGACAAATCCTTAGGGGTTAAGCCCCTAAGGATTTAGGAGAATATATACGTATGTGTAAGCTCTAACAGGTTACTAGGGTAGCCCTAAGGTGTCTCTAAGGATTAGCATGCCTAAGGTAGAAAGCCCCTAACAGTAAGCCCTAGGGGTTTAGATAGAATATATACTTAGTTATCTTAGACGTGCCCTAGCCTTAGTCTAGGAGTAACCTAAGGTGTAGCTAAGGTAGTGCCTTAAGAAGAAGAAGGGGAATTCCCTATAATAATAGCCTCCTCCTCCTTTGCAGTTTGTCCTAAACTGTTAAGGTAGAGGTTATAATAGAGCAGCTAGACAGCTAGACTCTAAACAACCCTATACCTATAGGGAGAAACCTTGTTAGGAGAAGTTATTAAGTCTTTGTTATAGATAGGTTTAAGAGGTATACTCTTATTAAGACCTAAGCTAATACTACCGTCTATCTAGAGTGTACCCTAGACTAGGGCAATCTACTTGTTATATTAGGCTGTTAGGTCTAGGGACTACTATAGTTAATAAATTAGCCTATTAGTTCTAGGTTATAAGCTATATACTCTTCCTAGTAATATAGTCTCTCCTATAGAGTTGCTAGCTCTGTCTAGGTACGTCTTAGGATAGAGTAGGCCTACCTGTAAACTAACTAGCATCTAAAGTAGAATACAACATTACTTTAGTCTTCTACTACCTTCTAGCTAGTAGGTTTAGGTTATTAGAAACCTGTCCTTTAGTAACTATATAGCTTACTAGTTATAACCTATAGCATTTTATAGAGTTACTAATATAGTAGACCTCTGCTGTCTAGGAAGTTTCTTCCTATTAGGTAATCTATTGTTTGTTTATAATAGTACAGTAATCTAGAGTTAGCTTTATTAACTAGAGTTATATGTTATCTATAGGAGTAGCTTTTAGTTAGGCTAGTTTTATAGTTATACTATTTGCCTTTTTACTATCTACCTAACTATATTACGTTATTAAGACTCTAATTACTAGCTAACTTATACCTTATATCTTATAAGAGTTTAAGAGGTAAGATTAATATAACAGAGCTTGCAGAACTATACTTAAGTTATTAATTAATTTAATTAGTGTCTATTTTTCTATATAGAACATGTTGCTTAAATATAAATAAAATGTGTAGGTTATGTAATCTTGCTTAACAAGCGTTTAGCTAGTATTAGGGCTGCTTAGAACTAGCGTTGCTAGAGTAGAGTAGCTTAACTAAATTAGCATACTCTATTAGAAAACAAGCTGCATATATAACTCTACGCGCTTAGTTACATAACATACCCCTAGTTAATTCTATATTAGGAACAACTAAACTAGAAGTATATCCTTAGTAATTATAGGGCTCTAATATTAGATTTTTATATTTCTCTAGATATCTAAGATTACTACGCGCCTACAGCGTACTCTAGGTACTCTTTCTTTTAAGAGACCTCTTTAACTTTTTTAGGCTGCTATTATAAGTAGTTTGTTACTAGTTTTAGTACTTATTTTTAATAGCTAAATTTTTAAAGCCTATAGCTAGCTACTAAGCTGCTTAGTTATAGTTAAGGTAAGCACTTTCTAGATTAAGTATTTCTAGGTAGTAAGAGTAAGCGTAAGGACTATAATCTAGCAGCTTTACCTTTACTAACCTAGTTACTTCCCTATATAAGTATTCTACCTACTTAATTTCTCTATTTCTCTAGTTATATCTATTAATATGCCTATAAGTATACTAAATTGTTTTCTACGCGCCTAAGTACTCTCTAGCTAATTATTTCTAGCTTCTTAATCTATTAATAGCTTTATTATTAGACGTTGTCTAACTAATCTTACTATTAACATTTTCCTAGCTCTTTTTAGAGGTTTGCTAACTTAGGTATAGAAACAAACTAAAACCTAGCGCTGCGCGCGCACTGCTGCTGCCTCTGCTGCCTAAGCTGCTGCCTAAGCTAGCTAGCTGCCAGCTGCCTGCTCGCCCTTGCCTGCGCCTACCCCTATGCCCACGCCTGCTCCTTTGGCAGTTGCTGCTGCTACCGCCGCTATGGCTGCTGCTACTGCTACTGCCTACGCCGCTGCGCTGCCGCCGCCGCCTATGCCTACGCCTGCGCCTGCGCCCCCTACCCCTGTCTTAGGCGCTCTAGTGCCTAGTGCGCGCAGGTTAATTCCCTGCGCATACTGCGTGGACGCGCTACTAGCAAGCAGCTTAGTCGCGCTGTGCGTTAACAACGCTGCTACTAGCTACTGCAGCAAGCGCTGCTAGCGTTGTGCCTTTAGGTACTCCTACTACCTACTTCCCCCTGCCCTTAAGCTGCTTAGGCTAGAACTAGTAGAGGAGCTCGCTTCCTCTAGTAGAGTAACAACTTTAGTAAGTAACTTAGTTTTTAGTTAATAATAGTAGCTAACAAGCGTTTAGTAGGCTACTAACCTATACACTGCTATCTAGGTAGTAAAGGGCCTGCTTGTAGATAGGTACAAATTTTAAGTACCTATTTATAAGTAGGTTCTTTAAGGCTTATAGGGAGGGGGTTATCCTCCCTACTTATAGTTAATTTGTTTTTGTAAGCTCCTTAGCTGTTAGGCATGCGCTTAAAAGAGCTGCTACTAGCAGTCTAGGGAGACTTATACCTATTTAGGGAGGAGGTTATCCTCCCTAGCAATTTAAAGATCTTCTCTTTCTCTATTAACCTACTCTTTTTCTAAAACTAAGTCTTTCCCTTCTTAACTAATACTCTATAAGTTTAAATGTAATAAAAAGCGCTTATAAGTTTATCTAGGAAGCGCTTTTATAAGGCTGTTAGCTAGCATCTTACTTATTTTAAGGTAGGTTACTTAGAGGTTTCCTTTGGCGTACTCTTATTTTAACTATATATTTTAGATATCTACTTAGCGCAGCTAGGTAGTAAGCTACTTGCTCTCTTTAACTACTAGTTAGATAGTTTATTAGTTATTATAGAAAATCTTCTATAGTACCCCTAAGTCTAGCTAAAGTTCTCCTAGGAATTGTTTTAGAGCTACTAACTCTTTAGCTACATACTCTAAAGTAAGTAATTTAGCCTTAGTAGTAGAAGTAGTTACTATTAACAGCTATGCAGCTTTCTAGATAATTAGACTGCTAAAGAGCTATATAATATACCCCTAGGAAGATTAACAGGACTCTCTATTATTAGCAAATAAGGCATCTCTACATATAAGCAGATAACTGCCTTTATAAGCGCTGTACCTTATACCTAGATGCTTTGTTCTATATAAATAAGCTAAAACCTAAGCAGCTACTTTAAAGTAAGCTGCTCCTAGATTTATTAAATAATAAGATAGCTAAGAGGCAGTATATGTAAGGAGCTTACCTCTAAGGGAATTTGCTAGTAGAATACAAGATGAATTTAATAGAGAACAACCTTCTAGAGCAGAGGTTGTAGAGTTTTTATAACTCTATTTTAGAGGTGTTAGCTCCGTAGCAGGGCTTTGGCACTTAATAGGCCTGCGAGCTAGAGTAAGGCTAAGACAGTGTACGCTAAGGAGCTAGCACTTAGGCCTAGCCTATTATAGTACCCCTCTACTTATTCTTTGTTTATTAACACGCGCTTTAGTTAAAATAGCTCTATTGCCTACTCTCTACCTTCTATATTTTCCTTTGCACTACCTTGCAAGCCTGCACCCTTTCTATATATAACTCTACTACTTATCTATTTATCTAGCTAAGCCGCCTTGCCCTAGTCTATTATAGCGCCTCCTAGGTCTCCTGCTACTTCTTGCTCTCTAACTAAGAAAGCAGCGCCTAAGAGAGTAAGTTACCCTACTATTACCTTCTATTATTTAACTATTATGCCTAACTCTTTTACCTTCTATAGGCCTGCTTAGTTGCCCCTACTAATCCTACTACTCCTACAACTTAGTTAACTAAGAGGGCAAAGCTTACTCTGCAAGACATTAACCTTAATAAGGACAAGATTAAGGAAGTCTTTAGCAACGTCCCTAAGCTAGGCAATTATACTAAGGCTAAGGTTAACTAGTCCCTATATACTATACGTGCTAGTAGGTTTAAAGATTCTAAGGTCTGTATTAACTGCGCGTTAACAGGACAAGTCTGCAACTTTACTACTAGTAGTTAGTCTACTAGCTGCGTAAGCTACGTTAAGGCTTATACCTACTGCTATAAGGTAGGTCTCTGCTTAAGGTATTACACTATTCCTTTCCTCTACTAACAATCTTCTAGGCCCTACGCAAGACCTAGAAGACGCTAAACAAGTACTACGTTTTCTTATAGTTTAGTAAGGACAACTCTGCAAAGCTTTTAAAGGTTATTAAGCCTATTTAGGTAGACCTTAAGAAGCGTATAAACCTCCTATGTTACACTAACCTTCTAACCTAGCCTAACACTTGCTCCTCTATAACTAGTTACAAGGTTAAGTAGTCTAAGTATAAGGGTAATATTAATAAGATTAAAGCTTATCTTTCTATTTCTGTAGTTCTTGCAGAGCGCACTGCTGTTACTACTAAGGAGTTAGTAGTCTAGATAAAGACCTTAGTAAGTTATTTTCCCCTTTTTACTACTTATTTTTAGGCTATTTTGCTAATTTGCTGCTTAATATAGCTTACTATTAACTTATTACTACTTACACGCTTTATCTGTCTTAATACTAACCTCTATAAGAAGTTTAAGCTTCCCTCTACCTCTAGATATAAGGACTTTATTAGATTAGTTGTTAAGGATATTACTATAGCTATGCAAGGTAATAAAGACAATATTAGTAGTAAGGGTTCTATTTTAGGCAGTGCTTAGGTCTTCTCTTGTCTATAGCGTTTAGGATTTTCTAGCTAGATAATACCTAGGCTCTCTTAGCCTTTTTCTCTTATAATAGTATAGCCCCTATATAGGGCAGTCTACCCCCTAGGGTAGGCTAATGCAACAAATAATCTCTCTACAGTCTAGTACTCTCCCTTGTTTATACATATCTTCTCCTCTTGCTCCTATTACTCTCCCCTATACTTATTATAGAAGGTTAATGTTGCTTATCTAGAGATTCTAACTAGAATCCTAGGGGTAAGTTCTTATTCCTGTCCTACTTATCTCTTGTTGTAGACAACTACTTATCTAGGGCTTCTAGGTCCTTGCAAACGTTCTCTCTTTCCTATATTTTAGTAATATAACCCTCCTATTGTACTAGGTACTTACGTCTCTTACCTCCCCTCCTAGCTTGTCTTTCCCTGTAGATAGAGTTAACTTTCTATTCCTTAGAGGAGGTGCTGTTGCTGTTAGTAATAACTAGCAGGCTAGGCTAGGGTTATTATTTAATTGTCTATAGAGGGGGTTCTATAGACATAGCTTAAGCTAGTTAACGTAGAAGATAGGGTAGATTTTACTATTAATATCTAACTTAACGTTATAGGGGAAACAACCTCTATAATTATAAACTTCCTATTCTTCTAGTCTAGCTTCTTGCTTATTTAGCTGTTTAAGAACTAGTTTCCTAACTTTAACTAAACCTTATCTCTAATTTTTAGCTATAGGGCTTCCTTCCTATATACATTAGCCTATTATTCCTATGTCTGCTAAGCTTCCGCTATCTATACTTTAACAAAATTAATTGTTTTAACAAATTTTTGCACTATGCTTACTACAACTTTAGTAGGTTCCCTTGCGTGTTAATATAGTAGTTCTGCTATTAAGTCTAGGTTAACCTGTACTAGGTCTACGTTGTAACTATGTTAGAGGAAGAAGGGGCTAAAGCCTATAGACGTAGCTACTTATCCCTTAATTGCAATCTAGGCTACTAGTACCTAAGTAGACTAGTTGTTCTAGGACTAGTTAATGTACGCTCTTAGGTATGCTTTAACTACTAAGTTTATATATTTAGTGCTCCTGTTAGTCTAGGGGTAGAAAGCTGTAGATAATCTCCTTATAATCCTAAGTAGTTACTATATTATCTGCTAGAAGTTACTAAGGAATTACGTCCTATAATTAGAGACAATAGTGTTAGGCAGGAAATAGTAGGCTACTATATAAGATATAAATGCACTAGTAACTATCTTTACTAATAGGTTAGGTAAAGGGACTAAGATAACGTCCTTAGAAAGTCTGTCTATAATAACTATAAGATTATAGTTACTATTACTTTTAGGGAGGTCTGTTATAAAGTCTATAGAGATTTCCTTGTAGATTCTCTTAGGTATAGGGAGGGGTTTAAGGAGTCCCTGTTTTAGTTCCCTCTATAGTTTTGTCCTTCTATAGATGTTGCAATTGTCTACATACTAGTAGAGGGCAGTTAACATTCCTAGCTAGAAGTATAATTAAGAGAGAATTGCATACATGTTACCTCTCCCTAGGTAACCTATAATTAGTAAGTAATAAGTATTATTAATAATCTTAGCTCTAAGTGTATTAGAGTTTAGGACCTATGCCCTTCTATAGTAGCATAATCTATCTCTATTATCTATAGAGTATTTAGTAAGTAAAACTTTAAGGTTAAGCTGCGTAGGGAACTTCTAGGCGCCTAAGGTAATAGATAACTTTACTAGTTAGTATGTCTTGTTATCTATAGCAGCCTTTTCCTAGAGTCTTTTAAACTCCTTAATGCTATTATATAGTTCTAGTGCTTAGGCTATAGGCAGTCCTGCACGTTCCTAGCTCTGCTCCTAATAGTTGTCCTGCTGCAAATCTGTATTCTGCAATGTAGTAGGGAGGAGTTAGTCTACTCTACGCAGTCTAGAAGAGAAGACTTGTATGTTATTAGCAGAGTTATCTCCTAGGTTAGTTCTTACTACTTAAGTAAATAGTTTTAATAGTTAGAAACGCCTAGTCTTAGTTCTTTTATCTCTAGTTAATAGGGGAAGGTCTTCTTCCTTTCTTAAAAGAGCATCTGCTTAGTTATTAACTTTGCTAGGTCTATACGTAAAGGTAAGGTTAAACTAGCTAAGGAGGCTTAACTATTAGACATTTCTCTCTAAGAGTAGTTAGGCTTTACAGAAGTACTCTAAGTTCTTATAGTTAGTAATAACTATAAACCTCCTTACTTGCTTTAGCTCTATACTCTACTCCTAGAGGCACTTAATTACTACTAACATTTCCTTATTATAGATAGTGTAGTTTACTTCTACTTTTAAGTTCTTAGCTAAGAAGTAAGCTACTGTGTAGAGCACCTTGTCCTTTCTATACTAGGAGAGTACTCCTCTTATTGCCTATCCTAACGCGTTACACTCTAACACTATTTCTAAATCTAGGTTAAAGTTTACTAGTGCTAGTTCCTTAGTAAATGCAGCTTTTATAGTGTTAAAGGCCTATTGCTAGGGTTCTTTCTACTTAAAGGTGGTATTCTTTCTAGTTAAGTAGGTAAGGGGCTCTGCTATGCTAGAGAACTAGTTAATAAACTACTAGTAGAAGTTCGCGAACCCTAGGAAACTCTAGATTCCTTTAACTATCTTTAGGGGTTCCTAAGACTTAATAGCAGCAATCTTTCTAGGGTCTATCTAGATACCCTTGCCAGCCTTAATAATAAACCCTAAATACTTAGTACTCTTAATAGAGAATTTACTTTTGCCTATATTAAGGTAAAGACCTACAGCTCCTAGCTTCTAGATAATTTCTTTAACCTTAGCCTTATGTTCTTCTTAGGTGCTATTAGAGTAGATTAGTACATTGTCTATGTAGGCAGAGCACTATTTGTCTAGGTACTCTCTTAAGACCTAGTTAATGTACTACTAGAATGTACTTAGGGCATTAGCAAGTCTAAATAGTGTTACTAGCCACTTATAGAGTCTAAACCTTGTCTAGAAAGCTATTTTCTATTTATCTCCTTTAGCTATCCTAATTTTGTAAAATGCTTAGATTACGTCTACTTTAGTAAACTATAATGCTTTTAAGATCTAGAAGAGAGTCTTATAGATTAGAGGGAGTAGGTACTAGTCTTTCTTAGTAATAGCGTTTAATGCTTAGTAATTAACACAGAACTGTAGACCCCTACTAGGTTTCCTAACAAATAGTACTAGGGCAGAGGTGCTAGATTTGCTAACCTAGATAAAGCCTTTGTCTAAGTAGCTAGTAAGCTGTTACTAAAGTACTAGAAGCTCTTTATAAGACATGTTGTATAGTAGTCCCTATAGCACTATTGCTAGATTGCTGTCTTGTTTAATTAGCTTAATAGCATAGTCTACTTTAGGACTATAGTATAGCGTAAGCTTATCTGCTTCTTCTTCTATAAATATCCTAAATTTATCCTTTAAATAATCTAGGAGGAGAACACGTAGATCTACTAATTCCTTCTTTTTTAAGGCCTTTTAGATGTTAGCTATAGATGCTATAAATAGTCCTATGCTCTAGTCCTTCTTAGACCTCTTTCTTAGGGCTTAGTACAACTCTAGACTAACAGGCCTTAGTAGTTAGTTAGGGCAGATGCCCTCCCTGCTTCTTACACAGGTTTTACTAGAATAGATAAATAGTAACTTCTTAGCTAGCGCTATTGTAACTTTATTCTTGTCTATCTATAGTCTTCCTAGGATAAAGTTATACTCTTTCTCCCTATCTAATACGTATGCCTAGAGGGTTTCCCTATAGCTATCTATATTAATCTTTATTCTTATAATATTAGTTACCTAGGTTACTTTTCTAGCTATACCTAGTACTCTACGCCTGTGCGTAGGAGTGCGTTATAGGTTGTTTTACAATGCAAACTTCAAGGAGACTATACTATAGGTTAAACACCCTATATTAATTAATATATATGCTATAGTGTTATCTTGTACTATTACATACAGTAATATAGGCTTGCTATTAGGCTACTATTAGTAGAACCTTTAAAACAGTTCTCTCCTCTCTATAACCTTTCTTTCTAACCCCTATTTACGCCTTTAAACAGGAGTTTCTAGTTTTCTAAGTCTTTATTGTTTAAGTTATTAGTTTTAGAGACCTTAGCAGCTGCGCTTTAGACTTAGATACTTTCTAGTCTCTTAGCTAGGGCTAACTAGCATCTGTTTAAGTAGTAGCTGTTCTTCCTGCACCTTAGACAGGCGTTTTTAACCCTTCTTTAGTCTATAACCTCCTAGGGCTGCTATTCTGCCTACTGTTAGTTGTCTGATTTAATTCTCCTAGCGTGGACCCTAGTAGGTTCCTAGTCTATCTTATTAGGGTTTATCCTTTGCGTTTGCTGCCTAAAGGTGCTATTAGTTAGTGCCTTAGTCCTATAGAGGTTAACTTCCACTACAAGGACCCTAGTTATAAGGTTCTAGAGATCCTATTTATCTAGGACGTTAACTAAAACTATTTTGTCTTGTAGGTCTAGACAGATTACAGACATATACCTAGTCTTAAGGTTCCTTATATTGTCCTCCTTAGCAGCATTATAGGCTAGTTATATAAACTTTATGTTAAAGGACTTAATACTCTAATTATTTCTCTTTATAGTAATAGTTTAGAGTTTTTAGTAGGAACGTTCTTTAAATATAGAGTTCTTATACTGTTTATCTAGGAAGTTCTAGAACTAGGTAGTTGTACCTATTAAGTTTTAATTCTTCTATAACAGGCTAACCTAAGCAGCTTGTCCTTCTAATTAGTTAAACATATATGCAACTCCTAGGACAGCTTCCTAATCTCCTATAGACTTTAACTTGTCCTTTATCTATAATTTAAACGTTTAATACGTACGCTAGTTGCTACTAAACTTACCTACGTCTAGTAGCTTTATAGCTTTACTTAGTTTATTATTATTTGTTTATATAGAGGTAGGTAGTGTTACACTATAGTTCTGCGTGTTTATAGATACTACGTAGGCTTACACCTAAGCTTTAACCAGCCTTTATATAGTTTTATTTATATCTTCTTCTTAAGGGTTTAGGTTTTAGTCTGTAGGGGATAAACTTTATTAGTAGTAGTAGCTACTACAACTTTAGGAAGGGTTCCCTATAATAGGTAGGCAGTTAGGCGTTCTAGTACGTGTGCTAGGAGCTCCTCCTGCTAACTCTCTAATACTAACAAGGTGGCGAGGTTCTAGAGCTCTGTCCTAACGTCTAATTGATTGTTGTTGCTAGTGCACAGCTTAATGCTGTATTTACCTAGACGCCTAGCAGCGTTATTAAACGTTTTGTTTATTAGTCTTTATGTTAGTAATTAAATTTAATTGTAAGGAGCTTACCTCTAAGGGAATTTGCTAGTAGAATACAAGATAAATTTAATAGAGAACAACCTTCTAGAGCAGAGGTTGCAGAGTTTTTATAACTCTATTTTAGAGGTGTTGGCTCTGTAGCGGGGCTTTAGCACTTAATAGGCCTGCGAGCTAGAGTAAGGCTAAGACAGTGTGCGCTAAGGAGCTAGCACTTAGGCCTAGCCTGTTACAGTATATGCTACATTAAGTTAAATTATAATTGCTATATAGAGTATAGACCTAACTTATTCTTAAAACGCTTTAACCTCTTGTTTTAAAGCTTCTCTACTATATTTAAGTAGCTCCTCTATAGGAAATAAGACTATAGGGAAGGACCTCTTCTCTACTATCTTAAATTTAGTAGCAAGCTTGTTAATATAAGAGCTATGCGCAAGAGTTATAGTATAAGCCTCTCTATTTCTAATTATTTAAATGCCTAGTGTCGCAGCAGATATGCCTATAAATATAGCACTATTCTTAGAGTAAGAGTGCGCGTACCTTTTGCTCTATTTTAGTACAATACCTAGAAACTATTTAGCAGCTCTATAGTCTTTAATTTAATACTTTTCTATTAATAAGCTTATTAGCTGTTTAGCAGCAGCTTAATTGTTATTATAATAGGTAAGGAGGATATTATTAATATAGAAGAGTAGCACTATTTTCTATTTAGGATTATAGAACAGGTATAGCTCTTCTTTTAATGCTAAGAGACTAAGCTTCTAGAGTATACTAGAGAGCTCTTTATACTACAGGACTAGCAAATTACGTAACCTGTATAGAGCTTGTAGTAGTAAAATAACTTACTTAGGTTTCTTAAATCTATCTAGTAATTTATAGAGCACCTAAGGTTTGTCCTAGCAGCTTATATTAAGAAACGCGCTAGTTACGTTATACTAACAGAGCTCTAGGTTAAATTAGGCTGTAATTACTACTATAGTGTAAAATAAGTAAGTAGTAAGTATTATAGCGTAGGTTAAGACAATTAAATCCTTTGCCTATAGATCTCTACGTACGCAGATCCTTGCCTTACATTTAAGGAAGTAGCTATCCTAGTTAAATTTGTAGGTAAAGACCTATTTAAGCAGTAGGGGCCTTAATAAGGCGCTTAATTAGTTAATTTCTCTCTACGTTTCCTTCTTAATAAGCGTGTCTATCTCTTTTTAGCAGGCCTAGCGAAAAAGAGCTCCTAGTAGGTAATAGAGTAGATCTTTCTATTTACTTAGTAGTAGAGGGAGCTTGTCCCTATATAACTAGCGCTTGTTTTAAGCAACTAGTCTTTCCTTCTTTAGGGTTAAGGCAATAATTACTGCGTAGGTAGTAAGTAGCTCCCTTCTATCTATGCTATATTTATTTGTATATTTAAATAGTAGGTAGATAAGCTAGGCGTATCTGTAATTATTTATAGAGCTTATTATAGAGTACTAACCTACTCTATTATTAGTAGGCTTATTGCGCTTATAGTTCTCTATCTAGCAGCTCTATCTTATAGGCAGGCCCTAGACTCTTTACTAATACGCGCGTCTCCTGCCTGCCTTATCTACTTATGTTAATCTTTAAGAAGGTATTAGAATAACTAATAAAGTAGGTCTTAGTAGATTATTAAGATCCTTACTATCTACTAGCTCGCTCCCTTCTTCTATAGTTAAGTGCACTTCCTGTAAGCTACTAGTTAGATTATCCTCCTTATTAGGAGCTTCCCTGCCTATACCTAACTGCTCTAGTTTAGGCGTTTAGTTAGGGGAAAGTAAACCTGTTTCTTAGCGTTATTCTGTATAGATCTCTAGCAGCTTGCTAGCTAAGCTTGCTGCGCGTGTAGTATCTATCCTAGGGGCTCCCTCTATACTAGACTAGCCTTCTAGCAATTAAGGTTCTCCCTAAGTGTTACCCTTAAGCTAGTGCTTAGTAGATAAGCTAAGCAATAGGTCTCTTTGTTTAAGGGGAGCTCTATTACTCCTCCTACCTCTATCTTATTAGGTTTATGTAGAATATCTACAACTACTTCTACTTCTTAGACTATAAGAGCTGTTAACTTATCTAATTTATTATAAAAGAGCTCCTTATTAAAGGTTACGTTGCGTGTTATAATTACCTAGTTTAGTTTAGGGACCTATATCTAGTATATGTTAGAAGCTTAGTACCCTACTAAGTATCTAATATAACTCCTTAGAGTTACTTTAAAGCTTCTCTACATACGCCTAGCTACTTATTCCCTATTTAGGGGATACGCTCTGCAGCTATAGGCGTATATCCTGCTCTAGTTAGGTCTTAGATTAGCTGTTAGTGCTCTTACCTACTTAGGTTTATACTAGCAGAAATAGTAAGTAAACTAGTAATTAAGCTCTTTGTTTAGGCTCTATAGCTTATTTAAGTAAGTTAGACTTATGTTATAGAGCTATATTGCTGCTGCTACAACCTCTAGCTAGAGCTTCTTAGGTAGGTTTGCACTGCTCCTTATTTTAATAGATTTAGTAATTATTTCCTGCCCTACTCTTTCTGCTGCCTAGTTTAGCTTGTAGGTATATAGAGGTATACGCTTAATATCTATTCCCTTATTAATCGCCTAGCGCTTGTATTAGGAGCTCCCTTGCTATAGGAGAGTAGTAGTATTATTATCTTAACTTATCTTGCAGATACAGAGCTTGTACTAGGTACGTACCTAGCTTAAGAAACTTGTAAGTACCTACAGTATCTCTACTTAAGTCTTCCCTAGCAGTAAGTACGTAAAGAGCTTCCTACTATAGTACTCCTTAATTAAAAGTATCTATAATTTACTACTCCTTCCTATAGGCATATTAAACAGATCCTAGCTAATTCCCTAAAAGGGTTTAGTAGGTTTTTCCTATTTCTGTTAAGATATAACTTGCTTAGCGTAGGTTGTTAAGTAGACCTTATAATCTTTTTAGAGTATACTGTTAATGTGTACGCTGCGCGCTTGTTGTACTAGTGCTTTTAGAGCTTCTAGGCCTAGATAACCTGCTCTAGCGTGCTAGAGGTGTTTAGCAGAGCTTTGTAGGTAAGACTTATACAATTATTTTATTAATACGTTAAGGATTAGAGGATAAGAGTAGTAGGAAAGTAGCTTATATTTAATAAAAGTAAGGTTGTAAGCGCGCTTAAGAGTAGCACATACAACGCTCCTATTTAGATTATTAATATACCCTACTTAGAGCAAGCTGTCTAGCCCTAAGTACTAAACTCCTTTCTCTTAGAGGCGTGCCTTAGAAATAATATTAATATAGAAACTGTCTACTACTACTATATCCTTAAGGAGCAGGTCTTCTATATATAGGCTGCGCTTTCTATATAACACGTTTTTAAACAAACAAGCTCCTTATCCTACTACTAGAAACGCTTATGTACCTGCCTCTATAGTGTTAGTAGAGTTAGCTAGGCAAAATAACCTAGGTACAAGCTAATCTACGCTGTTAACTAAGGGTGTAGCTACTCTATTATCTAAAATTGTACTCTCTAAGAGTAGATAAGCGTTAAAATCTATAAGGTTATAAATCCTAGGTTTCTTAGCTAGGTTACTTAGTTGCATTATTTTTAGATTAATTAGAGCAGCTTATATATTGCTAGGAAACTTAACTTTAGATGCTTTTGCTAGTAGAGCTGTTATAGCTAATAGAGCTTTTAGGGTCTAATTAAGCTGCTTAATTGTCTTCCTAGTATCTGTATACTCTTGGCTCTTAAGCCTCTAGAGAGTATCCTTGCAATAGCTTTTGCTTATATAGATAGGCAGTAAGGAGCTCCCTCTAACTGCTGTCTCTAGGCGTTAGTAGTTAGTTAATTTCTACTTATAAGTCTCTCCTTTTCGTTTACAAGGGCAGGAGTACCTACTTAAGCTCTTAGAGTTAGTAGCAGGAGCTTAAGTAGTATCTGTTTAGCTTCTAAATGTTGTAAATACTCCTAGGTTATCTTTTCCTGCTCTTATAGTGTGCTTATGCATTAAACTACTAAAGACCCTACTTACTTTGTCTAAATTAAGTAAATTAAGCCCTAGGATACTATCCTAGATAATCCTTTAGTTTATAGTATAAGCCTAATCTAGGGCAATCCTATAACTTAAGGCATCTAAGAAATCCTGCACAGCAAGCGCCCTATTAACCTCTAGAAGCTTGTATAACTTAGCTCTTCTATAGAGGTATAACTACCTGTTGTACCAGTATTATAGAGCAGCTCTTAACTGTTTAGCTGCTCTAAGATGCTGTTAGTACTCTGCCCTAACCTAGTTCTAGGTGCTAACATCTGTTAGAGCGAGCTCCTCTTTTAGTGCTTGCACAAGCAATTGCAGCGTTGTAGTATTATTAGTAACAAGCTTTACTATTACTAGTAAGAGGATTAATAGTAATACTATTATGTTAACCTAGTTCTAGATCTTCTAAAGGCGCTCTGCCTTAGCAGCCTACTTGCTTGCTCTAATCTTGTATCTAAGGAGCTCCTTGTTATAGTTCTTAACGCTTATTTAGCCTGTTAGAGGCTTGTTAGGTTAGGTACTCTAGCTTTAGGTAGATTAAGCTAGTAGTTAAGTAGGGAGCAAGCCTATAATAGGTAGTTTAGGCGCTCCTTTGTGCATGCCTAGGGCGTCTTTAGCGTCTAGATCTACTATATCCTATATGTTACAAAGCTTAGCGTGCTACATAAGTTAGATATACTAATTAGGCTAATTAGATCTTATTTTAAGCTAATAGGGTCCTGTAGGGACACCTAAGAGAGCTTACTTATTATAGTTAACAAGCTTGCCTATAGTAGCGTTTAGTAGAGATAGAAAGTTAATTAGGTAATTAGAGCAGTTAAGCTAAGTCTAACAAGCTTGTTTGCTAAGTGCGTAGGGAGATCTACTATGCTTAGGAAGCTAGGCTTATAACTGTAACAGAGCTTACAGGACTATACTTAAGTAATTAATTAATTTAATTAGTATCTATTTTTCTATATAGAACGTGTTGCTTAAATACAAATGTAATGTGTAGGTTACGTGATCTTGCTTAACGAGCGTTTAGCTAGTATTAGGGCTGCTTAGAACCAGCGTTGCTGGGGTAGAGCAGCTTAACTAAATTAGCACGCTCTGTTAGAAAACAAGCTGCTTATGTAACTCTACGCGCTTAGTTGCGCGACAATTAGCTAGTTTATTCCCTGCTATGCTGCTATATCCTAGAGTCTAGCGTACCTAAATATTAAAGACCTTTAAAGCCCTATAGCATAGCAAGAAAGCCTATTATAAGGAGAGGAGGGTGTTACTCCTTAGACCCTAGATAACAGACGTGCTATTAACACATATCTAGATCTAGTCCTTTTAGATAGGTAGTTGTAGGGCGTGTTAAAGTCCTACCTACGCTCCTATAGCCTCTGTGTTAAAGATATATAATAGTAGGTTAAGCTTTCCTCTACCTATTATTATAAGTATTTTCCTTAATATATAGCGTAGCTATACACTACTACTCTATTACCTACTATGTATTATTCTATTCTATTAGAGAATATAGAAACCTCTCTAGAGGTTACCTTATACTACTATTCTTTAAAAGCAATTGCGCCCTCTTTCTTAGTTTATCCCTCTATTAGGTTAGTGCAGTATCCCCTAGTATAGTAGAGGCCTATTAGCACTAGTCTTAGTATAGCTAGGAGGGCTTAGTAGGCTCTCTATACCTATATTTACAGTAGTAGCTTTTCTTTATTACGCCTACGTTGTCTATATTATGCTTTTACCTAGCTAGTAAGGGGGTAGTTCCTATCTGTTATCTGTAGGTGTATAGCAAAGCGCTAGCGTACCTCTTCTATTACTACTTCTATAGGTAGAACTTCTACCTCCTTAAGTATAATTACGTTTAGTATAGTACGCTACGCTAGTAACACTATCCTTATAGCACTTATAAGGACTCTATTTATTATAGTAATATGCTACTATGTCTAGGTGCTAACTTCTATTCTATTTACTCTTACTTACCTTTTCTCTTTATACTATACTTTAGCGCTATATATTAGAGCTAGTAGGACATAGGTTGTAATAGCTTTCCTTATATACTCTAGAGGGGGCCTATATACTATATTTGTTAGCCTATAAAGGTGTTAGACTACTTTTATAGCTATAGCAGCCCTTTCTATAATATACCTCTAGAAGGTAAGCTATTAGTTAAACTAAACGCCTAGCTAGCGTAGGGCTATCTATGTCCTGTTTTATGTTATAGGTACTAGGTTAACTTAGGTATCTCCTATTATAATTAGAGGGTTTAGGTCTCCTCTTTTCCTTATTTAGTAGATTAGTTCCTACTTTTTAGGCGTAAAGGTAATTTTATTATTAGACTCCTAGTTATAGATATCTGTTGTTGGATAACGAGCTTAGGAATAACTAGGAGATAGATTATTAATTTATATGTAGGTGTCTACTTAGGTTACTATTTATATGCTTATTAAGCATCCTGTGCTCTTATTAGCTGATTGCTTAGCATACCTAATATAGGCAATCAGCCTGTTGTACACGTGGCATAAGCAAGGAGAGATTTAAATCTGTTAGTAAGTTGGCCTAATATTAGATAGAGTGGATCTAGGTAATCTGAGCTTCTAGTAGGTAGATCTAGCGTTTAGTAATGTTGCAATACACCCCCTAGGCAAGTTAAGCACGTAAGACTTGCCTGTCTAGGAGCTTACGCTATTTAAGGCGTGTGTTACGTATGCTAAGAAATTATTAAGCAAGCTTCCTATAACACTAATCTGTTGCTTGTCCTACCTTCTGTTTTAGTATAACCCTAAGCTATAGTTAAAGTTAGTACTCTCCTAATTAATCTACGCTTACGTCTGTTGCTTACGCTAATGCCTATAGAAACGTTCTACTGCGCAGCAGGCGCACACTACTGCTATGTCTGCTGCCTAATCTGCTGCCTGCTCTGCCTCCTGCGCGCGCTCCGCCTCACTTACTGTCTCCTCCTACTTAAGCTCTCTAAGCTTACTGCTAGCTTCTCCCCTAGGCTTGCTACCCTGCTAGCTGTTGCCCTCGCCCTTGCCTCTACCTCCCTACACGCTGTTGCCGCCTCTTGGCTCTGACAAGCTTATACTGTCCTTGCCCCCTGCTCCTGCCTCTAGCGCCTGTAGCGCTATAACAACTCAGCGCAGTAAGTCCTGCCTAGGGTGTATTAACAGTGCTGTGGCTGGTTGTTTAGACAGGTAGTGCTTTAATTACTTAGGTAGTAGCTCCTGCTACTAGCGCTGCGCCTCTAGGCACAACTGCAACGCCTAGTAAGTGATCTGTTAACTCTCTTATTTGTTAATTATGTGCTGATACACATAGCCCCCTTACCCTGCCTAAAGCCTACAAGCTTTTAGCAGCCCTACAGGCTGATTATTAGCCTATAGACTTAGCCCTTAGGAAACTAAGGGTTAAGTTTTGTGCAGTGTTAGTAGTAGCTAAGGTAGCAGTTGTCGCCTATAGCCCTCCCCTGCTACCTGCCTCCTCTAACTCTAACTCTAACAAGCTGCCCCTGCCTCTACCTATTGTTCCTGCTGCTGCCGCCTCTGCTAACAAGATCTGCGCTCTTAGTAAGCGCTTTAAGCAGACTACTAGCAGGCTTATTAACAACCTTGTTAATAAGTTTATTAGTAATCTGCTTAACTATAGTTAGATTAGGCCTAAGGCTATAGAGCTTTGCTCCTTAATAATACCCTGTTCTCCCTCTTAATCTATACCTGTACCTTGCTCTTCTATAACTATTGTAATTACGTCCTTAAGATTAAGCTAGGCTCTAAATCTCTTAAACTGTTGCCTTAATAGATTTTTCGTTAATCTATCTGCTGGCATGCTATTAGTAGGGAGGTAGAGTACTTTAAACGTACCTGCGGCGTGCTCCTGTTATAACTACATATTTTGTATATCTATGTAGCGTAGCTGCGTTGTTATACGCTTGTTCTCCCTAACTACTAGTCTAATTGTTTGCTAGTTGTTATAGAAGATTGTCTAGGCAGCTTCTAGGATTAGTGTAAGCTTAGTAAATAGCTGTTTAAGCGCTATAGTCTCTTTAGCGACGTGCTTAAGTGCTAAAAGCTCTGCCTTAGTAGTAGAGGTAGTGACAGTGGCTTGCTAGGACGCCTTCTATACTATTAGCCTACTAAAGAGCATTATAAGGTATCTATAGGAAGATTGCTAGGTCTTAATGTTATTAGCGAACAACGCGTTACTGTAGATAAGCAGCTTAGCGCCAGTATGCCTGCTATATTAGATTAACTAATACCTAGTTTAGTATAAGTAGACGATTGTCTAGTGTACTGCTTTAAAGTGCTCCTTGCTTAGATTAGTAAGGTATAGGGATAGTTTAGCTGCTGTAAACGCCACATCTAGTTGTAGCATAATCGCGGTATATAGCACTAATCTAACTCTTTCCTAATAGCTCTTAATCTCTTGTTTAGTAGCTTCTCTAGTGCTCTTTACTAGGTCTATAGTAGGGAGCAGGGTATGTAGGAAGAGTCTAGTTTTATAGAGGTTGAACTTTTTAGCAATTTTGTTAATATACTTGTTATAAACGAGTGTTATTATCTGCTGTTCCTGGTTCCTCAGTACTCTGATGTTGAGGAACTATTGGACTAGGCCTTGATCCTTAATTGTATAGGCTGCTGCAATTGTATCTACAATGTGCTTTGCCTTAGAGATCTAGGTAGAGTAGTATATTACTAGTATATTGTTAACGTAGAAGAGCAGTAGTATCTAGCAATTACTGTTAAAGAACAAACAAGGCTCTTCTTTAGATGCTATAAGTCTAGTTGCTTTAAGTGTTTAAGAGAGCTCCTTATACTATAGGAGGGGTAAGTCTTTTAACCTATACAGTGCTTGTTTAAGCTGAACGCATTTCCTAGGTATCTTATACCTATCTAGTAGCTTATAGGTTACTACTGGCTAGTGATCCCTGTGGGCGTGTAAGAAGGCTCTAACAACGTTATACTATATAATTTCTAGATTAAATTTAGCCGCGATTGCTATAGTAGTCCTAAAAGACCTAGCAGCAAGCGTTGCTGCGTAGGTAGACTAGATTGTGTTAATAACTTAGAGATTGCTACGTACTACTATCCTTGCCTTGTACTTAAGAAAGTAGCTATCCTTATCTAATTTGTACGTGAACACCTATTTAAGTAGTAATAGTTTGTTATCTCTAGTAAGTAAATTAATTACTTCCTAGGTACCTGCGTTGTGTAGAGTAGTAATCTTCTTGTCTGCAGCTTCCTTAAATAGCTGCCTGTGTAGGTAAGAGAGTAGATCTCTCTATTTCTATAGTAGGTTAGGGAGTGAATCCCTGTGTAGCAGTTAAGCTTAGCTTAGGACTGGCGGTTGCTCTTTCTTCTCTGCTGATGCTTGTATTACAGCATGTACTGTTTTGAGTTTAGTGCTAGTTAATCCTAATAGGATTAACTTATCTAGTAGGTAGCTCTCTATAATCTGTCCAGCAGTTATATAGGAGAAAGTAAGCCCCTAGAGTGTTACTCCTGGGATCCTCTAGATCTAGATGGCGTAACCTTCTACTCCTCCTTACTAGTTGTGAGCTTAGGGTGTGTGTTGCCTCTAATCTATTTAAGTCTTCTATAGTAGCTACGTTGCCCTTAACACCTAGAGCTACAGGAGCAGCGCTCCTAGAGTGCGTGGGTGCGGCGTTATATCGCCTAGATCTCTCTAATCTTACTCCCCTTAGTAGGCTTGCTCCTCTAGGTGAGTGCTCTTCCTAGGAGCTGCTAGGGTATGCAACGCCAGGCTTGGGTGTAAGCTCTAGTGTTCTTAGGCCTAAATATTCTAGATTCCCTGCGTAGATTCCCTGTAACTTACTAGCCTTGTTTGTTACTTATGTAGGAGATGTTCCTTGTTTAGTATAATCTACTAGCTGGCTAGGCAGTTAATTATTATCCCTTAGATCCTTACCCCCTAGCTGCTGCTAAGAGTAATCTAGATTGTTAGTACCTGCCTGCTTATAGGCCGCTGCGTAGAGCTGATTAAAAATACTTTCAAACGCTTCTCCTATATCCCTAACCTTATTTTTATGCAATAGATCTACAATTAACTTAAGCTCCTCTTGTAGGTATTCTACTACTTCTTTATCTTTGTAGAATAAGCTCTTATTAAAAGTAACGTTGTGTGTAGTTATAACCTAATTAAGCTTTAGGATCTATATCCTGTATATATTAGACGCTCTGTATCCTACTAGATATCTGATATAGCCCCTTAGGGTTACTTTGAAACCCTGCTTGTTACGCCTAGCTGCTTGTTCCCTGTTTAGGGATATGCTTGGCATCTATAGGCGTAAATTCCACTCTAATCTAGCTAGAGATCTGCTAAGTAGTAATAGATTTGCTCTAGCTAATAGTACTTAAAGTACTGCCTAAACTAATTATCTAATACTGTGTTAGGAGCGATTATCCTATAGCTGTGAGATAGGCTTATGTTGTATAGCTATGTAGCTGCTTCTACTACCTCTAGCTAGAGCTTCGCTGGAAGGTTAGCCCTGCTCCTTATTTTAATTAACTTAGTAATAATCTCCTGTCTAGCTCTTTCTGCACCCCTATTTGGTTTGTGTGTATACGTTGGGGTGCTCTAGATCTCTATACTATAATCCTCTGCCTATACACTGAATTGTAATTAGCTACGCTATAGTAGTGTAGCAACGTTGTTGTCCTAGAGAATTACAGATATATAGAGCTTGTAACGTGTACAAAGGACGCTTGTAAACTTCTTAAATACCCTTATAATCTTATCTAATAACTTAGTATAGATTAGATAGGTATAGATCTTCCTACTGTACTTATCTTTAATTAGCAACATCTATACCTCTCCTAGATAACCCTTTAGCATATTAAAGAGATCTTACGCAATCTGCTAGTATAGACAGGGAGATTGCTCTTTTAGTCTCCTAGATATAACTTAGCTAGCATAAGTTATAGCACAGTGTTCGCACTGCTGCTAGGAGGTTCTGTTAATCCTTACGTTTTAGGCGTTCTTCACAAGTGCCTAGAGCGCTGTAGGTCCTAGGTGCCCAGCTTAGGCGTGCCATAGATCCTTATTGTTAGATCTAGGGTAGGTAGTCTACAATCTAAGCTTCTAAGTAGATAGAGTTACGCTTATTACAGCTGGATAGATTAACAGTAGTTTGTATTCTATAAAAGTAAGGTTATAACAGCGCGTTAGAGTAGCTAGTACAACGCTCTTCTGTAGTAAGCTAATACGCAGTGTTAAATCTAATCCTAAGTACTATACACCTGCCTTCTTTAATTAAGCTTCTAACACTATATTAACGTGAAATCCCTCTACTACAGCAACGTTGTAAAGGATTAGATCCTCTATACGTTCCCCGCTTGCTCTATTTAGAGCTTTCTTAATCACTCTAGTGCTAGTACCTAAGATTAGGAAGGATTAGGTGCTAGCCTCTACATAAGTAAGCTTCTTAGCCTTCTAGAAAGTAGTAGGGTTAATAAGATTAAGCTTGTTAACTAAGTAGAGTGCTGCTCTATTGTCTAGGATAGTACTGTCTAACAGTAGATGAGCGTTAAAATCTATAGTTAAGTAGATCCCTTGCTCTATAGATTAAGATTCTATTAGGTTAGGGTCTATTAGTGCCGCTGCAATTAACCTAGGGTAGTTGCTGCTGCTTGTTGTAGCGTTGCTATCCTTTATCTATCCCTTCTTAATAACCTTATTCTTCTAGTCCTTGTACTTAGGTTTGTTGAGGCGTTTCAGAATCTCTTTCTTAACTTAATTACTAGGGGTAAATAGTTTACCTGTAAGAGCTCCCTCTAATAGGTTACAGCTAATTAGCTTCTAGAAGTGTAATTGTCCGCATAGGCAGTTAATCTTCACTTAGTTAGGTTGGTTGTTTAATAATAACTGTGTCTAAGCTGGTTAACCTATAGTGGCAAACACCCTGCCTAAGCTATAGGGAGCTCGAACGGAGTGCTCCTAAAGGAGACCTGAATACACTCTGCTGACTTTATCTAGAGTGAGCGTTGTTTTACCTAGTACTAAGTTCTAGATAATAGACTGTTGCATAGCCCTAGACCAGTCTAGTGCTATCTTTAATAACAAGTCTAAGAAGTTGTGTACTGCAAGCTCGCCTTCTACGTTAGTAATCTTAAGAGCTTTAGCCTTGCTATACAGGAGATTCTATTCCTAGTGCCACTTCTTAGGATTCTGCTAACCCTGCCTGGCCTTTAGGAGATAAGCTTGGTACTGTGCGCGTACTAAGTTCTTTTCACTAGCTTTAGATAGAGCTAGCTCCTTCTTTAGTACCTTAATTAGGGCTTAGAGAGTTAACTTTTCTTCTTTAACAAGCGTTATTATAGCTAGAGTTATAATTGCTAGGTCTACTGTAGTATTAACCTAGGTCTATAGGTTTTGCAAGCGCGCAGACTAGGACGCCTAGTTGCTTGATTTAGCTCTATATTCCGCAATCTGTATCTTGTATAGTTTAGTATTGTCTAAGGTTGTTAAGCTAGGTGGCTCTAGCTGCTTAGGCTTAGACTGGTGTATTAGTATTGCGTCCTTGGCTAATAGATTAATCTACTCCTATATTCCCTTGCTCATTGCATGGAATTTAAGTTAGATGTACTATCCTAGCTATTAGGATTAGTTAGTAAGCGTATAAGCTCCCTTTGGGATTAGGGCGTTAGTTATTGCGTAGATTAATTAGATTTGTAAAGATATAAGAGGAGTAGTTACTAAGCAGTTTATCCTAGCTAAGTACGCAGGGGGAGATCGTCCTAGTCTTAAAAAGCCAGGCTTATAACTGTTGTTAGATAACAAGCTTAGGAATAACTAGGAGATAGATTATTAATTTATATGTAGGTGTCTACTTAGGTTACTATTTATATGCTTATTAAGCGTCCTGTGCTCCTATTAGCTAATTGCTTAGCATACCTAATATAGGCGATTAGCCCGTTGTACACGTGGCATGAGCGAGGAGAGATTTGAATCTGTTAGTGAGTTGGCCTAACATTAGATAGAGTGGATCTGGGTAATCTAAGCTTCTAGTAGGTGGATCTGGCGTTTAGTAACGTTGCAACAATATCTCTTAGATTATTACTTAGTAGGGATATATTTTCTAAGAGTGTAGGGGAGGCCTAGTATATATATATATTATTAGCGTATCTAAAGTATAGTTTCTAATCTTAGTTTAGTATTTTAGCTAGGTATAGTGTATAGAGTACTAGAGATAGTAGTAAGCCTTAGGGGTACTGCAGGAGACTATATAGTAGGGCGTAGTTGCTATACCTATATAAACCTATACTTATCTTTATATAAGAGAGCTTTATACTAGGTAAATAAGGGTAGTAGGCTATCTTTACTTTTCTATTTAGTGTAGTAGTTAGTTCTATATAAGCGTATTAAATGCCCTTTATACATCTAGTATTACTATTAAAACCTACTTTCTTAGGGCCTAGGCTTGTTCTATGTTGTGCGTAAAGCTAGTTGCTAAGTTAGAGGCTACCTAGTAAGAGAGTGCACCTCTATGTTATAGGCTAAGGATCCTGTAAGTTATAGCTACGTAGGTAATTTGTCTTGTTACTATTCTCTTAAGGCCTTTTCCTAGGCATAAGAGTAAGGTAATAGGCTGCTAGGATTATAGGGAGCTAGGATCCTTTTTCCCTAGTTTTAGGATTATAGCTACCTCTACTGTTTTCTAGGTAGTTAGGAAATAGCTGTATTGTAGGCAGTAGGTGTATATCCTATAGAGATAGTTAGTAATAGAGGGCTAGCATGCCTTAAGCAAGCGTACTATAATGCTATCTATACTAGAGAATATACTTTATACACCTATTATATTCCTCTTAATTTCCTCTAGGGGTATGTAGGTGTCCTAGGCTATAGCTTGTTAATTTAAGTTACTAGGACTCTACTCTAGTAGGTTGTTAGAGCTATTAAATTAGTCTAGTATTTTCTTTTATAAGGCTTCTACTTTTTCTATAAGGTTTATTATATCTCTCTCTATATATTAGATTAGGGTGTCCTACTAGTTTAGCCTAAGTCTATACTATCTAATAACTTTATATAGTGCCTAATTAGAGTTAAGTTAGTCTATTCTATTCTGCTAATAAGTGCGCTTAGCTTTGCGTACTATAGTAAGAAAGTTCTAGCTTTCTAGTGATAGTCTTACATATAGGCCCCTAATACTATCTATATATAATCTATAAGTAGTCTTATACTCTATAGTCTACTATAGTATAGTCTTGCCTACCCCTAGGTGTTTATAGCCTACTACTACTATTACTTTAGTAATAGCCTTAGTAATAGCCTGTATCTAGGCCTCTAGGTCCTAGGTAGTGTATATTACTGTAAGAGGTAGTAGGCCTAGTAGCGCTAGGTTAACTACTTCTACAAAGCAGCTAAGCTAGCTTCTTAGGACCTAATATTTGTTTATTAGTAGTACTCTACTACTCTTCTATAGTATTGTAGTAAGTAGCGTAGCGTAGTTAGATCCTAAGTAGAGGTAGTCCTCTATTTTTATGTGTGTAAAGAGTATATTAGAGAAGGTTAGGTTAAGTATATAGCCCCTTTAATAGGTTGCTATACCTAGTTCTCTAATATAGTCTATGTTATTTTGTATTACCTAGTAGGCTAGGTATTAACCTCTACTTCTAGGAGTAGTGCTAGGTTTAAAGGTAATATGTCTATAGTTAAAATCTCCCCTATTAGAGTGTTAGGGCTAGGAGTTGTTCCTATAATTTATTCTAGTGCGTTTATAAGTCTTAGTTCCTAGTATACATTAAGTATTCTATACTAGTTAACTTCTATCTATAGGATGTCTCTATTAATATATAGGTAGAGGATCTACGTAAGTATTCCCCTGCCTTTAAGTATATAGATAAGTACTCTAGGGCGTTCTATAGGGCTTAAGTTTAGCGCCCTCTAAGACTCTATAGGTGCAAGTATAGAGTAGCCTAGATTTATTAAGGTATAGTTATTTCTTACTATATATAGTTCTTAGACGTATATTATATCTATTTACTTTTTAAATATAAGCTGTAGGAGGGTAATATAGTATAGTAATTGCCTAGCTATATTTACCTATATTACTTTAAGGTCCTACTTTATAGTTATAGTATATTATATTAATATATAATATGTATTTCTATATTAGAGGTCCTAGTATCCCCTCTCTTAGAAGTAGATTCTAGTTCTAGTTAGCTAATTATAGTTATTTAGCTTACAGCCTAGAAAGAGGTAGCCCTTAGCACCCTTCTTAGTCTCTAAGAGTCTCTAGTAAGAGTTGCTGTAGGGGCTAGTCCTTCTAGGGTAGGAGTTGTAGTTAGGGATCTCATAGGGGCGCTAGGAGTAGTGCTACTAGGTTTAGTTAGGTCTATTTAGGTTCTCTTACTTACTCTCTTAGCAATAGCCCTTATAGCTCTTAGTTCTACCCCTAAAATTCTTACTAGGCTTTTATTTACCTATCTTAGTGCTACTAGGTAGCTCTTATTCCCTACTAGGTATAGCCTATAGTAATTTATGCACTTTGCATTTACTATATATTCCTTATCTACTAGCCCTTAGTATATAGTAACTCTCTTCCTATAGTAGTTGTATCTAGTGTCTCTATAGTATTTGTACGCCTAGTAGTATCTCTAGTAGCCTAGGTTATATAGTTTTATAGGTAGGTTCTTTTATATTTCCTTAGAGGAGTTACTTACTCTAAAGATGTAGAAATAACTAACTATTGTTAGAAAGGATATAATCTAGATTACTACCCCTTATTTATTTAGCCTATATCTAGAGATCTAGTAGCTAGTTAGTTAGACCCTAGTCTAGGAAAAGGCCTCCTTATTTACTATCTATATAGTTACTAGTTTTAATATACTATCTAGTTAGTAGATTAAGCTTAGAACTCCTTAGAGTGCGTAGTTTATCTATATATATATAATAATTACGTCTATACCTTCTACTACTTAGATTATTACTTCCTTTATTTCCTAGCTAAAGAGCTAGGTCTAGGTTTTATTAGTTAAAGGCGTAATTACCTACCTAGTCTAGGTAGGTGTAGCCTGTAAGATTACTATAAGTAGGAGCTTTACAGCTTTATAGATTACTTCTCTTACTATAAAAGAGGATGCTACTTAAATTTAGCCTGTAGCTTGTAACGACACAGGATAATAGAAAGCTCCGGAATGCGTGTGTATCCGCTACGAGGTGTCTGGGAGCACTAGGATAGGTAACACAGAGACAATTCTATTCCTATAGGTCTTGTACGAAGAATACTCAAAAACTATCTATCTACAGATGATTCTCCTCGTGCCTTTATACTGCTAGAATACAGGGAAGTTTAGAATGCTATAACCAAGTTACGGGCAGGAACGGAAACGTAAAGGAGCCGAGTCAGAGGTGAATCAGGGTGTGACACTTTTCAGAGACCGGTGCTTTACATAGCTAGTATTAAGAGGAGAATTCTCTTATCCTCTTTACTAGGTTTCTTGTTCTCTTCTCTCTATTCTAGGTTAGGTAGTAGCCTATACGTAGTCTTAGCAGGAGGTGCATCTCTACTCTAGATTTTTAGGGTCTAGGCGATTTCTACCTAAATTAGCTTTAGAGGCGTTTATATAGGTGTTATTAAACTACCTGCCTAGGTTCTCTTGCCCTCTAGAGCGCTCTAGAGGGCAGTTACTAGTAAATCCTAGAGAGGAAGTGTAATTGCCTTTTCCTCTAGGGTTCTGTATTGTTAGATACATGCATCTAGAGCAGATGCTACTACCTTAAAGATTTAGTAGTAGCAGTTACTAGCTTTTTAATGTCTAGAATGCGTAAGGAAACAGCTCCTTAGAGGGTAGTAGTTGCAGCTAATCTACTATAGGTTAGAGGAATAGCTACACTATGTAGCTACCTAATATTAAAGCAAGTTATTAATTATAAGGGTAACTAATATCCCTTTTCTCTAGCTAGCCCTCTTCTATCTAGTAGGGGCATGCTAGAGGCTATATTAGCTATCTTGCTAGCGCAAGAGCGCCTAGTATAGGCTAAAGTAGCTCTAGTTTACTGTAGGATGTTGTAGAGTAGGTTATCCTAATTATATTAGGCCTTTTTCTAGAAGGTCCTAATTTTTAGAATATTTGTGTTAGTGTTATTAGGTGCTGTGCTAGCGTTACGTAGCTTACAACTTAGTTAAAGAACGCTCCTAATAGCATAGTTAAGTTATTTACTAAGGTATTCTGTTGCCCTAATAGATATAGAGTTTAGAGGAATAACTTTAGTGTCTATTAGGGCTGCTCTAATACTAAAGAGAGTAGTTATATTAAGGTATATACTTTATCTACCTAGTATAGTTCTAGTACTAACCTAACGTAGGTTAAGCCTTATTTCTGCTATACTGTTAACCTGCTTATTTTTCTAGTTAAGTAAGCGCTGTAAAAGTACAATAAAGAAACTACTAGGCGTAGTAGCAATATAACCTATAATAACATCTTTAAGGTTAATACACAAAACTTTTAGACTACCCTAAACTATACTAAGGGGTGTTACACTGCCTTTATTAACTAGAATACTATTATACGTTATAAAATAAAGAAGTCTAGACTAACTAAGGGAGAGTAATATGCTAGTGCATAGAGTAACTGCTAAGGCAGTTACTTAGGATGCTAAGGCTAGTAAGTAGCGCTAGTATATAAAGGGATAACAGGAAGTTTAGACAAAACTTCCTAGACTATTATATACTACTACAAAGAAATAAAGTTTATATCTTATCTGCGTAACCTATATCTGTAGTTTCTTATATAGTAATATAGCTCTTCTGTCCTCTACATACTAACAGGTAAAGCACAACTTACTAGAACAAAATAGTAACCTAACTAGGGGCAATAGTATAGTATGTAGGGGAACTAATTATTAAAAGATATAGATAATACAGCTATTCTTATACTACGGCACTCTAATAGACGCCTTAGGCATAAGTAACAAACAACAAAGATATAGATAATACAGCTATTCTTATACAATAGTACTCTAATAGACGCTTTAGGCATAAGTAATAAATAACAAAGATATAGAAAATACAGCTATTCTTATGCTACAGCACTCTAATAGACGCCTTAGGCATAAGTAATAAATAGTAGCTATCTACAGGTTACTCTAGTTAGAACGCTAGTATTAACAGTAGGCATTATTTTAACTCTAAAAGAAACTATACGTCTAGAAATGCTAGATAGCTATCTAGCAATATAAGATAGCTATTTCTATCTTAGGATTATACAGATATACTAAACAATTCTTCTACTATACTATTAGCTAAATATATTATACAGATATACTAAACAATTCTTCTACTATACTATTAGCTAAATATATTATTAGTAGAAAGGGTCCTAGCCTAGGGCTTATGCGTCTAGGAATTAACGCTCTATAAGAGTATATAAAAACTCTAAGGACTAAGGAAAAATAAAAACACTCTAAGAACTAATACTATTACTATATCTAAACTATGTCCTTATACATCCCTTTGCTCTTAGGAATTAACAGAACTCCTTAGGAGTCCTACCTTATTAACCTATCTTAGGATAGTTATTTATAAGATAGGGTCCTAGTTCCTATAAGAGGAAGAGCTAATCACCTCCTATTTAATAGAGAAGAGGTCTCTAAATTCCTAGATAACTTTGATTAAACAGCAAACAATAGGGGTCTTATAGACTAGCAAAAAGTTAAGGTCCTTCCTAACTACTATAAAAGTTAATATTAAAGATTTATAAAGAGGTTAAAGCTATTCTTAGAGAGAGACTAGATTAAACTACAACTAGCTATAAAAGAACATTAGAGAGACTAGGACACCTCCTAGAGAATAGGTACCTAAGCTTTTATAGAGACATATATGCAAGAGACTGCTTAATATTTTCTAGAACTCTCTAACTACTACACTAACTTTATATTATACAGTAATGCCTACTAGAAGAATAAATAAATCTTAACCCTTAAGGAGGGTTACTTCTTCTTCCTAGGCCTCCCTAAGGAAGATAAGGATCTAGTCCTATTTAATGTGCTAAACAGCCTAGCAATAAAGGATTAATCTTTATTTAAGTAAGAACTAATATATTAATTTATTAAAAGAGTCTAGGAACAATAATATAGTCTCTAAGATTTGTTACTAACAAAGGGTAATAGCTAGAATAAGGAAGTAAGACGTATAATAAATAGTACTAAAAACCTAGTAGATTACTACAATATAGTAGACTAGGCTAAGAGACATCTTGCAGAGGGTAAGATAGTATCTAGAAATTCCCTACCTCTTGGGGTAGATAACAGTGTTAATAAGCTTATAAAGGCTATAGATAGTTAGAAACTATCCCTTGCTAAGATTAGCTCCCTTATAAATTCTAATAATAAGATTAAGGAAATCCTATATAATCTAACTAACTATACCTACTTTATAGCATACGCTACTAAGGTAGGCAAAGTCTTAGAACGTAATAACAGGTTTTTTTATCTCCTATTTTAAGAGGAATGTAGATTCTAACAGAGATGTTTTATACTACTAAGGCTAGGAGTATAACAGTTCCTGTACTATATATAATAAACTAAATTATAAATCTTAAGACTATAAGCTCTACAAGGCCCTAGTTAGAATAGGATAGTGTATTTACTACTACAACTATAAAAGTAATAGGAGGATATACTACTTTAGTCTAGTATATAAGCAGCTAGATGCTATCCTAGGTTTAGTTCTACTAACTTATAAACTAAGCTAGTTAAAATAGAAAATCCTTAAGTATTTTAAGGTTTCCTAGGACGTTCTAGACTAGCTAGCTTTATTAGTTAAACCTAATAGATTTAGCAGAATAGACTCTCTTATAGAACCTTATAGGAAAGATATATCTAGAGCTAGATATAGGCAGAAGCGTTAATATAGCTACTAGCTAAACTCTACACCTAGGCTAATTAGAAGATAATAGGTTAAACCTACTTACTCCTAATTAGTTTAAAAATTCTAGAGTCTATGCTAGCGCAAGGTACTGTGTAGTAGGGCTAGCCCTACTATCTACTCTAGCAAATAGTAGATTTTGCAACCTAGTATTAGAATACGCTATCTAGCTTTGTTATATAGTAGAAGAAGATAGAGATAGTTAGCATAATAAGGACCTACTAAATAATATTGCTAAGTTAATATTAGAGCTTAGGTTAAAGAAGGTTATCTACCTAGACCTTCTAACGTGCTAGGCGCAGGTTAGAAATTATAGCGTTAACTACCTTATTAATACAGGCACCTAGATAAACTTACTTTAATTTAGCGTGTTATAGGCACTTAGGTTAGTCTATAAGGAAATAAGCTATGTGCCTAGTAAGGAGTAGGGCGTTATTATAGCTAATAGGAGTATAGACTCCTTTATTACCACAGAATAGAACATTCTAGTTAAGATTAGTAAAGTAGTTACACTTACCTACTTCTAGATAGTGCAGAACCTTATAAGGTTAGTAAAACTTAGTACTTTGTAGTATACGTCTTCTTATATAGCTATTTAATATAATATGTTTAGACGCTCTACCTATTACATTATATTAGATAATAGCTTAAGGAATGCTATGTTTATAGCATCTAATCTAGCTCCTTATTACTTAACCTTAGTAGAATCTACTATAGGAAAAGATAGGAGGCCCTCTTAATTAAAGCAGGAGGCGCCTATAGTGTAGAAAACCTTAATTCTAACAACTAGTTATACTATTTAGTATAGGTAGGATATAGCTACCTCTATGCTAGCAATTCTAAGGGGAGCAAGAGTATTAAAGATATTACTTAAAGAATATATAGCCCTAGTAACTATAAGGCAGTTAGGTAGATTTCCTCTAGAGGAGATAAAGGCTAGATAGATCTTAACAAAGACGTTGCTATATTAATAGTAGAGCTAAGCCTTTTAGACAAATAATAAGAGTATATAGATTGTTAGCTAGTAAGCTAGTAGAAAGAAGATAGTAGAGAGGTTAATACCTTATACAAAAGAGTAGGGGTAAAAGTTAGGCTAGTTAATAAGCTAAGGGTAATAGAGCTAATAGAACTTAGCTAAGAAGACTAGAAGTAGCTTACAATTAAATAATAATAACTTTTCTATAGCTTGTAACCTCTAGATATTAGACCCTTGAATTACCTATTTAAATAAAGGTATACAGCATTCCTAAGAGCTATAAGACTTAATCTTAAAAGACTAAAGAGATAGAAGTTTAGTAAGGCGCTTCTTTCCTATAAAAAGGAACTGTTTATTAAAATAATTATAAATAGAGAGGTAGCTATTACCTTTATATTTTCTAAATTAGGCTAAATATAGAAGGAGGTAACACCTCTCTATAAGATTAAGACTATACCTTATAAAGCCTAGTAGGTTAAAGCATTTCTAGTAGCAAGGAGCTAGGAAGGAGAGCTAGTAAAGATGCTTCTAGAACATTTAGAAAGAGGAACACTAGAGAGATGCAATAGTTAATATAGAAACCTATAGTACCTTATAGCAAAGAAGGCTAGCTCTTTCTAGTTTATTAATAACGTATAGTATATAAACAAGGTGTTAATTAGGGATGCTAGAACACTACTAACAGTAGATAAGTTCTTAGAGAAGTTTGCAGGCTGCAAAATCCTATTACTAATAGACTTCTTCTTAGGATATAACTAAATTACCCTTTATAAAGATAGTAGAGACATAATAGCAGTAATAATACTAGTTAGTCTACTTTAGTTATGTACCTTAGTCTAGAGAGCTACTAATTTAGTAGCAGTATTTTAAAGGATAATAATTAAGATACTAAAGGATTACTAGCTAAATATTTTACCCTTTCTAGATAATATTACTAGTAGAGGTCTAAAAACTAACTATAATAGAGAAGAGTTACTCCCTAGCGTTAGACGCTATATTCTAGAACATATTTAGCAGCTAGATACTACCCTAGCTAATATAGAAAGAGTTAGTGCTATAGTGTTAGGAATAAAATACTACTAAAGTTATAATAGGTTAACTATAGTTAGCTATAAAGTTAGCGCAGATAGCTACTTCTCTAGCTAAGATAAGGTAGCAAAAATTACTGCCTAGCTAGAGTGCTAAAACCTAAAAGAAGTCTAAATATTTATAGGTATTTGTGTTTACTATTATATCTAGGTCCTGTTATTTACTATTCTTGCTAAACCCCTATTTAAGCTTATAAAGAAAGATACAGAATAGGAATAGGGAAACGTTAAACACTAAGCTATAACTACTCTAAAGACTTATATTATAAGCGCGCTAGCGCTAATAGCTATATTATATACTAGCAGGTTAACTATCTTTATATTAGTAGACGCTAGCAATAACAGAGCTAGCGCTTATCTAGAATAGATAGGTCTAGATAGTAAGTATTACCTTTACTAATTTAAAAGTATACTCTAGTTAAAAGCTTAATCTAACTAGCACTTAACTAAACTAGAGTGTAAAGTAGTTATCTAGGCTCTTAAGAAATTCTAGATATAGCTATATAGAGTATATTTTATTTTTAAAATAGATGCCTAGACACTCATAGCACAGCTTAATTACTCTTTTATAGACATCCTAGGCTTAGTAATAAATAGGTAGCTAGTAGCTATCCTGCTCTAGGACTTTAAAATTTAACATATTCCTAGAAAGAGAAATATAGTTATAGATACTCTTTCTAGGTACTCTAAGCCTAAAGGATAGACAGCTCTAGATAAACCTAAGTTAGATGTTAAGGAGTTTATTAACAACCTAGTAGTAATAGTAGAATTATTGTCTCTGCTCCTATAGAGACACCCTAGTTGCATTCTTAGGGACAAATACTTAGAATTATCTAAACAAATTACTACATTCCTCTAGACACTAAAGATCTCTAAGGGAATAATTAGGAAGAAGTTACGTTTATAGAAAAAGAGAGCTCTTAACTACTTTTTTAAGACAGATATCTATTCTATAAGACGTTATATAATATTACTATTAGGAGAGTAGTAGATAATACTAATATTAGCACTGTAGCAATTAAGAAAATATATTAAATAATTAGATATAGAGGCGTTAATATAGTATACTTTATGCTTGCCTAAGGATATTACTAGGATTACATGTATGCTAAGGTTAAAACTACCCTATCCTCTTGCCTAGAGTGCTAGTTTAGGAGTACTAAATAATTAAAGGATATACTAACTATAATATACTCCTACGCATTCTAGGAGTTAGTAGCAACTACTGTTGTTAATATACCTCTATACTAAGGCTATTAGTATATAGTTATTGCTAGAGAATATCTTAGCAGATAGGTAGAGGCCTAGCTACTCTATAATAACAAATCTGCTACTATTGCAAAATTTCTATATAAGGATATTATTTGCTAATAGAGTATAACAAGGAGGCTTATAGTTAATAGAGGACTAGACTTTGCTAATATAGTAAAAATGCTTATAGTTATATATAGGATTTAGCAAATATAATCCTTAGTATATAACCTTTAGGTAATAGAGAAGGTTAAAAGAGGATATAAACTAAATATTAATACCTTTACTAAACTTTATAGACTATAGGTAGATAACCTCCTAATAGTGCTGCTAGTAGATAGGGTCTCTATATAATCTAATAGGTACTCTATGTATTAATTAGTTACTAGATAGAACCTAGTTCTACCTATAGATTTAGCAATTCCTACCTAGCAGACATTGCTGTACTAGCAGGTTTTAGATAGGTCTTAGTTATTAGCAATCTATGCTATGTAATTAGATCTCTAGGACTAGTTTCTAAAGGACGCTGTTAGTGTTACTAAACAACTACAAGCATCTAAGAAAGAATACTAGGATAATAATTAAGAAATTAGGAAAGAAAGTATTAGTACTAGTAACCTTGTCTTATTATAGGATTTAGTTAGGGAGATTAATATGTTAAGAGATAGAAAGCTTGCCTATAGGTAGCTTAGACTATATAAAGTCTTAGAAGAGAAAATAGTAATAGAACGTAGTATCTTCCTACTAGAAGACTTAGATAGATCTAAGATACCTTATACTATTCTAGGCTAGAGACTTAAGAAATTTATTAAATAATAACTAGAAGATATTGTAGAAGAGTATATAGGTCTAAATAAGATCTAGGATAAGGAAGCATAGAATAGATTGTATATAGATCTAGTTAGGGATATTAGGAAAGATAATATCTCTATACTAGACTACACTATTAGTAGTTACTAGGAGGTTGTAATATAACTAAGGAAACTTACAGTATATAAGAGGGCGTAATATAAGTAATATAATAGTAACTCTAGCAGAGATACTAACATAAGCTAATTACTATATTACTTAGCTTAAAAAAGCTAGAGAGAGAAGAGACTTAGTCTCTAACTATAAAAATGTCTTAATAAGACAACTAATAAGGTAGGGAAATAGTAAAACCCTAGAGTTTGCCTATATAGCTACTAAAGAACAAGCAGTAGCGCTAGTAAAAGATCTAACTAACTAGAAGCTAGCAAGTTACACCTAATAGCTTCCTATTAGCTGTGTAGCTGTTAAGCGAAAAACGCTAGCGCGAACTTTACCCTACTACTGCAATCCTACTACAATTAAGTAGTAAAATAGTAGTAAGAAGAACAGATGCTTAATATAGCTGCAAGTAATAGCTTGCTACTATTACTCCTTTACTCTGCTATACACATAATAAAACTTAAAAATTTAATTTAATTAAGTAACCTAGCTCTATTACTACACTTACATAATAGCCTTAGACTTCTAAGCTCTAGTAATATTCTAGTAAGTTGTGCTTAACCTGTTAGTATGTAAAGGACAGAGGAGCTACATTGCTGTGCAAGAAACTATAGATTCAGGTTACGCAGATAAGATATAAACTTTATTTCTTTATAGTAGTATATAATAGTTATAGAGGCTTTGTCTAAACTTTCTATTATCCCTTTATATACTAGCGCTACTTACTAGCCTTAGCATCCTAAGTAACTGCTAAGGCAGTTACTCTATGCACTAGCATAAACCTCCTCTACCTTAATAGCACAGCCCTCTTATACTTATAGAGGAGAGGCTAGTAAGTAAAGTGTTATATAGGAAAATAAGCGAGAGTAGAGTGTTAAATTAAAAGAGAAAAGGAATAAACAAAAGAAACTAACAAAAGAAACACCTTCCTCTACTCCTTTATCTGTCCCTTGCCCTTGTCCTTCTTTAGTTAACTACTTAACTAGGTAGTAAACTAAACACTAACATCCTAGCAAGTAGAATAAGTGTTGTATTAGCTAACAGCAGCAGTTTCTGCTAAACTAGATAATCTAGTAATAACTATTAATCTTGTTGCCTTTAAGGTCTTTAGAGTTAGTAATAGATAGTACTTATCTAATAAGGAACTAGCGTCTACCCTAGCTACATTCTATCTAGTTAGAGAGTTAGGTTGTATATTTATCTTAGAGAATATCTTAGATAGTGCTAAATCCTTGCTATGTTGTCTATCCTACTTTTTAGCACTATCTAGGAACTTAGCTAGATGTAATAACCCTATAAAATACAACTAGTTAGAGATATCTAAGTTAGCATCCTCCTTATATGCTTTTATTTTAGCTGTCTTAACCTATTCCTAGTGCTTCTTAACTGTAGAAATGTTACTAGCACAAGTCTATTATATATTAGCTAGTAACTACTTTAAATCTATTTAGTTAAGTATTTTATCTATTTTATTAAGTATAGGGACTAAGTTGTAACAAGCCTAACAGTAAATTACTTTTAAGATCTATAATGTAAACTCTAGTAGGATATCTCTAGAAAAGGCATATAGTACTCCTCTATATTAGTTAGCATGCCTAGAAGGAGATAACAGACCTGCTTATAGTGCCTAGTAAGATATAGTAATTTCTATATAGCTACCTATCTCTTAAACCTCTATAGTACTATAGTCTTCTATTACTAGTATAAACTAAGGAAGAGCAGTATATTACTGTTTTGTAGCTAGTCTAGTAGACCTATAAGGGAGCAACAGGTTAGAGATTTGTACTTACCCTACCTTATATAGATACTTCTTCTATTTATAACTAAGCTTATCCTTAATTTCCTTTAGGTAGTCCTAGTTATTCTTCTAACCCTTAATGTATCTATTCCTCTTATCTATACCCCTCTTCTATTGCTATTTAAGGTATTTGCCTATATAGTTATATAACCTAGCAAGAGTAATAGTATAGTTCTCCTTATCTTTATTATTAAAAGACACTAAGCCCTAGATTATTTATATACCTCTACTATTTATATAAGTATTAGCTAGGTTAAGGTCTACGTGTTTAAACACTATTTAGTTACTAGGGCTAGTAAACTTTGTATAGTAGGGGTATAAGATAAGGTTAGTCTAGCAACAAAGTAAGATATATAGAAGCTAGTAACCTATATCCCCTTAAATAAGTTACTAGACTACTAAGTAGTATATTGTCCTATACTATCTAAGGTTACTATGTCTATTAATAGTATACGTGTGCTAGTTATATATATTAAAGTAATTATTTATAATTTCCTAAAGCTCTTTATCTCTAAACCCCTCTTAGAAGTAGTTAGCTATAATAGTTCCTTCTGCCTTAAACGTGTTTACTATTTGTTATAGAAAGAGAGAAGGATATCTATTAATAAACGCATCCTAGTCTACCTTAAGACTAGTGTTATTTAGTTAATAGTAGTAGGATTAAAGGCTGTTAAGAGTGCCTAGGCCTCTAAGGTAATTCTAGAATAGTATGTAGGTTTGTACGTTGCTGTGCTACATTCCTTATTTATAAGGGTATAGGTATAGTATTATAAGCATGTTAATAGCAGTATACCTTAGTATTAATTAGACTAGAAGGCCTAGTTATCTAGTAATATATTTTAAGTAAGAGAAGTATACTCTGTGTTTACTAACCTTATAGTAAGCTATTATAGAACCCTTTATCCTTTAGTTCTTAGGTTCTAATTTAATACAACACTCTTAGACCTATGTATAGAGTAGCTTTATCTTATCTACGTCCTTAAGAGTTCCTCTACTATACTTTTTACATACTATAATAAGGGCTAACTTAGAGTTTGTATATACATAGCTCTTAAAGCCTTTAATATCCTATATAGCCTTAGGACTAATAGACTTATCCTCTTAAGTAGATTAAGCTTTATTATTAGTAGGGAAGATAGCTCTCTTACTGCTAATATCCTTAAGAGAGTAGAATCCTATACTACAAATAGTTAATTACTTCTAATATTGTTTATTACTAGGGATAGCTATTACATTAGTAATAGAGACAGTTCCTTCTCTATAGTAAACAAGATTACTAGCTACCTCTTCCTACTAACGTGTGTGCCTAACCCTAAGCTCTAAGGCTAACCTGTTAATATCTCTAGGGTTAAGGTTAGTAAGTAAGTTATCCTCTTCCTCTTAGGCACTCTTAAGAGTCCCTTTGCTAGTTGTTCTAGTGTTTTTAATATAAGTAGTAATACCTAATTACACTCTTATTAGTCTTAATAGAGTAAGAGAGGACCTCTCTAGTAGTTAGCTAGAGCTGCTAGCAGTTTGCACTATAGATGCCCCTTCTACTAGTATTAATGCTTGCCCTAGTCCTAGGCTTAGGCTAATTGTCCTAAGTCTAGAAGGTGTATCTCTAAAGATAGAGTTAACAGGTAGAAGTATTCTATTATTGTGTTTTGTAAGCCTACTAGCTATAGTCTACTCCTATGTTATTTATTCTATAACTAGATAGTAAGTTGTTTTTCCTTCTAAGTTAAATATTCTTGCTAGGGGTATAGTCTTCTAGTGCTAAAGAGCAGCTTGCTAGAACTTTTGTTAGTTATTACTACTATCTATAAGGTAAACTGTGTATTTCTTTATATTAGTGTATAGGTTAGGTAAATCTAAAATACCTCTAAGGAGCTTAAGGAGAGAGTAGTTATAATTTTTAGAGTTACCTATAAAGGACTAAATGTCTTATTTAAATAGCTATATTCTCTTATAAGCTATACCCTAGTCTAAGGAGTTAATATACTTATCTTGCTTGCAATAGGGTATATAAAGTCTTTAGTATATAGCAGAGTTAATAAACTTAGCTAGGTATATAGTACCTAGTCTTACTATGTATTATGTAATATTAGTTAAACAACTATGCTCTATACTAGAGGTAGGGCTATAAGGCGTAATAATGTTACTTATAAGTGTCTTTCCTCTAGGTAGTAATTTAATGCGTGTTAACGTGCTACTTAACTCTTATATTCTCTTTTAGTTGTAGTTTATAGCTATAGTAATAGTAGGGTATTTGCTCTTAAACTATGCAGCCCCTCTATACTATATAATTAGGTTTAGTATCTACTCTAAAACTAATAATACTAGGTGTATTATTATAGCAGCTTTATTAAACTTAGATATAGCAGCTGCTATCTAGGAGTCTAGTGCGTGTCTTTGTTAAACTAGGTTACTCTAGGTTAGCTATATAATAACCTTATCTATTAAGATGTTATTAAGGTATAGTATACTAATACTATAGATAGACGTTATATTATTAGAGGTAATAGCTTAAAGGACAGCTAGCTATAACATATAGGCAGAGCCTAGTTGCTCTTAGCTAGGTATTACTAGGGCTTAGGAGTCTAAGGCTATAGTATAAGTGTAGTAATAGAGTAAGGTTACTTAATTAAATTAAATTTTTAAGTTTTGTTGTGTGTTAGAGAAGAGGAGTAATAGAGTAGTAGATTAAAAGTAGCATGCTATTACTTATAGCTATATTAAGCATCTGTTCTTCTTACTGCTATTTACTACTTAATTATAGTAGAATTGCAGTAGTAGAGTAAAGTTTACGCTAGCGTTTTTCGCTTAACAGTTACGCAGCTAATAGGAAGCTATTAGGTGTAACTTGCTAGCTTCTAGTTAGTTAGATTTTTTACTAGCGCTGCTGCTTATTCTTTAATAGCTATATAGGCAAAATCTAGGATTTTACTATTTCCCTACCCTATTAGTTGTCTTATTAAGACATTTTTATAGTTAGAGACTAAGTCTCTTCTCCTCCTACTTTGTTAAGCTAAGTAATATAGTACTTAGCTTATGTTAGTATCTCTACTAGAGTTACTATTATATTACTTATATTACGCCCTCTTATATGCTATAAGTTTCCTTAGTTATATAATAACCTCTTAGTAACTACTAATAGTATAGTCTAGTACAGAGATATTATCTTTCCTAATATCCCTAACTAGGTCTATGTATAATCTATTCTAGGCTTCCTTATCCTAGATCTTAATTAGACCTATGTGCTCCCCTGCAATATCTTCTAGTTATTGTTTAATAAATCTCTTAAGTCTCTAGCCTAGAACAGTATAAGGTATCTTAGATCTATCTAAGTCTTCTAGTAGGAAGATGCTGCGTTCTATTACTATTTTCTCTTCTAAGACTTTATATAGTCTAAGCTACCTATAGGCAAGCTTTCTATCTCTTAACATATTAATCTCCCTAACTAAATCCTATAATAAGACAAGGTTACTAGTACTAATGCTTTCTTTCCTAATTTCTTAATTATTATCCTAGTATTCTTTCTTAGATGCTTGTAGTTGTTTAGTAACACTAACAGCGTCCTTAAGAAACTAGTCCTAGAGATCTAATTACATAGCATAGATTGCTAATAACTAAGACCTATCTAAAACCTGCTAGTACAGCAATGTCTGCTAGGTAGGAATTGCTAAATCTATAGGTAGAACTAGGTTCTATCTAGTAACTAATTAATACATAGAGTACCTATTAGATTATATAGAGACCCTATCTACTAGCAGCACTATTAGAAGGTTATCTACCTATAGTCTATAAAGTTTAGTAAGGGCATTAATAATTAGCTTACGTCCTCCTTTAACCTTCCCTATTACCTAAGAGTTATATACTAAGGATTATATTTGCTAAATCCTATATATAACTATAAGCTTTTTTTACTATATTAGCAAAGTCTAGTTCTTTATTAACTATAAGCCTCCTTATTATACTCTATTAGTAAATAATATCCTTATATAGGAATTTTGCAACAGTAGCAGATTTATTATTATAGAGTAGCGAGGCCTCTACCTATCTACTAAGATATTCTCTAGTAATAACTATATACTAATAGCCTTAGCATAAATGCATGTAGATAATATTAGCTGCTACTAACTCCTAGTGTGCATATAAGTATATTATAGTTAGTATATCCTTTAATTATTTAGTAGTTCTAAACTAGCACTCTAGGTAAGAGGATAGTGTAGTTTTAACCTTAGCATGCATATAATCCTAGTAATATCTTTAGGCAAGCATAGATTATACTACGTTAACATCTCTATGTCTAATTATTTAATGTATTTCCTAAATTGCTATAGTCCTAATATTAGTATTATCTACTACTCTCCTAAAAGCAACATTACGTAACGTCTTATAGAATAGATATCTATCTTAAATAAAGTAGTTAAGAGCTCTCTTTTTCTATAAACGTAACTCCTTCCTAGATATTCCCTTAAAGATCTTTAGTGTCTAGAGGAATGTAGTAATTTATTTAGATAATTCTAAGTATTTGTCCCTAAGGATGCGGCTAGGATGTCTCTGTAGGAGTAGAGATAAAAATTCTACTGTTGCTACTAGATTGTTAATAAAATCCTTAATATCTAACTTAGGTTTATCTAGAGCTATCTATCCTTTAGGCTTAGGGTATCTAAAAAGAGTATCTATAACTATATTTCTCTTTCTAGGAATATGTTAAATTTTAAAGTCCTAGAGCAGGATACCTGCTAGCTACCTATTTATTACTAAGCCTAAGATGTCTATAAAAGAGCAATTAAGCTATGCTATTAGTATCTAGGCATCTGTTTTAATTATAAAATATACTCTATATAGCTATATCTAGAATTTTTTAAGAGCCTAGACAAATGCTTTATACTCTAGTTTAGTTAAGTACTAGTTAGATTTAGCTTTTAACTAGAGTGTACTTTTAAATTAGCAAGGGTAATACTTACTATCTAGACCTATCTATTCTAGATAAGCGCTAGCTCTGTTATTGCTAGCGTCTACTAATATAAAGATAGTTAACCTGCTAGTATATAATATAGCTATTAGCGCTAGCGCGCTTATAATATAAGTCTTTAGAGTAGTTATAGCTTAGTGTTTAACGTTTCCCTATTCCTATTCTGTATCTTTCTTTATAAGCTTAAATAGGGGTTTAGCAAGAATAGTAAATAACAGGACCTAGATATAATAGTAAACACAAATACCTATAAATATTTAGACTTCTTTTAGGTTTTAGCACTCTAGCTAGGCAGTAATTTTTGCTACCTTATGTTATGGGTATTCTCCCCTAACAGGGGATACCTTGGTTAGGCCCTAGGCTAAGCCTAGAGACCTACTAACTAGTATATAATATCCACACACCTAACAACTTATCTATTAAGGATTTATCTTATCTCTTAATATCACCTACTATTCTATCCTATATCGCTCTGCTCTATTACCTGCCTATAGTGCCCTTACAATTCAAATCCTTTATACTTCCTCTTGGAACAGGTAGCTGATTAGCAGCAGAGGAGCGGGAAAAACTCAGCTATTAGCAATAGCTAGAGGATAACGCAACCTCTGCTTAACTATAAGCAACGTAGAGGAGTTGCCCCCTTACAATAACCTTAGTTATAAGCTAGACGCTTAACGCCGCAACAACGCGCCTAGGGTATCTCTACTACCTATAGAACTACTACTTAACCCTCACAGGGGCGAGTTAGCTACTACAGTAGCAGGCATCGCGACGCTAGACGTCCTAACACCACGCGTTACACAAATAGAGTTGCTACAGGCTTCTATCCTGTTGTTACTAGAAGCACTTAATAAGGCAGAATTGTCTAGCGCCCCTAAACAAGAAATTAAAATCTAGCAGCGGCAATTTAACTAGGCAGTTAAGACCCTGCAGCAGACGCACGTTAGACCTACACTAGGTAGCTACTGTCTAGCGTTTAATAAGGCTAGTAAGATAATACAAGTCCTTAACAACGTCTAACCTAAGCTAAAACTTAGGACAGATAACAAGCCTCTATTAACTTAGCAAGTAGACTAGTAGATTAAGGATATAGACATAGCGTTCTAATACGCCTAAGTAGTTAAAGACTCTGTTACCTATACCTACTAGATTATAGGCACAATCTACTATAGTGTCTATTAAGAATTAATCTAACAACGCATTAACAAGGGATTAATCTAAACCTAGGCTAACCTCTATGTAGAGGAGGAGCAGCTTATACAAGACCTAGTCTTCACTTAGTACAAGAACTACAATAAGTACTTTAACTATAAGTAGAAGGCTAACAATTCTATTAACACCTTCCTAATAAAGTTAAACAAGTAGGAGTCTCTACTACCCTATAACTTCGCTAAGTTTAATAACAGCACAGATAACTATAAGTTTAAGATAGCGTTTGTATAGAGCCTTACGCCCTATAAACTCTAACATAAGATCTAGCGTAATAGCAGCCTAGAACACATTACTAAGTAGATAGAGTTTAAACAGGCCCTCTAAAACGCAGAGACTGTAACAGTCCCCTTAAACTTAAGCCTCTAGGCTAAAGGCAGCAGTTAAAACAAAAGACCTTACTCTTCTCTAAACAGGGGAGGATTAAAGAGGCACTGCAGTTAGGCCTTAACACCCTCTAGGAGCAACGCTAGAAAGCAGCTAGGAGACTCCTAGCTAGTAACTAATAACGCTAATTTGTTAGGCGGTAAGGGGTCCTATAGGGGCAATTACCACTAACAATCTAATAGGGGTAGTTATTATCAACAGTCCTAAGGCCAATCACATAACTAGGGGCAACCCTCCTAGGGTTATTAGCAACAGGGCTATTAGAGAGGCTGCAGAAGCAGTAATTAACAATCTAGTAGTAACTAGGGAAATAGCAAACCCTAGTTGCTAACCTTTCCTACCTATAACTAGAGTTAGAAACTAAAGGGAAGTAGACCTGCATAGCAGTTACTGTCTAGCTAATTAACTCTAAGGGCAACCCTAGGACTCTCTAGGCCCTGTACAACTTAGGCTTAGAACTAAACCTTATCGCCAAGCAGGTAGCTAGAGACCTAGGGCTTAACCTAGCAGGGACTAACCAGCAACTAAACGTAGTAGTCCTAGACAATACAAAGCTATTACTAACAGAGCAGTATTAGTTAACAATAGTCTGCCACAATAGTAAGGGAGCACTAAAAACAGTTAGGCTAACTAAATTCTAGTCTACACTATTTATTAGATATAACCTAGTATTAGGTTATCTATAGCTAGCTAAAGCAGACCTATGTATTTACTTCTCTGCAGGAACCTACAAGTAGTTCCTAGAAGACGTTAAAAGAGTCTAGCTAGTAACTGCTAAATAATTATTTAGTAATCTAGAACTAGACGAGCAGCTATACCTACTACAGTCTAGAAATCTAGGCATAGGTAAGCTAGCAGACGTCTACTAGACAGACACTAGACAGACGCTAGACGCAACCCTTGCTAAATAGTTAAGGATTATAGTAGTAGGAATTAATAGTAGACCTATCCTAGAGGCTAACGCCCTAGATATAGAAGAGCTTAAATATATGCCTAAACACCTCTATTACAAGTAGTTTGCCTTTAGTAAACAACAGACAAGTGTGTTAGCACCTTATAAGGAGTATAATTACTCTATTAATATTAAAGATAGGGCTAAAGTCCCTAATCTCCTAATCTATAACCTGTCCTGCTAAGAGCTAGATATACTCTAGGAATACCTTAAGGCGGCATAGGAGAAGGGCTAGATCTGCCTAAGCAAGTTGCTAGCAGGAGCACCTATCCTGTTTGTCCCTAAACCTAATAGCACTATAAGATTGTGCGTTAACTATTAGGGGTTAAACAAGATAACTATTAGGAATTAGTATCTAATCCTACTAGTAAGCAAGATAATAGATTAACTGTTAAAAGCAAAGGTCTTTACTAAGCTAGATCTACGTAACGCCTATTACAGGCTCTAGATTAAGGAGGGTAATAAGTAGAAGACTGCGTTTAAGACGCAATATAGTTATTTTAAATACCTAGTAATACTATTTAGGCTAGCAAACGCACTAGCTACGTTCTAATCCTATATCTACTAAGCCCTAGGAGGCTTACTAGATAGGATCTGCGTAGTGTACCTAGACAACATCCTTATCTATTCCTAGAATAAGGAGGACTATAACAAACACGTTAAGGAGGTCCTAGATTACCTAGTTAAGTAGGGGATGTTCGCGAAGGCAAGCAAGTGTATTTTCTCTAGTAAGTTAGTAGAGTTTCTAGGGTTTATTATTACCCTAGACAGCGTGGTTATAGATCCTAAGAGGGTCTGTACTATTACTAAATAGCTAGAGCTATTAAGCTACAAGGATATTTAAGTATTCTTAGGCTTTGCTAACTTTTATTAACAATTTATCTTTAACTACTTAGGAATTATCTAGCTACTTATTAACTATATAACGGCTGCCTAGCACCTAGCAGAGGACTAGGGGGCCCTAGTCAAGAAGAGGGGGCGAAACCAAAGAAGAGTTAGAAGAGACTAACAAAATAGTATAAACTATAGCACTAGCTAGAGGAAGCTTGCATAGCGTTTCTTACAATCAGGGAGAAGTTTACAAGGGCCCTAGTGCTTTAGCACTTTAACCTAAACAAGCCTATTATTATCCTTACTAATGCGTTAGACTTTGCTATAGCAGCTATCCTATTGCAACCCTAAACGTCTAAAGTAGCAACAGAGCTACACTAGAAGCTAGTAGCGTTCTAGAGTTAGAAGTTCACAGGCCTATCTATTAGATAGCACACCTATAATAAGGAACTGTCTGCAATTATTAAAGCCTTTAGGTAGTAGAGACACTATCTTAAACACGCCCTAGCAATAATTAGAGTACTCTTAGATTACAACAACCTAAGGTACTTTATAATAACAAAGGAGCTCTCTCCTAAACAAGCCTAATAGGCAGAGGAGCTAGCAAGATTTAACTTTAAAGTTAAATATAAGCTAGGACTAGAAAATGTAGCAGATAGCCTATCTAGGCGTCTAGATTACGCCTAAGGTCTTAAGGTTAGAGAACAGCAGGCCCTACAGGACGCTATACTGCCTACCTTACAACAGAAGCTTTAGATCTAGACAATTTGTAAGTCTAGGGCTTAAAATAATGCATAGGTAACATCTAGGCTTAACGTACCTATAGCAGACCTAGCAGCAGTCTAGCAACTACCTAAAGTTGTCCCTAAGGAATTCCACTAACATTAGATTAGCTATAGAGATTTGTCTCTTACAGACCCTAATCCTCTATCTATTAACTAAGGTTAGGATTAGCCTGTTAACACTAAAGCTAGGGGACTAGACTTTAATATTGCTAAAGCTCTCCTTTGTAGCCTAGATAGTAGAGTTAGTGCCCCTACAAACCTTACAAACAAAGCTGCGCAAGGAGATTCTGCTTTTGCCCTAGATACACTAGTAATCCTAACAGATTTTGTTAAGCAGGTCTAGCACTAGGATGCACTATACCCTAGGAAGCTATTACTAGCAACTAGAACAGATAGTAGAGCAAAGAAGGAACAACACTACTAGGAGGTTAACCTAAGTAGAACCTTACGCTAGAGTAGGAAAGTTTAGATTCCTAATAATATTACTCTGCGCTACACTATCCTATTAAGGAACTATAATAACCCTATAGGAGGTTACTATAGCGTAGATAAGACTGCTAAAGTACTTAAGAAGAAGTACTACTAGCTAGGACTAATAAAGGACGTATATTAGTACATCTAAAGGTATCCTGCGTGCTAACTCTACAAAATTAGGAGGTATAAGCTATAGGGTTTACTTACACTACTTCTAGTCCCTAATACTGCCTAGCAGCACTTCTCCCTTAACTTTGTAACAGACCTACTAAAGTTAATAGACGCTAAGAGGAATAAGTACAACGCTATACTAGTCCTTATAGACTAGTTTAGTAAGTACGTCTAGTACCTACCCTACACTAAGACAATTACTGCCTAGCGCCTAGCTAAACTGTTAATAAAACAGAGCTTCTTAAAGCAAGGACTACTAGATACGCTGCTGTTAGATTAAGGTTTAGTGTTTACTAGTTAATTCTAGTCTAATATTTACTACTACCTAATAATTAACTACTAGCTTAGTACAGCGTTCTATCCCTAGACAGACAGGTAGACAGAGCGTTAGAATTAGGAGTTAGAAACGTACTTACGCATATACATAAACTACTAACAGGATAACTAGGTAGATCTCCTGCTATATGCTAAGTACGCCTATAACTCTAAAGCTTACTCTGTATACAGAGAATCTCCTATTAAGGTTGCCTTTGGCACTAACCCTAAGGGATTTAATAGGATGCCTAATAAGCACTAGCTCTAAAAGCCCCTAGCTGTCTAGGACAAAGACGGAACTACGCTGGAGCTTTGCAGGCAGGTTGCTAGACGCTTAGAGCGCTAGCACAACATGTAGAGAACAGCAAAAGAGGCCTTAGAGTACACACAAAAGGGCAACACCTAGTAGTATAACATAAAGAGGTTAGAACAACACTTTGCTAAGGGGGACTTAGTCCTCCTACAGGCTAAGAACCTAATAATAAGCTGTCCTTTAAAGAAGTTTAACGCTTGCTACCTTAGACTATTTATAGTAATTAGGAAGATAGGAAAGCTAGCGTACAAGCTAAAGCTCCCCTTATCTATAGACAGAGTGCACCTAGTGTTTAATGTATTATTACTTAAGCGCTAGAGGGAACCCCTAGCTAACAGTAGGTTCTAGCTAGGTCCTATTAGTATCCTAGAAGACATCCTGCCTAGCAACAGGTATAAGGTTAAAGGAATACTATCACACTAAGACACTATAGCCTAAGGAAGGGAATACAGAGTTAAGTAGCTAGGTTAGCCTAACAAAGAGTTAACCTAGGAGCTACTTAATTATCTTAATTACTGTAATAAGATCCTTTAGGATTATTACTAGAGCGCTTGCGCAGGTAATCTATTAGTAGGTAACTAGGCAACGCCTAGGGAACTAACGCTACTAAGGCGTAAGAGAGGACGTCCTAGAAAGTCTGCCTTATAAAAGAATCTATCTAATAGGGCTAGAGGATAGGCGCTCCTAGAACAAGTGCAGCTAGTAGCTAAAGGAGGCCTAGCGCCTATCTAGTATATTACTGGCAAGAACAGTATATTTAAAGTTAGAAGAGGGATTAATTGTAAGGTTTATTAAATTAATTACTATAAGAATAGAGAGTCTTTACAACTACTACTACACGCTTAAGCAGTAGGGCTGCTATAACCCTTAGACAGGCTTAACTCTAAGGAAGGGCTATAACGTTAACAGCTACCTAGAGTAAGCTTTGTTAGAGACGCAGACATCCTCTTAAAAGGAGCTGCTAGAGCCTGCGCAGAAGAAGGCAGGTTAGTACTATAGTAGTACTACTACTTCTTAGCATTATTAGCACTGCTAGTCTTCTAGAAGTGCTCCTTAATTACAGTATTAATCACAACGTTGTTAGGGAGCTTCTTACTAACAGTCCTAACTGCAGCCTGTAGCTAGTTAGCTCTACTAAAAAAGAGGGGGAGAGAAAGAACACCTACAATATACTGCTTAAGGTTGTGCAACTAGGAAACCTAGCAAGCATAGGCGTACTTAGTCTTACTAAGGCTAGACTTGTTAATATAGCAATAAACTACAGCATTATAGGCGACAAAGCTATTACAGCAGGACTTAGCGTAGTTAAAAGCTGTCTGCTAGTACAACTGTATATAAGCAACAACCTAAGCGTTATCTGCCTAGTTACCCTAGGTAGTAGTCTTGTTGTTAGTCTTGCGCAGGGCACGCTTAACTAGAAAGTTAAGCATATTAACAGCTTAGTAGAAGATAGGGTCAATCTATAGGAATTAGCATAGACAGATACTAGAGCAACATAGGAAATACCTTAACACACTTCCCTTTCTTTGCCTCTACATAGCTAGGACACACGCTAAAGTTGTCCTTGCGAAGCCTATACCTACTAGGGTAATAGAAGACGTGCATAAACAACACAATAGTGCTATTAGGATTAACCTTAGAGGAGGTAGTTAAACGCTTAATGCTGCTACAGCACTAATATTGCAAAAGCGATAGCTAAGGCTGCATATTGTTAGGCAGCTAGTAGACGTAATTAGGCAGGGCCTAGTAGGAGATAAAGGATAGGGGAGGAGTTATAGCGTTAAAGGTAGGGGCTAGAAGGCAGGTGTGGATAAAGGTGTAGGGATAATAAGGCACTGTGAGCGAGCAGATACAGGCCTTATATACACTAGATCCCCTCTACTTAGCAGCTCCCTAGTAACGTCCCAGCCCCTTACTACTCTCTTACCTGTTGCAATCTATTGCGCAGGAGGACAATTTTTGTTATAAATATCTGTTAACTGTATAGAAGAGCAACTAATAATCTTACCTAAGATTCACGTTGCAAACAAAACGCTAGGGCCTAGACTATACTGCGCAAGGGTTTAGGCAAGGCGTTAGGCATAGCAAGGCTAGCAGCTTACTATCACAAGCTAGCATGCAGATAAGATCCCCTATAAATAAGCAAATCCTACAGACTAGTTTGCGCAGGAACAGGCTACAGGAGCTGCTAGCAATCCTCTCGCAGACGTCACCAGTTAGGGACTTACTTACTACTTAGGCCCTAGAGATTTTAATCCCTAGTATAAGGCACCTAACTACCTAGGGGGTTGTAGGGAGTATAAACAAACGTCTACACGCAGGGCAGGCCCTAGCCTAGTGCTAGCTGCCTCTTGCGAGACGCAGGGAGCAAACAGCCCTACACGTCTAACGCACGACAGTTACGCTCCCTATAGGTTAAGCTAAAGGCTGCTTTAGCGTTAACCTTTGTAACGTCTAACAGTTATACTCCCTATAGGTTAAGCTAAGGGACGCTTTAGCGTTAACCTTTGTAACGCCTAATAGTTACGCTCCCTACAGGTTAAGCTAAAGGCTGCTTTAGCGTTAACCTTTGTAACGCCTAACAGTTACGCTCCCTACAGGTTAAGCTAAGGACTGCTTTAGCGTTAACCTTTGTAACGTCTAGTTTAAGCTATTACTTACCTATTAAGCTATAGAGCTAATAATTGTAGACTTAACGTAGGTTAAGACTCTAGAAAACAAGTAAGTGTTGTGACAATAGGTAGCTAGCGTCTATAGGATTGCTCTTAATAGCTACCTAGCCTTACTTAATGCAAGAAACCTAGTTGCCTAGCAGCACAGCGGTGCTGCTCTAGCAGAGTACTAAGGTAGCGTTGTGATAATAGCGTAGCTAGTATCTGCGGGATTGCTCTTAACAGCTACCTAGCCTTACTTAATGCTAGATAGTTACCCTAGGATACACTACATTTCTCCTACTAAGTTTTTCCCTCTATAGGAGGTTTTTCTAGAGCTTAATAATAGCGCTAGGGATTCCCTAAAGCAGTTTAGGACAAACCTTTAGAAGGGGGCTATTGTTACAGGTATTCTCCCCTAACAGGGGATACCTTAGTTAGGCCCTAGGCCAAGCCTAGAGACCTACTGACTAGTATATAATATCCACACACCTAACAACTTATCTATTAAGGATTCGTCTCATCTCTTAATATCACCTACTATTCTATCCTATATCGCTCTGCTCTATTGCCTGCCTACAGTGCCCTCACACCTTATCTTAGCTAGAGAAGTAGCTATCTGCGCTAACTTTATAGCTAACTATAGTTAACCTATTATAACTTTAGTAGTATTTTATTCCTAACACTATAGCACTAACTCTTTCTATATTAGCTAGGGTAGTATCTAGCTGCTAAATATGTTCTAGAATATAGCGTCTAACGCTAGGGAGTAACTCTTCTCTATTATAGTTAGTTTTTAGACCTCTACTAGTAATATTATCTAGAAAGGGTAAAATATTTAGCTAGTAATCCTTTAGTATCTTAATTATTATCCTTTAAAATACTGCTACTAAATTAGTAGCTCTCTAGACTAAGGTACATAACTAAAGTAGACTACCTAGTGTTATTACTACTGTTATGTCTCTACTATCTTTATAAAGGGTAATTTAGTTATATCCTAAGAAGAAGTCTATTAGTAATAGGATTTTGCAGCCTGTAAACTTCTCTAAAGACTTATCTACTGTTAGTAGTGTTCTAGTATCTCTAATTAACACCTTGTTTATATACTATACGTTATTAATAAACTAGAAAGAGCTAGCCTTCTTTGCTATAAGGTACTATAGGTTTCTATATTAACTATTACATCTCTCTAGCGTTTCTCTCTCTAAACGTTCTAGAAGCAACTTTACTAGCTCTCCTTCCTAGCTCCTTGCTACTAGGAATGCTTTAACCTGCTAGGCTTTGTAAGGTATAGTCTTAATTATATAGAGAGGTGTTACCTCCTTCTATATTTAGCCTAATTTAGAAAATATAAAGGTAATAGCTACCTCTCTATTAACAATTATTTTAACAATTATTTTAATAAACAGTTCCTTTTTGTAGGGAAGAAGCGCCTTACTAAACTTCTAGCTCTTTAGTCTCTCTAGATTAAGTCTTATACCTCTTAGGAATGCTATATACCTTTATTTAAATAGGTAATTAAAGGGTCTAATATCTAGAGGTTGCAAGCTGTAGAAAAGGTATTATTATTTAAATATAAGCTACTTCTAGTCTTCTTAGCTAAGTTCTATTAGCTCTATTACCCTTAGCTTATTAAGTAGCCTAACCTTTACCTCTACTCTTTTATATAAGGTATTAACCTCTCTACTATCTTCTTTCTACTAGCTTACTAGCTAACAATCTGTATACTCTTATTATTTGTCTAAAAGGCTTAGCTCTACTATTAACATAGTAACATCTTTATTAAGATCTATCTAGCTTTTATCTCCTCCTAAGGAAATCTACCTAACTACCTTGTAATTGCTAGGGTTAAATATTCTTTAAGTAATATCTTTAATACTCTTGCTCCCCTTAGAATTGCTAGCATAGAGGTAGCTATATCCTACCTATACTAAATAGTATAACTAGTTGTTAGAATTAAGGTTTTCTACACTATAGGCGCCTCCTGCTTTAATTAAGAGGGCCTCCTATCTTTTCCTATAGTAGATTCTACTAAGGTTAAGTAATAAGGAGCTAGATTAGATGCTATAAACACAGCATTCCTTAAGCTATTATCTAATATAATGTAATAGGTAGAGCGTCTAAACATATTATATTAAATAGCTATATAAGAAGATGCATACTATAGAGTACTAAGTATTACTAACCTTACAAGGTTCTGCACTATCTAGAAGTAGGTAAGTGTAACTACTTTACTAATCTTAACTAGAATGTTCTATGCTATGCTAATAAAGGAGTCTATACTCCTATTAGCTGTAACAACGCCCTGCTCCTTACTAGGCACATAGCTTATTTCCTTATAGACTAACCTAAGTGCCTATAACGCGCTAAATTAAAGTAAGTTTATCTAGGCGCCTGTATTAATAAGGCAGTTAACGCTGTAATTTCTAATCTGCGCCTAGTACGTTAGAAGGTCTAGGTAGACAACCCTCTCTAACCTAAGCTCTAATATTAACTTAGTAACATTATTAGGTAGGTCCTTATTATGCTAACTATCTCTATCTCCTTCTACTATATAATAAAGCTAGATAGCGTATTCTAATACTAGGTTATAAAATCTACTATTTGCTAGAGTAGATAGTAGGGCTAGCTCTACTACGTAGTGCCTTGCGCTAGCATAGACCCTAGAATTTTTAAACTAATTAGAAGTTAGTAGGTTTAACCTATTATCTTCTAATTAGCCCTAGTATAAGGTTTAGCTAGTAGCTATATTAACACTTCTACCTATATCTAGCTCTAGATATATCTTTCCTATAAGGTTCTGTAGGAGAGTCCTAACTAATTCTTAGGAGACTAAATCTCCTCTAGTAATTCCTCTTACTTCTTATAATAAGATAGCTAAAGGAATCTTAAACAGCTTTAGGCGTAGGAGGCTAGCAAGCTCTTTGTTATTTAGGCTTCCTCTCTAGGTTTTCTTTCCTCTAGGGACAGTTATAGGTATATCCTCTATAACTCTTCCTTGCGGTAGTAGTCTAACAACAGGGTATAGATTATTATAGGGTCTGCTCTAGAACAGAATAGTAAAAGGGTCCTCTAGCACCTTAGTAACACTAGGCTAGAGGTCCCTTTAGACTTAATCTTCCCTTACTTAGCTATATAGCTACTCTATTAATCCTTTACTTAGTAGAGGGTTAGTATTAGATAATTGCTTTTGTACGTTTCTACCTTACGTCTTATTAAGAACTTAGTTAACTAGTCTCTCTAATAGTTTTTGTAACCTAGTAGCTGCGCTAACTAAGGACTTAGTAGAATAAGCTCTAAGGACAATATCTTAGCTATTAATATAATCTAGGCTTAGCACCTCTATATAGTCTAGTCTTAGGAGTTTAAAGTTTCTTAGAGAAGACATAGAGTTAGGATAATACTAGCTGTTACTAGTTGCTGTTAGTGTGCTAATACTAGCACCTTAATTTAGCTATCCTCTATTTTATATAGATAACGTTACCTATTAAGAGCTGTATGCTATCTCTCTTAGTCTAGAGTCTATTCTACTAAATCTGTTAGGTTTAACTAATAAAGCTAGCTAGTCTAGGACGTCCTAGGAAACCTTAAAATACTTAAGGATTTTCTATTCTAACTAGCTTAGTTAATAAGTTAGTAGAACTAAACCTAGGATAGCATCTAGCTGCTTATATACTAGACTAAAGTAGTATATCCTCCTATTACTTTTATAGTTATAGTAGTAACTGCACTTTCCTATCCTAACTAGGGCCTAGTAGAGCTTACAGTCTTAAGATTTGTAATTTAGTTTATTACATATAGTATAGGAACTATTATACTCCTAGCCTTAGTAGTATAAAACACCTCTGTTAGTATCTATATTCCTTTAGGAATAGGAGATAAACAACCTGTTATTACGTTCTAAGACTTTGCCTGCCTTAGTAGCGTATGCTATAAAGTAGGTATAGTTAGTTAGGTTATATAAGATTTCCTTAATTCTGTTATTAGAATTTATAAGAGAGCTAACCTCTGCAAGAAATAGTTTCTAACTATCTATAGCCTTTATAAGCTTATTAACACTTTTATCTACCCTAAGAGGCAGGGAATTCCTAGACACTGTCTTACCCTCTACAAGATATCTTTTAGCCTAGTCTACTATACTATAGTAATCTACTAGGTTTCTAGTGCTATTTATTATGTGTCTTACTTCCTTAGTCTAGCTATTGTCCTTTATTAGTAACAAATCTTAGAGATCCTATTGTTATTCCTAGACTCTTTTAACAAATTAATATATTAGTTCTAACTTAAATAAAGATTAATCCTTTATTACTAGGCTGTTTAGCATGTTAAATAGAACTAGATCCTTATCTTCCTTAGTAAGGCCTAGGAAGAAGAAGTAACCCTCCTTAAGGGTTAAGATTTATTTATTCTTTTAGTAGGTATTACTATATACTACAAAGTTAGTGTAGTAGTTAGAGAGTCCTAGAAAATATTAAGCAGTCTCTTGTACATATCTCTCTATAAAAGCTTAGGTACCTATTTTCTAGGAGGTGTCCTAGTCTCTTAAATGTTCTTTTATAGCTAGTTATAGTTTAATCTAGTCTCTCTCTAAGAACAGCTTTAACCTCTTTATAAATCTTTAATAGTAACTTTTATAATAGTTAGGAAGGACTCTAACTTTTTGCTAGTCTGTAAGAGCTCTATTATTTGCTGTTTAATTAAAGTTATCTAGGAATTTAGAGACCTCTTCTCTATTAAATAGGAGGTGATTAGCTCTTCCTCTTATAGGAACTAGGACCCTATCTTATTATTAACTATCCTAAGATAGGTTATAAAGGCAGGACTCCTTAGGAGTTCTATTAATTCCTAAGAGTAAAGGGATGTATATAGACATAGTTTAGATATAGTAATAGTATTAGTTCTTAGGGTGCTTTTTTTTTATTTATTTTTTATTTTTCCTTAGTTCTTAGAGTTTTATATGCTCTTATAGAACGTTATTTCCTAGGCGCATAAGCCCTGGGCTAGGACCCTATTAGCTAATAATATATTTAGCTAATAGTATAGTAGAAGAATTGTTTAGTATATCTGTATAATCCTAAGATAGAAATAGCTATCTTGTATTGCTAGATAGCTATCTAGCAATTCTAGAGGTATAGTTTCTTTTAGGGTTAAAATAATACCTACTGTTAATACTAGCGTTCTAACTAGAGTAACCTATAGACAGCTGCTGTTTATTACTTATGCCTAAGGAGTCTATTAGAGTGCTGTAGTATAAGAATAGCTATATTATCTATATCTTTATTGTGTGTTACTTATGCCTAAGGCGTCTATTAGAGTGCTGTAGTATAAGAATAGCTGTATTATCTATATCTTTTAACAATTAGTTCCCCTACATACTGTACTGTTGCCCCTAGTTAGGTTACTATTTTGTTCTAGTAAGTTATGCTTAACCTGTTAGTATATAGAGGACAGAGGAGCTACATTGCTGTGCAAGAAACTACAGATACAGGTTACGCAGATAAGATATAAGCTTTATTTCTTTGTAGTAGTATATAATAGTTATAGAGGCTTTGTCTAAACTTCCTATTATCCCTTTATATACTAGCGCTACTTACTAGCCTTAGCATCCTAAGTAACTGCTAAGGCAGTTACTCTGTGCACTAGCACAGTAATAGCTAGCTAAGAGTAACTAGGCTCTGCCTATATGTTATAGCTAGCTGTCCTTTAAGCTATTACCTCTAATAATATAACGTCTATCTATAGTATTAGTATACTATACCTTAATAACATCTTAATAGATAAGGTTATTATATAGCTAACCTAGAGTAACCTAGTTTAACAAAGACACGCACTAGACTCCTAGATAGCAGCTGCTATATCTAAGTTTAATAAAGCTGCTATAATAATACACCTAGTATTATTAGTTTTAGAGTAGATACTAAACCTAATTATATAGTATAGAGGGGCTGCATAGTTTAAGAGCAAATACCCTACTATTACTATAGCTATAAACTACAACTAAAAGAGAATATAAGAGTTAAGTAGCACGTTAACACGCATTAAATTACTACCTAGAGGAAAGACACTTATAAGTAACATTATTACGCCTTATAGCCCTACCTCTAGTATAGAGCATAGTTGTTTAACTAATATTACATAATACATAGTAAGACTAGGTACTATATACCTAGCTAAGTTTATTAACTCTGCTATATACTAAAGACTTTATATACCCTATTGCAAGCAAGATAAGTATATTAACTCCTTAGACTAGGTATAGCTTATAAGAGAATATAGCTATTTAAATAAGACATTTAGTCCTTTATAGGTAACTCTAAAAATTATAACTACTCTCTCCTTAAGCTCCTTAGAGGTATTTTAGATTTACCTAACCTATACACTAATATAAAGAAATACACAGTTTACCTTATAGATAGTAGTAATAACTAACAAAAGTTCTAGCAAGCTGCTCTTTAGCACTAGAAGACTATACCCCTAGCAAGAATATTTAACTTAGAAGGAAAAACAACTTACTATCTAGTTATAGAATAAATAACATAGGAGTAGACTATAGCTAGTAGGCTTACAAAACACAATAATAGAATACTTCTACCTGTTAACTCTATCTTTAGAGATACACCTTCTAGACTTAGGACAATTAGCCTAAGCCTAGGACTAGGGCAAGCATTAATACTAGTAGAAGGGGCATCTATAGTGCAAACTGCTAGCAGCTCTAGCTAACTACTAGAGAGGTCCTCTCTTACTCTATTAAGACTAATAAGAGTGTAATTAGGTATTACTACTTATATTAAAAACACTAGAACAACTAGCAAAGGGACTCTTAAGAGTGCCTAAGAGGAAGAGGATAACTTACTTACTAACCTTAACCCTAGAGATATTAACAGGTTAGCCTTAGAGCTTAGGGTTAGGCACACACGTTAGTAGGAAGAGGTAGCTAGTAATCTTGTTTACTATAGAGAAGGAACTGTCTCTATTACTAATGTAATAGCTATCCCTAGTAATAAACAATATTAGAAGTAATTAACTATTTGTAGTATAGGATTCTACTCTCTTAAGGATATTAGCAGTAAGAGAGCTATCTTCCCTACTAATAATAAAGCTTAATCTACTTAAGAGGATAAGTCTATTAGTCCTAAGGCTATATAGGATATTAAAGGCTTTAAGAGCTATGTATATACAAACTCTAAGTTAGCCCTTATTATAGTATGTAAAAAGTATAGTAGAGGAACTCTTAAGGACGTAGATAAGATAAAGCTACTCTATACATAGGTCTAAGAGTGTTGTATTAAATTAGAACCTAAGAACTAAAGGATAAAGGGTTCTATAATAGCTTACTATAAGGTTAGTAAACACAGAGTATACTTCTCTTACTTAAAATATATTACTAGATAACTAGGCCTTCTAGTCTAATTAATACTAAGGTATACTGCTATTAACATGCTTATAATACTATACCTATACCCTTATAAATAAGGAATGTAGCACAGCAACGTACAAACCTACATACTATTCTAGAATTACCTTAGAGGCCTAGGCACTCTTAACAGCCTTTAATCCTACTACTATTAACTAAATAACACTAGTCTTAAGGTAGACTAGGATGCGTTTATTAATAGATATCCTTCTCTCTTTCTATAACAAATAGTAAACACGTTTAAGGCAGAAGGAACTATTATAGCTAACTACTTCTAAGAGGGGTTTAGAGATAAAGAGCTTTAGGAAATTATAAATAATTACTTTAATATATATAACTAGCACACGTATACTATTAATAGACATAGTAACCTTAGATAGTATAGGACAATATACTACTTAGTAGTCTAGTAACTTATTTAAGGGGATATAGGTTACTAGCTTCTATATATCTTACTTTGTTGCTAGACTAACCTTATCTTATACCCCTACTATACAAAGTTTACTAGCCCTAGTAACTAAATAGTGTTTAAACACGTAGACCTTAACCTAGCTAATACTTATATAAATAGTAGAGGTATATAAATAATCTAGGGCTTAGTGTCTTTTAATAATAAAGATAAGGAGAACTATACTATTACTCTTGCTAGGTTATATAACTATATAGGCAAATACCTTAAATAGCAATAGAAGAGGGGTATAGATAAGAGGAATAGATACATTAAGGGTTAGAAGAATAACTAGGACTACCTAAAGGAAATTAAGGATAAGCTTAGTTATAAATAGAAGAAGTATCTATATAAGGTAGGGTAAGTACAAATCTCTAACCTGTTGCTCCCTTATAGGTCTACTAGACTAGCTACAAAACAGTAATATACTGCTCTTCCTTAGTTTATACTAGTAATAGAAGACTATAGTACTATAGAGGTTTAAGAGATAGGTAGCTATATAGAAATTACTATATCTTACTAGGCACTATAAGCAGGTCTGTTATCTCCTTCTAGGCATGCTAACTAATATAGAGGAGTACTATATGCCTTTTCTAGAGATATCCTACTAGAGTTTACATTATAGATCTTAAAAGTAATTTACTGTTAGGCTTGTTACAACTTAGTCCCTATACTTAATAAAATAGATAAAATACTTAACTAAATAGATTTAAAGTAGTTACTAGCTAATATATAATAGACTTATGCTAGTAACATTTCTACAGTTAAGAAGCACTAGGAATAGGTTAAGACAGCTAAAATAAAAGCATATAAGGAGGATGCTAACTTAGATATCTCTAACTAGTTGTATTTTATAGGGTTATTACATCTAGCTAAGTTCCTAGATAGTGCTAAAAAGTAGGATAGACAACATAGCAAGGATTTAGCACTATCTAAGATATTCTCTAAGATAAATATACAACCTAACTCTCTAACTAGATAGAATGTAGCTAGGGTAGACGCTAGTTCCTTATTAGATAAGTACTATCTATTACTAACTCTAAAGACCTTAAAGGCAACAAGATTAATAGTTATTACTAGATTATCTAGTTTAGCAGAAACTGCTGCTGTTAGCTAATACAACACTTATTCTACTTGCTAGGATGTTAGTGTTTAGTTTACTACCTAGTTAAGTAGTTAACTAAAGAAGGACAAGGGCAAGGGACAGATAAAGGAGTAGAGGAAGGTGTTTCTTTTGTTAGTGTGAGGGCACTGTAGGCAGGCGATTAGAGATAGGACAAATAGTAGATAGATAGATAGATATAAGACGAATCCTTAGGGTGTAAGCCCTAAGGCGTTTAGGAGGGTTATATACATATAGTCTGTAGGTCTCCTGCCTAGCCCTAAGGTTGTCCTAGGGTCTGGCTAGTAGCCCTTAGGAGGAATACCTATAATAGAGCCTCCCCCTTTCTTGCAGCTCGTCCTAAGCTGCTAGATCCCTAGAAGAAAACAGGTTTCTATTATCCCTGCCTATAGGTATTATTAAACTCTAAAAAAACCTCTTCTTTTTAAGGAAAATTACGTTAGGAGAAATGCTATATAAGGCTTATAATCGCCTACGTAGCTACTAGGTCCCTAGGTCTACCTAAGCGTGCTCCTATAGGTTTCCCTGTACTAATTATAGGTTAGGTGTAATCTACTTGTTTGCTTATAGCCTTGTAGGCAGGCTACTAACGTCTATGTAGACGCTTAGCTAAGTAAGTGTTACTAGTTAATAGTTTACTTGTCCTGCTAGATCCCTGTAGGGATCCTAGTAGGTCTCTAGTAAGGGTTGTGCTCCTGCGCAAGACTAACTAGAGCCTAGCGTATATAGGGCAAACGTTTCCTCTGTAAGTATTAACATTAGTCTCTTAGACTAATGTTAATAGTGCCTTTGTCTTATTAGTAACTACGTAGTGTTATCTTTTTAACATTATAATATAGTAGGGAGGTAAGTAAATAATATTACTTTACTATTAACTAATTATAAGTAACTATTTACTAGTACACGTGTTTCCTTACTAGTATATAATAGTGTGCGTGTAGGCAGGTAAGAGCGTAGTAAATAGTTAGAGTGTAGTTAGTAGCTGCCTAGGGGCTTACGTATAAGCATATAAACAGCTATCCTAATACACTTTTCTAGCTATTAATATTATAATTTTCTCTACTACACTTCTATATTAAGTATTACTATAACCCTACCTCCTGCCTGTATTACTAATAAGGCTCTGCCTAACTTTATATACTTGCTGCTAGACAACATAGCCCTACAGCCTTTGCTTACTAGGTTCTAGTGTTATAGCTACCTTACCTGCCTTATAACTAAGTTAGTAAAGGCGCCTATAGGAATAATTAAGTTGTTTATTACAGTCCTCTGCTGTCCTAAGGGTTACTATACCTATAAGAATAACTTTAGGGTGTATAGTAGGTATGTTAACGTAAAGGAGGGTAGTTATATTAAGGTACGTTATCTCTTAACTCTACCTAGTATGCCTGCTAACTGTGCTAGATTAACGCTTATTTCTGCTAGGCTGTTAACATACTTAACTTCCTTATTAACTATACTGCCTATAAGATAAACAAAGAGACTGTTAGGCTTAGTAATAGCGCTAGCAATAATAAGGTCTTAGAGAACACTTAGTAGTACTAGCAGACTGCCTTTAACTACGCCCTTAACTACTATACTAGGTTTATTAAGTATAATAGTATAGAGCGCTACAAGATTAAGGAGTCTAGTATAAGTAAGCTTAAGTACTATAAGGCCTACTAGATGTCCTACAAGCACAACCTTAAGCGCTTTAACGTTACTCTTAGTACTATTAGTATAAAGGCCCCTACTAACGCTGTTGTTAATAAGGTAGTTAAAGACTACTTTAAGAAGAATAGCGTAGCTATAAATACTAAGAAGTGTTAGTACTATTATAGTACTAACATCCCCTCTATAGTAGACGCCCCTATAGCCCCCTTCTAGAGGTTGTTATCTTCGCCTACTAAGCTATACACCCTCTCTAGGCGTAGTAGCTCCTGTTGCCTTAGCAATAAGTATAACAAGGATAATAGGACCTTCTAAGTAGTTTTTAGGTAGCTCTATAATCTAGCTATAAAGGTTAGTTATAGTAGGTAGTAATTTATAGTAGTTAATAAACTCTATTACTTTTCCTATAACTATTTCTATTATAACTGCTATCCTTAGACAGTATCTAGCTTCCCTTTAGTTTAGAGTTAGAGAGGCATTAGGTCTATTTATAGTACACGCCTTATATTATTATAAGCGATTCTGGCTATGCCCCTATAGATAGCTCCTGTAGAGTAGCCTAGGGTAGCCTATGTGTAATCTATGCCTTATATTGTTATAAGCAATTCTAGCTATATTCCTGTAGGTAGCTTCTGTAGTCTTCCTCTCTTCTACCTTTGTAGGGGAGGTACCTAGCTTAGTAGAGTTGTAGTGCTCTGTTTAATACTCTTATAGTAGTCCTCTAGAATCTTATTACAATAATTAAGATTAGTAAGTAGTTCCTAGGTAGAGTTTGTATTTATCTACCTAAGCTATTTTATAAGGTACTCTTGTCTACAGGTAGATATATTACAATAATTAAGGATGCCTTTAACTTTGTACTAGTCTATAGCTAGTACTTTGCTATTTACTATCCCTATAGGGCCTAGTTAGAACCTAGTGCTAGCAGGTAGTGTTATTTAAGGTTTAAGTAAAGATACATTAAACACTAGGTAGATCCTGCTTATTAATAGTAGTAACTTTAATTTATATGCTAGTTTCCTTATTTTCCTTATAACTATAAACAGTCCTAGGTACCTTACATTAAACTTCTTTAAAGGACAATTTGTAGCTAGGTTCTTTGCCTAGAGAATTACTTTGTTACCTATAGTAAAGTGCTTCTCTATTTGCTTAGCGTTATACTAGCGCGTTATACCTTTCTAAGTATACTTTAGGCTTTCCTTTGCTGCAGCCTATATCTTATGCTACTGCTCTAGGTAGCTAGCGACTTGCTAGCGTAGCTCTAGGGCTACTACGTCCTTTCCCTATACCTGCAGTAGTTGCCTTAGCTAGTGCTTATTAGGTACTCTGTTAAATCCCTTTAGGTTAGTCCTGTAGGCAACTTTAATAGGTAATTCCCTATATACAGAGTAATACTTAGAGTTATAGGCATACTCTACGTATAGTAACAGGTCTACCTAGTTATCCTAATTGTAGTTTATGTATATACGTAGGTATATTTCTAACTCCTAGTTTAGGTGTTTAGTTTAGGTGCTAGTTTAGGGATAGAATATAGTACTTAGCTAGTAGTCTATTTTAAGGTAGTAGCATATATTAGACTAGAATTAGCTAGTAAACACAGATCCTCTATCTAATAGTAGGGTCTTAGGAGGGCTATGTTTTAGGAAGCACTGTTTTAAGAGTAGCTTAGCTACGCGCTAGGCTGTTATTATTTTAGTAATAGGTATATACTAGACATACTTACTAAATTAGTCTACTAACACTAGGATTAAGTTAAACTTATTCCTATAATTATCTCTTAACTTAGGCAAGTCTGTTACAAAGTTAAGTAAGTAGTGCTGCTAGGCTATATTAGGTACTAGTAGTAGCATAAGTAGTCCCTATAGTTTATGCTAATAGATCTTGTTTAACTAACACACTAGGCACCTATAGATATACTTATATATATCTTTAGTTAACTATAGCTAATAGTACTTCTATTTTAACACCTAAGTAGTTTTCTTAGTTCTATAATAGCCTCCTATAGGGTTATTATAGTTCTTTAACAGGATTGTTTAGCAGAGCGTTCTGTAATTAGGAATCTACACTTTCCTACTCCTGCACAGGACTCTATTTAGGTTAGATTCCTAGTGTAGTTGGCCCTTAGCTGCTCTGCCCTCCTTCTAACGTGTTAGCAACTTATAAGTAGTATAGGCCTTATTACGCTCCTAAGTCTGCCTAATATAATTAATAAGGTAGTCTAGGGTTACTAGTATATATATAGTTTTATCTTACGCAGCTTTGTTTGCAAGATATACAGGAGAGCTAATTACTCTACCTAGGCTATAAAGGAGAGCCCTTAGGACGTTTCTCTTAGTCTTCCCCTAAGCTTTAGATTAATTAGTTTAACCCTAGCTATAGCTTATAGAAGGGTAGTTAAGAGCTGTAGGGGACGTATCCCTATAGCTAACGTATTAGTAGAATTCTATAGAGGTAGTCTTAGAGGTTCTTATAGCGCCTGTTATTACCTCCTTATAGTTGCCTACACTATGCACTGCCTATTTAGTGTTGTAAGCCCTAGACGCCTAGAGAGTCTAGATCTAAAGCTTCTATTAGAAGGTAGGTAGCATTACGTTATAGAGTGCTTAACCTTCCCTAATTATAAGTCCCTGCGCGTATTCTAGATGCCTTAATAGGCTATTAGCTACGTTCTTAGGTTCTAGCTTGTATTTAACTTTAAAGTTAAACCTTACTAACTCTTCTACCTAGTAAGCTTGCTTAGGTAAGAGTTCCTTTATTATTATAAAGTACCTTAGGTTGTTATAATTAGAAAGTACCTAGATTATTAACAGAGTGTGTTTAAGGTAGTGTTGCTACTACCTAAATGCTTTAACAATTGCTAATAGTTCCTTATTATAAGTATGCTATTAGGTAGATAGACCCTAAAACTTCTAAATCTAGAATGCTACTAGTTTAGTTGTCTAGGGCTGCAGCAAGATAGCAGCTATTACAAAGTCTAAGACGTTAGTAACTACTATAATTAGTTTAGTTAGGTTAAAGTGTTAAAGTATAGGTGCCTCTATAAACTTCTTCTAAATTATATAGAAGGCCTAGCGTACCTCTTTAGGCTAACTCTATAGTTTGTACTATTTTATTAGTCTCTTACAGCTTTTTACTAGTCTCTTCCCCCTCTTCTTTAGATTAGAACCCTTAGGAGCTAATGCTAGGTTCTAGGCAGCTGTTATATAGTCTACTAGCGGGCGTATAATACTAGAATAGTTATAGATAAACTGCTAGTAGAAGTTTGCAAAGCCTAGGAACTGCTAGATATCCTTAAAACCTCTAGGTTTAGGCTACTCTTATATAGTTTATACATGCGTTAGGTCTATAACAACGCCCCTAGGGGTTACTATATAGCCTAGAAACTTAACTAATTTAGTTAAGAATTTATATTTACTTGCCTTGCAAAATAGACCCTATTTAATAAGGTAGTCTAAGACCTCCTTAATATAAGTATTGTAATCCTCCTTATATTTAGAGTAGATTAGGATGTTGTCTAGATAGACTACGCAAGTGCAGTCTAACAGGCTACTAAGGGCTCTGTGAATATAGGACTAGAATGTTGCTAGGGCGTTTACTAGTCTAAATAGCATTACTAGGTACTTAAAGTGCCTATACTAGGTTTTAAATGCAGTTTTCTACTTATTACCTTCCTTAATCTAGAGCCTATAGTAGGTATTGCGTAGATCTAGCTTTAAGAAGATTACTATATTTAAGAGTTAATCTAACATCTTGCTAACAAGTAGGATAGGATAGTAGTTCTTAACTATAACTTTATTTAGGCCCTAATAGTCTATATAGAGCTGTAAGGTACTATCTACTTTAGGTACAAATAGGATTAGTGCCCCTGTAGGTAACTTACTAGGATAGATCTAGCCTTTCTCCTATGCTATATTAAGGTATTCCTAAAGGATATCTAGCTTATGTTATAACAGGTTGTAGATTAGGAGGTTTAGTATACGTGCCCCTCTTTAATCTTAATTACATAGTTATACTCCCTATATAGGTAGAGTACGCTAGTCTAATATTTGCTAAAGGCAAGCTACTTATAGTGTAGTTTCTTAGGAACAAATTTTAGCTCTTCTAGATCTAGCTTGTCTTTATTAGGTAGTATATATAGGGCATCCTTGTCTAACTTGTAGTTAGGGAGGATATAGGTAGTACCTAGAGGTAGTTTAGCCTAACTAGGGTTCCCTTTATGTATACTTGCTACTATCTATTAGCTAGCTTCCTAAGGTAGCTACACTAGGTCTAGGTACTAAGACATATAGTGCTTAAGATACTTAATTATATTAATTATCTTATTCCTTAGCTAGAGGATTCTACGTTTTATAAAATATTCTTTATTAGCAACTATATTGCTATTAGGACCTAAGGGCTAGTTGTGCCTAGCCTTGTCCTAATATAGTTCCTGTAGGAACGCGTCTTTAGTCCTCTAGGGTACTTAGTACGCTAGGTTTCCTAGGTAGAGTAAGTACGCTTACTTACCTAGTTACATATCTTTAAAGAGGGTTTTAGCCTTATAGATCTATACTTGTTCTGTATTATTGTTAAACTAGCTGTACTTACCTATAGAGAATTAGATATAGAGGTCTACTTCTATAAGCTATAGGTAACCTAGGACAAGGTTATAGCTAATAAAGTTAGCAGACTAGAAGACTTTAGGTCCTATAGTTTTAATAGTGCTATTACTATCTAGTTAGTCTATAGTAAGATTGTAAGGTCTTTAAATATTTAGCTAGTTATTATCTAGGAATAACGCTATAGGCTTCTAATAGAACAGTATATGTTCTACATTTAGTTAGTTAACAACTGCTTAACTTATAAGGTTAATTTTAGCCCTAGAGTTGTAGAGGCCTTAGAGCTGTACTAGGGTATTATTGTGTCTAAGTAGGCCTACTGTAACTGCAATGCAGGTTTATTTTCCCTAGGTTTCTAGCCCTAGCTATAGTTAGGAAAGGTTAGTAACTAGGGCTTTGCGTTTCCCTTATCTAGCATTAGTTTAGACTTATTACCCCCTTAGGTGCTATATAACTTATTACCCTAGGATTTCTATTAAGCGTTCTAGTAGTCTTAGTCCTTAGGGTACTACTAGTTATTATAGCCCTTTAGTTAGTCTTCTGCTAGGGCGCTCTTAGATTAGTCCTAAGAGTAGGGTAGATCTTTATTACGCCTTTTTAGTTTATTACATAGTAGCAAATAGGTATAGCGTTTTAGCCTGTTAAGACTTTGTAGGTTTGCCTTAGTGTTACTAGCTGCTTCTGCGTTCTAGAGGGTCTATTTAAAGTTAGGCTAAAGCTATATATATTCTAGACTGCTACTACGCTAAATTTCGCGCTAGAAGGCTAGTAGAGTCTTTCCCTATATAAATATAATTTTAAACTTATAGTCTTTACTACTATTATTAAACTTAAAGAAGCTCTAAGGTAGAAGGGACTCTTAATAGTTAAGCTTTATTAGAAAGGTATTAATATAGTCTCTCTCTTACTATTCTATATTAAATAGTTTAGAGAAGTTCTTGTATTTAGTTAGGATAGGGTCCTGTACTAGTTTCTCCTCCTCTACGCAGAGGTTAGCCTAGGTTTAGATTAACCCCTTGTTAATACAGGACTAGATAAGTTCCTAATAGATACTATACTAGATAGTTCCTATAGCCTAGTATGTCCTAGTAATTAAGTTATTAAGCACCTAGGCGTACTAAAAAGTAGTGTTAATGTTCTTAGCCTACTAGTCTACCTACTAGGGCGTTAGGGCATAGTTTTCTACACCTAGTTTAGGTTTTAGTTAGATATTATTTAACACTCTTATAATTTTGCTAGCTTTGTTAAAAGCTAGGTAGTGCGTTACTAACATTATTCTACTATATGCTAGGGCTTGTACCTATATAGCCTAATTAAATTGCTTTTATTAGATACTAAGCTCTGCTTCTAATACCCTAGCAAGCTTAGCTGTGTTAAGGGCAAAGAGAGCTTGTTATACTAGATTTTAGTACCTAATTATAGGAGTTAGTTCTCCTACAGGCACCTAGTTTGCTCCTATAGTAGCTACCTAAGTTGCTGTATCTGCTAGAGTTACATTCTACTGCGACAGGGTAGGCGTTACTGCAGATTCTACTAGAGTACTGCCCTATAGGCTTGGGACTTTAGCAGGAGTGTAATAGAGCTAGCCTAGTTTAATGCTAGGGCTTAGCTAACAAGAGTTTTCCTCTAGCTCTATTATTCTATTATAGAGGACGCGTTTTCCTCTAGCTATTTTAGTAGGGTTAAAAAAATTTAACTACTACTCTAAATTAACTATCTGTTCTAAGAAGGAGTATAAAGGATTTGAATTGTAAGGGCACTATAGGCAGGTAATTAGAGATAGGATAAATAGTAGATAGATAGATAGATATAAGACAAATCCTTAGGGTGTAAGCCCTAAGGCGTTTAGGAGGGTTATATACATATAGTCTGTAGGTCTCCTGCCTAGCCCTAAGGTTGTCCTAGGGTCTAGCCAGTAGCCCTTAGGAGGAATACCTGTAACAGTTAGTTTCTTTTGTTTATTCCTTTTCTCTTTTAATTTAACACTCTACTCTCGCTTATTTTCCTATGTAATAATTTACTTACTAGCCTCTCCTCTGTAAGTATAAAGGGGCTATGCTATTAAGGTAGGGAAGGTTTGTGCTAGTGCACAGAGTAACTGCCTTAGTAGTTACTTAGGATGCTAAGGCTAGTAAGTAGCGCTAGTATATAAAGAGATAATAGGAAGTTTAGACAAAGCCTCCTAGACTATTATATACTACTATAAAGAAATAAAGTTTATAACTTATCTACGTAACCTGTATCTGTAGTTTCTAGCATAGTAATATAGCTCCTCTGTCCTCTATATACTAATAGGTTAAGCACAACTCTCTAGAACACTACTATTGCTTTAGTAATAGCCTTAGTTATAGCCTGTATCTAGGCCTCTAGGTCCTAGGTAGTGCATGTTGCTGTAAAGGGGTAGTAGGCCTAGTAGCGCTAGGTTAACTGCTTCTACAAAGCAGCTAAGCTAGCTTCTTAGGACCTAATATTTGTTTAGTAGTAGTGCTCTACTACTCTTCTATAGCATTATAGTAAGTAGCATAGCGTAGTTAGATCCTAAGTAGAGATAATCCTCTATTTTTATATATGCAAAGAGTACGTTAGAGAAGGTTAGGTTAAGCATATAGCTCCTTTAATAAGTTGCTATGCCTAGTTCCCTAATGTAGTCTATATTATTTTATATTACCTAGTAGGCTAGGTGTTAACCCCTGCCTCTAGGAGTAGCGCTAGGTTTAAAGATAATATATCTATAGTTAAAATCTCCCCTATTAGAGTGTTAGGACTAGGGATTGTTTCTATAATATATTCTAGTACGTTTGCAATTATTAATTAATACGTAACTCTTACTATAATTAATAGAACATTAGCGCTGTACTAATACTGTATAACAGGTATAAGATTTAAAAAAATAGAAATATATTCTAAGGTTTAGAATCTACGTTTTATAGCAACTATAATCTTAATTATTATTAAATAGTTCCTAATACGCTATTATATAAGGGCGCCTAATAATCCTTAGTAATAATATAAGATTTAAAACCTTATGCTAGTTTTTAGGAACTAAGAATTGCAACATATATTCTTATCTAATTAGTTATTATTACTAAGTACAGCCTAAGGCTAGGGTATTAGTATTAAGTCTGTATATTAAGCGCGTTTTGTTAGAAGTAAAAATAATAATTAAAACAGCATAGCAGGTATTACAGCTAAACACTGCTATTAAGAGGAGAACTTTTTCTGTAGAGATTTGATTTTCTACTGTAATAGAAGATTGTAATAAAATAATACAATTATAGTTTTGAAAATAATGTTTCAAGTTATGAAAAATTAGCGCCTAAAACATGAAAAGTTCTTCTCGCATCGGTGGTTTAGTGGTAAAATTAGCCGTTGCCAAGTATCACAGCACAGTTTCGGTTAGCCCCGGGTTCGATTCCCGGCCGATGCATTTTGCTCTCGATTTTAACTTCACATGGTTTGTTTTTGTTCAGACGGGTAGGGCTGTTCAGGTTTGTCGATAGGTGTGTCACGTGCATTTATGATTTTTGCTGCTGCGATGGCTGAAGGTTGCGGGTTGGTATCTTTTTGCCATGCTCAACGGCTGGCCGACCCCGTTCGACCTATGTTTTCAACACGAAGTGACCGAGTCCTAGGCACAAGATAGAGCCAATTGTTGCAGAAATCAGGGTTCAGACCTGTGCTTGATAATATTGGCTTTCGACTCCTGTCTCAGGTTTCTGTGCAGTAGCTGTTTTTATACAACTACTAATACTTGTCCAGTCATTTTCACATAAGTTGTCTCCGAAAGCCCGTTCTTAAGGGCATACTGTCATTATTTGGCGTCTTCAGAAGCCACAAACTGGTAACGTGGCACGCGTTCAGTGGAGATGGTCCGCATGTTTCTCTAATTTGAGTCCTAGGAGATCCTACGGCAGCGACAATGAGTTGTTCCGGTTTCACAACTCCTGCTATGCACCGGTGAAAGAAGGTGATGACCGCCAGTATGATTCACAAGTGAGCATTTACCCAAGACATGTCTTGCAGGACAACGGTAACCACTTCTTTGAGCGAATATTGAACAGCCAAAATGCTTCCAAGACAAAGAATAAATATCATACACGGGCCTCTTAGCTCTTCGTGTCGTTGTGTATCATAATTTATTTTGTGCAGAGATCCACGGCAACCGAATACTTGTCTACCACCTGATCTTCTTGTCCTTGCCGATATACTCATCAATAATGTCAAGGTAGTACTCCTTGAGATCTTCAACCTTGGGGATTTCGTCAGACTTGCTGTACAGGTCGTATGGGTTGAAAGCCCGGACAGCCTCAAGCATCTTGTGGTCTTTTTCGTTCATCATCCACCTGTACGCATTCTCCTTGTGCCAGGGGTAGAATGAGTGGTAACGGATCATCGCCAGACCCTCATCAGGGATGGTGGACTGGTCTTTCATGATGTGATAAAGGTATTCATCGTGACCCCACGACAACATAACATTGTCGAGGCCGCACCCAGGCAGGTAAATGCCATGCTCGGTGCTGTAAATCTCGTCGTTGAAGTCGGGGTTGTTCTTGAAGGTGTCAGGGTAGATGATGCGCTTGTCGAATGCACAGCCGACGGGAAATGTGTCGCCGACAACGTCCCACTGGCCCTGGGCATCATAGAAGAACAGAAGCTTGCCAAGGTCGTGGATAAGGCCCACGAGTTGGAACCAGCGTGGCTTGCCATCGCGGCGGATGGCTTCGGCAGACTGAAGGAGGTGGTCGATCTGAGAGAGGGATGTGTCGGGGTCGGACTCGTCGATGAGTGTGTTGAGCTTCTCCATCGCTTCCCAGACGGTCATCTCGGCGCGGGTTTTGCCATGGAAATGGTTGCGAGCGCGCAGGTTGTAGGCTACGGTCTGCTTCTCGTGCTGCTCGCGGTAGAAGTTCTTGACGCGATCGCATGCTTCTTCGTACTGGCGGAACTGTGTCTTGTCCTTGTCTGTGTCAAACTGGGACTGGGCATAGATGTCCTTCTCCTCCTGTGTGGCAGTGCCCTGCTTGACCTTCATGGCGGCCTTGAGGATGTTGACGTTGTCGACCATGTCCGATGTGGCCTCAAGAGCAAGACCATCGCGGTGGTCGTTGAAGTTTTCAGCCACGTTGGGCTCTTCGAAGATGGCGCCTGGTGCCATTGTGGTATGTGTACGGTGGTGTAGGTGGGTGGGTTGTTAAGCGTGTACTCTCGCTGGATTGTTCAAGTGATAATGGTGAAGTTTAAAGAATAAACCAGATAAACGAGGCTCAAGTGAAGTTCTGTTAATACTAAATGGTGGCGCGAAGAGTGAAAGTACTTATCCTCTGCCACCCCAGCTCGTGTTGGCGGGCTCTTTCCAATTTCAGCAACATGACCATGTCCAGAAGCAACCTCTCTGTGGACAGAGAATTCTCACTGTTCATCTCAAGTCCACTGAAAACGAGAACTCCCCGCGATGGAGGGCTCAAAGCAGAATGCGGGGAAATTCTGCCCGCGCGTCGGATCGCAGACGAGAAATCTGGGGATCTAGAAACCAGCGCTGCAACACTGTGTGGTAAATGGTTGGCTGGCTTTGCTTAGACTTCATAACGGCTTGTGGACCCTGCGTGTGTTATCTGGGCGAAGTAGCCAGGTTGCGATCGAACAGAGTAATTCTCGCCGACGGATGAGCGCCCAAGCACTAGTAGCTGTTGATCCACGGGCATCGCTGCGTGATGACGAACTGGATCATGATCACGTGAATCTTCACGTGACGGATCATATTCCCTCGGTTGAGACTTCCCCGACCGATATGAAAGAGGTAAGGACACCCTCTTGGCACTCTTCGGCCTCCCGAAAAGCCTCCTGCAGCTGGAGCCGTTGCGAGTGCGTATCAACGTTCTCCCTGTGCCAGCGGGCTCTGCTCCACCGGCGGGGCAGCTTTGGTGGGGGCACTTCGGCCCTCGGAAGAATTAATCTCATCAATCACAACTGACCGGTCATGAAGCTATCCCAGAACGGAGAGGCCCCAATACTGCCACTCACCTGTTAGATACGGAGGAGCATTTCAAAAGTCTTTTCCCCCTTGTCAACGCACGGGGCAGTCAGGGGTAATAGGCCCAATTCAATTTATCTCAATCAGTCCTACGTACATCTCTGCCCTCTTTGTACTCATTTCCTCCTTCTAACTCAATAATCTTTTAAATATGAATTAGGATACGTTCAATCTAACTCTTAATCTTTTCTTAAGGTAGTTTATCCTAACACTGTTTCTATGCCTGAATAGACTAAGCTCTACTCTTAGGTGCTCCTTTCCTTATTGTATGTCTCTTTATCTAGAACTAACAAGGCTTAATAGCATTCAGATCTGGTGAGTTACTACACTAAAGTAGCTGTGCTACGTGCTCTTGGCTATATACTATACGTTGTATATAGTAATTATAAGCAGGTACTTTGTCCTCTTAAACTAGAGTGCTAGGCCTCTCTTTTATACACTCCTTTGCAAAAGGAATTAGCTTTAGCCGCATAATAATAGACTAGTAGCGCTACTAGTCTATACCTAAGCCTTTGCCTTATAATAGCTTGCTATTCTTTTAATTCTATCTCTATTAAGGTTTCTTACCTAGCTTTGTACGTAGACTAAGCCTTGCTATACCTATCTTAAGCTCCTACTTCTCCTTTATTAAAGGCTCTATCTCTTAGTTTAACTTATTAATCTCTCTTGTAGCCTCTTCCTTCTCTTGCTTTGTCTTAGGTGTCTAGCAGTAACAAGGACCTTTCTTCTTATATGTAAAGCAACCTGTAAGGGCACTGTAGGCAGGTGTAACGGGCTAGGCCTAGGTGCTGACTCCTCGGCGTACACCGCCTCAGCACTACTCCAGCTCGCACCATCCAGCATAGACTAGAGCCCCGCCACAGAGCTAACGTGTCCAAAACAGGGTTATAAAAACTCTGCAACCTCTGCCCTAGAGGATGTTCCCTATCAAATCTATCTTATATTTTACTAGCAAATTCCCTTAGAGGTTAGCTCCTTACAATTAGATTTAATCTCTAACATAAGGATTAATAAGTAAGACGTTTAACAACGCTGCTAGGCGTCTAGGCAAATATAGCATCAAGCTGTGCGCTAGTAACAACAATTAATTAGACGTTAGAACTAAGCTCTAGAACCTTACTACCTTGTTAGTACTAGAGGAATAGCAGGAGGAGCTACTAGCCTACGTACTAGAACGCCTAACTACCTATCTATTATAGGCAATCCTACCTAAGGATGTAGTAACTATTACTAACAGTAAGATCCACCCTACTATAGACCCTAACTAGAACCTGCAAAGAGAAGATATAAGTAAAACTATACAAAGGTTAGTTAAAGCCTAGGTTTAAGCCTATATTGTATCTATAAGCTTGTTAAACTATAGCGTAACACCCCCTACCTCTATACAAACAAATAATAATAAGCTAAACAAGGCTATAAAGCTACCTAACGTAGGTAAGTTTAGCAGTAACTAACGTGTATACTAGACGTTTAAGTCCTAGATAAAGGATAAGTTAAAGTCTATAGAGGACTAAGAAGCTGTCCTAGGGGTTGCCTATATGTTTAATAGACTAGAAGGACAAGCTACGCAGGTTAGCTTATTATAGAAGAACTGTAACCTAACAGGTACAACAACGTAGTTCTAGAACTTCTTAGACAATTAGTATAAGGACTCCCTATTTAAAGAACGTTCTTAGCAGAGACTCTAGACTATTACTATAAAGAAAAGCAACTAGAGTATTAAGTCTTTTAATGTAGAGTTTATCTAGCTAGCCTACAACGCTGCTAAAGAAGATAATATAAAGAACCTTAAGACTAGGTATATGTCTGCACTCTGTCTAGACCTCTAGGACAAGATAGTGTTAGTAGACATCCTAGATAACTGGGATCTCTAGAGCCTTATAGCTAGAGTCCTAATAGTAGAAGTTAACCTCTGCAGGTCTAAGGCATAGACAAATAATACTTTTAGTTATTACATGCAAAGGACAAACCTAGATAGTATAGACTAGGAACCTACTAAGGTCTACTCTAGAAGGATTAAATTAGAGAACTAACAATAAGCAGAGTAGCAACCTTAAGAGGTTATAGACTAAAGGAAGGCTGCTAACGCCTGTCTAAGATGCAGAAAGAAAGGCTATTACTTAGATAGATATAAACTAGCCCTAGCTAAGAGGCTAGAGAATGTCTAGGTTAGAAGCACAACTATTAAGGTTTCTAAAATTAACAACTTAAGCAATAAAGATTTAGAAAACTAGAAACTCCTATTTAAAGGCGTAAACAGGGGTTTAGAAGAGAAGTTATAAAGAAGAAAGAACTGTTCTAGGAGTTCTATTAACAGTAGCTAGATAGTAAGCCTATATTACTATTGTTGTTAGATAACAAGCTTAGGAATAACTAGGAGATAGATTATTAATTTATATGTAGGTGTCTACTTAGGTCACTATTTATATGCTTATTAAGCGTCCTATGCTCCTATTAGCTAATCGCTTAGTATACCTAATATAGGCGATTAGCCTGTTATACATGTAGCATAAGTAAGGAGAGATTTAAATCTGTTAGTAAGTTAGCCTAATATTAGATAGAGTAGATCTAGGTAATCTAAGCTTCTAGTAGGTAGATCTAGCGTTTAGTGATGTTGCAACACACCCCCTAGGCAAGTTAAGCACGTAAGACTTGCCTGTCTAGGAGCTTACGCTATTTAAGGCGTGTGTTACGTATGCTAAGAAATTATTAAGCAAGCTTCCTACAACACTAATCTGTTGCTTGTCCTACCTTCTGTTTTAGTATAACCCTAAGCTATAGTTAAAGTTAGTACTCTCCTAATTAATCTACGCTTACGTCTGTTGCTTACGCTAATGCCTATAGAAACGTTCTGCTGCGTAGTAGGCGCATACTGCCGCTATGTCTGCCACCTAATCTGCTGCCTGCTCTGCCTCCTGCGCGCGCTCTGCCTTGCTTGCTGTCTCCTCCTACTTAAGCTCTCTAAGCTTACTGCTAGCTTCTCCCCTAGGCTTGCTACCCTGCCAGCCGTCGCCCTTGCCCTTACCTCTGCCTCCCTGCACGCTGTTGCCGCCTCTTGGCTCTAACAAGCTTATGCTGTCCTTGCCCCCTGCTCCTGCCTCTGGCGCCTGTGGCGCTATAACAACTCAGCGCAGTAAGTCCTGCCTAGGGTGCATCAACAGTGCTGTAGCTGGTTGTTTAGACAGGCGGTGCTTTGATTACTTAGGTAGTAGCTCCTGCTGCTAGCGCTGCGCCTCTAGGCACAACTGCAACGCCTAGTAAGTAATCTATTAACTCTCTTATTTGTTAATCATGTGCTGATACATATAGCCCCCCTTACCCTGCCTAAAGCCTGTAAGCTTTTAGCGGCCCTACAGGCTAATTATTAGCCTACAGACTTAGCCCTTAGGAAACTAAGGGTTGAGTTTTGTGCAGTGTTAGTAGTAGCTAAGGCAGTGGTTATTGCCTATAGCCCTCCCCTACTGCCTGCCTCCTCTAACTCTAACTCTAACAAGCTGCCTCTACCCCTACCTATTGTTCCTGCTGCTGCTGCCTCTGCTAATAAGATCTGCGCTCTTAGTAAGCGCTTTAAGCAGACTGCTAGCAGGCTTATTAACAACCTTGTTAATAAGTTTGTTAGTAATCTGCTTAACTGTAGTTAGATTAGGCCTAAGGCTATAGAGCTTTACTCCTTAATAATACCCTATTCTCCCTCTTAATCTATACCCGTACCTTGCTCTTCTGTAACTATTGTAATTACGTCCTTAAGATTAAGCTAGGCTCTAAATCTCTTAAACTGTTGCCTTAATAGATTTTTGTTAATCTATCTGCTAGCATGCTATTAGTAGGGAGGTAGAGCACTTTAAACGTACCTGCGGCGTGCTCCTGTTGTAACTACATATTTTGTATATCTATATAGCGCAGCTGCGTTGTTATACGCTTGTTCTCCCTAACTACTAGTCTAATTGTTTGCTGGTTGTTATAGAAGATTGTCTAGGCAGCTCCTAGGATTAGTGTAAGCTTAGTAAATAGCTGTTTAAGCGCTATAGTCTCTTTAGTAACATGCTTAAGTGCTAAAAGCTCTGCCTTAGTAGTAGAGGTGGTAACAGTAGCTTGCTAGGACGCCTTCTATACTATTAGCCTACTAAAGAGCATTATAAGGTATCTATAGGAAGATTGCTAGGTCTTAATGTTATTAGCAAACAACGTGTTACTGTAGATAAGCAGCTTAGCGCTAGTGTGCCCGCTATATTAGATTAACTAATACCTAGTTTAGTATAAGTAGATAATTGTCTAGTGTACTGCTTTAAAGTGCTCCTTGCTTAGATTAGTAAGGTATAGGGATAGTTTAGCTGCCGCAAACGCCACATCTAGTTTTAGCATAATTATAGTATATAGCACTAATCTAACTCTTTCCTAATAGCTCTTGATCTCTTGTTTAGTAGCTTCTCTAGTGCTCTTTACTAGGTCTACAGTAGGGAGTAGGGTATGTAGGAAGAGTCTAGTTTTATAGAGGTTGAACTTTTTAGCAATTTTGTTAATATACTTGTTATAAACAAGCGTTATTGTCTGCTGTTCCTAGTTCCTTAGTACTCTGATGTTGAGGAACTATTAGACTAGGCCTTAATCCTTAATTGTATAGGCTGCCGCGATCGTATCTACAATGTGCTTTGCCTTAGAGATCTAGGTAGAGTAGTACATTACTAGTATATTGTTAACGTAGAAGAGTAGTAGTATCTAGCAATTACTGTTAAAGAATAAACAAGGCTCTTCTTTAGATGCTATAAGTCTAGTTGCTTTAAGTGTTTAAGAGAGCTCCTTATACTATAGGAGGGTAAGTCTTTTAACCTATACAGTGCTCGTTTAAGCTAAACGCATTTCCTAGGTATCTTATACCTATCTAGTAGCTTATAGGTTACTACTGGCTAGTAATCCCTATAGGCGTGTAAGAAGGCTCTAACAACGTTATACTATATAATTTCTAGATTAAATTTAGCTACAATTGCTATAGCAGTCCTAAAAGACCTAGCAGCAAGCGTTGCTGCGTAGGTAGACTAGATTGTGTTAATAACTTAGAGATTGCCACGTACTACTATCCTTGCCTTACACTTAAGAAAGTAGCTATCCTTATCTAATTTGTACGTAAACACCTATTTAAGTAGCAATAGTTTGTTATCTCTAGTGAGTAAATTAATCACTTTCTAGGTACCTGCGTTGTGCAGAGTGGTGATCTCCTTGTCTGCAGCTTCCTTAAATAGCTGCCTGTGTAGGTAAGAGAGTAGATCTCTCTATTTCTATAGTAGGTTAGGGAGTGAATCCCTGTGTAGCAGTTAAGCTTGGCTTAGGACTAGCAGTTGCTCTTTCTTCTCTGCTAATGCTTATATCACAGCATGTACTGTTTTAAGCTTAGTGCTAGTTAATCCTGATAGGATTAACTTATCTAGTAGGTAGCTCTCTCTATAATCTGTCTAGCAGTTATATAGGAGAAAGTAAGCCCCTAGAGTGTTACTCCTAGGATCCTCTAGATCTAGATGGCGTAACCTTCTACTCCTCCTTACTAGTTGTGAGCTTGGGGTGTGTGTTGCCTCTAATCTATTTAAGTCTTCTACAGTAGCTACGTTGCCCTTAACACCTAGAGCTGCAGGAGCAGCGCTCCTAGAGTGCGTGGGTGCAGCGTTATATTGCCTAGATCTCTCTAATCTTACTCCCCTCAGCAGGCTCGCTCCTCTAGGTAAGTGCTCTTCCTAGGAGCTGCTAGGGTGTGTAACGCCAGGCTTGGGTGTAAGCTCTAGTGTTCTTAGGCCTAAATATTCTAGATTCCCTGCGTAGATTCCTGTAACTTACTGGCCTTGTTTGTTACTTGTGCAGGAGATGTTCCTTATTTAGTATAATCTACTAGCTGGCTAGGCAGTTAATTATTATCCCTTAGATCCTTACCCCCTAGCTGCTGCTGAGAGTGATCTAGATTGTTAGTACCTGCCTGCTTATAGGCTGCTGCGTAGAGCTGATTAAAAATACTTTTAAACGCTTCTCCTGCATCCCTAACCTTATTTTTATGCAATAGATCTACAATTAACTTAAGCTCCTCTTGTAGGTATTCTACTGCTTCCTTGTCTTTGTAGAATAAGCTCTTATTAAAAGTAACGTTGCGTGTGGTTATAACCTAATCAAGCTTTAGGATCTATATCCTGTATATATTAGACGCTCTGTATCCTACTAGATATCTAATATAGCCCCTTAGGGTTACTTTAAAACCCTGCTTGTTACGCCTAGCTGCTTGTTCCCTATTTAGGGGATATGCTTGGCATCTATAGGCGTAAATTCTACTCTAATCTAGCTAGAGATCTACTAAGTAGTAACAGATTTGCTCTAGCTAATAGTACTTAAAGTACTGCCTAAACTAATTATCTAATACTGTGTTAGGAGCGATTATCCTATAGCTGTAAGATAGGCTTATGTTGTATAGCTATGTAGCTGCTTCTACTACCTCTAGCTAGAGCTTTGCTAGAAGGTTGGCCCTGCTCCTTATTTTAATTAACTTGGTGATAATCTCCTGTCTAGCTCTTTCTGCACCCCTATTTAGTTTGTGTGTATACGTTAGGGTGCTCTGGATCTCTATACCATGATCCTCTGCCTATACACTGAATTGTGATTAGCTACGCTATAGTAGTGTAGCAACGTCGTTGTCCTAGAGAATTACAGATATACAGAGCTTGTAACGTGTACAAAGGACGCTTGTAAACTTCTTAAATACCCTTATAATCTTATCTAATAACTTGGCATAGATTAGATAGGTATAGATCTTCCTACTGTACTTATCTTTAATTAGTAACATCTATACCTCTCCTAGATAACCTTTTGGCATATCAAAGAGATCCTACGCGATCTGCTAGTATAGACAAGGAGATTGCTCTTTTAGTCTCCTAGATATAACTTAGCTAGCATAAGTTGTAGTATAGTGTTTGCACTGCTGCTAGGAGGTTCTGTTAATCCTTACGTTTTAGGCATTCTTCACAAGTGCCTAGAGCGCTGTAGGTCCTAGGTGCCTAGCTTAGGCGTGCTATAGATCCTTATTGTTAGATCTAGGGTAGGTAGTCCACAATCTAAGCTTCTAAGTAGATAGAGTTATGCTTATTACAGCTGGATAGATTAATAGTAGTTTGTATTCTATAAAAGTAAGGTTATAATAGCGCGTTAGAGTAGCTAGTATAACGCTCTTCTGTAGTAAGCTAATACGCAGTGTTAAATCTAATCCTAAGTACTATATACCTGCCTTCTTTAATTAAGCTTCTAACACTATATTAATGTGAAATCCCTCTACTACAGCAACGTTGTGAAGGATTAGATCCTCTGTACGTTCCCTGCTTGCTCTATTTAGAGCTTTCTTAATCACTCTAGTGCTAGTGCCTAAGATTAGGAAGGATTAGGTGCTGGCCTCTACATAAGTAAGCTTCTTAGCCTTCTAGAAAGTGGTAGGGTTAATAAGATTAAGCTTATTAACTAAGTGGAGTGCTGCTCTATTGTCTAGGATAGTACTGTCTAACAGTAGATAAGCGTTAAAATCTATAGTTAAGTAGATCCCTTGCTCTATAGATTGAGATTCTATTAGGTTAGGGTCTATTAGTGCTGCCGCAATCGACCTAGGGTAGTTACTGCTGCTTGTTGTAGCGTTGCTATCCTTTATCTATCCCTTCTTAATAACCTTATTCTTCTAGTCCTTGTACTTAGGTTTGTTAAGGCGTTTTAGAATCTCTTTCTTAACTTAATTACTAGGGGTGAATAGTTTACCTGTAAGAGCTCCCTCTAATAGGTTATAGCTAATTAGCTTCTAGAAGTGTGATCGTCCGCATAGGCAGTTAATCTTCACTTAGTTAGGTTGGTTGTTTAATAATAACTGTGTCTAAGCTGGTTAACCTATAGTGGCGAACACCCCGCCTAAGCTATAGGGAGCTTAAACAGAGTGCTCCTAAAGGAGACCTAAATACACTCTGCTAACTTCATCTAGAGTAAGCGTTGTTTTACCTAGTACTGAGTTCTAGATAATAGACTGTTGTATAGCCCTAGACTAGTCTAGTGCTATCTTTAATAACAAGTCTAAGAAGTTGTGTACTGCAAGCTCGCCTTCTACGTTAGTAATCTTAAGAGCTTTGGCCTTGCTATACAGGAGATTCTATTCCTAGTGCCACTTCTTAGGATTCTGCTAACCCTGCCTGGCCTTTAGGAGATAAGCTTAGTACTATGCGCGTACCAAGTTCTTTTCACTAGCTTTAGATAGAGCTAGCTCCTTCTTTAGTACCTTGATTAGGGCTTAGAGAGTTGACTTTTCTTCTTTAACAAGCGTTATTATAGCTAGAGTTATAATTGCTAGGTCTACTGTAGTATTAACCTAGGTCTATAGGTTTTGCAAGCGCGCAGACTAGGACGCCTAGTTGCTTAATTTAGCCCTATATTCTGCGATCTGTATCTTGTATAGTTTAGTATTGTCTAAGGTTGTTAAGCTAGGTGGCTCTGGCCGCTTGGGCTTGGACTGGTGTATCAGTATCGCGTCCTTGGCTGATAGATTAATCTGCTCCTATATTCCCTTGCTTATCGCATGGAATTTGAGTTAGATGTACCATCCTAGCTATTAGGATTGGTTAGTGAGCGTATAAGCTCCCTTTGGGATCAGGGCGTTAGTTATTGCGTAGATTAATTAGATTTGTAAAGATATAAGAGGAGTAGTTACTAAGTAGTTTATCCTAGCTAAGTACGCAGGGGAGATCGTCCTAGTCTCAAAAAGCCAGGCTTATAACTGTTGTTAGATAACAAGCTTAGGAATAACTAGGAGATAGATTATTAATTTATATGTAGGTGTCTACTTAGGTTACTATTTATATGCTTATTGAGCGTCCTGTGCTCCTATTAGCTGATTGCTTAGCATACCTAATATAGGCGATTAGCCTGTTGTACACGTGGCATAAGCAAGGAGAGATTTGAATCTGTTAGTGAGTTGGCCTAACATTAGATAGAGTGGATCTAGGTAATCTAAGCTTCTAGTAGGTGGATCTGGCGTTTGGTGACGTTGCAACAACTATATATAATAATATAAGATAATACTATAGCATATATATTAATTAATACTAGGTGTTTAACATATAGCATAGTCTCCTCTAAGTTTATATTATAAAATAACTTATAACGTACTCCTACGTATAGACGTAAAGTATTAGGTATAGCTAGGAAAGTAACCTAGGTAACTAATGTTGTAAAGATAAAGATTAACATAGATAGCTATAGAGAGGTCCTCTAGGCATATGTACTAGATAGGGAAAGGGAGTATAACCTTATCCTAGGAAGACTATAGATAGACAAGAACAAAGTTACTATAGCACTAGCTAAGAAATTGCTATTTATTTACTTTTCTTAGACTTAAGTAAGAAGCAAGGAGGGCGTCTGCCCTAATTAACTGCCTAAACTAGTTAGCCTAGAGCTGTACCAGACGCTAAGGAAGAGGTCCTAGACAGACTAGAACATAGAACTGTTTACTGCATTAATAGCTAATATCTAGAAGGCCTTAAAGAAGAAAGAGCTAACAGACCTCTAAGCCCTTCTCCTAGATTACCTAAAGGATAAATTTAAGATATTTATAAAGGAGGAAGCAGATAAGCTTGCGCTATACTAGGGTCCTAATATAGATTATATAATTAAGCTAATTAAACAAGATAGTAAACTAGTAATAGTACTATAGGGACTACTATATAACATGTCCTATAAGAAGCTCTTAGTGCTCTAATAATAACTTACTAGTTACTTAGATAAGGGCTTTATCTAAGTTAGCAAATCTAGTGCTTCTGCTCTAGTACTGTTTGTTAAGAAACCTAGTAGGGGTCTCTAGTTTTATGTTAATTATTAAGCACTAAACGTAATTACTAAGAAGGACTAGTACCTACTACCCCTAATCTACAAGACTCTCTTATAGATATTAAAGGCAACGTAGTTTACTAAAGTAGACGTTATCTAAGCCTTCTATAAGATCAGGATTGCTAAGGGAGATAAATAGAAGACAGCCTTCTAGACAAGATTTAGACTCTATAAGTAGCTAGTAACGCTATTTAGACTTACTAACGCCCTAAGTACGTTCTAATAGTATATTAACTAGGTCTTAAGGGAATACCTAGACTAATAGTGCTCTGCCTATATAGACAATGTCTTAATCTACTCTAATAGCACCTAAGGGGAGCATAAGGTTAAAGTTAAGGAAATTGTCTAGAAGCTAGGAGCTGTAGGTTTGCACCTTAACGTAGGGAAGAGTAAGTTCTCTATTAAGAGTACTAAGTACTTAGGGTTTATTATTAAAGCTAGTAAGGGCATCTATATAGATCCTGCGAAGGTTGCTGCTATAAAGTTATAGGAACCCCTAAGGACAGTAAAAGGAATCTAGAGCTTTCTAGGGTTTGCGAACTTCTACTAATAGTTTATTAACTAGTTCTCTAGCATAGCAGAGCCTCTTACACGCCTAATAGGAAAAAACGCAATCTTTAAATAGGGGAACCCTAGCAGCAAGCCTTTAATGCTATAAAAGCTACATTTACTAGAGAACTAGCACTTACAAACTTTAACCTAGATTTAGAAATAGTATTAGAATGTAACGCATTAGGATAGGCAATAGGAGGAGTACTCTCCTAATATAGGAAAGATAAGGTACTTTGTATAGTAGCTTACTTCTTAGCTAAGAACTCTAAGGCAGAAGTAAACTACACTATCTATAACAAGGAAATGCTAGTAGTAATTAAGTGCCTCTAGGAATAGAGTACAGAACTAAAACAGGTAAAGAAATTTATAGTTGTTACTAATTATAAGAACTTAGAGTATTTCTATAAGGCTTAACTTCTCTTAGAGAGATATATCTAATAGTTAAGCCTCCTTAGCTAGTTTAACCTTACCTTTGCCTACAGGCCTAGCAAGGTTAACAACTAAGCAGATGCGCTCTTAAGGAAAGAGGAGGACCTTCCCCTATCTATAGGAGACAAGAGGACTAAGACTAGACGCTTCTAACTATTAAAACTATTTATATAGGTAGTAAGGACTAACCTAGGAGACAACTCTACTAACAATATATAAGTTTTCTCCTCTAGACTACGTAGAGCAGACTAACTCCTCCCTATAACACACTAGAATAAATATCTATAGTAGGAACACTATTAGGAACTAGACTAAGCGCGTTTAGAGACGCCTATAGTTAGAAACCTAGAACTATATAATAGTATTAAGGAATTTAAAACGCTTTAGGAGAGTGCTGCTAGAGATAATAAGACTTACTAACTTGCTAAGTTATCTATCTCTTTAGGAGCCTAGAAGTTTCCTGCATAGCTTAACCTTAAAGTTTCTCTTACTAAGTGCTCTGTAGATAACAGAGACTAACTATGTTACTATAGGAGAGTATAGGTTCTAAACTCTAATACCCTTAGGACTAGAATTATTAATAATGCCTATTATTTACTAATTATAGGCTACCTAGGATAAGGAAATATGTACGTAATCCTCTCTTAATTATACTTCTAGCTAGGAATGTTAACTGCCCTACGCTAGTATGTAGAGAACTGCAACATCTATAGAAGAACAAAGCTATAGAGGGAACTAAAGCAAGGACTCCTTAAACTCCTCCCCTTACCTAACAGGATCTAGAAGGAAATTTCTATAGACTTTATAACAGACCTCCCTAAAAGTAATAGTAACTATAATCTTATAGTTGTTATAGACAGACTCTCTAAAGATATTATCCTAGTCCCTTTACTAGACCTATTAGTAAAGATAGTTACCTGTGCATTTATATCTAACATAGTAGCCTACTATTAGTTGCCTAATACAATTGTCTCTAATTAAGGAACGCAATTCCTTAGTAACTTCTAGAAGATAATATGCTAACTGCTAAAGATTACACAGAGACTCTCTACAGCCTTCTACCCCTAAACTAACAGGAGCACTAAGCGTATAAACTCTATAGTAGAGGCCTACTTAAGAGCCTATATTAACTAGGCCTAGGATAATTAGTCTACTTAGGTGCTAGCGGCCTAGATTATAATTAAAGGTTAGGTAGCTACATCTACTAGCTTTAGCCCTTTCTTCCTCTAGCATAGTTATAATGTAGATCTAGTCTAGATAGACCTAGACTTAATAGTAGAGTTATTGCACTAACACGCAAGGGAACCTACTAGAGCTGCAGCAAGCATAGTATAGAAGTTTGCTAAAATAGTTAACTTTATTAAAGCCTAGATAGCAGAAGCTTAGTAGATATAGGAATAGTAAGCTAATACATACTAAAGGGAAGCCCCTTAGCTAAAGGTTAGAGATAAAGTCTAGCTAAAGCTAGGAAACTATTTCTTAAACAGCTAAGCAAGCAGGAAGCTAGATTAGAAGAACTAGAAGTATATAGTTATAGAGGTTATCTCTCTATATAATGTTAAACTAGATATTAATAGTAAAGTCTACCCTATCTTCTATATTAACTAACTTAAGTTATACCTATAGAACCCCCTTTATAGGTAATTAAACAACAACCCCTAGCCTAGCCCCCTAATTATTACTAACAACAATAGCACGTCCTCTAAGGAATAGAAAGTTAACTCTATCTATAGGGAATAATAGTCTAGAAGAGGGGGTAAGAAACGCAAATACCTAGTATAATAGGAAGGCTATGCTAGCAAAACATAGGAAAAGGAAGACGTTTGCAAAGACCTAGAGGCCCTAGACAGATAGTTGTCTGTAATAAGAGACAGGAGGGATAAGGATAGGAACTTGCCCCTAGGATTCTAGTTAGAATCCCTAGAGGGGTATTATTAGTCTTCTTACGCCTAGTAGGAGAGGAGAGAGAGGAGTAAGAGGGGGAAACATACATAAGTAAGGGAGGAAGGACACTAGTTTGTTAAGGAGATTATTTGTTGCATTAGCCTATCCTAAGGGATAGACTACCCTAGATAGGGGCTATATTATTATAAAGAGAAAGGGCTAGGAGCCTAGGTATTATCTAGCTAGAAAATCCTAAACGCTATAGATAAAAGAAGATCTAAGCGCTACCTATAGTAGAACCCTTACTACTACTATTGTCCTTATTACCTTCTACAGCGTTAGTAATGTCCTTAATAAGTATTTAGGCAAAGTCCTTATATCTAGGGGCAGGAAGGAGCTTAAACTGCTTATAGAGGTTAGCCTTAAAGTAGATAAAGCGCGTAAGTAGCGCTAAGTTAATAGTAAGCTATATTAAGCAAGAAATTAGTAAATACCTAGAAAATAGGTAAGAAAAGAGGGAAATAACTTACTAGAGTCTTAACTTAGACTACTATCTCCTTAGTAGTAACAGTAGTGCGCTCTACAAAGACTACAGCAGCAGAGGGATAAGCCTTAATCTCTTTAACCTTACCCTTATACTTAGACTATTTAGTCTTGTAGCTAGTAGCAGTTAAACAAGTGTTAGGCTAGGATAGAAGGTTAGTATAACGCAGGAGGTTTATACGCTTCTTAAGGTCTGCCTAGATAGGCTTAATAACCTTTAGAAGCCTTATAGAGTTACCCTTGCTAAACTGCAAGAACGCGCAGTACTTATTTAGCGTCCTCTAGGTCTTGCGTAGGGCCTAGCTAATAATTAATAGAACGAGAGAATACTAAGAAATAGCAAATAGGAACTTACCTTATAGCAGCAGGCGTAAGCAAGGATGCAGCTGGCATAGCTAGTAGAGCGACTGCTAGTAGGGAAAGTACAGACCTATCTAGCTAGCGTATAGTTAATGTAGACCTTAGGGTCTTTAAAGCTGCTAGCGCGTTAGGTACGTAGAGACTACTTACCCTAATCCTTAGCCTACTTACTAGTAGGAGGAGCGTTATTAAAGGCTTCCTTAATCTTATTATTATTAAGGATAATATCTTCTACTGTAAGCTTTGCCTTCTTAACTAAGCAAGTTGTAGGAGGGGTAAGATCTGCAGAAACACTAGTGCGACCCTAGATAAGGTAAAAGAAGTTAGTAGAATAGGCAGATTATAGGTAAGAGTAGGGTTACTTACCTACTTGCCTTGCAACTTCTTAGTAGGGGAACGTAAGACAGCAGGAGACTTAGGAGGCGCTATAATTAAATAAGGCTAGGCAGCTTAGCTAGATAAATAGATAGTAGTAGGATTGTAAGTAGAAGGCGCGTAGACTTAGGACGTAGTGTAACAGAAAATATAGAAAGTAGGGAGTAGGTAATAGAGTTGTTTTAACTAGGACGCGCGTTAATAAACAAAGAATAAGTAGGGGGTACTATAACAGGCTAGGCCTAGGTACTAACTCCTTAGCGTACACTGCCTTAGCACTACTCTAGCTTGCACTATCTAGCATGGACTAGAGCCCTACTATAGAGCTAACGTGTCTAAAACAGGGTTATAAAAACTCTGCAACCTCCGCCCTAGAGGATGTTCCCTATTAAATCTATCTTGTATTTTACTAGCAAATTCCCTTAGAGGTTAGCTCCTTACAGCAGGCGTTTAGAGATAGGACAAATAGTAGATAGATAGATAGATAGATATAAGACGAATCCTTAGGGTGTAAGCTCTAAGGCGTTTAGGAGGGTTATATACATGTGGTCTGTAGGTCTCCTGCCTAGCCCTAAGGTTGTCCTAGGGTCTAGCCAGTAGTCCTTAGGGGGAATACCTGTAACAGAGCCTCCCCTTTCTTGCAGCTCGTCCTAAGCTGCTAAATCCCTAGAAGAAAACAGGTTTCTATTATCCCTGCCTATAGGTATTATTAAAATCTAAAAAAACCTCTTCTTTTTAAGGAAAATTGCGTTAAGAGAAATGCTATATAAGGCTTATAATCGCCTATGTAGGTACTAGGTCCCTAGGTCCGCCTAAGCGTGCTCCTATAGGTTTCCCTATACTAATTATAGGTTAGGTGTAACCTACTTGTTCACTTATAGCCTTATAGGCAGGCTACTAACGTCTATATAGGCGCTTAGCTAAGTAGGTGTTACTAGTTAATAGTTTGCTTGTCCTGCTAGATCCCTGTAGAGATCCTAGTAGGTCTCTAGTAAGGGTTATGCTCCTGCGCAAGACTAACTAGAGCCTAGCGTGTATAGGGCAAACGTTTCCTCTATAAGTATTAATATTAGTCTCTTAGACTAATATTAATAGTGCCTTTATCTTATTAGTAACTGCGCAGTATTATCTGTTTAATATTATAATATAGCAGGGAGGTAAGTAAATAATATTACTTTACTATTAACTAATTGTAAGTAACTATTTACTAGTATATAATAGTGTACGTGTAGGCAGGTAAGAGCATAGTAAATAGTTAGAGTGTAGTTAGTAGCTGCCTAGGGGCTTATGTATAAGCATATAAATAGCTATCCTAATACACTTTTCTAGCTATTAATATTACAATTTTCTCTACTATACTTCTACATTAAGTATTACTATAACCCTGCCTCCTGCCTATATTACTAATAAGGCTCTACCTAACTTTGTGTACTTGCTGCTAGACAATATAGCCCTATAGCCTTTACTTACTAGGTTCTAGTGTTATAGCTGCCTTACCTGCCTTATAACTAAGTTAGTAAAGGCGCCTATAGGAATAATTAAGTTGTTTATTACAGTCCTCTACTATCCTAAGGGTTACTATACCTATAAGAATAACTTTAGGGTATATAGTAGGTATGTTAATGCAAAGGAGAGTAGTTGTGTTAAGGTACGTTATCTCTTAACTCTACCTAGTTTACCTGCTAACTGTGCTAGATTAATGCTTATTTCTGCTAGGCTGTTAACATGCTTAACTTCCTTATTAACTATACTGCCTATAAGATAAACAAAGAGACTGTTAGGCTTAGTAACAGCGCTAGCAATAATAAGGTCTTAGAGAACACTTAGTAGTACTAGCAGACTACCTTTAACTACGCCCTTAACTACTATACTAGGTTTATTAAGTATAATAGTATAGAGCGCTGCAAGATTAAGGAGTCTAGTATAAGTAAGCTTAAGTACTATAAGGCCTACTAGACATCCTACAAGCATAACCTTAAGCGCTTTAACATTGCTCTTAGTACTATTAGTATAAAGGCCCCTACTAACGCTATTGTTAATAAGGTAGTTAAAGACTACTTTAAGAAGAATAGCGTAGCTACAAATGCTAAGAAGCGTTAGTACTATTATAGTACTAACATCCCCTCTATAGTAGACGCCCCTACAGCCCCCTTCTAGAGGTTGTTATCTTTGCCTACTAAGCTGTACACCCCCTCTAGGCGTAGTAGCTCCTATTGCCTTAGCAATAAGTATAACAAGGATAATAGGACCTTCTAAGTAGTTTTTAGGTAGCTCTATAATCTAGCTATAAAGGTTAGTTGTTATAGGTAGTAATTTATAGTAGTTAATAAACTCTATTACTTTTCCTATAACTATTTCTATTATAACTGCTATCCTTAGACTGTGTCTAGCTTCCCTTTAGTTTAGGGTTAGAGAGGTATTAGGTCTATTTGCAGTACACGCCTTATATTATTATAAGCGATTCTAGCTATACCCCTGTAGGTAGCTCCTGTAGAGTAGCCTAGGGTAGCCTATGTGTAATCTATGCCTTATATTGTTATAAGCAATTCTAGCTATATTCCTATAGGTAGCTTCTATAGTCTTCCTCTCTTCTACCTTTATAGAGGAGGTACCTAGCTTAGTAGAGTTGTAGTGCTCTGTTTAATGCTCTTATAGTAGTCCTCTAGAATCTTGTTATAATAATTAAGATTAGTAAGTAGTTCCTAGGTAGAGTTTGTATTTATCTACCTAAGCTATTTTATAAGGTACTCTTGTCTATAGGCAGATGTATTCTAATAATTAAGGATGCCTTTAACTTTGTACTAGTCTATAGCTAGTACTTTGCTGTTTGCTATCCCTACAGAGCCTAGTTAGAACCTAGTGCTAGCAGGTAGTGTTATCTAAGGTTTAAGTAAAGATATATTAAACACTAGGTAGATCCTACTTATTAATAGTAGTAACTTTAATTTATATGCTAGTTTCCTTATTTTCCTTATAACTATAAATAGTCCTAGGTACCTTATATTAAACTTCTTTAAAGGACAATTTATAGCTAGGTTCTTTGCCTAGAGAATTACTTTATTGCCTACAGTAAAGTGCTTCTCTATTTGCTTAGCGTTATACTAGCGCGTTATGCCTTTCTAAGCATACTCTAGGCTTTCCTTTGCTGCAGCCTATATCTTATGCTACTGCTCTAGGCAGCTAGCGACTTGCTAGCGTAGCTCTAGGGCTACTGCGTTCTTTCCCTATACCTACAGTAGTTGCCTTAGCTAGTGCTTATTAGGTACTCTATTAAATCCCTTTAGGTTAGTCCTATAGGCAACTTTAATAGGTAATTCCCTATATATAGAGTAACACTTAGAGTTATAGGCATACTCTACGTATAATAACAGGTCTACCTAGTTGTCCTAATTGTAGTTTATATATATACGCAGGTATGTTTCTAACTCCTAGTTTAGGCGTTTAGTTTAGCTGTTAGTTTAGGGATAGAATGTAGTACTTAGCTAGTAGTCTATTTTAAGGTAGTAGTATATGTTAGACTAGAATTAGCTAGTAAATATAGATCCCCTATCTAATAGTAGGGTGTTAGGAGGACTATGTTTTAGGAAGCACTGTTTTAAGAGTAGCTTAGCTACGCGCTAGGCTGTTATTATTTTAGTAACAGGTATATACTAGACATACTTACTAAATTAGTCTACTAATACTAGGATTAAGTTAAACTTATTCCTATAATTATCCTTTAACTTAGGCAAGTCTGTTATAAAGTTAAGTAAGTAGTGCTGCTAGGCTGTATTAGGTACTAGTAGTAGCATAAGTAGTCCCTATAGTTTATGCTAACTAATCTTATTTAACTAACACACTAGGCACCTATAGATGTACTTATGTACGTCCTTAGTTAACTATAGCTAATAGTACTTCTATTTTAACACTTAAGTAGTTTTCTTAGTTCTATAATAGCCTCCTATAGGGTTATTATAGTTCTTTAATAGGATTGTTTAGCAGAGCGTTCTGTTATTAGGAATCTATACTTTCCTACTCCTGCGCAGGACTCTATTTAGGTTAGATTCCTAGTATAGTTAGCCCTTAGCTGCTCTGCCCTCCTTCTAACGCGTTAGCAACTTATAAGCAGTATAGGCCTTATTACACTCCTAAGTCTGCCTAATATAATTAATAAGGCAGTCTAGGATTACTAGTATGTATGTAGTTTTATCTTGCGTAGCTTTGTTTACAAGATATATAGGAGAGCTAATTACTCTACCTAGGCTATAAAGGAAAGCCCTTAGGACGTTTCTCTTAGTCTTCCCTAAGCTTTAGATTAATTAGTTTAACCCTAGCTATAGCTTGTAGAAGGGTAGTTAAGAGCTATAGGAGATGTATCCCTATAACTAACGTATTAGTAGAATTCTATAGGGGTAGTCTTAGAGGTTATTATAGCGTCTGTTATTGCCTCCTTATAGTCGCCTACACTATATACTACCTGTTTAGTATTGTAAGCCCTAGACGCCTAGAGAGTCTAGATCTAAAGCTTCTATTAGAGGGTAGGTAGCATTACGTTGCAGAGTGCTTGTCCTTCCCTAATTATAAGTCCCTGCGCGTAATCTAGACGCCTTAATAGGCTATTAGCTACATTCTTAGGTCCTAGCTTGTACTTAACTTTAAAGTTAAACCTTACTAACTCCTCTACCTAGTAAGCTTGCTTAGGTAAGAGTTCCTTTATTATTATAAAGTATCTTAGGTTGTTATAATTAGAGAGTACCTAGATTATTAATAGAGCGTGCTTAAGGTAGTGTTACTACTACCTAAACACTTTAATAATTGTAGATAGTTCCTTATTATAAGTGTGCTATTAGATAGATAGACCCTAAAACTTTTAACTCTAGAACGCTACTAGTTTCTAGTAATATTCTGTTGCTAGTTTAGTTATCTAAGGTTGTAGCAAGATAGCAGCTATAGCAAAGTCTAAGGCGTTAGTAACTACTATAATTAGTTTAGTTAGGTTAAAGTGTTAAAGTATAGGTGCCTCTATAAACTTCTTCTAAATTGTATAAAAGGCCTAGCATACCTCTTTAGGCTAACTCTATAGTTTGTACTATTTTGTTAGTCCCTTACAGCTTTTTACTAGTCTCTTCCCCCTCTTCTTTAGATTAGAACCCTTAGGGGCTAATGCTAGGTTCTAGGCAGCTGTTATGTAGTCTACTAGCAGGCGTATAATACTAGAATAGTTATAGATAAACTGCTAGTAGAAGTTTGCAAAGCCTAGGAACTGCTAGATATCCTTAAAACCCCTAGGTTTAGGCTACTCTTGTATAGTTTATACACGTGTTAGGTCTATAATAACGCCCCTAGGGGTTACTATAAAGCCTAGAAACTTAACTAATTTAGTTAAGAATTTATATTTACTTGCCTTGCAAAACAGATCCTATTTAATAAGGTAGTCTAAGACTTTCTTAATGTAAGTATTATAATCCTCCTTATATTTAGAGTAGATTAGGATGTTATCTAGGTAGACTACGCAAGTGTAGTCTAACAGGCTACTAAGGGCTCTATAAATATAGGACTAGAACGTTGCTAGGACGTTTACTAGTCTAAACAGCATTACTAGGTACTTAAAGTGCCTATACTAGGTTTTAAATGTAGTTTTCTACTTATTGCCTTCCTTAATCTAGAGCCTATAGTAGGCATTGCGTAGATCTAGCTTTAAGAAAATTGCTACATTTAAGAGTTAATCTAAAATCTTGCTAATAAGTAGGATAGGATAGTAGTTCTTAACTATAACTTTATTTAGGCCCTAGTAGTCTATGTAGAGCTGTAAGGTACTGTCTGCTTTAGGTACAAATAGGATTAGTGCCCCTGCAGGTAACTTACTAGGATAGATCTAGCCTTTCTCCTATACTATGTTAAGGTATTCCTAAAGGATATCTAGCTTACGTTATAATAGGTTGTAGATTAGGAGGTTTAGTAAACGTGCCCCCTCCTTAATCTTAATTACATAGTTATACTCCCTATATAGGCAGAGTACGCTAGTCTAATATTTACTAAAGGTAAGCTACTTGTAGTGTAGTTTCTTAGGAACAAATTTTAGCTCTTCTAGATCTAGCTTGTCTTTATTAGGTAGTATACATAGGGCATCCTTATCTAACTTATAGTTAGGGAGGATACAGGCAGTACCTAGAGGTAGTTTAGCCTAACTAGGGTTCCCTTTATGTATACTTGCTACTATCTATTAGCTAGCTTCCTAAGGTAGCTACGCTAGGTCTAGGTACTAAGATATATAGTGCTTAAGATACTTAATTATATTAATTATCTTATTCCTTAGCTAGAGGATTCTACGTTTTACAAAATATTCTTTATTAGCAACTATATTGCTATTAGGACCTAAGGGCTAGTTGTGCCTAGCCTTGTCCTAACACAGTTTCTGTAGAAACGCGTCTTTAGTCCCCTAGGGTACTTAGTACGCTAGGTTTCCTAGGTAGAGCAAGTACGCTTGCTTACCTAGTTACATATCTTTAAAGAGGGTTTTAGCCTTACAGACCTACACTTGTTCTATATTATTATTAAACCAGCTATACTTACCTATAGAGAATTAGATATAGAGGTCTACTTCTATAAGCTATAGGTAATCTAGGACAAGGTTGTAGCTAATAAATTTAGTAGACTAGAAGACTTTAGGTCCTATAGTTTTAGTAGTGCTATTACTGTCTAGGTAGTCTATAGTAAGATTGTAGGGTCTTTAAATATTTAGCTAGTTATTATCTAGGAATAACGCTATAGGCTTCTAATAGAATAGTGCATGTTCTAAATTTAGTTAGTTAATAACTGCTTAACTTATAAGGTTAATTTTAGCCCTAGAGTTATAGAGGCCTTAGAGCTATACTAGGGCATTATTGTGTCTATATAGGCCTACTATAACTGCAATGCAGGTTTATTTACCCTAGGTTTCTAGCTCTAGCTATAGTTAGGAAAGGTTAGTAACTAGGGCTTTGCGTTTCCCTTATCTAGCATTAGTTTAGACTTATTACCCCCTTAGGTGCTATATAACTTATTACCCTAGGATTTCTAATAAGCGTTCTAGTAGTCTTAGTCCTTAGGGTACTGCTAGTTGTTGTAGCCCTTTAGTTAGTCTTCTACTAGGGCGCTCTTAGATTAGTCCTAGGAGTAGAGTAGATCTTTGTTGCGCCTTTTTAGTTTGTTACGTAGTAGTAAATAGGTAGGGCGTTTTAGCCTGTTAAGACTTTATAGGTTTGCCTTAGTATTACTAGCTACTTTTACATTCTAGAGGGTCTATTTAAAGTTAGGCTAAAGCTATATATGTTCTAGACTGCTGCTACGCTAGATTTTGCGCTAGAAGGCTAGTAGAGTCTTTACCTATACAAATATAATTTTAAACTTATAGTCTTTGCTGCTATTATTAAACTTAAAGAAGCTCTAAGGTAGGAGGGACTCCTAATAGTTAAGCTTTATTAGAAAGGTATTAATAGAGTCTCCCTCTTACTATTCTATGTTAAATAGTTTAGAGAAGTTCTTGTATTTAGTTAGGATAGGGTCCTGTACTAGTTTCTCCTCCTCTGCGTAGAGGTTAGCCTAGGTTTAGATTAACCCCTTATTAATATAGGACTAGATAAGTTCCTAATAGATGCTATACTAGATAGTTCCTATAGCCTAGTGCATCCTAGTAATAAAGTTATTAAGCACCTAGGCGTACTAAAAAGCAGTGTTAATATTCTTAGCCTACTAGTCTACCTGCTAGGGTGTTAGGGCACAGTTTTCTACACCTAGTTTAGGTTTTAGTTAGATGTTGTTTAATACCTTTATAATTTTACTAGCTTTATTAAAAGCTAGGCAGTGCGTTACTAACATTATTCTACTATATACTAGGGCTTATACCTATATAGCCTAATTAAATTACTTTTGTTAGATGCTAAGCTCTGCTTCTAATGCCCTAGCAAGCTTAGCTGCGTTAAGGGCGAGGAGAGCTTATTATACTAGATTTTAGTACCTAATTGTAGGAGTTAGTTCTCCTATAGGCACCTGGTTTGCTCCTATAGCAGCTGCCTAAGTCGCTGTATCTACTAGAGTTGCATTCTGCTGTAATAGGGTAGGCGTCACTACAGATTCTACTGGAGTACTGCCCTATGTGCTTAGGACTTTAGCAGGAGTGTAACAGAGCTAGCCTAGTTTAATGCTAGGGCTTAGCTAACAAGAGTTTTCCTCTAGCTCTATTATTGTGTTATAGAGGACGCGTTTTCCTCTAGCTATTTTAGTAGGGTTGAAAAAATTTAACTACTACTCTAAATTAACTGTCTGTTCTAAGAAGGAGTATAAAGGATTTAAATTGTAAGGGCACTGTAGGTAGGCGTTTAGAGATAGGATAAATAGTAGATAGATAGATAGATATAAGACGAATCCTTAGGGTGTAAGCCCTAAGGCGTTTAGGAGGGTTATATACATGTGGTCTGTAGGTCTGCTGCCTAGCCCTGAGGTTGTCCTAGGGTCTGGCCGGTAGCCCTCAGGGGGAATACCTGTAACACAACCCTAGAACATAAACTTAGAGTAGCCTTTCTATCTCTCCTAAATACAGCGTTTAACAATAGCCTTATCTACCTTTCTCTAGACTCTGTACCCCTATGTTAATAAAGGAGTACTACAGCAGTCTTATTAGTCTAGATAACATTCTTCTAGTCCTTAATAGTCTAATCTTTATGCTTAAGATACTACGCTAGCCTCTCCTTCCTCATCTGTTTTATTAACCTAGGTTTCCTTGTTAGCTTTGTCTTCTTGTAGCCTGCTTTTCTAAGTACTCTCTACACTGTAGAGGCTGAGATGTCTAGGCTATCTTAACTAAGATCGCCAGCAATATTAGCACAGGTCTTCTCTCTACTATAATAATCCTGTCTTATAAGGTTTACAACCTTCTCAAAGGCCTCCTACTATTTGAAAGGCCTCCTAGATTGTTATGCATCTTTAACATGCTTATTTTCTAATTAAATAGGCCTAATAGCAGGATTAAAGCCTCTCTTAATTGCTTGTGCGTAGATTGAGTTGATTGTACGCTTCTTAACACTAGTTAATTAAGTTATCTCTGAATTTGTCTTCCTATCAGCCTTATAGGCTATAATTAGAGCACAAGTTGCAAGATTAAAGACTGGCATAATAGAAGTAGATAGAGTAGATAGGGTAGGTGGGGTAGAGGAGGATAGAAGAGAGAAAGCAGAAAGAGAACACGTCATTGAAAGCCGGGCCGATTACCCCTGACTGCCCCGTGCGTTGACTGGGGGAAAAGACTTTTGAAATGCTCCTCCGTACATATACCCAGTACCGCCATGAACCCCGCCCTCTCCAAGTTCATCCTCAAAGCCACCCCTTCATCCATACTCAACCCAGAGCCCGAAATGAATACCGCAATCCCCCTCAACACTGGCGCCACAATCCCAGCCCTCGGCCTGGGGACGTGGCAGTCTGCGCCCGGTGAGGTCAAAAAGGCCGTGATCCACGCTATTGAGGGTGGCTACAGGCACATTGATTGCGCCTACTGCTACCAGAATGAGGACGAGGTTGGCGAGGCGCTGCAGGATGTCATCTCGCGAGGCATCGTGAAGCGCGAGGATCTGTTCATCACTAGCAAGCTCTGGTGCACATTCCATACCCGTGCTGAGGAGGGGCTCCAGAAGAGCTTGGATCTGCTGAAGACACCCTACGTTGACCTATACCTTATTCACTGGCCCGTGCCCATGAACCCCAATGGTGAGTCCCGTGACGACCATGTTGCAGCCGTACGTTGACTTGGCCAGGAAACCACCCCCTCTTCCCCAAGCTCGAGAACGGCGACCGTGATCTCGACCGCTCCATCACACACATCGACACATGGAAGAACCTCGAGAAGCTAATCCAGACCCATCCCGGAAAGGTCAAGGCTATCGGCGTCGCCAACTACTCTGTCAAGTACCTCGAGAAGCTGCTTGCACAAGCCACCATCACCCCTGCTGCCAACCAGATTGAGAATCACCCTCTGCTGCCCCAACAGGAGATTGTCGACTTCTGCAAGGAGAAGGGCATTCACATTACCGCATACAGCCCGCTCGGCAGCACAGGTTCGCCGCTATTCAAAGATGAGGGTGTCATTGCTGTCGCGAAGAAGCACAATGTTGCTCCTGCTACCGTTCTGCTTTCTTACCACCGTAAGCCCTGCCGCTCACCACTCGTTTTGTCTTGAGGATTCAGGCTAACATTGCAGAAGTTGCTCGCAACTCTTCTGTCCTTGCCAAGTCCGTAACCCCGTCGCGCATTGATGAGAACCGCAAACTCATCTCGCTCGACAAGGACGACATTGAGAACCTCGAGGCAGTTCAGAAGAAGAACGGCCCCACGAGATACGTCTACCCACCGTTTGGCGTCGATGTCGGCTTTGCTGACAAGCCTGGTGGCATTGACCTCTCTGGTTGAATCGCTGCGAGCAAGTTGTGAGCGGTATACCCATGATAGATAAACGTTCATGTCTTGAATAAAAAGATGTGTTCCGTTGTTGTCTTGCCTAAGAAATCTAGCGCTTCTGAAATCGATGCCAAGGCGACCCATGTGTTTCTGAAGCATACCTGAAGCTGTTGTGGTGAAGGGAAAAGCGGCATATCTTAGACGTACTACCAACATGATGATTCAAAAAGCTTGACAATACCGCTTTCTAGATTCATGTGACTACGACCCGTTTGCAAAAATCCTTCAGTTACCTGCCCATCCACCCTCCGTCGACAGTCAATACCTCCCCACTAACATACGCACTTGCTGCACTCCCCAAGAACACCACCGCACCCTTGAAGTCCTCGGGACTTCCCCACCTGCCTGCCGGGATCCTACTCAAAATGCTCTCCGCGCGCTTCTCATCCTTGATCAGCGCCTCGTTCATATCAGTTGCAATGTATCCTGGCGCAATTGCATTGACACTGATTCCCTTGCCGGCCCACTCGTTGGAAAGAGCCTTGGTGAGTTGCCCGACGCCGCCCTTTGATGCAGCATATGCGGGGACTGTGATGCCGCCTTGGAAGGTGAGGAGGGAAGCAACATTGATGATGGAACCTCTTCTCTTAAGCGGAAGGTCTGCTATTTGCTCGAGCATATGGGCGCCGACATCGCGGCAGAGTGTAAAGACGGAAGTGAGGTTGACTTGCAAAACGGCGTTCCAGTCATTATCCGGAAACTGGTGAGCTGGGTGTCGTTTCTGGATACCCCCGCAGTTGAGAAGAATGTGGATTCTGTGGCCATCGGCGAGGATTTTAGGGGTGAGCGCTGAGACAGAGTTATTGGAGGATAGGTCTGCGGTATAGATGGTAGCTTTGCGACCGAGTTTTTCGATGGTTTGTTTTGTTTGTTGGTTTGACTCGTCACGCTGGGAGCTGATTAGCGACGGTTCGGAGGTTTAGTGGGTTGTGAGCGTACCTGCACAAGTAGGATATCTGCTCCTGCTTCGGCAAGGGCAATGGCCATAGACTGACCAATACCTCTGGTGCCTCCTGTGATGAGAGCTGTCTGGCCTTCCAGTGAGTAGAGCTGCTGTACGGTAGACATTGTGTCTGCTACGGCTCTGTTGCTGGCGATCGGAATGATTGCGGGATGATAACGCGAAGTCTGTCTGACTCCAGAGGGCTTGAGCTTTGAGAGAGAATAGAGAAATCAGACGCACGCAAGAGCTTAGTGATTATCTGACGGAGAAAAGCTCGCGGCGCTTCAACACCAGCGCTGCAAGCTTGGTCAACACTCGGAAGCCCCTCGGAACGCGACCCACATTTTCAAACGCCGAAGTGCGCGAATGATGCGGGACAGCAAATGCCGAAGTGGGAAGCTGTCTCCACGATCGTGTGATTCTAGGCAAAGCTCGCCGCATGCGCGTAATCGTTTCCCGTGGAACGGCGAACTGAATCTGGGCGCGAGCACTCCTTCTACTTTATACCCACACGACTCTGGCTGTTGTTTAAGCTTTCCTATCAGTTGTAAATCACTTTGTTCAGCGCGCGCTATCCACCATGTGCACAACACACGCCCAAATGTCGACTGAGAGCAAGCCAGACGTCTCATCAAATGAGCAGCAGATTCGCGCATCTGTCCTGCATGGTGCAAAAGACCTGAGGATTGTAGGCTACGACTCGTAATCTCTCCACAACGGATGTCTGACCCAAGTTACAGGAATCTCGCACCCTTCTCCCTCCAGGCCCAACAGACCTTCAAATTAGCATCCGTGTCACTGGTCTCTGCGGCTCAGACCTGCATTACTACAGACATAACCGTAATGGCGATATTCTCGTACAGGAGCCTTTGTCCCTGGGCCACGAATCTGCCGGCGTAGTTGTAGGCGTCGGCTCTGACGTCAAAAACTTCAGTGTTGGAGACAAGGTAGCACTGGAAGTTGGACTGCCATGCGAGACATGCGAGAGGTGCAAGGAGGGGAGGTACAATATTTGTAAGAGCATGCGGTTTAGGAGTAGTGCGAAGAGCTTCCCACACGCACAGGGAACGCTGCAGGATCGAATCAACCACCCTGCGGCTTGGTGTCATAAGTGAGCTAGATTATAAACGCTTACATGAAGAGTGTGCTAACAGGTTCAGGTTGCCTAAGGATATGTCACTCGATTTGGGTGCGCTTTTGGAGCCGTTGAGCGTAGCAATCCAAGCAGCGAAGAGAGCGCAGTTGCAAGCCGGTGCGACCGTACTGGTTTTTGGAGCAGGAGCAGTTGGTCTGCTGGTCGCCGCAATGGCGAAGATATCTGGTGCTGGTACTGTGGTCATTGCCGACATTGATGCTGGGCGAGTTGAATTTGCAGTCAAGAACCACTTTGCAGACCGAGCCTTCACAGTACCCATGAAGCGCGGTAGTACAATTGAGGAACAGCTTGAGATTGCGAAAGAGACAGCCGCAGAGATTGGAAAGACACCAAGGGGGAGTGCCGGAGAGATTGGTGAAGTGGACGCTGTATTCGAGTGCACCGGTGTACCATCATGTGTACAGGCGTCGATTTATGCAAGTAAGGTCTCTCTCAGCATAGGACATCTGCTGACATACGACAGGCTACGCGACCAGGGGGCAAGATGCTGCTCATCGGCATGGGCACGCCTATCCAGACGTTGCCTATCTCGGCTGCCGCACTTCGGGAAGTCGATATCCTCGGCGTGTTCCGATACGCTAACACATACCCGACTGGCATCGAGGTTGTATCGAAGAAGGGACCCGATTACCCGGACTTTTCGAAGCTTGTTACACACAAGTACAAGGGCCTCGAGGCAGCTGACGGAGCGTTCGAGATGGCTGGTAAGACAAAGGACGACAGTGGTAACCTGGTCATCAAGGTGATGCTGGAGACTGGTGATGAGAAGGCAGGCTTGTGGGATTAGTGTAGTTGCAGGATACTTTTGGCGCTTTGAGGGCACATTGGTGTAGTGGACTTGTTGACTGTCTGGTAACAAAAGCAATGACGTAGGTGGGGAACTCTTACTCAGTTTCCATTCCAAACACGAGACAAGCTTACCATTGCACGCTGTCTCACTGGCCTGCACAAGCGTGTCAAGCTGTCCAGCGACAGCAATAGGCATTGACTCGCCTTTTGCGTGTCAAGAAGCCGAAGCGTGCTCGATGCGGAGGGTTTTGCGGGGGCTGGCGTGCTCGAAGGAGAAGGTTTCCCCGTTTGGCGCAGCCGCAACTCCACATTTGCTCCACGGTCTTCTCCCCACCATGAGTGTCACGGTTTCTGGCTCTACGTATCTAGCTGGTGTTTCTGGTCCCGAGTCTTTTCACGTGCCGAGTGTCGGGGTGTAGAGGTGCTGGCACGGTGCAGAAGCGACATCTGGATGAAGCGCCCGGATTCTTGAACGTAGCAATTGTTTACATCGTCGTGTTTGGACCCTGGGAGCTATGGCCAACGACTCTTTGGCGGTCAGGTTGGGGGCTCATATTGCAGCAGACGCGACAGCATAACTTGGTCGTTGCTCGCCCTGTTCTCTCTGCATTGATCATCTCATCTCTGCCCTCTGCCCTCTGTCCTCTGCCATCAGCCTCACTTCCCACTACTCCTACGCACTCTTACCGCCCCCAATCACCCGCAAGCCCCCTCTATCACCCACCTCACACGCTGCACAATGGCCGAGCTGCGCAGACTCAAGGTGGCTTGCTCCGGCCTCGGCCGCATGGGCGCTCGCCACGCCCTCCACTTCCTGCACCGCACACCTAAGGCCGAGCTGGTGGCCGCCTTCACACCAGACCCCAAGGAAGCTGCCTGGGCCAAGGAGCACCTCGAGCCATGGGGCGTCAAGGTCTACAGTGACTTTGACCAGATGCTGCAGCACGCGGGGCTGGAGGCGGTCGTCGTTGCCACCGTCACCACAGCACATGCCGAGCAGTCTATCAAGGCCATCAAGGCCGGCAAGCACGTCCTGTGCGAGAAGCCCTTTAGCACAAAGCTCGAAGTGGTAAGAGCTCCAGCCTTGAATGATTGGGCCCCTGTAGCCCTAACTCAGCACAGTGCCAGGACCTCCTCAAGACCGCCGCTGCCCACCCGCACATCAAGGTCATGTGCGGCTTCTCTCGTCGCTTCGACGCCTCGTACCGCGATGCCTACGCCCTCACCAAGGCGGGCGACATTGGCCGACCCTCGATCCTCCGCTCCCAGACCTGCGACAAGTATGATCCCTCAGGCTTCTTCGTCGAGTACGCAAAGTTCTCCGGTGGCATCTTTGTCGACTGCAACATTCACGACATCGACCTGGCCCTGTGGTACTTCAGTGCCGACTCCAACGGCAAGAATCTGCCCAAGGTCAAGTCCGTCGTTGCCTTTGGTATCACTGCCCTGGAGCCCGACCTTGCCAAGTACGGAGATGTCGACAACGGTGTGGGTATCGTCGAGTTCTACGATGGTCGGATCGCCTACTTCTACAGCTCACGCATGAATGCACCCGGTCAACATGACATGACCGAGATCATCGGCACAAAGGGCAAGCTTTCCGTCAACTCCAACCCCACCACGGGACTCATGGAGTCGCACCTGTCGACCGGCATCCACCGCGACATCCCCAGAACTACTATGAGCGCTTCGAGCATGCTTTTGTCACCGAGGCAAACGAATTCACCGATGCCGTCCTAAACAACAAGGACGTTCCCGTCGATATTGAGAGCTCGTATGAGGCTGTCAGGATCGGTGTGGCGCTGCAGGAGAGTTTGAGGAGTCAGAAGAAGATTTGGTTCGACCGCAATGGTAACCAGACAGACGAACCTAAGTCGAAGTCCAAGTTATAGATAGTAAAAAGTGTTTTCCTTGTAGCATCTCATGGTAGAGGGAGTCCATAGACTAGACCCACCAGTGTTTCGAGACAGGCTCATCCAAAGGGTCCAATGGTTATGATCATCCCGGCGTCTAATTCATCATGTTCTTTTTTAAACTCGTCTTCTGTGTACGCATTTCTAAGCTATGTCTTTTCACTCGGCATATCTTCTTGAAGACCCAAGTGAAGTCAACAACGAAGCACTAGTAGAACAGGGCCCAGACGCCCAGACCCTATGAAGGGAAAACCAAGCCACAACAAAACAAACGACAGTGTACCAAATCTCCATAAGCACAGTTTATGGCTATGAGTACTGCACTGGCCACGATGCTTGTCATCACTTCCCTTTGCTAGTACAGTTGCCTGCGTTTATGCGTGTGCCATCCATCCAACAAGTCCATTTTGTCACCAACCATACCCAACAGTACGTGATTTCGTAAGCATCGTGAACATTCATCCCTATCGTTTACTCGTCCAAGCTTTAGATCTACCTTACGGCTAGGCTCTCAACGTTCTCAAACGCAAAGCTTGGGCTCCCCGGCTCCGCACTGCCCGCCTGCGGGGGCAACTCTTTCCTCTCCTCACCCTTGCTTCCGTCCTCTTTGATCACCACACCCTCCTTTCCGCCATCAAAAACAGAAATTATCTCAACGTCGATGCATTTCTGCACGGTCTGCTTGAGGCCAGGCACCATGGAGCGCAGCGTATCGAGCTCGTTGAAAGCGAGCTCGCGGTTGAGGACCACGTCTGCAGGTTCGCCGGCGTCCAGACGACGCTTCAAAGCATTGATAAAGGGCATGGCCTTCTTGGATTCCGACTTGTCGATCTGCTTGCTCAGAGCCTTGATGTCGAGGTTCGGATAATTCTTACGAATCATCTGAATGTACCTGTATCAAATGTTAGCATAATAGGAGGGACATGCGCATGGTAGGTGTGTCATACTTCTCCTGCCAAGCAGGCCACTCCTGCGCTGCAAAGATGGTAATCTTCTTCTCCTTCTTGGGGTCGAAGTTGGCAGCCTTGCCCTTGCTGAGACGCTTGACCGCCGCACCCTCAGCAGAAGTGATGTTCGACTGTGTTGTGCGAACGAAGTCGCGGGCTGCAGAAAGCCTGGCATCAGCCTCGGGCACCTTAGGCCACTGCGCTTTTTGGATGGTCTCGTCTTTTTGAGGACCTCGAGCCAGATGTATTCGGCCCAGTGAGAGGCGATGGGCACGATCATCAAAGCCTGCAGCTCGATAAACTTCTTGACAAGGTCCTCGTGCATACCGATACCGGCGGCCTTGGTAGCTTCCCGGTAGAAGTCACGAGCCGAGGTGAAATCGTGATAACCAGACTTGAGGGCCGCCTTGTACATTGTACCGGAGTAATGACCGTATGTCTCAGCAACGAGTGCATTCATTTCATTATCAAACAACTCGTCGAGGAGGACACGCTTGCTTCCACTCTGGCGCTGGATGACATCTGGGTTCCTGACGCGCTCCTTCTCCTTTGTCTCCGTGTACTTTGAGCCATTGGCGATGGTGATCTTCTCACGGACAAGATCTTCGCACCACTTGCGGAGCTCGTACATCTTCAGAATGTTGGCATTAGCGACGGTCTCTTCAAAGTTGGCATCGTTCATGTCGTCTCCTGCATCGGCGAGGGCCAGACGTGTAGCGTCGGCACCAAACTTCTCGACAGCACCGGCGATAGTGAGGAAGTTACCAGTCGACTTGCTCATCTTGTCGCCATTTAAAAGCAGGTGGCCGTTGACACGGAAGCTACGCGGCCAATTCTCTCGGGGGAAAATAGCAGTGTGCACGTAGAGGTTGAAGGTCAGGTGGTTCTGAATCAAATCCTTACCACTGGTACGCATGTCAAGCGGATACCAGTAGTCGAAGTGCCGTCTCAGCGTCTGGAGGGCTTCTTTGGGAATATCTGACTCTGGAAGGTTGGTGCGCTCACGACGCCCGAACGCGTAGTCCCATACATCGTCGGTGAACTGCTCAGGCTTGATGTTGAGAGGTCCAAGCTCCTTTCCAAACATGTCCTTATGGAGGAGGTGGGCGAAAGAGTAGTAGGCCTGGTAGATGGTGGAGTCTGACAGAGACTCTACCATAACAGCCTCGTCCCAAGGTACCTTCGATCCGAGACCGTACGAACGCGCACAGGCCCAGTTGCCTAGCCAGTCGACCACACGCAGGAACTGGTTCTTAGCCTCAGGGTAGTAGAGGTTAAGCTCGTTCTCGATATGAGCGCGAACCATCTCAGCCCATTCACCGTCTCCGCCGTTCTCCGCGGTGCCGTAGTTCATGTACCACTGGTCAAGCAGAGCAGCTACGCAGTCATCTCCACTTCGGCTGATTACCTTGCCATCAGGCTCAGCGTAGGGGAAGGCATCGCCAGTGTCGATGAGTTGTTTGCGAACGAGAGGCTTGGCGTCTTCGACAGACTTGCCCTTCTGCTCGCCATACACCATAGTACCCTTGTAGAAGCCCTCCTTGTACGCCTTATCCTTTGCGTCTGCAAGCTTAGCAGAATCCTTGGGGGACTGGATCTTCATGTCTTCGACGAGCTTCTTTGCGCAGAGATTGCCATAGGTGGGAGTGTCGATAATGGGAAGAATGTCATCGAACTTAACCCACTCCTTCTTGATACCGTAGTACTCTGCTTTCTTCGCCAGATCAAATGATGTGATGTAGTCATCGGGCGAGTCAGAGGGTACGCAAGTCACAACTGCTGTACCCTTGGTGTCCTTAACGGTCTCCATTGGCAGGATGTAGACCTCCTTGTGGACTGACAAAGGAGCGTTGACAATTGTACCAACAAGTTCCTTGCCCTTGAAGCTAGCGACCTGGTTGATCTTGCCTTCCTCTTTGAATGTGCCGGGTGTGCTAGGCTGGTAGCTCATGTTGCGTGCCGCACGCTGACTGCAAATAAAGTACTCATTATCCTTGACGTGAAATAGCCCGTATTCGATGGTTGGTCCCACGAAACACGAAGTTTGGCCGTACATAGTTTCCGGCCTCAAAGTGGCAGGAATGAAGTACGCGTTGGCGCTTTCTGGGAGCTTGCCATCAATGATAGCCTTCGCCGAGTCTGACCACTGAATTGCCTTCATTTTCAGGGCCGTGTACTCCTGAACACCGACGCCTTCGCCAGACTGTCTGTCATGATCCATACATGCCTGTCCATCCTTGGGACTGTAGATTGTATATCTTTTTGCGAAGATGATTTTGCCCAGTTCCTTGAGCTTGCGCATCTGCCATGCCACAAAGGAGTCATAGTATGGGTTAGCATCCGTGGTGACGAACTGTCGTCGCCAGTCTATCCTCGCACCGAAGTTTGTGAGATCACGCTTGGCCAGGGGAGGGAAGAACTGGATCCAGTGGTACGGGTCGGCGAACTTGTGGATTTCCTCAACAGGTATGCCCTGTGCCAGCATAATCTGGAACTGATACTTGGTCTTGACAGTCTTGGCAGCGGCCTTACCCTTGGTAGCCTTGAATTTGGTGAGGTCAGTCTTGGCCTCGGCCTGTGTCGGTGCAGGTGGTTCTTGTGAGCCACCGTCAATGATATCTTCGACAGGGCATCGCTCAAAGTTCTGGCCGAACTGATCGACCTCCCTGACAAGCTTGTCTGCGCATGCCTATGCAGTCAGTATGCGTTACCTAATGTGTTTCGAGCGGAATTGGCTCACTTTAATGGGCATGCCAGTCACGTGGTAACCGAGAGGAAACAGAGTCCGTTTGCCAGTCATCCTCTGGAAACCAGCGGTGAACTCGACCTTTGATGCCGTGAAGCCATGGCCGGCGTGGAGAGTTCCATTCATGTATGGGTAGGCGAAGTTACCAAACCATTTTGGGTGCTTTGCGCGCAGTTCCTCCGGGTTCGTGTCGAAGGGAACTTCCTCCAGAGATGGGGCATCAGGCTGAAAAACTCTCTGCTCTTCCCACAACTTCTGGTAGCGCTTCTCGGCTTCGATCAGAGTATCTCGCTTTTCGGTGTTTTCGATCTTGAGCGTCTTGTCTTGCAATTCCTGCGGCTTGAGCAAGTCAATGGTCGCAGAAACAGCGTCCTTTGGAACGTCCTTGGGGACAGCAGCCTCAGCCATTTTTTCGACTTGTTTGAATTGGCAAAAGGGAGCGTAAGAAAGAAGTGGCTTGCTAGGTGGGTGTGTCAAGGCGGGATGCTGGAAAGGCGGCCAAAGCGCTACCCAGTCATATGTACTACCTTTTCAGCAAAAGTGCGCTGCCAAGGCTGGCCCCTGCGCGAGTTCTCCGAGGTTCGTTCGACCATGATCAATTGAGATCGCGCAGCGCCGCATTCGAAATCTTACTGCCGCCACCTGTCGCATACCCAGACGACATCATGTCGGCGATAGGCTTCATTAATCGCCTGCTTGGCCGGAAGCAGACCACGCTTCCACCCTTCGACTTCGCCCGAAATCGATTTCGCGCAAAGAAGCCATGGCCGCCCAACCTCCGCGAGCTGACCGAAAAGCAACAATTCCACTTCGAGCGGAAGTTCAAACGCCGCACGAGGCTGAAGTCGATCAAGCCTCAGTGGAACAAGTGGACTAAGATAGTACAGTGGAGTTTGATTAGCTTCATCATCGTACACGGCGTCTTCTTCTACGACTTTGCAAATGATCCAATGAATCCACGTAAAGGCCAGCAGCCGTTTCAGGGATTGAGAGATAAGATGTGGGCTATACTCGGCAATTTCTATACGCAAAGTCCGTCTACGCTTGGGGTGCCAGAACGAGGGGCAAGAAGAGTGGAGTCGATGGGCAGCTCTCGGGCAGGTGTGGAGGAATTCGACGATGCGTGTCCCGTCACGAAGGAGAAATAAGGCTTTGGAATCCTGGATCGTTGCATTTTAGGGAAAGGCGTTCTGGAATGATATCAACAAGAGCAAGAGATTGTACAACAGTGAATTTATCAAACTGAAGTCTGAGAACCTGTCAGAGCTTTTGAGAAAAGAATCACCTCAAGCCGAAGGAAGTGGGTGGGGAGAGATAAGATGATGCTGAGACAAAGAACCCGAGGAAGGACTACGATAAGAAGAGGAAAGCCGGCGACAGTTGGGCATCAGCCTTCGGGGCGGACGTAAACCCATCAGTGAAGGGCGGCTTCTTTGCATTGGGTCGGCCCTCTTGCTAAACGGTTCAAGCGAATCATGATGCCTCATCAATCAGTAACGCCACATCCGTCCGCCAGTCTTGTTGCGCCGACAGGGTCTGCTAGAAGTCGCAGACTCTGCGCTATCTAGGCAGATGTGCGCTGTAGTCACATGGTACCCACAGCATCGAGAGTATTGTTGAACAGGCACATAGCACATCATTATGGCTATAATACTATATGGATTGCTAACTTACATACCTTTACGCCCGGAAGAGTTTCAGCTTGACGTTGGGCTACTGGTCTGGGTGCAATGGACCTCCAAATCAAGCGTTACGGGATGGCTGGCTAATACAGCGCTCTTTCATTGTCGGAAGATAAATTCGCCAACAGTGGAAATTCTAAATGAGACTGACGATCAAATTGTTAAGAGATCCACGCTCCTTGAAAGCGATTTCTGGGTGGTCCAACACGGCTCTTTGTGTAGCATCCCTATGAGGTCCACGGCAGAACTTTTCTTTCACGTCACTGTTCACAGCCTATATGATGCGACCCATCATATAGCGTATAAGTATATTGGTGTCCTCAAGAATCACCATGAATTAGTCGAACTTCAAAATAGTGCATTGTACATCTGCAATGCGCTACATGGCATACATAATAGCCTTTCAATCTAATCCTCCTCGCATTCGTCACTACTGAAAACCAGTCACACAACGACACAAGGACACCAAACGGGTACTTCCATCTAATTCAAGAGGAGCGAGGCAGGTGAATGTGTTCATTCCTTGCCTAGGAAATATCGTAAGGATGATTATGGTGAAATTGCAAAAGGGGCGAGCGACAAGACTGGTGAGCAGTAGTCTGTAGTTATAGCAATAACAATCAAGTAGCAGATCAGAGGCTTGATAGGCTACGAATGCTTTTCTGCGTCTGCTCTGAGATGAGGACCAATTAGCACTTTTATCCCAGCTTGTCTTCCATTTTCCATCAAAATGAATGTTTTCACTACAGTTGTGATGGTTTGTTGATCACATTGGTATATACCCAAAGAAACTGAAAAACTCTATTTCGCCTACTATGACTCGACGATCAATTACACACTGACCATACCTTACACGTCAATCAGGTTCTCGTCCTGCTGCCCGTTCTGAGCATCGTTCTGGGTCGCGTTGTCCCGTGCATCTTTCACAGCTGCAGTCTTCTTGTTGTCGCCTTGGCCCCGACTCCTCTGGTAGTACTGATCAAGAATCTTGGCAGGGATACGGTTGAGAAGCTCCTTGGGGAAGATACGGAGCAGGGACCATGCCAAATCGAGCGACTCGAAGATAGAACGGGCCTCGTATGCACCCTGGGCGATGAAAGAGCGCTCAAACTTCTCAAGAAACTCCAGGGACAGCTTGTCTTCCGAGGACAAAGCTTCCTCGCCAACGACTGCCTTCATAGCGGCAGCATCACGACCAATAGCATACTTGGCGTACAACTGGTTGGAAACATCGCCATGGTCCTTTCGTGTGCGACCCTCACCAATAGCAGACTTCATGAGACGGGAAAGCGACGGCAAGACATTGATCGGTGGGTAGATACCCTTGTTGTACAGCTGACGGTCAATGAATATCTGGCCTTCCGTAATGTAACCTGTCAAGTCAGGAATGGGATGTGTAATATCTACAGTCCGTTAGTCTGTGTACCTCGAGCATACTGCGACGAGGTGCTTACCATCGTTGGGCATAGTCAGAATAGGAATTTGGGTAATTGAACCGTTTCGGCCCTCGACACGACCAGCGCGCTCGTAGATGGTAGACAAATCCGTGTACATATACCCGGGGTAACCACGGCGACCAGGGACCTCCTCACGCGCAGCGGACACCTCACGAAGAGCGTCGCAATAAGAAGACAAGTCAGTAAGAATGACCAAGACGTGCTTCTCAAGCTGGTAGGCGTAGTACTCGGCGGTGGTAAGGGCAAGACGGGGAGTGATGATACGTTCGATTCTGTTCTGCGTTAGTGAAAGCTATCGAACCTGTTCAAGCTCACTTACGTGGGGTCGTTCGCCAAATTCAAGAACAGGGTGACACGCTCCATACTTCCATTCTCCTCGAAATCTCGTGTGAAGAAACGGCTCGTTTCCAGGTTCACACCCATGGCACCGAAAACGATGGAGAAGTTGTCTGCGTGTCCGTCGTGTACACCCTTGTCGACCCTGGTAGGTCCACTAACCAAACTAGCCTGTCGGCAAATCTGAGCGGCGATTTCGTTGTGAGGAAGACCGGACGAGGAGAAGATGGGAATCTTCTGGCCCCGGGCAATCGAGTTCATAGTGTCGATGGCTGAGATACCGGTGGAGATCATTTCTTCGGGGTACACCTGCATGTGTCAATCACAAAGTTATCGTTTGCTACCGAACATGTCTTACTCGGGAGTACGGGTTGATAGGACTACCGTTAATGTCAAGGTAGTCTTCAGCGAGCACCTTAGGGCCCTTGTCGATGGCCTTTCCAGATCCATCGAAGATACGGCCCAACATGTCCTCGGAGACACCAAGCTTCAAGCTATGTCCGGTGAATTCGACCTTGGTCTGCTGTTGTTAGAGATATTCACCAGCAACCGTGCGTTCTGAAGTACCTTCTTGACGTCAATGCCAGATGTGCCCTCGAAAACCTGCGTCGCGATTAGGAACATGTACGATGGAGAGTGCCAGTGTAGTAGTATACTTGAACGATGGCTCGGTCACCTGTGTGAGGAAATCAGCTTTTGTGGGTAGATGCAGAAACGTAGCAGCTTACCTCGAGCTTCCAGAACCTGACCAGAGCGCTCGGTGCCATCGGGCAGCGTAAGAGAGACAATTTCATTGAAACGAGGGAACTTGACCTATCCACCAAGCGTGTAAGCCTATATCGAATTGCGCTGGAGCTACGACAGCTGCGTACATTGTCGAGAATAACCAGAGGACCGTTCACGCCGCCAATGGTGTTGTACCGTATCCTGGGCTGGACGGACATCATGCGGGGGTCGAGGCTGGCCATGTTGGCGGTTATGATGAGCGATTCGAAGGAGGAGGGTATCGCTCGAGGCAGAGGGTTCGGCGGACGCGATAGGTGGTGGTCACCGTAGGTCTGTCTGGAGTGACGAAGCTGGGTGGTGGGTGGGCGGGAAGCTAGCGCAGCTTGGAACGTCAGTGCGCCATGACGCCGTTGCCGTTGCCCTGGAGGATAGCCACCAGCACTGCACGATTCTTGGACAGGTCAAACATGCTACAATATACGCCTGTTACATGTCCTTTCAGAGCATGGACGAGCTCTTTGGATTGCGACATGGCCCTTCATCTTGGAGACGTTCACCAAAGGATCCAGTCGAGCCGCAGGCGCTCGAAGAGGCATAGGACAGTGAAACGAGTTGCGCGGTCATCACAGAGACGGGATTACGCATTGTACATTGCTGCAGGAGAAGATTCATGAAGAGGATGTATTTTGCATTACTCAATCACTGGTGATAACCAACTAGTTTTTTGCCCTTGTACCCTTGCAGAAGTTCTGCCCATGTATACTATACTTATACTAGAAGTATTAGAGCCAGTGCTACAGCCGGTCCTCTCTCACGATAATATCCACCCAGGGTGTTTGAACATGTGGTATGCATGCAAGCGTGCGATACAGTAAGCAGCGGGTGTCACGTCTGTCATGCTCGTTAGCATATGTTTGAAGAGAGCAGATCTAAAAAGCAATTTGTTGATGGTAGCAAGAAATCAGACATCCAAGGAAGGTATTCGCGCTCATTGTCCTCTGTTAGGTTCTTTCGAGGCTAGCGTGGAAACTGCGAATTGTGGAAGTTTTTCATCATATAGGGAGCAGGAGCAAGAGAAAGGAGAGGGGGCGTAGCGTACCAAAGCATGCGGCTGCGCGGGCTGGTAATGTTTCTGGACGTTAGCATGAAAAAGATGGCCCACATAGGGGGCCTGACGTGGTGCGGCAATCCACGACGGTCATCTATATTTTGCTGTTGAAATCTGCGCTTGACTGTTAGCAATGTGAGGCCAAGACAATTGCGAGGAGAAACGGTGTGGATGTGGAGGTCAGACAACAGTACTGGCAAGTAGCAGTCGCCCGGCGAAGGGCAACCGAACAGCGCTGCTTTCTTCAAGGTCGAATCGGATTGGAAAAGAAGTTGCATGAGTATCATCTCGCCAACGGTGCGCAGGGCAGAGAAAATGAGAATGGAGCATACCTGATCAAGTGGCTGGTGGAATCCCAACAAAGAGCTCAAGGGCAGCAGCCGGCGTCGGCATGCAAAGCGCGACGGTGGGCTGGGAGCGCGGAGAGAAACTCGGTGTTGGGCGTTGTCGTAAAAGTGCGATGCTGGAGAAGAAAAGTTCAGCAGAAAAGTAAGTGCCAGTGTTAGCGCGGCTGGCTCGCCAAGGCCGTGGAGGGAAGGCATCGGCCAGCCAGCGTCAGTGCCCATCAGCAGACAGTGGTCACCGACAGGCGTCGTCGAGACATGTCCAAGATGCAAGGAGCACTGCAGCAGCAGTTGTGCACACAGTAGAGAGAAGCCCGGCGCGAGTCCTGCTGCAGAGACACTTGTCCCGTGGCGGCGAGAGGGTGAGGGTGCAGCGAGCGCGCGACAAATCACGCTGCCAGCCACCGAAACGGGCCTCCCCTAGCCGTCTCGTACACAGTACAGTGCTGCAGATCACGTCGACACCACCACCACGCCCCCCTCCCAACGCCCGCGTCCCTGGCAGCACCCCCGGCCCCGGACCCTTTGTGCATTGCGGATGCATTGTTGCATACTCGCCCGCTGACAGACGACACGCCCTGCGCCCATTGCCGCCTCTTCTCTGCTCTCGGGCTCGCTTCTCCATTGCTTTGCTGGCGGGGACCGGATGCGACACGACCAGACCGCACGACCCCGTATCGCGCCAGCACCGGCCGCGCTCGTCGACACCACCCCGACCACTCGACCACTCAGCCCCTCAACCCCTCGACCTCGCGACCTCGCGACATCACTGCTCTGCGCCTCTGCGCCCTGCGCCAGCCATCTGCGCGCCTGCGACGCCCTCCAGCCTTCATTGTCGTGTCTCAGCCGCGGCACTTGCCGGCCGCCGACCGACCCAGCGTTCGTCGCTCCGCTCGCGACATCAGCGCGGGCAGCCCACACTTGACCGCTGCTGCCCCCGTCTGCACCAGGTCAAGTCATTTCCAAACTGCTGCCCTGCTGTGCAGAAGTCTCGTTGCCCTGTCGTCACTATCCACCTCGCAACCCACTCCGCCGCAACCCTCACCACGCACCACGCACCCTGCACCCACTGAGCAAGCACGATGATGACGACGAGCTATCCTCCGCATAATGGCGGCATGCATCCCCAGGGACTGCCACCTGGACACCCCCTGGCTGGGGAGGCCCGAATCCAGGCCAGCATATGCCACCGGGCATGCACCCCGGCGTCTCAGGCCCCAATGGCCCCGTCAGCCAGGCAGGTCCCATGATGGGCATGCAGCCCGGCATGGCTCCCAACGCCCACGCGCTCTCGCACCTGCAGCCCCAGCAGGCCCAGATGTTCCAGCAGCAGCAGCAGCAGCAGCAGCAGCAGCATCCAGGAATGAGTGAGTCGATACAAGCACTTTTCGCAATCTAGGACGCTAACCAGAGGTCGCAGTGAACCCTGCAATGATGCAACAACAAAGAAGCGCCCAACAGCATGCTTTCATGCGCCAACAGCAACAGCAGCAAATGCTTGCTCAGCAACAAGGCGGAATGGGCATGGGTTTTCCAAACACTATGGGTGGCATGACCCCACACCAACTGCAACAGCTACGAGCTCAACAGATGGGACAGCAGTCGTTTGTCCAACTGCCTCCACATTTGCAACAACTACAACAGCAGCAACAGCAGCAGCAGCAGCAACAACAACAACAACAGCAACAACACCAACAGCAACAACAACAACAACAACAACAACAACAACAACAACAACAGCAACAGCAACAACAACAGCAACAGCAGCAGCAGCAAATGGCAAACCAACAGGGAGGTAATCCTCAGCAGCAGGCTGCTGCTTTAGCACAGGCTCAGGCAGCACATCAAGCTCAGCAAGCCCAGCAGCAGCACATGCATCAACAGCAAGCAATTGCCATGCAACATGCGCAGTCTCAGTCAAGTAATCACAGTCAACCTGGGAATCAAGGGCCACCGGCGACGTCACAGCCTCAGCAAGGTCCATTACGCCCTCAGTCCGCAATGAGCCATCAAGGACAGGCTTCGCCAGCCGCACAACCGCAACCTCCACAACAGCCACAACAACAGCCACAACAACAGCCACAACAACAGCCACAACAACAGCCACAACAACAGCAGCAACCACCTCAACAACCACAACCACAGCCACAGCCACAGCAACAGCAACAGCCACAGCAACAGCCACAGCAACAGCAGCAACAGCAACAACAACAACAACAACAACAACAACAACAACAACAACAACAACAACAACAACAACAGCAGCAGCAGCAGCAGCAGCAGTCTGGTCCCCCGCCTCAGCAACACACACCAGCACCTGCTCAGCCACCAAATTTGCCTCAGCAACCGGGTCAGCAATCCCAGAACCAAGGCCAGATACAGCAGCGTAACGCTGCAATGGCACAGCAAGCTCAGGCACAGAGTGCTCAGGCCCAGGCTCAAGCCCAGGCTCAGGCACAAGCTCAGGCCCAGGCCCAGGCTAGAACATTAGCAATGATGAAGCAGACCCAGGCCCAGTCTGGCGGGCAGGGGACACTGAAGCTGATGAACTTCGTGGACCAGTTGGGGAAGTTCACCGTACGTATAACATTCTTTGTATCACAAACTTGACTAACAATCTCAAAGTCACGTGGCGAAGACAACGCGGTCAACTTGTGGCAAAGCTTTGTGGACAAGTTTTTCAACGAGAGCGGATCGTTCATTCACGTGCTCTATTCTCCTACTAAAGAGCGGACAAAGCAATTTGAGATTGTATGCGCTGCATTACCACGGTACTTTTACACCGTCTTCAACACAGACATTCAAAACATCCAGATCACATTAGATGGAGCCAAGGAGAACACTGGACCTGCTGAGACTAAAGTCACCTGTGACCGAGCAAAATTTATCTACACATATGAAAACCAGTGCCAGGTAAGTTTTTCCATAGATTCCTACGTCCGGCTCCATACTGACTGACGCGTTACCCAGGTTGTGTATAGCGGGAAATTGACAGCGTTCTGGTCAGGCTCCGATAAAATGGAATGGCTGCAATTTGAAGGACAAGGTCATCAACAGTATATTCCACGCAGCGCCCTGGAGCCGATGTTCCTACATCCATCTCCCAATCCGATGAACCCTAATCAGTCTCCGCGTATGAACAAGAGCGCAGCCAAGAACAAACAGCAGCAACAGCGCAACGTACTCGAGCCGCAAGAACCGTACCTACCTCTATCCAAGCTGCTTAGTACCGGCGTTACCGACTTTGGCATACCTCCCGCCCTGCAGCATTATCTTGAGGTCAGCATCTCTCACCATTCGAGACCTGTGTATCGACACTGACCGGACCAGATCTACGAAACGATGAACAACATGTCAAGCTTGATGACACATTACCTCGAGAACTCCAACATGAAGCCAAGCGAAGCACTCGAATCCTGGAATAGCATGATGCAGAACACACCCGCTGCTATGGGCCAACAAAACCCACAAATGCAAGGGCCACCAAATCCTGGACAGCCGCAAGGAAATATGCCTCTTGTGGCACGAGGTGCACAGGGGCCAGGGCAGCCCGGTCAACCGATGTTCATGTCCCCGGCCATGGCGAACCAACTCCTCCCCAACGGAGCTATGAACGGATCACCTCACATGATGCACACGCCATCCCCTGCATCTCACCAAATGGTCAAGCAACACAGCACGAGTTCACATACAGCCAGCGTTAACACCTCGCCCAACATCACTGGGAAGCGACGGCGGAGTACAGTGAAGATAGACCAGGACGATGATGGGCCCAAGATCAAGCAAAGTCCACGCGTAGGAGGCGGCAAGAGAATGAAAGCAGGCAATTAAATTTTGCCCCAACAGCTCTCGGGCTCCCATGGGCGTCGCTTCGATGAGGTTCTATTCTGTTTGCGAACGAGCGTGTCTCACCCGAGGTGGGCCATACTATTACCGCGTAGGACCCAGGGGCCTAGGACATGCCAATCTACGTCACAAACCACTTCTCGGAGGTCAACACCATTAGCAGACTGCTGAGTCCGCGCTAGGAATTTTATACCTGACCTACCTCGGAGGATCTCCTGTCCCTGCTTGTTTGGCATCCAGACCGCGTTCTTGATCACGTACAGCGCGGCCTTTTTAGTTCTCTCGTACTTCTCATCATTCCACACTTTGTTTCTTGTGACGGCGCAAAACGTAATTTTAACAATGGGCGGAATACCTGTTTTCCCTATTTTCATCAGTTCTCGTCATCCATGTTTCTGTTGGTGTTTAAGGGCATACTGTGCGCATATCCTCATTGCCTGCTGTTGCAGCTATATAATCACTTTCTTGTACATTACAATATGGTTGCGCAAACGTGGTATTGCGATGCACGCTACTGAGTTGGGAAAAGCATCAAGGCTTGGACACTTAGAGAAAAACGGTCACCAACATGGCTTTTTAACGGAACCAAAGATTTCATGATTTCAATTTCAGCCACACGGTTGTTTGTAGTCGTTTACCACAAATCACTAATGATTAAACACCCACTCCTACGGTAGATAGACCCATAAAGCTTAGTCGGGTTTTCAACGAGCATGCGTGGCCCAAGTGAGGATCAGCAACTGAATGCATGAGTAGTGCCAATTCGCGCTTTTATAGGTACGTGCCAACCAGCTGGAAAACATAAGTAAAGTGACTGAAGATGCTGCTATCGATAGACTTCTTGGAGGACATTGGTCACCGTCCAGAATCTCATAGTGTCCCTAATCATGCTGATAACGCCCATAAGGAAGGAGAAGGCACTTTGTGCATTGTCATCAAGGAATTGAGAATATATGAAGGTGAGACAGGGGATGAGGCCGTTGGATGTCATGACTACGATTAATCTGAGTTGTTGACCCAACCTCGGCTTCCTTCCGGCAGAGATCAGCGCACCAGTGTATCTTCCACGCCATGAGTAGGAGCAGATTTGGAAGGACCTTAAACAGAAAAAAAAAAAAAAAAAAATTAAGGTGAATGCATGTCTTCGACATGGCGACTCGTAACTCCAATCCAGTGCTGAAGAGCTACAAGAAGTATGAATAGTGATTATACAAACAAGCTTACACTTCAATTACACGCCTTCCCTTTCACGCGTTCAGCTTGCCCTCAGCTGGCTTATTACTTGATTTGATCAAGGCTGCCCAAGCGTCACCACCAGCGCTCTTCTCCGTACTCGATCCCGGGAAGAGCTCACTCAACCCTGGGCTGCTCGCTTGCTTACTCTCCTCCAATGTTATCTCAACGTACTCCTGGGCGCCACCTGCAGCCTTGGCCTTGATAGCCCGGTCTGCTTTGTTGATTGCGTGCTCGTAGTACTGTCGTGTCCTTTCATCGAGCGCCTCGTTAGCGGAGGCAGTCTCTGCTTCCGCGACAGTTCTTGCATAGATAGCCTTTCTGCTTGCTAACAGCACCTCAGGACCGCCAAGCGAGTCAATGGTGGCTCGTTTGTGAGCAGCCTTGTCTGCATTGGCTGCCTTCTTGACTTCCTGCCATGCTTCGTAGCTTCCAGCTGCCTGGATCTGTGCGCGTTTGTGTTGATTGTACGCGATTTTTCGGAGCTGGTCGATGTGCATGATCTTGGGTAGGTTCAAGCGGGTCTTGAGCTTGGCGAGGTCTTCGCCACTGAAAAGCTCCTTGGTTTTCCCTGTGAACTTTGCGGTAAGCTTTTGTCGTGCGTCGAAGCGCTCTCTTGCGCGAACGAAGGCGAGCTTCAACCCTTCCTCTTCACTGTCGACCAGCCCTCTCTGAAGGTAGCGTTCTGCAGCTTTGACGGCCGAGACGTATTCACCATAGGCCTTCTTACGAGCGATGATTTCCTGACGATCCAGTGCCTTTGAGACTGTTGCTTCCGTGCCGTTGACCTCGTCCTCTGCACCCTCCTCGCCCTCCCACATGCCCTGCTCGACGTCGTGCACATCTCCTGCCTCAGCAAAAGCCTGCTCACGAGCCAAGACGCGATCTGCATGCTTTTGTTGAGAGAGCATCTCAGGCGTGGGCCACTGCCTGTCAATAGTAGCCTGATCGAGCCCCAAGGCAGCAGCTTCAGCGCGTAGTCGATCGATGACTGCAGGCCTCTGCATCAAGGTCCATCGTAAGGTCCAGCCAGTAGGACCCAGTTCCTTGATGCGCTGCACACTGTCCTTGAGCAAGTATTCGTCGAGACCGCCCTCTCGGTCGATGGTTTTCATGACGTTCGATGTGACACGCAACTTGATTCTCTTCTTCAGAGCAACCGAGTACAAGCTCTTGGACAAGACATTGGGCGTCCATTTCCTTCTTGTCTTAGTCTCGGTCTTGCGGGAGACATTGTTGCCGAATTGGATCATCTGCTCGCCGTAGAGGCCCTTGTTGGCCTGCTTGAAGAGCGCATGGTCGCCATAGGGGTAGTCGGGGATGTGAGGGTCTTGCGAGATGATGTGCTTGGGCAGGTGGGAGCCAAGGTCGCCGCCCTTTCGCCGTTGCAGGGGGTTCTTGTTGTAGAGGGAGGCGGAGGTGGTGAAGGATCGCTGCGCGGCTTGGGGGCTACGGAGGGCGGTGGCCAGATGCCCGGATAGTAATTGACAGCGGGGATGCATGATGAGGTTGGCAACCGGCGGGGGTAATATGGCCGCGGTGGTGTGGTGGTGGTGGATGGCAGCGACACGGAGGTCCGATGTGTGCCTGTAAAGATTTCGAGATGGCGGAGACGTCTGTGCTCACCGCGTTGACTTCGTGGGGAGTCTTCACTCTAGCCGTGTAGCAGTCGCCAGCCTACCATGCGCCCCCAACAAGTCAATTCTGAACGACGGTAGTCTCGAGCTGCATATCTACATCATTGTGTGATCATCTTGAGCCTTAGTCTGTGCGTGCACACACGGTATCCGGTCACGAGTCACCAGGTTCAAGGACGCCCACCATGCAAGAGAGCTCGCATCCTTCTACGGCGAATATTGCCGTCGCGTGCGCCATACTTGCCGGTGTCACTGGCTACTTTCTCGGCACAGCAAAGTCGCTAGGTCTCTTTGGAGGCAGCCCAATCTCCGAGCCACCGCAACGAAGGACTGAGAAGCCACAACAGTCGAACGGCGAGCCCAGCGAGTCCAGCGAGTCCAGCGACGCTGATGACGACGATGACGACGACGACGACGACGACGACACAACGCCTGCCGAGTTTCCTGGCCATAAAGAGGAATGCAAGATGGTGCTGGTAGTGAGAACAGATCTGGGCATGACCAAGGGTAGGTACATATCGCCAACAAGCGCGACGGCCCTGTGTATACTGCATGCTGACTGCCTCTCAGGTAAAATCGGCGCGCAATGCGGTCACGCCACATTGGCATGTTACAAGCATTTCCTACAACACGCACCAAACTCGGCCCTCCTGCAGCGCTGGGAACGAATGGGCCAGGCCAAAGTGGCACTGCAGGTCAAAGGCGAAGAGGAGCTGGAGATACTGCAGGCACAAGCTGTGAGCCTAGGACTGGTCGCGCATATCATCCATGACGCAGGCCGAACTCAGATTGCGAGCGGCAGTGCGACAGTGCTGGGCATTGGGCCTGCGCCCAAGGGTGTGATTGACCAGGTCACCGGACACCTGAAGCTGTTGTGAGGCGCAAAGTGTAAGATGGATTGCTACAAGCGGGAGAAAGCACATGCAGCCTCGAGGCACTTTGCAGCGTGCGAGCGTAGTATGCAGTTGGTACGCACTTATACTATTAGACATCTTATAGTAAACAGCGTAGTGTGCAGCATACAGTGCAGTGCAATGGTATGTAGCCAACTGGGTTTGTCCCAAGCGTCATAGACCGACGGTCTAGCAAAAGGGAACAGGAATCAGTCTGCCTGGCACGTGCCTTCCACCGAGCTCAAACCTTGCGGCGAACTCAGGCTTCCATCAACGCGCCGACTTGCTCTCCAGCCTGTCGTTCGGAAATTTACGTCCACTGCTCAAGACGGCTCCATGGTGACGAACGAACTGCCAGCTCTCAACCGAACACACCCCGGAGGATGGACAGGAAAACTGGCACAGGCTGTTGGAGAGAAGAAGGTCGAAGCGCCGTAGAAATTTGTTTTGTAGCTGCCGTGCCGGGACCCAGTCGCGCTACCAGTAGTGGCTTGGCACGATTGCAAGTCCGCCGATCCACCCGCTCAATCTTAAACTGCACTTTCAACTGAGCTTCAACCGCACAAAGGTGGATTCTCCCCAGCGCCCGCGAAGATACACTTGCCCCTTGTGCACGTACCTGCGACCCTATCTTGCATTTGCCATCCAGGCCTCCAATCCTGACCACACCTTTGCTAGTCATCCCGTCAAATAACTTCCGCAACCATGGCGGACCTCAGCATCGATGAGGCCAACAAGATCCGCCTGTCCATGGGACTGCCTGCTCTGCCAGGTGGCTCTGCTAGTAATGCCCCAGACGGACCAGCCTTCAAAACTACGAAGGAAGGCGGCGATTCATCCGATGAAATTGCAAGCACCATCGATACACGCCAGGCTGCTGCTCACGACAATTGGTTGAAGCTCAATGCCGAACAAGAAGCCAAGAAGAAGCGCGAAGAACGCGCAGCTGCGATCAAGAAGGACCGTGAGAGGGCCGCGCGCACAGCGATGCTCGAAGGCAGCGGTCTTGCGGACGGAGCCAATGACGACGACGATATGGCCTGGTTGAAAGGCAGTAAGAAGCGCCAGAAGAAGATTCTGAAGGCTGAGCAGATGCAGAGGGAACTCGAGGAGCGGGAGCGTCAGGCGCGCGAGGCGATGCAGTACACAGAGAACGATCTTGCGGGTGTCAAAGTTGGCCATGAAGTTGATCAGTTTGACGACGGCGAGGATCAGGTTCTAGTGCTTAAGGACGCAGCAGTCGATGGCGAGGACGACGATGAGCTCGAGGCAGTCGCACTGACTGAGAGAGGAACGACTGCAAGAACGCTTGGACTCAAAGAAGCGGAAGCGCGCATACGATCCGAATGATGAAAATGGCGATAAGGCCATTCTGGGTCAGTACGACGAGGAGATTGAGGGTAAAAAGGGCAAGGCATTCACTTTGGATGGCAAGGGTCGCACAGTCGAAGCTGTTCAGGCTGCAGCTACAGGTGTTTCGCAACCGAAGAGGGTCGCTATTAGCCTTGACATTCTCAAGGACGACGCGCCAACCAATGACTACATGGATTTGTCCGATATCAAGATGAAGAAGCCGAAAAAAAAAAAAGGCTAAAAAGGCCAAGCGCGAGCGCATGGAAGATGACGAGATGATGCTCCCGCCCACAGAAGAGCCAACTGAGGCAATGTGGCTCGACGGAGCGGAGACAACTGTATCCAGGGCCAAGAAGAAGAGTGTTTTCCACGAATCGTTCATTGACGACGATGACCTGCAAGCCAGCCTAGCTGCGCAGCGACAGAAAGCACTCAAGAAGCGGAAGAAAATGCGCCCAGAAGACATTGCACGACAGCTGCGAGAAGAAGCTTCCACACCACGGACACCTGTTAAGGTGGAATCCACCGAAGACGGCGCTGTAGATGGTCTGGTGATTGATGAGACAACAGAATTTGTGCACAATCTCGGGGCAAATGCAGATGATGATGATGATGATGATGATGATGATCAAGAAGAAGAAGAAGAAGAAGAAGAAGAAGAAGAAGAAGAAGAAGAGGCGAGAAGAAGACGGAGGAAGCCCAGCCATATCTCCGAGGGCATCAAGTCTGAAAAGCCCCTCGATAACGATGGCGATGTCGATATGAATCAGTCATACGCGGAAGCAGCCGAAGCTAAAGATGCACGAGAGCGCAGCCAGTCCCGTGCAAAATCCATTGAGGATACAGACACCGGTCTCGAAGCTGAGAAGACTGTTGACGGCGGCATGGGTGCCACTCTCGCACTCCTCCGACAGCGCGGCCTCGTTGCCGCTGATAATGATACCAGTAGCAAGAACGCGCTCTATCGCGACCGTCAGAAGTTCCTTGCCGATAAGCAGCGCGCCGAAGCCGACGCTGAACGTCAGCGCAAGATCGCACGTGAACGTGAACGGAACTCGACACGCTGGAACACCATGACGCCCCGCGAACGTGAAGAATGGGCTCGTAAGCAGAACACCAACGCCGATGTCAGCGAGAGTCGCAGGTTGGCCGAAATTTTCAATAAGGAGTACAAGCCGAACGTCGAGTTAAATTACGTCGACGAGCACGGTCGCCAGATGAACCAAAAAGAGGCGTTCAAGCAGCTTAGTCACCAGTTTCACGGCAAGGGAAGTGGAAACACGAAGACAAAGAAGCATCTTGATAAGGTCGCTCAAGAAAAAAGAAGATGGCTGAGAGCTCGTTGGAGGTTACAAGGGCTGGTGGTGTGGGAAGCGCTCACGACCAGCAAGCAAAGAAGTTGAAGACTGCAGGTGTGCGGTTGCAGTAACGTTCAGACACGCCAAAAGCTTAAGGTTAGTGTAATTGAACCCTATCTTCGTGAGCATTTGTTAAAAAAATGCTCCGATAGAACACCCGTACTTAACCGGTATCGGTATGCTCCCTTGGTTCTGCTGTGTACTGATAGCAGGAGTGATGCTCGCTCACCCGCTCTTGTACGTACCTGTGTTTTGCGTGCGCTCCACTTCCATTATTTTATGCGGTCGTATCCATTTGCAAGCTTCACTGAAGGAGTTGCTCTCCCTCATACGCAACCGTCGATTATGGCGCAGGTACGTAACGTGGTAAAATCCGATATCTCCCCGAAGCCGGGGGAGCATTTCCTACTTTGCATTAATACGCCTTTTGTAATCTTCTACTGTGGAGTTCAGCAGGCGCTTCTCTTCTTCCACATCGCAGAAACGGCGCAGCAGTCACATAAGTTCCCGCAATTCGATGTCACAAGATCATGTCTATGTTGCTTGGCTCATTCGTGTTATGTGGATATTTTACTGGCTTTACCCGCCTTCGTCGAGAATTCATCAAACGAAAAGCCTAATCGTCGGGATCGCACACTAGCCGGCCTTGGCCTCCCCGCATGCTACAACCTTTTGTCTCGTTCCCCGAGATGCACACTACGACTGATTGGCGGGAATGCTACATGTCTGTTCCTGGCACATGCGCTGTACTTGTTAGGTAGGTCTTGACGTTGGTCAGCCAAGCACGAAGTCAGATTTTAATAATTTGCGAGTCGGCGCATCCGCCGACATTGTTTTCTTTGCATGCCACTAGGGCCAGTAAAGAGCATACTCATCGTGCTCTAGCCAGTATTGCGAAAGGACATCATTGTGTCAACTCCGTGTAGTGTAGGTATAAAGCCAGAAGAGGATCCCTCACCAAAAGCTTACCTGTGACATTCGTCAGTCGAGCACATTTCGTCGTGCAACTTTGAATAAGTAATAACATGTTCTTTTCTAGGATTGTCTCTATCTCACTTGGCCTTTGTAGCTTGCTCAGCTCCGTTGCTGCCTATACAAACCCCATCCGCAACCCCGGGGGCGTAAGTGGCCATCTCTTACTATCTCTTATTCTACCCTGTACTAAGACTACATAGGGCGACCCCCAAATTTCCTGGTTTGATGGCTACTACTATTTGATCTCGACCGAGTGGTCCAATCTACAGCTTGCGCGTGCCACCACTATCGAGGGTCTCAAGACCGCTGAACCAAAGGTCATCTACGAAGACTCAAATCCTAAGCGATGCTGCAGCGTTTGGGCTCCCGAAATCCATTACTTTGATGGAACATGGTACCTCTACTACACGGCCGGCAACGCAAACAACTTGGACGGCCAGAGAATGCACGTTCTGAAAGGTAAACTTTCATGCGCCTACACAACGCCATCTGCAGGCTACGGACTGACCCTGAACTAGGCGGTGCATCCCCTGGGACACCTGGTCCTACGCCAATCAGATTACGGATGACTGGTCCCTTGATGGCACCGTTGTCCGCTTCAACGACTGGGGCAACTATTTTGTCTACTCCTGCATGACTGGTATACCTCATCAGTCTACCTGCGTGCGCAAACTCAATTCAGACTTTGTCTCCGCCAGCTCCAACATAACCATCATCTCACAGCCCGACCAGCCTTGGGAGCAGGGTGCTGTCCCTGTCCAAGAGGGTCAGTATGCACTTTACTTTGGAGGTAAGACTTACATTGCGTACTCGGCGAACTACTGCTGGACGCCTGAATATTGTGTCGCACTGCTAGAGTGGGACGGTGTCACTGATCCTGCAACCCCGAGCGCGTGGAAGAAGCTTGATGGATGCAGATTGACTCAGGCTAATGGCAACTTTGGTACTGGTCACAACAGTTTCTTCCGCAGTCCAGATGAGTCTACAACGTACATCACCTACCATGCCACCTCGGATGCCAATGGTGCATGTGACGATAGGAGATACGTTATGGTTCAGCCGATCACCGCAAGAGAGGATGGTAGCCCCGACTTTGGTGTGCCGCAAGGGTTTGAGCATGAATGGGCGGAGCCCAGTGCATAAATTTACTGTAGACTTCAACTGTCCTACTGATTAAGAACCTTTTCCTGTATTGCAATACGTGTGTCCTGTCAAATCATCTGTATGTTGTTATACATATAAAAATGATTTATTTAGTAAGCGCTATAAAAAGTATCTTCTGTACCATGCAGGGTCTCGTAACGCCTATATTCTCTTAACGCCCAACCTTTTCACTAGTGAAACTAGAAAAAGTAGCCTCTTTTAATTAAATATAACATTTTAGTTTTAGCTTATTAATATAGACTTCCTATTAATTATTTTTAGGTAATTATAAACCTTTTATATTAATTTATTTCTTCGTATTAGTACGCTATAAAAACAAATAAAGGAGGTGTTTAAATATAGTATTTTAAGTTTAACTTAAGAAATAAAGAAATAAATTTATAACTTCCTAACTAATAACTATAACTCTAGTTTATAGTTCTATTTTAGTACTACTACTTACGTAAATTACTACTAAGCAGTCTACTTTTCTAAAGTTAGTCTATTACAGAGCATCTTCTGCAAAACTACTATAATTTATTGCAATTTACAGGCAATAGAAATACTATTTTAACTTGTTGCTATTAGATGCATCTATAATTTTAACTAGTTGCTTAGTGTAGTAGTTAAACACCTAGCTTGGCTTGTTTTAAATTTTTAAAAGGTTGTTAGTTTAAATCTAGCAGCAATTACTCCTGTATTTTATATAGGAAACTACAAGACTTAGTCTTAGTAAGCATTCTAAAAGGAGGAGCTTACTAAATATAGCTTTATAATCTAGAGATGTAGGACCTCTCTGTTTTACTAGCTATAACTTACTAGGAAGGATTAGATTACACTATTTGTTTAAGCTTCTAGAGGTTTTTCCTATAGAGGTTTTACTCTAGAAGGTATAAGATTATCTATATTTACTTTAAAGTTTTATAGAGGAAAGAAAGTCTAGCTTATAAGAGCCTAGTTGTCACGGGTATCTCCCTGTGGTTACCCTGGTTATACCTCGGGTGCTCCCTAGGCCAAGGCCGGGCGCCGCAGGGGCCACGTGCCCTAAATATTCCATCTGAACCCTAAGGCATCAAGCCTCAAGGATTCGTCTTATCTCAAATTCATCCTATATTGCCCTAGAAGGCAGCCTATCTATCCTGCGTCCGATCACCTGCCTATAGTAACCTTACACTAGTATAGTATAACAAACATAATAGTCGCTTCTTAGATAGAAGAAGGGCTATTAACAGTAGATTTTCTAATAGACAGGAAAATTTATTATTGCTAAGGTAGTATATACTACTTATTTATACATTTTAGCTGCTTATACCTCTAGAGGTACTAAGCACGTCTATAATACCCTAAGGGAGGTTTCTAGCAGTAGCTAGTCTAGACGTTAATTACAACAAACAAACAAACAAACAGAAAGTTGCTTAGAACTTACTATCTACATAGACTACAAAAACCTTATACACTTTATAACTACTAAGGTGCTTAACTAAAGATAGGTATAATAGATAGAATTGCTAGGATAGTATAAGTTTAGAATACTGTACACTCTAGGCAAAGATAATAGTAGAGCTAATGTAGTTAGTTAACAACCTAACCTTACTAGAAGTAAGACAATTAATAAAAGCGCTATACTTAGAATTAATAAGAATAGATCTCTAGGACTATTATAGCAGCTTAATAATATAATATAAGTTTAATAGGAATAACATATACTATTATAAGTACTAGAGGAACTTTAAGAAACTGTAATAAGTAATTACTATAATAACCTGCTTTACAGACCCCCTAGAATTATAAGAATAATAGAACTTATAAAGCAATAATATAAGTTTAATAATATTAAAGACAAGGTTACTATTAGGACTGCTAACTCTAAAGGTTCCCTACAAGTCTAGTATAGCCTAATTAAGGAACAGGGGTGGCGTAACTATATAACACAAGTAAATTGCTCTACTCCTTTAGTAGCAATTTGTCTATCTATAACCTGCTAATACACTCTCTACCTTTAAATGCTTAATAGCGTGCTACTCCTCTAAAAAGAGATCCTAATATTTAAATTGCTTACTATTACATGTTATTAAAATGCAGACTAGATAATAGAGCTAACAAGTAAGCTAGTCTAAAAGTAGTTAACCCTTAGGTACACTAGTACCCCTAGATTTATTATTAAGGAAGACTCTGCTACTGCTTGCATCTAAAGCCTACCTTCCTTAGTAGAAAGGGACGCTGCAGAGAACTCTAGACTAGCTAAAGGTAGAGCGAACAAGCAGAGACTAGGAGGCTAGTTAACAACTCCTCCTAGGCTACAAACACCTATAATAGTCTAGAACGCTTTACCACGTTCTCTAATAGACTAGGAACTAGCAGACCTCTACACCTAGTTAAAAAGAGCCTAGAGGTAAAGCAAGATTAATTAACTCTGTTAACTAAGGGTTAAATATAAGTTAGGAGATACCTTAGTGCTCTCTCTAACTTTAACTCTACTAAGGACCCTTACAATAACATCCTTAGGCCTATTAGCTAACCTTCTTAAGCTAGACCTACCCTAAAGGTATAACAAGAAGTTAAGAGTAGAATATAACTGCTAGGAATATAACTATAAGTTATATTTCCTACGTTTACTAATTAACTTTATAAAGGAGAACTAAAAGGTAGATTTTAGGGTAATATACCTTTCTAAGCTACTTAAGACTCTATAGAAATTGTATTATATAATAGAATAGATAAGTTCTCTATCCTAGCAGCTTACCTAGAAGACACTTAAAACTATTATATTAAACGCTCTAGGAACGCTGTTAGAATAGAAATAGTAAGCCTATAAGACTCTTAAGTAAATCTAGCAAAAGCTAAATTAGTTACCTATAGATCTACTAGATGCCCTTTAACCCTTATAGGAGGAACTAGGCTTAGCCTAAACTCTAGAGCTTTAAGTAATAGAGTACATTTTATCTCTGCGCAAAGACATCTAGAGAGACCTGTTCCTACTCCTAGTTAATAGGCGCAACACTCTGCTAATAGTAGAAGAACATGCTAACGTTATCTACTGCAGAAGGAATCTAGACAAGGAGGCAAAAGCTACTCCTGTAAAGAGGTAGCTACTAAAAGGTAGTAATAAGAGTAACAAGATAGGGGGATCTAAGAAACCCTAAAAAAGATAAAAATAGGCTAATAAGGGCTATAATAGACTGTCCTTACATAAAACTATAACGACCTGCAATAGAATTGTTTAGTGTTGTAGTGTTCTGGAGCTATCCTTAGTTAGTATTAGTCTCGCCCTTGGCAAAGCTGCGCAAAACCCGCGCTGCTTGCTATCTTTAGGGGAGACAAGTATTATTCTTGTCATTAAATATACCTATAGCCATCCCTCTACTATCTATCCCTAGTATAAAGCAAGTACTATTGCCTATAACTAGAACCTTACATAATAATACTTTGTTAATCTAATAGTCTAGGGATAGCTCTAACTACTTAAACGAACAGTTAGGGGGCACCTACAAGAGAGATCTAACCACCCTTATCTTAAACCTAGCAGGAGGATAACTCTAGTAGGATTTCTTTAATTAACAAAGAGATCCTAACTCCTATAATAAGCGCACCTCTAACGCTTTAAGAGCGTATTTAAGCTGCTAAACGCTAACGTAATAAGCTTTAGGCCTTACAGCGCCTATGCTTACTTAAAGCTAAGATTACACAACTAGAGGGTATAGGGAACTACACTGCTCTAAGCATAGTAGAGACTATTAAGGGGACCTTAAGGGCTAGTACGCACAAGCAGGACGTATCTATAACGCTTACACCTTAACCTACAAAGCGCGCGCTTAAACCTAAAGACCTAGCTAAATATAGGGGAAAGAATCTTAAAGAACATTGCAAGTTCTTCTACTCCTATAAGATAGCCTTCTAACTATTACTATAAGAGTTTAGCAACCCTAAAGATAGGATACTCTAGGCAATGCAGTACCTATTAGGGGACCTAAGGGAGCTTTAGTACACGCACTTTAAGCGCACGTTTAGAGCATAAGAAGAGACACCTAGCTAGGGGTACTTTAAATAGTACTTACTAGACTTACTCTCTAATCCTATAAACTGCACCTTAGAATTAGCTACAGCTTACGCTTATGCTATGCAGTAGAAGGACTAAATAGTCTGTGCTTTTGTAACCTACTTAGAGGTCTTAGAGGATTAACTTACCCCTATACTAAAGAATAGAGGGTCTAACACTTATTCTCTAAGCTTTAGCTAGAATTACAAAGGGCAATTACTAATTACTATTAGGTACTAGCTACACACAAAGACCTAGTAGCGTTAGGCTCTACACTTAAGCGCAACCTGCGCTGTTTATTACTAACTTACACACCTAGCACACGCTATAAGGGTACCTAGAGGCACAAGAGGCAAAAGCAAGGAGATAATGCCTCTACTAACAAAGGCCTACATAACAAGAGTAGCGTTACCTGCTTTAAGTGCAATAAGACTAGCTACTATGCTAACAAATGTTAAAGTAGCAACTCTAACTCTAACTCTAACCCTAACTAGATCCTAGTTTAAATTAACTAGACAGGAAAAGGCTAAGCCTTACTAGCTACCTAGGGATAGTAAGGCGCACCCTAGTATATATTTTACTAGGCATAAAGCGTACGTGTAACGCATCTAGGGAGGTAACGCTAGAACAATAATTATAGGTTATTCTTAACCCTTAGGCAGATGTAAGCTTAATTAGCTAAAGGATTGCTGTAGAAATAGACCTGCTACCTATTAAGGAGGCAGAACTCCTGCGCCTAGGATAGATTAGCACGTAGCGCTAAAGCACGTACGCTGTATATGCGCTATAGATACGCTTAACTAATAACATAGGCGTTAAGCGTTATATGTCTACTACTATGTATAGAGTTAATAAGGAAGGAACTCCCTTACTATTAGGGAACCCTTTCCTCTAACAAGAACATATCTATCTAGATTGTAGATTACAATCCTAGCGTTAGGGATACACTGTAGCTAGTATCTAGCTAGTTACCTCTATAGAGTTTAAAGAAGCTAACTCTAATCCCCTCCTTTTAGGAGTATTATAAGCTACTAGCGTTGATTTAGAATGCAATGCCTATATCTACAAAGCATATATAGCGCAGGAACTTTGCATCCTAGACGCTTTAGTAGATTACGTTAATATATTTAGCAAGGAAGCTGCTGCTACTCTACCTAGCTTTAAATCTTTAGACTATGCAATCCTACTTATAGAAGGGAAAGAACCTCTATATAGACTGCTCTATAACCTCTCTTTACGCAAGCTAAAGCTGCTATAGGAATACTTAGAACAAGCGCTAAGTAATAGGTAGATTAGGCACAGCATAAGTCCTGCAGGAGCACCTATACTTTTGTTCCTAAGAAAGATAGGACACTCTGCCTCTGTGTAGATTATAGAGGTCTTAATGCTGTTACTGTAAAAGATTATTACCTACTCCTACTAATTAGAGAGATACTAGACTACCTGTTAGGCGCACGTTATTACACAACCCTAGACCTTTATAACGCCTATTATTAGCTAAGGATTAAAGCAGGGGATAAGTAGAAAACTGCCTTTAGGACCTAATACAGTTACTTTAAGTACCTAGTAATGCTATTTAGGCTAACTAATGCTCCTGCAAGTTTCTAGGCCTATATTAATAAGGCTCTAATTAAGCACTTAGACTATATCTGTGTGGTTTACCTAGATAATATCCTTATCTACATAGGGAGCAATAACATTGCACTTTACTAGCGTGCTGTACGCTTAGTACTTTAGTCCCTACGTAAGGCAGAACTATTTGTTAACTTATAGAAATGTATATTTGTATTAGACATAGTACACTTCCTTAGTTTTATTATTAACATACGTAGTGTATACGCTAATCTAGCTTAGGTAAGCACTATTACCTAATAGCTATAGCCTACTAACGTTAAAGAGTTACAATCCTTTCTAGAGTTTACTAACTTCTATTAGCGTTTTATTAAAGGATATACTAGAGAAACAGCTCCTCTTACAGAATTATTAAAGAAAAACTAAGACTAGTAATAGAATAAAGCTACAAACTACTTATTTAAAGGGCTAAAGACCTACTTCTTAAGCGCGCCTATCTTGCGCTATTTTTAACGCTGCGCTCCCTATCTAAGTAGAGATAGATATGTCTACATTTGCTATATTAGGTATACTCTCCTAACTCTTTAAAGATAAGTAGTAGCACCTAGTTGCCTTTACCTCTTAAAAGCTACAAGCTGCTAAGCTAAATTATAAGGTCTATAACCTAGAGCTACTTGCTATAGTATATAGCTTTAAGCAGTAGAGGTATTACCTTAAAGGCACACAGCACACTATATAGGTGCTAAGTAACTATAACAACCTGCGCAGTATACGCGCTGCACAAAAGCTAAACCTATAGTAAGCTAGATAGGCTATATACCTAGGGGCTTTTAATTTTAAGGTAGAACACTATCTAGGCAAAACAAACCCTATAGATAGCCCCTCTAGAAGGGCAGATTACAAACAGGAGAACCTATTACTAACCTAATTATTACCTACCTTGTAGAACAAATTGTTAGCAATAGATACAGCTAGTAGAGCAAGTAGATCTACAAACAAGCTAAGCTTGTTAGGCATGTGTAAGACGCACGTTGCTACAGTTTATAGAACTAGGAAGGTCCCTACTACTAGCGCTATAGAATGCATGCTATACGTGCTACGCTTACTAGCTAGGGTACTAGTTAGTAGCAAACCTGCAACAGTAGAGTCTTAATTACTTGTTAAAACCTTGCACTAACTACAACAAAGGGACGCCTTTGCTTAGGGTTAGATTGCAAGCTTAATAAGTAAGAATAGCACTTAAAGACGTAGCAGAGCGTAGGTATAGCGCTTAGACAAAAACAAAGTCCTAAGATACAATAGTAGAATGTATGTTCTAGAGGAACTAGCTATTAGGCAAGAGATTTTATTCTAGAACTATAACACGCGTATAGCAGGCTATTTTAGCGCACGTAGGACGCTTAAGCTAATTAGGAGAGCCTACTACTAGCTAACCCTTAGTTAAGATGTCTAGGAATACATAAGAACTTGTGCTATCTACTAAAGGAGCAAAGCTCTAAGGCATAGCAAGTATAGGACGCTATTACTATTGCCTATACTAAAGGAAATCTTTAAAGAAGTTATACTAGACTTTATTACTAGCTTACCCCTAGCTAAGGATTCCTTAGGTTGCGCCTTTAATGTAATCCTTGTAATTATATGCTACTTCTCTAAGATAGCACTCTATCTACCTGCGTTAAAGACATAGGATACAAAGCAGTTTGCAGAAGCCTACTTTACACATATTATACTTAAGTATAGGATATAAAAGGGTATTGTATTAGATAGGGGAACTATCTTTACCTCTATATTTTAGACAGAAATCTGCTACTAACTACAGGTAAAGCGTAGGCTTAGCACAGCCTTCTATCTGCAAACTAATAGGCAAACTAAACGCTAGAATTAAACGCTTAAGTAGTATCTTTAGATGTTTATCTTAGAGTCCTAAGAGAACTAGGCAAAGCTACTACTAACTGCACAGTTTGCTTATAACAACTTAGTGCACAAATCTACTAAAACAACTCCCTTCTATGCTGTATATAGTAAACACCTACTACTTACTAAGCCTCCTGTAGACAGTAGGCCTAAGAGGGAGGTACTAGATGTAGTTTAAAGGGTGAAGCAACTGCACAGCGCATAAGCAACGCTAGTAGAGCACTTAGAAAAAGCACAAGAGTACTAGACCTAGTACTACAACAAGAAACATAAGAATAAAGTCTTCTACCTAGGTAATTTAGTGTTACTTAGTACTAAGAACATTAACCTAGCCTACTAACTAAGCAAGAAACTCTCTAGCAAGTTTATTAGCCTATTCTAAATCTAGGAAGCAATTAGAACGCAGGCATACTGCCTATTCCTCCTACTATTATATTATATTTATAACGTCTTCTACGTATTACTACTAGAACAATAGAAACCTAGGACTAGAGGGGAAGACAATACCTACCTACTAGAGGTGACCCTAGAAGGTAAAGAAGTATAGGAGGTAGAAAAGATCCTAGGGAAACAAACAAGGAGAGGCTAACTAGAGTACCTACTCTGCTAGAAAGGCTATAATAAGACCTAGGACATATAGACCCTAGCATTAGACTTTAAAAACATAGATAATGCTATCTAGGAGTATAAATTAGGTTAGAGATCCTTACGTATAAAAAGAATATTAAGATTATCTTAAGCGCGCTATTATTGCACGCAAGGAGCAATCTAATTCACTAGCCTTAGGCCTACTATTATACAAGAAGAAAACCCTTTTTAATGCTGCGCACTATGCGCGCCTTAACCCTACGCTAGCTATGCCTTAACTGCTAACAACTGCCTACTTGTCTCTACTATCTTTATTATCTTTACTATCTTTACTACTACCTTTACTACCTTTACTACCCTTACTACTATCTCTACTATCCTTAGCACTATCTCCCTCCTCCTCCTGCTCTAACTTATTACTAATATTACTATTACTACTACTACTACCCTAGAAGAGGTTAGCATACGCTCTAGATGCGCTAAAAGAGCAAACGTACTATGCAGGCCACGTGCCCTACAAGCTGCTTAAGGGCAGACGCAATGCAGCGCTGCTCTACTAGGATTAGACCTAGGAATTAGGGAGAAGTTATTAGCACCTAGGTAGCAACACCTATAGGTGTGCTAGTGTAGGCTGTAATGCAGCAGCGGCTAGCAAGCTCTAAGTTAAACTAGCGCTAGCAGCGCAAGCTAGGTACCTTAGTTAATTACAGCTATATTAGTGTAAGGGATAGTAGTAGTAGTAATAGCAGCATTGTAGCAGCAGCGCAAATAGATAAGGTAATTTAAGCAGCTGTTAAGCGCAGCAGGCACCTGTATAGATTAGCTAAGGCACACCTGCAGCGTGCTCCTGTCTACCTTACCTTAGTGCAGCTACCTTAATTTCCCTTCACACAATACTTACAGCAGCAGTACTTAGGCTTCTTATAGTCCTTCTTCTGCTTTGTAATGTTCTGCGCGCAGCGCAGGCAAGTCTCTACTATAGTAATGTAGTCTGCACGCTTATTAGCATTAGGGAACGTAAATAGCTGTTAGTTTTAAAGGTAGGACTTCTTAATAAACTTAGGGTTAGGGTAGTAAACTATACTAGGAGTAAGGAGCGTGCAAAAAACGCGCGCGAAAGTATTATTATTATAGTGTTAAGAAAGAGCAAAGAGAAGAGGTTTTACTACCTACTAGGCTACTAAGCTAAAAAATCAGGCAACAGTATGTATAGCAATGCTTTTACCTTAAGATTATAACAAATATAAGGCGCATCTATAATAATTACAACACGTAGGCACTACGCACAAAGCACGCCTATAGGAAGCCCTAACTACCTACCTATAGACACTCTTTTTCCTCCCTTTAAGGCGAGGTTTTTTATTAAGGCTATATAAGGTTGCTGCTAGGGATAGCAGCTAGAGGGGGAGGTTCTGTAACAACCTGTAATAGAATTGTTTAGTGTTGTAGTGTTCTAGAGCTATCCTTAGTTAGTATTAGTCTTGCCCTTAGCAAAGCTGCGCAAAACCTGCGCTGCTTGCTATCTTTAGGGGAGACAAGTATTATTCTTGTTATTAAATATACCTATAGCTATCCCTCTACTATCTATCCCTAGTGTAAAGCAAGTACTATTGCCTATAACTAGAACCTTATAAAAACTATAGGTACCTAAGACAAAGGTAAAGGTCTAACCTATTATAACTATAGAAAGTTTAGTTATACTACAGCTAAGTGCTAAAGCCCTCTAAAGAATAAGGATGCTACAGCTTACTAGAAGGAAACTACTTTAGAATTAAAGGAAGGCTTAAATATTAGTTTAGGAAAAGGGAAAGAGTAGGAGGATTAATTCTATATCTTTCTACCTATATAGCTTTAAACTAGGAAATATAGGACCTAGGGAAATTAAGGGAAGCCCTTTACCTCTATCTCTCTTAGTTATTAACTGTGTAGTGCATAGTTAGATCCTCTAAGCCTATAGAGGCTATAATTAATAGAGGTTCCTAGCTAAACTTAATATTAGCTACGCTAGTAAAGGAATATAATCTCTAAATAGACCCTCTACTAAAGCTATTAGCTAAAGGCGTAGATAGGGGCAATTTAATAGTGTATAGTACTACAATAGTAGACCTAACTATTACTAACTTACGCAGTTAATAAGAGACCTAAGAGATACTATTTATAGTAACTAACCTACAAAGGTACAAAGTATACCTAGGTCTACCCTAGATTAATACATATAATCCTAGGATTAGCTACACTACTAGACGTATGCTCTTCTAGAAGAACAAAGGCAATAAGGTTATCTTGTTTACTAAAGTAGCTACAGAAGACGCTAAATAGTTTAAGAAAAGTATAAGAGACTCTATAGCAGACGTCTACGCGTGCCTTATTAACTTTGTATACTAAGGAGGGTTAGAAGGTGGCATTATAGGCTATTTACCTCTAGAATACTTAGAGTTTGCAGACGTAGGCTTAGAAGAAGACTCTAGGAGTCTCCCTAAGCATAGCAACTATAATCTAGCTATTACTCTAACACCTAATAGTGTTCTACCTTATTAACTATTATATAATCTCTTAGTTACTAAGCTTAAGATACTTTAAAATTATCTATAAGAGTATATAGCAAGAGGATAGATATGTTAGATAAAGTCTCTAGTAAGGGCACCTATACTCTTTATTAAGAAGAAAGATAGTAGCCTAAGACTTTGTGTTAATTACTAAGGCCTTAATAAGGTAACAGTAAAGAACTAACACTTACTACCTCTAATTATAGAGTTACTAGAGAGGCTCTCTTAGGGAAAGTATTTTACTAAGCTTAATATAAGAGAGGCCTACTATAGGATTTGTATTGTAGAGGGAGATAAGTAGAAGACTACTTTCTATATAAGATATAGACACTTTAAGTATACTGTTATGCCTTTTAGCTTAACAAATGCCCCTACCTAGTTTTAAGCATATATTAACTATGCTCTTATAGGACTAGTTAACATATATTACATTATCTATTTAGATAATATCCTAATCTATTTAGGCACAAAAGAAGATTATATATAGTATGTAAAGGATGTACTATAAAGACTACGTAAGTCTAAGTTATATATTAAACTTAGTAAGTGTAAGTAGCACATATAACGCACTAAGTACCTAGGATACGTAATTAGCCTAGAAGGAGTTACTATTAACCTAGAATAGGTAAAAATAATCTAGGAGTAGCTACTACTATAAACTGTCTGCAATATTTAAGTATTTATTAGTTTTATAAATTACTATTACTAATTTATCTATAGTTTCTCTAAATTAGCCTTACTATTAACTAAAATAACCTATAAGACCCTAGGTTTAGCTAGAGGGGGTCTAGCAATGCAAAGAGAGGAGAGCTAGAAGATAGATATTAGAGAAGAAGGCTAAGCTGCTTTCTAGAAACTTAAGGACGCATTTACTTAAGTTCCTATACTATTATACTTTAATCCTTATTATAAGATAAAGGTAGAAGTAGACGCGTTAGAAGGCGTAATCTCTAGTATTCTAAGCTAATACGTCCTAGAAGACGCTAAAACAGGATAATAGAAGCCTATTAGCTTCTATTCTTATAAATTAATCTAAGTAGAATATAATTATAACACTTACAACAAAGAACTACTAGTAATAGTTAAAAGTCTAGAATACTAGCGCTATTACCTTAAAGGTATACATTTTAAGATCCTTACTAACTATAAGAACCTAAAATAGTTTATAGATAATAAGACTCTTAGCTACTACTAGGTTTAATCTTATCTAGCCTTAAGTTGCTTTAATTTTGTTCTTACCTATTAACTAGGGACTATAAACCCTACAGATAGGCTATTAAGGTGCCTAGACTATAAGGTAGAAATAGATAAACCTTTACTAAAGTATAATAAAGCATTTGTTTAACTACTTTAAGACCTTCTCTCCTCTAAAGAATAGAAAGATCTCTTAGTTTTAGCAGTAACTATAAGAGCATCTCTTAGGTCTAAGGGATAATTAGAAATAGTTAAAGCCTTTTATAGGTTCTAAGTAAAAGAAAGTACTATAACTAAGGATCTATACAACTACAAGGAAGAGACTATAGTTAAACTAGACTTAGATATTACTTCTAATAGATATAAGTCTACTATAGGCTATAACAGTCTAGATAAACCTATCTCTATAAATAATAGCTTAATAGCTCTTGTTACTAGCAAAGAAAAATTAAAAGTCCTAAGAATGTTATAATAATCTACTTATAGGGCATTTTAGGGCTAAAAGAACATTAGAGAAGCTTTAACAACGCTATTAGTAGAAGAGGATAAGGAAGGACGTAGAGGACTACTATAAGGACTATTTAGTATATAAGAAGTTAACACTAGCATGTTACAAACTATATAGTCTTCTTACACTATTACCTTCTCTAAACATAGCTTAGGAGGAAGTTACTATAGATTTTATTATAGAGCTACCCCTAAGCTACCTAAATAATTAGGTATATAACACTATCTTAGTTATAGTCTATAGACTTACTAAGATGTCTTACTATATTCTAGCTAGAGCTAATTAGGATAGAAGTAATCTAGTACAAGCCTAGATAAAAGAAGTAATACAGCTATATAGTATTCTAAAAAAGATAATTTTAGATAGAGGACTACTTATAGTAGCTAAACACTAGGATACTTTCTAATATTACTTAAATATAAGGAGGGTGTTAACATCTGCTTACTACCTACAGACAGATAGACAGACTAAAAGACAGAACTAGATACTTAAACAATACTTAAGGTGCTATTATTGCCTAGAATAAGATAATTAGAGCTTATAGATATTAATTATAGAGTTTGCGTATAATAATAGCATATATATAACTATAGGCACTACTCTGTTCTAAGTATATTATAGTATAGACCCTATTAGCCTAAACTAGCCTACTATACCTTACAGTAGTAGAGAATTACCTCTAGAGGAATAAGTAGCTAGTAAAGTTATTGCTTTGCAACAAGAGTGCAAAAAGAAAATTATTACTATAAATAAATACTAGAAATTATATATAGACAAAAAACACTTAGTATATACATTTAAAGTAGGTAATTAAGTAATAGTGTTAAATTAGCATATTAGGTTAACAAGACCTAAGAAAAAGCTTAACTAGAAATACCTAGGTCTAGGTTGTATAGTAGACTAGTATAGTCTAACAGCATTTAATGTTAACCTTCTAGGGTTACAAAGCGTATATCTAGTCTTCTATACGTTGTTACTAGAGCCTTATAATCTAAAAGGTCTTATTCTACACCTAGAGGTCCTAATTATAAACACGCTGCGTGAATATAGTAATAATATCTATAAAGTAAACACTATACTAGATAGACGTAAAGGAGAATATAACTAGTAGGAATATCTAGTTAAATAGACTAGCTATAGAGACAAAGAGAACTCCTAGGAGCCTAGTTAAAATATCTCTAGTAATGTCCTTTAACAATTTTAGAAATCTAAAGGTATTAAGCCTAAAAGGAATATAAATAAAAAGGCTTATAAGGGCTAAGGGCAACCCCTAATGAAGAAGGGAGATAAGCAAAGGTAATAAGAGGATCCTAAGGAGACAACGTACCTTTACTAGTTTTCCTATAGGGTTTTTAGAGTGTTTAACAGCGTTATACTCTAGAATTACCTTAGCCTAACTTATAAGCATCTCTTAGTATCCCTTATTGTCTATTATAGACTATAAGAACTTAGTCTAAATTATAATAGTCTAATCTATAATAGAATAGCGTTAATAGGGGTTATAAAAACCTATTACGCGCTCTAATAAGATTATATTAGGGTATAAAACTTCTAATATTACAAGAAGAAAACATAGGATATAAAAGTAAGTATTCTATTAAATTTAAGCTAAAGGCTTAGGTATATCTACGATTTCTAGGAAATCTAACTATAGAAATTGTTTATAGTTATATTATTATATAAGCTATAATAGTCTATTAGGACCTATTATAACGCGCTCTTACTACTCTTAAACCTTATTATACTTATCTAGCCTCTTCTGCAGAGTCTTAATCTTCTTAGATAAGGACCCTTCTTAGCGCTAGTAGCAAAGCCCTTCTCCCTTATAAGCACAGCTATCTCTATAACTAAGGCATTACCTAGTTTCCTACGCTTAGAACTAGGGTTTAGAGCATAATTACAAACCTTAGCCTATAATAAGTTAGAATAGTCTATTTAGAAATAAGATAAGTATATATACCTGCTTATGTAGTAAATTAGTCTCCTTAGTAACCTTATTAGTAACAGCAGCCTTAAGGGTGCGCTTGCTAGCCTTAGTACGTACTAATACAGCCTTCTTGCTGCGCTAACGCTAGTCTAGGCAGAACTTAGAGTAAGAGTCCTTATCCTTAGCAATAGCACTAGTGTGTAGGTAGAGGTAGGCAGCGTAAGGGATGTAGGTGCTATTAGAGGTGTAAGAATAACCTATAATAGACTAAAACTACTTAAGAGGATAACTTACTAACTATAGGCCTAGGAGATAGGCTAATAGAGGGACATAAGCTTAAACTTAGACGCTTTCTTCTCTATCTTAGTTAATAGGCGCTACAGGAGCTTACTATTAACTATATCCTAGTCTAGGTCCTAGACACTAAACTCTAAGGCCTAGAGAATATTGCAAATCTTAGCTAGGTCACTGTTGTGCTTTAAATAGAGCTGTTAGAGTTAGTTATAACCTATAAGGGGTTATAATTAGGCTAAAGGATAGAAATACACATAGCAATGCACTCCTAGTTAGAAGAGAAGCACTAGAAGTAGCACATAACCTACTTTAACTTACCTAAGTCTATCTATAACAGCTATGCCTTATACAAGTTAATATTAGTAGGGGTAACTTAGATATAGACATAACTAGTCCTGCTATAGTGCTTATGCTAGCCTACAGCAAAGCTACAGACGTATTAGACATAGATCTAGAAGGACTACACGCTATTATAGGCTATATTATTGCTAACAGTATTTAGATCTATAATCTTAGTTAGTCTAGGCGTATAGCAGGCAGTGTAGTATAATACAGCAGGCCTAGGGGCTAGGGAATGTGTTTTTAAAGTTGTTAGAGCCTAGAGAATCTAGTTAGCTGCCTATAGAGTTATAACAACCTATAATAACCTATTAAGGGTTATCTTAGATTAGTAAAGGGGAACCTATCCTAGCTAAAGAAAAACACTAACTTACTAAAAAATAGAGTAGAATGTAGGAGTAATAGACTAAAATAGGGGATAATGTTAGGTATATCTAGGCACTGTACTAGCAGCGCGTTACCCTACTTATTTTCTAGGTAGTAGCGCAAATCTTAGGTAAAGGTAAAGGTAAAAGGGAAGGTAAAGGTAGAGCTGCCTGTACCCACGCATAGGCTTAAGGGAATACCTCTAACTACTAAAGCACTACTCTCCTGTAACTCTGTTACTGTCTAGTCTATAACAGCCTATAATTACCTACTCTACCTAAAAAACCTATAATATTAGTTGCTTAGGGCAAGCTACCCTAGAAGGGGGATATTATTAGGACTACTAACTATAAAGGTTCCCTACAAGGCCAGTATAGCCTAAATAAGGAACAGGGGTAGCGTAACTATATAACACAAGTAAATTACTCTACTCCTTTAGTAGCGATTTGTCTATCTATAACCTGCTAATACACTCTCTACCTTTAAATGCTTAATAGCGTGCCACCCCTCTAAAAAGAGATCCTAACAGTTACTAAGTTTATTAAGAATTGTGTGCAATGTTAAAAGAATAAATATAGCACTTACAGCAAGTATAGAGAAATGTAGGCTATAGAACTACTAACAGCTCTATAGATAAACAGTATAATAGATTTTATTACGCAACTACCTGTCTCTAAGGACTGTGTTACAAGATATGCCTACAACTTAATATTTGTTGTAGTAAATAGATTTACAAAGTATGTAGAGATAATACTATTTTAACATAGTTACACTACAGAGTAGCTTGCATAACTGTTTCTAGACTAAGTTATCTGCTATTATAGCATACTAGAATTAATTATTAGCAATAGAGATAAGCTCTTTACGTTAAATCATTAGACTACATTATTAGTATAAATTAGTACTAAGAAGAAGCTTTTAATAGCATACTATCTGCAGATAGATAAATAAACTAAATAAATAAATTAGATAATAGAAACTTACCTAAGGATATACAGTAAATAGTAATAAGATAACTAGGTTTTACTATTATCTATAGCACAAATTATATATAATAACAAGTTATTAGAAGTAATAGGCACAACGCCTTACTTTGCAAACTATAGATAACATCTTAATCTCTTTACTAGAAGTTTCCTAGTACAATCTAAACAGATTAAGCAATAACGTACCCTACAGGCAAGTCAGCTAACAGGCAAGGTAGCTACTTTTGCTAAGACTCTACTAAAATTATACTTTAAATTATAGTATATTAACACTACATTATATATAGAGGTTTAGAGGACAACGTCCTAGTAAGGTCTATAGTATATAAGTATTATTTACATATACACAAGTTATGCCTAGTCTTATTACACTGTCTATAGCGCCTTTAGGTTTGCTTACTCCCTTTAGTACGCACCTGCTTCTTTATCTTCTTCCTATTACTACGCGCTCTAATCTCCTTTAGAGCTGTTAATTACAGGCTATCCTTAACTGTTAGAGTCCCCTTTACCTAAATCTACTTTCTTTTATGTAATTTACGCTAGGTAGCAGCCTTATTAGCTGCTTAAAGCTTAGTAATTTCCTATTACACTAACACTAGCTTATATGCAATTATTACTGCTCCCTTTAAGATATTCTTAAACGCTTTAACTATAGATGTTAGAGAGCTATCTATATACCTCTAAATCCTTGTCTTTACAAGCGTTAATTACAACCTAAGTTCTAGCGGATTGCTTAGGGTTTGTAACTGCTAGGGCTTATTATTAATAGGGAGTAGTAGTAATAGAGTACGCAGCTTTATATTAAGGCCTATTATAACCTATTATAGGTTAAAAGGGACTAGTCTAGCGTCTTAGAACACTTCTTAGATATTACAAGGAGTAATTACAGCGTTATAGGCTGCCTTAAAATATAGCAGGAACTTAGTCTTTATAATATAGTTAAGTTAGTTACGTATAAGCTTTTTAGCTTAGCGTCTACACACCTTCTTTAAAGAGGTAAAACAACCTATATTAAGTAGCTATAGGAGGTATATAGATAGTAAAAATCTTATTATCCTTATAGTATTACTAGAATTTAAGCAAGTTATAGCTCTTATAGCTGTTAATTATTAGTAAATAGTAGCTACTAATAGTACGCTCCTTTGTATACTTTAACTACTCTAGACTAAGCTTATTAGTAGTCTAGCTGTTATTAGAGACTCTAATAACCTAGTTGTAGGGCAAATCTTCCTTCTTATACTAGTTTAAGAGGTAGTTACTAGCCTTAAAGATAATAAAGGGCAGAATAGCCTATCCTTTAGTATTAATGCCCTAGATAACTATTATCTACTTCTAATTGCCTAGCTAGACTACTTTTAGCTGTCCTTGTCTCTCTAAAGCTGTAACAACTGCTCTAGTAGATATCTAGCCTATTATAAAGCCTGTCTTGTTAAAGTTATACATGTTATTATCCTAGATACTATACTTAGCTTTAATGTTAGCTACTAGGCTAAACTAGTCCTAGATAACACTAGAATCCTTGTAGAGGGCTCTCTTGTAGTTATACTTGTAATTAAACCTAACTTAGAGCTCTAATTAGCACTTAATAAACGTAGTAGGCTAGTTTATACTAATATAGCCTAGATTATGCTTAGCGCGTAAAGAATTAGCTATATTAGCTATATTTAATAGGTAAGGAGAAAATCCTTGCGTGACTAGCTTAAGTATATATTTAATAATTACCTATTCCTTATTATTATCTAGCCCTTGCAAGTTAGGCATTAAATTAGCGTGTAGAGGTTGTCCTGCGCGTTAGTTGCCTAGTATAGTCTAAGAAACCCTATAGATAGCTGCAGCGCGTTGCTAGGAGAGGTTTGCTTCTTGTTTAAGAGCCTGTAGCGCAAGCTGCATTTAAGCCTCCTATAGCACGTCTAACTAGTATTATTAAGTAGGCATTGTTGTAGGAAGGGTAGAGTAGTAGGGTCTTAGCAAAAGTAGCTAACTTACCTGTTAGTCGACTTGCCTGTAGGATACGTTATCCTTAGTAGCAAAACTAAAGGAAGTACAACAGAAATTGCTTAAAAACACTAATAGAGCTTAATAATAAGCAATCTCTTGTATTAATTTGAAAAGAAAAACAGCACCTTAGCTAAAAAGATAGGATAAAGTCTATCTCCTTATTAAGAACTTACGTATACAGTAACTAATAAAGAAATTAGATTACGTTAAGGTTAGCCTATTTTTTTATTTTAGAACAAGCAAGCCTAGTAAACTATAGACTAGATTACCTTAAAAATGCAAAGATACATCTAGTGTTCTACATATTACTATTAGAGCTAGCTAACCTAAGAACACTAATCTAAAAGACTTCTATTACTAAATAGATAGTAATAACAAATAGGAAGTTAAAAAAATAAAACATTAAGAGAATAGTTATAAAAGAAAGTACCTAGTTAAGTAGTTAGGATACCTAGACTTAGAAAATATATAGGAACTACTTATAAATCTTACATACTGCTAATAGATGTTACATTAGTATTAGCAACATTAGGATCTAGAGCTAGAGGATGCATTGCCTAGTCTAACGTAAGTAAACTAGGCATTAACCTATTCTTAAGCACAGTAACGTTATTAAGTAACCTCTCTTATTGCTCTAAGTACTTAATATCCTTAATAAATTAAGTACTAGCATTAAACTATTATTATTTACAATGCTTTAAGAACTTCTTCTACTTCTGTATATAACCTAACTTTACACGCGCTACCTAACAAGCTACTATTACTACTTCTTTAGCCTTAGCAGCTTTATCTTCTATTTATTCTTACTATAATATCTTATTGTTAATTTTAGTAAAGTCTAGAACAGGAAGATCTACTAGCTTATATTTCTTTATACTATTATATTTGTAATTACTACATTTTTTATATAATAATAACATCTTATAAGGTATATTTTTCTTTATGTAATACTTGCAAACAACTATAGCAAGATATCTAGTATTGTTTATTTAAGATCCTGTTGTGTAACAGGCTAGGGTACTCTAAGAGACTATTAATTAATTTATAAGGACATAAATTATAGAGAAGGAGGATAATGTTATAATTCTAAGCAAAGGACTTTAAGGTAGACCTTTATTACTAATAATATAACTAGGATTAGTATAACGCTTAGCTAGTTAAGTAACGTCCTATAATGTCTTATATAGAAGGCTAAGCTAAGACTATAGAATAGGATTATATAATGTCCTATAAATCTTATAAAAGTCCTATAGTTCTTATAAGGCCCTCTATAGAACTTTATAGGAAACTATAAGATAATATAAGATAACTTATATATATATTATAGTAGGAATATAACTCTTAAAGTTTGTGTTTAACCTTAAGTTTTACCTAATTAATACATTGTTGCGTAACTAAGCGCGTAGAGTTACATACGCAGCTTATTTTCTAATAGAGCGTGCTAATTTAGTTAAGCTGCTCTACCCTAGCAACGCTAGTTCTAAGCGGCCCTAATACTAGCTAAACGCTTGTTTAGCAAGATTACGTAACCTATATATTTTATTTATATTTAAGCAACACGTTCTATATAGAAAAATAGACACTAATTAAATTAATTAATTACTTAAGTATAGTCCTGTAAGCTCTATTATAGTTATAAGCCTAGCTTCCTAAGCATAGTAGATCTCCCTGCGCACTTAGCAAACAAGCTTATTAGACTTAGCTTAACTGCTCTAATTACCTAATTATCTTTCTATCCCTACTAAACACTACTATAGGCAAGCTTGTTAACTATAATAAGTAAGCTCTCTTAGGTGTCCCTACAGGACCCTATTAGCTTAAAACAAGATCTAATTAGCCTAATTAGTACATCTAACTTACGTGGCACGCTAAGCTTTGTAACGTATAGGATATAGTAGATCTAGACGCTAAAGACGCCCTAGGCATGCATAAAGGAGCGCCTAAACTACCTATTATAGGCTTGCTCCCTACTTAACTACTAGCTTAATCTACCTAAAGCTAGAGCACCTAACCTAACAAGCCTCTAACAGGCTAAACAAGCGTTAAGAACTATAATAAGGAGCTCCTTAGATATAAGATTAGAGCAAGCAAGTAGGCTGCTAAGGTAGAGCGCCTTTAGAAGATCTAGAACTAGGTTAACATAATAGTATTGCTATTAATTGTCTTACTAGTTATAGTAAAGCTTATTACTAATAATAATACAACGCTGCAATTGCTTGTGCAAGCACTAAAAGAGGAGCTTGCTCTAACAGATGTTAGCACCTAGAACTAGGTTAGAGCAGAGTACTAACAGTATCTTAGAGCAGGTAAATAGTTAAGAGCTATTCTATAAGACTAGTACAATAGGTAGTTATACCTCTATAGAAGAGCTAGGTTATATAAGCTTCTAGAGGTTAATAGGGCGCTTGCTATGCAGGATTTCTTAGATATCTTAAGTTATAGAATTGCCCTAGATTAGGCTTATACTATAAACTAAAAGATTATCTAGCATAGTATCCTAGGGCTTAATTTACTTAATTTAGATAAAGTAAGTAGGGTCTTTTGTAGTTTAATGCATAAGCACACTATAAGAGTAGGGAAAGATAACCTAGAAGTATTTGTAACATTTAAAAGCTAAATAGATACTACTTAAGCTCCTGCTACTAACTCTAAGAGCTTAAGTAGGTACTTCTACCCTAATAAACAAAAAGGAGAGACTTATAAGTAGAAACTAACTAATTACTAACGCCTAGAGACTGCTATTAGAGGGAGCTCCTTACTACCTATCTATATAGGCAAAAGCTATTGCAAAGATACTCTCTAGAGGGTTAAGAGCTAAGAGTATACAGATACTAGGAAGGCAATTAAGCAGCTTAATTAGACCCTAAAAGCTCTATTAGCTATAACAGCTCTACTAGTAAAAGCACCTAAAGTTAAGTTTTCTAGTAATGCATAAGCTGCTCTAATTAATCTAAAAATAATGTAACTAAGCAACCTAGCTAAGAAACCTAGGGTTTACAACCTTATAGATTTTACTACTTCTCTGCTCTTACAAAGTATAATCTTAGATAATAGAGTAGCTATACACTTAGTTAACAGCGTAGATTAGCTTGTACCTAGGTTATTTTGCCTAGCTAACTCTACTAATACTGTAAAGGTAGGCATATAAGCGTTTCTAGTAGTAGGATAAGGAGCTTATTTGTTTAAAAACGTGTTATATAGAAAGCGCAGCCTATATATAGAAGACCTACTCCTTAAGGATGTAGTAGTAGTAGAAGGTTTCTACGTTAATATTATTTCTAAGGCATGCCTCTAAGAGAAAGGAGTTTAGTACTTAGGGCTAGACAGCTTGCTCTAAGTAGGGTATATTAATAATCTAAATAGGAGCGTTTTATGTGCTACTCTTAAGCGCGCTTACAACCTTACTTTTATAAAATATAAGCTACTTTCCTACTACTCTTACCCTCTAATCCTTAATATAGTAATAAAATAATTTTATAAGTCTTATCTACAAAGCTCTACTAAACACCTCTAGCACGCTAGAGCAGGTTATCTAGGCCTAGAAGCTTTAAAGGCACTAGTACAATAAGCACGCAGCGTACATATTAACAGCACACTCTAAAAAGATTATAAGGTCTACTTAACAACCTACGCTAAGCAAGTTATCTCCTAACAGAAATAGAAAAAACCTACTAAACTCTTTTAGAGAATTAGCTAGGATCTGTTTAATATGCCTATAGGAAGGAGTAGTAAATTATAGATACTTTTAATTAAGGAGTACTATAATAGGAAGCTCTTTACGTATTAACTACTAGAGAAGACTTAAGTAGAGATACTGTAGGTACTTATAAGTTTCTTAAGCTAGTTATATACCTAGTAAAAGCTCTATATCTGCAAGATAAGTTAAGATAATAATACTACTACTCTTCTATAGCAAGGAAGCTTCTAAAATAAGCGCTAGACAATTAATAAGGGAATAGACATTAAGCATATACCTCTATATACCTATAAGCCAAATAGGATAGCAGAAAGAGTAGGGTAAGAAATAATTACTAAATCTATTAAAATAAGGAGTAGTGCAAACCTACCTAAGAAACTCTAGCTAGAGGTTGTAGTAGTAGTAACATAGCTCTATAACATAAGTCTAACTTACTTAAACAAGCTGCAGAGCCTAAACAAAGAGCTTAATCGCTAGTTTACTTAATATTTCTACTAGTACAAACCTAAGTAGGTAAGAGCACTAACAGCTAATCTAAGACCTAATTAGAGCAGGATATACGCCTATAGCTGTAGAGCGTATCCCCTAAATAGGGAATATATAGCTAGGCGTAATTAGAGAAGCTTTAAAATATATCTTAGGGGTTATATAAGATACTTAGTAGAGTACTAAGCTTCTAACATATACTAGATATAGGTCCCTAAACTAAACTAGGTAATTATAACGCGTAACATAACCTTTAATAAGGAGCTCTTTTATAATAAATTAGATAGGTTATTAGCTCTTATAGTCTAAAAAGTAGAAGTAGTTATAGAAATTCTATATAAACCTAATAAGATAATAGAGGTAGGAGAAGCAATAGAGCTCCTCCTTAAATAAAGAGACCTATTACTTAGCTTATCTACTAAGCACTAGCTTAGGGGTAACACTTAGGGAGAACCTTAATTGCTAGAAGGCTAGTCTAGTAGAGAGAAAGCTCCTAGGATAGATACTGCACACGCAGCAAGCTTAGCTAGTAAGCTGCTAGAGATCTATACAGAACAACGCTAAGAAATAGGTTTACTTTCCCCTAACTAAACGCCTAAACTAGAGTAGTTAAGTATAGGTAGGGAAGCTCCTAATAAGGAGGATAATCTAACTAGTAGCTTACAGGAAGTGCACTTAACTGTAGAAGAAGGGAGCAAGCTAGTAGATAGTAAGGATCTTAATAATCTACTAAGACCTGCTTTGCTGCTTATTCTAATACCTTCTTAAAGATAAACGTAAGTAGATAAGGCAGGCAGAAGATACGCGTATTAGCAGAGAATCTAGGGCCTACCTATAAGATAGAGCTGCTAAATAGAGAAATATAAGCGCAATAAGTATAACAAGCCTACTACTAATAATAATAGAGTAGGTTAGGACTTTATAATAAGCTCTATAAATAATTACAGATACACCTAGCTTATCTACCTATTATTTAAACATGCAAACAAATATAGCATAGATAGAAGAGAGCTACTTACTACCTTTATAGTAATTATTGCCTTAACTCTAAAGAAGGAAATACTAGTTACTTAAAACAAGCGCTAGTTACATAGGGACAAGCTCCCTCTACTACTAAGCAAATAGAAAGATCTACTCTATTACCTACTAGAAGCTCTTTTTACTAGGCCTGCTAAAAAGAGATAGACACGCTTATTAAGAAGGAAACGTAGAGAGAAATTAACTAATTAAGCGCCTTATTAAGGCCCCTGCTGCTTAAATAGGTCTTTACCTACAAATTTAACTAGGATAGCTACTTTCTTAAATGTAAGGTAAGGATATATATACGTAGAGATCTACAGGCAAAGAATTTAATTGTCTTAACCTATGCTATAACGCTTGCTACTTACTTATTTTGCACTATAGTAGTAATTGCAGCCTAGTTTAACCTAGAGCTTTATTAGTATAACGTAACTATCACGTTTCTTAACATAAGCTGCTAGAATAAACCTTAAGTACTCTATAAATTACTAGATAGATTTAAGAAACCTAAGAAAGTTGTTCTACTACTATAAGCTCTATATAGGTTACGTAATTTACTAGTCCTATAGTATAAAGAGCTCTCTAGTACGCTCTAGAAGCTTAGTCTCTTAGCATTAAAAGAAGAGCTGTGCCTGTTCTATAATCCTAAATAGAAAATATTGCTACTCTTCTATATTAACAATATTCTTCTTACCTATTACAATAACAATTAAGCTGCTGCTAAATAGCTAATAAGCTTATTAATAGAAAAGTATTAAATTAAAGACTATAGAGCTACTAAATAGTTTCTAGGCATTTAAATAATCTAAAACTTAGAGGCTTATACTATAACTCTTGCGTATAACTCCTATATTAAAAAGCTTACTACTAAATTAAGAATAGTAGAAAAGGGGTTCTTCCCTATAGTCCTATTTTCTATAGAGGAGCTACTTAAATATAGTAGAGAAGCTTTAAAGCAAGAGGTTAAAGCGTTTTAAGAATAAGTTAAGTCTATACTCTATATAATAATTATAATCTAACTAGATGTAGTATATACTGCCTCTTAGCAATCTTATTATTTAATAAATCTAGAAGCAGCTTACTTTAAGGTAGCTGCTTAGGTTTTAGCTTATTTGTATAGAACAAAGTATCTAGGTATAAGGTATAGCGCTTATAAAGGTAGTTATCTACTTATATATAGAGACGCCTTATTTACTAACAATAGAGAGTCCTGTTAATCTTCCTAGAGGTATATTATGCAGCTCTTTAGTAGTCTAATTATCTAGAAAGCTGCACAGCAGTTAACAGTTACTACTTCTACTTCTAAGGCTAAATTACTTGCTTTAGAGCATGTAGCTAAAGAGTTAGTAGCTCTAAAACAATTCCTAGGAGAACTTTAGCTAGACTTAGGGGTGCTGTAGGAGATTTTCTATAATAACTAACAAACTATCTAACTAGTAGTTAAAGAGAGTAAGTAGCTTACTACCTAGCTACGCTATATAGATATCTAAAATATATAGTTAAAATAAGAGTATGCTAAGGGAAACCTCTAAGTAACCTACCTTAAAACAAGTAAGATGCTAGCTAACAGCCTTACAAAAGCGCTTCCTAGATAAGCTTATAAGCGCTTTTTATTATATTTAAACTTACAGAGCATTAGTTAAGAAGAGAAAGACTTAGTTATAGAAAAAGAGTAGGTTAATAGAGAAAGAGAAGATCTTTAAATTGCTAGGGAGGATAACCCCTTCCTAAAATAGGTATAAGTCCCCCTAGACTCTTAGTAGCAGCTCTTTTAAGCGCACGCCTAGTAGCTAAGGAGCTTATAAGAACAAATTAACTATAGGTAGAGAGGATAACCCCCTCCCTATAGGTCTTAAAGAACCTACTTATAAAGAGGTACTTAAAATTTATACCTATCTATAAGTTAGCCCTTTACTACCTAGATAGTAGTACGTAGGTTAGTAGCCTGCTAAACACTTATTAGCTACTATTATTACCTAAAAACTAAGTTACTTACTAAAGTTGTTACTCTACTAGAGGAAGCAAGCTCCTCTACTAGTTTAAGCCTAAGCAGCTTAATAGTAGGGGGCTACAAGCTATTAGACTACTACTTAACTGCTCTTTTTTAAAGAAAAAACCTATAGTAAGCAGTAGGAGTGCCTAAAGGCACAGCGCTAGCAGCGCTTGCTGCAGCAGCTAGTAGCAGTGTTGTTAACACACAGCGCAACTAAGCTGCTTGCTAGCAGCGCGTCTACGCAGTACGCGCAGGGTATTAACCTGCGTGCACTAGGTACTAGAGCGCCTAAGACAGAGGTAGGGGGCGTAGGCGCAGGCACAGGCAGCGGCAGCAGCGCGGCGGCGTAGGCAGCAGCAGTAGCAGCAGCTATAGCAGCAGTAGCAGCAGCAACTGCTAAGGAGCAGGCAAATCTGCAGCTATAGGCTTAGGCAAGGGAAAGGGCGCAGGCAAGGGCATAGGGGTAGGCGCAGGGATAGGGGCAGTTACAGGCAAGAGCAAGTAGGCAGCTAGCAGCTAGCTAGCTTAGGCAGCTAGCAGCTAGCTAGCTTAGGCATCAGCTTAGGCAGTAGAGGCAGCAGTAGTGCGTGCGCAGCGCTAGGTTTTAGTTTATTTCTATACCTAAGTTAGCAAACCTCTAAAACAGCTAGGAAAACAGCAATAGTAAGATTGTTTAGATAATATTTTAAGCTCTTAACTAATTAAGAAGCTAGAAATAATTAGCTAGAAAAGTGCTTAGGCGCGTAGAAATTAATTTAGTATACTTATAGGTATATTAATAGATATAACTAGAGAAATAGAGAAATTAAGCAGCTAGAACGCTTATATAGAGAAGTAACTAGGTTAGTAAAGGTAAAGCTGCTAGATATTAGTCCTTACGCTTACTCTTACTACCTAGAGACCTTCTATACACGTTATAATTAACATATTATAACATCTACACTAGATAGAACAAGAAGTATAACTCTATACTAAACAAATAAAGAAAGAGTTAAAATAATAATAATAAAAATATGCTATCCTTTAGCCTTATAGACGCTATAAGAACCTAGTAAGCAAAGGACCTACGCTATAACTACAGCTCTAGAACATAAAATATAAAGAAGAAGAATAGTAGAAGAATAACTTTAAAATATAGGAAGTTAACTATAAAGAAAACATAGATATATACAAAAGTAATCTACTAAGAAAGTTAGAATCTAACTTTAGGTAAACACCTATTACTAATATAAACCCTTAAAGACAGTATAGCCTAGATATCTAGAATTCTAAACACGCTACACTAATATAGACTACATACGCCTTTAATTAGTATTAGATACACTATAGTAACAAGTTAGGAAGAGGCTGGTTTTATATATAATACTTAAGTTATTACCTAAGCTAGTCTATATACTTTTTAGCTACATGTAGTTTTTAGCTACCCTACTACAACGCGTTACCTACTATTTAACGCGTTCTATTACTAGCACTACCTACTTAAAATAGATACCTGTAAGATTGCTATACAATCTGCTATTACTAATCTTAATGCTAGTGTTTTTAAGAGCTAGCAACAGGCTGCGCGCGCGTACAGGATCCTAAGGTTGTCCCTCTAGAGCTGCCTTTAAGGCTATTAACTATACGCAATAGCTTACTTAAATTAACAACGTTTAACGCTAGAGCAAGAGGAGTTTCTAGTAGAGTAGATACTTAAAGAGGACGTACGTGCACAGCTACTATCTTATCCACGTGTACAAGAGATAGCCAGCTAAATCCTCTACATAAATAGCAACTATAAGCTACTTAGGCATCTATAGGTACCTTATTTTATTATATAAAACCTACGCGTTACCTCTATTATTAGCTAAATAATTAAGAGTGCAAGGACTACAGCAGCTAATTATAAGATAATTTATGCGTTTCTAGAGTTATTTAAGTGTACTTAGATTAAGCTAGGCATACAGTATAAAGACATATAGAACATAGATAAGACTAGTGTTAGTCTTAGGGTATGTACTAACACTAGAGTAATTGCTAATTTATTAAAGAAGAAGGCTTATATTAAATTACTAGAGGATTGTAAGAAGGTTTTAATCCTAGAGACTATCTCTACTACTAGCACTAAGCTCTAATGCCTAGTTATCTTTAAAAGCAAGCATCTACAAACTATGTAGTTTCTAGCACAAGGGGTGCCTAATTAGCTCTACACAACGTTAGAGAATAGAAAGACGTTAAATTTAATTAGATCTAAGTAGCTAAAACAGATATTTATACTAAATACTACACCTTTATAAAGTAGGTAGCAGCTACTACTATTAGACAGCTACAGCTCCTACACTCCTATTAACTTTATGTAGACTTACTAGCAGCATTAGATCTATCTTCTATACCTCCTACCTTACGCCTTACACGTCCTCTAGCTGCTAGATCTAGCTCTATTCTCTGTTGTCAAAACCTACTACTGTACTCAGATCTAAGCACTCTTAGCACTTAATAACGCAGCACCTATTAAGAAGGAGAGGTTTATTACCTTATACAACAAAGCAAGAGAAGAAGAACTATCTAAGAGAGTTATACAAGCTAGGTAGAAGGCTGCTAGCTTATGCCTATACAACCTAGACCTAGTACTACTCTTATCTTAGATATTAGGCTAACCTGTTACGCCTCTTCTATCTACTTAACCTATAGATAACGTATTTGCCACGCCTTAGAGCTCACAGGCCCTTTACAGGGCTTATTAACAGCTCCTTTTGTTAGAATCTCTCTCTTAAAGCACCTATGTAGTGCTTAGCAAGGCAGGCAAGGCTATTACTAGCGCTAACACTCGTGCAGCTTAGTTTAAATCAGAGAATTAACAACTTAAATATTAACTAGATAGTACTAGGGTTACCTACTTAAGAAAGCATATTTAAGTTAATCTAAATAAGCGCTATAGTAACGTTAAAGCTATTAAGGCTGCTATTAATTAGGTAGCAGCATTACAAGCTAAGTAGGCATCACATTTAACTAAACAAGAAGCTTAAAAAGCAGCAGCAGCAGCAGCAGCACTTACGCTTTAGTCTACGTGTACAGAGTAGCAATTATAAGCGTTGTTGTTAAACAATCACAACTCTAAATAGTAAGGCTTACTTTAGTTAGGTGGCTAAAAACTATATATAGCTGAAAAGTATATAGACTAGCTTATATTAGTACTTATATAAGGACTACCTCTATAAAGTATACCTATAGGACAAGCGCTTAAGGTTACACTTCCTAGGAATAGATAACCCTATAGATATTGTTATAATACAGTTAGTACTTAAAAACGCCTGTAAGAATATTAGCTAGTAAGTATGCTTAGACTCTAACTGTAGAACTTATTTCTAGATTAAGGAAGAAAATAGATTTAGAGTTAAGATATATAAGGCTTTTTTAGAAGCTTACGCATGTAGCAGCTTAACCTTATAGGAGCTAGTCCTATATTAATAAGACTACCTGTTTAGATTAATAGAAGACAGATAAAGGCACTCTTAGACTCTAGAGCTGTAAGGACTCTAGCTTAAACCTACTAAGCTATACTGCCTAAAAAGGTACAGTAATCTAATAATTAGATAGATTAAGGCTTAAATAGTATATACCTATAACAAGAGCATAAGTAAACTATATATTATTGCAAGCTATAGAGATAGCTAGACTATAGCCTACTTATAAGGAATATGCTTATAAGCTTACAGTTACTAATAGAGAACCTATACCTAAAGGATCCTAGTGTAAAAGTTGTGCTTTAGTTAAAGACTATAAACACTTCTAGGTTAGTTCTTAGTAAATAAGTGCAGTAGCAGGAGTAAAACAAGGTAATTACCTAAGTAAAGCTTGTAATAATTAAAGGTGTACTAGGGAGTATAGAATAAACTATCTATTCTAAGTACAGATTAAGAGTTCTAAATAATTTAATGTATTAATTAGGTAAAACTTAAGGTTAAACACAAACTATAAGAGTTATATTCCTACTATACTATATACTTAATAGGATATCCTAGTTCCTATAAAGTAATTAGTACAAATTTAACTTATTATACTAATTACTAATTGTACTAATTATTAGTAAGCACTAATTATTACTAAGCACTAATTATATTACGTAATTACAAGTGCAATTAGTTCTTCCTATACTATTATTCTAATACACATTAGTATATTCTAAGTATACTACTTATAATAACTATGTTACATTAGTTGTAGAGTCCTAGCAATCTGTATACGTGCTAGGGATTATAACTATGTTACATTAGTTGTAGAGTCCTAGCAATCTGTATACGTGCTAGGGATTATAACACTATCCCCCTCCTGTCTTAGCTTAGTCCCTTAAGCTAGTTTATATTACGTAGGGCTTTCTAGGTTCTTAAGGTATAAGTTCTAATAATACTAAAACCTTAACCTAAGTCTAGTTTAGCCTATTAACACTATCTATACTAACTTGTTAACACCTTTAGAGAAGTTATAGTTAAGAAATATTCTATCTGCAAAAAGTATAAGCAAGTATATAAAGTCTACCTACGTTTAAGGAAGTGTAGTAAGTGCCTTAGACGTAGGTAGTGTTACAACGTGCATGTTACGTAGTCTAAATTCTACTAGTTAGTAGCAGACAAAGAGAAGTTGCGTAAACAAATATAAAAGGCGTAAGAAATATAAAGTAAGGTAATATATGCCTAAGAGAAGGTGTTTAAAGAGTTGCGTGTAGCGTATATAAAGGAAGAGCGTTTGTGTTAGTAAATAGATTTGTTAGATTATTATGCAGAGGAGGTAATCTCTATAGAAGAGCGCAGTATTAAAGAGTTAGAGCAGGAAGAAGTAGGTAAAATAATTAAGTTTACTAATCCTTCTGTTAGTCTTGCGCTAAACTAGTTGCCTAGCACATAGAGTGCTATTAAGAGGTTTCTATCTAATTTCTAGGAAAGACAAAACGTAGCTTTATCTAATTAGTTACTTTATATACTAATAATAATTAGTAATAATTTATAAGGTTTATTATTAGTTGCTAGGTTTTTTCTAAAGTAGGGTAGTCTAACTATTTAACTAGATATTCTGTTCCTTTATCTATTCTTTAATATTTTATTATTTTCTAAACTTCCTATTTGTTGTTACTATCTATTTAGTAATAGAAGTTCTTTTAGATTAGCGTTCTTAGGTTAGCTAGTTCTAGTAGCAATACGTAGAATACTAGATATATCTTTATATCTTTTAGGAGATATAGTCTATAGTTTACTAGGCTTGCTAGTTCTAAAATAAAAAATAGACTAACCTTAATGTAGTCTAATTTCTTTATTAGTTGCTGTATTATTTGTTTATTTATTTGTTCGTTTGTTGTAATTAACGTCTAGACTAGCTATATACTAGAAACCTCCCTTAGGGTATTATAGACGTGTTTAGTACCTCTAGAGGCAAAAACAGCTAAGATGCTTATGTGCGTAGTAGTGTAAACTACTTATAGATATAGAAGTTTCCTATCTATTAGAAGCCTACTACTAAAAAAATATTTCAAGAACCTACTAGTAAGTAATAACTAGAAAATTATACTGTACTAGCAAGTTATAAACCTACTAGCAAATTACATCCTACTAACAAGTTATAACCTACTGTAAGGAGCTAACCTCTAAGGGAATTTGCTAGTAGAATACAAGATAAATTTAATAGAGAACAACCTCTAGAGTAGAGGTTATAGAGTTTTTATAACTCTGTTTTAGAGGTGTTAGCTCTGTAGCAGGGCTTTAGCACTTACTAGGCCTACAAGCTAGAGTAAGGCTAAGGCGGTGTACGCTAAGGAGCTAGCACCTAGGCCTAGCCTGTTACAGTACCCCTCTACTTATTCTTTGTTTATTAACACGCGCCTTAGTTAAAACAGCTCTATTGCCTACTCCCTACCTTCTATATTCTCTATTGTACTACCTTGCAAGCCTGCGCCCTTTCCGCACACAACTCTACTACTATCTATTTATCTAGCTAAGCTGCCTCGCCCTAGTCTATTATAGCGCCTCCTAGGTCTCCTACTGCTTCTTGCTCTCTAACTAAGAAAGCAGCGCCTAAGAGAGTAAGTTACCCTGCTATTACCTTCTATTATTTAACTATTGTGCCTAACTCTTTTACCTTCTATAGGCCTGCTTAGTTACCCCTACTAATCCTACTACTCCTATAACTTAGTTAACTAAGAGGGCAAAGCTTACTCTGCAAGACGTTAACCTTAATAAGGACAAGATTAAGGAAGTCTTTAATAACGTCCCTAAGCTAGGCAATTATGCTAAGGCTAAGGTTAACTAGTTCCTACGTACTGTGCGCGCTAGCAGGTTTAAAGATCCTAAGGTCTGCGTTAACTACGCGTTAACAGGACAAGTCTACAACTTTACTACTAGTAGTTAGTCTACTAGCTATGTAAGCTGCGTTAAGGCCTATGCCTGCTGCTATAAGGTAGGTCTCTGCTTAAGGTATTACACTATTCCTTTCCTCTACTAACAATCCTCTAGGCCCTACGCAAGACCTAGAAGACACTAAATAAGTACTACGTTTTCTTATAGTTTAGCAAGGGCAACTCTGCAAAGCTTTTAAAGGTTATTAAGCCTATTTAGGCAGACCTTAAGAAGCGCATAAACCTCCTATATTACACTAACCTTCTAACCTAGCCTAACACTTGCTCCTCTATAACTAGTTATAAGGTTAAGTAGTCTAAGTACAAGGGCGACGTTAATAAGATTAAGGCTTATCCTTTTATTTCTGTAGTTCTTATAGAGCGCACTGCTGTTGCTGCTAAGGAGTTAGTAGTCTAGATAAAGACCTTAGTAAGTTATTTTCCCCTTTTTCTACTTATTTTTAGGCTATTTTACTAATTTGTTACTTAATATAGCTTGCTATTAACTTGTTAATACTTACGCGCTTTATCTGTCTTAATGCTAACCTCTATAAGAAGTTTAAGCTTCCCCTACCTCTAGACATAAGGACTTTATTAGATTAGTTATTAAGGATATTACTGTAGCTGTGTAAGGTAACAAAGACAACATTAGTAGCAAGGGTTCTATTTTAGGCAGTGCTTAGGTCTTCTCTTGTCTGTAGCGTTTAGGATTTTCTAGCTAGATAATACCTAGGCTCTCTTAGCCTTTTTCTCTTATAATAATATAGCCCCTATATAAGGCAGTCTACCCCCTAGGGTAGGCTAATGCAACAAATAATCTCTCTGCAGTCTAGTACTCTCCCTTATTTGTGCATATCTTCTCCTCTTGCTCCTACTACCCTCCCCTATACTTGTTATAGAAGGTTAATATTGCTTATCTAGAGATTCTAACTAGAATCCTAGGGGTAAGTTCCTATTCCTATCCTACTTATCTCTTGTTGTAGATAACTACTTGTCTAGGGCTTCTAGGTCCTTACAAACGTCCTCTCTTTCCTATGTTTTAGTAACATAACCCTCCTATTATACTAGGTACTTGCGTCTCTTACCTCCCCTCCTAGCTTGTCTTTCCCTGTAGATAGAGTTAACTTTCTATTCCTTAGAGGAGGTGCTGTTGCTATTAGTAATAACTAGCAGGCTAGGCTAGGGATTATTATTTAATTGTCTATAGAGGGGGTTCTGTAGACACAGCTTAAGCTAGTTAACGTAGAAGATAGGGTAGATTTTACTATTAACATCTAACTTAACGTTGTAGAGGGAAACAACCTCTATAATTATAAACTTCCTATTCTTCTAGTCTAGCTTCTTGCTTGTTTGGCTGTTTAAGAACTAGTTTCCTAATTTTAACTAAACCTTGTCTCTAATTTTTAGCTATAGGGCTTCCTTCCTATGTGTATTAGCCTATTATTCCTGCGTCTACTAAGCTTCTACTATCTATACTTTAACAAAATTAATTATTTTAGCAAATTTTTGTATTATACTTGCTGCAGCTTTAGTAGGTTCCCTTGCGTATTAATGCAATAGTTCTGCTGTTAAGTCTAGGTTAACCTATACTAGGTCTACGTTGTAACTATGTTAGAGGAAGAAGAGGCTAAAGCCTGTAGATGTAGCTACTTGTCCCTTAATTGTAATCTAGGCTACTAGTACCTAAGTAGACTAGTTGTTCTAGGACTAGTTAATGTACGCTCTTAGGTATGCTTTAACTACTAAGTTTATACGTTTAGTACTCCTATTAGTCTAGGGGTAGAAAGCTGTAGACAATCTCCTTATAATCCTAAGTAGTTAGCACATTATCTGCTAGAAATTGCTAAGGAATTACGTCCTATAATTAGAGACAATAGCGTTAGGTAGGAAATAGTAGGCCACTATATAAGATATAAATGCACTAGTAACTGTCTTTACTAATAGGTTAGGTAAGGGGACTAAGATAACGTCCTTAGAAAGTCTATCTATAATAACTATAAGATTATAGTTGCTATTGCTTTTAGAGAGGTCTGTTATAAAGTCTATAGAGATTTCCTTCTAGATTCTCTTAGGTATAGGGAGGGGTTTAAGGAGTCCCTGTTTTAGTTCCCTCTATAGTTTTGTCCTTCTATAGATGTTGCAATTATCTACGTACTAGCAGAGGGCAGTTAACATTCCTAGCTAGAAGTACAATTAAGAGAGAATTGCATACATGTTACCTCTCCCTAAGTAACCTGTAATTAGTAAGTAATAAGCATTGTTAATAATCTTAGCTCTAAGTGCATTAGAGTTTAGGACCTATGCCCTTCTACAGTAGCATAATCTATCTCTGTTATCTACAGAGCATTTAGCAAGTGAAACTTTAAGGTTAAGCTGCGTAGGGAACTTCTAGGCGCCTAAGGTAATAGATAACTTTGCTAGTTAGTAGGTCTTGTTATCTATAGCAGCCCTTTCCTAGAGTCTATTAAACTCTTTAATACTATTATATAGTTCTAGTGTTTAGGCTATAGGCAGTTCTACACGCTCCTAGCTCTGCTCCTAATAGTTGTCCTGCTGCAAATCTATATTCTGCAATGTAGTATAGAGGAGTTAGTCCACTCTACGCAGTCTAGAAGAGAAGACTTGTATGTTGTTAGCAGAGTTATCTCCTAGGTTAGTTCTTACTACTTAAGTGAATAGTTTTAATAGTTAGAAACGCCTAGTCTTAGTTCTTTTGTCCCTAGTTAATAGGGGAAGGTCTTCTTCCTTTCTTAAAAGAGTATCTACTTAGTTATTAACTTTGCTAGGTCTATAAGCAAAGGTAAGGTTAAACTAGCTAAGGAGGCTTAACTATTAGACATGTCTCTCTAAGAGTAGTTAGGCTTTGTAGAAGTACTCTAAGTTCTTATAGTTAGTAACAACTATAAACCTCCTTACTTACTTTAGCTCTGTGCTCTACTTCTAGAGGCACTTAATTACTGCTAATATTTCCTTATTATAGATAGTGTAGTTTACTTCTACTTTTAAGTTCTTAGCTAAGAAGTAAGCTACTATGCAGAGCACCTTGTCCTTTCTATACTAGGAGAGTACTCTCCCTATTACCTATCCTAACGCATTACACTCTAACACTATTTCTAAATCTAGGTTAAAGTTTGCTAGTGCTAGTTCCCTAGTAAATGCAGCTTTTATAGCGTTAAAGGCCTATTGCTAGGGTTCTTTCTACTTAAAGATAGCATTCTTTCTAGTTAAGCAGGTAAGGGGCTCTACTATACTAGAGAACTAGTTAATAAACTACTAGTAGAAGTTTACAAACCCTAGGAAACTCTAGATTCCTTTAACTGTCTTTAGGGGTTCCTAAGACTTAATAGTAGCGATCTTTCTAGGGTCTATCTAGATGCCCTTACTAGCCTTAATAATAAACCCTAAATACTTAGTGCTCTTAATAGAGAATTTGCTTTTGCCTACGTTAAGGTAAAGACCTACAGCTCCTAGCTTCTAGACAATTTCTTTAACCTTAGCCTTGTGTTCTTCTTAAGTGCTATTAGAGTAGATTAGTACATCGTCCACGTAGGCAGAGCACTATTTGTCTAGGTACTCTCTTAAGACCTAGTTAATGTACTGCTAGAATGTACTTAGGGCATTAGCAAGTCTAAATAGTGTTACTAGCTACTTATAGAGTCTAAACCTTGTCTAGAAAGCTGTTTTCTATTTGTCTCCTTTAGCTATCCTAATTTTGTAAAATGCTTAGATTACGTCTACTTTAGTAAACTATAACGCTTTTAAGATCTAGGAGAGAGTCTTATAGATTAGAGGGAGTAGGTACTAGTCTTTCTTAGTAATAGCGTTTAATGCTTAGTAATTAACACAGAACTATAGACCTCTACTAGGTTTCCTAACAAATAGTACTAGGGTAGAGGTGCTAGATTTGCTAACCTAGATAAAGCCTTTATCTAAGTAGCTAGTAAGCTGTTGCTAAAGTACTAGAAGCTCTTTACAAGACATGTTGTACAGCAGTCCCTATAGCACTATTACTAGATTACTGTCTTGTTTAATTAGCTTAATTGCATAGTCTACTTTAGGACTGCAGTATAGCGTAAGCTTATCTACTTCTTCTTTTATAAATGTCCTAAATTTATCCTTTAAATAATCTAGGAGGAGAACACGTAGATCTACTAATTCCTTCTTTTTTAAGGCCTTTTAGATGTTAGCTATAGATGCTGCAAACAGTCCTATGCTTTAGTCCTTCTTAGACCTCTTTCTTAGAGCGTGGTACAACTCTAGACTAATAGGCCTTAGTAGTTAGTTAGGGCAGATGCCCTCCTCCCTGCTTCTTACACAGGTTTTACTAGAATAGATAAACAGTAACTTCTTAGCTAGTGCTATTGTAACTTTATTCTTGTCTATCTAAGGTCTTCCTAGGATAAAGTTGTACTCTTTCTCCCTATCTAATACGTATGCCTAGAGGGTTTCCCTATAGCTATCTACGTTAATCTTTATTCTTATAACATTAGTTACCTAGGTTACTTTTCTAGCTATACCTAGTACTCTACGCCTGTGCGTAGGAGTGCGTTGTAGGTTGTTTTGCAATACAAACTTTAAGGAGACTATACTATAGGTTAAACACCCTATATTAATTAATGTATATGCTATAGTGTTATCTTATACTATTACATATAGTAATATAGGCTTGCTATTTAGCTACTGTTAGTAGAACCTTTAAAACAGTTCTCTCCTCTCTATAACCTTTCTTTCTAACCTCTATTTACGCCTTTAAACAGGAGTTTCTAGTTTTCTAAGTCTTTATTGTTTAAGTTGTTAGTTTTAGAGACCTTAGCAGCTGCGCTTTAGACTTAGATACTTTCTAGTCTCTTAGCTAGGGCTAACTAGTATCTGTTTAAGTAGTAGCTGTTCTTCCTGCACCTTAGGCAGGCATTTTTAGCCCTTCTTTAGTCTATAACCTCCTAGGGCTGCTATTCCGCCTGCTATTAGTTGTCTAATTTAATTCTCTAAGCGTAGACCCTAGTAGGTTCCTAGTTTATCTTATTAGGGTTTGTCCTTTACGTTTGCTGCCTAAAGGTGCTATTAGTTAGTGCCTTAGTCCTATAGAGATTAACTTCTACTGCAAGGACCCTAGTTATAAGGTTCTAGAGATCCTATTTATCTAGGATGTTAACTAAAACTATTTTGTCTTGTAGGTCTAGATAGATTGCAGATATGTACCTAGTCTTAAGGTTCCTTATATTGTTCTCCTTAGTAGTATTATAGGCTAGTTATATAAACTCTATATTAAAGGACTTAATACTCTAGTTATTTCTCTTTATAGTAATAGTTTAGAGTTTTTAATAGGAATATTCTTTAAACATAGAGTCCTTATACTATTTATCTAGAAAGTCCTAGAACTTAGTAGTTGTACCTATTAGGTTTTAATCCTTCTATAACAGGCTAACCTAAGCAGCTTGTCCTTCTAATTAGTTAAACATGTATGCAACTCCTAGGACAGCTTCCTAATCTTCTATAGACTTTAACTTGTCCTTTATCTATAATTTAAACGTTTAATATGTACGCTAGTTACTACTAAACTTACCTATATCTAGTAGCTTTATAGCTTTGCTTAGTTTATTGTTATTTGTTTATACAGAGGTAGGTAGTGTTACGCTGTAGTCCTGCGTGTTTATAGATGCTACGTAGGCTTACACCTAAGCTTTAACTAGCCTTTGTATAGTTTTATTTATATCTTCTTCTTAAGGGTTTAGGTTTTAGTCTGTAGGGGGATAAACTTTATTAGTAGTAGTAGCTACTACAACTTTAGGAAGGGTTCCCTATAATAGGTAGGTAGTTAGGCGTTCTAGTACGTGTGCTAGGAGCTCCTCCTACTAACTCTCTAATACTAACAAGGTAGCAAGGTTCTAGAGCTCTGTCCTAACGTCTAATTAATTGTTGTTGCTAGTGCACAGCTTAATGCTGTATTCACCTAGACGCCTAGCAGCGTTATTAAACGTTTTGTTTATTAGTCTTTTGTAACAGAGCTTGCAGGACTATACTTAAGTAATTAATTAATTTAATTAGTGTCTATTTTTCTATGTAGAACGTGCTGCTTAAATACAAATAAAATGTGTAGGTTACATAATCTCGCTTAACAAGCGTTTAGCTAGTATTAGGGCTGCTTAGAACTAGCGTTGCTAGGGTAGAGCAGCTTAACTAAATTAGCACGCTCTGTTAGAAAACAAGCTGCGTATGTAACTCTACGCGCTTAGTTACGTAACACACCCCTAGTTAATCTTATATTAGGAACAACTAAACTAGGAGTGTGCCCTTAGTAATTGTAGGGCTCTAATCTTAGATTTTTGTATTTCCCTAGATATCTAAGATCACCGCGCGTCTGCAGCGTACTCTAGGTGCTCTTCCTTTTAAGAGACCTCTCTAACTTTTAGGCTGCTTTTGCAAGCGGTTTGTTGCTAGTTTAGGCGCTTGTTTTTTTTTTTTTTTAACAGCTGAATTTTCTAAGCCTGTAGCTGGCTATTAAGCTGCTTAGTTATAGTTAAGGTAAGTACTTCTTAGGTTAAGCATTTCTAGGTGGTAAGAGTGAGCGTAAGGACTATAATCTAGCAGCTTTACCTTTACTAACCTAGTTGCTTCCCTATATAAGCGTCCTACCTGCTTAATTTCTCTATTTCTCTAGTTATATCTATTAATATGCCTGTAAGTATACTAAATTGTTTTCTAAGCGCCTAAGCACTCTCTAGCTAATTGTTTCTAGCTTCTTAATTAGTTAAGAGCTTTATTGTTGGACGTTGTCTAACTAATCTTGCTATTAACGTTTTTCTAGCTCTTTTCTAGAGGTTTTGCTGACTTAGGTATAGAAACAGACTAAAACCTAGCGCTGCGCGCGCACTGCTGCCGCCTCTGCTGCCCAAGCTGCTGCCTGAGCTGGCTGGCTGCCAGCCGCCCGCTTGCCCTTGCCTGCGCCTGCTCCCTCACCCTCGCCCTCGCCTGAGCCTGTGGTTGCAGCTCTGCCCGCTCCTTTGGCGGTTGCTGCTGCCACCGCTGCCATGGCTGCTGCCACTGCTGCTGCCTACGCCGCCGCGCTGCCGCTGCCGCCTGTGCCTGCGCCCGCGCCTGCGCCCCTGCCCCTGTCTTAGGCGCTCTGGTGCCTAGTGCGCGCAGGTTGATACCCTGCGCGTACTGCGTGGACGCGCTGCTAGCAAGCAGCTCAGTTGCACTGTGCGTTAACAACGCTGCTGCTAGCTGCTGCAGCAAGCGCTGCTAGCGTTGTGCCTTTAGGCACTCCTGCTACCTACTGTATGTATTTTCTTTAAAAAGAGTAGTTAAGTAGTAGACTAACAGCTTGTAGCCCCCTACCCTTAAGCTGCTTAGGCTTAAACTAGTAGAGGAGCTTACTTCCTCTAGCAGAGTAACAACTTTAGTAAGTAACTTAGTTTTTAGTTAATAATAGTAGCTAATAAGCGTTTAGCAGGCTACTAACCTGCGTACTGCTATCTAGGTAGTAAAGGGCCTGCTTGCAGATAGGTACAAATTTTAAGTACCTATTTGTAAGTAGGTTCTTTAAGATAAAACCTATAGGGAGGAGGTTGTCCTCTCTACCTATAGTTAATTTGTTTTTGTAAGCTTCTTAGCTGCTAGGCGTGCGCTTAAAAGAGCTGCTACTAGCAGTCTAGGGAGACTTATACCTATTTAGGGAGGGGTTGTCCTCCCTAGCAATTTAAAGATCTTCTCTTTCTCTATTAACCTGCTCTTTTTCTGTAACTAAGTCTTTCCTCTCTTAACTAATGCTCTGTAAGTTTAAATGCAATAGAAAGCGCTTGTAAGCTTATCTAGGAAGCGCTTTTGTAAGGCTGTTAGCTAGCATCTTACTTGTTTTAAGGTAGGTTACTTAGAGGTTTCCCTTAGCGTACTCTTGTTTTAACTATATATTTTAGATATCTACATAGCGCAGCTAGGTAGTAAGCTAATTGCTCTCTTTAACTACTAGTTAGATAGTTTGTTAGTTATTATAGAAAATCTCCTACAGCACCCTTAAGTCTAGCTAAAGTTCTCCTAGGAATTGTTTTAGAGCTACTAACTCTTTAGCCACATGCTCTAAAGCGAGTAATTTAGCCTTAGTAGTAGAAGTAGTTACTATTAACTGCTGTGCAGCTTTCTAGATAATTAGACTACTAAAGAGCTACACAATATACCCCTAGGAAGATTAACAGGACTCTTTATTGTTAGCAAATAAGGCGTCTCTATATATAAGCAGATAACTGCCTTTGTAAGCGCTATACCTTATACCTAGATGCTTTGTTCTATATAAATAAGCTAAAACCTAAGCAGCTGCTTTAAAGTAAGCTGCTCCTAGATTTGTTAAATAATAAGATAGCTAAGAGGCAGCGTATACTACATCTAGTTGAATTATAATTGCTGTATAGAGTATAGACCTAACTTGTTCTTAAAATGCTTTAACCTCTTGTTTTAAAGCTTCTCTACTATATTTAAGCAGCTCTTTTGTAGGAAATAGGATTGTAAGGAAGGTACCCTTCTCTACTATCTTAGATTTAGTAGCAAGCTTGTTAATATAGGAGTTGTGCGCAAGAGTTATAGTACAAGCCTCTCTATTTCTAATTATTTAAACGCCTAGAAACTATTTAGCAGCTCTATAGTCTTTAATTTAGTATTTTTCTATTAACAAGCTTATTAGCTGTTTAGCAGCAGCTTAATTGTCGCTGTAATAGGCAAGGAGAATATTATTAACATAGAAGAGTAGCACTATTTTCTGTTTAGGATTATAGAACAGGCACAGCTCTTTTTTTAATGCTAAGAGACTAAGCTTCTAGAGCGTACTAGAGAGCTCTTTATACTATAGGACTAGCAAATTGCGTAACCTATATAGAGCTTATAGTAGTAGAACAACTTGCTTAGGTTTCTTAAATCTATCTAGTAATTCACAGAGCACCTAAGGTTTGTCTTAGCAGCTTGCGTTTAGAAACGCGCTAGTTACGTTATACTAATAGAGCTCTAGGTTAAACTAGGCTGCGATTGCTACTATAGTGCGAAACAAGCAAGCAGCAAGCGTTGTAGCGTAGGTTAAGACAATTAAATCCTTTGCCTGTAGATCTCTACGTACGCATATCCTTGCCTTACATTTAAGGAAGTAGCTATCCTAGTTAAATTTGTAGGTAAAGACCTATTTAAGCGGCAGGGGCCTTGATAAGGCGCTTAATTAGTTAATTTCTCTCTACGTTTCCTTCTTGATAAGCGTGTCTATCTCTTTTTAGCAGGCCTAGCGAAAAAGAGCTCCTAGTAGGTGATAGAGTAGATCTTTCTATTTGTTTGGCAGTAGAGGGAGTGTCACGGGTATATACTATTCGAGCCTCAGTCCATCCATCTATTGGATCACTGTACCTTTTTGGGCAGTGTGGCTCAGTGGGTTCGAGCTGAAGTCCTCACAGAGTGATCCAATAGATCTAGGAGCGTGGCAGGTTGTAGGTTCGATCCTCACCTGCTCCTACTCCTAGACAGCTAAGCCAGTTAATTTTAACTAAAGTGTGAGGCAGGCTCTTTAGTCACCACGCTGTTGCTGCTGGGAGGTCTAGTATGTAACGTGGCGTACCCTAATTGGCTGCTGGCTTAGCCACCCCACTTAGGGCTCAAGGAGCGTGCGCGCTCTAGTAGGTACCCCCTTGAGTGGTTAGCCACCTTGTCAAGGGGAAGCGCCTAGGGGCAGAGTACACCTATTAGTGGCCTGTCAAGGGCATGACCTGGGGGCGCCTTAGCTGCGTCAAGGGCATGGCCTGGTGGCAGAGTACACCTATTAGTGGCCTGTCAAGGGCAGTACCTGGAGGCAACGGCTTGTCTGAGCAGAGTCTCGGGTCGAGCCTTAAGGGAGAGGAGTATACTGTCACGGGTATATACTATTCGAGCCTTAGTCCATCCATCTATTAGATCACTGTACCTTTTTGGGCAGTGTGGCTCAGTGGGTTCGAGCTGAAGTCCTCACAGGGAGCTTGTCCCTGTGTAACTGGCGCTTGTTTTAAGCAACTAGTCTTTCCTTTTTTAGGGTTGAGGCAATAATCACCGCGTGGGCAGTAAGTAGCTCTCTTCTATCTATGCTATATTTGTTCGCATGTTCAAACAGTAGGTAGATAAGCTAGGCGTATCTGTGATTATTTATTAAGCTTATTACAGAGTACTAACCTGCTCTATTATTGTTAGTGGTAGGCTCGTCGCGCTCGCAGTTCTCTATCTAGCAGCTCTGTCTTGTAGGTAGGCCCTAGACTCTCCGCTGATACACGCGTCTCCTGCCTGCCTTATCTGCTTGCGTTAATCTTTAAGAAGGTATTAGAACAAGTAGCAAAGTAGGTCTTGGTAGATTATTAAGATCCTTACTATCTACTAGCTCGCTCCCTTCTTCTATAGTTAAGTGCACTTCCTGTAAGCCACTAGTTAGATTATCCTCCTTATTAGGAGCTTCCCCGCCTATACTAAACTGCTCTAGTTTAGGTGTTTAGTTAGGGGAAAGTAAACCTGTTTCTTGGCGTTGTTCTGCATAGATCTCTAGCAGCTTGCTGGCTAAGCTTGCCGCGCGTGCAGTATCTATCCTAGAGGCTCCCTCTCTACTAGACTAGCCTTCTAGCAATTAAGGTTCTCCCTAAGTGTTACCCCTGAGCTAGTGCTTAGTAGACAAGCTAAGCAATAGGTCTCTTTGTTTAAGGGGGAGCTCTATTGCTTCTCCTACCTCTATCTTATTAGGTTTATGTAGAATATCTACAACTACTTCTGCTTCTTAGACTGTAAGGGCTAATAACTTATCTAATTTATTGTAAAAGAGCTCCTTATTAAAGGTTACGTTACGCGTTGTAATTACCTAGTTTAGTTTAGGGACCTATATCTAGTATATGTTAGAAGCTTAGTACCCTACTAAGTATCTAATATAACCCCTTAGAGTTACTTTAAAGCTTCTCTGCTTACGCCTAGCTGCTTGTTCCCTGTTTAGGGGATACGCTCTGCAGCTATAGGCGTATATCCTGCTCTAATTAGGTCTTAGATTAGCTGTTAGTGCTCTTACCTGCTTAGGTTTGTACCAGCAGAAATAGTAAGTAAACTAGCAATTAAGCTCTTTGTTTAGGCTCTAGAGCTTGTTTAAGTAAGTTAGACTTATGTTATAGAGCTATGTTGCTGCTGCTACAACCTCTAGCTAGAGCTTCTTAGGTAGGTTTGCACTGCTCCTTATTTTAATAGATTTAGTAATTATTTCCTGCCCTGCTCTTTCTGCTGCCCTGTTTAGCTTGTGGGTATATAGAGGTATACGCTTGATATCTATTCCCTTATTAATCGCCCAGCGCTTATATTAGGAGCTCCCTTGCTATAGGAGAGTAGCAGTATTATTATCTTAACTTATCTTGCAGATACAGAGCTTGTACTAGGTACGTACCTAGCTTAAGAAACTTATAAGTACCCTTAGTATCTCTACTTAAGTCTTCCCTAGAAGTAAGTACGTAAAGAGCTTCCTACTATAGTACTCCTTAATTAAAAGTATCTATAATTTGCTACTCCTTCCTATAGGCATATTAAACAGATCCTAGCTAATTCTCTAAAAGGGTTTAGCAGGTTTTTCCTATTTCTATTAAGATATAACTTGCTTGGCGTAGGTTATTAAGCAGACCTTACAATCTTTTAAAGCGTGCTGTTAATGTGTACGCTGCGCGCTTGTTTTACTAGTGCCTTTAGAGCTTCTAGGCCTAGATATCCTGCTCTAGCGTGCTAGAGGTGTTTAGTAGAGCTTTGTAGGTAAGACTTATACAATTGTTTTGTTACTGCGTTAAGGATTAGTAGGTAGTAGGATAGTAGCTTGTATTTAAAGAAGGTGAGGTTGTAAGCGCGCTTAAGGGTAGCACATACAACGCTCCTATTTAGATTGTTAATATACCCTACTTAGAGCGAGCTGTCCAGCCCTAAGTACTAAACTCCTTTCTCTTAGAGGCGTGCCTTAGAAATAATGTTAACGTGGAAACCTTCTACTACTACTACATCCTTAAGGAGCAGGTCTTCTGTATACAGGCTGCGCTTTCTGTGTAATGTGTTTTTGAACAAATAAGCTCCTTGTCCTACTACTAGAAACGCTTGTGTGCCTGCCTCTACAGTGTTAGTAGAGTTAGCTGGGCGAAATAACCTAGGTACAAGCTAATCTGCGCTGTTAACTAAGTGTATAGCTGCTCTATTATCTAAAATCGTACTCTCTAAGAGTAGATAAGCGTTGAAATCTATAAGGTTGTAAACCCTAGGTTTCTTAGCTAGGTTGCTTAGTTGCATTATTTTTAGATTAATTATTTTTGGATTAATTAGAGCGGCCTGTACATTGCCAGGAAACTTAACTTTAGGTAGGATACCTTTTGCTAGTAGAGCTGTTATCGCTAATAGAGCTTTTAGGGTCTAATTAAGCTGCTTAATTGCCTTCCTAGTATCTGTATACTCTTGGCTCTTGAGCCTCTAGAGAGTATCCTTGCGATGGCTTTTGCTTATGTAGATAGGCAGTAAGGAGCTCCCTCTAACTGCTGTCTCTAGGCGTTAGCAGTTAGTTAGTTTCTACTTATAAGTTTCTCCTTTTTGTTTACAAGGGCAGGAGTACCCACTTAAGCTCTTAGAGTTAGTAGCAGGAGCTTAAGTAGTATCTGTTTAGCTTCTAAACGTTGCAAATACTTCTAGGTTATCTTTCCCTGCTCTTATAGTGTGCTTATGCATTAAACTACTAAAGACCCTACTTACTTTGTCTAAATTAAGTAAATTAAGCCCTAGGATACTATCCTAGATAATCCTTTAGTTTATAGTACAAGCCTAATCTAGGGCAATCCTATAACTTAAGGCATCTAAGAAATCCTGCACAGTAAGCGCCCTATTAACCTCTAGAAGCTTGTATAACTTAGCTCTTCTATAGAGGTATAACTACCTGTTGTACTAGTCTTGTAGAGCAGCTCTTAACTGTTTAGCCGCTCTAAGATGCTATTAGTATTCTGCCCTAACCTAGTTCTAGGTGCTAACATCTGTTAGAGCGAGCTCCTCTTTTAGTGCTTATATAAGCGATTGCAGCGTTATAGTGTTATTAGTAACAAGCTTTACTATTACTAGTAAGAGGATTAATAGCAATACTATTGTGTTAACCTAGTTCCAGATCTTCTAAAGGCGCTCTGCCTTAGCAGCCTACTTGCTTGCTCTAATCTTGTATCTAAGGAGCTCCTTGTTATAGTTCTTAACGCTCGTTTGGCCTAGAGGCTTGTTAGGTTAGGTGCTCTGGCTTTAAGTAGATTGAGCTAGTAGTTAAGTAGGGAGCAAGCCTATAATAGGTAGTTTAGGCGCTCCTTTGTGCATGCCTAGGGCGTCTTTAGCGTCTAGATCTACTATATCCTATACGTCACAAAGCTTAGCGTGCCACGTAAGTTAGATGTACTAATTAGGCTAATTAGATCTTGTTTTAAGCTAATAGGGTCCTGTAGGGACACCTAAGAGAGCTTGCTTATTGTAGTTAATAAGCTCGCCTATAGTGGCGTTTAGTAGGGATAGAAAGATAATTAGGTAATTAGAGCAGTTAAGCTAAGTCTAACAAGCTCGTTTACTAAGTGCGCAGGGAGATCTACTGTGCTTAGGAAGCTAGGCTTATAACTGTAACAGAGCTTGCAGGACTATACTTAAGTAATTAATTAATTTAATTAGTGTCTATTTTTCTATATAGAACGTGCTGCTTAAATACAAATAAAATGTGTAGGTTACATGATCTCGCTTAACGAGCGTTTAGCCAGTATTAGGGCCGCTCAGAACTAGCGTTGCTAGGGTAGAGCGGCTTAACCAAATTAGCACGCTCTGTTAGAAAACGAGCTGCGTATGTAACTCCACACGCTCGGTTGCGCAACATCTTTATATTAGTAATTAAATTTAATTGTAAGGAGCTAACCTCTAAGGGAATTTGCTAGTAGAATATAAGATAAATTTAATAGAGAACAACCTCTAGAGCAGAGGTTACAGAGTTTTTATAACTCTGTTTTAGAGGTGTTGGCTCTGTAGCGGGGCTTTGGCACTTACTGGGCCTGCAAGCTAGAGTAAGGCCGAGGCGGTGTACGCCAAGGAGCCAGCACCTAGGCCTAGCCCGTTACACCTACTAGCAAAACACAACCTACTAGCAAAGTTGCAACCTACTAGCAAGGTTGCAACCTACTAACAGCAAAGTTGCGACCTACTAGCAAAAATACAACCTACTAATAAGGTTGCAATCTACTAGCAAGTCGCAACCTACTAGCAAAGTTGCAACCTACTATCTAGAGTTTTTAAGTATACTAAGATGTTATTAAGGTATACTACTACTGTCTTATCTAGGTGTACTCTTAACACGTTGTTAACTAGAGCCTAATATGTAGCTAGCGCATTAGTAAGCCTAAAGGGTATAACTAAGTACTTATAATAGCTATATTATTTTTAGAATACTATCTTCTATTCTTTACCTTCCTTAATCTATATAAAGTTATACACTTCTCTTAAGTCTAACATAATAAAGTACTAAGCTCTATCTAACTAGTCCTGTAACTCTAGGATATTTAGTAATAGATATTATTTTTTAATTATAATGTTGTTAAGCTTATAGAAATCTACACATAGTCTTAACATGCTATCTTTCTTTAGTGCAAAGAGTATTAAGAATCCTACTAGTAATTCTAATTCTTAGATAAATCTCTTCTTAAGATTCTCTTGAATGTATACGCGTAATATTTTAAGTTCCTTTACTAATAATCTATATATTAGCCTAAAAGGTAGTTTCTTTCCTTCCTATAACTTAATCCTATAATCCTAAGGCTTATACTTAGGTAGCGCTTTTATTATTAACACTTCCTAAAACATTTATACCTACTATAAATTAATATTAAGGATATTAAGAGGCGCACTATTCTTCTTCTTAACTTTTGCTTTGTAATCTATAAGGTATTTAGTATCTATAGAGTTAACTACTTACTTTAGGCACGTCTTGTTTAAAAGATATTACTAATCTCTTTCTTATCTACTAGCTGTGTTGTAAGCTGCGTAGGCCTTAATATAGTTATACTATATCTATATTGCTTTAGGAAAACCTATTAAATTTACTAATCTATATTAGGATTATATTTCTATAACTAAGGAAGTCTTAATATAATATTATAAGTAGCTATTATAAAAACATCTACGGTTATCCTTTCTTAGTATCCTTATATAGTAAGGTTGTCTGCAACTACTTTGTGTGTAATCTAGGATCCTTTAGGCATAGGTTCTCTATTAGTAACTATAAGCTTATAGGTATATTACTTATAAGTAGGCTATAGTGTAGCTATCTCTATAGCTTGTAGTTATATATAGTTTAATTATGCTCTATAGTCTAAGAGTGCCTTTATCTATCTTCTTTTAATCTAAACAGGTAGTCTTATTAATATAGAACTAGCTCCTATAAGGTTAAGCTACTGCGTGCATAAGCTTCTAAAAAAGCCTTATATATCCTAAGTCTAAATTTATTTTCTTCTTTAATCTAGAAATAAGTTCTATAGTTAGGATTTAAGAATACTTACTAGTTAACATTCTTATAGGCGTTATTAATTACTAACTGTATTATAATAATGTCTGTAGGGTTATCTATTCCTAGGAAGTGTTACCTTAAGTGCTTATCCTATAGGTGTACTGTATAGAGGTTATCCTTACACAAATACTACTATAGGTAGTAACTTAGATGTTGTATAGGGAACTATCCTCTTCCTAACTTATTACTATAGTGTATCTAATACTAATTAAAGGCTTATGTAGTCTATGTAAGCGCAGCGTGTTTAGGATTCTCTATATCTAGGCTGTACTGTCTTTAAGAGTTTATATTAGTAATAGGTATTTACCTAAAGTTAGATTCTAACTTCTTTAGTAGATTACTTTTGCATATATCTATGTTTTCTTTATAGTTAACTTCCTATGTAACAGGCTAGGCCTAGGTGCTAACTCCTTAGCGTACACCGCCTTAGCACTACTCTAGCTCACACTATCCAGCATGGACTAGAGCCCTGCCACAGAGCTAACGTGTCTAAAACAGGGTTATAAAAACTCTGCAACCTCCGCCCTAGAGGATATTCCCTATTAAATCTATCTTGTATTCTACTAGCAAATTCCCTTAGAGGTTAGCTCCTTACAATTAGATTTAATCTCTAATACAAGGATTAATAAGTAAGACGTTTAACAACGCTGCTAGGCGTCTAGGCAAATACAGCATTAAGCTGTGCGCTAGTAACAACAATTAATTAGATGTTAGGACTAAGCTCTAGAACCTCGCTACCTTATTAGTACTAGAGGAATAGCAGGAGGAGCTACTAGCCTACGTACTAGAACGCCTAACTACCTATCTATTATAGGCAATCCTACCTAAGGATGTAGTAACTATTACTAACAGTAAGGTCCACTCTACTATAGACCCTAACTAGGACCTGCAAAGAGAAGACATAAGTAAAACTATACAAAGGTTAGTTAAAGCCTAGGTTTAAGCCTACGTTGCATCTATAAGCTTGTTAAACTATAGCGTAACACCCCCTACCTCTATATAAACAAACAATAACAAGCTAAATAAGGCTATAAAGCTACCTAACATAGGTAAGTTTAGTAGTAACTAACGTGCATACTAGACGTTTAAGTCCTAGATAAAGGATAAGTTAAAGTCTATAGGGGACTAAGAAGCTGTCCTAGGGATTGCCTATATATTTAACAGACTAGAAGGACAAGCCACGCAGGTTAGCTTATTATAGAAGGACTATAACCTAACAGGTATAACAACGCAGTTCTAGAACTTCTTAGACAATTAGTATAAGGACTCCCTATTTAAGGAGCATTCTTAGCAGAGACTCTAGACTATTACTATAAAGAAAAGTAACTAGAGTGTTAAGTCTTTTAATATAGAGTTTATCTAGCTAGCCTACAACGCTACTAAAGAAGACAACACAAAGAACCTTAAGACTAGGTACATGTCTGCACTCTATCTAGACCTCTAGGACAAGATAGTGTTAGTAGACATCCTAGATAACTAGGATCTCTAGAGCCTTATAGCTAGAGTCCTAATAGTAGAAGTTAACCTCTGTAGGTCTAAGGCATAGACAAATAACACTTTTAGTTATTACACACAAAGGACAAACCTAGATAGTATAGACTAGGAACCTACTAAGGTCTACTGTAGAAGGATTAAATTAGAGAACTAATAATAAGTAGAGTAGCAACCTTAAGAGGTTATAGACTAAAGGAAGGCTACTAACACCTGTCTAAGATATAGAAAGAAAGGCTATTACTTAGACAGATGTAAACTAGCCCTAGCCAAGAGGCTAGAGAATGTCTAGGTTAGGAGTATAACTGTTAAGGTTTCTAAAATTAACAACTTAAGCAATAAGGATTTAGAAAACTAGAAACTCCTGTTTAAAGGCGTAAATAGGAGTTTAGAAGAGAAGTTATAAAGAAGAAAGAACTGTTCTAGGAGTTCTATTAACAGTAGCTAAATAGCAAGCCTATATTACTACATGTAATAACACAAGATAACACTATAGCACACACATTAATTAATACTAGGTGTTTAACATATAGTATAGTCTCCTCTAAGTTTATATTACAAAACAACTTACAACGTACTCCTATGTATAGACGTAAAGTATTAGGTATAGCTAGGAAAGTAACCTAGATAACTAATGTTATAAAGATAAAGATTAACATAGATAGCTATAGAGAGGTCCTCTAGGCATATATACTAGATAGGGAAAGAGAGTATAACCTTATCCTAGGAAGACTATAGATAGACAAGAACAAAGTTACTATAGCACTAGCTAAGAAATTGCTGTTTATTTACTTCTCTTAGACTTAAGTAAGAAGCAAGGAGGGCGTCTGCCCTAATTAACTGCCTAAACTAGTTAGCCTAGAGCTGTACTAGACGCTAAGGAAGAGGTCCTAGATAGACTAGAACATAGAACTGTTTGCTGCGTTAATAGCTAATATCTAGAAGGCCTTAAAGAAGAAAGAGCTAATAGACCCCTAAGCCCTTCTCCTAGATTACCTAAAGGATAAATTTAGGATATTTATAAAGGAGGAAGCAGACAAGCTTGCGCTACACTAGGGTCCTAACATAGATTATACAATTAAGCTAATTAAACAGAACAGTAAACTAGTAATAGTACTATAGGGACTACTATATAACATGTCCTGCAAGGAGCTCTTAGTGCTCTAATAATAACTTACTAGTTACTTAGATAAGGGCTTTATCTAAGTTAGCAAATCTAGTGCTTCTACTCTAGTACTGTTTGTTAAGAAACCTAGTAGGGGTCTCTAGTTTTGTGTTAATTATTAAGCACTAAACGCAATTACTAAGAAGGACTAGTACCTACTGCCCCTAATCTATAAGACTCTCTTATAGATATTAAAGGCGACGTAGTTTACTAAAGTAGACATTATCTAAGCCTTCTACAAGATTAGGATCGCTAAGGGAGATAAATAGAAGACAGCCTTCTAGACAAGATTTAGACTCTATAAGTAGCTAGTAACACTATTTAGACTTGCTAACGCCCTAAGTACGTTCTAATAGTATATTAACTAGGTCTTAAGGGAATATCTAGACAAATAGTGCTCTGCCTACGTAGACAATGTCTTAATCTACTCTAATAGCACCTAAGGGGAGTATAAGGTTAAAGTTAAGGAAATTATCTAGAAGCTAGGAGCTGTAGGTTTGCACCTTAACGTAGGGAAGAGCAAGTTCTCTATTAAGAGTACTAAGTACTTAGGGTTTATTATTAAAGCTGGTAAGGGCATCTATATAGATTCTGCAAAGGTTGCTACTATAAAGTTATAGGAACCCTAAGGACAGTAAAAGGAATCTAGAGCTTTCTAGGGTTTGCGAACTTCTACTAACAGTTTATTAACTAGTTCTCTAGCATAGCAGAGCCTCTTACACGCCTAATAGGAAAAACGCAATCTTTAAATAGGGGAACCCTAGCAGTAAGCCTTTAATGCTATAAAAGCTATATTTACTAGAGAACTAGCACTTATAAACTTTAACCTAGATTTAGAAATAGTGTTAGAATATAACGTATTAGGGTAGGTAATAGGAGGAGTACTCTCCTAATATAGGAAAGACAAGGTACTTTGTATAGTAGCTTACTTCTTAGCTAAGAACTCTAAGGTAGAAGTAAACTATACTATCTACAATAAGGAAATGCTAGCAGTAATTAAGTGCCTCTAGGAATAGAGCACAGAACTAAAACAGGTGAAGAAATTTACAGTTATTACTAATTATAAGAACTTAGAGTATTTCTGCAAAGCTTAACTTCTTTTAGAGAGACATGTCTAATAGTTAAGCCTCCTTAGCTAGTTTAACCTTACCTTTGCCTATAGGCCTAGCAAGGTTAATAACTAAGCAGATGCGCTCTTAAGGAAAGAGGAGGACCTTCCCCTATCTATAGGAGATAAGAGGACTAAGACTAGACGCTTCTAACTGTTAAAACTATTTACATAGGTAGTAAGGACTAACCTAGGAGATAACTCTACTAATAATATACAAGTTTTCTCCTCTAGACTACGCAGAGTAGACTAACTCCTCCCTATAACATACTAGAATAAATACCTACAGTAGGAACACTATTAGGAACTAGACTAAGCGCGTTTAGAGACGCCTCTAGTTAGAAACCTAGAACTATACAATAGCATTAAGGAATTTAAAACGCTTTAGGAGAGTGCTGCTAGAGATAATAAGACTTACTAACTTGCTAAGTTATCTATCTCTTTAGGAGCCTAGAAGTTTCCTGCATAGCTTAACCTTAAAGTTTCTCTTACTAAGTGCTCTATAGATAACAGAGACTAACTATATTACTGCAGGAGAGTATAGGTTCTAAACTCTAATACCCTTAGGACTAGAATTATTAATAATGCCTATTATTTACTAATTATAGGCTACCTAGGACAAGGAAATATGTACGCAATCCTCTCTTAATTATACTTCTAGCTAGGAATGTTAACTGCCCTACGCTAGTACGTAGAGAACTGCAACATCTATAAGAGAACAAAGCTATAGAGAGAACTAAAGCAAGGACTCCTTAAACTCCTCTCCTTACCTAATAGGATCTAGAAGGAAATTTCTATAGACTTTATAATAGACCTCTCTAAAAGTAATAGTAACTATAATCTTATAGTTATTATAGACAGACTCTCTAAAGACGTTATCCTAGTCCCCTTGCTAGACCTATTAGTAAAGATAGTTACCTATGCATTTATATCTAACGTAGTAGCCTACTATTATTTGCCTAATGCAATTGTCTCTAATTAAGGAACGCAATTCCTTAGTAACTTCTAGTAGATAATATGCTAACTGCTAAAGATTACAAAGAGACTCTCTACAGCCTTCTACCCCTAAACTAACAGGAGCACTAAGCGTATAAACTCTGTAGTAGAGGCCTACTTAAGAGCCTATATTAACTAGGCCTAGGATAATTAGTCTGCTTAGGTGCTAGTAGCCTAGATTACAATTAAAGGTTAGGTAGCTATATCTACTAGCTTTAGCCTATTCTTCCTCTAGTATAGTTATAATATAGATCTAGTCTAGATAGACCTAGACTTAATAGTAGAGTTATTATACTAACACGTAAGAGAACCTACTAGAGCTATAGCAAGTATAGTATAGAAGTTTACTAAAATAGTTAACTTTGTTAAAGCCTAGATAGTAGAGGCTTAGTAGATATAGGAACAGCAAGCTAATGCACACTAAAGGGAAGCCCCTAGCTAAAGGTTAGAGACAAAGTCTAGCTAAAGCTAGAAAACTTTTTCTTAAATAGCTAAGCAAGTAGGAAGCTAGATTAGAAGAACTAGAAGTATATAGTTATAGAGGTTATTTCTCTATATAACGTTAAACTAGACGTTAATAGTAAAGTCTACCCTATCTTCTATATTAACTAGCTTAAGTTATGCCTATAGAACCCCCTTTATAGGCAATTAAATAGCAACCCCTAGCCTAGCCCCTAATTATTACTAATAATAATAGCACGTCCTCTAAGGAATAGAAAGTTAACTCTATCTATAGGGAATAATAGTCTAGAAGGGGGTAAGAGACGTAAATACCTAGTATAATAGGAAGGCTATGCTAGCAAAACATAGGAAAGGGAAGATGTTTGTAAAGACCTAGAGGCCCTAGACAGATAGTTGTCTGTAACAAGAGACAGGAGGGATAGAGATAGGAACTTGCCCCTAGGATTCTAGTTAGAATCCCTAGAGGGGCATAATTAGTCCTCTTACGCCTAGTAGGAGAGGAGGGGGAGGAGTAAGAGGGGGAACATGTATAAGTAAGGGAGGAAAGACACTAGTTTGTTAAGGAGATTATTTGTTGCATTAGCCTATCCTAAGGGATAGACTACCCTAGATAGGGGCTATATTATTATAAAGAGAAAGGGCTAGGAGCCTAGGTATTATCTAGCTAGAAAATTCTAAACGCTATAGATAAAAGAAGATCTAAGCGCTACCTATAGCAGAACCCTTACTACTACTATTGTCCTTATTACCTCCTATAGCGTTAGCAATATCCTTAATAAGTATTTAGGCAAAGTCCTTATATCTAGGGGTAGGGAGAAGCTTAAACTACTTATAGAAGTTAGCCTTAAAGTAGATAAAGCGCGTAAGCAGCGCTAAGTTAATAGTAAGCTATATTAAGTAAGAAATTAGCAAATACCTAGAAAATAGGTAAGAAAAGAGGGAAATAACTTACTAGAGTCTTAACTTAGACTACTATCTCCTTAGCAGTAATAGTAGTACGCTCTGCAAAGACTATAGCAGCAGAGGGATAAGCCTTAATCTCTTTAACCTTACTCTTATACTTAGACTATTTAGTCTTGTAGCTAGTAGCAGTTAAGTAAGTGTTAGGCTAGGATAGAAGGTTAGTATAACGTAGGAGGTTTATACGCTTCTTAAGGACTGCCTAGATAGGCTTAATAACCTTTAGAAGCCTTACAGAGTTGCCCTTACTAAACTGCAAGAACACGTAGTACTTGTTTAGCGTCCTCTAGGTCTTACGTAAGGCCTAGCTAATAATTAGTAGAAGGAGAGAACACTAAGAAATAGTAAATAGGAACTTACCTTGTAGCAGTAGGCGTAAGCAAGGATGCAGCTAGCGCAGCTAGTAGAGCAACTGCTAGCAGAGAAAGTATAGACCTGTCTAGCTAGCGTATAGTTAATATAGACCTTAGGGTCTTTAAAGCTGCTAGCGCGTTAGGTACGCAGAGACTACTTACCTTAATCTGTAGCCTACTTACTAGTAGGAGGAGCGTTATTAAAGGCTTCCTTAATCTTATTGTTATTAAGAATAACATCTTCTACTGTAAGCTTTGCCTTCTTAACTAAGCAAGTTGTAGGAGGGGTAGGATCTGCAGAAACACTAGTGCGACTCTAGACAAGGTAAAAGAGTTAGTAGAATAGGCAGACTGTAGGTAAGAGTAGGGTAACTTACCTACTTGCCTTATAACTTCTTAGTAGGGGAACGCAAGATAGTAGGAGACTTAGGAGGCGCTATAATTAAATAAGGCTAGGTGTTAAGGCCTCTTTTTATAGGGGTGGCACGCTATTAAGCATTAGAAGGTAGAGGATAATATTGCAGGTTAAGGATAGATAAATCGCTACTAGAGGAGTAGAGTAATTTACTTGTGTTATATAGTTACGCTACCCCTATTCCTTAATTAGGCCATACTGGCCTTGTAGGGAACTATTAGAGTTAGCAGTCCTAATAATATCCCCCTTCTAGGGTAGCTCGCCCTAAGCAACAGATATTATAGGTTTTTAGGTAGAGTAGGTAATTATAGGCTGTTGTAGACTAGACAGTAACAGAGTTATAGGGGAGTAGTACTTTAGTAGTTAGAGGTATTCCCTTAAGCTTATGCGTAGGTTTAGGCAGCTCTACCTTTACCTTCCCTTTTACCTTTACCTTTACCTAAGGGTTACGCTACTGCCTAGAAAATAAGTAGGGCAACACGTTGCTAGTACAGTGCCTAGATATGCCTAACGTTATCCCCTATTTTAGTCTATTATTCCTATATACTACTCTAAATTTTAGTAAGTTAGTGCTTTTCTTCTGCTAGGATAAGTTCCCTTTGCTAATCTAGGATAACCCCTAATAGGTTATTATAGGTTGTTCTAACTCTATAGGCAGCTAACTAGATTCTCTAGGCTCTAACAATTTCAAACGCATATCCCCTAGCCCCCTAGCACGTTGCACTGCACCTTACTGCCCTCTAGACATCTAGGCTACTTAAGATTATAGATCTAAACGCTGTAGGCAATAATATAGCGCACAATAGCGTGTAGTTATTCTAGGTCTGTGTTTAGTGTATCTGTAGCTTTGCTATAGGCTAGCATAAGCATTATAGCAGGACTAGTTATGTCTATATCTAAATTACCCCTACTAATATTAACTTATATAAGGCATAGCTGTTATAGATAGACTTAGGTAAGTTAGAGCAGGTTATGCGCTGCTTCTAGTGCTTCTCTTCTAACTAGGAGTGCATTACTGTGTGTATTCCCCTCCTTTAGCCTAATTATAACCCCTTATAGGTTATAACTAACTCTAACAGCTCTATTTAAAGCATAATAGTAAATTAGCTAAGATTTACAATATTCTCTAGGCCTTAGAGTTTGGTATCTAGGACCTAGACTAGGATATAGTTAATAATAAGCTCCTGTAGCGCCTATTAACTAAGATAGAGAAGAAGGCGTCTAAGTTTAAGCTTATGTCCCTCTATTAGCCTATTTCCTAGGCCTATAGTTAGTAAGTTATTCTTTTTAAGTTGTTTTAGTCTATTATAGGTTATTCTTACACCTCTAGTAGCACTTACATCCCTTACGCTGCTTACCTCTATCTGTATACTAGTGCTATTGCTAATAATAAGGACTCTTGCTCTAAGTTCTGCCTAGACTAACATTAGCGCAGCAAGAAGGCTGTGTTAGTATATGCTAAGGCTAGCAAACGCACCCTTAAGGCTACTATTACTAATAGGGTTGCTAAGGAGACTAATTTACTACGCAAGCGGGTATATATACTTATCTTGTTTCTAGATAGACTATTCTAACTTATTATAGGCTAAGGTTTGTAATTATACTCTAAACCCTAGTTCTAAGCATAGGAAGCTAGGTAATGCTTTAGTTGCTAAGATAGCTATGCTTGTAAGGGAGAAAGGCTTTGCTACTAGCGCTAAGAAGGGCTCCCTGTCTAAGAAGATCAAGACTCTATAGAAGAGGCTAGATAAGCATAATAAGGTTTAAGAGTAGTAAGAGCGTGTTATAATAGGTTGTAATAGACTATTATAGCTAGTATAATAACATAACTATAAATAATTTCTATAGTTAGATTTCTCTAGAAATCCTAGATATATCTAAGCTTTTAGCTTAAATTTAATAGAGTACTTACTTTAATATCCTATATTCTCTTCTTATAATCATAGAAGCTTTATGCCCTTATAGATTAAACTATTATAATTTAGACTAGGTTCTTGTAGTCTATAATAGATAATTATAGATCCTAAGAGATGCTTATAAGTTAGGCTAAGGTAATCCTAGAGTATAACGCTGTTAAACACCCTAAAAACCCTGTAGGAAAACTAGTAAAGGTACGTTGTCTCCTTAGGATCCTCTTATTACCTTTGCTTATCCCCCTTCTTCTTTAGGGGTTGCCCTTAACTCCTACAAGGCTTTTCCTTTCTATTCCTCTTAGGCTATATACCTTTAGATTTCTAAAATTATTAGAGGATGTTACTAGAGATATTTTAACTAGGCTCCTAGGAGTTCTCTTTGTCTCTATAGCTAGTCTATTTAACTAGATATTCCTACTAGTTATATTCTCCTTTGCGTCTATCTAGTATAGTGTCTACTTTATAGATATTATTACTATACTTACATAGTGTGTCTATAATTAGGACCTCTAGGTGTAGAATAAGACCTTTTAGATTATAAGGCTCTAACAATAATGTATAGAAGACTAGATATACGCTCTGTAACCCTAGAAGGTTAACTTTAAATGCTGTTAGACTATACTAGTCTACTATATAACCTAGACCTAGGTATTTCTAGTTAAGCTTTTTCTTAGTTCTTATTAACCTAATGTGCTAATTTAACACTATTACTTAATTACCTACTTTAAACGTATATACTAAGCGTTTCTTATCTACGTATAATTTCTAGTATTTATTTATAGTAATAATTTTCTTCTTACACTCTTGTTGTAAAGTAATAACTTTGCTAGCTACTTATTCCCCTAGAGGTAATTCTCTGTTGCTATAAGGCATACTAGGCTAGTTAGAACTAATAGGATCTATACTATAGTATGCTCTAAATAGAGTAGTGCCTATAGTTGTATATATGCTATTGTTATACGCAAACTCTGCAACTAATATCTATAGACTCTAATTGTCTTGTTCTAGGCAATAGTAGCACTGTAGGTACTGTTTAAGTGTCTAGTTCTGTCTTTTAGTCTGCCTATCTGTCTATAGGTAATAAGCGGAAGTTAACACCCTTCTTAAGTTTAGGTAGTGTTAGAAAGTCTCCTAGTGTTTAGCTGCTATAAATAGGCCTCTATTAGATATTATTTTCTTTAGGACACTATATAGGCGTATAACTTCTCTTATCTAGGATTAGGCTAGGTCTGTACTATCCTAATTAGCTCTAGCTAGGATATAGTAAGCTATTTTAGTAAGTCTATATACTACAACTAAGATAGCGTTGTATACCTAGTTGCTTAGGCAACTTAGAGGTAATTCTATAATAAAATCTATAGTAACTTCCTCTTAGGCTGCGTTTAGTAGAGGTAAGGGTGCTAGGAGACTATATAGCTTATAACGCGCTAGGGTTACCTTCTTACATACTAGGCAGCTTTTATAATAGTCTCTTATATCCTTCCTTATTCCCTTCTACTTATAGTGTTGTTAAAGCTTTTCTATTGTCTTCTTACCCCTAAGATATCCTCTAAGTAGGTTATTATAGCATTCTTAGAGAGCCTTAGACTTCTCTTCTAGAGTAGTTAAGTGCCTTAACACCTTGTTATCTATAACTAATTGTTTTAGGTTATTATAGTCTGTTTTAGTATTGTATCTATTAGAGGTTACATCTAAGGCTAGTTCTACTATAGACTCTTCCTTATAGTTATGCAGATCCCTAGTTACAGTACTTTCCTTTACTTAGAATTTCTAGAGGGCTTTAACAATTTCTAATTGTTTTTTAGACCTTAGAGATGTCTGTGTTGTAACAGCTAACACTAGGAAGTTATTCTTTCCTTTAGAGGAGAATAAATCTTAAAGGGGTTGTATAAAAGCTTTGTTGTACTTTAGTAAAGGTTTCTCTAATTCTACCTTATAGTCTAGTCGCCTTAAGGGTCTATCTGCAGAATTAGTAGTTCCTAGTTAGTAGGTAAGGATAAAGTTAAACTAAGCTAAGGCTAGATAGGACTAAACCTAGCGATAGTTAAGGATCTTATTTTCTATAAACTATTTTAGATTCTTATAGTCTGTAAGAACTTTAAAGTGTATACCTTTAAGGTAGTAGCGCTAGTGTTCTAGACTCTTAATAATAGCTAGCAGTTCCTTATTATAGGTATTGTAATTGTATTCTACTTAGATTAATTTACAAGAAAAGAAACTAATTAGCCTCTATTAACCTATTCTGTCTTCTTCTGTTACATTTTAACTTAATATGCCTAAGATTATGCCTCCTAACGCGTCTACCTCTACTCTTGTTTTCTAATAAGGATTAAAGTAGGAGAGTATAGGAACTTAGGTAAAAGCGTCTTTAAGCTTCTAGAAAGTAGATCTACCTTTTTGCTAATATCTATTTTCTAGCTTTCCTCTCTTCTTATTGCTAGACCCCCTCTAGCAGACCCTAGGGTCTTATAGGTTATTTCAGTTAATAGTAAGGCTAATTTAGAGAATATATAGATAAATTGTTAATAGTAGTTTATAAAGCTAATAAACACTTAAATATTGTAGACTGTTTGTAGTTGTAGCTACTCTTAGATTATTTTTACCTATTCTAGGTTAATACTAACCCCTTTAGAGCTAATTACGTATCTAAGATACTCTATGTGTTAAGTGTGCTACTTACACTTACTAAGTTTAATGTATAGCTTAGACTCTTATAGTCTTTATAGTACATCCTTTACATACTATATGTAATCTTCTTTTATACTAGAGTAGATTAGGATATTGTCTAAATAGATAATGTAATATATGTTAACTAATCCTATAAGAGCATAGTTAATATATGCTTAAAACTAGGCAGGGGCGTTAGTTAGGCTAAAAGGTATAATAGTATACTTATAGTGTCTGTATCTAGTATAGAAAGCAGTCTTCTACTTATCTCCCTCTATAATATAAATCCTATAGTAGGCCTCTCTTACATTAAGCTTAGTAAAATACTTTACCTAAGAGAGCCTCTCTAGTAACTCTGTAATTAGGGGTAGTAGGTGTTAGTTCTTAACTATAACCTTATTAAGGCCCTAATAGTTAATATAAAGTCTTAGGCTGCTATCTTTCTTCTTAATAAAGAGTATAAGTGCCCCTACTAGAGACTTTAACTAACGTATCTATCCTCTTACTATATACTCCTAAAGATAGTTTTAAAGTATCTCTAGCTTAGTTACTAAGAGGTTGTATAATAGTTAGTAAGGTAGAACACTATTAGGTGTTAGAGTTATAGACAGATTATAGTAGCTATGCTCTAGAAGACTCTTAGAGTCTTCCTCTAAGCCTACATCTGCAAACTCTGCATATCCTAGGGGTAAATAACCTATAGGGTTATCTTCTAACCCTCTATAGCCTACAAAGTTAACAAGGCACGCATAGACGTCTATATTAGGTTCTCTTATACTGCTCTTAAACTGCTTAGCGTCTTCTATAGCTACCTTTATAAACTAGATAACCTTATAATCCTTGTTCCTCTAAAAGAGTATACGTCTAGTAGCGTAGCTAATCCTTAGATAAAACATATTAATCTAGAGAAGACCTAAGTACACTAAGTATCTTTAAAGGTCTATTACTACAAATAGTACTTAATAGGTCTCTTTATAACTACGTAAATTAGTAATAGTTATATCTACTATTGTAGTACTATACACTGTTAATATACTCCTATCTACGCCTTTAGCTAGCAGCTTAGGCAGGGGGTCTACTTAGAGATTATATTCCTTTGCTAGCGTAGCTAACATTAAGTTTAGCTAGGAACCTCTATTAATTATAGCCTCTATAGGCTTAGAGGATTAAACTATACACTGTATAGTTAATAACTAAGAGAGATAGGAGTAAAGGGCTTCCCTTAATTTCCCTAAGTCCTATATTTCCTAGTTTAAGGCTATATAGGTAGAAAGATATAGAATTAATCCTTCTGCTCTTTCCCTTTTCCTAAACTAAGGTTTAAGCCTTCCTTTAATTCTAAAGTAGTTTCCTTCTAGTTAGCTGTAGCATCCTTATTCTTTAGAGGGCTTTAGCACTTAGCTATAGTATAACTAGGCTTTCTATAGTTATAATAGGTTAGACCTCTACCTTTGCCTTAGGTACCTGCAGTTTTGTGTAAGGATAGTCTGTTATAGTCCCTTTTAGCCTATTTACGTCTTTTTAGGGGTTTTTATATCCCTCTATCTTGTTACTCTTATTACTACCTTTTAGTAGCTACCTCTTTATAGGAGTGACTTTTGCCTCCTTGTCTAGATTCCTTCTGTAGTAGATAACGTTAGCATGTTCTTCTACTATTAGCAGAGTGTTGCGCCTATTAACTAGGAGTAGGAACAGGTCTCTCTAGATATCTTTGTGCAGAGATAAAATGTACTCTATTACTTAAAGCTCTAGAGTTTAGGCTAAACCTATTTCCTCCTATAAGGGTTAAAAGGCATCTAGCAGATCTGTAGGTAACTAATTTAGCTTTTGCTAGATTTGCTTAAGAGTCTTATAGGCTTACTGTTTCTATTCTAACAGCATTTCTAGAGCGTTTAACATAACAGTTTTAAGTGTCTCCTAGGTTAGTTACTAGGATAGAGAACTTGTCTGTTCTATTATGTAATACAATTTCTATAGAGTCTTAAGTAGCTTAGAAAGGTATATTGCCCTAAAATCTACCTTTTAGTATTCTTTAGTAAAGTTTATAGGCAAATATAGGAAATATAACTTACAGTTACGTTCCTAGTAGTTATATTTAGCTCTTAACTTCTTATTATACCTTTAAGGTAGGTCTAGCTTTAGAAGGTTAGCTAATAGGCCTAAGGATATTATTGTAAGGGTCCTTAGTAGAGTTAAAGTTAGAGAGAGTACTAAGGTGTCTCTAACTTATATTTAGCCCTTAGTTAACAGAGTTAATTAATCTTGCTTTACCTCTAGGCTCTTTTTAACTAAGTGCGTAGGTCTGCTAGTTCCTAGTCTATTAGAGAACGTAGTGAAGCGTTCTAGACTATTATAGGTGTTTGTGGCCTAGGAGGAGTTGTTAACTAGCCTCCTAGTCTCTGCTTGTTTGCTCTACCCTTAGCTAGTCTAGAGTTCTCTGCAGCGTCCCTTTCTACTAAGGAAGGTAGGCTTTAGATGCAAGCAGTAGTAGAGTCTTCCTTAACAATAAATCTAGAGCGTACTAGTGTACCTAAGGGTTGTCTGCTTTTAGACTAGCTTACTTGTTAGCTCTATTGTCTAGTCTGCATTTTAATAACGTGTAATAGTAAGTAATTTAAATGTTAAGGCCTCTTTTTATAGAGGTAGCACGCTATTAAGCATTAAAAGGTAGAGGATAATATTACAGGTTAAGGATAGACAAATTGCTACTAGAGGAGTAGAGCGATTTACTTGTGTTATATAGTTACGCCACCCCTGTTCCTTAATTAGGCTATACTAGCCTCGTAGGGAACTATTAGAGTTAGCAGTCCTAACACTAGGCAGCTTAGCTAGACAAATAGATAGTAGTAGGATTGTAAGTAGAAGGCACGTAGACTTAGGACATAGTATAACAGAGAATGTAGAAAGTAGGGAGTAGGTAATAGAGTTGTTTTAACTAGGGCGCGCGTTAATAAATAAAGAATAAGTAGAGGGGTACTATAATAGGCTAGGCCTAGGTGCTAACTCCTTAGCGTATACTGCCTTAGCACTACTCTAGCTTGCACTATCTAGCATAGACTAGAGTCCTGCTACAGAGCTAACGTGTCTAAAACAGGGTTATAAAAACTCTGCAACCTCCGCCCTAGAGGATGTTCCCTATTAAATCTATCTTGTATTCTACTAGCAAATTCCCTTAGAGGTTAGCTCCTTACATCCTATATTTTAAAGTTATTCTTCTACTATTCTTCTTCTTTATATTTTACGTTCTAGAGCTATAATTATAGTATAGGTCCTTTGCTTACTAGGTTCTTATAGCATTTATAAGGCTAAAAGATAGTATATTTTTATTATTATTATTCTAACTCTTTCCTTATTTGTTTATTATAGAGTTATACTTCTTGTTCTATCTAGTGTAGATGTAATAATATATTAATTATAACACGTATAGAAGGTCTCTTCTTATATTCTTTAAAAGTCTTAGCTATTTGTTATAGTTCTTTGTCTATTATCTTGTATAAAGAACGTAGCTATGTATGCAAGGTCTCTTAGTATAGTATTAGGGCCCTATCTTAGTAAGCGCAGATTTTATCTACCTAAATAAACTCTAATTTAGAGTCTTCCTTAGCGCCTAGCTCTAGGTCTTCTATAAGTTAGCTTACTGCATTAGTAATAACATTCTATTTGTTATTAACGTTAGTACCTTCTATTACCTTGTCTTAGGTCTTACAGATAAGTACATTTAGCTGTTAGACTACTCTATTAGTCTATTATTAACAGTTCCTAGTAATATAGCCTAGTTTGCTACATATATAGCAAGTACGCCCTAACCTATCTAAATTATTATTGTTTCTCTAGCTATAGGTATTATTCTGCTCTATTCTCTAGTTTATATTTAAGAGGTCTATAGCTTCTAGTCTATAATATCTACTTTGTGTGTTACTATAGATACAACAACCTGTGTTAGGATATTTATAGTTATTTCCTTAGTTCCTTGTGTTAAGTCTGTTGTGCTATAGACTACAGGCTAGCATATACAAAGATTATTAGCCTACCTAGTCTTATAGGTTATCTTAAAGTTTCTATTAGAGTATTTAAAGTCTAACATTAATATTAATTACCTTATTAATAAGTTAGTCTAAGGTATTAAGTAAGGCGCTAGTGCATATTAGCTCTTTCTTAACCTTAGCCTTGAGTTCTTCTCTAAACATAGTTATTAGAGCAGTGCTATCTTAGTCTATATTAGCAGCTAGCTGTTAGAAATTAGCAGCATAGTTAGTAGCAGACTTATCTTAACAAATATATTAGATTTTGTAACATGCAATTAAGGGTTTATAAGATACTCTAAAGATTAGCTTAATCCTTTCTTTAAATATGTTAAAGTTAGACATCTATTTATTAAATTAATCTAGGGCATCTCCTGCGTTAAACTATTAAAGGAATAGTTTAATCTACTTAGAAGCCTGTCCTCTTATGTAACTAGCAATAAGAACTACTTACTAGTTCTTAGCTACTCTAGCTCCTTAAAACAAGAAGAATAAGTCCTACTAGATAAGCTAGTTATTAAGCTTATTCCTCTTACTAGAGTAGGTTTGTAGTTTAGATATATTAAGAGTGCTTAATGTAGTATTATTAATTTCTTAATATAGAGGAGCAGGTTCTCCTCCTAAAGAGCTAGGCGTAGCGCAGGTTCCTGTTAAGGTACTTATCTTTAGAGATGTTTAAAATGTTAAAGTTGTGCTTAAGTTAAAGACTGTAAACACTTCTAGGTTAGTTCTTAAGAGATAAATGTAGTAGGAGGAGTAAAATAAGGTAATTCCCTAAGCAAAGCTTGTAATAATTAAAGGTGTACTAGAGATTATAGAATAGACTATCTGTTCTAATTATAGGTTAAGAGTTCTAAATAATTTAATGCATTAATTAGGTAAAACTTAAGGTTAAACACAAACTGTAAGAGTTGTGTTCCTACTATACTATATACTTTATAAGATATTCTAATTCCTATAAAGTAATTACTACTAATTATACTAATTATACTAATTACTAATTGTACTAATTATTGCTAAGCACTAATTACATTACGTAATTATAAGTATAATTAGTCCTTCCTATACTACTGTTCTAATACGTGTTAGCTTATTCTAAGTGTACTACTTGTAATAACTGTACTGTATTAATTGTAGAGTCCTAGCAGTTTGTGTACGTGCTAGGGATCGTAACACTAACCTTAATAGGCTATATCCTACGTAAGAACTGCTATCCTTAAAGACCTAGAGGTTATATCTATAATAAATAAGTACTTCTATAAGGCTTGCAGTATAGAAATCTATAAGGTAAAGGAGGACCTAGCTTTCTAAGCAGAGAACGCTGTATAGGCAAAGTAGTTAGTGTAAATATAAGAGAAAGTAATAGATAACTAACCCTAGGCAGCGTTAAGGAAAATAGGACTACCTAATAGGTGCTAGTATCTAAGCAGCTATCTAAAGGATATGTGCTGCTAAGCATTAACTTGCACTACAAGCCCTAGCAGCGCATCTACTACTTTAGTGCTAAGAAGTAGATACCTCTACAAGGTATCTCTAACAAGGCTAAAAAAAAGTTTATTAAAAAAGGTAGGGCGTAGAAGGCTAGAGTGAAGTTAAGGAAGCTAAGTTTAGTATGCCCCTAGCAGCAAGGTATATAGATTATAATAGACGTGTAATTAATAGTAGTAATAGAAGTAGTTAATATAGACGTAATTAGTACTAGCACTAATAAAGAGAATAAAGTATAGAAGTTAATATTTAACCTTAATATCTAGGAGTTAATACGCAAGTTCTAGGCAGAAGCTCTAGCCTCTAGAGCTATAAAGTTTTAGGCGCTAGTAGATAACAACTACTTCTAGGAGTTGTATGTTCTTAATATTATAGATAATAGAGTGTTTGTAGTAAGTATAGTTAATACGTAATATTTCTAATTCTACCTACTAATATAGGTAGTAGTATCTCCTCTTCTGCTCTATAATAACTATAGAGGCCTAGAAGGAGTTGTACCTATAGATTAATCTATATAACGCTAAGTTCCCTAAGAACAAGTGTGTAAGTAACATACATGTAAGAGATAGTAATAGACAAAGCTAACAAACAAGATAGACTACCTGCGCTGCTTAGAGATTAAGCTAGCCTTATTTAAGTACTAGGCAGACAGCTTTCTACTCTCTACCTTCCCTATCCTGTTTAGTAAGGCTAAGAGGGTAATCTTAGGACTCCTTAACACAATCTAGAAAGCGTAATAATAGTAGAATATTTACGCTCTTAAGCTCTCTAATAAGCGTATTTATCTATTTATCCTCTTAGGCTCTTACTAGCAGACTAAATAGACTATTACTTACTTTCTATATAAGTTCCTAGCCTACTTCTTTAAGATTTATAATGCTGTATATATTATTATAATGTTAGTCTACCCTAGGTCTAACGCTATGCCTGCAAACGTTAACCTGTTTATAGCCCTTATTAATGCTATAATCCTAGATATAAGCAGTGTAAGAGACAGTAATAGACACTACTAACATAGAATAGGATTCTGTCCTAGAAGCTGCGCTATAAAACTACTATAACTTTAACATTCTAAAGTAGTAGGGCATTACTAGTAATAAAGGCAAGGAAGTTACATAGGGAGAGAGAGAGCTAGGTAACACTAGTGTTAACGCTTAGGACCTCTTCTGTTTTAAAGTAGATAAGTAAGCTTAGAAGAGTGCTGCTAGCTGTAAGTAATAGGTCTAATAGAGATAGCAACTAATATTTATTAACGCTATATAGGAGAGGCTAAGAGGGAACTAATCCTGCTTAAGATAATAGAGGACTAGATCTAGATAGGTCTACTCTACCCCCTAGCTCTAGCCTGCAGTTAGGCAAAGGGTTAGCAGCTACAAATAGTGTTAATGCCCTAGAGCTAACTAAGATAACTAATAAGGAAGTAGGTTATAACAGGGATATAATAGTAACTAAGTAATAGATAGTAAAGGATATAGTAGAATGCTATAAAGATAATGTAAATTAAGACACTAAGTTATATAAAGTATACTTAAATAATAATAAATAAATAATCCTCTATAGAAGAACTAATTATATAATAAGACTCTAACTAAATGTAGTTAACTATATATAATAGCCTATTCCTATTTTTATTCTTATAGGGCTAGTAATGCTAATATTCTAAATGTTAGGATCTCTTTTTAGAGGGGTAGCACGCTATTAAGCATTTAAAGATAGAGAGTGTATTAGTAGGTTATAGATAGACAAATCGCTACTAAAGGAGTAGAGTAATTTACTTGTGTTATATAGTTACGCTACCCCTGTTCCTTAATTAGGCTATACTAGCCTTGTAGGGAACCTTTAGAGTTAGCAGTCCTAATAATATCCCCCTTCTAGGGTAGCTTGCCTTAAGCAACTAATATTACAGGTTTTTAGGTAGAGTAGGTAATTATAGGCTGTTATAGACTAGACAGTAACAGAGTTACAGGAGAGTAGTGCTTTAGTAGTTAGAGGTATTGCCTTAAGCCTATACGTAGGTTTAGGCAGCTCTACCTTTACCTTCCTATTTACCTTTACTTTTACCTAAGATTCGCGCTACTGCCTAGAAAATAAGTAGGGTAACGCACTGCTAGTACAGTGCCTAGATATACCTAACGTTATCCCCTATTTTAGTCTATTACTCCTATACTCTACTCTATTTTTTAGTAAGTTAGTGTTTTTCTTTAGCTAGGATAGGTTCCCCTTTACTAATCTAGGATAACTCCTAATAGGTTATTATAGGTTGTTATAACTCTACAGGCAGCTAACTAGATTCTCTAGGCTCTAACAATTTTAAAAGCATATTCCCTAGCCCCTAGGCCTGCTGTACTGCACTACACTGCCTGCTATACGCCTAGACTAACTAAGATTATAGATCTAAACGCTATTAGCAATAATATAGCCTATAATAGCATATAGTTCTTCTAGATCTGCGTCTAATACGTCTGTAGCTTTACTGTAGGCTAGTATAAGCACTATAGCAGGACTAGTTGTGTCTATATCTAAGTTACCTCTACTAATATTAACTTGTATAAGGCATAGCTGTTACAGACAGACTTAGGTAAGTTAGAGTAGGTTATACGCTACTTCTAGTGCTTCTCTTCTAACTAGGAGTGCATTACTATGTATATTCCCTCCTTTAGCCTAATTATAACCCCTTATAGGTTATAACTAACTTTAATAGCTCTATTTAAAGTATAATAGTAACCTAGCTAAGATTTGCAATATTCTCTAGGCCTTAGAGTTTAGCGTCTAGGACCTAGACTAGGATATAGTTAATAGTAAGCTCCTATAGCGCTTATTAACTAAGATAGAGAAGAAAGTGTCTAAGTTTAAGCTTACGTCCCTCTATTAGCCTATCTCCTAGGCCTATAGCTAGTAAGTTATTCTCTTAAGTAGTTTTAGTCTATTATAGGTTATTCTTACACCTCTAATAGCACTTACATCCCTTACGCTGCCTATCTCTACCTACACACTAGTGCTATTACTAAAGATAAGGACTCTTACTCTAAGTTCTACCTAGACTAGCGTTAGCGTAGCAAGAAGGCTATGTTAGTACGTGCTAAGGCTAGCAAGCGCACCCTTAAGGCTGCTATTACTAATAAGGTTACTAAGGAGACTAATTTACTACATAAGCAGGTATATATACTTATCTTATTTCTAAATAGACTATTCTAACTTATTATAGGCTAAGGTTTGTAATTATGCTCTAAACCCTAGTTCTAAGTGCAGGAAACTAGGTAATGCCTTAGTTATAGAGATAGCTGTGCTTATAAGGGAGAAGGGCTTTGCTACTAGCGCTAAGAAGGGGTCCTTATCTAAGAAGATTAAGACTCTACAGAAGAGGCTAGATAAGTATAATAAGGTTTAAGAGTAGTAAGAGCGCGTTATAATAGGTCCTAATAGACTATTATAGCTTGTATAATAATATAACTATAAACAATTTCTATAGTTAGATTTCCCTAGAAATCCTAGATATACCTAAGCCTTTAGCTTAAATTTAATAGAGTACTTACTTTTATATCCTATATTTCTTCTTATAATATTAGAAGTTTTATACTCTAATATAATCTTATTAGAGCGCGTAATAGGTTGTTATAACCTCTATTAACGCTATTCTATTATAGATTAGACTATTATAATTTAGACTAAGTTCTTATAGTCTATTATAGATAATAAGAGATACTAAGAGATGCTTATAAGTTAGGCTAAGGTAATCCTAGAGTATAACGCTGTTAAACACCCTAAAAACCCTATAGGAAAACTAGTAAAGGTACATTATCTCTGTAGGATCCTCTTATTACCTTTACTTATCCCTCTTCTTCTTTAGAGTTTGCCCTTAGCCCTTATAAGCCTTTTTATTTATATTCCTTTTAGGCTTAATGCCTTTAGATTTCTAAAATTATTAAAGAACGTTACTAGAGATATTTTAACTAGGCTCCTAGGAGTTCTCTTTATCTCTATAGCTAGTCTATTTAACTAGATATTCCTACTAGTTATATTCTCCTTTGCGTCTATCTAGTATAGTGTCTACTTTATAGATATTATTACTATATTTACGCAGCGTGTCTATAATTAGGACCTCTAGGTATAGAATAAGGCCCTTTAGACTATAAGGCTCTAGTAATAACGCATAGAAGACTAGATGTACGCTCTATAGGCCTAGAAGGTTAACATTAAATGCTGTTAGACTATACTAGTCTACTATACAACCTAGACCTAAGTATTTCTAGTTAAGCTTTTTCTTAGGTCTTGTTAACCTAATGTGCTAATTTAACACTATTACTTAATTACCTACTTTAAACGTATATACTAAGCGTTTCTTGTCTATATATAATTTCTAGTCTTTATTTATAGTAATAATTTTCTTTTTACACTCCTGTTACAAAGCAATAACTTTACTAGCTACTTATTCCCCTAGAGGTAATTCTCTACTACTGTAAGGAATAGTAGGCTAGTTTAGGCTAATAGGGTCTATACTATAATATACTTAGAATAGAGTAGTACCTATAGTTATATATATGCTATTATTATACGTAAACTCTACAATTAATATCTATAAGCTCTAATTATCTTATTCTAGGCAATAATAGCACCTTAAGTATTGTTTAAGTATCTAGTTCTATCTTTTAATCTGTCTATCTATCTATAGGTAGTAAGCAGACGTTAACACCCTCCTTAAATTTAAGTAATATTAGAAAGTATCCTAGAATTTAGCTACTATAAGTAGTACTCTATCTAAAATTATCTTTTTAGGAATACTATATAGCTGTATTACTTCTCTTATCTAGGCTTAGGCTAGATTACTTCTATCCTAATTAGCTCTAGCTAGAATATAGTAAGATATCTTAGTAAGTCTATAGACTATAACTAAGATAGCATTATATACCTAATTATTTAGGCAGCTTAGGGGTAGCTCTATTATAAAATCTATAGTAACTTCCTCCTAAGCTATGTTTAGAGGAGGCAATAGTGCAAGAAGACTATATAGTTTATAATATACTAGTGTTAACTTCTTACATACTAAATAGTCCTTATAGTAGTCCTCTACGGCCTTCCTTATTCCCTTCTACTAATAGCGTTGTTAAAGCTTCTCTAATGTTCTTTTAGCCCTAAAATGCCCTTTAAGTAGATTATTATAACATTCTTAGAGGGCTTTTAATTTTTCTTTGCTAGTAACAAGAGCTATTAAGCTATTATTTATAGAGATAGGTTTATCTAGACTATTATAGCCTATAGTAGACTTATATCTATTAGAAGTAATATCTAAGTCTAGTTTAACTATAGTCTCTTCCTTATAGTTGTGTAGATCCTTAGTTGTAGTACTTTCTTTTGCTTAGAACCTATAAAAGGCTTTAACTATTTCTACTTATTCCTTAGACCTAAGAGATACTCTTATAGTTACTACTAATACTAAGAGATCTTTCTATTCTTTAGAGGAGAGAAGGTCTTAAAGTAGTTAAACAAATGCTTTATTATGCTTTAGTAAGAGTTTATCTATTTCTACCTTATAGTCTAGGCGCCTTAATAGCCTATCTGCAGGGTTTATAGTCCCTAGTTAATAGGTAAGAACAAAATTAAAGCAACTTAAGGCTAGATAGGATTAAACCTAGTAGTAGTTAAGAGTCTTATTATCTATAAACTATTTTAGGTTCTTATAGTTAGTAAGGATCTTAAAATATATACCTTAAAGGTAATAGCGCTAGTATTCTAGACTTTTAACTATTACTAGTAGTTCTTTGTTGTAAGTGTTATAATTATATTCTACTTAGATTAATTTACAAGAATAGAAGCTAATAGGCTTCTATTATCCTGTTTTAGCGTCTTCTAGGACGTATTAGCTTAGAATACTAGAGATTACGCCTTCTAACGCGTCTACTTCTACCTTTATCTTATAATAAGGATTAAAGTATAATAGTATAGGAACTTAAGTAAATGCGTCCTTAAGTTTCTAGAAAGTAGCTTAGCCTTCTTCTCTAATATCTATCTTCTAGCTCTCCTCTCTTTGTATTGCTAGACTCTCTCTAGCTAAACCTAGGGTCTTATAGGTTATTTTAGTTAATAGTAAGGCTAATTTAGAGAAACTGTAGATAAATTAGTAATAGTAACTTATAAAACTAATAAATACTTAAATATTACAGACAGTTTGTAGTAGTAGCTACTCCTAGATTATTTTTACCTATTCTAGGTTAATAGTAACTCCTTCTAGGCTAATTACGTATCCTAGGTACTTAGTACGTTGTATATACTACTTACACTTACTAAGTTTAATATATAACTTAGACTTATATAGTCTTTATAGTACATCCTTTACATGCTATATATAATCTTCTTTTATACCTAAATAGATTAGGATATTATCTAAATAGACAATGTAATATATATTAACTAGTCCTATAAGAGTATAGTTAATATATACTTAAAACTAGGCAGGGGCATTTATTAAGCTAAAAGGTATAACAGTATACTTAAAGTGTCTATATCTTATATAGAAAGCAGTCTTCTACTTATCTCCCTCTACAATACAAATCCTATAGTAGGCCTCTCTTATATTAAGCTTAGTAAAATACTTTCCCTAAGAGAGCCTCTCTAGTAACTCTATAATTAGAGGTAGTAGGTGTTAGTTCTTTACTATTACCTTATTAAGGCCTTAGTAATTAATATAAAGTCTTAGACTACTATCTTTCTTCTTAATAAAGAGTATAGGTGCCCTTACTAGAGACTTTAACTAATATATCTATCCTCTTACTATATACTCTTGTAGATAGTTTTAAAGTATCTTAAGCTTAGTAACCAAGAGATTATATAATAGTTAATAAGGTAGAATACTATTAGGTGTTAGAGTAATAGCTAGATTATAGTTGCTATACTTAGGGAGACTCCTAGAGTCTTCTTCTAAGCCTACGTCTACAAACTCTAAGTATTCTAGAGGTAAATAGCCTATAATGCTACCTTCTAACCCTCCTTAGCCTATAAAGTTAATAAGGTACGCGTAGACGTCTGCTATAAAGTCTCTTATACTTTTCTTAAACTATTTAGCGTCTTCTATAGCTACTTTAGTAAACAAGACAACCTTATTACCTTTGTTCTTCTAGAAGAGTATACGTCTAGTAGCGTAGCTAATCCTAAGATTATACATATTAATCTAGGGTAGACCTAGGTACACTTTGTATCTTTGTAGGTTAGTTACTATAAATAGTATCTCTTAGGTCTCTTATTAACTGCGTAAGTTAGTAATAGTTAGGTCTACTATTATAGTACTATACACTATTAACTTACCTCTATCTATGCCTTTAGCTAGTAGCTTTAGTAGAGGGTCTATATAGAGATTATACTCCTTTAATAGCGTAGCTAACATTAAATTTAGCTAGAAACCTCTATTAATTATAGCCTTTATAGGCTTAGAGGATCTAACTATGCACTATATAGTTAATAACTAAGAGAGATAGTAGTAAAGGGCTTCCCTTAATTTCCCTAGGTCCTATATTTCCTAGTTTAAAGCTATATAGGCAGAAAGATATAGAATTAATCCTCTTACTCTTTCCCTTTTCCTAAACTAATATTTAAGCCTTCCTTTAATTCTAAAGTAGTTTCCTTCTAGTAAGCTGTAGCATTCTTATTCTTTAGAGGGCTTTAGCACTTAGCTGTAGTATAACTAAACTTTCTATAGTTATAATAGGTTAGACCTTTACCTTTGTCTTAGGTACCTGTAGTTTTATGTAAGGATAGTCTATTATAGCCCTTATTAGCCTATTTTTATCTTTTTTAGGGTTTCTTAGATCCTCCTATCTTGTTACTCTTATTACTACGTTTTAGTAGCTACCTCTTTACAGGAGTGGCTTTTACCTCCTTGTCTAGATTCCTTCTGCAGTAGATAACGTTAGCATGTTCTTCTACTATTAGCAGAGTGTTGCGCCTATTAACTAGGAGTAGGAATAGGTCTCTCTAGATGTCTTTACGCAGAGATAAAATGTACTCTATTACTTAAAGCTCTAGAGTTTAGGCTAAGCCTAGTTCCTCCTATAAGGGTTAAAGGGCATCTAGTAGATCTATAGGTAACTAATTTAGCTTTTGCTAGATTTGCTTAAGAGTCTTATAGGCTTACTGTTTCTATTCTAACAGCGTTCCTAGAGCGTTTAATATAATATTTTTAAGTGTCTTCTAGGTAAGCTGCTAGGATAGAGAACTTGTCTATTCTATTATATAATACAATTTCTATAAAGTCTTAAGTAGCTTAGAAAGGTATATTACCCTAAAATCTACCTTTTAGTTCTCCTTTATAAAGTTAATTAGTAAACGTAGGAAATATAACTTATAGTTATATTCCTAGCAGTTATATTCTACTCTTTACTTCTTGTTATACCTTTACAGTAGGTCTAGCTTTAGAAGGTTAGCTAATAGGCCTAAGGATGTTATTGTAAGGGTCCTTAGTAGAGTTAAAGTTAGAGGGAGCACTAAGGTATCTCCTAACTTATATTTAACCCTTAGTTAACAGAGTTAATTAATCTTGCTTTGCCTCTAGGCTCTTTTTAACTAGGTGTAGAGGTCTGCTAGTTCCTAGTCTATTAGAGAACGTAGTAAAGCGTTCTAGACTATTGTAGGTGTTTATAGCCTAGGAGGAGTTATTAACTAGCCTCCTAGTCTCTGCTTGTTCGCTCTACCTTTAGCTAGTCTAGAGTTCTCTGCAGCGTCCCTTTCTACTAAGGAAGGTAGGCTTTAGATGCAAGTAGTAGCAGAGTCTTCCTTAATAGTAAATCTAGGGCGTACTAGTGTACCTAAGGGTTTACTACTTTTAGACTAGCTTACTTGTTGGCTCTATTGTCTAGTCTGCATTTTAATAACATGTAATAGTAAGCAATTTAAATATTAGGATCTCTTTTTAGAGGAGTAGCACGCTATTAAGCATTTAAAGGTAGAGAGTGTATTAGCAGGTTATAGATAGACAAATTGCTACTAAAGGAGCAGAGCAATTTACTTATGTTATATAGTTACGCCACCCCTGTTCCTTAATTAGGCTATACTGGCCTCGTAGGGAACCTTTAGAGTTAGTAGTCCTAACACTAAAACCCTAACGTAACAGGACTTAGCTAACAGCAAACAGAATTACTAAAAATAGAGTATTTAATAAACAAGAGCACTACCTAAAGTAGGAGGCTGTACAACGCCTGTATAAGAATAGACTAAGACATCTTAAACGTAAAGGCAGTAACAAACACTGTAGGTACAGCTATAAGGGTAGCAGAAACACACTAATAGAGTAGGCTGTTTTAAAGCTCTAGTGCAAAGCTTAACAAGAATTCTAAGAATTTATAAGAAAGAAGAGCTACTTATAATAATAATAATAGCTGCTTAAAGCAGCTCTTTATACGCAGGTAAAGAACGCTGTAATTAAACACTAGTATGCAAATAAAGCCTCTATACTACAGCGCCTAACTTATATAGATTTACAAATTCTTAATATTAGAGTTAAAAGGCAAAGGCCCTAGACCTAAGAAGAGAAAGTTTACCTATATAACACTTCTTAACAGATTAAACAATAGTATTTGCTATAACTAGTAACTATACTACACTAACTAAATATATATAAAGCGTTTAGCACGTACTTGTACTAAACTAGAAAACAAATATATAGGATAAAATAACGCTAGGTAAGGATTATAGCGTTCTACTAGTATCTACTTACATAAATTAGGGTGTTAGGTTAGTAGCTAAAGCAATGCTAAAAGTAAAATAGAAGATAGTTTAGCCTATTAGAAAGTAAGGCAGTTCTTAAACCTAGAACAAGCTTTTTAGATCTTGTAGAAGTTCTAGAGAAAGAAGATATATAAGGTAATCTAGAAGATTTACTAGCTCTTAAGGGGTTAATGCTACTAGCTTAAATCTACGCTGCTAAAACAGAAGCTTAAGGTACACATATCTATATAGGTAGTAGAGATAAAAAATTAATAGTAATAGAACTTGTGTAGCATAGCAAGCAAAAGGTATTTTAGAGGGCATAATTGCTGCAACCCTAAATAAAAGAGGTTCTAAAGATTATGTAAGTAGGTACGTTTATTACACTGTAAATAAAAGTAGTATAAACTAAAGTTTGCCCTAGATATATATTATCTAACATCTTAGCTAACAACATAAGGGAAAGATATTAAGCAATTACTATAATAATAAGCATTTAAGGCTAAATATACCTCCTCTATAGATACTATTTAGTTATGCTAAAAGAGTAATAATAGCATTAATCTTAGCTACATAGTAAGAAGGCCTACTATAAATCCTAGGTGTATGTCTAGCAGGACGCTATATAGGAACTAGGGCCTAATTACTAGCAATATTTGCGCAGACAGAGTATAGAGGGCATAGCGTAAACAGCAGGTTTATAGGTTTAGTAGAGCCTTAGAGAGTAGAATACATAGTAAAGAAATTGCTATTAACTACTAACAATATACTAGATAATGTTAGTTAATTTCTAGATCTAATAGGAATAGTAGATAGGGCACTAATCTATAGTTAAGGTACTAATATTCTAATAACGTTAAGTTAGTTATAGTAATTAAGCATACAGTAGATAGTAAGCAATAGTAATAGATAAGGATAAAACTTATAATAGATAGTAATAGACAGAGAAGAATTGCTTTCTAGCCTATGCAAAAACAGTATCCTAAATAGTAGTATGCTATTCTACCTTTTAAGTGTAGTTAATATTACAACGTAATATAACTTTAGATATAGCACCTCTAAGCTAGGCAAATAAGATTAGCTTATGTCGCGCAACCGAGCGCGTGGAGTCACATACGCGGCTCGTTTTCCAATAGAGCGTGCCAATTTGGTTGAGCCGCTCTACCCCAGCAACGCTGGTTCCGAGCGGCCCTAATACTGGCCAAACGCTCGTTAAGCGAGATCACGTGACCCACACATTTCATTTGTATTTAAGCAACATGTTCTACATAGAAAAATAGACACTAATTAAATTAATTAATTACTTAAGTATAGTCCTCTAAGCTCTGTTACAGCTTATTAAATATTAAACCCTTAATGCTATGTATATAAGATACTGCTACATAAAGAAGCCTAAGAACAAAATTGCAATTACTAGTAACTTTAATAACAGCCCTATTAAGACTTAGCCCTTAGAACTTATAGATAGTAATAGCCTATAACAGCGTAATTAGGAATTATATATAGGAATATAGCTCCTAATTAGTATAGAACTCTTAATGCTTAGGAAAAATTAGGATAACTATATAACCTATAGGTAGAGTATATAGACCTAGTCTAGTGTAACTATTAAGAGATATAAGCACTGCAAGAGATATCCTTTTACAATAATTGTCTATATTATAGGCCTACATAATATTCTCTATAATGCTACTTATGCTGTTTATAAGCCTGTGTTTAGTCTAAATATTATAGAGGAGTATAATAAAAGCCCTAATACTAATATATAACTTGTTCTATAGGTTCCTTCTGTTCTTTAAATTAAATTATAACTATCTTATATTATTATGCTAAGCGTAGTTAGTAAGAATAGGCATAGTAAGATTGTGTAAGGTAGTAAAGTTAATATCTTTAACAGCATAGTAAGTAGGGTATAAACGTAGTGCACTTATAAAGCTATTCTTAGTTATTCTATTAAGAATAGAGTAATATCTACCTATAAACAATACCTAATTATTTTAAGTAGAGACATTAACCTGTAGCCTACTAATAGCATGTAAGAACTATACCTAAGTAGTACCTTCTTGTTATATTACAATATTAAGCTAAACTATAAGGTTAAATTAATAGTATAGGTAGTACCTATTAGCCTTTACTAATAAGACTCTAGAATTGTTAAATAGTAGCCTACAAGCAATAGGAGGAAGCTAGAAGAAATTGCTAGACAACACAACATTAAGCCTAGAAAATAGCTAGCTAGCCTAGCTAGGAATTGCTTTGTAATATCTAGAATAGATCTACCTAAGCATCTATAAGGAGACTATTAACTTTTTATCTATAATAAGATATTTAATAGACTAAAAGATAGCGTAAAGTTTTTATCTAGTAGCTGTAGATAAGGGCTCTAAAGGCCTATACTTTATAGTAATAGGAATATAGAAAACTAAGTTAAGTGTTCTTCCTGCTATTAAATATGTAGTAACTCTAGTTAGTGTATATTAAAGGATAGGTAATAGGACACTGCACGCGCCTGTAAGGGCGTTAACTACGCAAGAGATAGATTTAATTACAAATGTCTTCCCTATCCTACCTATGCTATAAATGTTAATTAAGAGCTAACTAGGGCTAGAGCTATTAAGGGTAGCTATATAGTAATTAATAACTAGATTAAATAATATCTATTACTTCCTCTTAAGTGTAATAGACAGCGTAATAGATAGTGCTAGTGCTAAGTATATATAATCTTTTTAGCATTACGCTAGTAGGTAAGAAGGTCTAAATTATTAGGGGTAATATAAGTATTAGTGCTATAGTCTGCAGCGTAATTAATAGGCTACTACCTAAGATCCTCCTTATCTACTAACGGCCTAGACGTACCTAGCTAATATATACTAAGCTTGTTAAAGGAGCTCTCCTCTAGTTACGTAAGAGGTTTAAGATTTTTATTTTTATTATTAACACTAAGCTCTGTATTACTATAGGAATCTGTAATGTTATGTGCATTAATTGCCTAGCAAGCTGTTTATGCGCTTTCCTACGTAGTATACTAAGCTCTAGCTAGAACTAAACTATTAGAAACCTCTTAAAATAGATAATATAGCATTATCTTTACGTAGGCAAAGTTAGTAGAATTAGCCTAGACCTTATATTTAGGGATAAAGTTTAGGATATAGGGGGTGCCTACTTCTATTACCTCTCCTGTCCTAGCTTATAGTTAAAGTAAAGTAAATAGTTAATATAAGACATAGAATTGTATATAGATTACTAATATTAATATTTTATAAGGATAGTACACGTCTCCTAAAACATAGGCTTTTCTTTAAGAATATCTACTACGCAATAATTAAAGTTAAATATTTTAGTTTACTTAGTCTTAGGGCAACAGTCTATATTAAATAACACCCTAGAGCAACTAAGGAGCAGGTACTAAAGGAGTGTGTATATAACCTCTTACGCGCTATAGTTACGCTCTATAATTAACTTACTTATAAGGCGTATTATAAATAAGAATATTAGGTTATTACTACTTAGTTATAAGAGGACCTACTAGGCTAAATCCTAATAGGACTGCGTCTGTGTCTTACCCTTTAATGTATACATGTCTATATACTATATTACTCTAATAGTGCTTATATAAACTTAAATATCTATATTAGCCCTCTAACTAAGGGCTAACATATTAGAGTATATATTTAGCTAAGGGTAATTATATCTAGGTTAAAACTAATAGTATAATTTCCTAGTAGGTTTTAAGAAACAAGAGTCTATATACAGAGGCTATAGTGTATTAAACCTACATGCTTTAAGTCTAGTTGTTTTATCCTTACGTAAGTAGTAGGTAGTAAAGTATTAAGATAGATAGTAACATGTTAAGATAGAGGATAAGTCCTAGACATTAAAGGGCATCTCTTTAAATAGTAGGGCACTAACACTAACATTCTAAAAATTAGGAGCTTCTAGAAAAAGGCCTAATATAATTAGGATAACCTACTCTATAACATCCTACAACAAACTAAAGCTACTTTAGCCTATACTAGGCGCTCTTGCGCTAGCAAGATAGCTAACGTAGCCTCTAGTATACTCCTACTAGATAGAAGGGGCCAGCTAGAGAAAAGTAACATTAGTTACCTCTATAATAAACAATTTACTCTAATATTAGGTAGCTGCATAGTGTAGCTATCCCTCTAACCTATAGTAGATTAGCTATAAATACTACCCTCTAAGGAGCTATTTCCTTACACATCCTAGATATTAAAAAAGCTAGTAACTACTGCTACTAAATCTTAAAGGTAGTAGTATCTGCTATAGATACATGTATCTAACAATACAGAACCCTAGAGGAAAAGGTAATTACACTTCCTCTCTAGGAATTACTAGCAACTGCCCTCTAGAGCGCTCTAGAGGGCAAGAGAACCTAGGTAGGTAGTTTAACAACATCTATACAAACGCCTCTAAAGCTAACTTAGGTAGAAATCGCCTAGACCCTAAAAATCTAGAGTAGAGATATACCCTCTGCTAAGACTACGCATAGGCTACTACATAACCTAAAACAGAGAGAAGAGAATAAGAAACCTAGTAAAGAGGATAAGAGAATTCTCCTCTTAATACTAGCTATAGGCTAAATTTAAGAAGCATCCCCTTTTATAGTAAGAGAAGTAATTTATAAAGCTGTAAAGCTCCTACTTATAGCAATCCTACAGGCTATACCTACCTAGACTAGGTAGGCAATTACGCCTTTAACTAACAAAACCTAGACCTAGCTCCTTAGCTAGGAGATAAAGGAAGTAATAATCTAAGCAGTAGAAGGCATAGACGTAATTATCCTATATATATAGATAAACTACGCACTCTAAGGAGTCCTAAGCTTAATCTACTAACTAGATAGTATATTAAAACTAGTAACTATATAGATAGTAAACAAGGAGTCCTTTTCCTAGACTAGGGTCTTACTAACTAGCTACTAGATCTCTAGATATAGGCTAAACAAACAAGGGGTAGCAACCTAGATTGTATCCTTCCTAATAATAGTTAGTTATTTCTACATCTTTAGAGTAAGCAACTCCTCTAAGGAAATATAAAAGAACCTACTTATATAACTATATAACCTAGGCTGCTAGGAATACTACTAGGCACACAAATGCTATAGAGATACTAGATGCAACTACTATAAGGAGAAAGTTACTATACACAAAGAGCTAGCAGATAAGGAATATATAGCAAGTGTAAAGTGCATAAATTGCTATAGGCTACACCTAGTAGGGAATAAGAGCTGCCTAGTAGCACTAAGATAGGTAAATAAAAGCCTAGTAAGAATTTTAGGGGTAGAAATAAGAGCTATAAGGGCTATTGCTAAGAAAGTAAGTAAGAGAACTTAAATAGACCTAACTAAACCTAGTAGCACTACCCCTAGCGCCCCTACAAGATCCCTAGCTATAACTCCTACCCTAGAAGGACTAGCCCCTATAGCAACTCCTACTAGAGACTCTTAGAGACTAAGAAGGGCGCTAAAGGCTGCCTCTTCCTAGGCTGTAAGCTAAATAACTTTAATTAGCTAACTAGAACTAGAATCTACCTCTAAGAGGGGGATACTAGGACCTCTAAAATAGAAATAGATATTATATGTTAATATAATATACTATAACTATAAAGTAGAACCTTAAAGTAATTTAGGTAAACATAGCTAGGTAATTACTCTACTATATTACCCTCCTATAGCTTATATTTAAAAAGTAAATAGATATAATAAACGTCTAGGAACTATATATAACAAGAAACAACTATACCTTAGCATATCTAGGCTACTCTATACTTACACCTATAGAGTCTTAGAGGGCGATAAACTTAAGCTCTATAGAACGCCCTAGAGTGCTTACCTATATACTTAAAGGTAGGGAATATATACGCAGATCCTCTACCTATATATTAATAGAGATATCCTATAGATAGAAGTTAACTAGTATAGAATACTTAACGTATACTAGGAACTAGGACTTATAAACGCACTAGAATATATTATAGGAACAACCCCTAGCCCTAACACTCTAATAGGGGAGATTTTAACTACAGACATATTACTTTTAAACCTAGCACTACTCCTAGAGGTAGAGGTTAACACCTAGCCTACTAGGTAATATAAAATAATATAGACTATATTAGAGAACTAGGTATAGTAACCTATTAAGGGGGCTATGTGCTTAACCTAACCTTCTCTAATATATTCTTTACATATATAAAAATAGAGGACTACCTCTACTTAGGATCTAACTACGCTACACTACTTACTACAATACTATAGAAGAGTAGTAGAGCACTACTACTAAATAAATATTAGGTCCTAAGAAGCTAGCTTAGCTGCTTTGTAGAAGTAGTTAACCTAGCGCTACTAGGCCTACTACCCCTTATAGCAACATGCACTACCTAGAACCTAGAGGCCTAGATATAGGCTATTACTAAGGCTATTACTAAAGTAATAGTAGTAGTAGGCTATAAACATATAGGGGCAGACAAGACTATACTATAGTAGACTATAGAGTGTAAGACTACTTATAGATTATATATAGATAGTATTAGGGGCCTACATATAAGACTATTACTAGAAAGCTAGAACTTCCTTACTATAGTATATAAAGCTAAGCGCACTTATTAGTAGAATAGAATAGACTAACTTAACTCTAACTAGGCACTATATAAAGCTATTAGATAGTATAGACTTAGGCTAAACTAGTAGGACACCCTAATCTAACATATAGAGAGAGATATAACAAACCCTATAGAAAAAGTAGAAGCCTTATAAAAGAAAATACTAGACTAATTTAATAGCTCTAATAACCTACTAGAATAGAGTCTTAGTAACTTAAATTAATAAGCTATAGCCTAGGACACCTATATACCTCTAGAGGAAATTAAGAGGAACGTAATAGGCGTATAAAGTATATCCCCTAGTATAGATAGTATTATAGTACGCTTGCTTAAGGCGTGCTAGCCCTCTATTACTAACTATCTCTATAGGATACATACCTACTACCTATAATATAGCTATTTCCTAACTACCTAGAAAATAGTAGAGGTAGCTATATATAAGGGCACTGTAGGCAGGTAATTAAGCAGAGCAAGATAGGACGAATAATAGATAGTATTTAAGAGATAAGATAAGACAAATCCTTAAGGGGTAAGTCTTAGGGCGCGTGGATATTATATACGTGTGTAGCTAGTAGGTCTCTAGGCTTGGCCTAGGGCCTAGCTAAGGTATCTCCTATTAGGGGAGAGCACTTATAACAATAGCCCCCCTCTTTAAAGGTTTGTCCTAAACTGTAGAGAGATTTCCTAGCAACGTTATTAAGCTCTAGAAAAACCTCTTGTAGAGGGAAAAACTTAGTAGGAGAAATATAGTGCTAGTAGGGGTTTATTAGTTAGCATCTGTAGGGGATAGGAGCTGTTAAGCAATTAGTTTAGACGCTAGCTATTCTATCCTTACAACGTTTGCTTAGTAAGCTACTAGGGCAGTGTAGATACACTACTAGGTAGACAAGTCTTTGTTTATAAGAGACTAGTTAAGGCTAAGTCTTCTCTCTTACCTTTATTAGCAGCTAGATAGTAAGCTGTTGCTTCTGCTACACGTTACTATAAACAACGCCTTACTAGTTATTAGCTCTAAAACCTATGTAGCTAAGGCTGTAGGGAGCGTAACTATAGTATACTAAGTATATAATGTATAAGGGGTATTGTTTGCTCCCTATATAGCACGCGTAGCGCCTAGCACTAGGCTAAGGGTTACCCTAGGCGTGCCTACTGTTTACTCTCTGTAATCTCCTAGGTAATTAGGTGCCTTAGTCTAGGGGCTAAGGCTGCTAGAGGCGTAAGTAATTAGACGTTGTCTACCTTATAGGCTAGATTAGTAAGTCCCTAACTAGTAACGTCTGCAAGAGAATTGCTAGAAGCTCCTGCAGCTCTATTCCTGCGCAAATAAGTCTAGGATTTGCTTATTTGTAGGGGATCTTGTCTACACGCTAGTTATAATAGTAAGCTGTTAGCCTTATTATGCGTAACGCCTTGCCTAGACTCTTACGTAGTATAGTCTAGGCCCTAGTGTTTTGTTTGCAACGTGAATCTTAGGTAAGATTACTAGTTACTCTTCTATATAGTTAACAGATATTTGTAACAAAAATTATCCTCTTACGCAGCAGCCTATAATAGGTAAGAGAGTAGTAAGAGGCTAGGACGTTACTAGGGAGCTGCTAGGCAGAGGGAATCTAGTATATATAAGGCCTGTATCTGCTCGCTTACAGTGCCTTATTATCCCTACACCCTTATCTACATCTACCCTCTAGCCCCTACCTTTAACGCTATAACTCCTTCCCTATCCTACATCTCCTGCTAGGCCCTGCCTAATTACGTCTATTAGCTGCCTAACAACATGCAGCCTTAGCTATCGCTTTTGTAATACTAGTGCTGTAGTAGCATTAAGCGCTTAACTACCTCCTCTAAGGTTAATCCTAATAGCACTATTATGTTATTTATACACGTCTTCTGTTGCCCTAGTAGGTACAGGCTTTGCAAGGATAACTTTAGCGTGTGTCCTAGCTGTGTAGAGGCAAAGGAAGGGAAGTATGTTAAGGTATTTCTTGTGTTGCTCTAGTATCTATCTATACTAATTCCTGTAGATTAACCCTATTTTCTACTAAGCTGTTAACATGCTTAACTTTCTAGTTAAGTATGCCTTGCGCAAGACTAACAACAAGACTGCTACCTAAGGTAACTAGGCAGATAATGCCTAGATTGTTGCTTGTGTGCAGTTGTACTAGCAGATAGCTTTTAACTACGCTAAGTCCTGCTATAACAGCTTTATTGCCTATAATACTATAGTTTATTGCTATATTAATAAGTCTAGCCTTAGTAAGACTAAGTATGCCTATGCTTGTTAGGTTTCCTAGTTGCATAACCTTAAGCAGTATATTATAGGTGTTCTTTCCTCCCCCTCCTTTTAGTAGAGCTAACTTGCTATAGGCTGCAGTTAGGACTGTTAGCAAGAAGCTCCCTAACAATGTTATAATTAATACTATAATTAAGGAGCACTTCTAGAAGACTAGCAGTACTAACAATGCTAAGAAGTAGTAGTACTATTATAGTACTAACCTGCCTTCTTCTGCTTAGGCTCTAGTAGCTCCTTTTAAGAGGATTTCTGCGTCTCTAACAAAGCCTACCCTAGGTAGTTATTACTGTTGCAGCCTCTCCTATAACTTAAGCCTAACTACAGGTTGTAGATTAGCTACTTAAGACTATAGTTGTAGTTATTAAGACCCTCTACTTTAATAATAACTTTTAACAAACTAGTAAATAGTAGTAGAACTTCTCCCCTCCTGTAAATGTGCAATTCTTTGCTAGTAATGTATTAGATAGACGCTAGGCCTTCTTTAGCCTCTAGTTACATAAGTTCTAGGGCAATCTATCCTTATCTTTTTTTTAGCTATATTAGAGTAAGGTTTATAAGGTAGACTTCTAAGGACGTCCCCTCTTTTGCCTTAGTAGCGCTAATTGCTAGACGTTGTCTAGCTTACTGCTAATAGATTACCTGCCTAAGCGTATTAGTAATAATCCTAAAGAATCTTATTATAGTAGTTAAGATTTTTAAGTAGTTCCTAGGTAGCTTCTTTATTTAGCTAATCTAGCTACTTAACTCTGTACTCTCTTCCTTAGGTAGCAGTGTCTTTATGTAATAGTATACCTTTAACCTTAAACCTATTACTAGGTAAGACGTCTTCTAGTATACTAATAGGACCTAGCTAGAACCTGCTGCTTGCGAGAGGTTCCCTCAGTGCTTAAGGAGTAACATGTTAAACACTAGGTGCACTCTATCTATTAATAGGGGTAGTTTTAGCTTGTACGCTAGCTTACCTACTTTTTTAATTACTATAAATAGCCTAAGGTATTAAGCGTTAAACTTCTTAGAAGGATAGCTTGTAATTAGGTTCTTAGCCTAAAGGAGAACTAAGTCTCCCTTAGCAAAGTGCTGTTTAGACTATTTTTTATTATACTACTAGGCGTTGCCCTTTTATACGTACTCTAAGGCCTCCTTTACTATCCTCTATATATTATACTAGCGCGATAGACAGCTAGCGACCTACTAGCGTAGTTCTAGTGTTACCTTATCCCTGTCCTAGACAGTTTAGAGTTTCTATAGCTAATGCTTATTAGGTATCCTGTTAAATCCCTTAGGGTTAATGCTAAAGGTAACCTTTATAGGAGATTCTCTATAACTAGAGTAAGCTTTAGAGTTGTAGGCGTACTTAGCATATAGTAGGAGGTCTACCTAGTTATCTTACTAGTAGTTTATGTATATACAGAGGTACGTTTCTAACTCCTAGTTTTAGCGTTTAGTTTGCCTATCTGTCTAGGGGTAGAAAGCTGTACTTAATTAGTAGTTAATCTTAAGGTAGTAGTAGATATTAGACTAGAATTAACTAGTAAACACTAAATCCTAATCTAACAATAGCGTATCTAGTAGTCCTTGCTTTAAAAAGCTCTGCTCTATTAGCAGTTTAGCTAGGCGCTAGGTAGTAATTATCTTAGTATAGGGTAGGTACTAGAAGTACTTACTAAAGCAGTCTACTAGGACTAGTATTAAGTTATACTTATTCCCCTTAGCATCTACTAACTTTAGCAGGTCTATTATAAAGTTAAGGGAGAAGTGCTGCTAGGCTGTGTCTAGTACTAGTAATAGTGTAAGTAGTCCCTATAGCTTATACCTTCTAATCTTATGCAGTTAGCACGTAGGGCACCTTTAGATGTACTTATATACGTCCTTTATTAGTTCTAGCTAATAGTACTTTCTTTTAAGTACTTTAGCAGTCTTATCTATGCTATAGTAACTCCCTATAGGGTTGTTATAATTCCTTAAAAGGATTATATAGCGTAGTGCAATGTTATTAGGAATCTAAACTTTTCTACTCCTGCGTAAGGTCCTACTAGGGTTAACCTCCTAGTAGTGTTGTCCCTTCTTTACTCTACTATCTGTCTAGTTTGTTAATAACTGCTTCGCAGGGTATGTTACATCCTACTACTAGACCTGCTTAACAAAATCTGTTAGGGGTCCTAAGGTTTCTAGAGCATAAGTAGAATCTCTCTATGTAGCTTTGTTTATAAGGTATATAGGGGCACTAACTCTGTTATCTAGGCTATAAAGGAGAGCTTCTACAACATTAAAGTTTAGTCCTCTAGCTTTAGTGTCTTTAGATAGACCCTAGCGCTAATAGCTGTTAGATAGAGGGTTAAGAGCTAGGGAGACAAATCTCTAAGGCTAATTTGCTGTTAGCAGAATTCCTTAGGGACAGTTTTAGGTAGTTGCTAGACCTCTACTAGGTCTTCTACAGGTACGTTACTCCTAGATGTTGCCTATGCATCTTTTTAAGCCCTAGACTTTTAAATTGCCTAGATCTAAAGCTTTTATTATAAGGTAGGCAGTATAGCATCCTGCAGAGCTTGCTGTTCTCTAACCTTAAGACCTTCTGCGTAGTCTAGACGTCTTAAAGGACTATCTACTATATTTTCTAGTCCTAGCTTGTATTTAACTTTAAAGTTAAACCTAGCTAGCTCCTCTGCCTAACAGGCTTGTTTAGGAGAGAGCTCCTTTATTGTTATAAAGTACCTTAGGTTATTATAGTCTAAGAGTACCTAGATTATTATAGGGGCGTGTTTAAGGTAGTGTCTCTACTACCTAAAGGCCTTAATAATTGCTAAGAGTTCCTTATTATAGGTATGCTATCTAATAGATAGACCTTAGAACTTCTAGCTCTAGAATACTACTAGCTTCTAGTGTTGTTCTGTTGCTATGTTAGACGCCTGTAGCTGCAATAAGATAGCTGCTATAGCAAAATCTAACGCGTCTATAAGGATAATAATAGGCTTGTTTAGGTTAAAGTGTTATAGCACTAGGGCTTTTATAAACTTCTCTCTAATAGTAAGGAATGCTGTACAGGCTTCCTCTAGCTAATGCTATAGTTTGTACTATTTAGTTAGTTCCTTTTAACTTTTCTTTAGTCTCGCCCTCTCTTCTTCTAGACTAGGGACCCCCTAGTCCTCTACTAGACTCTAGGCGGCTGTTATATAGTTAATAAGCAGTTAGATAATTCCTAAGTAGTTATAGATAAATTGCTAATAGAAGTTAGCAAAGCCTAAGAACACTTAAATGTTCTTGTAGCTTAATAGCTCTAGCTATTTAGTAATAGTACAGACCCTCTCTAGATCTATAACTACGCTGTCTAGTATAATAATAAATCCTAGAAATTCTACTAACTTGCTAGAGAAGACGCACTTGCTTGCCTTTGCAAACATCCCCTACTTAACTAGGTAATCTAGGACCTCTTTAACGTGCTTGTTATAGTCCTTCTTATCCTAGGAATAGATAAGGATGTTATTAAGGTAGACTACGCAGATCTTGTCTAGAAGGCCTCTTAGGGCTTAATAGATATAGGACTAAAACGTAGCTAGCGCGTTTGCTAGGCTAAATAGCATTACTAGGTATTTAAAATAACTATACTGTGTCTTAAACGCAGTCTTCTACTTATTACCTTCCTTAATCTAGAGCCTGTAATAGGCGTTGCGTAGATCTAGCTTAGTAAAGACCTTTGCTTTTAACAGGTAGTCTATTATCTTGCTAACTAGCAGGATAGGGTACTAATTCTTAATAGTTACCTTGTTTAATCCTTAGTAGTTAACGCATAGTCTTATAGTACTATTAGACTTAGGGACAAATAGGATAGGGGCTTCTGCTAGCAACTTGCTTAGACAGATCTAGCCCTTCTCCTGTGCTGTCTTAAGGTATTCCTAGAGGATGTCTAGCTCCCTGCAGGACAGGTTATAGATTAGGAGGTTAGGAACCTTAGCTCTATCCTTAATTTTAATAGAGTGGTTATACTCCTAATATAGTGCTAATACGCTTATCTGTTGTTTACTAAACGCAAACTATTTGTAATAGAGGTGTTTAGGCACATATTTAAGCTCTTCTATATCTAGGGCGTTGTCTCCTAGGACAGTGTTGCTGTCTTGTCTTACTACTATAATTCTTAAGAACTTAGTAAGATAGGTTACGTCCTGCGTCTATCTAACGTCTGTCTAGTAGACGTCTATTAGACTGCCTAGGTTTAGGCCTCTAGGATGTAGCAGATATAGCTGCTTGCCTAGACCTATCTTACTAAATAATTCCTTAGTAGTTAACAACTAGATCCTCTTAGCGTTGTTAGGGAACTACTTATAGGTTCCTAATAAGAAACAGATGCACAGGTCTGCTTTAGCTAGCTATAGATAGCCTAGGACAAGGTTGTAACTAACAAATAATGTAGACTAGAATGTTATTAGCCTAACTGTCTTTTCTACGCTGTTGCTGTTATAGTAAACTATTGTTAGTTAGTACTAGTTAATTAATAGAAGTTCCTTTTTGTTAAGGACTACTACTATAGGTTGTAGGTTGTTTCTAGTTAGCGTTAAGCTAAGTTCCTTAGCCTATGCCTCTGTAACTAGGTTTAGCTCTAAGCCTAAGTTGTACAGAGCCTAGAGGGTTCTAAGTCTGCTGTTAGCGTCTTTAAGTTAGATAGAGACTGCTATATAGGTCTTCTTCCCTTAGGTCTTAGGCCCTAGCTGCAGGTAGGAAAGGTTAGCAACTAGGGCTTCCTATTCCCCTAGTTTGGTTTGCTGCTAGAGTCTTGTTAGCTGCTTCTACAGCTTTGCTAATTGCTCTGCTGCAGGTAGCCTTAGGACTGTTAATATCCCTAACCTTATTACTAACCCTAAGGTTGTTAGTAACCTTAACTCCTTAGAGTCTATCTTCTGTTTAATAGGTTTGCGTAGTAGTTAATAGGCTAGGAGTCTCCTAGCGTCTTCCTAGCGTTACTCCTAGAGGGGGTTAACGCGTAGCTATTATGCCTTTTAAACTTTCTACTTGTAGGAGAGGATAGCAGTCTCTTGTTTTAACTGCTGCTGTTAGTCCTTACTCCTAAGTTTAAGGGGATAGTAGAGGTCTCTGTGTTGCAGAGGGCTTGTTTAAACTCTGCCTACTTAGTAATATGTTCTAGACTACTATTCTGTTAGATTTCCTATTAGAGAGTCTAGAGAGTAAGGCTCTATATAAACGCTATCTTAAACTTATAGTTATTGCTACTATCCTTAAACTTTGCAAAGTTACAGGGCAATAAAGACTTATGCTTATTTAGCTTTATTAGGAATATATTAATAGAATTATTAGACTTCTAGTTAAAGTTAAAGTACTTGTTGTAGTTTTTGTACTAGGTAAAGATAGGGTCTTAGACTAGTTACTCCTCCTCTGTATAGAGGTTGGCCTAGGTGTAGATTAATCCTTTATTAATACGTTGTTAGATTAATTTATAGTGTACACTGTAGTAGATAGTACCTATAATCTAGTAGGTGTAGGTAACAGAGTCTTTAAGCACTTGTGTATACTAAAACGCTGTGTCTATGTCCTTAATCTACTAGTCTACCTACTAGGTTAATAGAGGCTTGTTGTCTATCCTAAGCCTTAGTTTAGGCTAGACGTTGTTAAGGACATGCATTATCCTGCTAGCTTTGTTAAAAGCTAGATAGTAGCTGCCTAGCGTCTGTCTAGCGTGCGTCTATTGTAGTGTCTTAACAGCTCTATTAAATTAACGTTACTAGATTTTAATTTTGCGTTTAGTTGCCCCTAATAGCTTAGCCTTGTTAAGCGCTTCTAGCAGTAATAGGATAGAAGCCTATAACGCGTCTATTGCAGGCTGCGCAGCACGTAGCTTAGTAACGCCTAGGGTTGTAATGCTTGCTGTGGCTGTGTCTAACCTGTCCCTAACGTAAGGGTTAGGTACTACTGTTATAGGTTTAGGTAACGTTCTAAGCGCGTTGCTGCGGCGTAGGGCGTCTAGGTCTTAACTAGGGTTATTGCAAGGGAGTAGCTTGTCTACGTTGCTTATGTTTAAGTAGAGGTTGCAACGTCCTCTAGCTATTGTTAATAGCTGCTTTTTTGTGCTCCTCTGCTGCTAATCAGCTGCCTGTTCTAAGAGGAGTATAAAGGATTTAAATTATAAGGGCACTGTAGGCAGGCAATTAAGTAGAGCAAGATAGGATGAATAATAGATAGTATTTAAGAGATAAGATAAGACAAATCCTTAAGGGGTAAGTCTTAGGGCGCGTGGATATTATATACGTGTGTGGCTAGTAGGTCTCTAGGCTTGGCCTAGGGCCTAGCTAAGGTATCTCCTATTAGGGGGAGAGCACTTATAACACTATAATCCTAAAACTAGGGAAAAAGGATCCTAGCTCCCTGCAATCCTAGCAGCCTATTACCTTACTCTTATGCCTAGGAAAAGGCCTTAAGAGAATAGTAGTAAGACAAATTACCTACGTAGCTATAACCTATAGAATCCTTAGTCTATAATATAGGGGTGCACTCTCCTACTAGGCAGCCTCTAACTTAGTAACTAGCTTTATGCATAATATAAAATAAGCCTAGGCTCTAGGAAAGTAGGTTTTAATAGTAATACTAGATGTATAAAGGGCATTTAATACGCTTATATAGAACAAACTACTACACTAAATAGAAAACTAAAGATAGCCTACTACCCTTATTTACCTAGTATAAAGCTTTCTTATAGGAAGATAAGTATAGGTTTATATAGGTATAGTAACTACGCCCTACTACACAGTCTCCTATAGTACCTCCTAAGGCTTACTACTATCTCTAGTGCTCTATACACTATACCTAGCTAAACTACTAAACTAAGATTAGAAACTACGCTTTAGATACGCTAATAATATATATATATACTAGGCCTCCCTACACTCTTAGAAAACACATCCCTACTAAGTAATAATCTAAGAGACATCTATAACTAGGAGTCTAATAATAAAATTACCTTTACGCCTAAAATGTAGGAACTAATCTACCTTATAAGGAAAAGAGGAGACCTAAGCCCTCTAATTATAATAGGAAACACCTAAATTAACCTAGTACCTATAATATAAAACAGGACATAGATAGCCCTACACTAGCTAGGCGTTTAGTTTAACTAACAGCTTACCTTCTAGAGGCACGTTATAGAAAGGGCTACTATAGCTATAAAAGTAGTCTAACACCTTTATAGGCTAACAAACACAGTATATAGGCCCCCTCTAGAGTATATAAGGAAAGCTATTACAATCTGCATCCTACTAGCTCTAATATACAGCGCTAAAGTATAGTATAAAGGGAAAAGGTAAGCAAGAGTAAATAGAATAGAAGTTAGCACCTAGACATAGTAGTAAATTACTATAATAAATAGAGTCCTTATAAGTGCTAGAAGGATAGTGTTACTAGCATAGCACACTATACTAAATGTAATTATACTTAGGAAGGTAGGAGTCCTACCTATAGAAGTAGTAATAGAAGAGGTACGCTAGCGCTTTGCTATGCACCTATAGATAACAGATAGGAACTACCCCTTACTAGCTAGGTAAAAGCATAATATAGATAATATAGGCGCAATAAAGAAAAGCTGCTACTACAAATATAGGTATAGGAAGCCTACTAAGCCCTCCTAGCTATACTAAGACTAGTGCTAATAGGCCTCTACTATACTAGAGGATGCTGCACTAACCTAATAGAGGGACAAACTAAGAAAGAGGACGTAATTACTTTTAAAGAATAGTAGTATAAGGTAACCCCTAGAGAGGTTTCTATATTCTCTAATAGAATAGAATAATATATAGTAGGTAATAGAGTAGTAGTGTATAGCTATGCTATATATTAAGGGAAAATGCTTATAATAACAGGTAGGAGAAAGCTTAACCTACAATTGCATGTCTTTAACATAGAGGCTATAGAAGCGTAGGTAGGACTTTAACACGCCCTGTAACTACCTATCTAAAAGGACTAGATCTAGATATGTGTTAACAGCACGTCTGTTATCTAGGGTGTAAGGGGTAACGCCCCTCTCTCCTTATAATAGGCTTTCTTGCTATACTACAGGGCTATAGAGGTCTTTAATATATAGGTATACTAGACTCTAGGATATAGCAGCATAGTAGGGAATAAACTAGCTAATAAACTAGTAGACTAAGCTAATAAGGACACTATAACCCTAAGAGGCCTAGCTAGTTCTCCTATAGTCTTAGGTATAAAGAGCCTTACGTGCAAAAATAACTAACAAGAGGAGGCCTCCTAGTAGAGTAATAACTTAAAGCTGCTGTCTTAGTAGTACTATAATTAGAACTTAGAGTACACCTTAAAAAAGGCGCCTCTAACCCTCTCTCTAACTAGGCCTATCCTAGCAAGACTACTAGCTATAAATAGGATATAGAAACTTCTAATAGTATTACTAAAAGTTTAACTATAAAAATGTAAAAGTCCTATATAGCTATAGGCAAACAAAATCCCTAGAACATATAGTACTCTACTAAAAGGCTAGACTTAAGTTTAACAAATAGCTATAGAAAGTTCTCTCTCCCCCTACTAGTAGGCAAGAGGGATAGGTATACCTACAGGAACTAATAAACTCCCTAGAAGACTTTGCGCTCTACCTAGCGCTTATAGCCTTCTATATAAGTATATGCCTAAGGTAGAAGAAAGGCCCTAGTAAATAAGGTAGTAGAAGGAAAGAAAGTAGCTATATATGCCTAGCAACCCTATAGGGCTGCACCTACTACTAAAAATAACAGGTAAAGCTAAACTACATAACAGCCTACTATAGCAGACCTAGCTACTCTATTTTATAAGAGCCTAGGGAACTAAAACGTAGACGCACTATAAAATATTAGCATTAAAAATTAAATACAGGGACAAATAACCCTAATTAAGGCCTGCCCTAGCCCTAGAGTTGCTATTCTCTCCCCCTCTTAGTAGTTAAAGATGTAAATATTAGGCAGCTACCTATAATAGACCTAGCTACTCTGTTCTATAGGAGCCTAGGGTACTAAAAACATAGACGTGCTAGGGAATACAGGCTAAAACTACTAAGAACAGAGGAGAGATAGTAACTAGAGCAGCAGAAAAGAAGCATAACTAAGGAGGTAGTTACCTACTAAATACCCTAGGGAAATAGGCAGTTACCTGCTAAACTCCTAGGAATATAGGTAGTTACCTACTAAACCTACTAGGAGTATAGGTAGTTACCTGCTAAACCCCCTAAGACACTAGTAGTTACCTACCTAACCCCTAAGACAAACAGGTAGTTACCTACTAAACACCCTAAGAAGATAGGCAGTTACCTGCTAAACTCCTAGGACTATAGGCAATTACCTACTAAACCTACTAAGAATATAGGCAGTTACCTGCTAAACCTACTAGGAATATAGGCAGTTACTTACTAAATCCCTATCTACAATAACAAGAGCTTAAAATTATTAATATTAAATAAGATAAGGTAGTATAGGGTCGCCCTAGGCTTACCTAAACGCTTTCCCTAGTCCTGTATATAAGCTCTAAATAGGTTTAGGCACAATTTTTACGTTGCAGGGTTCGTGCAGCAGAAAAAATCTTAGAGGTTAGTTTTTGTATAGGGAACTAGGGAGACCTGCGCAACGCTATATAAACTAAATACCTCTATTCTATATTACACACTAAATTAATAGTAGGTTGCAATTTGCTAGTAGGTTGTGACCTTGCTAGTAGGTTACAATTTGCTAGTAGGTTGTAACTTGCTAGTAGGTTATAACTTTGCTAGTAGGTTGTAACTTGCTAGTAGGTTGTAACTTGCTAGTAGGTTATAACCTTACTAGTAGGTTATAATTTGCTAGTAGGTTATAATTTACTAGTAGGTTGCAATTTTGCTAGTAGGTTACAACTTTGCTAGTAGGTTGTAACTTGCTAGTAGGTTGCGATTTTGCTAGTAGGTTGCGTTTTGTTATTTGCTAGTAGGTTGCGTTTTGCTAGTAGGTTACAACTTGCTAGTTAGGTGTATTTTAATAGTAGGTTTGTAACTTACTAGTAGGCTATAATTTTCTAGTTATTACTTACTAGTAGGTTCTTAAAATATTTTAGTAGTAGGCTTCTAACAGACAGGAAACCTCTATATCTACAAGTAGTTTACACTACTACGCACATAAGCATCTTAGCTGTTTTTACCTCTAGAGGTACTAAACACGTCTATAATACCCTAAGGGAGGTTTCTAGTATATAGCTAGTCTAGACGTTAATTACAACAAACAAACAAACAATTTAAATAGCAGGGAAAGAGTAGACCTTTCCTTAATAAGGTCTTTAGCAATAGGTTTAGGATAAACGCTAGAAATAGAACAACCCTAATACTACGCTAGCTAGGCAAACTAGAAATCGTTGCTCTAAGAACCTAGTTTAACGTTAGGATTAGAGGCAGTAGCACAATAGTATAAACTATAGCAGTAGGTACTGCTATAACCTTACTACTTATACTAGTACTAGTAGTCTATTACTCTAAACTTAGGGTTTAAAACTTTAGTATAAAAAGATTAAAGCAAAGATAGAAATATATAGTAATAATATAAGGATTATCTTTTATAAAGGTAGTAGTAAGGCATATACGCTCTGTTTATATAGCTAAAAGCTAAACAGGGAAGGACAGTATAAAATAAAGGGGATTATACTAGTAATAATTAGCTATAGAGAATGTAATAAATAATATAGGATATTACAGCTATTGTACCTGCTTAAGTTAGCGTAAGCAACTAGAGAGTAATATCTATTAGGGTTATATAAGAGACATGTAAGAGACGCTAACTACATAAGTGTTATATAGTTATCTAGAAATAAACTATTAAAATCTTTGCTTATTTAAGTATCTACTATAGGTAGCTCTTCTCTAGTAATAGAAAAATCCTTAATAATATTAAGTTACGTGTTAACAAAGTTACTACTAGAGAGTAATAATAGAGCTTGTTAATTTATAGACACTTCTTAATAACCTAGATAGTTTAACTATAAGTAATATAACTTAATATTTATATACATATAGTAAACCCTATAGCCCTTATAGAACTAGCAATTAACTAGGCTTAGGTTATTCTCTACTAAGGCTGGTAGTTTTAAAATAATAATATCTAAATCCTCTAGAAGAAGGGGAAGATAGTTAAACACGCGCCTAGTGTTTACAGAGAAGTAGTAGATATAGCCCCTATACTTAAATTAAGCGCTAGAATTCTGCTAAATTTCTATTCTAACATAGACTTAAGCAATAAGCGTTTCCTCTATTATAGTTTTTTTAGGTAAGTAAGATAGAAGTAGCCTAGGGTCTAGGTTATTTATAGCACTAAAGAGAGGGATAAACCTAACGCTGTTAGAGTTTATAACCTAATCCTTTATACACCTAGAGCACTTGTTTACTCTATCTGTATTCTGCTTAACGTCTAGGTTAAACTACGCTTAATTGCATACGTTGTAGGTTTCTATTCTTATCTTTTACAGCTAGTAATAGAATTTACTAAGAAGTAATTTCTTATCTAGGCTAATAGTAGGACTATTAAGAAAGCTATCTGTCGCGCAACTAAGCGCGTAGAGTTACATACGCCGCTTGTTTTCTAATAGAGCGTGCTAATTTGGTTAAGCCGCTCTACTCCAGCAACGCTGGTTCCAAGCGGCCCTAATACTAGCCAAACGCTTGTTAAGCGAGATCACGTAACCTACACATTTTATTTGTATTTAAGCAACACGTTCTATATAGAAAACTAGATACTAATTAAATAAATTAATTACTTAAGTATAGTCCTGTAAGCTCTGTTACAGTTATAAGCCTAGCTTCCTAAGCATAGTAGATCTCCCTACGCACTTAGCAAACAAGCTTGTTAGACTTAGCTTAACTGCTCTAATTACCTAATTATCTTTCTATCCCTACTAAACGCTACTATAGGCGAGCTTATTAACTACAATAAGCAAGCTCTCTTAGGTGTCCCTACAGGACCCTATTAGCTTAAAACAAGATCTAATTAGCCTAATTAGTATATCTAACTTACGTAGCATGCTAAGCTTTGTAACGTATAGGATATAGTAGATCTAGACGCTAAAGACGCCCTAGGCATGCACAAAGGAGCGCCTAAACTACCTATTATAGGCTTGCTCCCTACTTAACTACCAGCTTAATCTACCTAAAGCTAGAGCACCTAACCTAACAAGCCTCTAACAGGCTAAATAACAAGCGTTAAGAACTATAACAAGGAGCTCCTTAGATACAAGATTAGAGTAAGTAAGTAGGCTGCTAAGGCAGAGCGCCTTTAGAAGATCTAGAACTAGGTTAACATAACAGTATTGTTATTAATCCTCTTACTAGTAATAGTAAAGCTTGTTACTAATAATACTACAACGCTGCAATCGCTTATATAAGCACTAAAAGAGGAGCTTGCTCTAACAGATGTTAGCACCTAGAACTAGGTTAGGGTAGAGTACTAACAGCATCTTAGAGCAGCTAAATAGTTAAGAGCTGCTCTACAAGACTAGTACAATAGGTGGTTATACCTCTATAGAAGAGCTAAGTTATATAAGCTTCTAGAGGTTAATAGGGCGCTTACTGTGCAGGATTTCTTAGATGCCTTAAGTTATAGGATTGCCCTAGATTAGGCTTGTACTATAAACTAAAGGATTATCTAGGATAGTATCCTAGAGCTTAATTTACTTAATTTAGACAAAGTAAGTAGGGTCTTTAGTAGTTTAATGCATAAGCATACTATAAGAGCAGGAAAAGATAACCTAGGAGTATTTGCAACATTTAGAAGCTAAACAGATACTACTTAAGCTCCTGCTACTAACTCTAAGAGCTTAAGTAGGTACTCCTGCCCTTGTAAACGAAAAGGAGAGACTTATAAGTAGAAACTAACTAACTGCTAACGCCTAGAGACAGCAGTTAGAGGGAGCTCCTTACTACCTATCTATATAAGCAAAAGCTATTGCAAGGATACTCTCTAGAGGCTTAAAAGCCAAGAGTATATAGATACTAGAAAGGTAATTAAGCAGCTTAATTAGACCCTAAAAGCTCTATTAGCAATAACAGCTCTACTAGCAAAAGGTATCCTACCTAAAGTTAAGTTTCCTAGCAATGTACAGGCTGCTCTAATTAATCTAAAAATAATGCAACTAAGCAACCTAGCTAAGAAACCTAGGGTTTACAACCTTATAGATTTTAACGCTTATCTACTCTTAGAGAGTACAATTTTAGATAATAGAGCAGCTACACACTTGGTTAATAGCGCAGATTAGCTTGTACCTAGGTTATTTTGCCTAGCTAACTCTACTAACACTACAGAGGTAGGCACACAAGCGTTTCTAGTAGTAGGACAAGGAGCTTATTTGTTTAAAAACGCGTTATATAGAAAGCGCAGCCTGTATACAGAAGACCTGCTCCTTAAGGATATAGTAGTAGTAGAAGGTTTCTACTTTAATATTATTTCTAAGGCACGCCTCTAAGAGAAAGGAGTTTAGTACTTAGGGCTAGACAGCTTGCTCTAAGTAGGGTATATTAATAATCTAAATAGGAGCGTTATATGTGCTACTCTTAAGCGCGCTTACAACCTTACTTTCTTTAAATATAAGCTACTATCCTACTACCCTCTAACCCTTAACGCAGTAATAAAATAATTATATAAGTCTTACCTACAAAGCTCTGCTAAACACCTCTAGCACGCTAGAGCAGGTTATCTAGGCCTAGAATCTCTAAAAGCACTAGTACAATAAGCGCGCAGCGTACACATTAACAGCACGCTCTAAAAAAATTATAAGGTCTACTTAATAACCTACGCTAAGTAAGTTATATCTTAACAGAAATAGGAAAAACCTACTAAACTATTTTAGAGAATTAGCTAGGATCTGTTTAATATGCCTATAGGAAGGAGTAGCAAATTATAAATACTTTTAATTAAGGAGTACTATAGTAGGAAGCTCTTTACGTACTTACTACTAGGGAAGACTTAAGTAGAGATACTGTAGGTACTTATAAGTTTCTTAAGCTAGGTACGTACCTAGTATAAGCTCTATATCTATAAGATAAGTTAAGATAATAATACTACTACTCTCCTATAGCAAGGAGCTCCTAATACAAGCGCTAGGCAATTAATAAGGGAATAGATATTAAGCGTATACCTCTATATACCTACAAGCTAAATAGGGCAGCAGAAAGAGTAGGGTAGGAAATAATTACTAAATCTATTAAAATAAGGAGCAGTGTAAACCTACCTAAGAAGCTCTAGCTAGAGGTTGTAGTAGCAGTAATATAGCTCTATAACATAAGTCTAACATACTTAAACAAGCTATAGAGCCTAAACAAAGAGCTTAATTGCTAGTTTACTTAATATTTCTGCTAGTACAAACCTAAGCAGGTAAGAGCACTAACAGCTAATCTAAGACCTAATTAGAGCAGGATATACGCCTATAGCTGCAGAGCATATCCCTAAACAGGGAACAAGCAGCTAGGCGTAATTAGAGAAGCTTTAAAGTAACTCTAAGAGGTTATATTAGATAATTAGTAGGGTACTAAGCTTCTAACATATACTGTATATAGGTCCCTAAACTAAACTAGGTAATTACAACGCGCAATGTAACCTTTAATAAGAAGCTCTTTTATAATAAATTAGATAAGTTATTAGCCCTTACAGTCTAAGAAGTAGAAGTAGTTGTAGATATTCTATATAAACCTAATAAGATAGAGGTAGAAGAAGCAATAGAGCTCCCCCTTAAACAAAGAGACCTATTGCTTAGCTTGTCTACTAAGCACTAGCTTAGGGGTAACACTTAGAGAGAACCTTAATTGCTAGAAGGCTAGTCTAGTAGAGAGGAGCCCCTAGGATAGATACTGCACGCGCAGTAAGCTTAGCCAGCAAGCTGCTAGAGATCTGTGCAGAACAACGCTAAGAAACAGGTTTACTTTCCCCTAACTAAACGCCTAAACTAGAGTAGTTAAGTATAGGTAGGGAAGCTCCTAATAAGGAGGATAATCTAACTAGTAGCTTACAGGAAGTGCACTTAACTGTAGAAGAAGGAGCAAGCTAGTAGATAGTAAGGATCTTAATAATCTACTAAGACCTGCTTTGCTGCTTATTCTAATACCTTCTTAAAGATAAACGTAAGTAGATAAGGCAGGTAGGAGACGCGCGTATTAGCAGAGAATCTAGGGCCTGCCTATAAGATAGAGCTACTAAATAGAGAACTATAAGCGCAATAAGTGTAATAAGCCTACTAATAATAATAATAGAGCAGGTTAGTACTCTATAATAAGCTCTATAAATAATTATAGATACGCCTAGCTTATCTACCTACTATTTAAACATGTAAACAAATATAGCATAGATAGAAGGGAGCTACTTACTACCTACGCAGTAATTGTTGCCTTAACTCTAAAAAAGGAAAGACTAGTTGCTTAAAACAAGCGCTAGTTACATAGGGACAAGCTTCCTATACTACTAAGCAAATAGAAAGATCTACTCTATTACCTACTAGGAGCTCTTTTTGCTAGGCCTACTAAAAAGAGATAGACACGCTTATTAAGAAGGAAATGTAGAGAGAAATTAACTAATTAAGCGCCTTATTAAGGCCCCTGCTACTTAAATAGGTCTTTACCTACAAATTTAACTAGGATAGCTACTTCCTTAAATATAAAGCAAGGATCTACGTACGTAGAGATCTATAGGCAAAGGGTTTAATTGTCTTAACCTACGCTACAACGCTTGCTGCTTGCTTATTTTACACTATAGTAGCAATTCCAGCCTAGTTTAACCTAGAGCTCTAGCAGTATAACGTAACTAGCGTGTTTCTAAACGCAAGCTACTAGGACAAACCTTAGGTGCTCTATAAATTACTAGATAGATTTAAGAAACCTAAGTAAGTTATTCTACTACTGTAAGCTCTATATAGGTTACGCAATTTGCTAGTCCTATAGTATAGAGAGCTCTCTAGTACGCTCTAGAAGCTTAGTCTCTTAGTATTAAAAGAAGAGCTGTGCCTGTTCTATAATTCTAAATAGAAAATAGTGCTACTCTTCTATGTTAATAATATTCTCTAGCCTATTACAATAATAATTAAGCTACTACTAAACAGCTAATAAGCTTATTAATAGAAAAGTATTAAATTAAAGACTATAGAGCTGCTAAATAGTTTCTAGGCATTTAAATAATTAGAAACTAAGAGGCCTATACTATAACTCTTGCGTATAACTCTTATATTAATAAGCTTGCTGCTAAATTTAAGATAGTAGAGAAGGGTCCTTCCCTACAGTCCTATTTCCTACAGAGGAGCTACTTAAATATAGTAGAGAAGCTTTAAAACAAGAAGTTAAGTCTATACTCTATATAGCAATTATAATTTAACTAGATATAGCATATACTACCTCTTAGCTATCTTATTATTTAATAAATCTAGGAGCTACTTACTTTAAAGTAGCTACTTAGGTTTTAGCTTATTTGTATAGAATAAAGCATCTAGGTATAAGGTACAGCGCTTACAAAGGCAGTTATCTACTTATATATAGAGACGCCTTATTTGCTAACAATAAAGAGTCCTATTAATCTTCCTAGAGGTATATTATTCAGCTCTTTAGTAGTCTAATTATCTAGAAAGCTGCACAGTAGTTAACAGTAACTACTTCTACTTCTAAGGCTAAATTACTTGCTTTAGAGCATGTAGCTAAAGAGTTAGTAGCTCTAAAACAATTCCTAGGAGAACTTTAGCTAGACTTAGGGGTACTATAGGAGATTTTCTATAATAACTAATAAACTATCTAACTAGTAGTTAAAGAGAGCAAGTAGCTTACTACCTAGCTGCGCTATATAGATATCTAAAATATATAGTTAAAATAAGAGTACGCTAAGGGAAACCTCTAAGTAACCTACCTTAAAATAAGTAAGATGCTAGCTAACAGCCTTATAAAAGCGCTTTCTAGATAAGCGTATAAGCGTTTTTATTATATTTAAACTTATAGAGTATTAGTTAAGAGGGAAAGACTTAGTTACAGGAAAAGAGCAGGTTAATAGAGAAAGAGAAGATCTTTAAATTGCTAGGGAGGACAACCCCCTCTCTAAATAGGTATAAGTCTCCCTAGACTGCTAGTAACAGCTCTTTTAAGCGCACGCCTAGCAGCTAAGGAGCTTATAAAAACAAATTAACTATAGGTAGGGAGGATAACCCCCTCCCTATAGGTTTTATCTTAAAGAACCTACTTATAAATAGGTACTTAAAATTTGTACCTATCTGCAAGCAGGCCCTTTACTATCTAGATAGCAGTACGTAGGTTAGTAGCCTACTAAACACTTATTAGCTACTGTTATTAACTAAAAACTAAGTTACTTACTAAAATTGTTACTCTACTAGAGGAAGCAAGCTCCTCTACTAGTTCTAGCCTAAGCAGCTTAAGGGTAGGGGGAGTAGGCAGCAGGAGTGCCTAAAGGCACAACGCTAGCAGCGCTTACTACAGCAGCTAGTAGCAGCGTTGTTAACGCATAGCGCAACTAAGCTGCTTGCTAGTAGCGCGTCTACGCAGTACGCGCAGGGAATTAACCTGCGCGCACTAGGCACTAGAGCGCCTAAGACAGAGGCAGGGGGCATAGGCGCAGGCATAGGCAGCGGCAGTAGCGCAGCGGCATAGGCAGCAGCAATAGCAGCAGCTATAGCAGCAGTAGCAGCAGCAACTACTAAAGGAGTAGGCGAAGCTGCAGCTACAGGCTTAGGTAAGGGCAAGGGAGTAGGCGTAGGTATAGGGACGGGCGCAGGTAAGGGCGAGCAGGCAGCTAGCAGCTAGCCAGCTTAGGCAGTAGCTTAGGTAGTAGAGGTAGCAGCAGTACGCGCATAGCGCTAGGTTTTAGTTTATTTCTATACCTAAGTTAGCAAACCTCTAAAAAGAGCTAGGAAAATATTAATAGCAAGATTAGTTAGACAACGTTGAATAATAAAGCTATTAACAGATTAAGAAGCTAGAAATAATTAGCTAGAGAGTGCTTAGGCGCGCAGAAAATAATTTAGTATACTTATAGGTATATTAATAGATATAACTAGAGAAATAGAGGAATTAAGCAGGTAGGACACTTATATAGGGAAGTAACTAGGTTAGTAAAGATAAAGCTGCTAGATTATAGTCCTTACGCTTACTCTTACTACCTAGAAATGCTTAACCTAGGAAGTGCTTACCTTAACTATAACTAAGCAGCTTAGTAGCTAGCTATAGGCTTTAAAAATTTAGCTATTAAAAACAAGCGCTAAAACTAGTAACAAACTACTTGTAACAGTAGCCTAAAAGTTAAAGAGCTCTCTTAAAAGGAAGAGCACCTAGAGTACGCTGTAGGCGTGTAGTAATCTTAGATATCTAAGGAAATATAAAAATCTAAGATTAGAGCCCTATAATTACTAAGGACACACTCCTAGTTTAGTTGTTCCTAATATAGGATTAACTAGGGGGTGTGTTGTGCAACTAAGCGCGTAGAGTTACATACGCTGCTTATTTTCTAATAGAGCGTGCTTATTTAGTTAAGCTGCTCTACCCTAGCAACGCTAGTTCTAAGCGGCCCTAATACTAGCTAAACGCTTGTTTAGCAAGATTACGTAACCTACATATTTTATTTGTATTTAAGTAACACGTTTTATATAAAAAAATAGATACTAATTAAATTAATTTATTACTTAAGTATAGTCCTGCAAGCTCTGTTATATATATTTATTAGGATAATTCTACTGCTAACTACGCTGCTAACTTCTAACAGCTAGCAGCTAATATAGACTAGGATAACACTGCCTTAATAACTATATTTAGATAAGAACTTAAGCCTAAGGTTAAGGAGGAGCTTATGCGCACTAGCGCCTCGCTTAACACCTTAGACTAACTTATTAATAAGGCAATTAATATTAATATTAGAGTTTATAAACTCTAATAGGAACTTTAAGACAACCTATAAGCCTAAGTAGGCTAATAGCCTTTACGCACGCTAGCCTACAACCTATAGTATAACAGCCTTAACACAAGGAACTAAGGAAATAACTACTACTATCCTAATATAGGATGTTGTATCTATAGTAATACACAAAGCAGGTATTACAGACTAGAAGCTATAGACCTCTAAAATATTAACTAAAAACTAGAGCAGAATAACACCTATAGCTAGGGAAATAACAACAATATAGACAAGTTAGGACGTACTTGCTACACGTGTAGCAAACTAGGCTACATTACTAGGAACTATTAATAATAGACTAATAGAGTAGTCTAACAGCTATATGTACTTACCTATAAAACCTAAAATAAGGCAATAGAAGGTACTAATATTTATAATAAATAGGATGTTATTACTAATGCAGTAGGCTAACTTATAGAAGACCTAGAGTTAGGCACTAAGAAAGACTCTAAATTAGAGTATATTAAGGTAGATAAAATTTACGCTTATTATAATAGGGCCCTAACACTATACTAAGAGACCTTGCATGCACAGCTACGTCCTATATATAAGATAATAGATTAAGAACTATAATAAATAGCTAAAGCTTTTAAAAAATGTAGGAAGAGACCTTCTACGCGTGTTGCAATTAACATATTATTATACCTACACTAGATAGAGCAAGAGGTACAACTTAACAATAAACAAATAAGAAAAGAGTTAGAATAACAATAATAAAAATATGCTATTCTTTAGCTTTATAGACACTGCAAGAACCTAGTAAGTAAGGGACCTATACTATAATTACAGCTCTAGAACGTAAAACACAAGGAGGAAGGATAGTAGAATAATAACTCAAAAATACAGGAAGTTAATAATAAGGAAAACATAGATGCGCATAAAAGCAATCTACTAAGAAAGTTAGAATCTAACTTTAGGAAAACACTTATTACTAACATAAACCCTTAAAGACAGTATAGCCTAGATATCTAGAATCCTAAACACGCTGCGCTTACATAGACTACATGCGCCTTTAATTAGTGTTAGATACACTATAGTAACAAGTTAGGAAGAGGATAGTTCCCTATATAATATCTAAGTTACTACCTATAGTAGTATTTGTGTAAGGATAACCTCTATACAGTACACCTATAGGACAATCGCTTAAGGTTATATTTTCTAGGAATAGATAATCCTACAGACATTATCATAATATATTTAGTAATTAATAACGCCTATAAGAATATTAACTAGCAAGTCTACTTAAACCCTAACTATAGAACCTATTTCTATATTAAGAAAGAAAATAGATTTAGACTTAAGACGTATAAGGCTTTTTTAGAAGCTTACGCATATAACAGCTTAACAGCATAGGAGCTAGTACTATATTAATAAGATTATCTATTTAGATTAAAAGAAGATAGATAAAGGCACTCTTAGACTCTAGAGCATAGTTAAATTATATATCCCTGCAAGCTATAGAGATAGCTAGACTACAGCCTACTTATAAAGAGTATACCTACAAGCTTATAGTTACTAATAGAGAACCTATACCTAAAGGATCCTAGATTACACATAAAGTAGTTGTAGAGAACCTTACTATACAAGGATACTAAGAAAGGATTACCCTATATGTTTCTAGGATAGCGACTTACAATATTATACTAGGACTTCCTTAGTTACAGGAACATAATCCTAATATAGATTAGTAAAATTAACAAATTTCCCTAAAGTAATATAGATATAGTATAACTATATTAAAGCTTACGCAGCTTATAACGCAGCTAGTAGATAAGAAAGAGATTAGTAATATCTTTTTAAATAAGACGTGCCTAAAGTAAGTAGTTAACTCTACAGATACTAAATACTCTATAGATTACAAAGCAAGAGTTAAAGAGGAGGATAGTGCACCTCCTAATATCCCTAACATCTATTAATAGTACATATAAATATTTTAGGAAGAGTTAATAACAAAAGTATTACCTAAGTATAAGCCCTAGGATTATAAGATTACATTATAGGAAGGAAAGGAACTACCTTTTAGGCTAATATATAGATTATTAGTAAAGGAACTTAAAGTATTACACGTATACATTTAAGAGAATCTTAAGAAGAGATTTATCTAAGAATTAGAATTACTAGTAGGATTCCTAATACTCTTTGCACTAAAGAAAGATAGTATGTTAAGACTATTTATAGATTTCTATAAGCTTAACAACATTATAATTAAGAATTAATACCTATTACTAAATATCCTAGAGTTACAGGATTAGTTAGATAGAGCTTAATACTTTACTATATTAGACCTAAGAGGAGTGTATAATCTTATGTAGATAAAGGAAGGCAAAGAATAGAAGATAGTATTCTAAACACACTATAGCTATTATAAGTACTTAGTTATGCCCTTAAGGCTTAATAATGCGCTAGCTATATGTTAGGCTCTAGTTAACAACGTGTTAAGAGCATATCTAGATAAGATAGTAGTAGCATACCTTAATAACATCTTAGTATACTTAAAAACCCTAGAAGAATATATTTAGTATGTAACTAAAGTGCTTAAGTGCCTAAGGAAGGCAGACCTATAACTTAAACCTAAGAAATATAAATAACATAAGGATAAGGTAGAATTCCTTAGCTATATTATAGGAAGATATAGAGTTAAGATAAGTAATTTAAAGAATAAGGTTGTAAAGGATTAGCTAACACCTAAGATAGTTAAGAACATTTAGGAGTTCTTAGAGTTTGTTAACTTTAACTATTACTTTATTAAAGATTTCTTACTTAAAGCCTTGCGGCTAATAAAGCTCACGTAGAAGGATATACTATTTAAGTAGGGAAAGGAACAAGAAGATTCCTTCTAAGCGCTAAAAATAGCATGTGTAGAACTACTAATAATAGTTATATTTAGAAACAATTGTCACGAGTGTCCTGCCCTAGATTAGAGATCCCTTGGATAGACCCTAGATTAAGCCTAGGGATCTACAGGCACCCTACGTATATAATATTCCAGAGCCTTAAGAGTTATCTATTAAGAATTCGTCTTATCTTATCTATCTACCCCTATTCTCTATCCTATCTTACTCTACTTAATTGCCTGCCTACAGTAATCTTACAATTCAAATCCTTTATACTCCTCTTAGAACAGGCAGCTAATTAGCAGCAGAGGAGTAGAAAAAACTAGCTATTAATAATAGCTAGAGGACGTTGCAACCTCTGTTTAACTACAAGTAACGTAGACGTGCTACTCTCTTGCAACAACCCTAGTTAAGAACCAGAAGCGCAACAGCGCAACAACGCGCTTAGGATGTCACCTAAGCCTATAACAATAGCCTTAAACCCTTACGCTAGAGGGGAGTTAGATATAATAACAGTAGGTATTACAACCCTAGACGTTGCTGCGCTACGCGTTACGCAGTTAGCTATAGAAGTAATATAGACCTCTATCCTATTATTGCTTAAAGCGCTTAATAAAGCTAAGCTATCTAGCGCGTTAGAACGTAAGATTAAAATCTAGCAACGCTAATTTAACTAGGCAGTAGAAACCCTACATTAGACACACGTTAGACAGACGTTAGGGAGTTACTATCTAGCTTTTAACAAAGCTAGCAGGATTATATAAGTCCTTAATAATATCTAACCTAAGCTAAGACTTAGGACAGACAGCAAGCCTCTATTAACCTAGTAGGTAGACTAGTAGATAAAGGATATAGATACAGCGTTCTAGTACGCATAGGTGCTAGAAGACTCTGTTACCTAGACCTACTAGATTATAGGCACTATCTACTACAGCGTGCACTATAAATTAATCTAACAACCTATTAATAAGGGATTAATCTAAACCTAGGCTAACCTCTGCGCAAAGGAGGAATAATTAGTCTAAGACCCTGTCTTTACGCAGTATAAGAACTATAATAAGTACTTTAACTTTAACTAGAAAGCTAATAATTTAGTTAACACTTTCCTAATAAAGCTAAACAAGTAAGAGTCTCTACTACCCTATAACTTTGCAAAGTTTAAAGACAGTAGTAATAACTATAAGTTTAAGATAGCGTTTATATAGAGCCTTACTCCCTACGCGCTCTAATAGGAAATCTAAAGAAATAGTAGCCTAGAGCATATTACTAAGTAGGTAGAGTTTAAACAAGCTCTACGCAACGCAGAAACCTTAACTGTTCCCTTAAGCTTAGGGATTAAAACTAAAGGCAGTAGGTAGAAGAGACCTCTGCTCTCTCCTATAAGGAGAAGATTTAAAAGACATAACAGTTAGGCGTTAACCCCCTCTAGGAGCAACGCTAGGAAGATGCTAGAGGAACCCTAGCTAGCAAACTATAACACTAACCCTTTAGGCAGAAGATAGCTACTAAGGGGTAATAGCTACTAATAACCCTAGGGTTATTAGCAGACCTAAAGCTACTAGCAGCAGAGCTACTAGTAAGGCTGCAGGAATAATAGGGAAGACTCTAGTAGCAAGCTAAGCTAGGAAACAGCAAGCCCTAGTTGCTAACCTTTCCTATCTGCAGCTAGGGCCTAAGACTAACAGGAGAAAGACCTAGATAGCAGTTGCAGTCTAACTAGACAACGCTAATAGCATCTTAAGGACACTCTAGGCCCTATACAACTTAGGTTTAGAACTAAACCTAATTACTAAATAAGGAGCTAAGAACCTTAGGTTAATACTGTTAAGCAAGAACTAATAACCTAAGGCAGTAGTCCTAGACAACAAGGAGCTGCTGCTAACTAACAGATACTAGCTTACAATAGTATGCTATAATAGCAAAGGGATAGTAAAGATAGTTAGACCTATAACGTTCTAGTCTACGTTGTTTACTAGATATAATCTTGTCTTAGGTTACCTATAGCTAGTAGAGGTAGACCTATGCATCTGTTTCTTAGTAGGAACCTACAAGTAGTTTATAAAAGACATAGAACAAATCTAGCTATTAACAGTTAAACAACTGTTTAGTAAGCTGCAACTAGGTAAATGCCTATACTTCCTACATCCTAGTAATATAGAACTAGGGAACAGTATAGGCAATGCCTAGACAGACGTTAGGGAATAGTTAGATTAGAATTACCTAGACGCAGCCTATAGGATCGCAATACTTAGCAAGGACAAGAGTCTAGAGGTTAATAACGCCTCTAACCTAGAGGAGCTTAAGTACATCCCTAAGCGCCTACACTATAAGTAGTTTGCTTTTAGCAAGCTATAGACTAGCGTACTAGCCCCTTACTAGGAATATAACTATGTAATTAAGATTAAAGAGGGAGCTAAGGTCCCTAACCTTCTAATCTACAATCTGTCTTAACAGGAACTAGATATACTCTAGGAATACCTTAAGACAGCATAGGAGAAGGGGTAGATCTGCCTAAGCAAGTTGCTAGCAGGAGCCTCTATCCTGTTTGTCCCTAAGTCTAATAGCACTATACAGCTGTGCGTTAATGTAACAACCTGCGATAGAATTGTTTGGTGTTGTAGTGTTCTGGGGCTATCCTTAGTTGGTATTAGTCTCGCCCTTGGCAAAGCTGCGTAAAACCCGCGCTGCTCGCTATCTTCAGGGAGACAAGTATTATTCTGGTTATGAATATACCTATAGCTATCCCTCTACTATCTATCCCTAGTGTGAAGCAAGTACTATTGCCTATAACTAGAACCTTACATAATAATACTTTGTTAATCTAATAGTCTAGGGATAGCTTTAACTACTTAAACAAACAGTTAGGGGCACCTATATAAGAGATCTAACCACCCTTATCTTAAACCTAGCAGGAGGATAACTCTAGTAGGATTTCTTTAATTAATAAAGAGATCCTAACCCCTATAATAAGCGCACCTCTAACGCTTTAAGAGCGCATTTAAGCTACTAAACGCTAACGCAATAAGCTTTAGGCCTTGTAGCGCCTACGCTTACTTAAAGCTAAGATTGCACAACTAGAGGGTATAGGGAACTATACTATCCTAAGTACAGTAGAGACTATTAAGGAGACCTTAAGGGCTAGTACGTATAAGCAGGACGCATCTATAACGCTTACACCTTAACCTACAAAGCGCGCACTTAAACCTAAAGACCTAGCTAAATATAGGGGAAAGAATCTTAAAGAACATTGCAAGTTCTTCTGCTCCTGCAAGATAGCCTTCTAACTATTACTACAAGAGTTTAGCAACCCTAAAGATAGGATACTCTAGGTAATGCAGTACCTGTTAGGGGACCTAAGGGAGCTTTAGTACACGCACTTTAAGCGCACGTTTAGAGCACAAGAAGAGACACCTAGCTAGGGGTACTTCAAACAGTACTTACTAGACTTACTCTCTAATCCTATAAACTGCACCTTAGAATTAGCTACAGCTTACGCTTAAGCTATGCAGCAGAAGGACTAAACAGTCTACGCTTTTGCGACCTACTTAGAGGTCTTAGAGGATTAACTTACCCCCTATACTAAAGAACAGAGGGTCTAACACTTATTCTCTAAGCTTTAGCTAGAATTACAAAGGGCAATTACTAATTACTATTAGGTACTAGCTATACGCAAAGACCTAGTAGCGTTAGGCTCTACACTTAAGCGCAACCTACGCTGTTTATTACTAACTTACACACCTAGCATACGCTACAAGGGTACCTAGAGGCACAAGGGGCAAAAGCAAGGAGATAATACCTCTACTAACAAAGGCCTACATAACAAGAGTAGCGTTACCTGCTTTAAGTGCAACAAGACTAGCTACTATACTAATAAATATTAAAGCAGCAACTCTAACTCTAACTCTAACCCTAACTAGATCCTAGTTTAAATTAACTAGACAGGAAAAGGCTAAGCCTTACTAGCTACCTAGGGATAGTAAGGCGTATCCTAGTACATATTTTACTAGGTATAAAGCGCACGTGTAACGCATCTAGGGAGGTAACGCTAGAATAACAATTATAGGTTATTCTTAATCCTTAGGCAGATGTAAGCTTAATTAGCTAAAGGATTACTATAGAAATAGACCTGCTACCTATTAAGGAGGCAGAACTCCTGCGCCTAGAATAGATTAGCACGCAGCGCTAAAGCACGTATACTACATATGCGCTATAGATACGCTTAACTAACAATATAGGCGTTAAGCGTTATATGTCTACTACTATGTATAGAGTTAATAAGGAAGGAACTCTCTTACTACTAGGGAACCCTTTCCTCTAACAAGAATATATCTATCTAGATTGTAGATTACAATCCTAGCGTTAGGGATACACTACAGCTAGCATCTAGCTAGTTACTTCTATAGAGTTTAAAGAAGCTAACTCTAATTCCTTCCTTTTAGGAGTATTGCAAGCTACTAGTATTAATTTAGAATGTAATGCCTATATCTACAAAGCATATATAGCACAGGAACTTTGCATCCTAGACGCTTTAGCAGATTACGTTAATATATTTAGTAAAGAAGCTACTACTACTCTACCTAGCTTTAAATCTTTAGACTATACAATCCTACTTATAGAAGGGAAAGAACCCCTATATAGACTGCTCTACAACCTCTCTTTACGCAAGCTAAAGCTACTATAGGAATACTTAGAACAAGCGCTAAGTAATAGGTAGATTAGGTATAGCATAAGTCCTGTAGGAGCACCTATACTTTTGTTCCTAAGAAAGATAGGATACTCTGCCTCTGTGTAGATTATAGAGGTCTTAATACTATTACTATAAAAGATTGTTACCTACTCCTACTAATTAGAGAGATACTAGACTGCCTGTTAGGCGCACGTTATTACACAACCCTAGACCTTTACAACGCCTATTATTAGCTAAGGATTAAAGCAGGGGATATGTAGAAAACCGCCTTTAGGACCTAATATAGTTATTTTAAGTACCTAGTAATACTATTTAGGCTAACTAATGCTCCTGCAAGCTTCTAGGCCTATATTAATAAGGCCCTAATTAAGCACTTAGACTATATCTATGTAGTTTACCTAGATAATATCCTTATCTATACAAGGAGTAACAATATTACGCTTTACTAGCGCGCTATACGCTTAGTACTTTAGTCCCTACGTAAGGCAGAACTATTTATTAACTTATAGAAATGCATATTTGCATTAGACATAGTACACTTTCTTAGTTTTATTATTAATACGCGTAGTGTATGCGCTAATCTAGCTTAAGTAAGCACTATTACCTAATAGCTGCAGCCTACTAATGTTAAAGAGTTGCAATCCTTTCTAGGGTTTACTAACTTCTATTAGTGTTTTGTTAAAGGATACGCTAGAGAAACAGCTCCTCTTATAGAATTATTAAAGAAAAACTAAGACTAGTAATAGAATAAAGCTACAAACTGCTTATTTAAAGGGCTAAAGACCTACTTCTTAAGCGCGCCTATCTTGCGCTATTTTAACGCAGCGCTCCCTATCTAAGTAGAGACAGATGCGTCTATATTTGCTATATTAGGCATACTCTCCTAACTCTTTAAAGATAAGCAGTAGCACCTAGTTACCTTTACCTCTTAAAAGCTACAAGCTGCTAAGCTAAATTATAAGGTCTATAACCTAGAGCTACTTGCTATAGTATATAGCTTTAAGCAGTAGAGGTATTACCTTAAAGGCACACAGCACACTATATAGGTGCTAAGTAACTATAACAACCTGCGTAGTATACGCGCTGTATAAAAGCTAAACCTACAGCAAGCTAGATAGGCTATATACCTAAAGGCTTTTAATTTTAAGGTAGAACACTGTCTAGGCAAAACAAACCCTGTAGATAGCCCCTCTAGAAGGGCAGATTACAAATAGGAGAACCTATTACTAACCTAATTATTACCTACCTTATAGAACAAATTGTTAGTAATAGATATAGCTAGTAGAGTAAGTAGATCTATAAACAAGCTAAGCTTGTTAGGCATATGTAAGACGCACGTTACTATAGTTTACAGAACTAGGAAGGTCCTTACTACTAGCGCTATAGAATATATACTATATATACTATGCTTACTAGCTAGAGTACTAGTTAGTAGCAAACCTGCAATAGTAGAGTCTTAATTACTTATTAAAACCTTGCACTAACTATAATAAAGGGACGCCTTTACTTAGAGTTAGATTATAAGTTTAATAAGTAAGGATAGCACTTAAAGACGTAGTAGAGCGCAGGTATAGCACTTAGACAAAAACAAAGTCCTAAGATATAATAGTAGAATATATATTCTAGAGGAACTAGCTATTACGCAAGAGATTTTATTCTAGAACTATAACACGCGTATAGTAGGCTATTTTAGCGCACATAGGACACTTAAGCTAATTAGGAGAGCCTACTACTAGCTAACCCTTAGTTAAGACGTCTAGGAATACGTAAGAACTTATACTATCTACTAAAGGAGTAAAGCTCTAAGGCATAGCAAGTATAGGACGCTATTACTATTACCTACACTAAAGGAAATCTTTAAAGAAGTCACACTAGACTTTATTACTAGCTTATCTCTAGCTAAGGATTCCTTAGGTTGCGCCTTTAATACAATCCTTGTGATTATATGCTACTTCTCTAAGATAGCACTCTATCTACCTGCGTTAAAGACATAGGATATAAAGCAGTTTGTAGAAGCCTACTTTACACATGTTATACTTAAGTATAGGATATAAAAGGGTATTATATTAGATAGGGGAACTATCTTTACCTCTATATTTTAGACAGAAATCTACTACTAACTACAGGTAAAGCGCAGGCTTAGTATAGCCTTCTATCTACAAACTAATAGGCAAACTAAACGCTAGAATTAAACGCTTAAGCAGTATCTTTAGATGTTTATCTTAGAGTCCTAAGAGAACTAGGTAAAGCTACTGCTAACTATATAGTTTACTTATAACAACTTAGTGCACAAATCTACTAAAACAACTCCCTTCTATACTATATATAGTAAACACCTACTACTTACTAAGCCTCCTGCAGACAGTAGGCCTAGGGGGAGGTACTAGATGCAGTCTAAAGAGTAAAGTAACTGCATAACGCACGTGCAACGCTTATATAACACTTAGAGAAAGCACGCAAGTATTAAAGCTAGTATTATAACAAGAAATATATAAACAAAGTCTTCTACCTAGGCAATCTAGTGTTACTTAGCACTAGGAACATTAACCTAGCCTACTAACTAAGCAAGAAACTTTCTAGCAAGTTTATTAGCCTATTCTAAATCTAGGACGCAATTAGAACGTAGGCATACTGCCTACTCCTACTACCTTTATACTGTATTTATAACGTCTTCTACGTATCTCTATTAGAATAATAGAAACCTAGGGCTAAAGGGGAAGACAACACCTATCTACTAGAGGTGACCCTAGAAGGTAAAGAAGTGTAGGAGGTAGAAAAGATCCTAGGGAAACAAACAAAGAGAGGCTAACTAGAGTACCTACTCTGCTAGAAAGGCTATAATAAGACCTAGGACATATAGACCCTAGCATTAGACTTTAAAAACATAGATAATGCTATCTAGGAGTATAAATTAGGTTAGAGATCCTTACGCACAAAAAGAACATTAAGATTATCTTAAGCGCGCTATTATTGCACGCAAGGAGCAATCTAATTTACTAGCCTTAGGCCTACTATAATGTAAGAAGAAAACCCCTTTTTAATGCTACGCACTACGCGCGCCTTAACCCTACGCTAGCTGCGCCTTAACTGCTAACAACTGCCTACTTATCTCTACTATCTTTACTATCCTTACTATCTTTACTATCCTTACTATCTTCACTACTACCTTTACTACCTTTACTACCCTCACTACTATCTCTACTATCCTTACTACTACTATCACTACTAGCACTACTATTACTAGCTACAGAATTATTATCAGCATTATCATTATTATTACTACTACTACTACCCTAAGAAGAGGTTAGTATGCGCCCTAGACGCGTTAAAGGAGCAAACTTACTATGCAAGACACGTGCCCTACAAGCTGCTTAAGGGCAGAGGTAATATAGCGCTGCTCTACTAGGATTAGACCTAGGAACTAGGGGGATGTTGTAGGCACCTAGGTAGCAACACCTATAGGTGTGCTAGTGTAGGCTGTAATATAGCAGCAGTTAGCAAGCTCTAAGTTAAACTAGCGCTAGTAACACGTAAGCTAGGTGCCTTAGTTAATTACAGCTGTATTAGTATAAGAGATAGTAGTAGTATTAACAGCAGCATTATAGCAGTAGCAGAGATAGATAAGGTAATTTAAGCAGCTGTTAAGCGCAGCAGGCACCTGCATAGATTAGCTAAGGCGTACCTACAGCGTGCTCCTGTCTACCTTACCTTAGTGTAGCTACCTTAATTTCCCTTTATATAATGCTTATAGTAGTAGTGCTTAGGCTTCTTATAGTCCTTCTTCTACTTTGTAATGTTCTGCGCGTAGCGTAGGCAAGTCTCTACTATAGCAATATAGTCTGCACGCTTGTTAGTATTAGGGAACATAAACAGCTGTTAGTTTTAAAGGTAAGACTTCTTAATAAACTTAGGGTTAGGATAATAAACTATAGTAGGAGCAAGGAGCGTGTAAGAAACGCGTATAAAAGTATTATTATTATAGTATTAAGAAAGAGTAAAGGAAAGAGGTTTTACTACCTGCTAGGCTACTAAGCTAAAAAATTAGGCAATAGTGCGTATAGCAATGCTTTTACCTTAAATTATAATAAATATAAGGCGTATCTATAATAATTACAACATATAGGCACTACGCACAAAGCACGCCTACAGGAAGCCCTAACTACCTACCTATAGACACTCTTTTTCCTCCCTTTAAGGCGAGTTTTTTTATTAAGGCTATATAAGATTGCTGCTAGGGACAGCAGCTAGAGGGGGAGGTTCTATAACAACCTGCAATAGAATTGTTTAGTGTTGTAGTGTTCTAGGGCTATCCTTAGTTAGTATTAGTCTCGCCCTTAGCAAAGCTGCGCAAAACCTACGCTGCTTACTATCTTTAGGGGAGATAAGTATTATTCTAGTTATTAATATACCTATAGCTATCCCTCTACTATCTATCCCTAGTGTAAAGCAAGTACTATTGCCTATAACTAGAACCTTACAGTTAACTACTAAGGATTAAACAGGGTTACTATTAAGAATTAATACCCTATCCTGCTAGTTAGTAAGATAATAGACTGCCTGTTAAAAGCAAGGGTCTTTACTAAGCTAGATCTACATAACGCCTATTACAGGCTCTAGATTAAAGAAGGTAATAAGTAGAAGACTGCGTTTAAGATATAGTATAGGCACTTTAAATACCTAGTAATGCTATTTAGACTAGCAAACGTGCTAGCTACGTTTTAATCCTATATCTATTAAGCCTTAGAGGGGTTGCTAGATAGGATCTGCGTAGTCTACCTTAACAACATCCTTATCTATTCCTAAGACAAGGAGGACTACAATAAACACATTAAGGAGATCCTAGATTACTTAGTTAAGTAGAGGATGTTTGCAAAGGTAAGCAAGTGCGTTTTCTTAAGCAAGTTAGTAGAGTTTCTAGGGTTTATTATTACCCTAGAAGGCGTGGTTATAGACCCTAAGAGGGTACGCATAATTACTAAATAGCCTAAGCTATTAAGCTATAAGGACATCTAGGTGTTCTTAGGCTTTACTAACTTCTACTAACACTTTATCTTTAACTACTTAGGAATTATCTAACTACTAATTAACTATATAACAGCTGCCTAGAGTCTAATAGAGGACTAGGAGGGTCCTAGTCTAGAAGAAGGGAGGGTAAGACTAAAGAAAAGTTGCAAGGGACTAATAAAGTAGTACTAACTATAGCACTAGCTAGAGGAAGCCTATAGGGCGTTCCTTACAATTAAGGAGAAGTTTACAAAGGTCCTAGTGCTATAACACTTTAACCTAAACAAACCTATTATTATCCTTATAGATGCGTTAGACTTTGCTATAGCAGCTATCTTGTTACAACCCTAGTTGTCTAACCTAGCAACAGAGTAGCACTAGAAACTAGTAGCGTTCTAGAGCTAGAAGTTCTAAGGACTATCTATTAGATAGCATACCTACAATAAAGAACTCTTAGCAATTGTAGAGGCTTTTAGGCAGTAGAGACACTACCTTAAGCATGCCCTAGCAACAATCTAAGTACTATTAGACTATAATAACCTAAGGTACTTTATAATAATAAAGGAGCTCTCTCTAAAGCAAGCCTACTAGGTAGAGAAGCTAGTAAGGTTTAACTTTAAAGTTAAATACAAGCTAGGACCTAAGAACGTAGTAGATAGTCCCTTAAGACAACTAGACTACGCGTAAGGCCTTAAGGTTAGAGAATAGTAAGCTCTATAGGACGCTATGCTACCTACCTTACAATAGAAGCTTTAGATCTAGATAATTTAAAGGTCTAGGGCTTAAAATAATAGACAGGTAATATCTAGGAGTAACGTCCCTACAGAGGACCTAGTAGAGGTCTAGTAACTATCTAAAATTGTCCCTAAGGAATTCTACTAATATTAGATTAGCCTTAGAGATTTGTCTCCCTTAGATCTTAATTCTCTATCTAATAACTATTAGTGTTAGGATTAACCTAATAACACTAAAGCTAGGGGACTAGAATTTAATGTTGCTAAAGCTCTTCTTTATAGCCTAGATAATAGGGTTAGTGCCCCTAGGAACCTTACAAACAAAGCTGCGTAAGGAGATTCTACTTATGCCTTAGATACCCTAGAACTCCTAATAGATTTTGTTAAGTAAGTCTAGTAATAGGACGCAGTATACCCTAGGCACAAGTCACTAACAACCTAGACAGACAGCAGAGCAAAGAAGGGACAATACTACTAGGAGGTTAACCCTAGTAGAACCCTACGCAGGAGTAGGAAAGTTTAGATTCCTAATAATATTGTACTACGTTAAACTATCCTTTTAAGGAACTATAATAACCCTATAGGAGGTTACTATAGTATAGATAAGACTACTAAAGTACTAAAAAGAAAGTACTACTAGCTGTAACTAAAAAAGGATAACGTGTTTTATAAGCGAGTTAGCAACCTAAGCAAGTTAGCAACGCTAAACCAGCGCACTACCTACGCACAACAATTGCGCAACGCATAACACACTTATTAAAAATTATAGTAAGCTAATCTATTCTTTAGACTTATTGCTACTCTTAGTATCCTCTATTTCTACCTTACAAGTGCGTAAGTTATATCCTTTTTACTATAACGTCTGCAGTGCACAGCGCTGCGCACCTTGCGCGCAGGCCCCTCACTAGCATTACACTCTCTACCCTCCCTCTTAGCAATTAAGTCCTGTACTTCCCCTACTGTTAGGGTCTCCTCTGTCTAAATATACTTTTGTTTTCTTAACTAACGCTTTGTAAGCTTATTAATTGCGCTTTGTATACGCGCTTGTTCCTCCTGCAACAACACTATATTATGTGCAATCTGCTGCGCGCCTTTACTTAGCTAATTAATCTTTTTATCTAATAAGCTTCTAGAGGACCTATGCTAGTTTTAGATCCTCTGTTAAATAAGCGTAGACTGCTCCTTAATCTTGCGCGCATTGTGCAGTGTCTGCGCCTCCTATACGCTCTGCCTTAGTAGTAATAGTGCTAGAGTCTGCAACCTCACGTCCAGCTTTAATAGAACAGCGTCTAGGTTATATAGGACTAGCCTAGCACCTCTAAAGCCTGCCTTAATATTCTCTGCTATTAATAACTATTTAAAAGCTAGCTTAAATGCTTATAGGAACGTTTCCTTACTAACAAAGTGTATGTAGTTACGTGCTAAGGCTAAGATCTAGTTGCTATACCTGCGCTTCAACAGCGCAAAGCAACTAACATTAAGAGGCTGCAGCAGGTGCAATAAATGCAGAGGCATATAGCAAAGGATAATTTTCTTCTCCTTATAAATATCCTAGAATTCTAGCAAGCTATAGCTCTTATAGCTATTAAGTATAAGCAGCTAGTACGCACCTACAGCGCTTAAATTTGTATGCTTATTAAAGTGCTCTAACTACGCAAGAGCAAGCTAATTATTTATCTAGCTATTAGGGCTAACTTTAAGGATCTAATTGCGTAGTAAGTCCTTAAACTAAACGTTAATAAGCACACTACCTGCAAAGATAACAAAGGGTAGGAGCAGGTAACCTGCAGCGCTAACGCCTTAGATAATAGTAACCTACTTATAGGTGCCTAGCTAGATAACCTTCTTTTTTCTAGCTACTTCTAAACTAGTAACAACTATCTATGCTAAAATCTTGCCTATTATAAAGCTAGTCTTATTAAAGTTGTAGATGTCCTTGTCTACAATTCTATACTTTAGTTTTGTCTCTTGTACTAAGTTAAGCTAGCGCTAGACAGCTGCAGGATCCTTGCAGACAGCTTGCTAATAGTTGTATAGACAGTTCCAGCGCGTACAGAGCTTAGGAGTCCGCTTAATAAAGTTGTTAACCTAGTTTTTACTAATAGGGTTACTTTGCCGCGCTTAAAGAAGTTTATCTGCTATTTCTTATACGTAGGACCTTAGAGGCGCAAGCCCTTATTTAGATAGCTTAAGAATCCTTTAGACTATAGCCTCCTCTTCTAGTTTTATTAGGCGCTTTAAGTTTGCTTTATAGTTACATTGCATGCGCTTTCTAGCGCGTTAGTTAATAAGAGTGCTTTCTAGTACGTTATATATTATTATAGCTTAATTAACGCTTTGCACACGTTGCGCATTAATATTAGAGATAGCAAGCTGTATATTAGCTTTAGTATATGTCTTTTAAGATTGTTGTAGTTGAGACATTACGCGATAGTTGCGCGCAGGTAGTGCGCTGGTTTAGCGTTGCTAACTCGCTTAGGTTGCTAACTTGCTTATAAAACACGTTATATATAAATATATTTAAAGGTATCCTACGTGCTAACTATATAAGATTAGGAGGTATAAACTATAGGGATTACTTACACTACTCCTAGTACTAGGCACAGCATAGTAGCACTTCTCCCTTAACTTTATAATAGACTTGCTAAAGTCTAGGGACGCTAAGGGGAATAAGTATAATTCTATACTAGTCCTTATAGACTATTTAAGCAAGTATGTCTAGTACCTACCTGTAACTAAGATAATTACTGCCTAGCACCTAGCTAAGCTACTTATAGAGCAGAGCTTTTTAAAGCAAGGACTACTAGATACGCTATTATTAGATTAGGGTTTAGTATTTACTAGCTAGTTCTAGTCTAATATTTGCTACTATCTAAAGATTAACTACTAACTAAGTACAGCTTTCTACCTCTAGACAGATAGGCAGACTAAGCGCTAGAACTAGGAGTTAGAAACGTACCTCTATATATACATAAACTACTAATAAGACAACTAGGTAGACCTCCTTCTATATGCTAAGTACGCCTACAACTCTAAAGCTTACTCTGCCTATAGAGAATCTCCTATTAAGGTTGCCTTTAGCACAGACCTAAAGGGATTTAACAGGATGCCTAATAAGCACTAGCTACAGAAACCTTAAGAAGTCTAGAGCAAGGACAGAGCAATACTAGAACTATGCTAGCAGGTCGCTAGCTGCCTATTGCGCTGGCACAATATGTAGGAAATAGCAAAGAAGGCCTTAGAGTACGCACAAAAGGGTAACGCTTAGTAGTACAACATAAAACAGTCTAAACAGCACTTTACTACAGGAGACTTAGTCCTCCTCTATACTAAGAACCTAATAATAAGCTATTCTTTAAAGAAGTTTAATGCTTAATACCTTAGACTATTTATAGTAATTAAGAAGATAGGTAAGCTGGCCTACAAGCTAAAACTCCCTCTATTAATAGATAGAGTGCACCTAGTGTTTAACGTATTACTACTTAAACCCTAGAGGGAACCCCTTGCAAGCAGTAGGTTCTAGCTAGGTCCTATCTACATACTAGAAGACACACTGCCTAGGAACAGGTTTAAAGTTAAAGGTATCCTAGACTATAGAGATACAATTGCTAGAGGGCAAGAGTATAGGGTTAAATAGCTAGGTTAGCTAAACAAACAGGTAACCTAGGAGCTACCTAAGCATCTTAATTACTGCAAGGAAATCCTTAAAGACTATTATTGTAATAAACAGGTGCCTAGGAAGCTACTAACCAAGCGTTAGTAAGCCTCTAGAGGGCTAGAGCTGCCTAGGCAGAAGTAGAGACGTCCTAGAAAGTCAGCTACAAGAACTTAATATTACAGGAAAAGAACCTAGTAAGCAGCGTGTTAACCTAGGTCCTACACAACCTAAGGCTGTAGGAGGCCTAGCAACTGCCTAAAATAGCACTAATCTACAAAGTACTAGGTATTAATATTTATTACTATTTATTAAAACTAATAATGCTAATAACTATAGGGAGGACCTTTATAGCTACAACCCTACTAGGAAGACTCTCTACGCCTGTTACTAGGGCTAGGCTAGAAAGAAGGGCTTAACTAGCTAGAGTTGTCTCCCCTACTAGGGCTAGTCCTCTTAGTAGGAGACTAAGACAGGGACATACGCTAGAAAGGAGCAGCTAGAGCCTAGGAGGCAGTAGGAAGATTAGTCCTGTAGTAGTACTACTGCTTCTCTACACTGTTAGCAGCACTACTCTTGCTAAAATAAGCCTCTACTTCTCTATTAATAACTATATTATTAGGCAGCTTATAGCTAATAGTACTAATAGCAGCCTACAACTATTAGTAAAAGAACTAAGACCTAAGGATCTTATTACTTACAATGTACTGCTAGAGATTATGCTTACAAGACACCTGCTAAGCTTTAGCATAATTAGCCTTACTAGTGCTAGACTCCTTTACACAATAACAAATAATACTATTATATTTAGCAAAGCCCTTACAGTAGGCCTTAGCGTACTTAAAGGTAGTCTAGAAGTAACACTGCGTTACAGCAAGAACGTTGTTATTATCTACGTTATTACCCTACTAAGCAGTCTCCTTATTTGTCTTGCAGATAGCTTAATTAATTAGCTAGTTAAGGACGTTAATAGTATAGCAGAAGAATAGGTTAATCTACTTAATTAATAATAGGACAGTTAAGGGAAGACACTAGACTTACCTCTACGCAATCTACTTCTTTAGTGTTAGCGCAGCTAGCGTAAACTCTAAAGTTACTCTTACAACTACTATATCCCTTAGGATAGCAAAAGACTATTATAAACAACTTAATAGTGCTGTTTAGGTCCTTTGTAGACTTAGTAGTAAGGCGTGTAATGCTACTACAGCACTAGAACTAGGTTAAAGACAGCTGTAGCATTATATTGTTAGGAAGAGCGTATACATAATCTAGCAGCAGACTATAGGGAATGTAAGCAGGTAGAGAAGTTATTGTAAGGAAGAGGAGAGTTATAGAAGTGCTAAAAGAGTTATTTAGCGCTAGAGAAGGCAGAACTAAGGATAGTAATAATGCTAAGAAGGTGCAAAATAGCAACTCTAATATATAAGGGAGGACCCTTTACCTAGCTAATAGCTATTGCCTGCCTAGCCTCTTACTACTCTCTTACTCTATAAAAGACAACGCGTAAAGCTAGCGCGCTAGCTATCTAGCAGTAATAAGGTAAATATAAATTACCTTAGTTAAGAGCTAACCTAGCTGTAAAGATTTACAGTGCAAACGCTAGAGTTAGGACTATGCTACGTAGCAGACTAATAAGGCGTTATAGCCTTAGGATTAGTAACTTTAGACGTTAAGACCTGCTATACAGGTATATCCCCTACAAATAAGCGTATCCTAGACTAGTTCGCGCAGGAATAGGGCTAATAGAGCTATTAGTAACCCTCTTGCAGGCATTAATAGTTAGGTAACGTACTCTAATAAGTAATAACTTTATTAAACGCTTACGCCTCTATTAGCCTTAGCCTTTAGCGTCTAGGCCCTTAATTACCTTAGTGTTGTAAAGAGCATGCTATAGGAAGACAGTGTGCAGGCGTTAGTACTATACTAGGCAAGCCTAACACACCCCTATAATAGACATTAACTAAAAAAAAAAAAAAAAAAGGCTTTACACCTGTTAGTTTATAGCTAATTCACTACGCTCTCTAGGCTGTAGCTAATAGGTTAAGCCAGCGAACGCTTTAGCGACTGCAGTAACTAGCTGCAATGCAGTGTCTCCCTAGTATATAACTAGAGGATAATAAGGATGTAGTTGCTAGCGTCTATTGCATGCTAAACAGCAACCTACTACTTAACCTATAGGACGCTTTAGCAATAGTAGTAACTAACTATAGATGCAATATCTCCCTAGTATATAACTAAGGATAACAAGAGATAGGGTTGCTAGCGTCTACTGCGTGCTAAACAGTTACCTGTTACTTAATCTATGTAACGCTAAACACCTAACTGCAACGCCCTATTTCTCTACTATAAGTTTTTCTCTCCTTAATAAGGTTTTTCTAGAGCCTAATAGGAGGGTTAGCAATTTAGGACAAACCTTTAAAGAGGGGGCTATTGTTATAAGTGTCCTGCCCTAGATTAGAGATCCCTTAGATAGACCCTAGATTAAGCCTAGGGATCTACAGGCACCCCACGTATATAATATTCCAGAGCCTTAAGACTTATCTATTAAGGATTTGTCTTATCTTATCTATCTACCCCTATTCTCTATCCTATCTTACTCTGCTCGATTGCCTGCCTACAGTGACCTCACAACAATAAACTACTTAGAATTAAGACTAATACCTTAGATTTAGCATTAGGAGCATGTATTAAGTAGGAAAGAGATAGCAAATAGCATCTAATAGCCTACTATTCCTAAAAGTTTATAGGACTAGAAGAACGCTATAATATGTATAACAAGGAACTTATAGCAATTATATCTGCTTTATAGTACTAGAGAATCTACATAGAAAGTTGCTTAGAACTTACTATCTATATAGATTATAAGAATCTTATACACTTTATAACTACTAAGGTGCTTAACTAAAGACAGGTATAATAGATAAAATTGCTAGGTTAGTACAAATTTAGAATACTATACACCCTAGGCAAAGATAATAGTAGAGCTAATGCACTTAGTTAACAACACAACCTTACTAGAAGTAAGACAATTAATAAAAGCGCTATACTTAGAATTAATAAGGATAGATCTCTAGGACTATTATAATAGCTTAATAATATAATGTAAGTTTAATAGGAACAACGTATACTGTTATAAGTACTAGAGGAACTTTAAGAAACTGTAATAAGTAATTACTATAATAACCTGCTTTATAGATACCCTAGAATTACAAGGATAATAGAACTTATTAAGTAATATTATAAGTTTAACAACATAAGAGACAAGGTTACTAAATTTATTAAGAATTATGTGTAGTATTAAAAGAATAAATATAGCACTTATAGCAAGTATAGAGAAATACAGGCTATAGAACTACTAATAGCTCTATAGACAAACATTATAATAGATTTTGTCACACAGCTACCTATCTCTAAGGACCCTGTTATAGAATATGCCTTTAACTTAATATTTGTTGTAGTAGATAGATTTACAAAGTATGTAGAGATAATACTATTTTAATATAGTTATACTGCAGAGCAGCTTGTATAAGTGTTTCTAGACTAAGTTATCTGCTATTATAGCATACTAGAATTAATTATTAGTAATAGAGACAAGCTTTTTTTATATTAAACTATTAGACTACATTATTAGAAGAGATTAGTACTAAGAAGAAGCTCTTAACAGCCTATTATCTAAAGACAGACAGACAAACTAAAAGAATAAATTAGACAATAGAGACTTACCTAAGGATATACAGTAACTAGCAATAAGATAACTAGGTTTTACTATTACCTATAGCACAAATTGCATAAAACAATAAGTTATTAGAAGCAATAGGCATAATGCCTTACTTTGTAAACTATAGACAACATCTAAATCTCTTTACTAGAAGTTTCCCTAGTATAATCTAAACAGACTTAGTAATATCCTTAGTAGTAGAACTAAAGGAAGTTTAATAGAAATTGCTTAAAAATATTAACTAAGCTTAATAATAAGTAATCTCTTATATTAATTAGAAAAGAAAAATAGCACCTTAGCTAAAAAGAGAGAATAAAGTCTATCTCCTTACAAAGAACTTACGCACATAGTAACTAACAAAGAAATTAGATTATGTTAAGGTTAGCCTATTTTTTTATTTTAGAACAGATAAGCCTAGTAAATTATAGACTAGATCTCCTAAAAGATGTAAAGATACATCTAGTGTTCTATATATTGCTATTAGAACTAGCTAACCTAATAACGCTAATCTAAAAGAACTTCTATTACTAAATAGTTAGTAACAACAAATAGGAAGTTTAGAAAATAATAAAATATTTAAGAATAGATAAAGGAACAGAAGATCTAGTTAAATAGTTAGACTACCCTAATTTAGAGAATACCTAGAAACTAATAACAAACCTTACACACTATTGCTAATTGTTATTAGTATATGTTAAAGTTGTACTTTAAGCAAAGCTCGTAAGCACTAATTCTATTAGTTCTTAGAGATAAGTAATAGTTCTAGAACAGTAAGGGTAGACGCCTAGGTAAAACACCTAACAACAACTAGGGTAATAATAAGTAGTATAGAGGGGACTATCTAGCTTAAAGGTTAAGTTAAGATTCTAAAGACAAACTTAATTAACAAGGTTAAACACAAACTATAAGGGTTGTGTTCCTACTTGCTATATACTATAGGAAATGCAAGAGCTTACTAAGCTTACTATAAGCTGCGTAAGCTAGGCTTAACGTAAGCTGCGTAAGCTATTACGTAGGATCTACCTAGCTTGCAATACCAAGGGTAAGCTCCTTACGTAACTGCAGTAATTACTATGCCTTTAACTGTACTGTAGAGAAGCAGGTCTATAATTACTAGCCTAGTACGTTTACGTATGCTAACTATCTAGACAGCAACTAGCTAGGTATAGGGTTTGTAACACTATCCCCCTCCTTCCTAGGATTTGTCCTAAATTCTGTTAGCTGTTCTTTATAAGCGTGCCCTGCTACTGCCTAGTGCCTGTAGCATTACTATGTCCTCCGCATCCTAAAAGCAACTGCGTCTTAGCATTAAAATCTGTTGTTATAATACTATTACTCCTATCTCCTGCAATTATTGCTTTATATCTAGCTACAATTGTTACATTATACCTTCTGCAAATTCTTGTTTAAAGTGTTTAGAGTGCGTGCGCGCTAGCTATCTATACGTTAACTTGTCCTAGGAATCCTTAGATAAGACAAGGGTAGAATATAAAAAGAAGGTAGAAGAAGATAAAAAGTTACTATTAGACGTAATTGCGCATCTACTATAAAATAAGAAAATTCTAGTGTAAGTAAAAGATAGGGCTTTAAAGAAGGCTGCGTGCCTTATAAACAAGTTAGTAGAGGAGGGCAAAGACGTTTAGGCTAAGGAAATTAACTGTCCTGCTGCTAACGCCTTAGTAGCTTATTCTCCTGCGATGTAGTCTACGCTTAACTTCTTAGATACTGCTGCAAACTTTAGAACTAGTTTAGCAGTTGTTAGCAGTTTATAAGGTGCGTTACTAGTTCCTATGTATTTTCTAATTCTAGGTATCCTAACTATTTAATTAGGTACTTGTCGCCTTTGCCTATGTTGTAGTATTATATTATTTTCTTAACGTCCTACTTATTATTGCTGTTAGCCTAATAGTAGAAGTCTTTCTAGATTAGAGTTCTAGGGTTAGCTAGTTCTAATAAGCTTATGTAGAACACTAGATAGATCTTTACATCCTTAGGCAGGTTAAGTCTATAGTTAACTAGGCTTATCTGCTTTAAAATAAAAAATAGTCTAACCTTAACTTTGTCTAGTTTTTTTATAGGTCTTTGCGTTTAAAGATTTTTAGTAAGGAGATAAACTTTATCCCCCTCTTTTAGCTAAGGTGCTATTTTTTGTTTCTAGTTAACATATAAAATTGCTTGTTCTTAAGCTTAGCTAATGTTTTCTAGCAATTTCTAATATACTTCCTTTAGTTTTGCTACTAAGGCAATTGCTAATTTAGTCTAAATAGTTGTATCTAAACTTCTAGTAAAGAGATTTAGGTGTCTCCTATAATTTGTAAAGAACAGCGTTATACCTATTACTTCTAATAGTTTATTATTGTACGCAATCTAAGCTATAGGTAACAGCAAAACCTAGTTGTTTTGTTGCTAGTTGCTGTAAATCTGTAGGTATGTTTCTATAGTCTAATTTGTTCTTTTAGTCTGTCTGTCTGTCTACAGATAATAGGCTGTTAAAAGCTTCTTCTTAGTACTAATAGCTGCCAAGAGCGTAGTCTAGTAGTTTAACATAAAGAGCTTGTCTTAATTACTAATAATTAATTCTAGTATGCTATAGTGTTAGATAACCTAGTCTAGGAACACTTATGCAAGCTGCTCTGCAGTATAGCTATAACAAAATAGTATTATCTTAGCAGCTTTTGTAAATCTGTCTACTATAATAAAGATTAAGTTATAGGCGTATCTAGTAACAGGGTCCTTAGAGATTAGTAATTAGGTAATAAAATCTATTATAATGTTTGTCTAGGGCGCTGTAGGCAGTTCTATAGCCTGCGCTTCTCTATACTTAGCGTGTGTGCTGTGCTTATTCTATTAGCACTATACACAGTTCTTAATAAACTTAGTAACCTTATCTTTTATATTACTAAACTTATAATATTATTTAATAAGTTCTATTGTACGCGTTATTCTAGGGTGTCTATGTAGCAGGTTATTATAATAACTAGCTATTATTTCTTCTTAAAGTTCCTCTAGTACTTGTAATAGGATGCGTTGTTCCTACTAAACTTGCATTATGTTATTAAGTTATTACAATAGTCCTAGAGATCTATTATTATTAATTCCTAACAATGCAAACTAGTTTACTATTTTTTCTCTAATAAGGTTGTATTGTTAGCTAAGCGCGTTAGCTCTACTATTATCTTTGCCTAGTGTATATAATATCTTAAATTTATATTGTCCTAGCATTTCTAACTAGCGTACTTGTTGTTAATTTAGGACCTTCGTAGTAGTAAAGTATACTAGGTTCTTGTAGTTAGTGTAGATAGTAAGTTCTAAGCAACTCTCTGCATACGCTCTCTAATGTTCTAGGGCTAATACAATTGCGAGCAGTTCCTTGTTGTATACGTTGTATTGTTCCTCTAGTCCTAAGAACTTGCGTAAGTAGTACGCAATAGGGTGCTATAGTCTATCCTTTTCTTATGTAATACATGCGCCTAATATAAGATCTAAGGCATTAGTTTCTATGCGTATTAGTTTGCTACTAGTAAACGTAATTAACGTAGGTAGTGTAATATAGGCTTGCTTAAGTGCCTTAAATGCATTATCTTGTTCCTTTCTCTACTTAAATAGCGTGTCCTTCTACGTAAGCTTTGTTAGCAGAATTACAATCTTAGAGTAGTCCTTAATAAAGCGTTAGTTAAAGTTAACAAATCCTAAGAATTCCTAGATCTATTTAACTGTCTTTAGCGTTAGCTATAATTTAACTACTTCTACCTTTATTAGACTAATCTTAACTCTATATTATCCTACAATATACCTTAAGAATTTAACTTCTTTTTAGTGCTAGTTGCACTTTTTAGGTTTTAGTTATAGATCTGCTCTTTTTAGGCATTCTAGCACTTTAGTTACGTGTTAAACGTGCTCTTCTAGTGTCTTTAAGTACACTAGGATGTTGTCTAAATATGCTACTACTGTCCTGTTAAGGTGTGCCCTAAGGACGTTGTTAACTAACTCCTAGCACGTAGCTAGTGCGTTTGTTAGACTAAACAGTATTATAAGGTACTTATATAGTCTATATCTTATTCTAAAGGCTGTTTTCTATTCTTCTCCTTCCTTTATGTAGATAAGGTTGTATACTCCTCTTAAGTCTAACGCAGTAAAGTATTAAGCTCCTACTAGCTAATCCTGTAACTCTGTAATATTTAGGAGCAGGTAGTAGTTTTTAATAGTAATATTATTAAGCTTCCTAAAGTTAATGCAAGGTTGTAGCTTACTATCCTTCTTTAGAATAAATATAATAGGGTACCCTACAGGTAATTCTAATTGTCTAATAAATCCCTTTTTAAGGTTCTCCTAAATGTACTTACGTAGTACTTTAAGTTCCTTCTCTAATAACTAATATAGCCTCTTAAAAGTTAGGTTCTTTCCTTCCTAGAGCTTAATCTTATAATCTTAGGGTTTGTGCTTTAGCAGGGCTTTTGCTGTAAGCTCTTCTTTAAACATCCTAGCGTACTGTCTATATATATCTAGGATAGTAGAAGGTGCACTATTCTTATTCTCCTTAACTCTTACTTAGGGACCTATAGGGCATTTAGCGTCTATAGAGTTAACTGCTCTAACTTAGCGCGTCTTATTTGTTAAAGAGATATTATTAATCTCCTTCTTATCTACTAGCTGCGGCGTGCGCTGCGTAGGCTGTAATACCTTATTACTATAGGTACATTGCTTTAACAAGAGCTATTCCTTTTTCTAGTTAATTTCTAGGTTATGCTTTTGTAACTAGGGTAGCCCTAATATAACATTATGCGTAGCTATTACAAAGACGTCTAAGGTTACTTCCTTATAGTGTCTATAGATGCTAAGTAGGATATTAGTTACTTTGTGTGTAATCTCTAATTCCTCTAGCATAGGTTCTCTATTAGCTACTTAGAGCAGATAGGGTTTATCTTTGCGTTGCAGACGTAGTCTAGCTAGTGCTGCTGCCTGCAAAGAGATGTAGCTTAACTATGCTCCTAAGTCTAAGAGTACCTGCATCTTTACTCTACCTATTGTTATAGAGAGTTTAATTAGTTAGTAATTAGTCCTAATCTAATTAATAGATTAATCCCTAGCGCTCTTAAGCGCTGTCCTAAAAAAGGATTAGACTATTCTCTAAACCTATTAGCCTGCTTTACTCCTTTATAAGTTATATAGCTAGGGTTAAGGTAGTGCTGCTATATCTAGTTTATGCAGGTCCTATTAATTATTATTTGTTAGGCTCCTTTAGCTAATAATAAGCTATTTCTAGGAAAATAGTAGTTAACGCGTTTGTTAACAAGGTACATCTTATAGGTGTTGTTTTTATAATATATCTAGGTTTTCTTATATAGCTTCTTCTGCGTAGGAAAGAATGCGCTTCCTATTTTTTCTAATAGATAGATAGTGCATCCTTTGTTGTAACATATAGTAAATAATAGCACTCTATAGTGTAGATTTCTTAAGTCTATGTTATACTAGGGTGTTTAGAACCTGTCTATATAGTATAGGTTTTCCTTAAGTAACTGTTGTTTATGCTAGCGTAGGAACTCCTAGTAGTCTTTAATAGGTGTTGCGAAGCATCTTTCTTAATACTTATAGTAAGCCTTGTTGCACTAGTTCTCTAGTTCCTTGTTATCTTCTGTGCTAGGAATAACAAGATCTTAGTACATTTGTGTAGAAGCGTTGTCTAGCGTAGGTTGTAGGTTCTAGTAGTTAAAGCTAGCCTATTATGTGTTCCTACGTTTCTTACAGCGTGTTTGTTGTTCCTTAGGTAAATCTTATTTAAAGATCTTAGTATTATTTGTTGTTATAAGGCTATCCTAACGTTACTTAGTAACCTAGTTAAGGTTGTTCTCCTAACTCTTAACTTTACTATCTGTTACTATTTGTTAGTACAGCGTAGGTGCGCGTAATTAGCGCTTATAACAAGACTTAATATAGTCCTTGTCCTTAGAACTAGACTCTAGGTCTTCTATAAGTTATTCTATATCCTTAGTAATAATTTCCTATTTACTAGCATTAGTATCCTTAGCAGGCCTGCTAGTAAGCACGTTAAGCTGTCTAAAGACCTTATTCTTCTAATAACAGTTACGCGCAAAGTGGCCTAGTTTGCTACAGTTATAGCAGTCCTTTAACTTACTACTATTGTTGTGCTTTCTCTTGTTCTTGTTATTCTAGCAAGCTAGCAGGGCTCCTAGTTCTTTGTTTAGGTTAGAGAGATCTATAGCTGTAGGGCTATAGTAACTACTGCGTGTATTATTGTAGATGCGTTGTCCTAAGTTAGGGCAATATTAGTTTCTATAGTTAAGATTATTATGCTATTAGTTATGTAGTGTAGTAGGTTTAACGTTTACAACCTATACCTACAGATTATCTTATAGTTCCTGTTGCAACTTATAGATTTTAATATTAATTTTAATTAATATATTAATAAGGTTATTAAGGGTGTTAGTGCTTGCGCCTGTGCGCATAAGTTCTTCCTTAATTTTTAGTTTAAGACCTTGCTTAAACATTGTTATTAACGTAGTGTTGTCCTAGTTAGTGTTAGCAGCTAATTGTTAGAATTTAGCTGCGTAGTTAGTAGCTAACTTAACTTATTAGATGTGTTAGATTTCGCGTTGTGTAATAGTAGGCTTATTAGATACGCTAAACACTAGCTTAATCTTAAGTTTAAATTAGTTAAAGTTGCTAACCTATTTATCTACTTTATCTAGGGCGTTGCCTGCGTTATACTGTTAGATAAAGGGTTTAATCTACTTAAATGCGTTACTTTGCATGTAGCTAGCTACTAGAGTAACTTGCTTGTTCTTAGGTACTTTCTCTCCTTAGAAGAGGAAGAAGAGGTCCTATTGCATAAGCTAGTTGTTAAGCTTACTACAATCTCTATAATAGAGGTTAGGTTTGTTAACGTTTATAACGCTAGACCCTGTAGTGCCAACGTTGTTTATGTCTGTATCTCTAACACCTAAGTTACTAGGGGTAGCACGTGTTCCTAAGGTATTACTTATCTTAGGGGTGTTTAAAATGTTAAAGTTGTACTTTAAGCAAAGCTTGTAAGCACTAATTCTATTAGTTCTTAGGGATAAGTAATAGTTCTAGAATAGTAAGGGTAGACGCCTAGGTAAAACACCTAACAACAACTAGGGTAATAATAAGTAGTATAGAGGGGACTATCTAGCTTAAAGGTTAGGTTAAGATTCTAAAGATAAACTTTATTAACAAGGTTAAACACAAACTATAAGAGTTGTGTTCCTACTTGCTATATACTATAGGAAATGCAAGAGCTTACTAAGCTTACTATAAGCTGCGTAAGCTAGGCTTAACGTAAGCTGCGTAAGCTATTACGTAGGATCTACCTAGCTCGCAATACTAAGGGTAAGCTCCTTACGTAACTACAGTAATTACTGTGCCTTTAACTATGCCGTAGAGAAGCAGGTCTATAATTACTAGCCTAGTACGTTTGCGTATGCTGACTATCTGGACAGCAACTAGCTGGGCATAGGGTTCGTAACAGTATACTAAGTAACTAATTAGACAAAGCTACGTTTTGTCCTTCCTAGAAATTAGAAGGAAAACCCTTAATAGCACTCTAAGTGCTAGGTAACAGGTTTAGCGCAAGACTAACAGAAGGATTAGTAAACTTAATTATTTTACCTACTTCTTCTTGCTCTAACTCTTTAATACTACGCTCTTCTATAGAGATTACCTCCTCTGCATAACAATCTAACAAATCTATTTACTAATATAAGCACTCTTCCTTTACGTGTGCTATACGCAACTCTTTAAACACTTTCTCTTAGGTATATATTACCTTACTTTATATTTCTTACGCCTCTTAAATTTGTTTACGCAACTTCTCTTTATCTATTACTAACTAGTAGAATTTAGACTGCGTGACACGTACGTTGCAACGCTGCCTACATCTAAGACACTTACTATACTTCCTAGAACACATATAGACTTTATATACTTGTTTGTGCTTTTTATAGATTAAATATTTCTTAACTATAACTTCTCTAAAAGTGTTAATAAGTTAGTATAGATAGTGTTAATAGGCTAAACTAGACTTAGGTTAAGGTTTTAACATTGTTAGAATCTATGCCTTAAGAACCTAGGAAACCCTATGTTATATAAACTAGCTTAAGGGACTAAGCTAAGATAGGAGGGAGATAGTGTTATAATCCCTAGCATATACACAACTGCTAGGACTCTATAACTAATATAATATAGTTATTACAAGTAGTATATATAGAATATGCTAACACGTATAGTTATATAGGAAGGACTAATTACACTTATAATTACGTAATGTAATTAGTGCTTAGTAATAATTAGTATAATTAGTAATTAGTATAATTAGTGTAATTAGTACTAATTACTTTATAGGAATTAGGATATTCTATTAAGTATATAGTATAGTAGGAACATAACTCTTACAGTTTATGTTTAACCTTAAGTTTTACCTAATTAATATATTTAATTATTTAGAACTCTTAACCTATGCTTAGAATAGATAGTTTATTCTATACTCTCTAGTACACCTTTAATTATCACGAGCTTTACTTAGTATTACACTAAAATAGAGCAAAAGGTACACGCACCCTTACTCTAAGAATAGTGCTATATTTATAGGCATATCTGCTGCAACACTTAGGTAAGTACCTTGTTTTACTCCTAACACTGCGCTTATCTCCTAAGAATTAACCTAGAAGTATTTACAGTCTTTAACTAAAGCACAACTTTAACACTAGGCTATCTAGGCTATCTAGGCTATCTAGGCTATCTAGCAGGTACCTATACCCTACCTATAGCCTAAGCAACCTTACCTATACCTTACCTATGTCTATGCAACCTATACCTAACCTATACCTAACACTAGGTAAGGGGTACCTATCTGCTAGTCTAGGGATACCTATCTGCTAGTCTAGTTGTACATGTAATTTAGCATTACTTAGAGCTTAGAGCAGCGCTTAACAAATATTTTTAGCTATTTTATGCTAATATAGCCTAGATTATGCTCCTTACGTAAAGAATTAGCTATATTAGCTACTACAGCTAGCTAGGGGGCAAACCCTCTTACATCTAGGTTAAGTATATGCTAAATAATCACCTCCTCCTTATTCTTGTCTAAGTTCCTTAATTAAGGCATTTAATTAGCTTATGCAGGTTGTCTAGCGTGTTAATTGCGTAGTATTCTGTACAGCGCGTTATAGAGGGCTGCATTGCGTTATAGGGAGAGTATTACGTCTTATTTAATAGCCTAAAGCGCAAGCTGTATCTGAGCTTCCTTTAAAGGTCCTGATTCGCGTTGTTATTGTGGCATTGTGTAAGGGGGTTGAGTTTTGGTGGGGTCTTGGCAGAGTGGGCGACTCACCCATCTAGTACGTTAGATCACATTAGCGAAATGATTGTGTCAGGGCAGCAGACTGAGTCATCCCTGTGCGAGAAGTCCCCTTGCGATCTAAGAATAGGGCTGAGAGGAGCTTCCCAGCGCAGGTACTTCGAGATTTCCGAGTCAGCGAGCAGAAACTGACGATGATTTGAGTGACACTGCGCCTTGGGGCTTGTACGCGACGATTCAAAGCGGACTAATAAGACCATCGATGGTCCCAGCATGAACGCCTCCTGCGATTTGAATATCAGCAGCTGTAGTATGCCTCGACGCATCGCTCAGTAGATACACGATAGCACCCGTAAGATCGTTCGGAGTGCTTAGCCCCTGCAGATGTGGTGCAAGCCATATTTAGTCACCCTCGCGCTTGTCCTTTGATGCGCGTACCTTCCGAGTCATTTGAGAGTCAACGAACCCTGGTGAAATGGTGTTGACTTGAATCCCATGCTTCGCAAGTTCTACACCAAGCGCTTTGAAAAGCATCAAAACACCTCGTTTGGATGCGTTGTACGCTGACATTCGACAGCCCGGGAGTCCAATGTGGGAGGATTGCGAAGCGATGAGAACAAGACTGCCACCAGAGCCTCATTGGACCATCTGCTTGACCACAAGCTGAATGATGAAGAAGACGCCCCTGACCTAAACATTGTTAAATTTAGTGCGGCAAAAATGCATCATGGACAGGCCGAAGACTTGCATTGATCTCGTGGAAGCGAGTGAAATCCTCCCAGGTCTGCTCAACGAACGGTTCGTCAATGGCTATGTCTGCTGCTGGTACGCATCCGTCAATGGACCCTATATAGTCGAAAGCGCTTGCGAAGCCGGGATTGAGGCTCTCCTGTGCTTTCTGCAGTCATGGTCACATGATAGTGTTCATGGGAGGCTGTCGAGTACTTGGGCGGTAACTACATCGATGGCACAGTCGTTGTTGAAAGCGAAGAGGGTGAAAATGCTGGCGGCCACGTGGCTCCGGGGGCTGCAGCATGGTTTAGGTGTGGCCAAGATGGCGTTAAAGCCACGGGAGATGTGCGATCCAAGGCGCAGAGAGACAGGGTTGTTGAGCCGAGCAGGGCAGACGTGGATCCCTGAAAAGTGCTACTGCAGGTCCTGCCACAGTACAAGGGGATAGGAAGTGAGGCGGATGAGGAAGAGACGAGAAGTTGGATGGCGTGGCGTAATGGTGATTTGTGCGTGGTGGGTGAGATGGCATGAGGGTGAGCGTCCTGGTCTTGTGCAGGCAGAGGCAGTTGGTTGGTTCCCTCGAGTTGGCCGTGCTGTCCGCCAGCAGTGGCCCAGCAGCAGCGCAGCCAATCCCCACACGCCTACCTCCGCCCAGCTCCCCGGCAACGGCCAAGTACGTCCTCAGGGGCACTTCAACACGGCAGCGCGCAACGCTGAAACGCTGCATCCCGGGAAGTCGTTGGACACGCCCGCAAAACTTCGATCCCGAGTACCAGCACGCAGTGTGTTGTCTCTCTGCCTGCCCAGTAGATAGTAGCCCGACCCACCAGACGCCACCAGCGCAGCCCTCCCCTACTGTAGACCGACGCCGTACACGACTCAGCGCAGCCCTCCCCTACTGTAGACCGACGCCGTACACGACTCAGCGCAACCCTCCCCTACTGTAGACAGGCAGCGCACATCACCCACGCACGGCAACTGCTCGTGATGCCCGCTCGCCCACTCCCCCTCGATAGCCCGACACGTCTGGTGCCATGCCGCGCTGGAGGCCGCTCCCGCGCATCGCGTTCGCAGTATGCACCCACCCGTTCCAACCGTCGTCGCCCGCCGACCTGCCCCTCGAGATTGGCGACGAGCTGTACATCATCGAGCAGGGCGGCCATGACGGCGCTTGGTTCCGCGGCTACCTGGTTGCCCCGCCCTCGCTGCTGGCCGGCCTGACGAGCGTCAAGGGCCAGACGCTCGAGGCCCGCGTCTTCTCCGGCATCTTCCCCCGCGTCTGCGTCGACGTGCGCGAAGTCCTCGGCGAGGGCACCACCAAGCCTGCCCTCGAGCCACGCACCGCCTCACCCCGCGGCGAACAGCACAGCCAGCACAGCCAGCACAGCCAGCACAGCCAGCACCCCCAGTACAGCCAGCATAGTCAGCACCCCCAGCATAGTCAGCACCCCAAGCACCCCAAGCACAGCACCAACGGTGCCCTCACCCCCACCGACAGCACGCGCGCACCCTCCGGCGACGCCGTCCCCGCTCTGCCCTCGTCCACGGCCCGTCCGCTCTCCCTCTCCCTCTCGCGCTCTCGCTCCAGCAGGAAGCGCACAGCCAGCCGTGGCTCACAATGGACCTCTCATGAGGACTATATCCACCAACTCACCCTGCCGCTCTCCCCAGTCTCGCCACTCTCCGACACCCACGCCCCACGCCCACCTGCGCCCGTCCCCATGCTGAAGATTGGCGACGAGACGCCGACTTCCTCCCAAGAGCCTCTCGTTGACGAGATCGCATCGTGTCTGCGCGAATGGCACTCGACAAAGGTCCACGAGCTTCTGCTTGCCCGCAAGTATACACTGCTCGACACCATGTCCTCCGTGGTCAACCGACTCGACACGGCCCGCCGCCAGCTACTGCACAAGGTTCTCACCGCGAACGAGTTGAATAAGGTACGCGAAGCCACCGTCTGGGACCTCGTTGCAGGCAACAAACTGCTTTCTGGACATGTCATCGTGCGCAGCCCCTCGCAGCGAGGTCGCATCTTGACGGGAGACGATTCAGCCATCGAGACAACCAAGCTACAGTCCATCATGAGCTTGCTCGAGAGTCGGCCCATATCGCAGACTGACGAGCACAACTTGCATCATCTGTTTGTGAGCCTGCGCCGTGTCGCAGGCGATGTTGTCCCTGGTGCTGCCCAAGTGATCATGTATCTCTGCCTAAAGACACCAGACATGGCGCCTCAGCCGCTCTCAGAAGTATTCTCCTTCGACCTGACTGCACGCGACGGCTCTGCAGTCTCACTGACCGGTGACAAGCTGCGCTCACTGATTGTAGGCCTCGGATCAACGGACATTGGAGAAGGGGCAGGTTCTGGATCCAGCATACATCTTGTCTTCAAATTGATGACCAACGAACCAATTAGCTGCCTGATGTCACAGGACAAATTTGGAGCTGCAAAAGACTGTGTTCCTAGCAACGGAGCGGGGCTGCAACCCTCACAGCATGGCAGCATCAAAGGGGAAGACGAAGCGCTATGTTCGGCTCCAGAAGGAAGGATTCGTCTACTACGACGACATCTCGAATTACCACCACCACCACCACCACCACCACCACCACCGCCACCGCCGCCGCTGCTGCCACAGCCACCGCCACTGCTATCTCAACCATGACTGGCTCCGCCGAAGGACCACACGCAAGTCCTGATCTACAGAAATCACAAACGTCCGAAGGCCGACCGGCCTCGGCGGCCACTAAGAACAGAACACCTTCGAGAGACCAGAAGACACTGAAAAGAGTTGTTGCAGTCGGCGTTTTGCGAGTAAATCAAATAATTCAAAATGCGTCAGAGGTGGATCAAACTATAACTTTATGGTCTACCGCTGGCTCGTCTGACGAAACATCAGAAGAGGACGCTGGTTGGGACGATATTTTGACGGAACTCTACCCAAGTGCAAGTGGAAAGTACTGCCGCAGCGGTCCTATAAATAGCCTCACCGTCCATCTCAAGGCTTTCGTCCATCCAGATGCCGAAAACCTTATCGAAAAGACGCCCACAATGCTGCACAATATCAAGCAAACCCGAAAGATAGGCTTCTCGGGTGCTCCAACAAAGCCGCGGAGTGACATATATGTGACGCTTGTGGAGCCTTTTCTCCCCAAAAACGCCTTTTTGGCACACCCCAAGACAGGTACCATGCCTCTCGTGCAGTCTTCTCCGATGGGCAGCTTGCAACTGACCATTGAGGTTCGCAAAAGCTCGGGAGAAAGGATCGATGGTTGTATATATCCTTCCACTAATAGTGCAGGGCACACTGCATGGCGCACGACAGCGGTAGAAAGAGGAGAAGCCTGGAACGCCACAGTTCGTCTTGCTATCGATCCGCAAGATGTACCTGGATCTCACTTGGTAATGAGTGTTGCTGATGCGCCTGGTTTTCCCTTCGCATTATGCTGGATGCCACTCTGGAACCATGATGCTTTTGTTCGCGATGGAGACCACGCTTTGTCTCTTTACCGTTACGATGAGTACACTTCGGGTATGATCGCTGGCAAGGGTGCCTATTTAGCACTGCCCTGGAGCGCGAAAAAAAGGACGAGCACGTCATGGGAGGGCCTATGGCGGCCGTACACGTCAAGACGTTTCTTTGCAGTACAAGGTACTCTCAAGATCCTACGATTCTTGGCCTAATCAGGTGGCAGGAGCAACCACCAGGCGAGCTTGTTGGCCTACTTCGACGCTTCAACTTTGTACCAGAGATCGAGATTGTGAAGCTGCTCAGCGAGGTGTTTGATGCGCTATTCGCGATTCAGAACCACTATGCTGGAAGTGATGAGTACGAAGACTTGATTTTCAACGCTGTTGTGATCGTCCTAGGTATAGTCCATGACCGCCGCTTCAACCTAGAGCCACTGGTGGATCAGTATGCGAGGACGAAGGTGTTCCATTCACTCGTCACGTCCTGTCTGACGCAGAGCTTTGGAAGGCTTCTAGCCAAGCCTACGGAGTCGGAGAGCTCGCGCCGTTTACGCGCAACCTTTAAGGTTGGCAAACTTGTCACAAAATTCCTCGTCAACGCAAGGGAAAAACAGAGAGTCAAGGAAGAAAGCATCGGCATTAAGGATCGAACTCAGTTCAACAAGGAACTCAAAAGCCTTTTCGCCTCTCTTGAACAGTTGATGAGAAACCCTTCCCCGGTACTTATTGGAACCAAAACGCTGCTGGTACAAAATTTCCACTCGTGGCTACCGGAGTTGGAGGGTTGCTTGTCGTCTCTAGAAATATTCAAGCTGGCAGACAGCTTCATTGGGGCTTGTGTCGATGTACAAGGCAAGCTTGTGCTTTACAAGTTGTTGTTGATTCACCACATCTCAGGCCTACAGATCTTTCGCACCCCGGACACTCGCAAGATTCTTCTCAATAAGACTGTCACATGGCTTGCGCCGTACTGGGGCCAAGTCGAAACTGTCACAGATCAATGGAAGGACCAAGTGCGCCTCTGTTGCTCGGTCGTGGCATCGCAAGTTGAGGAGCTAGGCCAGGAGGTGTGTGACTACATGCCTAAGCTGGTACACTCATACCGAGCAATACAGGAGACCCCTCGTCCAGTGAAGAATAGCCTGTCGCTCTTGTTTCCGACAATGTATCCGTTCCAGTCTCGACCCACGACAACGGAGGCAACTTTTGATGAAGCACTGGTCGAAATCTCTGCTGTCCTCGCTGCCATGTCTAGTCTGTCAACAATGTTGCACCTTGACTGGCAGAAGGAAGAAACGGCTGACTTTCTCTTCTCCGTACTTCAAGTATACATCTCGATTCTTGACTGCGAAGCCTTTCCCAGCTCTTGGCTAAGCGTGCACATTTATCATCACAAAGCCACTATGCGCACACTTACAAAGGTTTTCAGCATTCTTACCGACTCATTCCTTCCCTTGCCCGACGAGGCAGATCAATTCAATACCAATCTCTGGAGAGCCTTTTTTGATGCGCTTTTGAAGCTTGTTGGTAGCGATGCTCTTGCTTTAGAAACCTTTCCGGAACAAAAGAGGAGAGCTGTATGGAAGATTGCCGGAGACGTCCGCGAGCATGGCGCAGAGTTACTCCAACGTAGCTGGGAGGCTATTGGATGGGAAAGCAGTATGGAAGATAAGAATCAGTACGGCCTTGAGAAAATGGGAGGTTTCCAGGTGCAATATGTGCCTGGTCTGGTTGCCCCAATCGTAGAGCTGTGTCTCAGTGTTCACGAAGGCTTACGCGGTGTCGCGATTGAGGTCTTGCAGGCCATGATCGTAAGCGAGTGGACCCTGAGTGAAGACCTGTCGCTCATCCAAGCGGAGATGATCGATTGTCTTGACCACCTGTTCAAGACAAAACACCTCACAGAGTCAGTGCTGCAAAAGCGTTTCATCCAAGAGCTTGTAGAACTGTTCGAGCCTCTCGCCCAAGACCCAGAGGTGCCACTTCTGGTTGCACTAAAGGGTCTTATCGCCACAATCGACGACTTGTTGGATCTTCTTGTCGCTGTACACAGCACTGAGGCAACCGGGGAAATCTTCCAGATCATGGACACATTGCATCTCATGGAGTTCCTTAAGGACATGCAGAAAGAGGATATGTACATCCGTTATGTTCACCAGGTGGTTGACCTGCAAGTGGAGGCGCACAACTTCACCGAAGCTGGCCTCGCTCTCCGCCTTCATGCCGAGCTTTACGAATGGGACCTCAATCTCACCGTGGGCCCACTAACAGAGCCCAGCATGCCATCACATTCTTCATTCGAGCGAAAAGAACAGCTGTACTTCCAGATGATCGAGTATTATGAAACTGGTCAGTCGTGGGACAACGCCCTGAGTTCATACGCAGAGCTGGCCTCGCAATATGAGCACAACATCTTCGACTTTATCAAACTTGCCAGGACACAACATGCTATTGCGAGGATCCACGAAAGCATAGCAAAGGGCGAGCGCTTCAACCCGCGCTACTTCCGGGTCGTGTATAAAGGTCTTGGGTTTCCAGCAGGGCTACGCGACAAACAGTTCATCTTCGAAGGCTCTGCAAATGATCGTCTCGCCTCGTTCACTGATCGCATGCAGCAGCAACATCCCTCGGCGCAAATACTGAACCCGGGTGTTGAGCAAGACGTCGAAGGGCAGTACTTGCAAATTTACCCTGTCAGTCCGCAGAAGGATCTCGCTCATCCGATTTACCAGCGAGCCAAGGTATCGCAATCTGTGCGGGACTATTACCTTCTTTCACGACCGTGCCACTTCACATCGGCCTCCCGACGATCGGCATCTCGCGCTACGTCTCAAGATAACACCATCGAAAAGACTGTGTACACCACCGCAGAAGCGTTCCCTACAATATTGCGGCGCAGCGAGATTGTCGCAGTCGGCACCGTCACCCTTACCCCTCTACAGACAGCCATTGAGCGGACATGGCGTAAGACTGTCGAGCTTGCTGCCATCGAGAAAAAGGTTGCAGATGGTGATGACACTGCATTCAATATATTGACCCAAGAGCTCATGTATGCTGTCGACACGAATATCGATGGTTGCGTTGCCAACTATCACGACCTGTTACCAAACCCAAGGCGTTCGATGGAAGAAGAGGCCGAGGATTTCGTCTCTCATACTGAAGTTGAACCAACGAATCCACTAGAGAATGCGCTGAGAGTGAGCTTGATCGACTATGTTCTGGTGATACGACGATGCTTGGCAATGTATACTAGGCCTGCGCAGCAAGCCACCAAGTCAGATCTTACGCAGCGTACGTTTAGCCACTTCTTTTCGGCACACTACCACTGATGGATTGGTTCAGGCTTCGAAGCGTCATTCCACCGAGAACTAGCGATTCTGGCACCGCCTAACCCTCCACCCCAGACCCGCTCACCAACAGGCTCATGGCTCGCAGCAGCCACCTCGCGATCTCAGGTAGCAAGCCCCACGCCAGATGACCGGCAGGTCAACGGCGCACAAGTCACGTCACCCGCTCCCGATGGCCGACCCGCCCGCCAAGACAAAAAGCGAATGAGTCTCGCTTTCCTGACGAAGGGCGTAATCACCGGGGAGTCGCAGTTGGATAAAGAGAACAGAAGAGAAGATGTGACGGCACTGATCCATTCAGCAGACGAGTCAGAGTCAGCAACGACATCAACACCCAGCCGCAGCCGCAGCAAAGACACGAATCGAACACGGCTTTCACTAAGCTTCTTGCGTCCCTCGTCACCACTCGAATCGCTTCCCGATTTTGCCAGCAGTGAGAACGTGAGCGGTATGAGCCGAGTGGCGAGTCAGAAGTCGCGCCCAGAAACCGGCAGGAGTGAAAAAAGTAGCGACGGATCGGCAAGGAAGCGGAGTGTGAAGAAGAGACTCAGCTTCATGAGCATCAGCAAGAAAAGTAGCAAGAATAGTGTTAGGGGAGAGGAAGGGTTGACGACGTGCTTGTGGAGGAGTGAAGCATAACCGTGCCCCGTCTACATTGTGGCGAGTTTGCGCTCCCATCCACAGGTGTACGAATCGGATTGGAGATGGTTGGGTTTGATGGAAAGTCTTGTATTGTAATTTATGTTCTGGTCTACTCGTGGTCAGGCCTTGTGTGAGTACGAAGTACAGTAGGCATTGGGTTTGTTTCTTGTTTATACCCTAGTCGTTTGGCCAGTTAGAGTGGCTCTTTAAAGATGAATTATCACGGTGGACCGTGTGATTTCCAGATGTCATCATGGGACTTGTACAAGATGCATGTGCCTGCCCTAGAGACAAGCGTGCGCTCTCACCAAAAGGAATGCACACAATAAACACAATGTTGCTGGAGACGTCTATCGAAGCAGCGCTTTTCTGTAACAAGGAGAGTGGGCGAGTAGGTGACGGTGGCGTCGCAGCCAACCAGGAGGGAGTGCGGCCAAGGCTGGAAGGACCCACCGTTATCGATTGGGAAATTTCGCTCTCCGCGCCATGATTTTTGCTCGTAGTTGGGTGCATTCGGCGCAGCAACGCCCGCCTCTCCACAACGACAGCTTTCACAATGTCGCTCGAGGAAAGACTGACCAAGATCCGGACCAGTCCAAAACTGCAGAGCGTGCAGCAGGTGCGTCCAACGTCGTGACCCGCGGGCTGCGGATACTGACTGGTGCAGTCCCAGGTGGTGCTTTCGGCCATCGAAGACACGCTCCGCCAGCAAAAGGCTGACTTCACCCCGACCGCATACTTTGCCGCACTGCTGTCGCTGCTCAGCCGCCAGATCACCGACCAGGGCCTTGCCAACAAGGACACAGCGACTGCCGTAGTGTACCTGCTCGACCTGGTCACTCCCCACGTCTCCGCCCCGCTGCTGCGCTCCAAGTTCACCGACATCATCACGACCCTCGCCCCCGCCCTCACACACCCAGACGCCGATGCGCCGTTTCTTCGATCCTCGATCGGCTGTCTCGAGTCGCTGCTCGTCGTGCAGGATGCGCACGCCTGGGAGCTGCCGCAGACGCAAATCAGCCCGCGTAGGGCCGTGGCCGGCTTGCTGCAGATTTCTGTCGACCCCCGGCCCAAGGTCAGGAAGCGCGCGCAGGAAGCTCTCGCAAAAGTGCTCGCCAACCCGCCACCCAGCCCCTCGCTAGATCACCCCGCCGCCGACCTGTGCGCTGAGACTGCGTTAAAGGTGCTGAACGACATTGCCGTGTTGGCAGCAAAGGCAAAGAAGTCCAAGAGCGGCAACAACACCGAGAACAGGGACCCGGATCTCATTCACGCGCTGCAGCTCATCAAAACCATCGCCACGGCCTCTGGCGGCTGGCCCAGCCGCAAGATGGACGTGCTTTGCGAGCTGCTGCTCAACATCTCTCGGTCGACCAACGAGTTCTTGACCATGGCTGCTTTTGACATCTTCGAAGTCATCTTTGCTGGCATGGCCGCAGACGAGGTTGCGTCTGCAAAGCTGCCTCGCCTGTTGGAGGTCATCTCCGAACTCCAGCCCTCAAAGAATGACTCGCAACTGCTTCCCCCTTGGATTGCTGTTATCTCACGAGGATACGAAGTGGCTGCACAGGTCGAGCCTGAGGACACATTTGCAAAGCTGCCAGAGCTGTTCACAATGGTTTCCGAGTTCCTGGTCTCCTCCTCGCACAATATTCGGATTTCTGCTTCCGAATGTCTGATTTCATTCTTAGTCAACATAATCCCTGGCAGTGTCATTTTGGAGCCATCAGTATACGACGAGAAGACTCTGGAGAAGATTGCGAAAATCGCACAGAACTTGTTGAGTGTCAAGTTCCAGGCTGCGTGGATGGAGGTGTTCAGCATGTTGTCAGCTATGTTTGAGACTTTGAGATGGCGTTCAGACCCTATCCTGAGGCCGGTCTTGAGGGTTGTTGGAGATTTGAGGAGTAACGAAAGTTTCTCCGGGAAGAAAGAGGCAGATGCGGTCATCTCGAGGGCCATTGCTGCCATGGGGCCAGATGCTGTGCTCGACGTCCTTCCCTTGAACCTTCCGCGACCGCCGCCTGGGGAGACTGGCCGAGTCTGGATGCTGCCTCTTCTCCGCGACGCTGTACACAACACCAAGCTTGCGCACTTCCGCACTGTAATGGTACCACTCAGTGAGCAACTCTTCCAGAGGGTCATTGATCATGCGCAGAGGGAAAAGACTATGGAGATCAAAGTTTTTGAGACCGTTGTCCAGCAGATTTGGTCCATTCTCCCCGGTTACTGCGACCTACCTTTAGACCTGACTGAGGCCTTCGACCAATCCTTTTGTGAAATGCTTGCAAATCTTCTTTACAGCCAGGCCGAGCTACGCACTGATGTTTGCAAGGCATTGTTGAACCTTGTCGACAGCAACAGGGCAATTGTGGAACTAGAAGGCGCTGAAGATCTCGTCAAGCAGCTCCGAGTCTCGAAGGGTGAAGCGCAAAAGAACCTCGAGCACCTTGCAAGCTTTGCCAGCAACATGCTTGCAGTACTGTTCAATGTGTACAGCCAGACGCTGCCACAATACCGAGGTACTATCCTTCGGTCCATCAATGCCTTTCTCAGCATCATTCCCAAAAAGGAGCTTATCGAGACCTTCGAGCGTGTGGCTTCAAACCTAGAGCAAGCGATTCCTGAGGCAGGCCCACAGACACAGGCCGACAAGCAGAAGCAAGGCAAGGGTGCGAACAAGATGCCACCAATGAGTCACACACTCATGGACCTCATCATCACAATCGCTCTTTACCTCCCGCGTGACAGCTACGGCTCGTTGTTCCGCATGGCAGATATCATGATCAACAAGGACGATGATCCACAGCTGCAGAAAAAAGCTTACAAGTTGATTCCACGGCTATCAGAGTCCGAGACTGGCAAGGCAGCGCTTCAAGCACGCAACGGAGAGCTACAACAACTACTGCTGCGAAGCGCAGATAAAGTTACAGGGCCCGCACGCCGCGATCGACTGCTCGCCACATCGCAAGTTATCGAGTTCTTGCCGCAGAGCGATCTCCACTTCATCCCATCTGTCCTTTCTGAAGTTGTTATCTCCGCCAAGGAGACTAACGAGAAAGCGCGTGAGGCTGCATACAACCTCCTCGTAGCTATGGGCGAGAAGATGGCTGAGGGTGGTCAGGTTGTACAGACTCAGGTGCCCAACATGCCCGCGGATGCGCCCACTGTCGAGGCGTCTTTAGAGGAGTACTTCACCATGGTTTCAGCCGGTCTGGCCGCTTCAACGCCTCACATGATATCTGCATCCATCACAGCCGTCACACGCATATTATACCAGTTCCATGCCAGAATATCAGACAACACAATCACAAATCTGCTTGAGCTGATGGACATTTTCCTCCAGAATCCCAACCGGGAGATTGTTCAGAGTGTGCTTGGCTTCGTCAAAGTTGAGGTCATCACACTTCCCGAGTCCCTTGTTCGTCCGCGTCTGAACAACTTGTTGAAGAACCTGATGGTGTGGAGTCACGAGCACAAGGCCCACTTTAAAGCAAAGGTTAAGCACATTGTCGAGCGTCTGGTTCGTAAGTTTGGAGCCGAAGATGTCGAACGTGCTTGTCCTCCTGAGGACCGCAAGCTCATCGTCAACATCCGAAAGACACGTGAGCAGCGTAAAAAGAAGAAACAGCAGGCCGAGGAGGATGGTGAGGCGCCCGCGGAGAAGCACAAGGGCAGGTTCGAAAGCGAATACGACCAGGCCGTCTACGGCAGTGATAGCGAAGAGAGCGAAGAGGGCGACTCTGAGGACGAGTTTGTCAGGCACCAAAGCAAACAGCGATCTGGCAAGGCAAAGACCGGGCAAACATATATCATGGAGGATGAGGATGAGCCTCTTGATCTGTTGTCGAAGAAGGCCCTCGGAAACATCTCGTCTACAAAACCGCTACTTCAACGCCAGCAACCACAGAAGAGGACTGCTGCTCGCACTAACGAAGATGGAAAACTCGTCCTCGGCGACTCTGGTGACGAAGGTGGCATCAAGTTCGAGAAGGCAGGCAAGAACAACGACGATGTTGATATGTATCTGGACCTGGATGAAGACAATACGACACTCGAAGCCGGTATCAATGCTTACGTTGACGCAATCCGCGGGCGTGACGCCGCACAGCGTGGTCAACGTAACAAAATCAAATTCAGTAACAAGAGGACCAAGGACGATGATGACATGGATATGGAGGATGACGGCGCCGACGCGCAAGAGGCCAGAAGGGCAAAATCTGGTTCAGACATGGGCCGTGGTGGCATAAAGACTCAGCGCAAGGGGCTTGGTGCTGAAAAGCAAAGGGGTCCAAGCGGTGGTAGGGTCGAGAAGAGGAGAAGTCCAGGAGGGAGGGGCATGTTTGGCAGAGGCGGTAGGGGGTGGCAGGAGGTAGGTAGGTTAAAATAAGTGCGAGAGGCACAGGTGCTGATTGCTAGTTTACATCTTAGATACCATAAGAGGCGTTTAGAATTGTTTGATATCAACTTTCTTTGCATTTGATGTGTTGCATTTCGTTTTCGGGTTCAACTTTCCCCCACTTCGGGCCTCCCGCACCACTGATACGTTCGTACATTAGCGTTCGTACATTAGCGTTCGTACATCTCTTTAGGAACCCATACCATGGTCTGCGGCTACATCAGACGGCACTGTTCGTAAACTACACCACGTATGCCGACTGATTCCGCTCAAGTACGGTTCACACATCTCACCACACCAAAAAGATCTCACAGAATGGCGCCGCTTCGAGTAACATACAAGGTAGTGGGCAATATCGAGATCCCAACGGACGTCTATCTGCCAGCAGCAGATGGTGCGGACATGCCTGCACCTGTTTTGATCATGTGAGTGAAGTGAGAAGTTGGGTGATGCAGCTCTTGACGAGAGATAGGATTCATGGCGGCGCATTCATGCTTGGCCACGCAGGCATCAACAATAAAGAACAAATTCAAGATTGCGTCGAGAGAGGATGGATCGTACTTGCGATAGAGCACCGTCTATGTCCTGGTGTGAATGTCTTCGAAGGCCCTATGGCTGATGTGCGTGATGTGCTTGAATGGGCACAAAATGGGGTCTTGCGAGAGCCTTGAAAGAGAAAGGGGATACCATCGGAGTTGATGCGCAAAGAGTTATGGTTATGGGAACGAGCTCGGGTGGGCATCTTGCGCTGTCGACGGTACGTTATTAGTATGCCCATTTTGATCTATTGGCTGATGATAATAATAATAATAAAGGCTTGGAATGCATCTACACCTCCTCTAGCGATTCTGGACTTCTACGGTGCCAAATGCTTTTCAGATCCCTTCTGGACCCAATCTATGCCTGATATGCCCAAGCATTTCTATGATCCTTTACCGGAAGAAGACGTCAGAGCAGTGCACGACGAAAAGGCTGTGTTTATCGGCGGCATGTCATTGGAAGGTCAAGCATCTGATCCGAATCACCCCAATCCTAAGCAACGACAGGGATTTGCTATGCACAAGATTGCGACGGGGACAGTAATCAACGCCATATGGCCTGTTTACCCCAAAGATCTCCAGAAGATTGACCCAATCTCGAACGTGAACAAGCAGTGGCCGCCCACGGCTATAGTACATGGCACGGCTGATACGACGATCCCTATACGTTTGAGCAAAGAATTCGAGGAGAAGTTGAAGGACCAGGGTGTGAAGACGCGCTTCTTCGAGGTAGAAGGGGAGCCGCATACGTTTGTGGGGAAGATGAAGAAGGGGCAAGACATGGGATACGCAAAGGAAAGGATTTGATTGGTTGGAGGAGCGGTTGAAGGATTCGTACGATTCGTAATCCACGTAAAGTAGGAGCCATAAGGTTCTGCAGATTGTGTGCTACCGATATTCTAACTTGCCCTCCGCTCACAACGGATGAACATCAGTAGCGTTGGCTGGACAATGTAATCAGGTACGAGTGAACAATACACCCTCTACTGATTCAAGAGGTGCCACTTATTGTACAACAACCTACGGCAGGTGGAGGCTGGACGCTCACATGCCCCACTTAATACCCCACGAGCGTAACGGCCCTCTTCGGATGCAAGCGCCATCTCATCCACAAGGTGAAGAATCCGCCCAGCGTCAAAGAGTAAGCATTGTTGAAGCTTCGAATGGACCACAGCAGTCATAATTCTTGATGCCTCAAAAAGCTTCACGAAGGCGATGATATTCGAATTGATGTTGTGGAGACGAAAATACGAACCTCGCGGATGTTGTCTCGAATTCCGGGGGTGCGCGGGGCAAATCTGTGCGGAATCCGTAGGCATCCGTGGGCCACATGCAGAACGTCCTCGTGATAGCTGCAACTGGTCCCGAGGGGCGGTTTCGAAGTTCGCAACTAGGTACCACTGTACCGTTGAGCAAACTGCGACGGCGTGATCAGAAGATGCGGGGTGCGGGATGATTTCGTACCATTCGTACATTAGTAACTCCCGAGGTGTGTACTTATGAACCCAGGTCGTCTAACATATTGTTTGGCCACTGCCTCTGGATCAATATCATTCTGACCTCAATCAAACAAACCACTTCGCGTTGGCTTTACTGGAAAGCTACTAACGGTCTTGTCTTTATTTATCATCCAAAGACTTGAGCCCCAAAGCTTTCGCGTACTACAAGACCACCACCGTTACAACGACAGGTTCCAATAAGATGGCCGTCGCACAGTCAAGCATGCCGCGCGTGCAGCAGCCTCTCGGCAAGCCCTCACCCTACATCATCCCTGCCTACGAAGGCGAGACCATCACCATCCCCGGCACAAAGTCTACAGTGCGTATTCTCGCCTCTGCGAAAGAGACAGAGGGTCTCCTTTCCGTCTTCGGCATGGACGGCGCCCTCGCCGATGCTCCCGGTTTCCACTACCACAACCTGGCGCACGACGTTTTCATGTGCACGAAAGGTCACATGAAGGTCTGGGCCGGCGACCGCTGCAGGATTCTCGGACCCGGCGACTTCTGCTACGTTCCGCCTAAAATTGTACATCAGCCGGAATTCCTGGATGACGGGAACAACGAGACAATTGGACTGGTGACACCGGGACAGTGGGTAGATTTCTTCCGCTTTGTGTCGGAAAAGTACGATGGCGTTATAGCCGATGAGTTCGATTCACGGAATCCAGCAGATACATTCGGGCCCAAGTTCCGTGAGATCAAGGAAAACTATGACGTTGTATTTCTACGCGAGCATCGAGGCGCTGAAGTGTCTGAGTGGACCAAGGAAGATTCAGTGCTGCCTGAAGCGGGCAAAGAATACTACCTGAAAGCAAACACTGGGCCGTGTCATTTGCTGGAAGGCGTGTTGTCAAAGCCGTTCATCACAACAAAGCAGACCAAGGCACCTACGGGAAACTTTGCAATTACGAGTATTGAGTCCAGTAACCGCTTGAGCAACACGGTGCTCAGTAAGCCGTTCGTGTTCGAGAAGACACATCAGGTGTATCATGTTCTGGACGGGGCTATCAACGTCACAGTTGACGGCAGCGTAAACCTCGTCCGTGCAGGAGAGACAGCCTTTCTCCCAGCAGGTACTGAGGCCGCAATTGAGTTTGTTGACAGGTACGTCCGCTTCTGGGCATATTCGAGCGGTGACGGTCTAGAGTCGCTGATTGCCGAGGCTGGTGGAAAGTTTGAGGGCACCATGGTACCTGACCAGACCAGGGAAATTGACACAGAGGCTCTGAAAAAGGCAGCGGAGAAGTACAACGTTAAGATCTCGTTGTAACAGATAGATACATAGCAACATCCATCCATGACTTAGTTGCCTACCTTCCTAAACCCGGAGAGACCAGCAACAAGCAGCCTATGTCATTATATTGAGCTTTGGCCTTTTTTTTTTTTTTTTTTTTTTATATGCGTATCCATTTTTTCTTTGCCTACTTTAGCTCTGCATGACTGTTCGGGGTTATCACTGCCCATGATGATATGGGTGTATGGTGCGAGTCTGAAAGTGGCCACAGCGGCAGCGGCGTAGAGGTTTCGTTGCCGATGATGTAAGCCATGGAGGCATTGAAATCAAGTGTGATCCTATTGTGGTAAATGAGTGCTGAGAAGCCAACGGCAGGATTCATATTCAGTGAGACAACCGGGTTGATGCCATGGTCGAGAAGAGTCTTCCATTGCGGAGCCAGCCGTTGCGGAAGACGAATAAAGAGACCGTTATCTGGCGCTGGTTACTCTACACTTTCGTTGCGTCGCAAATCGCCTCGGTTCGCCATGGGTTTTACTTTCTCTTCATCGTTTACTAGCTTCTCCGCAAGCACACCATTGTCACCGCTGCCGGCCTCGATTCCAGCACATTTCAGGATGAAACCCCCAGTCAGCTGCTCAACCTCCAGCGAGTTCTTTGTAAGAGCATGATCATCGTTGGGGAACAGATGAAGATGCTGGTCGCCCTTTAGTCCATACCGCTCATACAAGATCTCTGAACCAATCTTGCTCAGTGTTCGGTCGCCAGTGCCATGTGACCATAGAAGCAGTTTCGGACTCAGAGTGCGGATGCCTTCTGTTTCCGCAGTCTGACTGGCAACGGTGGCACATGCTACGCCATGTGGATGTGAACCGCCAATGGTAAAGACGGGTGGTCCGCCAAACGAGCAGCCAACTAGTACGAAACTCTTGATCCCGTACCTCGACTCCGGTTTGTGCATGGCAGCGAGCAGGTCCCTCACGCAGTACTTGATCTGCGCTGGGTTCCTGGAGTTTAGGCGTAATGCTGGGACTGGTTGTTTGAGAGAAGCAAGCTTGTCTACCAAGGTGAGGTAAATTTATGACGGCCGTACGATGCCGCGTCCTGCACCCGAGAGGAAGATGGCAGCTCCTTGCCACTTGACCAGTCCATATGATGTCAATAGGGTGAGCGGCAGGCTGCAGCGACATGCTGTGCGCTGCAGTAAATGGCAGCTGTGTTCAGGGCCGAGATTCATCTTTTGGTAGCCCATGCCAACTCTCCACCAGTCCCATACACCGAGTCTTCCCATGTGGGCCCCAAACTCCTTTACAGTCTCCATTTCTTCCAGCTTCCCATAAGGCACGCTGATGTTGTTCGGGTGAGGGTGCGTCTGCTTCTCTGCAGGCTTCTTCACCAGTTGGAAGTCTTTGTAGTGCAAGCTCTGGACGTCTCCCCACCCAGTCCCGGACTGCTGGTTCGAGGCCCTGACAGTACATTACACCTGGGCAGCCTCCGTAGCGCAGCAGAGCATAGACATTGTGATTGGAGGCTGCAGCACGCAACTTGGCGACCTTTTTGCGCGAGGTAATGTGGTGGGTTCGAATCAGGGCGTTGTACAGTGGTGTCGAGGACATGATCGCGTGGTAGCAGCCAGCCATGGGGGATGGACTCGAACATGCATGTGCGCGCGTGCACGTGACGTCAGTGAGATTTTCCCTGGGCCATGGCGAAAGGGAAGACCAAGACAAGCCACAAGCCAAGCACGAAACACATGGCTCGACGATAACACAAGACAGCCCGCCAACGGAGAGACATGCAGCCGAATCTGCTTCGTAGGGTCCAGGTCGCCGCTCCCTCGCCGTCGGTCTTGAGCTTCCTGCGCGCCCAGGTGCAGCATGCCTTTGACTCGCCCGTGGCGCAATGCGCGCGCCTGAGAAGACAGCGCCGTGCGTGCACGCAGTTGGCGGCGATGCCCGGCATGCCGACGTCTTCGATGCCGGGCGCGCGCAGCTTCTCGACGTCTGGGCCGTGCAGCGCGTGGCCGAGCATGTTCAAGCAGAAGAAAGCGCACGCGCGCGGGCTGCTGCAACCGCCCGTACCGCCGTCGACCAGCACCGACGACGGCTCGACGACGGGCTCGGGCTACGGTGGCAGTCTGGGCCGCATGATGCGCACAGCCAACGAGCTGAAGATGCGCTGCACGGAGCTGGACGAGCACGGCAACGTCACGCTCGTGAGCGGCGAATTCAAGAAGAGCGAGCTGATCGCAAAGTACGGTCTGCTCCCGCGAGACCTGCGCAAGATCGACTCGTCCCTCCTCCCCCACATCCTCGTCCGCCCTTCCGCCATCCTCATCAACCTGCTCAACCTCCGCGTCCTGCTCAAGCACAACCGCGTCCTCGTCTTCGACGCCTACGGCACCACCGACTCCAAGTCGCAGAGCGTCTTCATGTACGACCTCGATCTGAAGCTGCGCCAGAAAGAATCCGTCACAAACGGCACCCTGGCGTACGAGTTCCGCGCCCTCGAAGCTGTGCTCATCAGCGTCACCCTCTCGCTCGAGAAGGAATTTGAAGGCGTCAGCGAGCCGTCGTGCGCGTGCTTCGCGAGCTGGAGGAAGACATCGATCGCGACAAGCTACGTTACCTGCTCATCTACTCCAAGAAACTCGGTAGCTTTGAGCAGAAGGCCCGCCTGGTGCGCAATGCTCTCGAAGAGCTCCTCGAAGCCGACGATGATCTGAGCGCCATGTATCTCAGCGAGAAAGCAGAGGGCAAGACGCGCGACGACGACGACCACACCGAAGTCGAGATGCTGCTGGAATCCTACCACAAAGTCGCCGACGAAATTGTCCAGGCTGCAGAAAACCTCGTCTCTTCCATCCGCAACACCGAGGAGATGTACGTACCCTCCCTCCCTTCTCCACCTCTTAACATTTGACACCCATACTGATGATCCCTGTGTAGCGTGAAAGCCATCCTCGATGCAAACCGCAATTCCCTCATGCTTCTCGATCTCAAGTTCTCTATCCTCACCCTCGCCATCACCGCAGGCACTTTCGTCGCTGCTCTGTACGGCATGAACCTGAAGAATTTCATCGAAGAATCCGACTTTGGTTTCTATGGTGTGTCTGGGTGGTGCACCATCTTCGGTACCTTGGTCGCCATCTACGGACTGCAGAAGCTGAGGCGTGTCCAGCGGGTGAGCATGTATGCGCATGGGCCCGGCAGCATCGTGAGCACCTCGCAAAAGGGAATTTGGGGGCTAGGTGCCTGGGGCGGTGGCGGACGTGCCAGCATTCGTGGAACATCGGAGAGCGTGTCGGACGCCATCGGCGTTGGTGCGATCAAGCCTCGCGGTGGTGATACACTGAGCGATTTGATCCATAGGGAGAAAGCCTTGTCGAGAAAGTTGGCCAAGGTGGAGAATAGGGCTGGTGACGTCTCCACTCGTTGAGAGCAGCGGTTGTGCACACCCTGTGGGTTGCGGCTTTTTCTCTACTCACATGCTCTCGTTTCCATAGATAGTTATTCACGTTTAATTGCATAGCGTAGGCGTTTGGGATGGATAGATGGGCGCGGGACAGAAGCTGTTGGACGCTGTTACGCATTCATGTAGTTGTAAGATAGCGAAGCCGTTATAAATGTTGCACTGCCTCATTTCTTTCTCATGACTTCCAACTGCGTCACCAACAAACGTCGCACGGGTTTTTACCCACGAGCTTCAAGCTGGAGCTACCTATCTGCAGCCCCAGACCTATGCGCCAATGTTACGGTCCATGTCCCTCCCCCATACCCCTGCTCCCTCCTCTCCTTGGCCGCACCATCCTCATCAGTAGCCTTGTCCGTCTCGTCCGTCGTCGAATTTGCCTTGCCACCCATACCTCCCTCCTGGATATTCTGACCGTAGCGGATTTTGTCAGTGGGTGTGATGCCGTGAGTGTTTGGCTCGTTGGTCTTGCTGTTGTCGACTTGTGTAGGTTGTTCTGTGCTCGGCACCGTTGTAGCTATGGCTGCTTCAGGAAATTTGTCTAAATGATGAGGGCTGTTACATATCTATAGTACCTCCTAGTTGTCCGGCTTCCTGCTTGTGAGGAAGCATGTCGCTGTTCTCGGCTTCGTATGGCGTCTGCTCGCCGCCCTTTTCGGTATCCATAAGGCCTGAAGACATTGTGGAGATCTGTATTGTTTCTGAAGGCACTGGTCACGTTGGAATAAGCAACAATAGTTGTTGTTGGTGAAATTGGTATATTGTTGAAGCTATGATGGAGCTTCTGATTGAGCTCAGCGCGCATGACGTCGTAGCGGTAACACATTCCCCACTTCAACACCAGGCTCCTTGCCGTTATTTGCGAGTCGCACTGACGTAGGAACTGGCTAGATCTTGCCAAATTTATCACTCTACGAAGAAGCTCGTTTTTTTCTTGGCCGGACACTCCCAACGACACAAGAACGCTTCTGTGACTTTGCTTAATACAACCACTCTTATAATTGCTAAAGGTGTACAAGTTTCAAACTATGACTTAGTCTTCATTAGTCTGTCTTATATATCTATAGGTTTATGCTGTATGTGTTCTGTGATACCAGGTGCTGTGATGCTACGCAGATGTTCGGCCATAAAAACGAGTTTCTTCGTATACTCATGGTTAGGCAGAGTCAAAATCGATACCCATCGAATAACTGTATAGTTAGCGCATGGTCTTCGTCCATGTTCAGCATAGCTGCACATACCTTTCATATAACCTCATGTACTTCGCAACAAATGCCTCAAGATGGAAGATCTGTTTGCTACCCATTTTGCATCTGTGCTCGTAGAAAGTCGCCCATTTTATGACCTCTGGTTTGAGTGCGTCGTCCGTCTTCGGTATCAGCTTCCAAGTGAGCGTCTTAATGATCGTCGTCGAGTCAATGCAGTGGGATAGAAGATCATAAAGCGAAGCCCGGACTTGTAGTAACCGCTGAGGGCTGCGTTCCTCGACGACTTGTTGCGCGATTTGCTCGACGAGCGCTTCCCAGTCTGGAGGCGGTATATGTGTTTGGTCTGTGACTTTTTCACTTTTGGTTGTTAGTGACGGTCGCGAACGGCCCACCATCAGGACTATGACAGGTAGACATACTTTTGCGCATGCACAGACTCGAACATCAGCAGCGCTTTCCGCAGGTTTCTCCCGCTCTCCTTTGCAATCCTTCTGTTGAGTGGTGCAACCTCACTCCAGCCTTCCTTGTTTCCTACCGTCCTGAGAACCCCACATATCTCATCCTCTGTTGGTGCAGCAACTCTGACGAGCAGTGTCCTACTGCGGATGGGTGCGATGATGTTGCTTGTCGAGTTCGCCAGCAGGATCAACCGCAGGTTGGGGCTGTATTTCTCCATGGTCCTTCTCAGTGCGGCCTGTGCATCTCTTGTCAAGTGGTCTGCCTCGTTGATTACGACAACCTTGAAGCGTTGCTTTGCGCCTAGGTCAACCTGTTGTGTTTGCGCGACTTCCTTGAGCAAGTCCTGCACGACCACTCTGTCGTAGTTACCGACATCGGAAGGTGTAATTTCGAGGTGGTATACAGATGCGACAATGTTAAATTCGAGCTTGCGGTTCGTGGTCGTCTGAAAGACACGGGCGTCGATCTTGATCTTCTCGACACCAGGGCCATAGAGTTCTTTGAGTGTTGCGACAATGCGTGTCTTTTTGCCTGCACCGGACGGTCCATACACGAGGAGATGTGGAAAATCGCCGCTTTGTCCCTAGAGAGTCAGGACGGTTCGTGTAAGAGGTTGTGCATCTCGGAAAGGCACCCACAAGAGCTCTGAGGCGCTCGGAAAGCTCTGGATGATAGTCGAGAGCTTCAAGACTACGAGGGCGGTGTTTATCTACGAGCAGTGCCATCTTGTAGGTATCGTGTAGTAAAATCTGGGGTTTGACGATGTCGCGCAGCTTCGACGCGTTGCGACTTCCCCGACGCGTTAAGTGGATGGCGCTATGACCACCAGGCTCACTTCTCTACTCTAATCAAATACTGGAACTTTCTTCACGCACCAAACTTCAGGAAAGAAAATATGCTTTAGGGCTTGTAATATCACAGATCACAGAAGGCCTGCTTAATGCACTAACGTCGACATGTCTTTAAAAAGAACAATCTACGGATGTACAACGAATGGTCCAACAAACAAGGGGGTATGTAACTCCAACAAGAATAATATGTAGGGGATGTGTAGCATCATAAAGTAGATCCGACTCGCTTCTACGCTCGAAGGGTCGGAGATCAATAGCGACGGGAGTCATAACATCTGTCCTCATATCCGCTGGCACTGGTCCGGCCCTTGTAATCATCGAAACTTGCACGTGGTTGCGAGTCGTATGAGCTGTCTGTCCCCACCGTGCCTCGCCTGTGACGATTTTGCCTTCTCAAGTCTTCATCTTTGCTGCGGCGGCGTCCATCATCATGGGCATTGTGTAAATTTGACGCATAGTAGCTAGAAGGTACATTGTTGACGTTTCCATCAGAGTACGTGCCATAGCCTGAGAAGCTGGGACTTTTAGTTCGATGGGTGCTCGACCATGATTGGTGCTGGCTGTATGTATCGTTTGGCGGTAGTGCCCACTGGCTTTGGTTCGTTGTTGATTGCGCACGTCTGCGTTGGCCGCTCGACGTGGTATCGGAGTGCGCACTTTGGGAGAGGTCGTCATACATCTTAACGCCACTTAGGGTCGCAGAGTATGGCTTTCTCTGTCGCTCGATCGGGACAAAGCCTGACTCATGCTCGCCTTCAGAGTCAGAGCTCCTCAAGTCAGGTTGTCCACTGTAAGGACTACGTTCACGCTCCAAGCTTGGACCGGTTGCGCCGGTGTCAACTTTGGGCGGTGGAGGTGGAGGGAACGTTGGGGCTTTGCGGAGCGGGCCGACACCTTCAGCCGACAGGTTTGCAGCGCATCTCTGTTGAGCTTGCACATTCTCGGTCCTCGGAAACATGCGCCGAGGAAGTTCTTTAGGGAACCTCTCCTTGATATTATCCGCGTTGCTGATAGGCATGCCTAGTACAGCCTTTGTGATTCGCTCGTATTCAGTATCGGGGTAGGCCAGTATCATGACTGTCATCCACTCTTCAAATCCTTGTGGAGTCAAGGCAGGAATATAAGGCAGTTCCGCTGGATGCTCCTGGATGAGGTGATGCTGGCAACGCATGCTCTGGTAGATCTTGGACAAGGCGGAATATGACAGCTCTCCAAATATCGCTGATTGATGTTAGCTAGGAAAGACCAGCACTATATGGACTTTTCCGATGCCCTCACCTTGCCATGGGTAGATCTCGTCCGGGACCTGAACGTCTTCGTAGAACTTCTGCATCTTTGCCGGAGAGATGACAAGACTTTTCTTCGGTTCATAGTCTTCAATCTGTGTAAAACATTAGCTTCGCTTCATTTGCTGGTGTGTTTAATAACTTACCAGATGCGTCGCAAGGCCTCGAAGGAATTCTCCGAGGCGCGGCAGAGGCTGGTCCTCCAGGTCAAACAGCCGCTGCCACATCTTCTCAATGGGTGTGAAGTCGTCCGTCGCCATCCTCATAGCAGGAGCCGGTCGTTCCGGCGCTCGTTCTCGACGTGGAATTTCGATAGGCGCACTCGAATCGTAGCGAGGTGTTGGGAGATGGTCTGTGCCTCGGTCGAAAGTTGACTCGCGACTTGGTAAGTCTTGTGCAGGTGGTGGGTGGCTAGGGGTGTCTTGGTAGAAGGGCGAAGGTGGCGTATAAACGTTTCGAGTGGGGAACGATGCGCTGGTAGAGTCTGGAGATGGTGGGATGTGTTGTTGCTGCGGTGCAGGACCAGGCTGAGTTGGTGTTGCACCAGCAATCCCATTTTGTTTGATCTCATCAAGCACCGATTTTTTCACCTCAGCTGCTATCTGGGCGATGAGATCAGGATCGACTGTTCTTGCTGCGTCTGACTGATCAAACGCATTGCCAATAGCACTCTTGAGTGGTTGCTGAACAGGCTGCGGCAGCCCGTCTGAAGCAGCGTTGGACGAGGAACGTGATCGTCCACGGAGCGGAACATGGTGTGGTGCATCGTGACGGTACGAGGAGGCGTACGCTCGGGGGTCACGAGGATCATAGTCATCGTAAGATGTGTTGCGGTATCTGTCGTGATCCATGGTGTCGAACGGTGTGAGCCAATGATAAGACGCCTAGTGCAGGGTAGTAGCTATCCAGTTGGGTCTCAGACGGATGTTATTGCGGAGCGCAACAGACAGGCGCTGGTGCACGCCTGGAAATTCCCATGTAAGTAAGGAGAAATCGAACGTCGGTGGAAGAATGGTAGCAAAGCGTCAGTACGGTGATATACGGTGGACTTGGGGAAGTGTCGCAAAGACGGCTCAGCCTTTCGGCGCCTGCTGTGACGTCTGGCGTCCAGGATACGGCAGATGGTTTGTCGTCGAGAAGCAGGCAATGCAACGAATAATTAGGGTCCGAACGCTTTGCTGCGCGCGAGCAGGTGTTCGCATGTGCGTTGTTTTAGTGATGTAGCTTGTATGAACGATGACTTCTGCTTCTGCAGGAGCGTTGGGCGCGTCATGGCTGGATGGCTGGAGCATGCCTGCGGCCTGCAGTCCGGTTTTCCACCTGGACCTGCACAACCGTTGCCAGTACGGGCATGGTCAGCGATTGACGACATGCAGCGTCTACTTCCCAGTGGGAACTCGAGCTGAATTCCAGCGCCGAGTGTCGAGTGACTCGAATTGGAGTTTTGGTGTTTACCGTGTACAAGGCCTGCTATTCTGGGAGTGAGTGCGTGTGCGTGCGCAGTGAGCACTGATGACGGCGCAGGCCCACCGTTGCAGTCCCGCTTTGTTGGCACGTCTTTGTTTCGATGAACGAGCCTGCTTGGCGGGGGATGTTTGTTTTGCGACACTGCGCCCCAAGTTCTGGGGTACAGAAAGAGCAGCAGCCTTGTGGTTCCAACAGACTGTCGCATGACCCAAAGTTCCAACAGGCTGTCCTATGACCCAAAGTTCTAACAAGAACCGGACAGCGACAAGAAGATCTGCTGCAGGCCTTGAAGAGCGCAGCGGTCCATGTCTACTCTACCGCGGTCGACGGTCACAGAGCCTGTTTCGGGAAAGGCGGCGCACATCACAATCATTCGCGGTCGAGCGATGCGGGGCGAGTTGATTGCATGGGTGAGGTGCAATGCATTGGAAGACTGGCACCACTGGGTGACAGGCGGCGAGTGCGCGGGTGCCGTGGTTGAAACCGACCTGAAACGCGCTGCGTTGACTAGCGTGCTCGCCCACTGCGCGCGGCGGCGGGCGTAAGTCGTTCCTCTCAGCCCAACACCCGTCTGTCTTGCCAGTCCTGCCAGTCCTGCCAGTCTTGCCAGTCTTGTCAGTCTTGCCAGTCTTGCTAGTCTTGCCAGTTTTGCTAATTAGCAGCATCGCTGTCTTGCTGCTGACTCTCCTCTCCTTCGCCACGGCATTCCGGGAGCGTGCCCGCCTGCTGCTGCCATAAAGACGCCCACGGCCCCACGCCGGCCCCGTGTCAAAGACGCCTGTCCATCAGCATCCGCATTTGCATCCCAATACGAGGCCGCCCTGAAGCTGCACCGCTCCTCATAAGCCCACGCCGCCCTTCACCTCGACTTGCCACTCTGCCTGGCCGCCGCCAGCAGCTGCCCTCGTGCTCCACTGCTACTGTACAGTGCTACTGTGCACTGCTATTGTGCACTGCTATTGTGCACTGCTATTGTGCACTGCTATTGTGCATTGCTATTGTGAGCCCTGGTTCTACAGACCCCCGTGCTGGCTGTCGCAGACCATCCGTCTCGTCCGACACATCCACGCATACAACTGCACCTCGCTCCCCCTCGACAGACCCTGGCCTGGCCCACTCCACCACGTCCACGATCCAGATCAGCACCGCCGCCATCGACGTCACGTACATGATGTGCATACGACGATAAACACCGACGACCGAACTTCGATCGCCTCCACTTCCTCTTCGCCCACCAGCTCGAGACATGGCCATGCTTGCCGCAAAGTCCCCTACCCCACACCGTCGCTGGGCGCAGGTCCCTCGCAGTCGACACCCCAGTACAACGCCACCATGAACAACTACCGCAACCATGCTACCAACGCTCGCACAGACCAGTCCATGTTTGTTTCCCCCACAGAGTCCGACTTCTCCGAAATCTACGACCCCTGATGCTGTCCGGTACGTCACTGCTCTTGCTGCATCGACAGGCAACCATGCTGACTGGCGCAGAAATTGGGACGAGGACAAGGTCGTTGACTGGTTGAAACGCATCAACTGCGCCCAGTACATCGAGTTGTTCCGGCGTATGTCGTACACACCCGTCCCTGCTCGAGTCACACGACACTGACAGACTCAGAAAATCATATCAATGGCGAGAATCTCATGGAAATGGACCAGACACATCTACGAGACATGGGCATTAAGAAAGTGGGCGACCGCGTCCGCATCGGCTCACAAGCAAAACAGTTGCGCAACAAAGAGTTCAAAAAGGCCTCACAACGCACATCCAACAGACAGTCACTGGCTACGCTCGACAACTCGGCATACACTCCACCTTCTGGCTCGCCACGGCCTATGCTCTCCACTACGCGCGCTGCTCCTGTCAGCTCACGGTCCGAGAAGCGCCTGTCTCGACAGATTGCTCCTTCAGAAATGAACTTTGCATACGGCACAAAGTCACCTTCTCGACCAAGCTCTCCACTGGTCGATCAAGAAAACCGCGGACTCCGAGCTCAACGTCAGGGAGGCCTAAACAGCCCCAAGGAACCCGGCAAGACATATGTCGCCCATCCTCTCAGCGCCCGCTATGCGCCAAATCAACGCACGACGCCCACAGAAACCCCTCAGACGGCTCGTTTTGCACACCATGTGCGAGCCAGCCCTAGTCTTGATAGCGCAACCAACAGTGCCATTTTACCCCACGACAAAGCCTGGATTCGAGTCATCTACGATGGTGGGCGAACCTCGGTTGTTACCATCGAGGGATGCAAGACGGCCGAGGAGGTGATGCTCAAGACACTCAGGAAAGCACATCTCAACGAGGCACACATCAAAAACTATTGCTTCTACATCCTTGACAGTGCCGAACCAGACCCGTCTCTCGCCGAACGTTTGAGTGACATTGAGCTCTTCAGACTCTGCAAAGACTCAAACCGCCACGAACGAGGACGACTCATCTTACGCAAGGTGCACGCTGGAGAACCTGATGAGGATCAACTCAAGGCTGCTGCTGGCATCTATGCACAGCAAAATTTCCAGCAAACCCAGAACATCTACGTACCAGCGACCAACAGGAGTCAGCTCAAGATTGAGAAGTTGACAGGAGAATCGCTGGCAGCCGTCAGCTATCCCCTTTCGCCCGCCTCGGCACGAGAACGAGAACGACATATCAACTCGACAGCACAGAACCTGGAGGGACCTGACAACTCTGTACGATCGCCAGTCTACCACGCACGTGCTCGCAAGCTAAAGCAGTTCTACGGTGCTCGACCGCCTAGCGAACTGATCACGTCCGACCTTACTTCATACTTTCCCGATGTTGAAAAGGGGAGATTGACAAGACGGTCCGCATGTCCGTCCGCCGCTCCCGTCGCTTGAGTAAAGCTGCATCCCGCCTTTCCATGGCGTCGAATTTCAGTGTAGCTTCTAGTCTCAAGGATGCACCTCCTCTGCCCTCCATCGCCGATAGCTGGTTGCAAGGTGGCAGCCAAGCCCGACCTTTGAGACCACTCTCTGTGATGAGACTCGGCTTACCCTCGCAACACGGCTATCGTGACTCGATGGCATCGTCTGTACTGGAGCCTCTTGATGAAGAGTCGCCTCTGGAGCCCAATCGGAAATCGTATGTTTCATTCGGCGATGGAAGCGGATCAGACACTCTCGCTGTGACAGATCCGGACGGCCATATCACTATGCAGTCGTACTTCGACGACGGTGGTAGCAGCCTTGCCGGCAGCAGTACCGAAAACACCGAGAATGGCGACTCACTCAACAAGCGACTGTCTGAAGCTATTGCTGAGGACGGCGAGGAGTACGACGACGAGTTGGCGGAATACCTTGAACAAGATTCATGGGAGAACGTCAAGTACATGAAAGGAGCGCTTATCGGACAAGGTTCCTTTGGCAGCGTGTATCTTGCACTACATGCTGTGACAGGTGAGCTCATGGCTGTCAAACAGGTCGAGCTCCCATCTGCAGCAGGTACGTCACAGATGGACCACAAAAAGACTAACATGGTGGAGGCCTTGAAGCACGAGATTGGCCTTCTTCGAGAATTGAAGCACAAGAACATTGTGCAATACCTGGGTTCAAACTCAGATGAGAGCCATCTCAACATTTTCCTCGAGTATGTCCCGGGTGGATCAGTCGCAACAATGCTGATCAACTACGGGCCATTGGGCGAATCACTCATCCAGAATTTTGTGCGCCAGATTCTCACGGGTCTCTCTTATCTACACTCTAGAGACATCATTCACCGCGACATCAAGGGGGCGAATATTCTTGTAGACAACAAGGGATCTGTCAAAATCTCCGATTTCGGTATCTCGAAGCGTATTGAAGCTTCTACCTTGGGTGGCACCAAGAAGGGAGCTCAACGCGTATCGCTTCAAGGCTCTGTCTTCTGGATGGCGCCCGAAGTTGTCCGTCAGACAGCATACACACGCAAGGCCGATATCTGGTCGCTAGGCTGCCTCATCGTAGAGATGTTCTCAGGAAGCCACCCTCACCCGAGCTTGACCCAACTCCAAGCCATCTTCAAGATTGGCGGCAGCGGTGATGCAAGCCCTACCATTCCCGACAACGCTGGCGATGATGCTCGAGCCTTCCTATCGCAGACCTTCCTCATCGACCACGAGAAGCGGCCAAGTGCGGACGAGCTGCTCGCAAGTCCCTTTATTACAAACCAAGGTGCTTAAGCAGTGGTAACACTCCAGACGTTTAGGTTACTGCACCGACATGCTTCAGCAAAAGACGTCTATACACTGATCAGGACTGTAATGTCGCATCACTTCTTTCTACCTTAATTTAATGCCCGCAACGCGCATATGCAAATGACTGTACTATATGATAACGCATCGAGAGGTGCTTGGAGCTGGCAGGTTTTCACAGCAGCTCACCTGGTGGAATCTAATGGTGCTTGGATCTGAGGCAGTGTATTATAGTTATCCATATCCATCATGACATACTTACTCTACGTTGCTCAGTCATAAGCACTGACTGTTTACATGAATTTTTGTATGCTGTCTCAGCAACGATTCATGTAAGGTAATAGGAAGTGCGCGCTTTAGCTAACAAGCTAATGCAGAGCTGTGATAGGGCCTACTTTAACGTTTGCCACGCGGTGCAATTGGTTGTATATGTAGCTAGTCTCTTTAGGAAGCTAACACAATACTAAGCCACATTATACTATTTAATCAAAAGTACAGGCTGCGCGTGCATATTACACCATATAGTCTGCAGGGAATATATTTTACGCCTACTTGCTTTATAATTCAAATCTAGTTACAACCTACAATCTAAGTATCTGTCTTTACTTACTACCACGTACAATGCCTAGCGAAGGTTGTTGTTACTAAAAGGAATGTATTTGCGGATATGATAGGCCCCAAGACGTTTAAGGCCTAGTAAGTGACAAGAGTGTGGCAGAATTAGAATCTGTTCTTGAAGGAAATAGAAAATTGTAGGCTGCTCTTAACCTGCTAGAGTTAAGAGAGACTAGTAAAAATTTGTTTGCTAAAGACGTATCTGAAGTCTTTAATGCAGACAACTTTTACGTTTACAAAGCAATATACGATACTATTTGGCCCAAGAATTGTCCTAATGAGATGAAAGAGGTCGCAAAAAATGCAGAATACGGATTTTCGAGGACTTGGAAGCTTACCGTGTCCGTGCTCGCAATGCGCATGCGCCGCAACGCGCACTATCGGCCTTATTGAGCACCCACACACATGAGGTTATTGAGCCACGTGCAAAAGCTATCTTGACTAGATTTTTTGGTGGAGTACTCTATAGACCTATGCGACGAAGTTTGCTACCAATATCTACGTGGTTGAAGTATTTTACGGCCGCGGCTATTGTGTGTTGGTGGAGGTGCTGAGGGCGGCTCATGAGGAACCACACTACTTTGAGCAGCTGAATCACCATGATTCTGCTTCTTCTTAACTCCTTGTTGCTGTAGGTGCTTCCTCTTGCCTTTTTGAGTAGTGCGTGGTGCTTTTTCACGGTCTTTCTCCTCCTTTTTGCGCGCTCTCTCTGCCTTGCGTGCATCAATCTCCTTGTGCTCTTGGATGCGTGCCTTCTCCCGCATCTCCTTCTCCTTTGCACACCACACCCGAGCCTGCTCCTCCTGCTTATCCTGGAGTAGCTTCTTAGTCTTCTTAAGCTCACGTTCAGTAGCTTTTGCGGCTTCTTGTTCAGCAGCGAAGGCCTCATATGCCGCGTCACGTGCGTCAGCCTCTGCCTTTGATGAAGGAGACCACCATCTGGCGCTGCCATGCCACTCAAGCTTGTGAGCGTACAGTGCCAGAACCTTCTGCTTGCTCTTCATCTGCCCTCTCTCTGTTAGTGCTTCTTTGGCGCCTTCTAGTTGGTGTTGAAGCAACTGATTCTGCACTGAAAGGTGGTGGATGTACTGCATAAGCTCACGGCCAGCTGCCTCGTCGTTTTCCACCACTGCTGCTCGAAGTAGAGTCTTAGCTTTGACCCACGGTGGCTCACCAATAACTGCAGCCGGAGCAATTTGACGAGGAGGTGTTGCGGCTCTCTCAGGTGTTGTTAGTGCAAACTTATTGAGGATGACGCTCGCGTTGGGTGGGAAGATTCCTGTGGCAGAGAAGGCCTTCTCTACCAACTCCTTGGTGAATGTAGACGTCCAGGCCTTCCAGAAAAGAGGGAAGAAGTCACCTTTTGTGACTGGCAGCCATCCCTGGGTCTTCTAAGTGCGAAGATCAAGCTCTTTTGTGTAGTTGCTGGCAAGAGGCTTAAAGCAAACTACATCTAATGGCTGTAACGTATGGGTGGCGTGTGGGGGAAATATAAGCAAAAGTATCTTGTGTTTATCGCAATAGTCGATAAAATCCTTTGTTACATGGCTCCCATGGCCATCAATTATCAAGAGCCGCCACTTTCTCTGCGCTTTGCCCTTGGTGTAGCGCTCAAACACCTGTTCAAGCCAGGTTAAGCCAAGATCATTGTTCGTCCAGCCATTAGGGAAGTAGTGAAGTGTACGTCATGGATTTTCTTGTCAATTGAAGCCACCCAGGACACTTGAACAGCCCAGCTGGCAGCTGCGTAGATGATGCCTGGCGGAAGGACACTGCCATCACCGCAAATTGTTGCCAACAGCGTCACCCACTCTCTGTTGCCGTCGTGTAGGCTCTGCTTGAAGTGCTTCTTGCCGTACAGCTTCTTATCAAAGATCCTTTTGCTTCTGCCTGTGACACCAATAGCGAAGCCTTTCTCATCCATATTGTACGTGTGAGCAGGTTCTAGGTCATACTGAGTCATCTTGTAGTGCGGAAGCTCAAAGTATAAGCGGTACTTTTCACCAGAGTCAGCTTTGTGACGATCCTTCTCTATTGGCGTGGTCCACGCTGTGATAAGCGTGTTGGAGTTGCGGTTGATGAAGTTAGTAACCCAGGAATCTGATGGCTCTCTTCCAATAATTGGAGCTGCAAAATTCTTAAGCATTTGCCTTGTAGGCATGAGGTGTCGCTCTGTAAGTCCTCTCACGTACTCTACTAGCTCTGCCTCGTCGTTAGGATGCATTAATCGTTGCTTGATTGCCTGCTCTTCTTTTGACGCGCATTCCCCATTTAGTTGCCGCGTCACAGTTGAACGCGTTACACCATGTTTTTCGGCCAACTTTGTATACTGAAAATCATCGCGATGATAAGTAGCATGTCCCTCTGCAACAGCTTCCTTCACAGACATCGTTACGCTGAGAAATAGTGGGTGGGGAAAAGTATTGTTATGATGCCGAGGCGCGCGTTGCGGCGCATGCGCATTGCGAGCACGGACACGGTAGGTACTTTTTGTGTGGGACAAGCGCGCAGCGATGGCACAGTACACCCACACGCGGCTGCGAAAAAAGCCGCACACACAAATTAGCCGAAATCCAGCACCACCCACACAGCTCCCCCACAACGTCAATTAATTGATTCTACGTATAACAAATTGTAGCGCTTAGTTACAGGAGTAACTTTATGTTTTTAATTTATTTTTAACTGTGTGGTTGTAGAGTTATAATAATTTAAATCTTACCTCTATTATCTATCTATCTACCTGTTGTCCCCTATTACTATTGTGAGGTTACTGTAGGCAGGCAATTAAGCAGAGCAAGATAGGACAAATAATAGATAGTATTTAAGAGATAAGACAAATCCTTAAGGGGTAAGTCTTAAGGCATGTAGATATTATATACGTGTATAGCTAGTAGGTCTCTAGGCTTAGCCTAGGGCCTAGCTAAGGTATCTCCTGCTAGGAGGAGAACACTTATAACAATAGCCCCCCCTCTTTAAAGGTTTGTCCTAAACTATAGAGAGATTTCCTAGCAACATTATTAAGCTCTAGAAAAACCTCCTATAGAGGGAAAAACTTAGCAGGAGAAATATAGTACTAGTAGAGGTCTATTAGTTAGCGTCTATAGGGATAGGAAGCTATTAGGCATGCAACAGACGCTAGCTATCCTATCCTTACAATATTTGCTTAGTAAGTGTTGTAGTTGTGTTTTAGTTAAAGACTATAAACACTACTTAGTTAGTTCTTAGGAGATAGGTACTAGAGCAGGGTATAAAACAAAGTAATTACCTAAGTAAAGCTTGTAATAATTAAAGGGTATACTAAAGAGTATCTAGTATTAATCTATATTAAGTGCAGGTTAAGTTCTAAATAACAAATATATTGTTAAGGTTGTAACTTAGGTTAAACACAAACTATAAGAGTTGCGTTCCTACTAGGCTATATACTATAGAGGATCCTAGAGCTTACTTATTAAAGCGTAAGCTTATAATACTAAGCTGTAAATCTTATATAGCTTACTATAAGCTTTATAAGCTAATTATATATATTAATCCTTCTTACGTGCTAAGGCGTAAGCTTATAGATCTACTTGTAAGCTAGTTATATAATCTATTCTATATGTTATTTATTACTAGCCTGTTGCAGGCTGTGTTTAGAAGATTACTAGAATAATTAGTTGTAAAGATCTAGGATTATAACACTATTCCCCTCCTCTATTAGATTTATCTTAAATTATAATTATGTCTTTATAAGCGTGCCTTATATCTTGTCTTAAGGTTTAGCCTTTTGTAAAGCACTAGTCTCCAAAAAGTGTCACACCCTAATTCACCTCTAACTCAGCTCCTTTACGTTTCCGTTCCTGCCCGTAACTTAGTCATAGCATTCCAAACTTCCCTGTATTCTAGCAGTATAAAGGCACGAGGAGAATTATCTATAGATAGATAGTTTTTAAGTATTCTTCGTACAAGACCTATAGGAATAGAATTGTCTCTGTGTTACCTATCCTAGTGCTCCTATACACCTTGTAGCAGATACACACGCATTCTAGAGCTTTCTATCATCCTGTGTTGTTACATTATACTCAAAAACTTATCCTAGCTAGTAACAGCCTCTAAATAATATTGCAAGTTTGTTTAGTTATTATGTACCAAGCAGATTTAGACCCCTTTTAGTTACAAACTATATAGGTCCTAATTATTGTCTATCTAATAGTTAGGATTCTAGAGACCTCCTAACAACTAAAGCCTTAGGTTTAGAACTTCCTGCAACTTACTGCTCTAGGATTACTTTAGAAAAGTTGCGTTAGATTACGCTAAGATAAAGACTTAGAGATTATTAATAACCTACCTAAATTAGATTACTACTAATGTTAGGCACTACTAACCCTAGTTTAAAGGAACCTATTAGACAATCTACTTAAGGACAGGCAACAGCGCCTGCTAAGGGATCAACTAACACCTAGACGCTTAGCAAGAGCAATACTAAATTAGACTTAGAACAGGTAAATCTTTATAAGTTAGTTAACTAACTAAGGGCTGAAGTAGCCTAGCTTTAGGCCTGATCCCTTCCCTACAAAGATGTACCTATGCCTACTACAGAGTCTCCCCTTGTTTAATCTCAGCAACCTCCTAAAAGGTTCTAGTCTAAGACCCTAGTCTACTACCCTAGGCTTAGTGAACGCACACTAGCTATTAACAAATTAAGTAATAGAAAAGACCCTACTTTTAGATAGTAGCAAGCCTTAATTTAGGACTAACTTAACATTAATTTAGATTACTATCCTACAGAATAAGCTTGTATAGCTCTAGTATAGGGATATACTTCTAGGCTTGCTAAGGAATACCTAGAGCCCTAATACTTGTCTTGTGAAACAGACTAGTTCTAGAGCGCAGAGGAAATAATAACGCTTCTCTGCTCCTACTTTATTATAGGGAATAAGAGAGCTAAAAGTTAGGCTGTTTTTAATTAACTCTAAATAGGAAAAGATAACACGTTTCTACTTTTTAAAGCGCGCTTCCTAAGTGCTGCTATCTAGGGACAAGTACCTAAGTTAGAATAGTTTTACTACATGTAGATAAAGGTTACCCCTACTCTCTAAAGTCCTAACCTAGGATTTAAGAGGCAGTAGGATAACTTGTTTGAACTTATAGTAGAGCATCTTACAGCGTATAACATAGAAAGAAAACAACATCCTGGTTATGCCCTACCTAATACCTTACTGCCTTAGACCTAACCCTAAACTGTTAACAATTAGTATTAGACTAACAACCTACCTCTAAATTAGCCTACACCTGGCATTTAGAAACCTCCTATATCTACTCCTACTCTAGCACCTAGGACTACACTGTCCTAAGCCACACCTGTAAGAGAGCTAACCCTAGGCAACTGCTACAACTATAGCAAGACAGGTCACTTTGCAAAAGATTGCCCTAGTCCCTAGGTACAAGAAATCTAAGTAGATACAGAGGAATATGTTAACGCTAAAGAAGATTTCAAAGAGGAACTAATACCTAAGGGAAACAGCCCTGCCTAGGAGGACAACTTCACCTAGGCCTAAACCAATATAACCTATCTAACCTCTCTTTATCTTATTTGTTTAGTAGCCCCTATTTCCTTGCTTCTTCTATTCTATTAAACTAAGGGCTAGGCGTATAACTTAACTCCTTAGTTAACACTAGTGCCTAAGGATTTTTATTTTTAAATTCTAACATTGCTACTTTAGTGTCTACTGCACTTAGGACTCCTATCTAAAGGTTGCCCTTTAAGGTCTAAGTTAAAGGATTCTAGGATTAGATTACGACCCTAGTAAACTAGTACATTTAGTTGTACTTAACTATTAATAGGCGTAAGATACGTAACTGCCCCTTTGTTATTATTAATCTAGGATCCTAGGAATGCATTATTAGAATTAAATAGTTAAAACGTTTTAAACTCTAACTTAATACAGAGCAATCTTAGCTTATATAGCTAGTAAGGTACCCTAGGTTGTACGACCCTGCCCCTCTATTAATAATAACCCTACATTAACCTTTGCTATAAGCCTACGTCCTATAAGACGTACAACAAAGGGACAACCTATAGGAAGCTATAGAGTACTAACGTTACTAAAGTCTAAATTACTTAATACATTGTATAAGAGGTGTTATTTAATTGCTAAAATGCTGTTCCTTACTAACAATCCTGACCTAAAAAGCCTCTAACTTGCTACCTCCTAGGGAGGCGCGCATTTCCTTACTTTTATTAAATACTTTTTACTTTTCTATAAAAAAACTATAGAACAAATTTTTACTACTAGTCTATACGAGATTAATTGCGTTATTAACTACTATTGTACCTAAGACAACCCTAAGAACGCTTAGCTGCTTAACAAACAATTGCTAGACAAATATGTTTAATATGCTAATGTGTTTAGCAAAACAGAAGCTGAAACCCTTCTAGAATACTGCCCCTACAACCACAAAATTATATTAGAGGGCTAATTGCTAAATTCCTACTTGCCCTTGTATAAACAAAATCTCAAGGAACTTAAAGCTACTAAAAAGTTTGTGCAAGACTAACTACAGCACAGCTAGATTAAACACAGTTAGAGCCCCTTTGCGTCGCCTATACTCTGTGTTTAAAAACCAAATAGGAATTTGCGCATTTGTGTTAACTATTATAAACTTAACGCCCTTATAAGAAAGGACTCCTATCTAATACTACGCATAGACAAATTGTTAGCACAACTGTCTAAGGCTAAGGTATTTACTAAATTTAACATCTAGAATGCCTTTAATTAAATTTGTATAGATCCTGCCTCTAAGGAGTACACCACGTTCTGTACACGTTACAGTAGTTACAAGTGCAAGGTTCTACCCTTTAGGCTATGTAATAGACCAGCTACTTATTAACAATATATAAATAATGTTCTTATTAAATATCTAGACAACTTCTATATTGCATATCTAGATAACATCCTTATCTACTCTAAAGACCTTGTAACCTACAAACAACATGTTAAGCTAGTACTTAATTAACTCTGTATTGCTAGATTACAAGTAGACATTAAGAAGAGCAAGTTCTACGTTACCTGTACTAAGTACTTAGGTTACATCCTAACTAACAAAGGAATTAAAGTAGACTCTAAGAAGGTACAAGCCCTTAGGAACTAGATCCCTCCTACTACTGTTACTAGTGTGAAATCGTTCCTAGGCTTTACTAGGTTTTACTAACAATTTGTACCTAAATTCTCTTGCGTGGCTAAGCCCCTCATCGCCTTACAAAGCCTAGCAAATCTATTTAAATAGACTGCTTAATGCTAATCTAGTTTTAAAACCTAAAGGAAGCCTTGTTATCTATCCTAACTCTATGCAATTTCAATCCTAACTACAATACAAAGATTGAAACTAACGCCTCTAATAGAGTTGTCGCTAGGGTTTTGTTACAGCAGCACCCTAACAACAAGTAGTACCCTGTAGCATTCTACAGCCAAGTACTCTCTAGAGCTAAACTTAATTAGGAAATACATAATAAGGAGTTATTTGCAATTTTACAAGCCTTTAATAAGTAGAGAGCTAAACTCACCTTAGTTATAAAACAGATCTAAGTCTACTCTAATTATTAATCCCTAGAGTACTTTATAACAACTAAAATCTTAAATACTTAACAAGCACAATAGGCAGAAGCTCTAGCTCTGTTTAACTTTAAGATTAAATACACGCTAGGCAAGAACAACAAGCATGCTAATATCCTAAGTTGCTAAGAACAGGATCTTGCAAATCTAAAGTCTGCTTAAGAAGACAATTAGTCCTAAGTCCTACTAGGTCTACAGCAGTTACACAACTAGATTAATTCTAATTTAGCTTAGACATATCTAGCTAAGACTAACCTAGTTGTAGCTACTATCTGCTTAGTACAGCCTATTATAAAACTAGATTCCTTAGAACTAATTAAGGTGTTAATACAAGAAAACTAGAAATCTTTTAGACAAGAACAACTGTCGTTGCTATCTCTATATTAGATCTAAAACAGACTCCTTCTCTACTATAATTAACTCTGTGTCCCTGCTAACTTAACCCTATGCACACGCCTAATTAAGGAAGCCTATAACCAACTATTAACTGCTCACCCTAGTGCTAAGAAGACCTACTAACTGCTATTACAATAGTATCACTAGAAAGGTATAAGTGCTACATGTAAAAGATATATCTAAAACTGCATCCTATGTTGCTAAGGCTATCTAAGACAGACCTAACTCTGTAGGTACTTGCATCTCTTACTAATACCTAACAAACTAATGCAACATTTGTGCATTAATTTTAAGGATTTTCCTAAGGACAAAGCTAGGTATAACTAGATTATAGTTATTATTAATTGCCTAACTAAACAAGCTATTACAATCCTATGCTATAAAACAATTATAGCACGCAGGATAGCAAACTTGTTTATACAATAGGTGTATTAGTTTAGACACACCCCTAAGTTAATAGTAAGCGATAGGGGCCCCTAGTTTATCTCTACTTTCTAGACAGAATTCTGTCAAATTATAGGTGTGAAAGTCAAGCTATCTACTGCCTATTATAAGGAAACTAACAGTTAAACAGAGATTATAAACAAGTATATAGACTAACAGCTCCGTCCCTTCGTCTTGTACTATTAGGATAACTAGTCTAAACTCCTACTAATTATAGATTGTGCCTAACTTACTCTGCTACATTCCTTAATTAGAATATTACCTTACTAAGTAATTTATAGTAGCTAACCTAAACAGAGCTAGAGTTAGAAAGGAGCTAATACAGCAGTAACCCCTATAGAACAACTCAACTACAAGGAGGCCTTAGCATTAGCAACCTGTATGCACAACGCCTAGAAGGTAGCTAAGGAGAATATAGAGAAAGCCTAAGACTGCATGCGCTCTGCAGTTAACGCTTATTGCAACCTAGTTAACTAGACTATAGGTAACAAAGTGTACCTTTCTACTAAAAACTTAACAAGTAAGTAACTAAGCTAAAAGCTATCTAACAAGTAGGAAGGTCTCTTTAAGGTCCTAGAACAGGTTAGTTACTTATATTGCTTGAAACTTCCCCTAGTTTAAAAATACATAACGTATTTGCACCTAACGTTCTGTGTAAGGATCTAGATAACCTGTTGCCTAGTCAGGAAGCTCTAAAACCTGCAGGTATTCCTATTCAAGGAGTAGAGGAATAGGAGGTCTAAGAAATCCTAGCTAGTAGGTTAGTCTACTGTAGTCTCAAGTACTGTGTAAGCTAGGTTAGCTATAACCTAGACCTAACTTAGTATCCTGCAAAAAACTTTACAGGAGCACCCTATAAGCTAAAGGCGTATCACAACAAGTACCTAGAGCAGCCTAGTCTACTAAAGGCATTAAACAAATAGATTACAGCATAGGAAGAAGGTTAAGAATTATAGGGCAAATAAAGACATTATAATTTAGAAAAGGATAAAGGAAATCTATTAACTCTAAAACGCCTCTAACTACGTTTATACAATAGATAATAATAAAAGAAATCCTCCTTACTGTACAGCTAGAGAAACCCTTTCTTTTTTAAGGGTTCTTAATATTACTTATCTCCTTAGAGCTACTGTTGTTAGTTTCGTCCAACAACCTAGGAGCACCCTTTTTTAGGTGCTGGAAGCAGAGCCAGCTTTACTAACTTACCTCTAACTCTAGAGCTATAAAGGGCTATTTCCTATCGCAGCTTGATGACCTCCCTAGTTAACACTAACAAACCCTCTACTATCTCCTCTATTACCTAGCCCTGCGCTGTACTAGCGTGGTACTAATGCAGCAACACGTTATTAGCAGTAACTCCCTTAAGCTGCGCAGTCGCTACCTGCACTACACTCGCTAGAGCCATCGCTAATGCCATGAGGCTACGCTATGCCTCTAGTGCTGCCTCTGTCACCTCCTCCATCGCCTCTCCTGCTGCCTTACCCCTAGATTCCTCCTCCTACATAACAAGGTTATTATAAAAAGTAGCATACTTAGGACTAACGTAAATCAGAACCTATAACTATTAGTATTAGTTAGAGAGCAGGAGTAAAGAAAAGTCTAGTTACTAGATAACACTTCTTATTTTAAAGTGTGCAATAAGCACACTTTAATAACAACGCCTTATTAAAGGCGTAGTCTACCTTCCTCCCCTTACAAAGGCCTAAATTAAATAAAGGCAAATGACCTAATAGGCTACTACAAGAGCTCTAGGCAGGACTAGTATTAGCATAGTAACTAATTAACAAACCTAGGAGCATTAGCATAGGAATAATTAAAAGAGCGTAGGGATACTTACAGCAAGAAATAGTGTCTATTAGAGTTAGGAAAGGTGTAAGGATTAATTGTTTATATACCTACGCGACGCGTCCTAGAAATTAGATATAACAACAACAGCAAACCTGTTTCCCTCTAATTAAGTTACAATACAGCTTGTTGTCACGTTAGATTCAGGCAGCAGAGTTAACAAACAAAAAAAAAAAAGTTGTCTTTACTTTAGATGAAAATAATAACAAAACACTAAAATAACAACCTAAGTTAACTAAAAACCTAGAACAGACGCTAAATTAACGCACTAACGCTATAGGACAACAACTGTTATCACTTACGCGTATCTAGGACAATCTGCCTACATAGGGGGGGTAGTGTAAAGCACTAGTCTCTAAAAAGTGTTACACCCTAATTCACCTCTAACTTAGCTCCTTTACGTTTCTGTTCCTGCCTGTAACTTAGTTATAGCATTCTAAACTTCCCTGTATTCTAGCAGTATAAAGGCACAAGGAGAATTATCTATAGATAGATAGTTTTTAAGTATTCTTTGTACAAGACCTATAGGAATAGAATTGTCTCTGTGTTACCTATCCTAGTGCTCCTATACACCTTGTAGCAGATACACACGCATTCTAGAGCTTTCTATTATCCTGTGTCGTTACACCTTTGTTATATCTTCTGTTTCTTAAAAGAAACAACTACGCCTTGCTCTAGAAATTTAATAATGTTGCGCAACTAAGCGTGTAGAGTTACATACGCAGCTTGTTTTCTAACAGAGCGTGCTAATTTAGTTAAGCCACTCTACCCTAGCAACGCTGGTTCTAAGCAGCCCTAATACTAGCTAAACGCTTGTTAAGCAAGATTACGTAACCTACACATTTTATTTATATTTAAGCAACATATTCTACATAGAAAAATAGATACTAATTAACTTAATTAATTACTTAAGTATAGTCCTATAAGCTCTATTACAGTTATAAGCCTAGCTTCCTAAGCATAGTAGATCTCCCTGCGCACTTAGCAAACAAGCTTATTAGACTTAGCTTAACTACTCTAATTACCTAATTATCTTTCTATCCCCTACTAAATGCTACTATAGGCAAGCTTGTTAACTATAATAAGTAAGCTCTCTTAGGTGTCTCTATAGGACCCTATTAGCTTAAAACAAGATCTAATTAGCCTAATTAGTATATCTAACTTACGTAGCATGCTAAGCTTTGTAACGTATAGGATATAGTAGATCTAGACGCTAAAGACGCCCTAGGTATGCATAAAGGAGCGCCTAAACTACCTATTATAGGCTTGCTCCCTACTTAACTACTAGCTTAATCTACCTAAAGCTAGAGCACCTAACCTAACAAGCCTCTAACAGGCTAAACAAGCGTTAATAACTATAACAAGGAGCTCCTTAGATACAAGATTAGAGCAAGCAAGTAGGCTGCTAAGGCAGAGCGCCTTTAGAAGATCTAGAACTAGGTTAACATAACAGTATTGCTATTAATCCTCTTAGTAGTAATAGTAAAGCTTGTTACTAATAACACTACAACGCTGCAATTACTTATACAAGCACTAAAAGAGGAGCTTGCTCTAATAGATGTTAGCACCTAGAACTAGGTTAGGGCAGAGTACTAATAGCATCTTAGAGCGGCTAAACAGTTAAGAGCTGCTCTACAAGACTAGTATAACAGGTGGTTATACCTCTATAGAAGAGCTAAGTTATACAAGCTTCTAGAGGTTAATAGGGCGCTTACTGTGCAGGATTTCTTAGATGCCTTAAGTTATAGAATTACCCTAGATTAGGCTTATACTATAAACTAAAGGATTATCTAGGATAGTATCCTAGGGCTTAATTTACTTAATTTAGACAAAGTAAGTAGGGTCTTTAGTAGTTTAATGCATAAGCACACTATAAGAGCAGGAAAAGATAACCTAGGAGTATTTGCAACATTTAGAAGCTAAACAGATACTACTTAAGCTCCTGCTACTAACTCTAAGAGCTTAAGTAGGTACTCCTGCCCTTGTAAATAAAAAAGGAGAGACTTATAAGTAGAAACTAATTAACTGCTAACGCCTAGAGACAGCAGTTAGAGGGAGCTCCTTACTACCTATTGTAACGACACAGGATGATAGAAAGCTCTGGAATGCGTGTGTATCTGCTGCGAGGTGTCTAGGAGCACTAGGATAGGTAACACAGAGACAATTCTATTCCTATAGGTCTTGTACGAAGAATACTTAAAAACTATCTATCTATAGATAATTCTCCTTGTGCCTTTATACTGCTAGAATACAGGGAAGTTTAGAATGCTATAACCAAGTTACAGGCAGGAACAGAAACGTAAAGGAGCTAAGTTAGAGGTAAATTAGGGTGTAACACTTTTTAGAGACTAGTGCTTTACACTACCCCCTCCTATATAGGCGGATTGTCCTAGATACGCGTAAGTAATAACAGTTGTTATCCTATAGCGTTAGTGCGTTAATTTAGCGTCTGTTCTAGGTTTTTAGTTAACTTAGGTTGTTGTTTTAGTGTTTTGTTGTTGTTTTTATCTAAAGTAAAGACAACTTTTTTTGTTTGTTAACTCTGCTGCCTGAATCTAACGTAACAACAAGCTGTATTATAACTTAATTAGAGGGAAACAGGTTTACTGTTATTATTATATCTAATTTCTAGGACGCGTTGCGTAGGTATATAAACAATTAATCCTTACACCTTTCCTAACTTTAACAGACACTATTTCTTGCTGTAAGTATCCCCACGCTCTTTTAATTGTTCCTATACTAATGCTCCTAGGTTTGTTAATTAGTTACTATGCTAATACTAGTCCTGCCTAGAGCTCTTACAGTAGCCTATTAGGTTATTTGCCTTTGTTTAATTTAGGCCTTTGTAAGAGGGAGGAAGGTAGACTACGCCTTTAATAAGGCGTTGTTGTTAAAGTGTGCTTATTACACACTTCAAAATAAGAAGTGTTATCTAGTAACTAGACTTTTCTTTACTCCTGCTCTCTAACTAGTACTAATAGTTATAGGTTCTAATTTACGTTAGTCCTGAGTATGCTACTTTTCATGACGACCTCGTCATGTAGGAGGAGGAATCTAGGGGTGAGGCGGCGGAGGAGGTAACAGAGGCAGCACTAGAGGTATAGCGTAGCCTTATGGCATTAGTAATAGCTCTGGCGAGTGTAGTGCAGGTGGCGACTGCGCAGCTTAAGGGAGTTACTGCTAATAACGTGTTGCTGCATTAGTACCACGCTAGTACGGCGCAGGGCCAGGTAATAGAGGAGATAGTAGAGGGTTTGTTAGTGTTGACTAGGGAGGTCATTAAGCTGCGACAGGAAATAGCCCTTTATAGCTCTAGAGTTAGAGGTAAGTTAGTAAAGCCAGCTCTGCTTCCAGCACCTAAAAAAAAGGGTACTCCTAGGTTGTTAGACGAAACCAACAACAGTAGCTCTAAGGAGATAAGTAATATTAAGAACCCTTAAAAAAGAAAGGGTTTCTCTAGCTGTATAGTAAGGAGGATTTCTTTTGTTATTATCTATTGTATAAACGCAGTTAGAGGCGTTTTAGAGTTAATAGATTTCCTTTATCCTTTTCTAAATTATAATATCTTTATTTGCCCTACAATTCTTAACCTTCTTCCTATGCTGTAATCTATTTGTTTAATGCCTTTAGTAGACTAGGCTGCTCTAGGTACTTGTTGTAATACGCCTTTAGCTTATAGGGTGCTCCTGTAAAGTTTTTCGCAGGATACTAAGTTAGGTCTAGGTTATAGCCAACCTAGCTTACACAGTACTTGAGACTACAGCAGACCAACCTACTAGCTAGGATTTCTTAGACCTCCTATTCCTCTACTCCTTGAATAGGAATACCTGCGGGTTTTAGAGCTTCCTAACTAGGCAACAGGTTATCTAGATCCTTACACAGAACGTTAGGTGCAAATACGTTGTATATTTTTAAACTAGGGGAAGTTTTAAGCAATATAAGTGACTAACCTGTTCTAGGACCTTAAAGGGACCTTCCTACTTATTAGATAGCTTTTAGCTTAGTTACTTACTTGTTAAGTTTTTAGTAGAAAGGTACACTTTGTTACCTACAGTCTAGTTAACTAGGTTGCAATAAGCGTTAACTGTAGAGCGCATGCAGTCTTAGGCTTTCTCTATATTCTCCTTAGCTACCTTCTAGGCGTTGTGCATACAGGTTGCTAATACTAAGGCCTCCTTGTAGTTAAGTTGTTCCACAGGAGTTACTACTATATTAGCTCCTTTCTAACTCTAGCTCTGTTTAGGTTAGCTACTATAAATTACTTAGTAAGGTAATATTCTAATTAAGGAATGTAGCAGAGTAAGTTAGGCATGATCTATAATTAGTAGGAGTTTAGACTAGTTATCCTAATAGTATAAGACGAAGGGACGGAGCTGTTAGTCTATATACTTGTTTATAATCTCTGTTTAACTGTTAGTTTCCTTGTAATAGGCAGTAGATAGCTTAACTTTCACACCTATAATTTAACAGAATTCTGTCTAGAAAGTAGAGATAAACTAGGGGCCCCTATTACTTACTATTAACTTAGGGGTGTGTCTAAACTAATACACCTATTATATAAACAAGTTTGCTATCCTGCGTGCTGTAATTGTTTTATAGCATAGGATTATAATAGCTTGTTTAGTTAGGTAATTAATAATAACTATAATCTAGTTATACCTAGCTTTGTCCTTAGGAAAATCTTTAAAATTAATGCATAAATGTTGCATTAGTTTGTTAGGTATTAGCAAGGGATGCAAGTACCTACAGAGTTAGGTCTGTCTTAGATAGCCTTAGCGACATAGGATGCAGTTTTAGACATATCTTTTACATATAGCACTTATACCTTTCCAGTAATACTGTTGTAATAGCAGTTAGTAGGTCTTCTTAGCACTAGGGTAAGCAGTTAATAGTTAGTTATAGGCTTCCTTAATTAGGCGTGTGTATAGGGTTAAGTTAGCAGGGACATAGAGTTAATTATAGTAGAGAAGGAGTCTGTTTTAGATCTAATATAGAGATAGCAACAACAGTTGTTCTTGTCTAAAAGATTTCTAGTTTTCTTGTATTAACGCCTTAATTAGTTCTAAGGAATCTAGTTTTATAATAGGCTGTACTAAGCAGATAGTAGCTACAACTAGGTTAGTCTTAGCTAGGTATGTCTAAGCTAAATTAGAATTAATCTAGTTGTGTAACTGCTGTAGACCTAGTAGGACTTAGGACTAATTGTCTTCTTAAGCAGACTTTAGATTTGCAAGATCCTGTTCTTAGCAACTTAGGATATTAGCATGCTTGTTATTCTTGCCTAGCGTGTATTTAATCTTAAAGTTAAACAGAGCTAGAGCTTCTGCCTATTATACTTGTTAAGCATTTAAGATTTTAGTTGTTATAAAGTACTCTAGGGATTAATAATTAGAGTAGACTTAGATCTGTTTTGTAACTAAGGTAAGTTTAGCTCTCTACTTATTAAAGGCTTGTAAAATTGCAAACAACTTCTTATTATGTATTTCCTAATTGAGTTTGGCTCTAGAGAGTACTTAGCTGTAGAATGCTATAGAGTACTACTTATTGTTAGGGTGCTGCTGTAACAAAACCCTAGCGACAACTCTATTAGAGGCGTTAGTTTTAATCTTCGTATTATAGTTAGGATCAAAATAGCATAGAGTTAGGATAGACAATAAGGCTTCCTTTAGGTTTTTAAAACTAGATTAGCATTAAGTAGTCTATTTAAATAGATTTGCTAGGCTTTGTAAGGCGATAAGGGGCTTAGCCACGCAAGAGAATTTAGGTACAAATTGTTAGTAAAACCTAGTAAAGCCTAGGAACAATTTCACACTAGTAACAGTGGTAGGAGGGATCTAGTTCCTAAGGGCTTGTACCTTCTTAGAGTCTACTTTAATTCCTTTGTTAGTTAGGATATAACCTAAGTACTTAGTACAGGTAACGTAGAACTTGCTCTTCTTAATATCTACTTGTAATCTAGCAATATAGAGTTAATTAAGTACTAGCTTAACATGTTGTTTGTGGGTTATAAGGTCTTTAGAGTAGATAAGGATGTTATCTAGATATGCAATACAGAAGTCGTCTAGATATTTAATAAGAACATTATTTATATATTGTTAATAAGTGGCTAGTCTATTACATAGCCTAAAGGGTAGAACCTTGCACTTGTAACTACTGTAACGTGTACAGAACATAGTGTACTCCTTAGAGGCAGGATCTATACAAATTTAATTAAAGGCATTCTAGATGTTAAATTTAGTAAATACCTTAGCCTTAGACAGTTGTGCTAACAATTCGTCTATGCGTAGTATTAGATAGGAGTCCTTTCTTGTAAGGGCGTTAAGTTTATAATAGTTAACATAAATGCGCAAATTCCTATTTAGTTTTTGAACATAGAGTATAGGCGACGCAAAGGGGCTCTAACTGTGTTTAATCTAGCTGTGCTGTAGTTAGTCTTGCACAAACTTTTTAGTAGCTTTAAGTTCCTTAAGATTTTGTTTATACAAGGGCAAGTAGGAATTTAGCAATTAGCCCTCTAATATAATTTTGTAGTTGTAGAGGCAGTGTTCTAGAAGGGTTTTAGCTTCTGTTTTGCTAAACACATTAGTATATTAAACATATTTGTCTAGCAATTGTTTGTTAAGCAGCTGAGCGTTCTTAGGGTTGTCTTAGGTATAATAGTAGTTAATAACGCGATTAATCTTGTATAGACTAGTAGTAAAAAATTTGTTCTGTAGTTTTTTTATAGAAAAGTAAAAAGCATTTAATAAAAGTAAGGAAATGCGCGCCTCCCTAGGAGGTAGCAAGCTAGAGGCTTTTAGGTTAGGATTGTTAGTAAGGAACAGCATTTTAGCAATTAAATAACACCTCTTATACAATGTATTAAGTGATTTAGACTTTAGCAACGTTAGTACTCTACAGCTTCCTATAGGTTGTCCCTTTGTTATACGTCTTGTAGGACGTAGGCTTGTAGCAAAGGTTAATGTAGGGTTATTATTAATAGAGGGGCAGGGTCGTACAACCTAGGGTACCTTACTAGCTATATAAGCTAAGATTGCTCTGTATTAAGTTAGAGTTTAAAACGTTTTAACTATTTAATTCTAATAATGCATTCCTAGGATCCTAGATTAATAATAACAAAGGGGCAGTTGCGTATCTTACGCCTATTAATAGTTAAGTGCAACTAAATGTACTAGTTTACTAGGGTTGTAATCTAATTCTAGAATCCTTTAACTTAGACCTTAAAGGGCAACCTTTAGATAGGAGTCCTAAGTGTAGCAGACACTAAAGTAGTGATGTTAGAATTTAAAAATAAAAATCCTTAGGCACTAGTGTTAACTAAGGAGTTAAGTTGTACGCCTAGCCCTTAGTTTAATAGAATAGAAGAAGCAAGGAAATAGGGGCTACTAAACAAATAAGATAAAGAGAGGTTAGATAGGTTATATTAGTTTAGGCCTAGGTGAAGTTGTCCTCCTAGGCGGGGCCGTTTCCCTTAGGTATTAGTTCCTCTTTAAAATCTTCTTTAGCGTTGATATATTCCTCTGTATCTACTTAGATTTCTTGTACCTAGGGACTAGGGCAATCTTTTGCAAAGTAACCTGTCTTGCTACAGTTGTAGCAGTTGCCTAGGGTTAGCTCTCTTACGGGTGTGGCTTAGGACAGTGTAGTCCTAGGTGCTAGAGTAGGAGTAGATATAGGAGGTTTCTAAATGCCAGGTGTAGGCCAATTTAGAGGTAGGTTGTTAGTCTAATGCTAATTATTAACAGTTTAGGGTTAGGTCTAAGGCAGTAAGGTATTAGGTAGGGCATAACCAGGATGTTGTTTTCTTTCTATGTTATACACTGTAAGATGCTCTACTATAAGTTTAAATAAGTTATCCTACTGCCTCTTAAATCCTAGGTTAGAACTTTAGAGGGTAGGGGTAACTTTTATCTACATATAGTAAAACTATTCCAACTTAGGTACTTGTCCCTAGATAGCAGCACTCAGGAAGCGCGCTTTAAAAAGTAGAAACGTGTTATCTTTTCCTATTTAGAGTTGATTAAAAACAGCCTAACTTTTAGCTCTCTTATTCCTAGTGATAAAGTAGGAGCGGAGAAGCGTTATTATTTCCTCTGCGCTCTAGAACTAGTCTGTTTTACAAGACAAGTATTAGGGCTTAAGGTATTCCTTAGCAAGCCTAGAAGTATATCCCTATACCAGAGCTATACGAGCTTGTTCTATAGGATAGTAATCTAAATTAATATTAAGTTAGTCCTAAATTAAGGCTTGCTACTGTCTGAAAGTAGGGTCTTTTCTATTACTTAATTTGTTAATAGCTAGTGTGCGTTCACTAAGCCTAGGGTAGTAGACTAGGGTCTTAGACTAGAACCTTTTAGGAGGTTGCTAAGATTAAATAAGGGGAGACTCTGTAGTAGGCACAGGTACATTTTTGTAGAGAAGGGATTAGGCCTAAAGCTAGGCTACTTTAGCCCTTAGTTAGTTAACTAACTTATAAAGATTTACCTGTTCTAAGTCTAATTTAGTATTGCTCTTGCTAAGCGTCTAGGTGTTAGTTAATCCCTTAGCAGGCGCTGTTGCCTATCCTTAAGTAGATTGTCTAATAGGTTCCTTTAAACTAGGGTTAGTAGTGCCTAACATTAGTAGTAATCTAATTTAGGTAGGTTATTAATAATCTCTAAGTCTTTATCTTAGCGTAATCTAACGCAACTTTTCTAAAGTAATCCTAGAGTAGTAAGTTGCAGGAAGTTCTAAACCTAAAGGCTTTAGTTGTTAGGAGGTCTCTAGAATCCTAACTGTTAGATAGATGATAATTAGAACCTGTATAGTTTGTAACTAAAAGGGGTCTAAATCTGCTTGGTACACAATAACTAAACAAACTTGCGATATTATTTAGAGGCTGTCACTAGCTAGGATGAGTTTTTGAGTATAATGTAACAACACAGGATGATAGAAAGCTCTAGAATGCGTGTGTATCTGCTGCAAGGTGTCTAGGAGCACTAGGATAGGTAACACAGAGACAATTCTATTCCTATAGGTCTTGTACAAAGAATACTTAAAAACTATCTATCTACAGATAATTCTCCTTGTGCCTTTATACTGCTAGAATACAGGGAAGTTTAGAATGCTATAACCAAGTTACAGGCAGGAACAGAAACGTAAAGGAGCCAAGTCAGAGGTGAATTAGGGTGTGACACTTTTTAGAGACTAGTGCTTTACACCTATCTATATAAGCAAAAGCTATTGCAAGGATACTCTCTAGAGGCTTAAGAGCTAAGAGTATAGAGATACTAGAAAGGCAATTAAGCAGCTTAATTAGACTCTAAAAGCTCTATTAGTAATAACAGCTCTACTAGCAAAAGGTATCCTACCTAAAGTTAAGTTTCCTAGCAATATACAGGCTGCTCTAATTAATCTAAAAATAATGCAACTAAGCAACCTAGCTAAGAAACCTAGGGTTTACAACCTTATAGATTTTAACGCTTATCTACTCTTAGAGAGTATAATTTTAGATAATAGAGTAGCTACACACTTAGTTAACAGCGCAGATTAGCTTATACCTAGGTTATTTTGCCTAGCTAACTCTACTAACACTGTAGAGGTAGGCACACAAGCGTTTCTAGTAGTAGGATAAGGAGCTTGTTTGTTTAAAAACGCGTTACATAGAAAGCGTAGCCTATATATAGAAGACCTACTCCTTAAGGATGTAGTAGTAGTAGAAGGTTTCTATGTTAATATTATTTCTAAGGCACGCCTCTAAGAGAAAGGAGTTTAGTACTTAGGGCTAGATAGCTTGCTCTAAGTAGGGTATATTAATAATCTAAATAGGAGCGTTGTATGTACTACTCTTAAGCGCGCTTATAACCTTACTTTCTTTAAATATAAGCTACTATCCTACTACCCTCTAATCCTTAACGTAGTAATAAAATAATTATATAAGTCTTACTTACAAAGCTCTACTAAACACCTCTAGCACGCTAGAGCAGGTTATCTAGGCCTAGAAGCTCTAAAAGCACTAGTACAACAAGCGCGCAGCGTACACATTAATAGCACGCTCTAAAAAGATTATAAGGTCTACTTAACAACCTACGCTAAGCAAGTTATATCTTAATAGAAATAGGAAAAACCTACTAAACCCTTTTAGAGAATTAGCTAGGATCTGTTTAATATGCCTATAGGAAGGAGTAGCAAATTATAGATACTTTTAATTAAGGAGTACTATAGTAGGAAGCTCTTTACGTACTTACTGCTAGGGAAGACTTAAGTAGAGATACTACAGATACTTACAAGTTTCTTAAGCTAGGTACGTACCTAGTACAAGCTCTATATCTGCAAGATAAGTTAAGATAATAATACTGCTACTCTCCTATAGCAAGGAGCTCCTAATATAAGCGCTAGGCAATTAATAAGGGAATAGATATTAAGTGTATACCTCTATATACCTACTAGCTAAATAGGGCAGTAGAAAGAGTAGGGCAGGAAATAATTACTAAATCTATTAAAATAAGAAGCAGTGCAAACCTACCTAAGAAGCTCTAGCTAGAGGTTGTAGCAGCAGCAACATAGCTCTATAACATAAGTCTAACTTACTTAAATAAGCTACAGAGCCTAAACAAAGAGCTTAATTACTAGTTTACTTACTATTTCTACTAGTACAAACCTAAGTAGGTAAGAGCACTAACAGCTAATCTAAGACCTAATTAGAGTAGGATATACGCCTATAGCTGCAGAGCGTATCCTCTAAACAGGGAACAAGTAGCTAGGCGTAATTAGAGAAGCTTTAAAGTAACTCTAAGGGGTTATATTAGATACTTAGTAGGGTACTAAGCTTCTAATATATACTATATATAGGTCCCTAAACTAAACTAGGTAATTATAACACGTAACGTAACCTTTAATAAGGAGCTCTTTTATAACAAATTAGATAAGTTATTAGCCCTTACAGTCTAAGAAGTAGAAGTAGTTATAGAAATTCTATATAAACCTAATAAGATAATAGAGGTAGGAGAAGTAATAGAGCTCCCCCTTAAACAAAGAGACCTATTGCTTAGCTTGTCTACTAAGCACTAGCTTAAGGGTAACACTTAGAGAGAACCTTAATTGCTAGAAGGCTAGTCTAGTAGAGAGGAGCCCCTAGGATAGATACTGCACACGCAGCAAGCTTAGCTAGCAAGCTGCTAGAGATCTGTGCAGAACAACGCTAAGAAACAGGTTTACTTTCCCCTAACTAAACGCCTAAACTAGAGTAGTTAAGTATAGGCAGGAAGCTCCTAATAAGGAAGATAATCTAACTAGTAGCTTATAGGAAGTGCACTTAACTATAGAAGAAGGGAGCAAGCTAGTAGATAGTAAGGATCTTAATAATCTACTAAGACCTACTTTACTGCTTGTTCTAATACCTTCTTAAAGATTAACGTAAGTAGATAAGGCAGGCAGGAGACGCACGTATTAGCAGAGAGTCTAGGGCCTACCTATAAGACAGAGCTGCTAGATAGAGAACTATAAGCGTAACAAGCCTGCTAATAATAGAGCAGGTTAGTACTCTATAATAAGCTCTATAAATAATTACAGATACGCCTAGCTTATCTACCTACTATTTAAATATGCGAACAAATATAGCATAGATAGAAGGGAGCTACTTACTGCCTACGTAGTAATTGTTACCTTAACCCTAAAGAAGGAAAGACTAGTTGCTTAAAACAAGCGCTAGTTACATAGGGACAAGCTCCCTCTACTGCTAAGTAAATAGAAAGATCTACTCTATTACCTACTAGGAGCTCTTTTTGCTAGGCCTGCTAAAAAGAGATAGACACGCTTATTAAGAAGGAAACGTAGAGAGAAATTAACTAATTAAGCGCCTTATTAAGGCCCCTACTGCTTAAATAGGTCTTTACCTACAAATTTAACTAGGATAGCTACTTCCTTAAATGTAAGGCAAGAATCTGCATATGTAGAGATCTACAGGCAAAGGATTTAATTATCTTAAACTACGCTATAACGCTTGCTACTTACTTATTTTGCACTATAGTAGCAATTATAGCCTAGTTTAACCTAGAGCTCTATTAGTATAACGTAACTAGCGCGTTTCTAAACATAAGCTGCTAGGACAAACCTTAGGTACTATATAAATTACTAGATAGATTTAAGAAACCTAAGTAAGTTATTCTACTACTATAAGCTCTATACAGGTTACGTGATTTGCTAGTCCTGTAGTATAGAGAGCTCTCTAGTACGCTCTAGAAGCTTAGTCTCTTAGTATTAAAAGAAGAGCTGTGCCTTTTCTATAATCCTAAATAGAAAATAGTGCTACTCTTCTATATTAACAATATCCTCCTTGCCTATTATAACAACAATTAAGCTGCTACTAAACAGCTAATAAGCTTATTAATAGAAAAGTATTAAATTAAAGACTATAGAGCTGCTAAATAGTTTCTAGGCATTTAAATAATTAGAAACTAAGAGGCTTATACTATAACTCTTATGCACAACTCCTATATTAATAAGCTTGCTACTAAATTTAAGATAGTAGAGAAGGGGTCCTTCCCTACAGTCCTATTTCCTATAGAGGAGCTGCTTAAATATAGTAGAGAAGCTTTAAAACAAGAGGTTAAAGCGTTTTAAGAATAAGTTAGGTCTATACTCTATACAGCAATTATAATTTAACTAGATATAGCATATGCTGCCTCTTAGCTATCTTATTATTTAATAAATCTAGGAGCAGCTTACTTTAAAGCAGCTACTTAGGTTTTAGCTTATTTGTATAGAACAAAGCATCTAGGTATAAGGTACAGCGCTTACAAAGGTAGTTATCTGCTTATATATAAAGACGCCTTATTTACTAATAATAGAGAGTCCTATTAATCTTCCTAGGGGTATATTATATAGCTCTTTAGCAGTCTAATTATCTAGAAAGCTGCACAGCAGTTAATAGTAACTACTTCTACTACTAAGGCTAAATTACTTGCTTTAGAGCATGTAGCTAAAGAGTTAGTAGCTCTAAAACAATTCCTAGGAGAACTTTAGCTAGACTTAGAGGTGCTGTAGGAGATTTTCTATAACAACTAATAAACTATCTAACTAGTAGTTAAAGAGAGCAAGCAGCTTACTACCTAGCTACGCTATATAGATATCTAAAATATATAGTTAAAATAAGAGTACGCTAAGGGAAACCTCTAAGTAACCTACCTTAAAACAAGTAAGATGCTAGCTAACAGCCTTACAAAAGCGCTTCCTAGACAAGCTTACAAGCGCTTTTTGTTACATTTAAACTTACAGAGCATTAGTTAAGAGGGGAAAGACTTAGTTATAGGAAAAGAGTAGGTTAATAGAGAAAGAGAAGATCTTTAAATTACTAGGGAGGACAATCCCCTCCCTAAATAGGTATAAGTCTCCCTAGACTGCTAGTAGCAGCTCTTTTAAGCGCACGCCTAGCAGCTAAGGAGCTTACAAAAACAAATTAACTATAGGTAGGGAGGATAACCCCCTCTATATAGGTTTTATCTTAAAGAACCTACTTACAAATAGGTACTTAAAATTTATACCTATCTGCAAGCAGGCCCTTTACTACCTAGATAGCAGTGCGCAGGTTAGTAGCCTACTAAACGCTGTAAAGAAAGTAGGGGAGGACAAAGCTACTTTCTTCCCTAATCTAGAAGACCTAGACTAACTAGACTAGGTAATTTCTAAATAAGGAAGCGTATAGCCTAATAGAGTAAAGATAAGATAATATAATAATATAGACAAGTTATTATATTAAATGCTAGGTACAGAACTTAGAGAGAGGACAGCAGAGATACTTATACTCTGCTTCTCTCTCTTACATTATTAAGCAGAACATTCTAGATATCTCTTAGATTACTAATTAGTAATCTATCTCTTAGAGACACGTAATCTTATAGTAAAGACTACGTATACAGCTTACGTGTACAGTAGATTACGTAGCTAGACGCGTAATCTACTCTAATTATAGAAAAGAGTGACGTTATCTAAGTTTTATAGAGATCTTACTTTCTTAGAGAAAATAGAAAGTTAGATATCTCTAGATCGGCACTAGATACGTGCTTAGTAAGCACAGCATCTTAAACCTCTAGTCTTATACAATCATATAATATTGATTACATAAGCCTAGCCACTAAGCCTAATTAGGAAATTGCATTTATAAAGATTATTAGAGAAGTTCTAATAACTTTACAATAACAACTATCTAATATACTATCTCTATATCTATATAATCTTAAAGCCTCTAAGGCATAGTATTAATACGTCTATTAATAAATTTTATGCTAATCTTATCCTACTCCTTAGTTGCTAGATCCCTAGTGTCTCTTTTATCCTAGTAAGGAAACTTATTAACATGTTGTTTAGCTAGTAACTGTTGTAATCCTAAGGAAAGGACTACAAGGCAGACCTTTATTACTAATAATACAACTAGAATTACTATAACGCTTAGCTAGTTATGTAATATCCTATAATATCTTATATAGAAGCCTAAGCTAAGAATATAGGATAGGATTATGTAATGTCCTATAAATTCTAAAAAGTCCTATAGTTCTTATAAGGCCCCTATAGGACTTTATACAAAACTATAAGATAATATAAGATAACTTAAGTATATAGTATAGTAGGAATATTACTCTTAAAGTTTGTGTTTAACCTTAGGTTTTACCTAATTAATACTTTAAATTATTTAGAACTGTTAACCTATACTTAGAATACATAGTGTATTCTATACTCTCTAGTACACCTATTATTATTATAAGCTTTGCTTAGGTAATTACATTGTTTTATTCCTGCTACTACACTTATCTTCTAAGAACTAACCTAGAAGTGTTTACAGTCTTGTTGCAGTATAGACCTACTTATTCGCAGAGCAAGCAGCTATTCTTTTGTTTCTATAAGTCTTTAACTAAAGTATAACTTTAACATTTTATACACTACTAAAGATAAGTACCTTAATAGGAACCTGCGCTACGCCTAGCTCTTTAGGAGGAGAATCTGCTCTCCTATACTAAGTAATTAATAATACTATAATAAGCACCCCTAATATATCTAAACTAGAAAGCTACTCTAGCAAGACAAATAAGCTTAAGAACTAGCTTATCTATTAGAACTTATTCTTCTTGTTTTAGGAAGCTAGAGTAGCTAAGAACTAGCAAGTAGTTCTTGTTGCTAGTTATATAAGAGGGTAGGCTTTTAAGTAGATTAAACTATTTCTTTAATAGTTTAATATAGGAGATACCCCTATTAAAGTTTATAAATAGATATCTAACTTTAACATATTTAAAGAAAAGATTAAGCTAATCTTTAGAGTATCTAATAAACTCTTAATTGTATGTTATAACATCTAACGCATTTATTAAGATAAGTCTACTACTAACTACGCTGCTAATTTCTAAAAAGCTAGCTGCTAACATAGACTAGGATAACACTGCCTTAATAACTATGTTTAGATAAGAACTTAAGTTTATTTGTTTATTTATTTGTTGTAATTAATGTCTAGACTAGCTATATACTAGAAACCTCCCTTAGGGTATTATAGATGTGTTTAGTACCTCTAGAGGCAAAAATAGCTAAGATGCTTAAGTGCGTAGTAATGTAAACTACTTATAGATATATAGGTTTCCTGTCTATTAGAAGCCTACTATTAAAATAATTTAAGAACCTACTAGCAAGTTATAACCTACTTGCAACTTAAAACCTACTAGGAAGTTATAATCTACTAGTAGTTTATAACCTACTAGCAAATTGCAACCTACTAGCAAATTGCAACCTACTAGCAAATTGCAACCTACTAGCAAGTCGCAACCTACTAGCAAGTTATAACCTACTAGCAAATTGTAACCTAATAGCAAGTTACAACCTACTAGCAAGTTGCAACCTACTAATAAATTAATTTAGCATGTAAAGTAGAATAGAGGTATATAGTTTATATAGTACTGTACGTGTCTCCCTAGATCCCTATACAAAAACTAACCTCTAAGATTTTTTTCTGCTACATAAATTCTGCAATGCAAAAATTATGCCTAAATCTATTAAGAGCTTGTATAAGAGACTAGGGGAAAGGTATAAGTAAGCTTAGGGCAATCCTATACTACCTTATTTAATATTTATAATTTTAGGCTCTTGTTATTATAGGTAGGAATTTAGTAAGTAACTGCCTATATTCCTAATAGGTTTAGTAGATAACTACCTGTTTGTCTTAGGGTTTAGGTAGGTAACTACTAGTGTTCCTTGTAGGTTTAGTAGATAACTACCTGTAGTCCTAGGGGGTTTAGTAGGTAACTACCTGTCTTCTTAGGGTGTTTAGTAGGTAGCTACTTGTTTTCCTAGGGGTTTTTAGTAGGTATCCTCCTACTTACCCCCTTAGTTATACTTCTTTTCTGCTATTCTAGCTGCTATCTCTCCTCTGCTCTTAGTAGTTTCAGCTGGTATTCCCTAGCACGTCTACGTTTTAGTACCCTAGGCTCCTATAGAACAGAGTAGCTAGGTTTATTATAGGTAGCTACCTTGTGTTTACGTCTTTAACTACTTAGAGGGGGAGGGAATAGTATAGATAGGGCTAGAACAGGCCTTAATTAGGGTCTCTAGTCCCTATATTTAATTATTAATACTAATATTTTATAGTGCGTCTGTGTTTTAGTTCCCTAGGCTCTTGTAAAACATAGTAGCTAGGTCTACTATAGTTTGCTATTATTTAGTTTAGCTTTAACTGTTGTTTTTAGTAGTAAGTATAACTCTATAGAGTTGCTATGCGTAGGTAGCTGCTTTCTTTCCTTCTACTACCCTGTCTTCTAGGGCCTTTCCTCTACCTTAGGTATATACTTATGTAGAAGGCTGTAAGCGCTAGGAAGAGCGCAAAGTCTTCTAGGGAGCTTATTAGTTCCTGTAGGTATACCTATCCCTCTTGCCTACTAGTAAGGGAAGAGAGACCTTTCTATAGCTATTTATTAAACTTAAGTATAGCCTTTTAGCAGAGTACTATATATTCTAGTGATTTTATTTACCTATAGCTATATAGGACGTTTACAATTTTCTAGTTAAACTTTTAGTAGTACTATTAGAAGTCCCTATATTATATTTATATAGCTAGTAGTCTTGCTAGGACAGACCTAGTTAGAGAGAGAGTTAGAGGCGCCTTCTTTAAGGTGTACCTTAAGTTCTAATTATAATACTACTAGAAAAGTAGCTTTAAGTTATTACTCTACTAGAAGGCCTCTGTTATAACCCCTAGCACGTACATAAACTGCTAGGACTTTACAACTAATATAGCGTAGTTATTATAAGTAAGTACACTTAAAATACACTAATACATATTAGAATAGTAGTATAGGAAGGACTAATTACACTTGTAATCACGTGATGTAATTAGTGCTTAGCAATAATTAGTACAATTAGTAATTAGTATAATAAGTGTAATTAGTACTAATTACTTTATAGGAATTAGGACATCTTATTAGGTATATAGTACAGTAGGAACATAACTTTTACAGTTTGTGTTTAATCTTAAGTTTTACCTAATTAATATATTTAATTATTTAGAACTCTTAACCTATACTTAGAATAGATAGTTTATTCTATACTCTCTAGTACACCTTTAATTATTACAAGCTTTTCTTAGGTAATTACCTTATTTTATTTATACTACTGTGCTTATCTCCTAAGAACTAACCTAAAAGTGTTTATAGTCTTTAACTAAAGTATAACTTTAATATTTTAAACACTATTAAAGATAAATACCTTAACAGAAACCTGCGCTACACCTAGCTCTTTAGGAGGAAAACCTGCTCCCCTATATTAAGTAATTAATAATACTACATTAAGCATCCTTAATGTATCTAAACTACAAACCTACTCTAGTAAGAGAAATAAGCTTAATAACTAGCTTATCTAGTAGAACTTATTCTTCTTGTTTTAAGGAGCTAGAGTAGCTAAGAACTAGTAAGTAGTTCTTGTTGCTAGTTATATAAGAGGATAGGCTTTTAAGTAGATTAAACTATCCCTTTAACAGTTTAATATAGGGGATTCTCTAGATAAAGTTAATATATAGATGTCTAACTTTAACGCATTTAAAGAAAAGATTAAGCTAATCTTTAGAGTATCTAATAAACCCTTAATTATATATTGCAAAATCTAACACATTTGTTAGGATAAGTCTACTGCTAACTATACTGCTAATTTCTAACAGCTAGCTACTAACACAGACTAGGATAATACTACCCTAATAACTATATTTAGATAAGAACTTAAGCCTAAGGTTAAGGAGGAGCTAATATGCACTAGCGCCTTACTTAACACCTTAGACTAACTTATTAATAAGGTAATTAATATTAACGTTAGACTTTATAAACTCTAACAGGAACTTTAAGACAACCTATAAGCCTAAGTAGGCTTATAACCTTTGTGTACGCTAGCCTATAGTCTATAGCATAACAGCCTTAACATAAGGAACTAAGGAAATAACTATAAATATCCTAATATAGGACGTTGTATCTATAGTAATATATAAAGTAGATATTATAGACTAGAAGCTATAGACCTCTTAACTATTAACTAGAGACTAGAGCAAAATAAGACCTATAGCAAGGGAAATAATAATAATTTAGATAAGTTAGGACGTACTTACTACACGTGTAGCAAACTAGGCTATATTACTAGGAACTATTAATAATAGACTAATAGAATAGTCTAACAGCTAAATATATTTAGCTGTAAGACACAAGACAAGGTAATAGAAGGTACTAACGTTAACGTGTTCTAATACTAAGCTACGCATCCTACTAAGCCGCGCACCTCTGCTAAGACCTTATTACATTCTACTACTATTATAATGCCTCAACAACGTAATATTAAATTGCTTCCTGTTAAAGATAGAATTATCCTTGCTATCTAAGCCCTTAGATCTAACGCGTTACTAAGCTAGCGACACGCTGCTGCTATCTACAACGTGCCTAAAACCACCCTCTGCAACTAACGCGCTAGAATAACCTTACAACGCAATATCTAAGCTAACTTATTAAGGCTTTATAAGCATAAAGAGGAGGTGGTTATATAGTACATTAGGAAGCTTAATGCTAGAGGCTTTGCCCCTACGCTTAGCTACGTACGTAAGATAGCTAACTAGCTACTAGCTAAGCGTAGTAGTACTTACGTTAGAGAGAACTAGGCCTACAGGCTAATCTAACGCTAACCTAAGGTTAAATCTTAAGTAACTTAAACTTGTAATTACTAGCAAGTCCTCTGTAGCAATCTAGCTATTATAGGCCCCTAGTTTAATCTTGTACGTAACGTTAAAGCTAAGTATAGCATCCTAGATAAAGACACGTACAACTTTGATAAGACTAGCTTCTAGATAGGGGTTAGGGGGTTAGTAAAGGTAGTAACAGCCTCTAAGCAGCGCCTCAAGCCACTTAGAGTTCAGCCTGGTAATAGGGAGTAGGTAACGTTAATTGCTGCTATTAACGCTGTAGGGTAGGTTATCCTACCCTTTATTATCTTTAAAGCTAAGAACTACAACTAGGCCTAGTATTACAACCCTTGGGATTAGAGAATAGGAGTTAGTAATAATAGATAGATAACAAATAAGCTTAGGCTTGCCTAGCTACAGCACTTTATTAAGCATATAGAGGCTAAGAAAGTAGGTAGTTATAGGCTACTAATACTTAATAGCTACAAGAGCTATAAGTTACTTACCTTCTAAGATCTGTGTAAGGAGAACAAGATTATTACCCTCTGTATACCCCCTATACCTTACATATCCTTTAGCTGCTTAATGTAGGTTGCTTTGCCCTACTAAAGCGTGCGTACAAGGAGGAGATCTAAGTCTTAGCAAACTGCTATATTAACTATATTAACAAGAAAGCCTTCCTAGCTGCATTTACTGTAGTATTTAACCAGGCCTTCTTAAAGAGCAATATCCTATCAAGCTTTAGAGCAACTAGCTTAGTCCTAGATAACCTAGAGGTAGTACTATTAAGGCTTAAAGTGAAGCCTTGTACACTAACACTACCTATACCTAGGAGTACCCCTTAGCAGCCTAAAACACCAAGCAACACCTAGGAAATAGAGGCTTAAACAACGCTTATTCTTAAGAGGATAAGAGACTATAAGAGCTCCTCACCTAAGTCTATTCTTAAGATAGTGCTGCAGGTTCAAAAGGGGTTAACTTTGAAGGTACACTCACACACGTTGCTTGAAGCTAGAATAGCTAAGCTTAAAGAAGCAAATTAGGCTGCCTTAGAGCGTAAAAAGCGTAAGAAGAAGCAGATTTAGAAGGGAGGGACTCTATCACAGGCAGAGGCAGAAGCAATAGTTACCTAACAGGATGCTGAGGTTCAACTTGAGGCCAAGAGGCGTGAGGAGAGAGTGCAGGCAGGTGCTAGCAGCAGGGGTATTCCCTACTGCAGAAGGTGTGGCAACACAGGACACAACAAGCGTACATGCAAGAAAGATGCAGTAGAATCAGGCAATTAATTTAAGCCATTGCGCACTATTATACCTTGTTGTAGCGTTAAGTTATTAAGGTTTAAATGTAGATAGTTGCATTTAGTGCGCGGCTCAGTGGGGTGCGCGGCTCAGTAGTGGAACACGTTAGTCTAAAACCCTACCTTATCTCTAATAAGAGATCTAGCGTAACAGTAGTCTAGACAACATCTAGTAATAGTATAAGTTTAAATAAGCCCTCTATAACGTAGAGATAGTAGCTTGCCCTACAACTACTTATAAGAGTAACAACGCTAACTATAGCAAAAGGCATGCTACATCCCCTAATTAGAAGGGAAATAAGAGATATGCTAGCTGTAGGGGCATGCCTGCCTGCAGCTAGGGTAATAGCACCCTAGCAGCTACCTAGCTAAACAATAATAATAATAGTTAAGGTTAGAACAAAGACTAGGGTAGCTAGAAAAGCTATTAGAAGAACTATAGCTATAACCCTTATAAAGGAAATAATAATAGCAACTCCTAGTTAATAGGGGAGTTAGGGAAAGAGAAGCCCTAGTTACTAACCTATCCTAACTATAACTAGAGCCTAAGACTAAGGGAAAGCAAACCTGTATTATAGTTATAGTATCCCTCCTAGGCTCTAATAGGTTCCTAACATTGCTCTAAGCCCTCTACAACTTAGGAGTAGAGCTAAACCTTATTAGCTAACGCGTAGTTAGCAAACTCTACCTAGAATATAAACTATTCTATCTAAGACTAGTAGCTACATTCCTTAATAGCAACTACCTAGACATTTAGCAACCCTATAACCTAACTATTAATTTCCCTAATAGTAATAGTATAGTTAAATCTATAGGCCTGCAGGAGTTCTAGTTAGCTACTTTTAAAGGGTATAACCTAGTACTAGGTTACCCCTAGTTAGTATCTACTAACCTATACATACGCTTCTCTAAAGGTATATACAAGTAGTTCCCTAAAGACATAGAGAGAGTACATATTACTACTATACAGGACTTATTCTACTCTATAGAACTAGGGGAAAGGGCGTACCTTATGCACCTAGGTAACTTAGTCTACTAAGTCCTAGAGGAGACAATTAACACCCTATTAGAAGATAACTAGGAAGGCAGTAGACTACTACTAGCCTAGGGGCTAAGTAGGGACGCTGTCCTTAACGCAGAATACTTCTATAATAAGGGACTCCTCTAGCTCTAGAATAAAATGCTTAAAGCTATAGACTATCTTTAGCATTATATTGCGTAGCACCTAGACCTATTATAGCTCCCTAAAGCTACAGGGAAGCGCATAGTAGCAAGTATTATTTAGGAGCCTTCTTAACGCTCTAGGATGCTACCTATAGGCATAGCCTAAGTCCTCCTAGACAATAACAAAGACTACCCTTCTATTAACCCTATAGACAATAAACTAGACCTAGAGGAGCTTAAGCACGTCCCTCTAGAGCTACACTATAAGTAGTTTACATTTAGCAAGCACTAGTCTAGTGTATTAGCACTGTATTAGGATTATAATTACTCTATTAATATTAAACTAGGAAGCAAGATACTAAACATACCTATCTATAACCTCTCTAGGAAGGAGCTAGAAATACTATAGGCCTACCTTAATATAGTATAGGAGAAAAGCTAGATACATCTAAGTAAGTCCCCTACTAGGGCACCTATCCTATTTGTGCTAAAAGCTAATAGTATACTATAACTCTATATAGACTATAGGGGCCTTAACAAGGTTACTATTAAGAACTAGTATCCTATTCCCCTTGTAAATAAGATGCTAGACAGGCTGTTAAAAGCTACTATCTTCTCTAAGATAGATCTATGTAATGCCTACTATAGGCTCTAGATTAAGGAAGGTAATAAGTAGAAAATAGCTTTTAAAACTAGGTATAGTTATTTTAAATACTTAGTTATGCCTTTTAGGTTAGCAAACGCTCTAGCTATGTTCTAATCCTATATCTAGAGAGCCCTAGGGGGTCTTATTAACTACACCTATATAGTTTATCTAGACAATATTCTTATATACTTAGAGCATAAGAAGGATTATTAAGCCTACGTTAAGGAGATCCTAGATTAACTTATTAAATAGGGGTTGTTTTATAAGGTAAGTAAATGCTTGTTTATAATAAAGTTAGTTAAGTTCCTAGGCTTTATTATTATACCTAGTAGAGTAGTTATAGACCCTATCTACATGCAAACAATCTAAGAGTAGCTAGAGCCTAAGGGATATAAGGATATCTAAGTGTTCCTTAGCTTTGCTAACTTCTATTAAAGGTTTATCTTTAACTACTCTAGGATTATACGCCTGTTAGTAGACTATATAACCTCTGCCTAGAGGCTAGAGTTAGAGCTAGGAGGCTCTACTACAACAAAGGGGGAAGAAAACGCTAGCAAAAACTTACAAGGGCCTAACAAGATAGTATAAACTATAGAGTTAGCTAGAGGAAGTACGCTAGGCCTTCCTTACTATTAGGAAGAAGTTTACTAAAGCCCCTATGCTACAGCACTTTAATTATAACAAGCTAATTATAGTCCTTACTAATATATTAGACTTTGCTATAGCTACTATATTACTATAACTACAATTATTAGAAGTATTAATAGAATAACACTAGAAGCTAGTAGCGTTCTAGAGCAGGAAGTTTTAAGGCCTATTAATTAGATAGCATACCTATAATAAGGAATTAGCTATAATTATTAAGGTATTTAGGTAGTAGTAACACTACCTTAAGCACGCCCTATTAACAGTCTAAGTACTCTCTAATTATAACAACCTATAGTACTTTATAACTATAAAGGAGCTCTCCCCTAAGCAAGCACGCTAGGTAGAAGAGCTAGCTAGGTATAACTTTAAAGTTAAATATAAGCCTAGACTAGAGAACCCTATAGACAGCCCCTTAAGGCGCCCTAATTATACAAAGGGACTAGTTATTAGAGAGTAGTAGGCACTACGTAACGCTATACTACTAACTCTCTAGTAGAAGCTTTAAATATAGACTATCTAGAAGTCTAAGGCTTAAAATGTTAAACAGGCAACTAGGGTAACAGGCAGCCCTAGTAGGGGTCCTGCAGGATCCTAGCAACTCTCTAAAACTGCCCCTAAGGAATTCTACCTATTAACAGGTACTAGAGATGCGTCTTCCTTAGCTCTTAACTAGCTATCTATAGGCTATAGTAGCTAGGGTTAATCTAAACTATTTAAAGCTTAGGAACCTAGCTTTAATATTATAGAGGCTCTCCTTTATAACCTTAATAGATAAGTTAGGTTACCTACCTACCTTATAAACAATGCTACGTAAGGCAAATCTGTATACGCCCTAGATATACTAGAACACTTAACTAACTATATTAGACAGGTTTAGGAGCAGGACGCTGCCTATAAGTTACTAACAAGTTAGGAAGTAGGTAGAGCAGCTAAGGGTTACTACTACTAGGAGGTTAACCCTAGTAGGATCCTGCGCAGGAGTAGGAAAGTGTAGATTCCTAAGACGTAACTCTTTGCTAAACTATCCTTATAAAGAACTATAACAACTCTATAGAGGGTTACTATAGTTATAAGAAGACTACCTAGCTATTAAAATAAAAGTACTACTAGCTAAACCTAAAAAAAAGATATATATAAGTACGTTTAGCGTTATATAGCATGCTAACTAAACAAGATCTACAGGCATAAGCTATAGGGGTTGCTAGTCCTACTCCCTATACCTAATACACCCTAGCAGCACTACTCCCTAGACTTTGTAACAGACCTACTAACGTTAAAGGATAACTAAGGGAATAAGTATAACTTAATCCTAGTCCTAGTTAATAGATTTAGCAAGTATATCTAGTACCTACCTGTAACTAAGGCAATTACTTCCTAGAGGGTAGCTAAACTACTGCTCTAGTAGTGCTTCCTTAAACATAGTCCCCCTAATACCCTAATATTAGACTATAGATTAGTGTTTACTAGTTAATTCTAGTCTAATATCTACTACTATTTAAAGATTAACTATTACCTTAGTATAGCCTTTTACCTATAGACTAATAGATAGACAGAGCGCTAAAACTAGGAGTTAGAAACATACCTATGTATCTATATAAACTACTAATAGGATAACTAGGTAGATTTATTGCTATACGCAGAATACGCATATAACTTAAAGGCTTACTTAGTATATAGAGAGTCCCCTATTAAGGTAGCTTATAGGATTAACCTATAAGGCTTTAATAGAGTCTCTAATAAGCACTAGTTACACTGCCCCCTAGAACCCTAGGCTAATAGTAGAAAGGCACTAGACCTCTGCTAGCAGGTAATTAGACAGCTAGAGCAGTAGCACAATCTATAGGTAGTAGCAAAGGATAGCTTAGAGTACGCCTAGAAGAGCAATTCTTATTAGTATAACACTAAGTAGGTAGATAGATACTTTGCTAAAGGTAAGTAAGTGCTACTCTAAGTAAAGAACCTAACAACTAGTTAACTATCTAAGAAGTTTAACGCCTGTTACCTAGGTCTATTTACTATTATAAAGAAGATTAGCAAACTAGCTTATAAGCTAGACCTACTACTATTAATAGATAGAGTGTACCTAGTGTTTAATATATTATTACTTAAACTATAGAGGGAACCCTTTATAGAGAGGAGGTTCTAGCTAGGTCCTACGCAGATCCTAGAGGATACTCTCCTAGTTAAGAGGTATAAAGTTAAAGGGATCCTACAGCACTATAACATTTAAGCCTATAGGCAAGAGTACCTAGTAAAGTAGCTAGGTTAGCTAAATAAAGAAGCTACCTAAGAGCTACTAGAGAACCTTAACAACTATAAGGAAATCCTTAAAGAGTACCTTAAGACAGTAACTAATATACTATAGTAATCTGCTTGCAAGTGCAAGGCTAATGCTTAGTTAAGTTAAGGTAATCTAAACCTGCCTTAGTAGAAGAGGGGTTGCCTAAGGAAATCCCCTAGGATAGAACCCTTATATGCTACAAAACTATAGATAATATGTTAACCTAGGGTCACTGCCCTAAGGCTATAGATTGGCCTAGCAACTATCTAAGGTAGGGGACAAGAGTCTTAAGAGCATAGGGGTAGGCACAGAGGTTTATGTAGTTATTACATTTAATCTATTGCTATATATTATCTAAAAAGCAATCTAAAAGTAGAAGGCCTTATAAGCCCCTAGTAGGGCTAGGCTAGAAGTTAGGGCTACCTGTATAACAGCGCTCTAGAGTCCTCTAAGCTCCTAAGAACGCAGATTTAGTAGGAGAGATTGTTAACTGCTAGAAAGGCGCAGCTAGGGCGTTAGCAGTAGAAGGTACATTAGTGCTGTAGTAGTACTAACGCTTCTCTGCACTCCTAGCAGCACTATCCTGCTAGAACACATGCTTAACCTCTATGTTAATAACTACGTTAGATAGTTCCTTCTAGCTAACTGTACCTAAGGCAGCCTATATAGAAGTTAGCTATAGTAAGGGTAAAGAGTTAAGAGAGAACTTATATTAAAGCGCTGTAGGTTATACTTATATAAAACCTAACAAGCCTTATTATAGTTAACCTAACCTAGGCCTAAGTCCTTTATATAGTAACTAATAGCAGTATTATAGGACATAAAGCTAAGATAATAAGCTTTAGCATAGTTAAAGATAGTCTACTAATAGTGCTAGATAGTACCTAGGATGTTATCTTTAGTTACAGCGTTACCTTATTAGGCAGTCTTCTTATTTGTCTTGCAGATAGCGCGCTTAAGAAGGAAGTTAAGTATGTTAATAGCGCAGTAGAAGTAAGGCGTAATCTATATAGGTTAGTATTAGGCAGGCACTAGGCAGAGCTCTAGACTTACCTTAATACATCTACTAACATTGCTAGATATGCACCTATTATATATACTAAAGTTGTTCTTGCGCGTGCAGTACCCTGTAGGGCACCTAAAGACCTAAATAAATAACTTAATTAAGCTGTTAGGATTAGTAGAGGACTTAGTAGTAAGCTTCTTTATATACTTATAGCACTAAAACTGCGTAAGGGAAGGCTATAGGGCTATATTATTAGGTAGCATGTAGACAAAGTCTAGCAGCTTAGAGTTGTTAATATACAAAGGCAGGAGAGGTATAATAATAATAAAGAAGTAGAGTAGAAAGTGTGTAGAGTGTAAAGTAGAGTATAGATAAGGAAGATAAAGTTAAGGTATCTACTTATTATATACTACAACTCTCTTACCTCTGTCTACTGCCTACTAACGTTCTGCTACCTTACTACCTACTTTCTAAACAATTAAACACCTATACTTTATATAGTTAGTAAGGAATAATACGCGCCTAATAGGACACTTGCTATACATCTATAAGGTATCCTAAGTCTAGAGTAAGTAATAGCTAATAATGTAACAAAGGTACTAGTTAACACTACGCAATTAACAGATAAACTCCTATAACAGGAGTAATCTAAGTATAAGGTAACGCCTCTAGGTATTATTATAATAAACTACCTATATATAGCGTGTTGCCTTAGGCCTACTTACGCAGGAGCAGGACAACCCCTAGGCACTAACTAGATACCCTATAGGGTACCTCTTAGGAAAAGGTAATAATATGTCTAACTAAACTGCTATAGTAGTAAGGCAAATAGTCTACGCTCCTAGTAACTATAGCTGTCTAGAACAAGGGTAATAATATCTCTGTAGAACTTATAGATAAAGGACCTTAGGTAAGGACACTTAATAACCTATAGGGGAATAAGTTATTATACTAAATAATCTAGGGCAGCAGATTACTGCACCTAACACTAGCTCCTAGGCGATTGCAGTCCCTAGACTTAGAGCAGTAGTACCCTGCAGGGACTATAGTGCAGCAATAGGTACCCTATAGGGAGAGCCTGCTATAAACACTATATAGCTTGTCCTGTATATTCTACCACGCTCCTAGAGGTTAAGGCTACTAGACTAAGAGCACTAGATCCTTAAGGGGACTGCAGTAAGGCTGTAGACACCCTATAGGGCAGTACTAGCTAGACACTTGTTTAGTAATCTACTAAACTATTACCTAACTCCCTAACAGTCCTAACTACAGGTTTTAGAGTTAAAGATCCCTATAGATCTTTAGGTAAGGTTACCTAGCAAGCAACAAACTAGTGCTAATTACACCTTATAGGGAGTTGTTTATGCTAACGTAACCTAATAGATTTAAACACCTACTAATAAGCAAGCTAGCTTTCTCCTAACCTATTTTCCTCTTACGTTAGAGGTTTTTTTAGAGTTTAAACAGGCAAGCATTAGGCATATAGGGTTTAGCAGCCTAGGACAGACTGTAAGAAGGGGGCTATTATTAGGGGCTTTCTACCTTAGGTATGCTAACCCCTAGAGACACCTTAGGGCTACCCTAGTAACCTATTAGAGCTTACACACACGTATATATTCTCCTAAATCCTTAGGGGCTTAACCCCTAAGGATTTGTCTTATCCTATCTAATACTATACGTTTTGTCCTATCTCTCTTGCCTGCCTATAGTGCCCTTACACATATAACGTTCTAGTTAAGATTAGCAAAGTAGTTACACTTACCTACTTCTAGATAGTATAGAACCTTATAAGGTTAGTAATACTTAGTACTCTATAGTATACGTCTTCTTATATAGATATTTAGTATAATATATTTAGACACTCTACCTATTATATTATATTAGATAATAGCTTTAGAAATGCTGTGTTTATAGCGTCTAATCTAGCTCCTTATTACTTAACTTTAGTAGAATCTACTACAGGAAAAGATAGGAGGCCCTCTTAATTAAGGCAGGAGGCGCCTATAGTGTAGAAAACCTTAATTCTAACAACTAGTTATGCTGCTTAGCATAGGTAGGCTACAGCTACCTCTACACTAGCAATCCTAAGGGAAGTAAGAGTATTAAAGATATTACTTAAAGAATATTTAACCCTAGCAACTATAAGGTAGTAAGGTAGATTTTCTCTAGAGGAGATAGAGGCTGGATAGATCTTAATAAAGAAGTTACTACGTTAATAGTAGAGCTAAGCCTTTTAGACAAATAACAAGAGTATATATATTATTAGCTAGTAAGCTAGTAAAAAGAAGATAGTAGAGAGGTTAATACCGTATATAAAAGAGTAGGGGTAAAAGTTAGGCTAGTTAATAAGCTAAGGGTAATAGAGCTAATAGAACTTAGCTTAAGAGACTAGAAGCAGCTTATAATTAAATAATAATAACTTTTCTACAGCTTGTAACATCTAGATATTAGACTCTTTAATTACCTATTTAAACAAAGGCATGCAGCATTCCTAAGTAGTAGAAAACTTAATCTAGAAAGACTAAAGAGCTAGAAGTTTAGTAAGGCGCTTCTTTCCTATAAAAGGAACTGTTTATAAAAATAATAATAAATAGAGAGGTAGCTATTACCTTTATATTTTCTAAATTAGGCTAAATATAGAAGGAGGTAACACCTCTCTATAAGATTTAGACTATACCTTATAAAGCCTAGCAAGTTAAAGCATTCCTAGTAGCAAGGAGCTAGGAAGGAGAGCTAGTAAAGATGCTTCTAGAACGTTTAGAGAGAGGAATACTAGAGAGATGTAATAGTTAATTTAGAAACCTATAGCACCTTATAGCAAAGAAAGCTAGCTCTTTCTAGTTTATTAACAACGTATAGTATATAAACAATGTATTAATTAGGGATACTAGAACACTACTAATAGTAGAAAAGTTCTTAGAGAAGTTTACAGGCTGTAAAATCCTGTTACTAATAGACTTCTTCTTAGGATATAACTAAATTACCCTTTACAAAGACAGCAGAGACACAACAGTAGTAAAAACACTAGTTAGTCTACTTTAGTTATATACCTTAGTCTAAAGTGCTACTAATTTAGTAGTAGTATTTTAAAGGATAATAATTAAGATACTAAAAGATTACTAGCAAAACACCTTACCCTTTCTAGATAATGTTACTAGTAGAGGCCTAAAAACTAACTATAACAGAGAAGAGTTACTTACTAGTGTTAGACGCTATGTGCTAGAATATATTTAGCAGCTAGATACTACTCTAGCTAATATAGAAAGAGCTAGTGCTATAGTGTTAGGGATAAAATGCTACTAGGGTTATAATAGATTAACTGTAGTTAGCTATAAAGTTAGCACAGATAGCTGCTTCCCTAGCTAAGATAAAGTAGCAAAAATTACTACCTAGCTAGAGTGCTAAAACCTAAAAGAAGTCTAAATATTTATAGGTATTTGTGTTTACTATTATATCTAGGTCCTATTATTTACTATTCTTGCTAAACCCCTGTTTAAGCTTATAAAGAAAGATATAGAATAAGAGTAGAGAAACATAGAATACTAAGCTATAACTACTCTAAAGACTTATATTATAAGCGCGCTAGCGCTAATAACTATATTATATACTAGCAGGTTAACTATCTTTATATTAGTAGATGCTAGCAATAAGGGAGCTAGCGCTTGTCTAGAATAGATAGGTCTAGACAGCAAGCGTTACCCTTGCTAATTTAAAAGTATACTCTAGTTAAAAGCTAAATCTAACTAGCACTTAAATAAACTAGAGTATAAAGTAGTTATCTAGGCTCTTAAGAAATTCTCGATATAGCTATATAGAGTATATTTTATATTAAAATAGATACCTAGACACTAATAGCACAGCTTAATTGCTCTTTAACAGATATCCTAGGCTTATTAATAAATAGGTAGCTAGTAGCTATCCTGCTCTAGGACTTTAAAATTTAATACATTCCTAAAAAGAAAAATATAGTTATAGGCGCTCTTTCTAGGTACCCTAAGCCTAAAGGATAGATAGCTCTAGATAAACCTAAGTTAGACGTTAAGGAGTTTATTAACAACCTAGTAGCAATAGTAGAATTATTGTCTCTGCTCCTATAGAGACACCCTAGTCGCATCCTTAGGAACAAATACTTAGAATTATCTAAACAAATTGCTACATTCCTCTAGACACTAAAGATCCCTAAGGGAATATCTAGGAAGGAGTTACATTTATAGAAAAAGAGAGCTCTTAACTACTTTTTTAAGATAGATATCTATTTTATAAGATATTACGTAATATTGCTATTAGGAGAGTAGTAGATAATACTAATATTAGGACTGTAGCAATTAAGGAAATATATTAAATAATTAGATATAGAGGTGTTAACATAGTATACTCTATGCTTGCCTTAAGATATTAATAGGATTATATGCATACTAAGGTTAAAACTATACTATCCTCTAGCCTAGAGTGCTAGTTTAGGACTAGTAAATAATTAAAGGATATACTAACTATAATATACTCCTACGCACTCTAGGAGTTAGTAGCAGCTAACGTTGTCTACATGCCTCTATGCTAAGGCTATTAGTATATAGTTATTGCTAGAGAATATCTTAGCAAATAGGTAGAGGCCTAGCTACTCTATAATAACAAATCTGCTACTATTGCAAAATTCCTATACAAGGATATTATTTACTAATAGAGTATAATAAGGAGGCTTATAGTTAATAGAGAACTAGACTTTGCTAATATAGTAAAAAAGTGTAAGAGCACTGTAGGCAGGCGATTAGAGATAGGACAAATAGTAGTAGATAGGTAGATATAAGACAAATCCTTAGGGTGTAAGCCCTAAGGCGTTTAGGAGGGTTATATACATGTAGTCTGTAGGTCTCCTGCCTAGCCCTAAGGTTGTCCTAGGGTCTAGCCAGTAGCCCTCAGGAGGAATACCTATAACAGAGCCTTCCCCTTTCTTACAGCTCGTCCTAAGCTACTAGATCCCTAGAAGAAAATAGGTTTCTATTATCCCTGCCTATAGGTATTATTAAACTCTAAAAAAACCTCTTCTTTTTAAGGAAAATTGCGTTAGGAGAAATGCTATATAAGGCTTATAATTGCCTACGTAGCTACTAGGTTCCTAAGTCTGCCTAAGCGTGCTCCTATAGGTTTCCCTATACTAATTATAGGTTAGGTGTAACCTACTTGTTTGCTTATAGCCTTGTAGGCAGGCTACTAACGTTAATATAGACGCTTAGCTAAGTAGGTGTTACTAGTTAATAGTTTACTTGTCCTGCTAGATCCCTATAGAGATCCTAGTAGGTCTCTAGTAAGGGTTATGCTCTTGTGCAAGACTAACTAGAGCCTAGCGTGTATAGAGCAAATATTTCCTCTATAAGTATTAATATTAGTCTCTTAGACTAATATTAATAGTGCCTTTGTCTTATTAGTAACTGCGTAGTATTACCTATTTAATATTATAATATAGTAGGGGTAAGTAAATAATATTACTTTACTATTAACTAATTATAAGTAACTATTTACTAGTATATATGTTTCCTTACTAGTATGTAATAGTATAGGTGTAGGTAGGTAAGAGCGTAGTAAATAGTTAGGGCGTAGTTAGTAGCTGCCTAGGGGCTTACGTATAAGTATATAAACAGCTATTCTTATATACTTTCTAGCTATTAATATTATAATTTTCTCTACTACACTTCTATATTAAGCATTACTATAAACCTGCCTCCTGCCTATATTACTAACAAGGCTCTGCCTAACTTTGTATACTTGCTGCTAGACAATATAGCCCTACAGCCTTTACTTACTAGGTTCTAGTACTATAGCATCCTTACCTGCCTTATAACTAAGTTAGTAAAGGCGCCTATAGGAATAATTAAGTTGTTTATTGTAGTCCTCTGCTGTTCTAAGTGTTACTATACCTACAAGAACAACTTTAGGGTGTATAGTAGGTATATTAACACAAAGGAGGGTAGTTATATTAAGGTACGTTGTCCCTTAACTCTACCTAGTTTGCCTGCTAACTGTATAGTAGATTAACGCTTATTTCTACTAGGCTATTAACATGCTTAACTTCCTTATTAACTATACTACCTATAAGATAAATAAAGAGACTATTAGGCTTAGTAATAGTGCTAGCAACAATAAGGTCTTAGAGAACACTTAGTAGTACTAGCAGACTGCCTTTAACTATATCCTTAACTACTATACTAGATTTGTTAAGTATAATAGTATAGAGCGCTGTAAGATTAAGGAGTCTAGTATAAGTAAGCTTAAGTACTATTAGGCCTGCTAGATATCCTACAAGTATAACCTTAAGCGCTTTAATATTACTCTTAGTACTATTAGTATAAAGGCCCCTACTAACGCTGTTATTAATAAGGTAGTTAAAGACTACTTTAAGAAGAATAGCGCAGCTACAAATGCTAAGAAGCGTTAGTACTACTACAGTACTAACATCCCCTCTACAGTGGACGCCCCTGCAGCCTCCTTCTAGAGGTTGTTATCTTTGCCTACTAAGCTGTACACCCTCTCTAGGCGTAGTAGCTTCTATTACCTTAGCAATAAGTATAACAAGGATAATAGGACCTTCTAAGTAGTTTTTAGGTAGCTCTGTAATCTAGCTATAAAGGTTAGTTATAGTAGGTAGTAATTTTTAGTAGGTAATAGAACTTTAGCATTCTTCTTATAACATTTTCTATTATAACTGCTACTATTAGATAGTATCTAGCCTCTCTCTAGTTAGGAGTTAAAGAGGCCTTAGGTCTGTTTGTAGTACATACTTTATATTGTTATAAGCAATTTTAGCTAAATCTTAGGACTATTCCTCTTCTAGTGTATACCTTATATTGTTATAAGCAATTCTAGTATTACCTAGGTATTGCATCTCTTACAGTACGCGTCTTATATTATTATAAGTAATTCTAGCTACGTTCTTATAGGTAGCTTCTGTAATCTCCCTCTTTTCTACTTTTATAGGAGAGGTACCTAGCTTAGTAGAGTTGTAGTGCTCTGTTTAATACTCTTATAGTAGTCTTCTAGAATCTTGTTATAGTAATTAAGATTAGTAAGTAGTTCCTAAGTAGAGTTTATATTTATCTACCTAAGCTATTTTATAAGGTACTCTTGCCTATAAGTAGATGTAGTGCAATAATTAAGGATGTTTTTAACTTTGTACTAGTCTATAACTAGTACTTTACTGTCTGCTATCCCTACAGGGCCTAGTTAGAACCTAGTGCTAGCAGGCAGTGTTATCTAAGGTTTAAGTAACAATACATTAAATACTAGGTAGATCCTGCTTATTAATAGTAGTAGCTTTAATTTATACGCTAGCTTCCCTATTTTCTTTATAACTATAAACAGTTCTAAGTACCTTATATTAAACTTCTTTAAAGAACAATTTGTAGTTAGGTTCTTTACCTAGAGAATTACTTTATTACCTATAGCAAATTGCTTCTCTATTTGCTTAGCGTTATACTAGCGCGTTATGCCTTTCTAAGTATATTCTAGGCTTTCCTTTGCTGCTGCCTACATCTTATACTACTGCTCTAGGCAGCTAGCAACTTGCTAGCGTGGCTCTAGGGCTGCTACGTCCTTCCTCTATACCTATAGCAATTACCTTAGCTAGTACTTATTAGGTACTCTGTTAAATCCCTTTTAGTCTGTTCTATAAGCAACTTTAATAGGTAATTCCCTATATATAGAGTAACACTTAGAGTTGTAGGCGTACTCTGCATATAGTAATAAGTCTACCTAGTTATCCTAATTATAGTTTATATATATACGCAGGTACGTTTCTAACTCTTAGTTTAGGCGTTTAGTTTAGCTGTTAGTTTAGAGATAGAATATAGTACTTAGCTAGTAGTCTATTTTAAGATAGTAGTGTATGTTAGACTAGAACTAGCTAGTAAACACAGACCCTCTATGTAATAGTAGAGTGTTAGGGGGCTATGTTTTAGGAAGCACTGTTTTAAGAGTAGCTTAGCTATGCGCTAGGCTGTTATTGTTTTAGTAACAGGTATATACTAGACATACTTACTAAATTAGTCTACTAGCACTAGGATTAAGTTAAACTTATTCCTATAATTATCTCCTAACTAAGGTAAGTCTATTACAAAATTAAGTAAGTAGTGCTACTAGGCTATATTAGGTACTAGTAGTAGTAAGAGTAGTCTCTATAGTTTATACTAACAAATCTTGTTTAACTAGCACGCTAGACACCTATAGATATACTTATATACGTCCTTAGCTAACTATAGCTAATAGTACTTTTATTTTAAGACCTAGGTAGTTTTCTTAGTTCTATAATAGCCTCCTATAGGGTTATTATAGTTCTTTAATAGGATTGTTTAGTAGAGCGTTATATTATTAGAAATCTACACTTTCCTACTCCTGCGTATAACTCTACTTAGGTTAGATTCCTAGTATAGTTAGCTCTTAGCTAATCTGCCCTCCTTCTAACACGTTAGCAACTTATAAGTAGTATAGGCCTTATTACGCTCCTAAGCCTGTCTAATATAATTAATAAGGCAGTCTAGGGTTACTAGTGTATATATAGTATTATCTTACGCAGCTACGTTTGCAAGATATATAGGAGAGCTAATTACTCTACCTAGGCTATAAAGGAGAGCCCTTAGGACGTTTCTCTTAGTCTTCCCCTAAGCTTTAGATTAATTAGTTTAACCCTAGCTACAGCTTGTAGAAGGGTAGTTAAGAGCTATAGGAGATATATCCCTATAACTAACATATTAGTAGAATTCTATAGTAGTAGTCTTAGAGGTTATTATAGCGTTTGTTATTGCCTCCTTATAGTTACCTACACTATGCACTATCTGTTTAGTGTTGTAAGCCCTAGACACCTAGAGAGTCTAGATCTAAAGCTTCTATTAGAGGGTAGGTAGCATTGCATTGCAGAGTGCTTGTTCTTCCCTAATTATAAGTCCCTGCGCGTAATCTAGACGCCTTAATAGGCTGTTAGCTGCGTTCTTAGGTCCTAGCTTATACTTAACTTAAAAGTTAAACCTTACTAACTTCTCTACCTAGTAAGCTTACTTAGGTAAGAGTTTCTTTATTATTATAAAGTATCTTAGGTTGTTATAATTAGAGAGTACCTAAATTGTTAATAGAGCGTGCTTAAGGTAGTGTTACTACTGCCTAAATACTTTAATAATTATAGATAGTTCCTTGTTATAAGTGTGCTATAAGATAGATAGACCCTAAAACTTTTAACTCTAAAACGCTACTAGTTTCTAGTAATATTCTATTACTAGTTTAGTTATCTAAGGTTATAGCAAGATAGCAGCTATAGCAAAATCTAAGGCATTAGTAACTACTATAATTAGTTTTATTAGGTTAAAGTGTTAAAGTATAGGTGCTTCTATAAACTTCTTCTAAATTATAAGAAAGGCCTAGTATACCTCTTTAGGCTAACTCTATAGTTTATACTATCTTATTAGTCCCTTACAGCTTTTTGCTAGTCTCTTCTATTAGGACCTAGTTCTAGCCTACCTGGCTAAGACAACCTAAAAAGGTATAAATAATCACTCTAATAGTAATCACAAGGCCAGAACAGTACAAGTACTTATTGTTATCCTAGGGACACACACCTAGGATCTAGTTAGAGGTAGGTCTGTAACCTACATGCCTTCTGGACTTATTAGCTACGCTGTGCCTGACAATATCCCCCTCTACAAGAGCGTACGTCCTAGACGCTTACAGGCGCTACACATAGGATCTTGCTTAGGGATAAGATCTCCTTAATCCTCTAACGTGTACTAGACCTTCTAGCAGCAACAGCACATAACAGCACACTGTAGGCTATTACCCTACTTGTAGCTATGCCTTAACTTAGAGAGCTAGCTTAGCTAAAACTAGACCTGTGCAGGGTTACTTCTGTAACTATCTAGTCAACCATGTGACTATAGTTAATAACTAGGCAGGTAGACAAAGTCTGCCACAGGCTCACAGCTTGAACCTACGCACTCTAGCATTAGAGTAATTATTATGTCAGGACCTGGTTCTGGCCTACCTAGCTAAGACAACCTAAAAAGGTATAAATAATCACTCTAATAGTGACCACAAGGCCAGAACAGTACAAGTACTTATTGTTATCCTAGGGACACACACCTAGGATCCGGTTAGAGGTAGGTCTGCCACCCACATGCCTTCTAGACTTATTAGCTACGCTGTGCCTAACATCTTCCCCCTTCTTTAGGTTAGGACCCTTAGGGCCTAATGTTAGGTTCTAGGCAGCTGTTATATAGTCTACTAGTAGCTATATAATACTAGAATAGTTATAGATAAACTGCTAGTAGAAGTTTGTAAAGCCTAGGAACTGCTAGATATCTTTAAACCCCTTAGGTTTAGGCTACTCTTATATAGTTTATATACGCATTAGGTCTATAAAAACGCCCCTAGGGTTTACTATAAAGCCTAGGAATTTAACTAATTTAGTTAAGAACTTACACTTACTTACTTTATAAAATAAACCTTATTTAATAAGGCAGTCTAGGACCTCCTTAATGTAGGCATTGTAGTCCTCCTTATATTTAGAGTAGATTAGGATATTATCTAGGTAAACTACATAACTTTAGTCTAATAGGCCTCTAAGGGCTCTATAAATGTAGGACTAGAACGTTGCTAGAGCGTTTGCTAGTCTAAATAGCATTACTAGGTACTTAAAGTGCCTGTACTTAGTTTTAAATGTAGTTTTCTACTTGTTGCCTTTCTTAATCTAGAGCCTATAGTAGGCATTACGTAGATCTAGCTTTAGGAAGATTACTACTTTTAAAATTAATCTAATATCTTACTAATAAGTAGGATAGGATAGTAGTTCTTAACTGTAACTTTATTTAGGCCCTAGTAGTCTACGCAGAGCTGTAAGGTTGTTAGGACTAGACTCTGCCCACCTAGCCATAGCAGCTAAAAGGTACGAATAATCACTCTAATGGTGATAACGTGGCTAGAACAGTACTTATTGCCAACTAGGTTAGAGGTAGTCGCTGCTACATGCCTACCTTAGCCCCAGCTTTGCCACTTGTAACAATAGCCCCCTTAGGTGCCTGTCCTTAGGCACTAAGGATAAGTACTAGACCTTCTAGCAGCAACGGCACATCCTGGCCCACATTACGTGGTGCCCTGCCTCAGCTACCTGCTAGCTTAGCTGAACCTAACATCCACAGAGATCTAGTCTGCCAGCCAGACTTAAACCTACAACGCTTTAGGCATTAGAGTAATTATTATGTTAGGACTAGACTCTGTCCACCTAGCTATAGCAGCTAAAAAGGTACGAATAATCACTCTAATGGTGATAACGTGGCCAGAACAGTACTTATTGCCAACTAGGTTAGAGGTGGTCGCTGCCACATGCCTACCTTGGCCCTAGCTTTGCCACTCGTGACAAAGGTACTGTCTGCTCTAGGTACAAACAGGATTAGTACTCCTGCAGGTAACTTACTAGGACAGATCTAGCCTTACTCCTATACTATATTAAGGTATTCCTAAAGGATATCTAGTTTATAACGTAATAGGTTGTAGATTAGGAGGTTTTGTATATAAGCTCCCTCTTTAATCTTAATTGCCTAGTTATACTTCCTGTATAGGTAGAGTACACTAGTCTAATGTTTACTAAAGGCAAGCTACTTATAGTGTAGTTTCTTAGGAACAAATTTTAGTTCTTCTAGATCTAGCTTGTCTTTGTTAGGTAGTATATATAGGGCATCCTTGTCTAGCTTATAGTTAGGGAGGGTATAGGCAGTACCTAGAGGTAGTTTAGCCTAACTAGGGTTCTCTTTGTGTATGCTTGCTACTATCTATTAACTAGCTTCCTAAGGTAGCTACGCTAGGTCTAGGTACTAGGACACATAGTGCTTAAGATACTTAATTATATTAATTATCTTATTCCTTAGCTAGAGGATTCTGCGTTCTATAAAATACTCTTTATTAGTAACTATATTGCTACTAGGACCTAAGGGAGAGTTATGCCTAGCCTTGTCCTAACCTAGTTCCTGTAGGAATACGTCTTTAGTCCCCTAGGGTACTTAGTACGCTAGGTTTCCTAGGTAGATTAAGTAAGCTTATTTACCTAGTTATATATCCTTTAAGAGGGTTTTAGCCTTATAGACCTGCACCTGTTTAGTATTATTGTTAAACTAGCTGTACCTACCTATAGAGAATTAGATGTAGAGATCTACTTCTACAAGCTAAAGGTAACCTAGGACAAGGTTATAGCTAATAAAGCTAGCAGACTAGAAGACTTTAAGTCCTACAGTTTTAATAATATTATTACTATCTAGGCAATCTATAGTAAGATTATAGGGTCTTTAAATGTTTAGCTAGTTATTATCTAGGAACAACGCTATAGGTTTCTAATAGAATAGTACGTATTCTAAATTTATTTAGTTAATAACTACTTAGTTTATAAGGTTAATTTTAGCTCTAGAGTTATAGAGGCCTAAGAGCTATACTAGGGTACTATTAGGTCTATATAGGCCTACTGTAACTATAATACAGGTTTGTTTTCCCTAGGTCTCTAGCCCTAGTTATAGTTAGGAAAGGTTAGCAACTAGGGCTTTGCGTTTCCCTTATCTAGCATTAGTTTAGGCTTGTTACCCCCTTAGGTGCTGTATAACTTATTACCCTAGAATTTCTAATAAGTTTTTAGTAGTCTTAGTTCTTAGTGTACTGCTAGTAGTTATAGCTCTTAAGCTAGTCTTCTACTATTCTAGTAAGTTATGCTTAACCTGTTAGTATATAGAGGACAGAAGAGCTATATTGCTATGCAAGAAACTACAGATACAGGTTACGTAGATAAGATATAAACTTTATTTCTTTATAGTAGTATATAATAGTCTAGAAGGCTTTGTCTAAACTTCCTATTATCCCTTTATATACTAGCGCTACTTACTAGCCTTAGCATCCTAAGTAACTACTAAGGTAGTTACTCTATACACTAGCACAAACCTCCTCTACCTTAATAGCACAGCCCCCTTATGTGTAACAACCTGCGATAGAATTATTTAGTATTGTAGTATTCTAGAGCTATCCTTAGTTAGTATTAGTCTTATCCTTAGTAAAGCTGCGCAAAACCTACGCTGCTTGCTATCTTTAGAAGAGATAAGTATTATTCTTGTTATTAAATATACCTATAGCTATCCCTCTACTATCTATCCCTAGTGTAAAGTAAGTACTATTACCTATAACTAGAACCTTACATAATAATACTTTGTTAATCTAATAGTCTAGAGATAGCTCTAACTACTTAAATAAACAGTTAGGGGGCACCTACAAGAGAGACTTAACTACCCTTATCTTAAACCTAGCAGGAGGACAACTCTAGTAGTGTTTCTTTAATTAACAAAGAGATTTTAACCCCTATAATAAGCGCACCTCTAACACTTTAAGAGCGTATTTAAGCTGCTAAACGCTAACGCAATAAGCTCTAGGCCCTATAGCGCCTATGCTTACTTAAAGCTAAGTTTATACAGCTAGAGGGCGTAAGGAACTATACTACCTTAAGTATAGTAGAGACTATTAAGGAGACCTTAAGGGCTAGTATATATAAGCAGGACGCATCTATAATACTTACACCTTAACTTACAAAGCGTACACTTAAACCTAAAGACCTAGCTAAATATAGGGGAAAGAATCTTAAAGAACATAATAAGTTCTTCTACTCCTATAAGATAGCCTTCTAACTATTACTATAAGAGTTTAGCAACCCTAAAGATAGGATACTCTAGGCAATGCAGTACCTGTTAGGGGACCTAAGGGAGCTTTAGTACATGCACTTTAAGCGCACGTTTAGAGTATAAGAAGAGATACCTAGCTAGAGGTACTTTAAATAGTACCTACTAGACTTACTCTCTAATCCTATAAACTACACCTTAGAATTAGCTATAGCTTACGCTTATGCTATACAGTAGAAGGACTAAATAGTCTATACTTTTACAACCTACTTAGAGGTCTTAGAGGATTAACTTACCCCCTATACTAAAGAATAGAAGGTCTAACACTTATTCTCTAAGCTTTAGCTAGAATTACAAAGGGTAATTGCTAATTACTATTAGGTACTAGCTACACACAAAGACCTAGTAGCGTTAGGCTCTACACTTAAGCGCAACCTGCGCTGTTTATTACTAACTTACACACCTAGCACACGCTATAAGGGTACCTAGAGGCATAAGAGGTAAAAGCAAGGAGATAATGCCTCTACTAACAAAGGCCTATATAATAAGAGTAACATTACCTGCTTTAAGTGTAATAAGACTAGCTACTATGCTAATAAATATTAAAGTAGCAACTCTAACTCTAACTCTAACCCTTACTAGATCCTAGTTTAAATTAACTAGAAAGGAAAAGGCTAAGCCTTACTAGCTACCTAGGGATAGTAAGGCATTTCCTAGTATATATTTTACTAGGTATAAAGCGCACGTGTAATATATCTAGGAGGCTACGCTAGAACAACAATTATAGGTTATTCTTAATCCTTAAGTAGATATAAGCTTAATTATCTAAAGGATTACTATAGAAATAGACCTACTACTTATTAAGGAGGTAGAACCCCTACGCCTAGAATAGATTAGTATATAGTAATAAAGTACATACGCTGTATATGCGCTGTAGGTACGCTTAACTAATAATACAGGAGTAGAGCGTTGCGTGCGCACTACTATATATAGAGTTAATAAGGAAGGGGTCTCTCTACTCCTTAGAAACCCCTTCCTCTAATAAGAATATATCTATCTAGATTATAGATTACAATCCTAGCGTTAGGAGTATATAGAAGCTAATATTTAGCTTATTACTTCTACTAAACTTAATAAAGCTAACCCTAACCCCTACTTTTAGGAGTCCTCTAAGCTACTAGCATTAATTTAGAATGTAACACTTTTATCTACAAAGCATATATAGCGTAGAAGCCTTACATCCTAGACGCTTTAGTAGATTATACTAACATATTTAGTAAAGAAGCTGCTACTACTCTACCTAGCTTTAAATCCTTAGATTACGCAATTCTACTTATAAAAGGAAAGGAACCTCCCTATAGACTACTCTATAACCTTTCTACATATAAGCTAAAGCTGCTACGCAAATACTTAGAGCAAGCGCTAAGTAATAGATAGATTTAATATAGTACTAGCCCTGTAGGAGCACCTATACTATTTGTCTCTAAGAAAGATAGGACACTCTGCCTCTATGTAGACTATTAAGGCCTAAACGCTATTACTATAAAAGATTATTACCTACTCCTACTTATTAGGAGATACTAGATTGCCTGTTAGGCGCATGTTACTATATAACTCTAGACCTTTATAATACCTATTATTAGCTAAGGATTAAAGTAGGAGATAAGTAGAAAACTGCCTTTAGGACCTAATATAGTTACTTTAAGTACTTAGTAATGCTATTTAGGCTAACTAATACTCCTGCAAGCTTCTAAGCCTATATTAATAAGGCCCTAGTTAAACACTTAGACTATATCTATATAGTTTACCTAGATAATATTCTTATTTATATAGAGAGTAATAATATTACGCTCTACTAGCGCGCTATACGCTTAGTACTTTAGTCCCTATATAAGGCAGAACTATATATTAACTTATAGAAATACATATTTGTATTAGACATAGTATACTTCCTTAGTTTTATTATTAACACGCGTAGTATATGCGCTAATCTAGCTTAAGTAAGCACTATTACTAAATAGCTATAGCCTACTAATATTAAGGAGCTGTAATCCTTCCTAGGCTTTATAAACTTCTATTAATGCTTTATTAAGGGATATACTAGAGAGATAGCTTCTCTTATAGATTTGTTAAAGAAGAACTAAGACTTCTAATAGAATAAAGCTATAAACTACTTATTTAAAGGGCTAAAGACCTACTTCTTAAGTGCGCCTATCCTGCGCTATTTTAATATAGCCCTCCTAATCTAAGTAGAGATAGATATGCCTATATTTGCTATATTAGGTATACTCTCCTAACTCTTTAAAGATAATTAGTAGCACCTAGTTACCTTTACCTCTTAAAAGCTACAAGCTGCTAAGCTAAATTATAAGGTCTATAACCTAGAGCTACTTGCTATAGTATATAGCTTTAAGTAGTAGAGGTATTACCTTAAAGGTATATAGTATACTATATAGGTACTAAGTAACTATAACAACCTACGCAGTATACGCGCTGTATAAAAGCTAAACCTATAGCAAGCTAGATAGGCTATATACCTAGAGGCTTTTAATTTTAAGGTAGAACACTATCTAGGCAAAATAAACCCTATAGATAGCCCCTCTAGAAGGGCAGATTACAAATAGGAGAACCTGTTACTAACCTAATTATTACCTACTTTATAGAACAAATTGTTAGTAATAGATATAGCTAGTAGAGTAAGTAGATCTATAAACAAGCTAAGCTTGTTAGGCATGTGTAAGACGCACGTTGCTATAGTTTACAGAACTAGGAAGGTCCCTACTACTAGCGCTATAGAATGTATGCTATATATACCATGCTTACTAGCTAGAGTACTAGTTAGTAGCAAACCTGCAATAGTAGAGTCTTAATTACTTATTAAAACCTTGCACTAACTATAATAAAGGGACGCCTTTACTTAGGGTTAGATTATAAGCTTAATAAGTAAGGATAGCACTTAAAGACATAGTAGAGCGCAGGTATAGCACTTAGACAAAAACAAAGTCCTAAGATATAATAGTAGAATATATATTCTAGAGGAACTAGCTATTAGGCAAGAGATTTTATTCTAGAACTATAACACGCGTATAGTAGGCTATTTTAGCGCACGTAGGACGCTTAAGCTAATTAGGAGAACCTACTACTAGCTAACCCTTAGTTAAGATGTCTAGGAATATATAAGAACTTATACTATCTACTAAAGGAGCAAAGCTCTAAGGTATAGCAAGTATAGAACGCTATTACTATTACCTACACTAAAGGAAATCTTTAAAGAAGTTATACTAGACTTTATTACTAGCTTACCTCTAGCTAAGGATTTCTTAGGTTACGCCTTTAATGCAATCCTTGTAATTATATACTACTTCTCTAAGATAGCACTTGTTACAAACCTAATCTAGAACACAGGATAACTAAAGGATCTCTAGTAGCAATGGCAACAGGCAGGAGGCTGGCACGGAAGGATTAAGGAAAGTAGATTAGAGGATTAGACAAAGACTCTAACACTACAACCAAGGTTACGTGATAACTAAGCAAGATCGCCACACGTGACGTGCTTAGTGCTTAGTAATCAGTGCTGCTTAGCAGTACTAAGCAACTAATTATAACTAAGCATACTACATTTATTACAAGTATATAGCAAGTAGGAATACAACCCTTATAGTTTATGTTTAACCTTATTAATTAAGTTTGTCTTTAGAATCTTAACCTGCTCTTAAACTAGACAGTCTACTCTATACTATTTATTACACCCTATCTTTACAAGCTTTGCTTAGTTAATAACCCTTACTAATCTAGTAACTGTACTTATCCCTAAGAACTAATAGAATTAGTGCTTACAGTCTTTAACTAAAGTACAACTTTAACATTTTAAATACCCCTAAGATAAGTACTACTACAGGATCCTGTGCTACCCCTAGCAGCTCCTGCTTAACTAACATTAACATAGACGCGCCTATTACAAAAAACAGCACTATAAATATCGCAAAGCCTAACACTTACAATAGCAAACGCAACAAGCTTAATAACTAGCTTCTCTAGTTTAACTTATTCTTTAAGTTCTAGAGAGGCAAGATCCCTAAGGCTAAACGCGTTATGTTAGCTGCAAGCTACATACGTAGCAACGCCTTTAAGTAGATTAAGCCTTTTCTTTAGAAAGCTATATTAGATAACTATCCTAACAAAATTACAGAATAGTTTAAAGACTTTAATAACTTTAAACGCATAATTAAACCTATTTTTAGAGTCTTAAATAGTCTAGCTATTGCACGTTGCAATATCTAACGTATTAAGCAAGTCTAGTCCGCAGCTAACTACGCTGCAGAGTTTTAGCAACTTGCTGCTAATACAGAGTAGGACAATACAGCATTAATAACTATGTTTAAGCAAGGACTTAAGCCTAAGGTTAAGGAAGAACTAATACGCACTAGCGCTAGTACCAACACCTTAGATAAACTTATTAATAAGGCTATTAGCATTAACGTTAAGCTATACAAGCTACAGATAGAACTAAGGGACAACCCTAGGGCTTGCGTTGTAACTAAGGTTAACAACTACCTACATAATTAGTAGCGCAATAATAACTTGTACTAAGGGAATCAAGGAGGACGCAACTAATACTAGGCTAACAGTAGTAGACGTATTTACAACAACACACAAAGCAGATACTACAGTCTAGAAGTAATAGACCTCTTAAACCTTAACAAAGGACTACTAAAGCAATAGAATAAAAAGCTAAAACAGAGCTAGCACGCAGGAAGCAGCAAGGACTGCTACAACTATAGCAAACTAGGCTACTTTGCTAGGGACTGCAAGATAAACAAGGTTTACTAGCTGTTAAATGTACTATCCTGTAACTAAGATAACACAGATGCTAGTAAATAGGAAATTCTTACTAAGGACATTAGACAGCTTATAGAAGACCTAGAGTCTAGTCCTAAGGACAACACTAAATACATTGTACCTCTAAAGCGTGTAGCAACACTATATAAAGAATTACAAGAATATTAGAATAAGATAGACAACCTTCTAGATATAACAGAGCGCACACCTACACAGCTAGGACAGCACACCAAGCAAGAATATAACAACGCTGCCTACTATAACATATATTAAGCTCTTATTAGGCACTCTACACTACCTACTAAACTAGTAGAAGTTAGGCAAGACCTTAACAGCAGCATTAGGGGCCTAGAGGAAGATATTTATAAATGCTAACGCTGCGTTAACAACTTAAACAATAAGATACAGAGGAACTAGTGTAGACAAGAAATGCAACAGAGCGTAGAACGCCTACAAAGACAGAAAGTAGAGCAAAAGCTAGCTCCTTTTAATCCCTAACTACAGTACAACCTAGACCCTTAAAATCTAAAATACAGAACAATTACCTAGACAGCATGCGCAGATAAGGGATGCATAATACATCACACAGAGAAAATAGGAACAGGGTATTTCCCCTAGGCCTATAGATCCTACTAAAAATAATAGACTAACTGTATTAACAACTTCTATAACATCTACCTTATAGACAAGCGCAATTACGCACGCTTTCTAGAAGAAAACAACAATTCCTGCAACATTACGCAGATGCAATTAGTAGTTAATAGAAAGTGCTTTAACTCGCACTAGCAAACCTGCCTTAACCCTAACTATAAGTAACACTGTGCTGTAAAACAACACAAAGAATTTAAGGAAGAAGACTCTTTTTAGAGTAGTAAGGGAGGAGGGCGCCTAGAGTCTCTTTATTAACTCTATTAGGACCTATTGCCTTATTTAACTACCTATTAAACTAAATAGAGTAATGTTATTAGCACTCTTAGACTTAGGAGCACAAGCGAACTATATATCCTAGACAGCAATATACTAAGTAGGCCTTAGTCTACGTATAAAGGAACACGCGTATTTGCTCTAAGTAGCTAATAGAGAATTAATGCTAGAAGAGCTGTTTATTATGTATAAAGTGATATTAGCCCCCTACAGATACAGGGGCACTATAAGGAAATAACCCTAGACGTCTTTGCAAAGGCTACGCACAATATTATATTAGGACTTCCCTAGTTACAAAAGCATAACCTATAGATAGATTAGGCACAAGAAAGACTTTTGTTAGAAGGATACAAATACAGCACTAATGCATCTATGCCTACGCAGCGCACACAGCAGCTAGTAGATAAGAAGAAGATTAATAATATCTCTTTAACACATAAGACGCGCTAAGATAGAGTAGTTAACTCTGTAGATGCTAAACGCCCTACAGATTACAAAGCAAGAGTTAAGGAGGAAAGGAGTGCACCTCTTACTATCCCTAACGTTTACTAACAGTACGCAGAGATATTTAGAGAAGAGCTTACAGCAAAAGCCCTGCTAAAGCACAAACCCTAGGATTACAAGATTAAGCTCTAGGAAGGAAAGACACTAACTTTTAGGCTAATATATTAGTTATTAGAAAAGGAACTTAAAGTACTTCGCAAGTACATTAAGGAGAACCTTAAGAAGGGATTTATTAGAAGATTAGAATTACCTGTAGGGTACCCTATTATGTTTGTTCCTAAGAAGGATAGCAAGTTATAACCTTGCATTAATTTTAGGAAGCTTAATAAAATTACTATTAAAAACTGCTACCTGCTTCTAAACATTACAGAGTTATAGGACTAGCTAGTAGGAGCTTAGTACTTTACAGTGTTAGATCTAAGAGGTGCGTACAACCTTATACGCATAAAGGAAGGAGAAGAATAGAAAATAGTATTTAGGACGCAATATAGACTCTACAAGTACCTTATTATGCTGTTTAGTCTAACAAACGCACTAGCTACTTGTTAGGAGTTAATTAACAACGTCCTTAGAACATACCTTAACAGGACTGTAGTAGCATACCTAGACAATATCCTAGTGTATTTAAGGACACTAGAAGAGCACGTACAACACGTTACAGAGGTGCTAGAATGCCTAAAGCAGGCAGACCTATAGCTTAAACCTAAAAAGTGCAAATAGCATAAGGAGGAAGTTAAATTCCTAAGGTATATTGTAGGACAACATAGAGTTAAGATTAGCCTAACAAAGGTAGAAGTAGTTAAGACTTAGCAGACGCTAAAAACAGTTAAACAGATCTAGGAATTCTTAGGATTTATTAACTTTAACTAATGCTTTATTAAGGACTACTCTAAAATTGCAATCCTGCTAACAAAGCTTACGTAGAAGGATACACTATTTAAGTAGGGATAAGTATAAGATAATGCGTTTAAGGCACTTAAGCAAGCCTGTATTGCACCTCCTACACTAATTACGTTTTGCAGCAGCAAACTAATACGCTTAGAGACTAACGCCTTAGATCTTGCATTAGGCGCATGTATTACATAGGAAAAGGATAGGTAATAGCACCCTATTACATACTATTCACGCAAGTTCTTAGGACTAGAAGAATGCTATAATGTGTATAATAAAGAACTACTTGCAATTATATTAGCCCTAGAATATTAGTAACCCTACGCAGAAAGCTGCTTAGAACTTACTATCTACACTAACTACAAGAACCTAGTATACTTTACTACTACTAAGGTCTTAAATTAACAACAAGTACGTTAGTCTAAGATACTTAGATAATATAAGTTTAGGATATTATATACACTAGGAAAGGATAATAGCAGAGCTAACGCACTAAGCTAACAACATAACCTTGCTAGAGAAAAGATAATTAATTAGTTTATAGTGTTAGGAGTTAATAACAATAGATCCCTAGGACTATTGCAACAACTTAATAATATAATGCAAATTAAAAGTAAACAGCGCATACTATCTAAGGTACTAGAGGAATTAGAACAGGAAATTATTAGTAGATATTACAATAACCTGCTGCACAGACATCCTAGTATTACAAGGATAATAGAACTTATTAAATAATATTACAAGTTCCTAAATATAAAGGATAAGGTTACTAAGTTTATTAAAAATTGTGTTAACTACTAACAGAACAAACATAGTACACACACAAAATACAGAGAAATGCAGGCTATAGAACTACCTACAGCACTATAGACAAACATTACAATAGATTTTATTACACAACTACCTGTCTCTAAGGACCTAGTTATAGGATACGCCTATAACTTAATACTTGTTGTAGTAGACAGATTTACAAAAGCTGCTAAGATAATACTATTTCGTTACAGTTATACTGCAGAACAGCTTGCACAGGTATTCCTAGACTAGATTATCTAACACTACAGCATTCTAGAATTAATTATTAGTAATTAAGACAAGCTCTTTATATCTAACTATTAGACTACGCTACTAGCAGCTATTAGTACTAAAAAGAAGCTTTTAACTGCCTATTACCTGCAGACAGATAGACAGATAGAAAGAACAAATTAAACTATAGAAACATACCTTTAGATATACAGTAACTAACAGTAAGATAATTAGGTTTTACTGTTACCTATAGCACAAATTGCGTACAACAATAAACTATTAGAAGCAATAGGTATAACGCTGTTCTTTGCAAATCACAGAAGACATCTAAATCTCTTTACTAGAAGTCTTAACACAACTATCTAGACAGAATTAGCCATCTCTTTAGTAGCTAAACTAAAGGAAGTATACAAAATATTACTTAAAAACATTAGCAAGGCTTAAGGACAAGCAATCTTATATATTAACTAGAAAAGAAAAATAGCACCTTAGCTAAAAGAGGGGGATAAAGTCTATCTCCTTACAAAAACCTTTAAATATAAAGACTAATAAAAAAACTAGACTGCGTTAAAGTTAGACCCTTTTTTATTTCTAAGCAGATAAGCCTAGTTAATTATAGACTTAATCTGCTATAGGATGCAAAAATCTACCTAGTGTTCCACATCTCCCTGTTAGAACCAGCTGACCCTAGAACGCCTATCTAGAAGAACTTCTATTATTAAGCTAATAGCAAAGACAAATAGGAAGTTAAAAAAATAATAACACATTAAGGGAAAGGCATTAATTAGAAGTACCTAGTTAAGTAGTTAGGATACCTAGACTCTAAAAACATATAGTAACTACAAACAAACCTTAAGAACTGCTAGTAGATGTTAAAGGAATATAAACAGGCTAGTTAGACAACGCCACGTTATTATCCTAATAATCTAGAGGCAAGCTGTTAAACGCACCCTAGGTACTAGGCAACAGATTTAGAGCAAGACCTTTAGAAGGACTATTAAACGTTATAGTCCCTTTAGCTAACTCCTGCTCTGCAATACCGCGCTCCTTAACAGCAATCGCCTTATCTGCATAATAATCTAGCAAATCTATTTGCTAACGCAACCTTTCCTTGCGCGCTTGCGTAACCTGTAAATCTTCTAACGCTTTTTTAGAAGCCTTAAGCGCCTTAGACTGCGCCTTTTAGGTCTCTTGTATACGCGCACGCAACTTCTCTTTCTTAGTTACTAGGCAACAAAATTTAGACTCTATTACTCTTACGTTGCAACGTTAGCTACAACGTAAACATTTGCTACACTTCCTAGACTAAACGTGAACCTTGCACACCTAGTTGTGCTTTACATAAGTTAAACATTTCTAGACTATAGTGTCCCTAAAAACCTTAATAAACTTACAGAGACAGTAGCAACAAACAGTGCTAGACAGCTATAGTTATTTAGGCATTGTTAGAACATACACTATAAGAAACAAGAGGGATATCTACGTTATATAATAAGCTTAAGGGACTAAGCTAAGACAAAAGGGGGATAGTGTTACAAACCTAATCTAGAACATAGGATAACTAAAGGATCTCTAGTAGCAATAGCAACAGGCAGGAGGCTGGCACAGAAGGATTAAGGAAAGTAGATTAGAGAATTAGACAAAGACTCTAACACTACAACTAAGGTCACATAACAACTAAGCAAGATTGCTACACGTAACGTGCTTAGTGCTTAGTAATTAGTGCTGCTTAGCAGTACTAAGCAACTGATTACAACTAAGCACACTGCATTTATTACAAGTATATAGCAAGTAGGAACACAACCCTTATAGTTTGTGTTTAACCTTATTAATTAAGTTTGTTTTTAGAATCTTAACCTGCTCTTAAACTAGACAGTCTACTCTATACTATTTATTACACCCTATCTTTACAAGCTTTGCTTAGTTAATAACCCTTACTAATCTAGTGACTGTACTCATCCCTAAGAACTAATAGAATTAGTGCTTATAGTCTTTAACTAAAGTACAACTTTAACAGCACTCTATCTACCTACGTTAAAGACATAGGATGTAAAGCAGTTTATAGAAGCCTACTTTACACATATTATACTTAAGTATAGAATATAAAAGAGTATTATATTAGATAGGAAACTATCTTTACCTCTATATTTTAGATAGAAATCTGCTACTAACTATAGGTAAAGCGTAGGCTTAGTATATCCTTCTATCTGCAAACTAATAGGTAAACTAAACGCTAGAATTAAACGCTTAAGCAGTATCTTTAGATATTTATCTTAGAGTCCTAAGAGAACTAGGTAAAGCTACTATTAACTGCATAGTTTGCTTATAATAACTTAGTATATAAATCTACTAAAACAACTCCCTTCTATACTGTATATAGTAAACACCTACTACTTACTAAGCCTCCTGTAGACAGTAGGCCTAAGGAGGAGGTACTAGATGTAGTCTAAAGAGTAAAGCAACTATATAACGCACGTGTAACACTTATATAGTACTTAGAGAAAGCACGTAAGTATTAAAGCTAGTATTATAACAAGAAATATAAGAACAAAGTCTTCTACCTAGGCAATCTAGTGTTACTTAGCACTAAGAACATTGACCTAGCCTACTAACTAAGCAAGAAACTTTCTAGCAAGTTTATTAGCCTATTCTAAATCTAGGATGCAATTAGAACGTAGGCATACTGCCTACTCCTACTACCTTTATACTATATTTATAACGTTTTCTATATATCTCTATTAAAATAATAGAAACCTAGGGCTGAAGGGGAAGACAACACCTATCTACTAGAGGTGACCCTAGAAGGTAAAGAAGTGTAGGAAGTAGAAAAGATCCTAGGGAAACGAACAAAGAGAGGCTAACTAGAGTACCTACTCTGCTAGAAAGGCTATAATAAGACCTAGGACACATAGACCCTAGTATTAGACTTTAAAAATATAGATAATGCTATCTAGGAGTATAAATTAGGTTAGAGATCCTTACGCACAAAAAGAATATTAAGATTATCTTAAGCGCGCTATTATTGCACGTAAGGAGCAATCTAATTTACTAGCCTTAGGCCTACTATTATATAAGAAAAAATCCTTTTTAAAGCTGCGCACTACGCGCGCCTTAGCCCTATATTGTCTGCGCCTTAACTGTTAACAACAACCTAGTTATCTTTATCCTCCTTACTACTAGCACCACCCTTACTACTAGCACTACCCTTAATACTAGCACTACCCGCCTCTAACTCTAACTCTAACTCTAACTTATTACTGCTACTACTACTACTACTCTAGAAGGTTAGTATGCGCTCTAGACGCGCTAAAGGAGCAAACTTACTATGCAGGCTGTATGCCCTACAAGCTGCTTAAGGATAGACGTAATATAGCGCTGCTCTACTAGAATTAGACCTAGGAACTAGAGAGAAGTTATTAGCACCTAGGTAGCAACACCTATAGGTGTGCTAGTGTAGGCTGTAATGTAGTAGCAGCTAGATAGCTCTAAGTTAAATTAGTGCTAGCAACGCGTAAGTTAAACGCCTTACGTAATTATAGTAGTATTAGTGCAAAGAGTAGTAGTAGTAGTAATAGTAGTATTGTATTAGTAGTGTAAAGTATAGAGGTAATTTACGCAGCTGTTAAGCGCAGCAGGCACCTATATAAATTAGCTAAAGTGCACTTATAGTATACTACTATTAAACTTACCTTAGTGTAGCTACCTTAATTTCCCTTTATATAATACTTATAGCAGTAGTGCTTAGGCTTCTTGTAGTTCTTCTTCTGCTTTATAATGTTCTATACGCAGCGCAGGCAAGTCTCTACTATAGCAACGTAGTCTACACGCTTATTAGTATTAGGAAATATAAATAGCTGTTAGTTTTAAAGGTAAGACTTCTTAATAAACTTAGGGTTAGGATAGTAAACTATAGTAGGAGTAAGGAGCGTGTAAGAAACGCGCGTAAAAGTATTATTATTATAGTATTAAGGAAGAGTAAAGGGAAGAGGTTTTACTACCTACTAGGCTACTAAGCTAAAAATTAGGTAACAGTGCGTATAGCAATGCTTTTACCTTAAATTATAACAAATATAAGGCGTATCTATAATAATTATAATACGTAGGCACTACGCACAAAGCACGCCTATAGGAAGCCCTAACTACCTACCTATAGACACTCTTTTTCCTCCCTTTAAGGCAAGGTTTTTATTAAGGCTGTTTAAGGTTGCTGCTAGGGATAGTAGCTAGAGGGGTAGGTTCTATAACAACCTGCAATAGAATTGTTTAGTATTGTAGTGTTCTAGAGCTATCCTTAGTTAGTATTAGTCTTGCCTTTAGCAAAGCTGCGCAAAACCCACGTTGCTTACTATCTTTAGAAGAGATAAGTATTATTCTTGTTATTAAATATACCTATAGCTATCCCTCTACTATCTATCCCTAGTGTATAGCAAGTACTATTGCCTATAACTAGAACCTTACACCCTCTTAGTCTAGAGTCTATTCTACTAAATCTATTAGGTTTAACTAATAAAGCTAGCTAGTCCAGGACGTCCTAGGAAACCTTAAAATACTTAAGGACTTTCTATTTTAACTAGCTTAGTTAATAAGTTAGTAGAACTAAACCTAGGATAGCGTCTAGCTGCTTATATACTAGACTAAAGTAGTACATCCTCCTATTGCTTTTATAGTTGTAGTAGTAGCTACACTATCCTATCCTAACTAGGGCCTAGTAGAGCTTATAGTTTTAAGATTTGTAATTTAGTTTGTTGCATATAGTACAGGAACTGTTGTACTATTAGCCTTAGTAGTATAAAACACCTCTATTAGGATCTATATTCCTCTGGGAACAGGAGACAAATAACCTATTATTACGTTCTAAGACTTTGCCTACCTTAGTAGCGTCTGCTACAAAGTAGGTATAGTTAGTTAGGTTACGTAGGATTTCCTTAATCCTATTATTAGAATTTATAAGAGAGCTAACCTTAGTAAGAGATAGTTTCTAACTATCTATAGCCTTTACAGGCTTATTAGCACTTTTATCTACCCCTAGAGGCAGGGACTTTCTAGACACTGTCTTACTCTCTACAAGATATCTCTTAGCCTAGTCTACTATGTTATAGTAATCTACTAGGTTTCTAGTGCTATTTATTATACGTCTTACTTCCTTAGTCTAGCTATTATCCTTTATTAGTAACAAATCTTAGAGACCCTATTATTGTTCCTAGACTCTTTTAATAAATTAATATATTAGTTCTAACTTAAATAAAGATTAATCTTTTATTGCTAGGCTGTTTAGCATATTAAATAGGACTAGATCCTTATCTTCCTTAGGGAGGCCTAGGAAGAAGAGGTAACCCTCCTTAAGGGTTAAGATTTGTTTATTCTTCTAGTAGGTATTACTGTACACTACAAAGTTAGTGTAGTAGTTAGAGAGTCCTAGAAAATATTAAGCAGTCTCTTGCACATATGTCTCTATAAAAGCTTAGGTACCTATTTTCTAGGAGGTGTCCTAGTCTCTCTAATGTTCTTTTATAGCTAGTTGTAGTTTAATCTAGTCTCCCTCTAAGAATAGCTTTAACCTCTTTATAAATCTTTAATAGTAACTTTTATAGTAGTTAGGAAGGACTCTAACCTTTTACTAGTCTGTAAGACCTCTATTGTTTACTATTTAATTAAAGTTATCTAGGAATTTAGAGACCTCTTCTCTATTAAATAGGAGGTAATTAGCTCTTCCTCTTATAGGAACTAGGACCCTATCTTATAATTAACTATCCTAAGACAGGTTACTAAGGCAGGACCCCTTAGGAGTTCTGTTAGTTCCTAAGAGCAAAGAGATATATATAGACATAGTTTAAATATAGTAATAGTATTAGTTCTTAGGGTGCTTTTTTATTTTCTTTCTTCTTATTTTTTTCTTAGTTCTTAGAGTTTTGTGTGCTCTTATAGAGCGTTGTTTCCTAGGAGTATAAGCCCTAGGCTAGGACCCTGTTAGCTAATAATATATTTAGCTAATAGTATAGCAGAAGAATTGTTTAGTATATCTATATAATCCTAAGATAGAAATAGCTATCTTGTATTGCTAGATAGCTATCTAGCAATTCTAGAGGTATAGTTTCTTTTTATAGTTAAAATAATGCCTACTGTTAATACTAGCGTTTTGTAATAGAGCTTGCAGGACTATACTTAAGTAATTAATTAATTTAATTAGTATCTATTTTTCTATATAGAATGTGTTGCTTAAATATAAATAAAATGTGTAGGTTACATAATCTTGCTTAACAAGCGTTTAGCTAGCATTAGGGCTACTTAGAACTAGCGTTGCTAGGGTAGAGCAGCTTAACTAAATTAGCACGCTCTATTAGAAAATAAGCTACGTATGTAACTCTACGCGCTTAGTTGCATAATATACCCCCTAGTTAATCCTATATTAGAAATAACTAAACTAGAAGTGTGCCCTTAGTAATTATAGAGCTCTAATCTTAGATTTTTATATTTCTCTAGATATCTAAGATTACTACGCGCCTACAGCTTACTCTAGGTACTCTTCCTTTTAAGAGACCTCTCTAATTTTTAGGCTACTTTTATAAGTAGTCTATTACTAGTTTAGGCACTTATTTTTATTAGCTAAATTTCTAAGCCTATAGCTAGCTATTAAGCTACTTAGTTATAGTTAAGGTAAGTACTTCTTAGGTTAAGTACTTCTAGGTAGTAAGAGTAAGCGTAAGGACTATAGTCTAGCAGCTTTACCTTTACTAACCTAGTTACTTCCCTATATAAGTGTTCTACCTACTTAGTTTCTCTATTTCTCTAGTTATATCTATTAATATACCTATAAGTATACTAAATTATTTTCTGCGTACCTAAGTACTCTCTAGCTAATTATTTCTAGCTTCTTAATTTGTTAAGAGCTTTATTATTAGACGTTATCTAACTAATCTTGCTATTAACATTTTCCTAGCTCTTTTCTAGAGGTTTTACTAACTTAGGTATAGAAATAGACTAAAACCTAGCGCTACACGCGCACTACTACTACCTCTACTGCCTAAGCTACTGCCTAAGCTGGCTAGCTGCTAGCTACCTGCTCGCCCTTGCCTGCGCCTGCCCCTATGCCTACGCCTGCCCCCTTGCCTAAGCCTAAGCCTATAGCTGTGGCTTTGCCTGCTCCTTTAGCAGTTGCTCCTGCCACTGCTGCTATAGCTGCTGCCACTGCTGCTGCCTACGCTGCTGCGCTGCTGCTGCCGCCTGTGCCCACGCCTGCGCCCCCTACCCCTATCTTAGGCGCTCTAGTGCCTAGTGCGCGTAGGTTAATTCCCTGCGTGTACTATGTAGAAGTGCTGCTAGTAAGTAGCTTAGTTGTGCTGTACGTTAATAACGCTGCTACTAGCTGCTATAGCAAGCGCTGCTAGCGTTGTGCCTTTAGGCACTCCTGCTGCCTGCTCCCCCTACCCTTAAGCTGCTTAGGCTAGAACTAGTAGAGGAGCTTACTTCCTCTAGCAGAGTAACAACTTTAGTAAGTAACTTAGTTTTTAGTAGATAATAGTAGCTAATAAGCGTTTAGTAGGCTACTAACCTATGCACTGCTATCTAGGTAGTAAAGGGCCTGCTTGCAGATAGGTATAAATTTTAAGTACCTATTTATAAGTCGGTTCTTTAAGGCTTATAGGGAGAGGGTTATCCTCTCTACCTATAGTTAATTTGTTTTTGTAAGCTTCTTAGCTGTTAGGCATGTGTATAAAAGAGCTGCTACTAGTAGTCTAGAGAGACTTATACCTATTTAAGGAGGGGGTTGTCCTCCCTAGTAATTTAAAGATCTTCTCTTTCTCTATTAACCTGCTCTTTTCCTATAACTAAGCTCTGTAAGTTTAAATGTAACAAAAAGTGCTTATAAGCTTGTCTAGGAAGCGCTTTTGTAAGGCTGTTAGCTAGCATCTTACTTATTTTAAGGTAGGTTACTTAGAGGTTTCCCTTAGCGTACTCTTGTTTTAACTATATATTTTAGATATCTATATAGCGCAGCTAGGTAGTAAGCTACTTACTCTCTTTAACTACTAGTTAGATAGTTTATTAGTTATTATAGAAAATCTCCTACAGCACCCTTAAGTCTAGCTAAAGTTCTCCTAGGAATTGTTTTAGAGCTACTAACTCTTTAGCTACATGCTCTAAAGCGAGTAATTTAGCCTTAGTAGTAGAGGTAGCTACTATTAACTGCTGTGCAGCTTTCTAGATAATTAGACTGCTAAAGAGCTGTACAATATACCCCTAGGAAGATTAACAGGACTCTCTATTGTTAGCAAATAAGGCGTCTCTATATATAAGCAGATAACTGCCTTTGTAAGCGCTATACCTTATATGTTATAGGTATTCCTCCTAAGGGCTACTAGCTAGACCCTAGGACAACCTTAGGGCTAGGCAGGAGACCTACAGACTACATGTATATAACCCTCCTAAACGCCTTAGGGCTTACACCCTAAGGATTCGTCTTATATCTATCTATCTATCTACTATTTGTCCTATCTCTAAACGCCTGCCTATAGTGCCCTTACAATTCAAATCCTTTATACTCCTTCTTAGAACAGACAGTTAATTTAGAGTAGTAGTTGAATTTTTTAACCCTACTAAAATAGCTAGAGGAAAACACGTCCTCTGCAACACAACAATAGAGCTAGAGGAAAACTCTTGTTAGCTAAGCCCTAGTATTAAACTAGGCTAGCTCTGTTACACTCCTGCTAAAGTCCTAAGCACAAGGGGCAGTACTCTAGTAGATTCTGCAGTAACGCCTACTCTATTGCAGCAGAATGCAACTCTAGCAGATATAGTAACTTAGGCAGCTACTATAGGAGCAAACCAGGTGCCTGTAGGAGAACTAACTCCTACAATTAGGTACTAAAATCTAGTACAATAAGCCCTCCTCGCCCTTAACGCAGCTAAGCTCGCTAGGGCATTAGAAGTAGAGCTTAGCATCTAATAAAAGTAATTTAATTAGGCTGTATAGGTATAAGCCCTAGCATATAGTAGAATAATGTTAGTAACGCACTACCTAGCTTTTAATAAAGCTAGTAAAATTATAAGGGTGTTAACTAACATCTAACTAAAACCTAAACTAGGTGTAGAAAACTATGCCCTAACGCCCTAGCAGGTAGACTAGTAGGCTAAGGACATTAACACTACTTTTTAGTACTCCTAGGTGCTTAACAACTTAATTACTAGGACGTACTAGGCTATAGGAACTATCTAGTATAGCATCTATTAGGAACTTATCTAGTCCTGTATTAATAAGGGGTTAATCTAAACCTAGGCTAACCTCTGCGCAGAGGAGGAGAAACTAGTATAGGACCCTATCCTAACTAAATATAAGAACTTCTCTAAACTATTTAACATAGAATAGTAAGAGAGAGACTCTATTAATGCCTTTCTAATAAAGCTTAACTATTAGGAGTCTGTCCTGCCTTAGAGCTTCTTTAAGTTTAATAATAGCAGTAAAGACTATAAGTTTAAAATTATATTTATATAGGTAAAGACTCTACTAGCCTTCTAGCGCAAAATCTAGCGTAGTAGCAGTCTAGAACATATACAGCTTTAGCCTAACTTTAAACAGACCCTTTAGAACGCAGAAGCAGCTAGCAACACTAAGGCAAACCTACAAAGTCTTAACAGGCCAAAACGCCCTACCTATTTGCTACTGCATAACAAACTAAAAAGGCGTAACAAAGACCTAGCCTACTCCTAGGACTAATCTAAGAGCGCTCTAGTAGAAGACTAACTAAAGGGCTATAATAACTAGCAGTACCCTAAGGACTAAGACTATTAGAACGCTTATTAGAAATCCTAGGGTAATAAGTTATATAGCACCTAAGGGGGTAATAAGTCTAAACTAATACTAGACAAGGGAAACGCAAAGCCCTAGTTGCTAACCTTTCCTAACTACAGCTAGGGCTAGAAACCTAGGGTAAATAAACCTGTATTGCAGTTATAGTAGGCCTACACAGACATAATAATGCCCTAGTACAGCTCTAAGGCCTCTACAACTCTAGGGCTAAAATCAACCTTATAAGTTAAGCAGTTGTTAACTAACTAAAGTTAGAACATGCACTATTCTATTAGAAGCCTATAGCGTTATTCCTAGACAATAACTAGCTAAACATTTAAAGACCTTACAATCTTACTATAGACTGTAAAGCACCAGTCTCTGAAAAGTGTCACACCCCAATTTACCTCTAACTCAGCTCCTTTACGTTTCTGTTCCTGCCTGTAACTTAGTTATAGCATTCCGAACTTCCCTGTATTCTAGCAGTATAAAGGCACAAGGAGAATTATCTGTAGATAGATAGTTTTTAAGTATTCTTCGTACAAGACCTATAGGAATAGAATTGTCTCTGTGTTACCTATCCTAGTGCTCCTATACACCTTGTAGCAGATACACACGTATTCTAGAGCTTTCTATTATCCTGTGTTGTTACATTATACTTAAAAACTTATCCTAGCCAGTAACAGCCTCTAAATAATATTATAAGTTTGTTTAGTTATTGTGTACCAAGCAGATTTGGACCCCTTTTAGTTACAAACTATACAGGTCCTAATTATTGTCTATCTAACAGTTAGGATTCTAGAGACCTCCTAACAACTAAAGCCTTTAGGTTTAGAACTTCCTGCAACTTACTGCTCTAGGATTACTTTAGAAAAGTTGCGTTAGATTGCGCCAAGATAAAGACTTAGAGATTATTAATAACCTACCTAAATTAGATCACTACTAATGTTAGGCACTACTAACCCTGGTTCAAAGGAACCTATTAGACAATCTACTTAAGGACAGGCAACAGCGCCTGCTAAGGGATTAACTAACACCTAGACGCTTAGCAAGAGCGATACTAAATTAGACTTAGAACAGGTAAATCTTTATAAGTTAGTTAACTAACTAAGGGCTGAAGTAGCCTAGCTTTAGGCCTAATCCCTTCCCTATAAAGATGTACCTGTGCCTACTACAGAGTCTCCCCTTATTTAATCTTAGCAACCTCCTGAAAGGTTCTAGTCTAAGACCCTAGTCTACTACCCTAGGCTTAGTGAACGCACACTAGCTATCAACAAATTAAGTAATAGAAAAGACCCTACTTTCAGACAGTAGCAAGCCTTAATTTAGGACTAACTTAACATTAATTTAGATTACTATCCTACGGAACAAGCTCGTATAGCTCTAGTATAGGGATATACTTCTAGGCTCGCTAAGGAATACCTAGAGCCCTAATACTTGTCTTGTGAAACAGACTAGTTCTAGAGCGCAGAGGAAATAATAACGCTTCTCTGCTCCTACTTTATTACAGGGAATAAGAGAGCTAAAAGTCAGGCTGTTTTTAATTAACTCTAAATAGGAAAAGATGACACGTTTCTACTTTTTAAAGCGCGCTTCCTAAGTGCTGCTATCTAGGGACAAGTACCTAAGTTGGAATAGTTTTACTACATGTAGACAAAGGTTACCCCTGCCCTCTAAAGTCCTAACCTAGGATTTAAGAGGCAGTAGGATAACTTGTTTGAACTTATAGTAGAGCATCTTACAGCGTATAATATAGAAAGAAAACAACATCCTAGTTATGCCCTACCTAATACCTTACTGCCTTAGACCTAACCCTAAACTATTAACAATCAGCATTAGACTAACAACCTACCTCTAAATTAGCCTACACCTGGCATTTGGAAACCTCCTATATCTACTCCTACTCTAGCACCTAGGACTACACTGTCCCAAGCCACACCCGTAAGAGAGCTGACCCTAGGCAACTGCTACAACTGTAGCAAGACAGGTTACTTTGCAAAAGATTGCCCTAGTCCCTAGGTACAAGAAATCTAAGTAGATATAGAGGAATATGTTAATGCTAAAGAAGATTTTAAAGAGGAACTAATACCTAAGGGAAACAGCCCCGCCTAGGAGGATAACTTTACCTAGGCCTAAACTAATATAACCTATCTAACCTCTCTTTATCTTATTTGTTTAGTAGCCCCTATTTCCTTGCTTCTTCTATTCTATTAAACTAAGGGCTAGGCGTACGACTTAACTCCTTAGTTAATACTAGTGCCTAAGGATTTTTATTTTTAAATTCTAACATCGCTACTTTAGTGTCTGCTGCACTTAGGACTCCTATCTAAAGGTTGCCCTTTAAGGTCTAAGTTAAAGGATTCTAGGATTAGATTACGACCCTAGTAAACTAGTATATTTAGTTGCACTTAACTATTAATAGGCGTAAGATACGCAACTGCCCCTTTGTTATTGTTAATCTAGGATCCTAGGAATGCATTATTAGAATTAAATAGTTAAAACGTTTTAAACTCTAACTTAATACAGAGCAATCTTAGCTTATATAGCTAGTAAGGTACCCTAGGTTGTACGACCCTGCCCCTCTATTAATAATAACCCTACATTAACCTTTGCTATAAGCCTACGTCCTACAAGACGTACAACAAAGGGACAACCTATAGGAAGCTGCAGAGTACTAACGTCGCTAAAGTCTAAATTACTTAATACATTGTATAAGAGGTGTTATTTAATTGCTAAAATGCCGTTCCTTACTAACGATCCTGACCTAAAAGCCTCTAACTTGCTACCTCCTAGGGAGGCGCGCATTTCCTTACTTTCATTAAATGCTTTTCACTTTTCTATAAAAAAACTATAGAACAAATTTTTTACTACTAGTCTATACAAGATTAATCGCGTTATTAACTACTGTTGTACCTAAGACGACCCTAAGAACGCTTAGCTGCTTAACAAACAATTGCTAGACAAATATGTTTAATATGCTAATGTGTTCAGCAAAATAGAAGCTAAAACCCTTCTAGAACACTGCCCCTACAACTACAAAATTATATTAGAGGGCTAATTGCTAAATTCCTACTTGCCCTTGTATAAATAAAATCTTAAGGAACTTAAAGCTACTAAAAAGTTTGTGCAAGACTAACTACGGCACAGCTAGATTAAACACAGTTAGAGCCCCTTTGCGTTGCCTATACTCTATGTTTAAAAACCAAATAGGAATTTGCGCATTTGTGTTAACTATTGTAAACTTAACGCCCTTACAAGAAAGGACTCCTATCTAATACTGCGCATAGACAAATTGTTAGCACAACTGTCTAAGGCTAAGGTATTTACTAAATTTAACATCTAGAATGCCTTTAATTAAATTTGTATAGATCCTGCCTCTAAGGAGTACACCACGTTCTGTACACGTTACAGTAGTTACAAGTGCAAGGTTCTACCCTTTAGGCTATGTAATGGACCAGCCACTTATTAACAATATATAAATAATGTTCTTATTAAATATCTAGACAACTTCTGTATCGCATATCTAGATAACATCCTTATCTACTCTAAAGACCTTGTAACCTACAAACAACATGTCAAGCTAGTACTTAATTAACTCTGTATTGCTAGATTACAAGTAGACATTAAGAAGAGCAAGTTCCACGTTACCTGTACTAAGTACTTAGGTTACATCCTAACTAACAAAGGAATTGAAGTGGACTCTAAGAAGGTACAAGCCCTTAGGAACTAGATCCCTCCTACTACTGTTACTGGTGTGAAATCGTTCCTAGGCTTCACTAGGTTTTACTAACAATTTGTACCTGAATTCTCTTGCGTGGCTAAGCCCCTTATCGCCTTATAAAGCCTAGTAAATCTATTTAAATAGACTGCTTAATGCTAATCTAGTTTTGAAAACCTAAAGGAAGCCTTGTTGTCTATCCTAACTCTATGCTATTTTGATCCTAACTACAATACAAAGATTAAAACTAACGCCTCTAATAGAGTTGTTGCTAGGGTTTTGTTACAGCAGCACCCTAATAACAAGTAGTACCCTATAGCATTCTATAGCTAAGTACTCTCTAGAGCTGAACTTAATTAGGAAATACATAATAAGGAGTTGTTTGCGATTTTATAAGCCTTTAATAAGTAGAGAGCTAAACTTACCTTAGTTACAAAACAGATCTAAGTCTACTCTAATTATTAATCCCTAGAGTACTTTATAACAACTAAAATCTTAAATGCTTAACAAGCACAATAGGCAGAAGCTCTAGCTCTGTTTAACTTTAAGATTGAATACACGCTAGGCAAGAACAATAAGCGTGCTAATATCCTAAGTTGCTAAGAACAGGATCTTGCAAATCTAAAGTCTGCTTAAGAAGATAATTAGTCCTAAGTCCTACTAGGTCCACAGCAGTTACACAACTAGATTAATTCTAATTTAGCTCAGACATATCTAGCTAAGACTAACCTAGTTGTAGCTACTATCCGCTTAGTACAGCCTATTATAAAACTAGATTCCTTAGAACTAATTAAGGCGTTGATACAAGAAAACTAGAAATCTTTTAGACAAGAATAACTGTCGTTGCTATCTCTGTATTAGATCCAAAACAGACTCCTTCTCTACTATAATCAACTCTATGTCCCTGCTAACTTAACCCTATGCACACGCCTAATTAAGGAAGCCTATAACTAACTATCAACTGCTCACCCTAGTGCCAAGAAGACCTACCAACTGCTATTACAACAGTATCACTAGAAAGGTATAAGTGCTACATGTAAAAGATATGTCTGAAACTGCATCCTATGTCGCTGAGGCCATCTAAGACAGACCTAACTCTGTGGGTACTTGCATCCCTTGCTAATACCTAATAAACTAATGCAATATTTATGCATTAATTTTAAGGATTTTCCTAAGGACAAAGCTAGGTATAACTAGATTATAGTTATTATTAATTGCCTAACCAAACAAGCTATTACAATCCTATGCTATAAAACAATTACAGCACGTAGGATAGCAAACTTGTTTATATAATAGGTGTATTGGTTTAGACACACCCCTAAGTTAATAGTAAGCAATAGGGGCCCCTAGTTTATCTCTACTTTCTAGACAGAATTCTGTTGAATTATAGGTGTAAAAGTCAAGCTATCTACTACCTATTACAAGGAAACTAATAGTTAAACAGAGATTATAAACAAGTATATAGACTAACAGCTCCGTCCCTTTGTCTCGTACTATTAGGATAACTAGTCTAAACTCCTACTAATTATAGATCGTGCCTAACTCACTCTGCTACATTCCTTAATTGGAATATCACCTTACTAAGTAATTTATAGTAGCCAACCTAAACAGAGCTAGAGTTAGAAAGGAGCTGATATGGCAGTGACCCCTGTGGAACAACTCAACCACAAGGAGGCCTTAGCATTAGCGACCTGTATGCACAACGCCTAGAAGGTAGCTAAGGAGAATATAGAGAAAGCCTAAGACTGCATGCGCTCTGCAGTTAACGCTTATTGCAACCTAGTTAACTAGACTGTAGGTAACAAAGTGTACCTTTCTACTAAAAACTTAACAAGTAAGCAACTAAGCTGAAAGCTATCTAACAAGTAGGAAGGTCCCTTCAAGGTCCTAGAACAGGTTAGTTACTTATATCGCTTAAAACTTCCCCCTGGTTTAAAAATACACAACGTATTTGCACCTAACGTTCTGTGTAAGGATCTAGATAACCTGTTGCCTAGTTAGGAAGCTCTAAAACCCGCAGGTATTCCTATTCAAGGAGTAGAGGAATAGGAGGTCTAAGAAATCCTGGCTAGTAGGTTAGTCTGCTGTAGTCTCAAGTACCGTGTAAGCTAGGTTAGCTATAACCTAGACCTAACTTAGTATCCTGCGAAAAACTTTACAGGAGCACCCTATAAGCTAAAGGCGTATCACAACAAGTACCTAGAGCAGCCTAGTCTACTAAAGGCATTAAACGAATAGATTACAGCATAGGAAGAAGGTTAAGAATTGTAGGGCAAATAAAGACATTATAATTCAGAAAAGGACAAAGGAAATCTATTAACTCTAAAACGCCTCTAACTGCGTTTATACAATAGATAATAATAAAAGAAATCCTCCTTACTGTACAGCTAGAGAAACCCTTTTTTTTTAAGGGTTCTTAATGTTACTTATCTCCTTAGAGCTACTATTGTTAGTTTTATCCAACAACCTAGGAGCACCTTTTTTTTAGGTGCTGGAAGCAGAGCCAGCTTCACTAACTTACCTCTAACTCTAGAGCTACAAAGGGCTATTTCCTGTCGCAGCTTAATAACCTCCCTAGTCAACACTAACAAACCCTCCACCATCTCCTCTATCACCCAGCCCTGCGCTGTACTAGCGTGGTACTAATGCAGCAACACGTTATTAGCGGTAACTCCCTTAAGCTGCGCAGTCGCTACCTGCACCACACTCGCCAGAGCTATCGCTAATGCTATAAGGCTACGCCATGCCTCTAGTGCTGCCTCTGTTACCTCCTCTGCTGCCTCTCCCGCCGCCTTACCCCTAGATTCCTCCTCCTACATAACAAGGTTGTTATAAAAAGTAGCATACTTAGGACTAACGTAAATTAGAACCTATAACTATCAGTATTAGTTAGAGATCAGGAGTAAAGAAAAGTCTAGTTACTAGATAACACTTCTTATTTTAAAGTGTGTAATAAGCACACTTTAACAACAACGCCTTATTAAAGGCGTAGTCTACCTTCCTCCCCTTGCAAAGGCCTGAATTAAACAAAGGCAAATAACCTAATAGGCTACTGCAAGAGCTCTAGGCGGGACTAGTATTAGCATAGTAACTAATTAACAAGCCTAGGAGCATTAGCATAGGAACAATTAAAAGAGCGTAGGGATACTTACAGCAAGAAATAGTGTCTGTTAGAGTTAGGAAAGGTGTAAGGATTAATTGTTTATATACCTACGCAACGCGTCCTAGAAATTAGATATAACAATAACAGCAAACCTGTTTCCCTCTAATTAAGTTATAATATAGCTTGTTGTCACGTTAGATTTAGGCAGCAGAGTTAATAAATAAAAAAAAAGTTGTCTTTACTTTAGATGAAAACAACAACAAAACACTAAAACAATAACCTAAGTTAACTAAAAACCTAGAACAGACGCTGAATTAACGCACTAACGCTACAGGATAACGACTGTTATTACTTACGCGTATCTAGGACAATCTGCCTACACAGGAGGGGGTAGTGTAAAGCACCAGTCTCTAAAAAGTGTCACACCCTAATTTACCTCTAACTTAGCTCCTTTACGTTTCTGTTCCTGCCCGTAACTTAGTTATAGCATTCTAAACTTCCCTGTATTCTAGCAGTATAAAGGCACAAGGAGAATTATCTGTAGATAGATAGTTTTTGAGTATTCTTTGTACAAGACCTATAGGAATAGAATTGTCTCTGTGTTACCTATCCTAGTGCTCCTATACACCTTGTAGCGGATACACACGCATTCTAGAGCTTTCTATCATCCTGTGTCGTTACATAGACTGCACAGACAGTAATAGTACTACTAAAACTATAGGACCTAAAGTCTTCTAGTCTGCTAACTTTATTAGTTACAACCTTGTCCTAGGTTACCTATAGCTTGCAGAAGTAGACCTCTATATCTAATTCTCTATAGGTAAGTACAGCTGGTTTAACAATAATACAGAATAAGTGTAGGTCTATAAGGCTAAAACCCTCTTTAAAGATATGCAACTAGGTAAGCAAGCGTACTTACTCTACCTAGGAAACCTAGCGTACTAAGTACCCCTAGGGACTAAAGATGTGTTCCTACAGGAACTGCGTTAGGATAAGGCTAGGCACAACTAGCCCTTAGGTCCTAATAGTAATATAGTTGCTAATAAAGAATATTTTGCAAAATATAGAATCCTCTAGCTAAGGAATAAGATAATTAATATAATTAAGCATCTTAAGCACTGTGTATCTTAGTACCTAGACCTAGCATAGCTACCTTAGGAAGCTAGTTAACAGATAGTAGCAAGCATATATAAAGGGAACCCTAGTTAGGCTAAACTACCTCTAGGTACTGCCTGTATCCTCCCTAACTATAAGTTAGACAAGGATACCCTATGTATACTACCTAATAAAGACAAGCTAGATCTAGAAGAACTAAAATTTGTTCCTAAGAAACTACACTATAAGTAGCTTGCCTTTAGCAAATATTAGACTAGCGTACTCTACCTATATAGGGAGTATAACTATATAATTAAGATTAAGGAGGGGGCATGTATACTAAACCTCCTAATCTACAACCTGTTATAATGTAAGCTAGATATCCTTTAGGAATACCTTAGCACAGCATAGGAGAAAGGCTAGATCTGTCCTAGTAAGTTACCTATAGGGGCACTAATCCTATTTGTACCTAAAGTAGACAGTACCTTACAGCTCTACATAGACTACTAGGGCCTAAATAAAGTTATAGTTAAGAACTGCTATCCTATCCTACTTGTTAGTAAGATATTAGATTAACTCTTAAATGTAGCAATCTTCTTAAAGCTAGATCTACGCAATGCCTACTATAGGCTCTAGATTAAGGAAGGCAATAAGTAGAAAACTGCATTTAAAACCTAGTATAGGCACTTTAAGTACCTAGTAATGCTGTTTAGACTAGCAAACGCCCTAGCAACGTTCTAGTCCTACATTTATAGAGCCCTTAGAGGCCTGTTAGACTGCACTTGCGTAGTCTACCTAGACAACATCCTAATCTACTCTAAATATAAGGAGGATTACAATACTTACGTTAAGGAGGTCTTAGACTACCTTGTTAAATAGGGTTTATTTTGCAAGGCAAGTAAATGCAAATTCTTAACTAAATTAGTTAAGTTTCTAGGCTTTATAGTAACCCCTAGGGGCGTTGTTATAGACCTAACGCATGTATAAACTATATAAGAGTAGCCTAAACCTAAGGGTTTTAAGGATATCTAGCAGTTCCTAGGCTTTGCAAACTTCTACTAGCAGCTTATCTACAACTATTCTAGTATTGTACGCCTACTAGTAGACTATATAACAGCTGCCTAGAACCTAGTATTAGCCCCTAAGGGTTCTAATCTAAAGAAGGGGGAAGAGACTAGTAAAAAGCTGTAAGGGACTAACAAAATAGTACAAACTATAGAGTTAGCCTAAAGAGGTACGCTAGGCCTTCTATACAATTTAGAAGAAGTTTATAGAGGCACCTATGCTTTAACACTTTAACCTAACTAAACTAATTATAGTAGTTACTAACGCCTTAGACTTTGCTATAGCTACTATCTTGCTATAACCTTAGACAACTAAACTAGTAACAGAATGTTACTAGAAACTAGTAGTATTCTAGAGTTAAAAGTTTTAGGGTCTATCTATCTAATAGCACACTTATAATAAGGAACTATCTGCAATTATTAAAGCGTTTAGGTAGTAGCAACACTACCTTAAGCACGCTCTGTTAACAATCTAGGTACTCTCTAATTATAATAACCTAAGATACTTTATAACAATAAAGGAACTCTTACCTAAGCAAGCTTGCTAGGTAGAGGAATAAGTAAGGTTTAACTTTAAAGTTAAGTATAAGCTAGGACCTAAGAATATAGCTAACAGCCTATTAAGGTGTCTAGATTACGCGTAGGGACTTGTAATTAGGGAAGGACAAGCACTCTGCAACGCGATGCTACCTACCCTCTAATAGAAGCCTTAGATCTAGACTCTCTAGGCGTCTAGGGCTTACAACACTAAACAGGTAGTGTATAGTGTAGGCAACTATAAGGAGGCAATAACAGACGCTATAATAACCTCTAAGACTGCCTCTATAGAATTCTGCTAATATGTTAGTTATAGGGATACGTCTCCTGCAGCTCTTAACTACCCTTCTATAAGCTATAGCTAGGGTTAAACTAATTAATCTAAAGCTTAGGGGAAGACTAAGAGAAACGTCCTAAGGGCTCTCCTTTATAGCCTAGGTAGAGTAATTAGCTCTCCTATATATCTTGCAAACAAAGCTGCGCAAGATAAAACTACATATATACTAGTAACCCTAGACTGCCTTATTAATTATATTAGGCAGACTTAGGAGCGTAATAAGGCCTATACTACTTATAAGTTGCTAACACGTTAGAAGGAGGGCAGAGCAGCTAAGGGCTAACTATACTAGGAATCTAACCTAAATAGAGTCCTGCGCAGGAGTAGGAAAGTGTAGATTCCTAATAACAGAACGCTCTGCTAAACAATCCTATTAAAGAACTATAATAACCCTATAGGAGGCTATTATAGGACTAAGAAAACTGCTTAGGTGTTAAAACAGAAGTACTATTAGCTATAGTTAACTAAGGACGTACATAAGTACATCTATAGGTGCCTAGCGTGTTAGTTAAACAAGATCTGTTAGTATAAACTATAGGGACTACTTGTGCTACTGCTAGTACCTAATATAGCCTAGCAGCACTACTTACTTAACTTTGTAACAGACTTACCTAAGTTAAGGGATAATTATAGGAATAAGTTTAACTTAATCCTAGTATTAGTAGACTAATTTAGTAAGTATGTCTAGTATATACCTGTTACTAAAACAATAACAGCCTAGCGTGTAGCTAAGCTACTCTTAAAACAGTGCTTCCTAAAATACAGTCCTCCTAACACCCTACTATTAGATAGGGGATCTATGTTTACTAGCTAATTCTAGTCTAACATATACTACTACCTTAAAATAGACTACTAGCTAAGTACTACATTCTACCCTTAAACTAACAGCTAAACTAAACGCCTAAACTAGGAGTTAGAAACATACCTGCGTATATACATAAACTACAATTAGGATAACTAGGTAGATCTATTACTATACATAGAGTATGCCTACAACTCTAAGTGTTACTCTGTATATAGGGAATTACCTATTAAAGTTGCCTACAGGACTAACCTAAAGGGATTTAACAGAGTACCTAATAAGCACTAGCTAAGGCAACTACTGCAGGTATAGGGAAAGGACGCAGCAGCCCTAGAGCTACGCTAGCAAGTCGCTGGCCGCCTAGAGCAGTAGCATAAGATGTAGGCTGCAGCAAAGGAAAGCCTAGAGTATGCTTAGAAAGGCATAACACGCTAGTACAACGCTAAGAAAATAGAGAAGCACTTTGCTATAGGCAATAAAGTAATTCTCTAGGCAAAGAACCTAGCTACAAATTATCCTTTAAAGAAGTTTAACGTAAGGTACTGTTAAAGTTATACTTTAAGCAAAGCTCGTAAGCACTAATTCTATTAGTTCTTAGGGATAAGTAATAGTTCTAGAACAGTAAGGGTAGACGCCTAGGTAAAACACCTAACAATAACTAGGGTAATAATAAGTAGTATAGAGGGGACTATCTAGCTTAAAGGTTAGGTTAAGATTCTAAAGACAAACTTAATTAATAAGGTTAAATACAAACTATAAGGGTTGTGTTCCTGTATACTATATACTAAGGAGATATACAATATACTTAGTAGAACTAATTAACTAATTAGACTAATTACTAATTACACTAAGCACTAATTACACTAATTATTGCTAAGCCTTCTAATTAGTTGTTACGTAACGTGCCCTAATTAAGGAGGAGGCATTATCCTGCCTTCTGCGTGTAATTGTCCCTACTAGTAATTCCTACTATGCTGTACTAGGGTGTAATACTTATTGCAACCCTTTGTGTTCTGTAGATTGTAACACTATCCCCCTTCTGTCTTAGCTTAGTCTCTTAAGCTGATTTATATAACGTTAGCCCTGCCTTGTTTAATAGTAAGTTGTTTAACAATGCCTAAACAACTATCTAAGTTAAGTATAGTCTGTTGTTACTGTCTATACAAATTTGTTAAGTCCTTTAGAAAAACTATATTTTAAAAGTGTTTAACTTATGTTAAATATTAGCGCGTATGTAAGGTCTACGTTTGTTTAGGAAAGTGTAGTAAGTGCCTAAAGTGTAGCTAGCGTTGCAACGTGCGTGTAACTTAGTTAGAGTTTATACAACTTGTAACAGAGAAAGAGAAGTTATAGGTGTAAATAAAAGAAAGTTATAAAGCGCAAAACAAAGCGCTTAAGGCCTTAGAAAAGGTGTTAGAAGAGTTGTAGGTTGCACGCACGCGCAAAGAGCAGTTATGTTAACAAATAGATTTGCTAGATTATTATACTAAGGAGGCAATATCTATAGAAGAGAGGAGTATAGCAGAACAAGAGTTAGGTAAGGGGACTATTACGTTTAATAGTTTGTCTAAGGGTATTACATTATTGCCTAGTACCTAGGGTGCCTTTAAGGACCTGCTGCTGGACTACTAGCTTAACCTAAACGTAGCAGTGCCTAATTAGTCTGCTTAAATTCCTTTAACTTCTACTAGTAGTTTGTAAGGTATGTAGCTAGTTCCTATGTGTTCTCTAAGTTAGGATATCCTAACTATTTAACTAGGTATTTAATGCTGCGTCCTTTCTTCTAATGTGTTATTATTTTTTTAACTTCCTACTTGTCCTAGCTATCTGCCTAGTAGTAAAAGTCTTTCTAGATTAGAGTTCTAGGGTTAGCTGGTTCTAACAAGCTTATGTAGAACACTAGATAGATCTTTGCATCCTTTAGTAGATTAAGTCTATAGTTAACTAAGCTTATCTGCTTAGAAATAAAAAAGGGTCTAACTTTAATGTAGTCTAGTTTTTTTATTAGTCTTTGTATGCGAAGGTTTTTTGTAAGGAGGTATACTTTATCCCCCTCTTTTAGCTAAGGTGCTGTTTTTCTTTTCTAGTTAACATAAGAAATTGCTTGTTCTTAAGCTTAGCTAATGTTTTCTAGCGATTTCTAATGTACTTCCTTTAGTTTTACTACTAAGGCAATTGCTAATTTAGTCTAAATAGTTGTATCTAAACTTCTAGTAAAGAGATTTAGGTGTCTCCTGTAATTTGCAAAGAACAGCGTTATACCTGTTGCTTCTAATAGTTTATTATTGTACGCAATCTAAGCTATAGGTAATAGCAAAACCTAGTTATTTTGTTGCTAGTTGCTGTTAATCTGTAGGTATGTTTCTATAGTCTAATTTGTTCTTTTAGTCTGTCTGTCTGTCTGCAGATAATAGGCTGTTAAAAGCTTCTTCTTAGTACTAATAGCTGCTAAGAGTGTAGTCTAGTAGTTTAACGTGAAGAGCTTGTCTTAATTGCTGATAATTAATTCTAGTATGCTGTAGTGTTAGATAACCTAGTCTAGGAACACTTGTGCAAGCTGCTCTGCAGTGTAGCTGTAACAAAATAGTATTATCTTAGCAGCTTTTGTAAATCTGTCTACTACAACAAAGATTAAGTTATAGGTGTAGTTAGTAATAGGGTCCTTAGAGATTAGTAATTAGGTAATAAAATCTATTATAATGTTTGTCTAGGGCGCTGTAGGCAGTTCTATAGCCTGTGCTTCTCTATACTTAGCATGTGTGCTATGCTTATTCTATTAGCACTATACACAGTTCTTAATAAACTTAGTAACCTTGTCTTTTATATTACTAAACTTGTAATGTTATTTAATAAGTTCTATTGTACGAGTTATTCTAGGGTGTCTATGTAGCAGGTTGTTGTAGTAACTAGCTATTATTTCTTCTTAAAGTTCCTCTAGTACTTGCAACAGGATGCGTTATTCCTACTAAACTTGTATTATATTGTTAAGTTATTGCAATAGTCCTAGAGATCTATTATTGTGAACTCCTAACACTGCAAACTAGTTTATTGTTTTTTCTCTAATAAGGTTATGTTAACAGCTAAGCGCATTAGCTCTACTATTGTCTTTGCCTAGTGTATACAATATCTTAAATTTGTATTGTCCTAGCATTTCTAACTAGCGTACTTGTTGTTAATTTAGGACCTTAGTAGTAGTAAAGTATACTAGGTTCTTGTAGTTAGTGTCGATAGTAAGTTCTAAGCAACTTTCTGTATACGCTCTCTAATATTCTAGGGCTAATATAATTGCAAGCAGTTCCTTGTTGTGTACGTTATATTATTTCTCTAGTTCTAAGAACTTACGTAAGTAGTACGTAATAGAGTGCTATAGTCTATCCTTTTCTTATGTAATACATACGCCTAATGCAAGATCTAAGGCATTAGTTTCTATGCATATTAGTTTACTACTAGTAAATGTAATTAACGTAGGTAGTGCAATACAGGCTTGCTTAAGTGCCTTAAATACATTATCTTGTTCTTTTTCCTACTTAAATAGCGTGTCCTTCTACGTAAGCTTTATTAGCAGAATTATAATCTTAGAGTAGTCCTTAATAAAGTGTTAGTTAAAGTTAACAAATCCTAAGAATTCCTAGATCTATTTAACTGTCTTTAGCGTTAGCTATAATTTAACTACTTCTACCTTTATTAGACTAATCTTAACTTAGTATTATCCTATAATATACCCTAAGAATTTAACTTCTTTTTAGTGCTAGTTACACTTTTTAGGTTTTAGTTATAGATCTACCCTTTTTAGGTATTCTAGCACTTTAGTTACGTGTTAAATGTGCTCTTCTAGTGTCTTTAAGTACACTAGGATGTTGTCTAAATATGCTACTACTGTCCTGTTAAGGTGTGCCCTAAGGATGTTATTAACTAACTCCTAGCACGTAGCTAGTGCGTTTGTTAGACTAAACAGCATTATAAGGTACTTGTATAGTCTATATCTTGTTCTAAAGGCTGTTTTCTATTCTTCTCCTTCCTTTATATAGATAAGGTTATACGCTCCTCTTAAGTCTAACGCAGTAAAGTATTAAGCTCCTGCTAGCTAATCCTATAACTCTATAATGTTTAGGAGCAGGTAGTAGTTTTTAATAGTAATATTATTAAGCTTCCTAAAGTTAATGCAAGGTTGTAGCTTGCTATCCTTCTTTAGAATAAATATAATAGGGTACCCTACAGGTAATTCTAATTGTCTAATAAATCCCTTTTTAAGGTTCTCCTAAATGTACTTGCGCAGTACTTTAAGTTCCTTCTCTAATAACTAATATAGCCTCTTAAAAGTTAGGTTCTTTCCTTTCTAGAGCTTAATCTTATAATCCTAGGGTTTATGCTTTAGCAGGGCTTTTGCTGTAAGCTCTTCTTTAAATATCCTAGCGTACTGTCTATATATATCTAGGATAGCAGGAGGTACACTTTTCTTATCCTCCTTAACTCTTACTTAGGGACCTATAGGGTATTTAGCGTCTATAGAGTTAACTACTCTAACTTAGCTTGTCTTATTTGTTAAAGAGATATTATTAATCTCCTTCTTATCTACTAGCTGCAGTGTGCGCTGCGTAGGCTGCAATACCTTATTACTACAGGTACATTGCTTTAACAAGAGCTGTTCCTTCCTCTAGTTAATCTCTAGGTTATGCTTTTGTAACTAGGGTAGCCCTAATATAACATTGTACGTAGCTATTACAAAGACGTCTAAGGTTACTTCCTTATAGTGTCTATAGATGCTAAGTAGGACATTAGTTACTTTGTGTGTGATCTCTAATTCCTCTAGCATAGGTTCTCTATTAGCTACTTAGAGTAGATAGGGTTTATCCTTACGTTGCAGACGTAGTCTAGCTAGTACTACTGCCTGCAAAGAGATGTAGCTTAACTATGCTCCTAAGTCTAAGAGTGCCTACATCTTTACTCTACCTATTGTTATAGGGAGTTTAATTAGTTAGTAATTAGTCCTAATCTAATTAATAGATTAATCCCTAGCGCTCTTAAGCGCTATCCTAAAAAGAATTAGGCTATCCTCTAAACCTATTAGCCTGCTTTACTCCTTTGTAAGTTATGCAGCTAGGGTTAAGGTAGTGCTGCTATATCTAATTTATGCAGGTCCTATTTATTATTATTTGTTAGGCTCCTTTAGCTAATAACAAGCTATTTCTAGGGAAGTAGCAGTTAACGCGTTTGTTAATAAGGTGCATCTTGTAGGTGTTGTTTTTGCAGCGTGTCTAGGTTTTCTTATATAGCTTTTTCTATATAGGAAAGAATACGCTTCCTATTTTTTCTAATAGATAGATAGTGTATCCTTTGTTATAACACGTAGTAAATAATAGCACTCTATAGTGTAGATTTCTTAAGTCTATGTTATACTGCAGTGCACAGAACCTGTCTATATAGTATAGGTTTTCCTTAAATACCTGTTGTTTATGCTAGCGTAGGAATTCCTAGTAGTCTTTAATAAGTGTTATAAGGCATTATTCTTAATACTTGTAGTAAGCCTTATTGCACTAGTTCTCTAGTTCCTTGTTATCTTCTATGCTAGGAATAACAAGATTTTAGCGCATTTATACGTATACGTTGTCTAGCGTAGGTTATAGTTTCTAGTAGTTAAAGCTAGCCTATTGTGCGTTCCTACGTTTCTTACAGTATATTTGTTGTTTCTTAGGTAAATCTTATTTAAAGATCTTAGTGTTGTTTATTGTTGTAAGGCTATCCTAACATTGCTTAGCAATCTAGTTAAGGTTGTTCTCCTAACTCTTAACTTTACTATCTATTACTATTTGTTAGTATAGCGTAGGTGCGCGTAATTAGCGCTTATAACAAGACTTAATATAGTCCTTATCCTTAGAACTAGACTCTAGGTCTTCTATAAGTTGTCCTATATCCTTAGTAATAACTTCCTATTTACTAGCATTAGCATCCTTAGCAGGCCTGCTAGTAAGCACGTTAAGCTGTCTAAAGACCTTGTTCTTCTAATAATAGTTGCGCGTAAAGTAGCCTAGTTTGCTACAGTTATAGCAGTCTTTTAACTTACTACTATTATTGTGCTTTCCCTTGTTCTTGTTGTTCTAGCAAGCTGGCAGGGCTCCTAGTCCTTTGTTTAGGTTAGAGAGATCTATAGCTGTAGGGCTATAGTAACTGCTGCGTGTGTTGTTATAGATACGTTGTCCTAAGTTAGGGTAATATTAGTTTCTACAGTTAAGATTATTGTGCTATTAGTTGCGTAGTGTAGTAGGTTTAACGTTTATAACCTGTACTTGCAGATTATCTTACAGTTCCTATTGCAACTTATAGATTTTAATATTAATTTTAATTAACGTGTTAATAAGGTTATTAAGGGTGTTAGTGCTTACGCCTGTGCGCATAAGTTCTTCCTTAATTTTTAGTTTAAGACCTTGCTTAAACATTATTATTAACACAGTATTGTCCTAGTTAGTGTTAGCAGCTAATTGTTAGAATTTAGCTGCATAGTTAGTAGCTAACTTAACTTGTTAAATGCGTTAGATTTTGCGTTGTGTAATAGTAGGCTTGTTAGATACGCTAAACACTAGCTTAATCTTAAGTTTAAATTAGTTAAAGTTGCTAACCTATTTGTCTACTTTATCTAGGGTGTTGCCTGTGTTATACTGTTAGATAAAGAGCTTAATCTACTTAAATGCGTTACTTTGTATGTAGCTAGCTACTAGAGTAACTTGCTTGTTCTTAGGTACTTTCTCTCCTTAAAAGAGGAAGAAGAGGTCCTATTACATAAGCTAGTTGTTAAGCTTACTACAATCTCTATAATAGAGGTTAGGTTTGTTAACGTTTATAACGCTAGACTCTATAGTGCTAACGTTATTTATGTCTATGTCTCTAACACTTAAGTTGCTAGGGGTAGCACGTGTTCCTAAGGTATTACTTATCTTAGGGGTGTTTAAAATGTTAAAGTTGTACTTTAAGCAAAGCTTGTAAGCACTAATTCTATTAGTTCTTAGGGATAAGTAATAGTTCTAGAATAGTAAGGGTAGACGCCTAGGTAAAACACCTAACAACAACTAGGGTAACAATAAGTAGTATAGAGGGGACTATCTAGCTTAAAGGTTAGGTTAAGATTCTAAAGACAAACTTAATTAATAAGGTTAAACATAAACTATAAGGGTTGTGTTCCTGTATGCTATATACTAAGGAGATATGCAATATACTTAGTAGAACTAATTAACTAATTAGACTAAATACTAATTACACTAAGTACTAATTACACTAATTATTGCTAAGCCTTCTAATTAGTTGTTACGTGACGTGCCCTAATTAAGGAGGAGGCGTTGTCCTGCCTTCTGCGTGTAATTGTCCCTACTAGTAATTCCTGCTGTGCTGTACTAGGGTGTAATACTTGTTGCGACCCTTTGTGTTCTGTAGATTAAAACAGGTACCTAGGACTATTTATAGTTATAAGGAAAATAGAGAAACTAGCGTATAAATTAAAGTTACTACTATTAATAAGTAGGATCTACCTAGTGTTTAATATATCTTTACTTAAACCTTAGATAACACTACCTGCTAGCACTAGGTTCTAACTAGGCTCTGTAGGGATAGCAAATAGCAAAGTACTAGCTATAGACTAGTACAAAGTTAAAGGCATCCTTAATTATCGCAATATATCTACCTATAGACAAGAGTACCTTATAAAATAGCTTAGGTAGACAAATGCAAACTCTACCTAGGAACTACTTACTAATCTTAATTATTACAACAAGATTCTAGAGGACTACTATAAGAGTATTAAACAGAGCACTACAACTCTACTAAGCTAGGTACCTCCCCTACAAAGGCAGAAGAGAGGAAGACTACAGAAGCTACCTATAGGAACATAGCTAGAATTGCTTATAACAATATAAGGCATAGATTACACGTAGGCTACCCTAGGCTACTCTACAGGAGCTACCTACAGGGGCATAGCTAGAATCGCTTATAACAATATAAGGCGTATACTACAAACAGACCTAATGCCTTACTAACCCTAAACTAAAGGGAAGCTAGATACTATCTAAGGACAGTAGTTATAATAGAAATAGTTATAGGAAAGGTAATAGAGTTTATTAACTACTATAAATTACTACCTACTGCAACTAACCTTTATAGCTAGATTACAGGGCTACCTAAAAACTACTTAGAAAGTCCTATTATCCTTGTTATACTTGTTGCTAAGGCAATAGGAGCTACTACGCCTAGAGGGGGTGTACAGCTTAGTAGGCGAAGATAACAACCTCTAGAAGGGGGCTGTAGGAGCGTCTACTATAGAGGGGATGTTAGTACTATAATAGTACTAACGCTTCTTAGCATTTGTAGCTGCGCTATTCTTCTTAAAGTAGTCTTTAACTACCTTGTTAATAACAGTATTAGTAGGGGCCTTTATACTAATAGTACCAAGAGCAACGTTAAAGCGCTTAAGGTTATGCTTGCAGGACGTCTAGTAGGCCTTATAGTACTTAAGCTTACTTATACTAGACTCCTTAATCTTATAGCGCTCTACACTATTATACTTAACAAACCTAGTATAGTAGTTAAGGGCGTAGTTAAAGGCAGTCTGCTAGTACTGCTAAGTGTTCTCTAAGACCTTATTGTTGCTAGCGCTATTACTAAGCCTAATAGTCTCTTTGTTTATCTTACAGGCAGCACAGTTAATAAAGAAGTTAAGTATATTAACAGCCTAGTAGAAATAAGTGTTAATCTAGCATAGTTAGCAGGCAAACTAGGTAGAGTTAAGAGATAACGTACCTTAATATAACTACCCTCCTTTGTGTTAACATACCTACTACACATCCTAAAGTTGTTCTTGCAGGTATAGTAACCCTTAGAACAGCAGAGGACTATAATAAATAACTTAATTATTCCTATAGGCGCCTTTACTAACTTAGTTGTAAGGCAGGTAAGGTAGCTATAACACTAGAACCTAGTAAGCAAAGGCTATAGGGCTATGTTGTCTAGTAGCAAGTATACAAAGTTAGGCAAAGCCTTATTAGTAATGTAGGCAGGAGGTAGGGTTATAGTAGTGCTTAATGTAGAAGTATAGTAGAGAAAATTGTAATATTAATAGCTAGAAAAGTATATTAGAATAGCTGTTTATATGCTTATACGTAAGCTCTTAGGCAGCTACTAACTACACTCTAACTATTTACTACGCTCTTACCTGCCTATATGTATACTATTACATACTAGTAAGGAAACACGTGTACTAGTAAATAGTTACTTATAATTAGTTAATAGTAAAGTAATATTATTTACTTACCTCCCTGCTATATTATAATATTAAACAGGTAACACTGCGCAGTTACTAATAAGACAAAGGCACTATTAACATTAGTCTAAGAGACTAATGTTAATACTTACAGAGGAAACGTTTGCTCTACACACGCTAGGCTCTAGTTAGTCTTGTGCAGGAGCATAACCCTTACTAGAGACCTACTAGGATCCCTATAGGGATCTAGCAGGACAAGCAAACTGTTATCTAGTAACACCTACTTAGCTAAGCGCCTATATAGACGTTAGTAGCCTACCTACAAGGCTACAAGCAAACAAGTAGGTTACACCTAACCTACAATTAGTATAGGGAAACCTATAGGAGCACGCTTAGGCAGACCTAGGGACCTAGTAGCTACGTAGGCGATTATAAGCCTTATATAGCATTTCTCCTAACGCAATTTTCCTTAAAAAGAAGAGGTTTTTTTAGAGTTTAATAATACCTGTAGGCAGGGACAATAGAAACCTGTTTTCTTCTAGGGATCTAGTAGCTTAGGACGAGCTGTAAGAAAGAGGGAGGCTCTGTTACAGGTATTCCTCCTAAGGGCTACTGGCTAGACCCTGGGACAACCTTAGGGCTAGGCAGGAGACCTACAGACTACATGTATATAACCCTCCTAAACGCCTTAGGGCTTACACCCTAAGGATTCGTCTTATATCTATCTATCTATCTACTATTCGTCCTATCTCTAAACGCCTGCCTACAGTGCCCTTACATTATACCTAGATGCTTTATTCTATATAAATAAGCTAAAACCTAAGTAGCTGCTTTAAAGTAAGCTGCTCCTAGATTTATTAAATAATAAGATAGCTAAGAGGCAGCATATGCTATATCTAGTTAAATTATAATTACTACATAGAGTATAGACCTAACTTATTCTTAAAACGCTTTAACCTCTTGTTTTAAAGCTTCTCTACTATATTTAAGCAGCTCCTCTATAGGAAATAGGACTATAGGGAAGGACCCCTTCTCTACTATCTTAAATTTAGTAGCAAGCTTATTAATATAGGAGTTGTGCATAAGAGTTATAGTACAGGCCTCTTAGTTTCTAATTATTTAAATGCCTAGAAACTATTTAGCAGCTCTATAGTCTTTAATTTAATACTTTTGTATTAATGCGCCTATTAGCTATTTAGCAGCAGCTTAATTGTTGTTATAATAGGCAAGGAGGATATTATTAATATAGAAGAGTAGTACTATTTTCTATTTAGGATTATAGAACAGGCACAGCTCTTCTTTTAATGCTAAGAGACTAAGCTTCTAGAGCATACTAGAGAGCTCTCTATACTATAGGACTAGTAAATTACGTAACCTATATAGAGCTTATAGTAGTAGAACAACTTGCTTAGGTTTCTTAAATCTATCTAGTAATTTATAGAGCACCTAAGGTTTGTCCTAGTAGCTTACGTTTAGAAACGCGCTAGTTATATTATACTAATAGAGCTCTAGGTTAAACTAGGCTGCAATTGCTACTATAGTGCAAAATAAGCAAGTAGTAAGTGTTGTAGCGTAGGTTAAGACAATTAAATCCTTTGCCTATAGATCTCTACGTACACAGATCCTTGCCTTACATTTAAGGAAGTAGCTATCCTAGTTAAATTTGTAGGTAAAGACCTATTTAAGCAGTAGGGGCCTTAATAAGGGGCTTAATTAGTTAATTTCTCTCTACATTTCCTTCTTAATAAGCGTGTCTATCTCTTTTTAGCAGGCCTAGCAAAAAAAGAGCTCCTAGTAGGTAATAGAGTAGATCTTTCTATTTGCTTAGCAGTAGAGAAAGCTTATCCCTATGTAACTAGCGCTTGTTTTAAGTAACTAGTCTTTCCTTTTTTAGGGTTAAGGTAATAATTACTGCGTAGACAGTAAGCAGCTCTCTTCTATCTATGCTATATTTGTTCGCATGTTTAAATAGTAGGTAAATAAGCTAGGTATATCTGTAATTATTTATAGAGCTTATTATAGAGTACTAACCTACTATATTATTAGCAGGCTTGTTGCGCTTGCAGTTCTCTATCTAGCAGCTCTATCTTGTAGGTAGGCCCTAGACTTTCTACTAATACGCGCGTCTTCTACCTGCCTTATCTACTTATATTAATCTTTAAGAAGGTATTAGAATAAGTAGCAAAGTAGGTCTTAGTAGATTATAAAGATCCTTACTATCTACTAGCTTACTCTCTTCTTCTATAGTTAAGTACACTTCTTGTAAGCTACTACTTAGATTATCCTCCTTATTAGGAGCTTCCCTACCTATACTTAACTGCTCTAGTTTAGGCGTTTAGTAAGAGGAAAGTAAACCTGTTTCTTAGTGTTGTTCTACACAGATCTCTAGCAGCTTGCTAGCTAAGCTTGCCGCGCGTGCAGTATCTATCCTAGGGGCCCCCTCTATACTAGACTAGCCTTTTAGTAATTAAGGTTCTCCCTAAGTGTTACTCCTAAGCTAGTGCTTAGTAGACAAGCTAAGCAATAGGTCTCTTTGTTTAAGGGGGAGCTCTATTACTTCTCCTACCTCTATTATCTTATTAGGTTTATATAGAATTTCTATAACTACTTCTGCTTCTTAGACTATAAGGGCTAACAACTTATCTAATTTATTATAAAAGAGCTCCTTATTAAAGGTTACGTTACCTGTTATAATTACCTAGTTTAGTTTAGGGACCTATATCTAGTATATGTTAGAAGCTTAGTACCCTACTAAGTATCTAATATAACCCCTTAAAGTTACTTTAAAGCTTCTCTAATTACGCCTAGCTGCTTGTTCCCTATTTAGGGGATACGCTCTGCAGCTATAGGCATATATCCTGCTCTAATTAGGTCTTAGATTAGCTGTTAGTGCTCTTACCTACTTAGGTTTATACTAGCAGAAATAGTAAGTAAACTAGCAATTAAGCTCTTTGTTTAGGCTCTATAGCTTATTTAAGTAAGTTAGACTTATATTATAGAGCTATATTGCTGCTGCTACAACCTCTAGCTAAAGCTTCTTAGGTAGGTTTGCACTGCTCCTTATTTTAATAGATTTAGTAATTATTTCCTGCCCTACTCTTTCTACTGCCCTATTTAGCTTATAGGTATATAGTAGTATACGCTTAATATCTATTCCCTTATTAATCGCCTAGCGCTTATATTAGGAGCTCCCTTGCTATAGGAGAGTAGCAGTATTGTTATCTTAACTTATCTTGCAGATACAGAGCTTGTACTAGGTACGTACCTAGCTTAAGAAACTTATAAGTACCTATAGTATCTCTACTTAAGTCTTCCCTAGCAGTAAGTACGTAAAGAGCTTCCTACTATAGTACTCCTTGATTAAAAGTATCTATAATTTGCTACTCCTTCCTATAGGCATATTAAACAGGTCCTAGCTAATTCTCTAAAAGGGTTTAGTAGGTTTTTTCTATTTCTATTAAGATATAACTTGCTTAGCGTAGGTTATTAAGTAGACCTTATAATCTTTTAGAGTGTGCTGTTAATGTGTACGCTGCGCGCTTGTTGTACTAGTGCTTTTAGAGCTTCTAGGCCTAGATAACCTGCTCTAGCATGCTAGAGGTGTTTAGCAGAGCTTTATAGGTAAGACTTATATAATTATTTTATTACTATGTTAAGGGTTAGAGGGTAGTAGGATAGTAGCTTATATTTAAAGAAATTTAGGTTGTAAGCGCGCTTAAGAGTAGTACATATAACGCTCCTATTTAGATTATTAATATACCCTACTTAGAGCGAGCTGTCTAGCCCTAAGTACTAAACTCCTTTCTCTTAGAGGCGTGCCTTAGAAATAATATTAACATAGAAACCTTCTACTACTACTATATTGTTAAGGAGCAGGTCTTCTATATATAGGCTGCGCTTTCTATATAACGCGTTTTTAAACAAACAAGCTCTTTATCCTACTACTAGAAACGCTTATGTGCCTACCTCTATAGTGTTAGTAGAGTTAGCTAGGCGAAATAACCTAGGTATAAGCTAATCTGCGCTGTTAACTAAGTGTGTAGCTGCTCTATTATCTAAAATTGTACTCTCTAAGAGTAGAGAAGCGTTAAAATCTATAAGGTTGTAAACCCTAGGTTTCTTAGCTAGGTTGCTTAGTTACATTATTTTTAAATTAATTAGAGCAGCCTATACATTACTAGGAAACTTAACTTTAGGTAGGATACCTTTTGCTAGTAGAGCTGTTATTACTAATAGAGCTTTTAGGGTCTAATTAAGATGCTTAATTGCCTTCCTAGTATCTGTATACTCTTAGCTCTTAAGCCTCTAGAGAGTATTCTTGCAATAGCTTTTGCTTATATAGATAGGCAGTAAAGAGCTCTCTTTAACTGCTGTCTCTAGGCGTTAGTAGTTAATTAGTTTCTACTTATAAGTCTCTCCTTTTTGTTTATAGGGGCAGGAGTACCTACTTAAGCTCTTAGAGCTAGTAGTAGGAGCTTAAGTAGCATCTATTTAGCTTCTAAATGTTGCAAATACTCTTAGGTTATCTTTTCCTGCTCTTATAGTGTGCTTATGCATTAAACTACTAAAGACTCTACTTACTTTGTCTAAATTAAGTAAATTAAGCCCTAGGATACTATCCTAGATAATCCTTTAGTTTATAGTACAAGCCTAATCTAGAGCAATCCTATAACTTAAGGTATCTAAGAAATCCTGCATAGCAAGCGCCCTATTAACCTTTAGAAGCTTGTATAACTTAGCTCTTCTATAGAGGTATAACTATCTGTTGTACTAGTCTTATAGAGCAGCTCTTAACTATTTAGCTGCTCTAAGATGCTGTTAGTACTCTACCCTAACCTAGTTCTAGGTGCTAACATCTGTTAGAGTAAGCTCCTCTTTTAGTGCTTATATAAGCGATTGCAGCGTTATAGTGTTATTAGTAATAAGGTTTACTATTACTAGTAAGAGGATTAATAGCAATACTGTTATGTTAACCTAGTTCTAGATCTTCTAAAGGCGCTCTGTCTTAGCAGCCTACTTACTTACTCTAATCTTGTATCTAAGGAGCTCCTTATTATAGTTCTTAACGCTTGTTTAGCCTATTAGAGGCTTATTAGGTTAGGTGCTCTAGCTTTAGGTAGATTAAGCTAGTAGTTAAGTAGAGAGCAAGCCTATAATAGGTAGTTTAGGCGCTCCTTTATGCATGCCTAGGGCGTCTTTAGCGTCTAGATCTACTATATCCTATACGTTATAAAGCTTAGCGTGCTACGTAAGTTAGATATACTAATTAGGCTAATTAGATCTTGTTTTAAGCTAATAGGGTCCTATAGGGACACCTAAGAGAGCTTGCTTATTATAGTTAACAAGCTCGCCTATAGTAGCGTTTAGTAGTAGATAGAAAGATAATTAGGTAATTAGAGTAGTTAAGCTAAGTCTAATAAGCTTGTTTGCTAAGTGCGTAGGGAGATCTACTGTGCTTAGGAAGCTAGGCTTATAACTATAACAGAGCTTGCAGGACTATACTTAAGTAATTAATTAATTTAATTAGTGTCTATTTTTCTATATAGAACGTGTTGCTTAAATACAAATAAAATGTGTAGGTTACATAATCTTGCTTAACAAGCGTTTAGCCAGCATTAGGGCCGCTTAGAACCAGCGTTGCTAGGGTAGAGCAGCTTAGAACCAGCGTTGCTAGGGTAGAGCAGCTTAACTAAATTAGCACGCTCTGTTAGAAAATGAGCTGCGTATGTAACTCCACGCGCTTAATTACGCGACACGTTTTAACTAGAGTAACCTATAGATAGCTGCTGTTTGTTACTTATGCCTAAGGCGTCTATTAGAGTACTATAGCATAAGAATAGCTGTATTATCTATATCTTTGTTGTTTATTACTTATACCTAAGGCGTCTATTAGAGTGCTGTAGCATAAGAATAGCTATATTATCTATATCTTTATTGTTTGTTACTTATGCCTAAGGCGTCTATTAGAGTGCTGTAGTAGAAGAATAGCTGTATTCTCTATATCTTTTAACAATTAGTTCCCCTATATACTATACTATTACCCTCTAGTTAGGTTACTATTTTGTTCTAGTAAGTAGTGCTTAACCTGTTAGTATGTAGAGGACAGAGGAGCTACATTACTATATAAGAAACTATAGATATAGGTTACGTAGATAAGATATAAACTTTATTTCTTTATAGTAGTATATAATAGTCTAGAAGGCTTTGTCTTAACTTCCTATTATCCCTTTATATACTAGCGCTACTTACTAGTCTTAGCATCCTAAGTAACTGCTAAGGTAGTTACTCTGTGCACTAGCACACTACTAGGGCGCTCTTAGATTAACCCTAGGAGTAGGATAGATCTTTATTGCGCCTTTTTAGTTTGTTACGCAGTAATAACTAGGTAGGGCGTTTTAGCCTGTTAAGACTCTGTAAGTTTGCCTTAGTATTACTAGCTGCTTCTACGTTCTAGAGGGCCTACTTAAAGTTAGACTAGAGATATATATACTCTAGGCTGCTACTACACTAGATCTCCTACTAGAGGGCTAGCAAAGTCTTTACCTATATAAATGTAATTTTAAACTTATAGTTATTACTGCTATTATTAAACTTAAAGAAGCTCTAAGGTAAGAGAGACTCTTAATAGTTAAGCCTTATTAGGAAGGCGTTAATAAAGTCTCTCTCTTGCTATTCTATGTTAAATAGTTTAGAGAAGTTCTTGTATTTAGTTAGGATAGGATCTTGTACTAGCTTCTCCTCCTCTACGCAGAGGTTAGCCTAGGTCTAGATTAACCCCTTGTTAATACAGGACTAGATAAGTTCCTAATAGATGCTATACTAGATAGTTCCTATAACCTAGTACGTCCTAGTAATTAAGTTATTAAGCACCTAGGCGTACTAGAAGGTAGTATTAATATCCTTAGCCTACTAGTCTACCTACTAGAGCGTTAGGGCACAGCTTTCTACGCCTAGCTTAGGTTTTAGTAAGATGTTATTTAACACCCTTATAATTTTGCTAGCTTTGTTAAAAGCTAGGTAGTATATTAATAACGCTGTTCTGCTATATGCTAGGGCTTATACCTATACAGCCTAATTAAATTGCTTTTATTAGATGCTAAGCTCTACTTCTAATACCCCTAAGAGCTTAGCTGTGTTAAGGGCAAGGAGAGCTTATTATACTAAGTTCTAGTACTTAGCTATAGGAGTTAGTTCTCTTATAGGCACCTATTTCGCTCCTATAGCAGCTAACTAGGTTATTATATCTACTAGAGTTGTATTCTGCTGCAACAGTGTAGGTGTTACTGCAGATTCTACTAATATACTATCCTATAGGCTTAGAACTTTAGCAGAAGTGTAGTAGCGCTAGCCTAGTTTAATGCTAGGGCTTAGCTAGCAAGGGTTTTTCTCTAGTTCTGTTTTTATGTTATAGAGGACACGTTTTCCTCTAGCTATTTTTAGCAAGGTTGTAAAATTTAACTATTACTTTTAAATTAACTATCTATTCTTAGAAGGAGTATAAAGGATTTAAATTATAAGGGCACTATAGGCAGGCAATTAGAGATAGGACAAATAGTAGTAGATAGATAGATATAAGATAAATTCTTAAAGTGTAAGCCCTAAGGTGTTAAGGAGGGTTATATACATGTAGTCTGTAAGTCTCCTACCTAGCTCTAAGGTTGTCCTAGGGTCTAGCTAGTAGCCCTTAGGAGGAATACCTATAATAAAAAGCTTACAGTTATATATAGGATTTAGCAAATATAATCCTTAGTATATAATCCTTAGGTAATAAGAAAGGTTAAAGGAGGATATAAGCTAATTATTAATGCCCTTACTAAACTTTATAGACTATAGGTAGACAGCCTCCTAATAGTGCTGCTAGTAGATAAGGTCTCTATTAAATCTAATAGGTACTCTACGTATTAATTAGTTACTAGACAGAACCTAGTTCTACCTATAGATTTAGCAATTCCTACCTAGCAGACATTGCTGTACTAGTAGGTTTTAGATAGGTCTTAGTTATTAGTAATCTATACTATATAATTAGATCTCTAGGACTAGTTTCTAAAGAACGCTGTTAGTGTTACTAAACAACTATAAGCATCTAAGAAAGAATACTAGGATAATAATTAGGAAATTAGGAAAGAAAGTATTAGCACTAGCAACCTTGTCTTATTATAGGATTAAGTTAGGGAGATTAATATGTTAAGAGTTAGAAAGCTTACCTATAAGTAGCTTAGACTATATAAAGTCTTAGAAGAGAAAACAGTAATAGAGCGCAGTACCTTCCTACTAGAAGACTTAGATAGATCTAAGATGCCTTACACTATTCTAGGCTAGAGACTTAAGAGATTTATTAAACAATAACTAGAAGATATTATAGAAGGGCACGTAGGTCTAATTAAGATCTAGGATAAGAAAGCCTAGAATACATTATATATAGATTAAGTTAGGGATCTTAGGAAAGATAATATCTCTGTACTAGACAACACTATTAGTAGTTACTAGGAGGTTATAATATAACTAAGGAAACTTATAGTATATAAGATAGCGTAATATAAGCAATATAACAGTAACTCTAGTAGAGACTCTAACATAAGCTAAGCACTGTATTACTTAGCTTAATAAAGTAGAGGGGAGAGGAGACTTTAACTCTAACTATAAAAATGTCTTAATAAGATAACTAATAGAGCAGGGAAATAGTAAAGCCCTAGAGTTTGCCTATATAACTAATAAAGAACAAGCAGCAGCGCTAGTAGAAAATCTAACTAACTAGAAGCTAGCAAGTTACACCTAATAGCTGCCTATTAGCTGCACAGCTGTTAAGCAAAAACGTCTGCGTATACTTTACCCTGCTGCTGCAATCCTACTATAATTAAGTAGTAAAATAGTAGTAAGACAACTAGATACTTAAGATATGTCGCGCAACTAAGCGCGTAGAGTTACATACGCAGCTTGTTTTCTAATAGAGCGTGCTAATTTAGTTAAGCTGCTCTACCCTAGCAACGCTGGTTCCAAGCGGCCCTAATACTAGCCAAACGCTTGTTAAGCGAGATCACGTAACCTACACATTTTATTTGTATTTAAGCAACACGTTCTATATAGAAAACTAGATACTAATTAAATAAATTAATTACTTAAGTATAGTCCTGTAAGCTCTGTTACAGTTATAAGCCTAGCTTCCTAAGCATAGTAGATCTCCCTACGCACTTAGCAAACAAGCTTGTTAGACTTAGCTTAACTGCTCTAATTACCTAATTATCTTTCTATCCCTACTAAACACTACTATAGGCGAGCTTATTAACTATAATAAGCAAGCTCTCTTAGGTGTCCCTACAGGACCCTATTAGCTTAAAACAAGATCTAATTAGCCTAATTAGTACATCTAACTTACGTAGCATGCTAAGCTTTATAACGTATAGGATATAGTAGATCTAGACGCTAAAGACGCCCTAGGCATGCACAAAGGAGCGCCTAAACTACCTATTATAGGCTCGCTCCCTACTTAACTACTAGCTTAATCTACCTAAAGCTAGAGCACCTAACCTAACAAGCCTCCTATAGGCTAAACAAGTGTTAAGAACTATAATAAGGAGCTCCTTAGATACAAGATTAGAGTAAGCAAGTAGGCTACTAAGGCGGAGCGCCTTTAGAAGATCTAGAACTAGGTTAATATAACAGTATTACTATTAATCCTCTTACTAGTAATAGTAAAGCTTGTTACTAATAACACTACAACGCTGCAATCGCTTGTGCAAGCACTAAAAGAGGAGCTCGCTCTAACAGATGTTAGCACCTAGAACTAGGTTAGGGCAGAGTACTAATAGCATCTTAGAGCAGCTAAATAGTTAAGAGCTACTCTACAAGACTGGTACAATAGGTAGTTATACCTCTATAGAAGAGCTAAGTTATATAAGCTTCTAGAGGTTAATAGGGCGCTTGCTGTGCAGGATTTCTTAGATGCCTTAAGTTATAGGATTGCCCTAGATTAGGCTTGTACTATAAACTAAAGGATTATCTAGGATAGTATCCTAGGGCTTAATTTACTTAATTTAGACAAAGTAAGTAGGGTCTTTAGTAGTTTAATGCATAAGCACACTATAAGAGCAGGAAAAGATAACCTAGAAGTATTTATAACATTTAGAAGCTAAACAGATACTATTTAAGCTCCTGCTACTAACTCTAAGAGCTTAAGTAGGTACTCCTGCCCTTGTAAATAAAAAGGAGAGACTTATAAGTAGAAACTAACTAACTGCTAACGCCTAGAGATAGTAGTTAGAGGGAGCTCCTTACTGCCTATCTATATAAGTAAAACCTATTGCAAGGATACTCTCTAGAGGCTTAAGAGCCAAGAGTATACAGATACTAGGAAGGCGATTAAGTAGCTTAATTAGACCTAAAAGCTCTATTAGCAATAACAGCTCTACTAGTAAAAGGTATCCTACCTAAAGTTAAGTTTCCTAGCAATGTACAGGCTACTCTAATTAATCTAAAAATAATGCAACTAAGCGACCTAGCTAAGAAACCTAGGGTTTACAACCTTATGGATTTTAACGCTTATCTGCTCTTAGAGAGTACAATTTTAGATAATAGAGTAGCTACACACTTAGTTAACAGCGCAGATTAGCTTGTACCTAGGTTATTTCGCCTAGCTAACTCTACTAACACTATAGAGGTAGGCACACAAGCGTTTCTAGTAGTAGGATAAGGAGCTTGTTTGTTTAAAAACGCGTTACATAGAAAGCGTAGCCTATATATAAAAGACCTACTCCTTAAGGATGTAGTAGTAGTAGAAGGTTTCTATGTTAATATTATTTCTAAGGCACGCCTCTAAGAGAAAGGAGTTTAGTACTTAGGGCTAGACAGCTTGCTCTAAGTAGGGTATATTAATAATCTAAATAGGAGCGTTATATGTACTACTCTTAAGCGCGCTTACAACCTTACTTTCTTTAAATATAAGCTACTATCCTACTACCCTCTAATTCTTAACGCAGTAATAAAATAATTATATAAGTCTTACCTATAAAGCTCTGCTAAACACCTCTAGCACGCTAGAGTAGGTTATCTAGGCCTAGAAGCTCTAAAAGCACTAGTACAACAAGCGCGCAGCGTACACATTAATAGCACGCTCTAAAAAGATTGTAAGGTCTGCTTAATAACCTACGCTAAGCAAGTTATATCTTAATAGAAATAGGAAAAACCTGCTAAACCCTTTTAGAGAATTAGCTAGGATCTGTTTAATATACCTATAGGAAAGAGTAGCAAATTATAGATATATTTAATTAAGGAGTACTATAGTAGGAAGCTCTTTACGTACTTACTGCTAGGGAAGACTTAAGTAGAGATACTGTAGGTACTTACAAGTTTCTTAAGCTAGGTACGTACCTAGTACAAGCTCTGTATCTACAAGATAAGTTAAGACAATAATACTGCTACTCTCCTATAGCAGGGGAGCTCCTAATATAAGCGCTAGGCAATTAATAAGGGAATAGATATTAAGCGTATACCTCTATATACCTATAAGCTAAACAGGGCAGTAGAAAGAGTAGGGCAGGAAATAATTACTAAATCTATTAAAATAAGGAGCAGTGCAAACCTACCTAAGAAGCTCTAGCTAGAGGTTGTAGCAGCAGTAACATAGCTCTATAACATAAGTCTAACTTACTTAAATAAGCTGCAGAGCCTAAATAAAGAGCTTAATTACTAGTTTACTTACTATTTCTGCTAGTACAAACCTAAGCAGGTAAGAGCACTAACAGCTAATCTAAGACCTAATTAGAGCAGGATATATGCCTATAGCTGCAGAGCGTATCCCCTAAATAGGGAACAAGCAGCTAGGCGTAATTAGAGAAGCTTTAAAGTAACTCTAAGGGGTTATATTAGATACTTAGTAGGGTACTAAGCTTCTAACATATACTAGATATAGGTCCCTAAACTAAACTAGGTAATTACAACGCGTAACGTAACCTTTAATAAGGAGCTCTTTTATAATAAATTAGATAAGCTATTAGCCCTTACAGTCTAAGAAGTAGAAGTAGTTGTAGATATTCTACATAAACCTAATAAGATAGAGGTAGGAGAAGCAATAGAGCTCCCCCTTAAACAAAGAGACCTATTACTTAGCTTATCTACTAAGCACAAGCTTAAGGGTAATACTTAGGGAGAACCTTAATTGCTAGAAGGCTAATCTAGTAGAGAGGGAGCCCCTAGGATAGATACTGCACGCGCAGCAAGCTTAGCCAGTAAGCTGCTAGAGATCTGTGCAGAACAACGCTAAGAAACAGGTTTACTTTCCCTAACTAAACGCCTAAACTAGAGCAGTTAAGTATAGGTAGAGAAGCTCCTAATAAGGAGGATAATCTAACTAGTAGCTTACAGGAAGTGCACTTAACTATAGAAGAAGGGAGCGAGCTAGTAGATAGTAAGGATCTTAATAATCTACTAAGACCTGCTTTGCTGCTTGTTCTAATACCTTCTTAAAGATTAACGTAAGCAGATAAGGCAGGCAGGAGACGCGCGTATTAGCAGAGAGTCTAGGGCCTGCCTATAAGATAGAGCTGCTAGATAGAGAACTATAAGCGCGATAAGCCTGCTAACAATAGAGCAGGTTAGTACTCTATAATAAGCTCTATAAATAATTATAGATACACCTAGCTTATCTACCTACTATTTAAACATGCGAACAAATATAGCATAGATAGAAGGGAGCTGCTTACTGCCTACGCAGTGATTATTGCCTTAACCCTAAAAAAGGAAAGACTAGTTACTTAAAACAAGCGCTAGTTACACAGGGACAAGCTCCCTCTACTGCTAAGCAAATAGAAAGATCTACTCTATTACCTACTAGGAGCTCTTTTTTGCTAGGCCTGCTAAAAAGAGATAGACACGCTTATTAAGAAGGAAACGTAGAGAGAAATTAACTAATTAAGCGCCTTATTAAGGCCCCTGCTGCTTAAATAGGTCTTTACCTACAAATTTAACTAGGATAGCTACTTCCTTAAATATAAGGCAAGGATCTGCGTACGCAGAGATCTACAGGCAAAGGATTTAATTATCTTAACCTACGCTACAACGCTTACTGCTTGCTTGTTTTACACTATAGTAGCAATTGCAGCCTAGTTTAACCTAGAGCTCTGTTAGTATAATATAACTAGCGCGTTTCTAAACGCAAGCTGCTAGGACAAACCTTAGGTGCTCTATAAATTACTAGATAGATTTAAGAAACCTAAGCAAGTTGTTCTACTACTACAAGCTCTATACAGGTTACGTAATTTGCCAGTCCTATAGTATAAAGAGCTCTCTAGTACGCTCTAGAAGCTTAGTCTCTTAGCATTAAAAGAAGAGCTGTGCCTGTTCTATAATCCTAAATAGAAAATAGTGCTACTCTTCTATATTAATAATATTCTCCTAGCCTATTATAATAACAATTAAGCTGCTGCTAAACAGCTAATAAGCTTGTTAATAGAAAAGTATTAAATTAAAGACTATAGAGCTGCTAAATAGTTTCTAGGCATTTAAATAATTAGAAACTAAGAGGCCTGTACTATAACTCTTGCGCACAACTCCTATATTAATAAGCTTGCTACTAAATTTAAGATAGTAGAGAAGGGGTCCTTCCCTGTAGTACTATTTCCTATAGAGGAGCTGCTTAAATATAGTAGAGAAGCTTTAAAACAAGAGGTTAAAGCGTTTTAAGAACAAGTTAGGTCTATACTCTATACAGCAATTATAATTTAACTAGATATAGCATACGCTGCCTCTTAGCTATCTTATTATTTAATAAATCTAGGAGCTACTTACTTTAAGGCAGCTGCTTAGGTTTTAGCTTATTTGTATAGAATAAAGCATCTAGGTATAAGGTACAGCGCTTACAAAGGTAGTTATCTGCTTATATATAGAGACGCCTTATTTGCTAATAATAGAGAGTCCTGTTAATCTTCCTAGGGGTATATTATGCAGCTCTTTAGCAGTCTAATTATCTAGAAAGCTGCACAGCAGTTAACAGTGACTACTTCTACTACTAAGGCTAAGTTACTTGCTTTAGAGTATATAGCTAAAGAGTTAGTAGCTCTAAAACAATTCCTAGGAGAACTTTAGCTAGACTTAGGGGTGCTATAAGAGATTTTCTGTAACAACTAATAAACTATCTAACTAGTAGTTAAAGAGAGCAAGCAGCTTACTACCTAGCTGCGCTATGTAGATATCTAAAATATATAGTTAAAACAAGAGTATGCTAAGGGAAACCTCTAAGTAACCTACCTTAAAACAAGTAAGATGCTAGCTAACAGCCTTATAAAAGCGCTTCCTAGATAAGCTTATAAGCGCTTTTTGTTGCATTTAAACTTACAGAGCATTAGTTAAGAAGGGAAAGACTTAGTTACAGAAAAAGAGCAGGTTAATAGAGAAAGAGAAGATCTTTAAATTGCTAGGGAGGATAACCCCTCCCTAAATAGGTATAAGTCTCCCTAGACTGCTAGTAGCAGCTCTTTTAAGCACACGCCTAGCAGCTAAGGAGCTTACAAAAACAAATTAACTATAGGTAAGGAGGACAACCCCCTCCCTATAGGTTTTATCTTAAAGAACCTACTTATAAATAGGTACTTAAAATTTATACCTATCTGCAAGCAGGCCCTTTACTACCTAGATAGCAGTACGTAGGTTAGTAGCCTGCTAAACGCTTGTTAGCTACTATTATCTACTAAAAACTAAGTTACTTACTAAAGTTGTTACTCTGCTAGAGGAAGTAAGCTCCTCTACTAGTTTAAGCCTAAGCAGCTTAAGGGTAGAGGGGCTACAAGCTATTAGTCTACTACTTAACTGCTCTTTTAAAATATATAGTAGGCAGCAGGAGTGCCTAAAGGCACAACGCTAGCAGCGCTTGCTGCAGTAGCTAGCAGCAGCGTTGTTAACGCACAGCGCAACTAAGCTGCTTACTAGCAGCGCGTCCACACAGTACGCGCAGGGGATTAACCTGCACGCACTAGGCATTAGAGCGCCTAAGACAGGGGCAGGGGGCGCAGGCGTAGGCGTAGGCATAGGCAGCAGCAGCAGCGCAGCGGCGTAGGCGGCAGTAGTAGCAGTGGCTATAGCAATAGTAGCAGCAGCAACTGCTAAAGGAGTAGGCAAAGCTGCAGCTATAGGCTTAGGCAAGGGCTTAGGTAAGGGCAAGGGAGCAGGCGTAGGCATAGGGGCAGGCGCAGGCAAGAGCGAGCGGGTAGCTGGCAGCCAGCCAGCTTAGGCAGCAGCTTAGGCAGTAGAGGCAGCGGCAGTGCGCGCGCAGCGCTAGGTTTTAGTCTGTTTCTATACCTAAGTTAGCAAAACCTCTAGAAAAGATCTAGGAAAACGTTAATAGTAAGATTAGTTAGACAACGTCTATAAGCTCTTAACAGATTAAGAAGCTAGAAACAATTAGCTAGAGAGTGCTTAGGCGCGCAGAAAACAATTTAGTATACTTACAGGCATATTAATAGATATAACTAGAGAAATAGAGAAATTAAGTAGGTAGGACGCTTATATAGGGAAGTAACTAGGTTAGTAAAGGTAAAGCTGCTAGATTATAGTCCTTACGCTTACTCTTACTACCTAGAAATGCTTAACCTAAGAAGTGCTTACCTTAACTATAACTAAGTAGCTTAATAGCTAGCTATAGGCTTAGAAAATTTAGCTATTAAAAATAAGCGCCTAAACTAGCAACAAACTACTTGCAATAGTAGCCTAAAAAAGTTAAGGAGGTCTCTTAAAAGGAAGAGCACCTAGAGTACGCTGTAGGCGCGTAGTAATCTTAGATATCTAGGGAAATATAAAAATCTAAGATTAGAGGCCTACAATTACTAAGGGCACGCTCCTAGTTTAGTTGTTCCTAATACAGGATTAACTAGGGGGTGTGTTGCGTAACTAAGCGCGTAGAGTTACATACGCAGCTTGTTTTCTAACAGAGCGTGCTAATTTAGTTAAGCTGCTCTACCCTAGCAACGCTGGTTCTAAGCGGCCCTAATACTAGCCAAACGCTTGTTAAGCGAGATTACGTAACCTACACATTTTATTTGTATTTAAGTAACACGTTCTATATAGAAAACTAGACACTAATTAAATTAATTAATTACTTAAGTATAGTCCTGTAAGCTCTGTTACAAGATAGCTATAAGTAATAGCTTGCTACTTATACTCTACTACTCTGTTACTCCTTTACCCTACTACTGTAAAGTTATTAGAACTTCTCTAATAATCTTTATAAATGCAATTTCCTAATTAGGCTTAGTGGCTAGGCTTATGTAATTATTATTATATAATTGTATAAGACTAGAGGATTAAGATGCTGTGCTTACTAAGCACGTATCTAGTGCCGATCTAGAGATATCTAACTTTCTATTTTCTCTAAGAAAGTAAGATCTCTATAAAACTTAGATAACGTCACTCTTTTCTATAATTAGAGTAGATTACGCGTCTAGCTACGTAATCTACTGTACACGTAAGCTGTATACGTAGTCTTTACTATAAGATTACGTGTCTCTAAGAGATAGATTACTAATTAGTAATCTAAGAGACATCTAGAATGTTCTGCTTAATAATATAAGAGAGAGAAGCAGAGTATAAGTATCTCTGCTGTCCTCTCTCAAAGTTCTGTACCTAGCATTTAATATAATAACTTGTCTATATTATTATATTATCTTATCTTTACTCTATTAGGCTATACGCTTCCTTATTTAGAAATTACCTAGTCTAGTTAGTCTAGGTCTTCTAGATTAGGGAAGAAAGTAGCTTTGTCCTCCCCCTACTTTCTTTACAGGTTATAAGCCTGGCTCTTTATAGCCTATAGAGAATTTTATATACTCTATAAGACTTAGTTCTAGCTATTATTATAGCTACTGCTTATATAAGCAGATTATCTAAGCAAGAGGAAGAAGGAGAAGAAGAAAGAGAAAGCTATTTAAGCTTATATCTTCTCCTATTTACACTCTATTGATACAGGCTCTTAAGCCTTAGTAAGAGTGTTATTTATAGTTGTTTTAGTGCTATTTTTAGCCTATACAACTTGCAGTATCCTGCTATTAGTCCCTGTTCCTTAAGCCTCTAGCAATAGAGATAACTTAAGAAACTAGAGCAATAATTCCTAACCAAGCGAACCCCTACGTAAGACTATCTTAAGTCTAGTAATTCTTGCTTATATAAGCAATTTATTAGGCCTCTAAGAAACTGCAGAGGGGAGTTATAGTAGTAATACTATAGCACGGCTCTAGGTAGACTCTAGAACTAAGAACAAACTAGGCAGCGGCTATACTATAGTATAGTATAAGCTATAGGGATATTATACTATAAAAGAGATACTTTTAGGACTCTACTTATAGTATACCTTATAGTAACGCTTACTAGAAGCTTGGCAACCTTCTAGAAGTTACTATTACTTAGTATATAATTGCAAAAATATACTGCTTTATTTATAGTAGTTTATTATAACTACTTTTACTATTACTAAGCTTTATTTTTAAGCTTAAATCTTGCTAAGATTATTTTAGCCAGAGTCTCTCTTAGAACCTACGTGGTTAGTAGAGACAGTAACTAAATTAATCTTATTAAAGATTTATTAGCATTAAAAGCTAGTAATTATTAAGCTAAGAGAGCTGTTTTATAACTATAAAGTATAGTTATAAGTATTATATAAGCCTTATTCTATCTAGCACTTAGTAGAAAACTAGTACTATAGTAGAAAACTAGTACTTAGTAGAAAGCTAGATAGATATTTTTGCTTTAGAGATATAAGTATAAATCTCTAAGCGATTATATAAGCCTTATTTAGTCTAGTACTTTAGGAGAAAATTAGAATTTTACTAGAGATAAAAGTATTAATCTCTAGATTTATTATAACGTTAAGAGAAATAACGTTTTTTAGATATAAGACCTATTATAAGTATTAAATAGGCATTCTAATTGTTTATAAAAGGCTTATTACTAGTTTAAATCTCTTATTAAAAAAAGAGACTAGTGTTTTTATAGATATAAGACCTATTATAAGCTGTTAAATAGGCATTCTAGTATATTATAAGGCTTATTACTAGTTTAAATCTCTAAAAGAGACTAGTATATATCTGTTTTACTCTCTTAAGCTATTTATTAAAAGCTTCTAAGCCCTTGCTATCTGTGTGAAGGCATAAGCTAGATAGAGAATAAATCTTATTAACTCTACTAGCTTAAACCGCTGTAAATAAGCTCTATTTAATTACTTAGTATTTATAAGGCGTTATAAAGAAAAGATTAATTAGCTTATTTACAAGATGCTAGATTCTATTAAGCTTCCTAAGCTTAAAAGGTCTATTAACTATAATTTGTAGGCTATAAGATTAGAAGCTATTATAGTAGAAAAAGGTTATTTAAGTTATATACTTAATAATCCTACTACTATTATAGATAATGTAGAGACTCTAGAAGAAAATGCCTATAAAGCTACAGCCTTAATTAAATTAGCCTTAGAGGACAGCCCTCTATTACAAACTAGATTTATTAGTAATCCCTTTATATTGTAGAATACTTTAAAAAATCTATACAAAGCTAAAGGCTTTAGTAGTGAATTCTTACTATCTAAAGAATTAATAAACACTACTCTTAATAGCTGTAAAGGCAATCTAGAAAACTATATTAACTCCTTTAAGAGAGTTATTAATAGTCTAGAATCTAGAGGAATTACTCTACCTACTAAGTTTATAGTTGCGTTGTTACTAAATAATCTAAATAAAGATTACGAATATATAGTAACAGTTATAACGCAATCTATTAGAACATCTAATAGTGAAATTAATATAGAAGAGATTATTTCACAATTATTAGATGAATCTAGAAGACTTAACTCTATTAAGGGGAATAAAAACTATTCTAATAATACTAGTAACTCTAATACTAGTAAGAATAGTAATAATAATAAGTCTTCTTCTTATAGTAACGACATAGAGATGTCTTTACAAACTAAAAACAATAATAACACTAAAAGTAAGGATAATAAACCTACTATAAAGTGTAATTATTGTAATAAAAAAGGACATAAAGAGTCCAGCTGTTTTAAGAAAAATCCTAGTCTATATAAGGATAAATCTATTAATAACAGCTCTACTAAAGAAGAAGAAGAACAAGTCCTATCTTCTTCTATTAAATCTAATAGTAATAAAACTATAGATTTTATTTTAGACTCTAGTGCTACTATACACACGTGCTATATTAAAGAGTTATTTACTAGTTTAAAACCCTGTTCTACTTCTATTAAGTGGGGAAATACTAGTACTACTCTAAAAGCACAAGGTGTAGGCGATATTAGTCTAGTATTTACTAGTACTAAGCAATTAGTTAAACTAACTAATGTGCTATTTGTCCCTAACTTAGGAGTAAACCTACTAAGTTTAAGTCTTATTACTTCTAAGAATTATAGCTTGTCTTTTAATAAAGAAAGCTGTTTTATTAATACACCTAAGAATACTTTATTAGCTAAAGGAAGCTATAAAGAAGGTGTAAGTGTCTTTAGTGCTACTAGCTCTAAGCCTATAAAGTCTATTATAAATAACAAACTTTTTACTACTCTTAATACTTCTAATAATTTGGAAGAAGAAGAAGTAGAAGATAGGCTTGCTATAGAAGAGGCTATTAATCTAGAAGAAGATAGTACTTCTACTAAAGAAATAGTAGAAGAAGAAGAAATAGTATTAAATAAAAATACTATAGAGCTAGCACATAGTAGATTAGGGCATATAAACCTTAATACTATTAAGCACTTAAAGAAATCTACTTTAGGAGTAGAATATATAAATTTAGAAGATATAGGCACTGCATCTACTAGTTTAGATAATTGTACTATTTGTGTACAATCTAAACTTACTAAGAATAGAAAAGTAGAAGCTAGTACTAAAGTAAATGCCTATCTAGATTTAGTCTATATAGATATAGGAGGTCCTATTAGGCCTAAAGCACTTAAAGGCTTTAAGTACTATATTACTTTTAGAGACAGCTTTACTAAATACTTAGTAGTTAAGCTATTAAAATCTAGAAGTAGTATTATAGATATAATTAGGACTACTATTACAGAGTTAGAATTAGAAGCTAAAGATAATAGCTCTAATAACTCTAGTACTAGTACAGAATCTAGTAAACCTTTCTTTAATAATAAGGTTAAAGCCTTACAATTAGATAATGAATTTAAATCTAGAGAACTAGATAATTATCTAAGTGAAAAGGTATTAAAACTAGATATTCTGCTCCTTATACTCCTGAACAAAACGGTGCAGCAGAGATAATTAATAGAGTATTACTAAATAAAGTAAGAGCCTTACTTTTTACTAGTAATTTGCCTAAGTTAATTTGGGGCGAAGCTCTATTAACTGCTGTTTACCTCTATAACAGAACTCCTAATAGCTCTATAGAGTTTAAGACTCCTTATTACTATAAATATAAAGAGATGCCTAATTTAAGTAATTTAAGAGTGTTTGGTTCTCTAACCTACTATAAAGAACCTAGTTTATTTACTAAGAAACTAGATTCTAAAGCAACACCTTATTACTTAATAGGCTTTATAGGGTCTAATATTTATAAACTCTATAATCCTAGTAGTAACAAGATTATAACTGCTAGAGATTGCAAAATAATAGAAGGCTACTACTATAGGCCTAATAATAGTGCTAGTATACAACGTGTTTTTACTAGACTAGAGCCTAGTAGTACTAGTAGAATTATTAACAAAGATTCTACTACTATAAAACCTTCTAAATCTAGTGCTATTAAAGAAAAGCCTAGAGAAATAGAGCTATATAGTGATTCTGAAGATGAATTAGCTAATTATACTTCTATTATAGAAGAAGATAACGCTAATTCTATAGAAAGTATTGTTCTAAGTGCTATAGAAGAAGTAAATAATAAGCAGGATTGGAAAAGTCTCTATAATAAGGCTATTTTAGAGAATATTCTTGCTACTTCTAATAGCAATAACTTAGAAGAACCTAAGTCTTTTAAAGAAGTATTACTAAGAGAAGATAAAGATCTCTATCTAAAAGCTATGCAAGTAGAGATAGAGGATTTAATTAATAGTAATACGTAGTCTCTAATAGAAAGACCTAAAAATGCCTCTATAATTAAAGGTAGATGGGTTCTTACTAAGAAATATAACTTAGACAATACTATTAAGAAATATAAGGCTAGGTAGGTTGCTAAAGGATTTCTACAAAAATATAATATTAATTATAAAGAAACCTTTGCTTCTACTAGTAAACCTAGTCTTATTAGGCTACTATTATCTATTTTTGCTTACTTAGATTGGGAAATCTATACTTAGGATATAAAACAAGCTTTTCCTAATGCAGAAATAGATATAGATAATATCTATACGCAGTTGCCTATAGGCCTAGAAGAATATATCTTAAAAAGAGCTCTAGAAGAGTCTAAAGATAAAGAACTCTCTAGTAAATTAAGTAATACTATAAAGAATAAAGATTATTCTAAGATAGTATGTAAATTAAACAAAGCTCTCTATGGCCTAAAACAAGCTAGTAGGCAGTGGCAATTATTCTTAACTAGAATTCTAGAAGAATTAGAATTTTCTAGCTTAAGAATAGATACTAGTATTTTTATACACAAGTATAAGCCTATAGTACTTGCTACACATGTAGACGATATACTAGTATTTGCTAAAGATATTAGCCTAGTAAATAGTCTTTATAAAGACTTAATTAGTACTTCTAAATTAGAAGTAACTAACTTAGGCGAAATTAAAGAATTTCTAGGTGTAGAAATAATTAGAGATAGAGCTAAAAGATCTCTTATTATTACACAAAGAAACTTTATTGCTAAAATACTTAATAAGTATAATAAGCAAAATAATAAGCCTAAATCTATACCTTTGCCTATAGGTACAAAACTAAGTAAATACTTAGAAGAAAGCTCTATTACTAGAGAATTTCAACAGCAAATAGGTAGTCTTATCTATCTTACTATATTTACTAGGCCTGATCTAGTTTATAGTGTAAACTACCTTGCTAGATTTATGTCTAATCCTAGTCTAGAACACTTAAAGTATCTAGATTATATCTTTAGTTACTTAGTTAAAACTAAAGAACAAGGATTAGATTTAACTTTAGATTCTACTTTGCAATCTACAAATACTACTACTAAATCTATTAAGTTAGTAGGAGTATCTGATGCAGATTGGGGGCGATTTAGATTCTAGAAAATCTACTATAGGCAATATATTCTTATTAGAGAATATTAATAAGAAATCTATAGCTATTAGCTGGATTTCTAAGCTACAAAAAACAGTAGCAATTAGCTCTGCAGAGGCAGAATATATGTCTCTAAAAGAAGCTACTAAAGAAAGCTTATATCTACAAAATATAATTAAAGAGCTGTTTAATAACTCTTTAAAAGACTACTTTATATTTAATAGTCTTAATACTATTAAAACAGATAGTCTTAGTGCTATAGAACTAGCGAAAAACCCTATTTATTACGCTAGAACTAAGCATGTAGATATAACTTATCACTTTGTTAGAGAAAATCTGCTTAATAATAATATAGACTTAGTATACGAAAATACTAGTACTATACTAGCAGATAATCTAACTAAAGCTACTAGTATAACTAAGTTTAAAGAGTTTACTAGTAGAATTAACTTAGTAGAATTATAAAAATCTACTAGTTAAAGAATTAGGTTGTTTTATAGAGTTTCTAAATTGTTATACTCTATAACCGAAGCCTAAAAAGAATTTATATCTATATAAAAGAGAGCTTAAATTGTTTTACTCTCTAAGATATAATTAGATTGCTTAAATTAAGCATTATAAAGATTAAGGGGGTGTGTAAAGTTATTAGAACTTCTCTAATAATCTTTTTAAATGCAATTTCCTAATTAGGCTTAGTGGCTAGGCTTATGTAATTATTATTATATAATTGTATAAGACTAGAGGATTAAGATGCTGTGCTTACTAAGCACGTATCTAGTGCCGATCTAGAGATATCTAACTTTCTATTTTCTCTAAGAAAGTAAGATCTCTATAAAACTTAGATAACGTCACTCTTTTCTATAATTAGAGTAGATTACGCATCTAGCTACGTAATCTACTGTACACGTAAGCTGTATATGTAGTCTTTACTATAAGATTACGTGTCTCTAAGAGATAGATTACTAATTAGTAATCTAAGAGACATCTAGAATGTTCTGCTTAATAATGTAAGAGAGAGAAGCAGAGTATAAGTATCTCTGCTGTCCTCTCTTAAAGTTCTGTACCTAGCATTTAATATAATAACTTGTCTATATTATTATATTATCTTATCTTTACTCTATTAGGCTATACGCTTCCTTATTTAGAAATTACCTAGTCTAGTTAGTCTAGGTCTTCTAGATTAGGGAAGAAAGTAGCTTTGTCCTCCCCTACTTTCTTTACAACTACATACAATAAAACTTAAAAATTTAATTTAATTAAGTAACCTAGCTCTGTTACTATACTTATACTATAGCCTTAGATTCCTAAGCTCTAGTAATAGCTAGCTAAGAGTAACTAGGCTCTACTTATATGTTATAGCTAGCTGCTCTTTAAGCTATTACCTCTAATAATATAATATCTATCTATAGTATTAGTATACTATACCTTAATAACATCTTAATAGGCAAGTTTATTACATAGCTAACCTAGGGTAACCTAGTTTAATAAAGATACGCACTAGACTCTTAGATGTAAGCTACTATATTAGAGTTTAATAAAGCTGCTATAATAATACACCTTATATTATTAGTTATAGAGTAGACATTAAACCTAATTATATAATATAGAGGGGCTATATAGTTTAAGAGCAAATACCCTACTATTACTATAGCTATAAACTATAACTAAAAGAGAATATAGGAGTTAAGTAGCGCGTTAACACGTATTAAATTACTACCTGGAGGAAAGACACTTATAAGTAACATTATTGTGCCTTATAGCCCTACCTCTAGTATAGAGCATAGTTGCTTAACTAATATTGCATACTACATAGCAAGACTAGGTACTATATACCTAGCTAAGTTTATTAACTCTGCTATGTACTAAAGACTCTATATACTGTATTATAAGCAAGATAAGTAAATTAACTCCTTAGATTAGGGCATAGCTTATAAGGGAATATAGCTGTTTAAATAAGATATTTAGTCCTTTTTAAATAACTCTAAAAATATTAGCTACCCTCTTCTTAAGCTTCTTAGAGGCATTTTAGATTTACTTAACTAATACACTAATATAAAGAAATACATAGTTTACCTTATAGATAGTAGTAATAACTAATAAAAGTTCTAGCAAGCTGCTCTTTAGCACTAGAAGACTATACCCCTAGTAAGAATATTTAACTTAGAAGGAAAACTAACTTACTATCTAGTTATAGAATAAATAATATAGAAGTAGACTATAGCTAGTAGACTTGCAAAACAAAGTAATAGAATACTTCTACCTATTAACTCTATCTTTAGAGATACACCTTGTAGACTTAGGACAATTAGCCTAAGCCTAGGGCTAGGGTAAGCATTAATACTAGTAGAAGAAGTATCTGCAGTGCAAACTGCTAGCAGCGCTAGCTAACTACTAGAGGGGTCCTCCCTTACTCTATTTAGACTAATAAGAGTATAATTAGGTGTTACTACTTATATTTAAAACACTAGAACAACTAGTAAGGGGACTATTAAGAGTGTCTAAGAGGAAGAGAATAACTTACTTACTAACCTTAACTCTAGAGATGTTAATAGGTTAGCTTTAGAGCTTAGAGTTAGACATACATGCTAGTAGGAAGAGGTAGCTAGCAAACTTGTTTGCTATAGAGAAGGAACTGTCTCTATTACTAATATAATAGCTGTTCCTAACAACAAATAATACTAGAAGCAATTAACTATTTGTAGTACTAGATTCTACTCTCTTAAGGATATTAGTAGTAAGAGAGCTATCTTCCTTACTAATAATAAAGCTTAATCTGCTTAAGAGGACAAGTCTATTAGTCTTAAGGCTATACAGGATGTTAAAGGCTCTAAGAGCTGTCTATGTGCAAACCCTAAGTTAGCTCTTATTATGCTATGCAAAAAGCATAGTAGAGGAACTCTTAAGGACGCAGATAAGATAAAGCTGCTCTATATATAGGTCTAAGAGTATTATATTAAATTAGAACCTAAGAACTAAAGGATAAAGAGTTCTATAATAGCTTACTATAAGGTCAGTAAATATAAGGTATACTTCTTTTACTTAAAATATATTGCTAGATAATTAGGCCTTCTAGTCTAATTAATACTAAGGTATACTGCTGTTAATATACTTATAATACTATACCTATACCCTTACAAATAGGGAATATAGCATAGCAACGTATAAACCTATATACTATTCTAGAATTACCTTAGAGGCCTAGGCACTCTTAGCAGCCTTAAATCCTACTATTATTAACTAAATAGTACTAGTCTTAAGGTAGACTAGGAAGCGTTTTTTAATAGATATCCTACTTTCTTCCTATAACAAATAGTAAATATATTTAAGGCAGAAGGAACTGTTATAGCTAACTACTTCTAAGAGGAGTTTAGAGATAAAGAGCTTTAGGAAATTATAAATAATTGCTTTAATATGTATAACTAGCACACCTATACTATTAATAGACATAGTAACCTTAGATAGTATAGGACAATATACTACTTAGTAGTCTAGCAACTTATTTAAGGGGATATAGGTTACTAGCTTCTATATTTCTTACTTTATTACTAGACTAACCTTATCTTATACCCCTACTATATAAAGTTTACTAGCTCTAGTAACTAAATAGTGTTTAAACATATAGACCTTAACCTAGCTAATACTTACGCAAATAGTAGAGGTATATAAATAATCTAGGGCTTAGTGTCTTTTAATAACAAAGATAAGAAGAACTGCACTATTACTCTTACTAGGTTCTATAACTATGTAGGCAAATACCTTAAATAGTAATAGAAGAGGAGTATAGATAAGAGGAATAGATACATTAAGGGTTAGAAGGATAACTAGGACTACCTAAAGGAAATTAAGGATAAGCTAAGTTGCTGTTGCGTAACTAAGCGCGTAGAGTTACATACGCAGCTTGTTTTCTAATAGAGCGTGTTAATTTAGTTAAGCTGCTCTACCCTAGCAACGCTGGTTCTAAGCAGCCCTAATGCTGGCTAAACGCTTGTTAAGCAAGATTATGTAACCTACACATTTTATTTATATTTAAGCAACACGTTCTATATAGAAAAATAGACACTAATTAAATTAATTATTTACTAAAGTATAGTCCTGTAAGCTCTATTATAGTTATAAGCCTAGCTTCCTAAGCACAGTAGATCTCCCTACGCATTTAGCAAACAAGCTTGTTAGACTTAGCTTAACTACTCTAATTACCTAATTATCTTGCTATCCCTACTAAACGCTACTATAGGCAAGCTTGTTAACTATAATAAGTAAGCTCTCTTAGGTGTCCCTACAGGACCCTATTAGCTTAAAATAAGATCTAATTAGCTTAATTAGTATATTTAACTTACGTAGCACGCTAAGCTTTGTAACGTATAGGATATAGTAGATCTAGACGCTAAAGACGCCCTAGGCATACATAAAGGAGCGCCTAAACTACCTATTATAGGCTTGCTCCCTACTTAACTACTAGCTTAATCTACCTAAAGCTAGAGCACCTAACCTAATAATCCTCCTGTTAGCTAAACAATAAGCGTTAAGATTTTTAATAAAGAGCTTCTTAGATACAAGATTAGAGTAAGCAAGTAGGCTACTAAGGCAGAACACCTTTAGAAGATCTAGAACTAGGTTAACACAACAGTATTACTATTAATCCTTATACTAGTAATAGTAAAGCTTGTTACTAATAACACTACAACGCTATAATTGCTTATACAAGCCCTAAAAGAAGAGCTCGCTCTAATAGATGTTAGCACCTAGATCTAGGTTAGAGCAGAGTACTAACAGCATCTTAGAGCAGCTAAACAGTTAAGCGCTGCTCTATAAGACTAGTACAATAGGTAGTTATACCTCTATAGAAGAGCTAAGTTATACAAGCTTCTAGAGGTTAATAGGGCGCTTGCTATACAGGATTTCTTAGATGCCTTAAGTTATAGGATTGCCCTAGATTAGGCTTATACTATAAACTAAAGGATTATCTAGAATACTATCCTAGGGCTTAATTTACTTAATTTAGATAAAGTAAGTAGGGTCTTTAGTAGTTTAATGCATAAGCACACTATAAGAGCAGGGAAAGATAACCTAGGAAGTATTTGCAATGTTTAGAAACTAAACAGATACTACTTAAGCTCCTGCTACTAACTCTAAGAGCTTAAGTAGGTACTCCTGCCCTTATAAACAAAAAGGAGAGACTTATAAGTAGAAACTAACTAACTGCTAACGCCTAGAGACAGTAGTTAGAGGGAGCTCCTTACTGCCTATCTATATAAGCAAAAGCTATTACAAGGATACTCTCTAGAGGCTTAAGAGCTAAGAGTATACAGATACTAGGAAGGCAATTAAGCAGCTTAATTAGACCCTAAAAGTTCTATTAGCTTTAACAGCTCTACTAGCAAAAGCACCTAAAGTTAGGTTTCCTAGCAATGTACAAGCTGCTCTAATTAATCTTAAAATAATGCAACTAAGCAACCTAGCTAAGAAACCTAGGGTTTACAACCTTATAGATTTTTACACTTATCTGCTCTTAGAGAGTACAATTTTAGATAATAGAGCAGCTATACATTTAGTTAACAGCGTAGATTAGCTTATACCTAGATTATTTCGCCTAGCTAACTCTACTAACACTATAGAGGTAGGCACATAAGCGTTTCTAGTAGTAGGACAAGGAGCTTATTTATTTAAAAACGTGTTACATAGAAAGCGCAGCCTATATATAGAAGACCTGCTCCTTAAGGATGTAGTAGTAGAAGAAGGTTTCTATGTTAATATTATTTCTAAGGCACGCCTCTAAGAGAAAGGAGTTTAGTACTTAGGGCTAGACAGCTCGCTCTAAGTAGGGTATATTAATAATCTAAATAGGAGCGTTATATATGCTACTCTGAAGCGCGCTTACAACCTTACTTTCTTTAAATACAAGCTACTATCCTACTACCCTCTAATCCTTAACGTAGTAATAGAATAATTATATAAGTCTTACCTATAAAGCTCTACTAAACACCTCTAGCACGCTAGAGCAGGTTATCTAGGCCTAGAAGCTCTAAAAGCACTAGTACAACAAGCTTGCAGCGTACACATTAATAGCACGCTCTAAAAAGATTATAAGGTCTACTTAATAACCTACGCTAAGCAAGTTATCTCCTAACAGAAATAGGAAAAACCTACTAAACCCTTTTAGAGAATTAGCTAGGATCTGTTTAATATGTCTATAGAAAGGAGTAGTAAATTATAGATACTTTTAATTAAGGTATACTATAGTAGGAAGCTCTTTATATACTTACTTCTAGGAAGACTTAAGTAGAGATACTGCAGGTACTCATAAGTTTCTTAAGCTAGGTACATACCTAGTACAAGCTCTATATCTATAAGATAAGTTAAGATAATAATACTACTACTCTCCTATAGCAAGGAGCTCCTAATATAAGTGCTAGGCAATTAATAAATGAATAGATATTAAGGGTATATCTCTATATACCTACAAGCTTAATAGGGCAGTAGAAAGAGTAGGGCAGGAAATAATTACTAAATTTATTAAAATAAGGAGTAGTGCAAACCTACCTATAACGCTTAAGCTAGAGGTTGTAGCAGCAGCAACATAGCTCTATAATATAAGTCTAACTTACTTTAACAAGCTATAGAGCCTAAACAAAGAGCTTAATTACTAGTTTACTTAATATTTCTGCTAGTATAAACCTAAGCAGGTAAGAGCACTAATAGCTAATCTAAGACCTAATTAGAGCAGGATATACGCCTATAGCTGCAGAGCGTATCCCCTAAACAGGGAATAAGTAGCTAGGCGTAATTAGAGAAGCTTTAAAGTAACTCTAAGGGGTTATATTAGATACTTAGTAGGGTACTAAGCTTCTAATTTATACTAGATATAGGTCTCTAAACTAAACTAGGTAATTATAACGCGTAACGTAACCTTTAATAAAGAGCTCTTTTATAATTAATTAAATAAGTTGTTAGCCCTTATAGTCTAAGAAGTAGAAGTAGTTATAGAAATTCTACATAAACCTAATAAGATAGAGGTAGGAGAAGTAATAGAGCTCCTCCTTAAACAAAGAGACCTATTACTTAGCTTATCTACTAAACACTAGCTTAGGGGTAACGCTTAGAGAGAACCTTAATTGCTAGAAGGCTAGTCTAGTAGAGAGGAGCTTCTAGGATAGATACTCTATACGCAGCAAGCTTAGCTAGCAAGCTGCTAGAGATCTGTATAGAACAACACTAAGAAACAGGTTTACTTTCCCCTAACTAAACACCTAAACTAGAGTAGTTAAGTATAGGTAGAGAAGCTCCTAATAAGGAGGATAATCTAACTAGTAGCTTATAGGAAGTGCACTTAACTATAGAAGAAGGGAGCAAGCTAGTAGATAGTAAAGATCTTAATAATCTACTAAGACCTACTTTACTAGTTATTCTAATACCTTCTTAAAGATTAACGTAAGTAGATTAGGCAGGCAGGAGATGCACGTATTAGTAGAGAGTCTAGGGCCTGCCTACAAGACAGAACTGCTAGATAGAGAACTGCAAGCGCAACAAGCCTACTAATAACAGAGCATGTTAGTACTCTATAATAAGCTTAATAAATAATTACAGACACGCCTAGCTTATCTACCTACTGTTTAAACATGCAAACAAATATAGCATAGATAGAAGGGAGCTACTTACTGCCTACGCAGTAATTATTACCTTAACCCTAAAGAAGGAAAGACTAGTTGCTTAAAACAAGCGCTAGTTACATAGGGACAAGCTGCCTCTACTGCTAAGTAAATAGTAAGATCTACTCTATTACCTACTAGGAGCTCTTTTTGCTAGGCCTGCTAAAAAGAGATAGACACGCTTATTAAGAAGGAAACGTAGAGAGAAATTAACTAATTAAGCGCCTTATTAAGGCCTCTACTAATTAAATAGGTCTTTACCTACAAATTTAACTAGGATAGCTACTTCCTTAAATGTAAAGTAAGGATATATATACGTAGAGATCTACAGGCAAAGAATTTAATTGTCTTAACCTATGCTACAACGCTTGCTACTTACTTATTTTGCACTATAGTAGCAATTATAGCCTAGTTTAACCTAGAGCTCTATTAGTATAACGTAACTAGCACGTTTTAAAACGTAAGCTACTAGGACAAACCTTAGGTACTCTATAAATTACTAGATAGATTTAAGAAACCTAAGTAAGTTATTCTACTACTATAAGCTCTATACAGGTTACGTAATCTACTAGTCCTATAGTATAGATAGCTCTCTAGTACGCTCTAGAAGCTTAGTCTCTTAGCATTAAAAGAAGAGCTATGCCTATTCTATAATTGTAAAGTTCTAGTTATAGGCAATAGTACTTGCTTTACACTAGGGATAGATAGTAGAGGGATAGCTATAGGTATATTTAATAACATAAATAATACTTATCTCTCCTAAAGATAGCAAGCAGCGTAGGTTTTACGCAGCTTTGCTAAGGGTAAGACTAATACTAACTAAGGATAGCTCTAGAACACTACAATACTAAACAATTCTATTGCAGGTTGTTACAGAACCTCCCCTCTAGCTACTATCCCTAGCAGTAACCTTTTATAGCCTTAATAAAAACCTTGCCTTAAAGGGAGGAAAAAGAGTGTCTATAGGTAGGTAGTTAGGGCTTCCTATAGGCGTGCTTTGTGCGTAGTGCCTACGTATTATAATTATTATAGATACGCCTTATATTTGTTATAATTTAAGGTAAAAGTATTACTATACGCACTGTTGCCTAATTTTTTAGCTTAGCAGCCTAGTAGGTAGTAAAATCTCTTCCCTTTGCTCTTCCTTAATACTACAATAATAATACTTTTGTGCATGTTTCTTACACGCTCCTTACTCCTACTATAGTTTACTATCCTAACCCTAAGTTTATTAAGAAGTCTTACCTTTAAAACTAATAGCTGTTTACGTTCCCTAATACTAATAAGTGTGCAGACTACGTTACTATAGTAGAGACTTGCCTACACTGCGCATGAAACATTACAAAGTAGAAGAAGGACTGTAAGAAGCCTAAGCACTACTGCTATAAGCATTATATAAAGGGAAATTAAGGTAGCTGCACTAAGGTAAGGTAGGGAGGAGCACGCTGTAGGTGCGCCTTAGCTAATCTATATAGGTGCCTAATGCGCTTAACAGCTGCTTAAATTGCCTTATCTATCTCTACTACTGCTATAATACTACTATTAATACTACTACTGTCCCTTACACTAATACAGCTATAATTAACTAAGGCACCTAGCTTACGCGTTGCTAGCGCTAGTTTAACTTAGAGCTTGCTAGCTGCTACTATATTACAGCCTACACTAGCACACCTATAGGTGTTACTACCTAGGTGCCTACAACATCCCCCTAGTTCCTAGGTCTAATCCTAGTAGAGTAGCGCTGCATTACCTCTGCCCTTAAGCAGCTTATAGGGCATATGTCTTACATAGTAAGTTTACTTCTTTAACGCGTCTAGGGCGCATACTAACCTCTTCTTAGGGTAGTAGTAGTAGTAATAATAATAATAATGCTGATAATAATTCTGTAGCTGGTAATAGTAGTGTTAGTAGTGATAGTAGTAGTAATAGTAGTAGTAATAGTAGTAGTAATAGTGGTTGTAATAGTAGTAGTAATAGTAGTAATAATGTAGATAGTAACAAGTTAATAGCTAAGTAGTTTGCTATTTAGTAATTAGGCGCTAATAGCGCAAGGCTAGGGCGCAGTCAGTACATAGTTACAAAAAGTCCTTTTCCCTTTTATATTATAGTAGGCCTAAGGCTAATAAATTAAATTGTACCCTGCGTGTAATAACAGCGCGCTTATAATAATCTTAACGTCCTCTTTGTTTATAAAGATCTCTAACCTAATTTATATTCTTAGATTGTATTATCTATGTCTTTAAAGTCTAATACTAAGGTCTATATATCCTAAGTTTTATTATAGCCCTTCTAGTAGAGTAGGTATTATAGTTAGCCTCTTCTAGTTTGTTTCCCTAGAATCTTTTCTACTTCCTATACTTCCTTACCTTCTAGGGTTACCTCTAGTAGGTAGGTGTTGTCTTCTCCTTTAGCTCTAGGATTCTATTATTCTAATAATAATATGTAGAAAACGTTATAGATCTAGTATAAGAGTAGTAGAAGTAGGTAGTATGCCTACGTTCTAATTGCTTCCTAAACTTAGAATAGGCTAATAAATTTGCTTAAGAGTTTCTTGCTTAGTTAGTAGGCTAGGTTAATGTTCTTAGTGCTAAGTAACACTAGGTCCCCTAGGTAGAAGACTTTGTTCTTATGTTTCTTATTGTAGTACTAGGTTTAGTACTCTTATGCTTTTTCTAGGTGCTCTACTAGCGTTGCTTATGCGCTATACAGTTGCTTTACCCTTTAAACTATATCTAGTACCTCCCCCTTAGGCCTACTGTCTACAGGAGGCTTAGTAAGTAGTAGGTGTTTACTATATATAGTATAGAAGGGAGTTATTTTAGTAGATTTGTGCACTAAGTTATTATAAGCAAACTATACAGTTAGTAGTAGCTTTACCTAGTTCTCTTAGGACTCTAAGATAAATATCTAAAGATACTACTTAAGCGTTTAATTCTAGTATTTAGTTTGCCTATTAGTTTGTAGATAGAAGGCTGTGCTAAGCCTACGCTTTACCTATAGTTAGTAGCAGATTTCTATCTAAAATATAGAGGTAAAGATAGTTCCCCTATCTAATATAATACTCTTTTATATTCTATACTTAAGTATAATATGTGTAAAGTAGGCTTCTATAAACTACTTTACATCCTATGTCTTTAACGTAGGTAGATAGAGTGCTATCTTAGAGAAGTAGTATATAATTACAAGGATTGCATTAAAGGCGTAACCTAAGAAATCCTTAGCTAGAGGTAAGCTAGTAATAAAGTCTAGTATAACTTCTTTAAAGATTTCCTTTAGTGTATGTAATAGTAATAGCGTTCTATACTTGCTATGCCTTAGAGCTTTACTCCTTTAGTAGATAGTATAAGTTCTTATATATTCCTAGATATCTTAACTAAGGGTTAGCTAGTAGTAGGTTCTCCTAATTAGCTTAAGCGTCCTACGTGCGCTAAAATAGCCTGCTATACGCATGTTATAGTTCTAGAATAAAATCTCTTACCTAATAGCTAGTTCCTCTAGAATATATATTCTACTATTATATCTTAGGACTTTGTTTTTGTCTAAGCGCTATACCTGCGCTCTGCTACGTCTTTAAGTACTATCCTTACTTATTAAACTTATAATCTAACCCTAAGTAAAGGCGTCCCTTTATTATAGTTAGTGTAAGGTTTTAATAAGCAATTAAGACTCTACTATTGCAGGTTTGCTACTAACTAGTACCCTAGCTAGTAAGCGTAGCATGTATAGCATATATTCTATAGCACTAGTAGTAGGGACCTTCCTAGTTCTATAAACTGTAGCAACATGCGTCTTATACGTGCCTTACAAGCTTAGCTTGTTTATAGATCTGCTTACTCTACTAGCTATATCTAATACTAACAATTTGTTCTATAAGGTAGGTAATAATTAGGTTAGTAATAGGTTCTCCTATTTGTAATCTGCCCTTCTAGAGAGGCTATCTATAGGGTTTATTTTGCCTAGATAGTGTTCTACCTTAAAATTAAAAGCCCTTAGGTATATAGCCTATCTAGCTTGCTATAGGTTTAGCTTTTGTGTAGCGCGTATACTACGTAGGTTGTTATAGTTACTTAGCACCTATATAGTGTGCTGTGTGCCTTTAAGGTAATACCTCTACTACTTAAAGCTATATACTATAGCAAGTAGCTCTAGGTTATAGACCTTATAATTTAGCTTAGCAGCTTATAGCTTTTAAGAGGTAAAGGCAACTAGGTGCTACTACTTATCTTTAAAGAGTTAGGAGAGTATGCCTAATATAGCAAATATAGACGTATCTATCTCTACTTAGATAGGGAGCGCTATATTAAAATAGTGCAAGATAAGCGCACTTAAGAAGTAGGTCTTTAGCTCTTTAAATAAGTAGTTTATAGCTTTATTCTATTACTAGTCTTAGTTTTTCTTTAATAATTCTAGAAGAGGAGCTGTTTCTCTAGCATATGCTTTAATAAAACGTTAATAGAAGTTAGTAAACCTTAGAAAAGATTGCAACTCTTTAATATTAGTAGGCTGTAGCTATTAGGTAATAGTGCTTACTTAAGCTAGATTAGCGCATATACTACGCATATTAATAATAAAACTAAGAAAGTGTACTATATCTAATATAAATATACATTTCTATAAGTTAATAAATAGTTCTACCTTATGTAGGGACTAAAGTACTAAGCGTACAGCGCGCTAGTAAAGCGTAATATTATTACTCCCTATATAGATAAGGATATTATCTAGGTAAACTACACAGATATAGTCTAAGTGCTTGATTAGAGCCTTATTAATATAGGCCTAGAAACTTGTAGGAGCATTAGTTAGCCTAAATAGCATTACTAGGTACTTAAAGTAACTGTATTAGGTTCTAAAGGTAGTTTTCTACTTATCCCCTACTTTAATCCTTAGCTAATAATAGGTGTTGTAAAGGTCTAAGGTTATATAATAACATGCGCCTAACAGGCAGTCTAGTGTCTCTCTAATTAGTAGGAGTAGGTAATAATCTTTTATAATAACAGTATTAAGACCTCTATAATCTACATAGAGGTAGAGTATTCTATCTTTCTTAGGAACAAAAGTATAGGTGCTTCTATATGACTTATACTATGCCTAATCTACCTATTACTTAGCGCTTATTCTAAGTATTTATGTAGCAGCTTTAGCTTACGTAAATAGAGGTTATAGAGCAGTCTATATAGAGGTTCTTTCCCTTTTATAAGTAGGATTGTATAGTCTAAAGATTTAAAGCTAGGTAGAGTAGTAGTAGCTTCTTTACTAAATATATTAACGTAATCTGCTAAAGTGTCTAAGATGTAAAGTTCCTACACTATATGTGCTTTATAGATATAGGTATTACATTCTAAATAAATGCTAGTAGCTTGCAATACTCCTAAAAGGAGGGATTAGAGTTAGCTTCTTTAAACTCTATAGAGGTAACTAGCTAGATGCTAGCTATAGTGTATCTCTAACGCTAGGATTATAATCTACAATCTAGATAGATATATTCTTATTAGAGGAAAGGGTTCCCTAATAGTAAGGGAGTTCCTTCCTTATTAACTCTATACATAGTAGTAGACATATAACGCTTAATACCTATATTATTAGTTAAGTATATCTATAGCGTATATACAGTGTACGTGCTTTAGCGCTGTGTGCTAATCTATCCTAAGCGTAGGAGTTCTACCTTCTTAATAGGTAGCAGGTCTATTTCTATAGTAATCCTTTAGCTAATTAAGCTTACATCTACCTAAGGATTAAGAATAACCTATAATTGTTATTCTAGTGTTACCTCCCTAGATGCGTTATACGTGCGCTTTATGCCTAGTAAAATATATACTAGAATACGCCTTACTATCCCTAGGTAGCTAGTAAGGCTTAGCCTTTTCCTGTCTAGTTAATTTAAACTAGGATCTAGTTAGGGTTAGAGTTAGAGTTAGAGTTACTACTTTAATATTTGTTAGCATAGTAGCTAGTCTTATTATACTTAAAGCAGGTAACGCTACTCTTATTATATAGGCCTTTATTAGTAGAGGCATTGTCTCCTTGCTTTTACATCTTATGCCTCTAGGTACCCTTGTAGCATGTGCTAGGTGTGTAAGTTAGTAATAAATAGCGCAGGTTGCGCTTAAGTGTAGAGCCTAACGCTACTAGGTCTTTGCGTATAGCTAGTACCTAATAGTAATTGTAAAGTTATTAGAACTTCTCTAATAATCTTTATAAATGCAATTTCTAATTAGGCTTAGTGGCTAGGCTTATGTAATTATTATTATATAATTGTATAAGACTAGAGGATTAAGATGCTGTGCTTACTAAGCACGTATCTAGTGCCGATCTAGAGATATCTAACTTTCTATTTTCTCTAAGAAAGTAAGATCTCTATAAAACTTAGATAACGTCACTCTTTTCTATAATTAGAGTAGATTACGCATCTAGCTACGTAATCTACTGTACACGTAAGCTGTATACGTAGTCTTTACTATAAGATTACGTGTCTCTAAGAGATAGATTACTAATTAGTAATCTAAGAGATATCTAGAATGTTCTGCTTAATAATGTAAGAGAGAGAAGCAGAGTATAAGTATCTCTGCTGTCCTCTCTTAAAGTTCTGTACCTAGCATTTAATATAATAACTTGTCTATATTATTATATTATCTTATCTTTACTCTATTAGGCTATACGCTTCCTTATTTAGAAATTACCTAGTCTAGTTAGTCTAGGTCTTCTAGATTAGGGAAGAAAGTAGCTTTGTCCTCCCCTACTTTCTTTACAGTAATTAGTAATTACTCTTTGTAATTCTAGTTAAAGCTTAGAGAATAAGTGTTAGACCCTCTATTCTTTAGTATAGGGGGTAAGTTAATCCTCTAAGACCTCTAAGTAGGTTATAAAAGCATAGACTATTTAGTTCTTCTACTACATAGCATAAGCGTAAGCTATAGCTAATTCTAAGGTATATTTTATAGGATTAGAGAGTAAGTCTAGTAAGTACTATTTAAAGTACCCTTAGCTAGGTGTCTCTTCTTATGCTCTAAACGTGCGCTTAAAGTGCGTGTACTAAAGCTCCCTTAGGTCCCCTAACAGGTACTGCATTACCTAGAGTATCCTATCTTTAGGGTTACTAAACTCTTATAGTAATAGTTAGAAGGCTATCTTGCAGGAGTAAAAGAACTTATAATATTCTTTAAGATTCTTTCCTCTATATTTAGCTAGGTTTTTAGGTTTAATTGCGCGCTTTATAGGTTAAGGTGTAAGCATTATAGATATATCCTGCTTATGCGTACTAGTCCTTAAGGTCCCCTTAATAGTCTCTACTATACTTAGAGTAGTGTAGTTTCCTATACCCTCTAGTTGTGCAATCTTAGCTTTAAGTAAGTATAGGTGCTGTAAGGCCTAAAGCTTATTATGTTAGTGTTTAGTAGCTTAAATACGCTCTTAAAGCGTTAGAGGTGCGCTTATTATAGGGGTTAGGATCTCTTTGTTAATTAAAGAAATCCTACTAGAGTTGTCCTCCTGCTAGGTTTAAGATAAGGGTAGTTAGATCTCTCTTATAGGTGCCCCCTAACTGTTTGTTTAAGTAGTTAGAGCTATCCCTAGACTATTAGATTAACAAAGTATTATTATATAAGGTTCTAGTTATAGGTAATAGTACTTACTTTACACTAGGGATAGATAGTAGAGGGATAGCTATAGGTATATTTAATAACAAGAATAATACTTGTCTCTCCTAAAGATAGTAAGCAGCGCAGGTTTGCGCAGCTTTGCTAAGGGCGAGACTAATACCAACTAAGGATAGCTCTAGAACACTACAATACTAAACAATTCTATTACAGGTTGTTACAATAATCCTAAATAGAAAATAATGCTACTCTTCTATATTAATAATATCCTTCTTCCCTATTATAATAATAATTAAGCTACTACTAAACAGCTAATAAGCTTATTAATAGAAAAGTATTAAATTAAAGACTATAGAGCTGCTAAATAGTTTCTAGGCATTTAAATAATTAGAAACTAAGAGGCTTATACTATAACTCTTGTTTACAACTCCTATATTAATAAGCTTACAATAAAATTTAAGATAGTAGAGAAGGGTTTCTTCCCTACAGTCCTATTTCCTATAGAAGAGTAGCTTAAATATAGTAGAGAAGCTTTAAAACAAGAGGTTAAAGCGTTTTAAGAATAAGTTAGGTCTATACTCTATATAGCAATTATAATTTAACTAGATATAGCATACACTACCTCTTAGCTATCTTATTATTTAATAAATCTAGGAGCTGCTTACTTTAAGGTAGCTACTTAGGGTTTAGCTTATTTATATAGAATAAAGTATCTAGGTATAAGGTATAGTGCTTATAAAGGTAGTTATCTACTTATATATAGAGACGCCTTATTTACTAACAATATAGAGTCCTGTTAATCTTCCTAGAGGTATATTATATAGCTTTTTAGTGTAAAGAAAGTAGGGGAGGACAAAGCTACTTTCTTCCCTAATCTAGAAGACCTAGACTAACTAGACTAGGTAATTTCTAAATAAGGAAGCGTATAGCCTAATAGAGTAAAGATAAGATAATATAATAATATAGACAAGTTATTATATTAAATGCTAGGTACAGAACTTTAAGAGAGGACAGCAGAGATACTTATACTCTACTTCTCTCTCTTACATTATTAAGCAGAACATTCTAGATGTCTCTTAGATTACTAATTAGTAATCTATCTCTTAGAGACACGTAATCTTATAGTAAAGACTACGTATACAGCTTACGTGTACAGTAGATTACGTAGCTAGATGCGTAATCTACTCTAATTATAGAAAAGAGTGACGTTATCTAAGTTTTATAGAGATCTTACTTTCTTAGAGAAAATAGAAAGTTAGATATCTCTAGATCGGCACTAGATACGTGCTTAGTAAGCACAGCATCTTAATCCTCTAGTCTTATACAATTATATAATAATAATTACATAAGCCTAGCCACTAAGCCTAATTAGGAAATTGCATTTAAAAAGATTATTAGAGAAGTTCTAATAACTTTACACACCCCTTAATCTTTATAATGCTTAATTTAAGCAATCTAATTATATCTTAGAGAGTAAAACAATTTAAGCTCTCTTTTATATAGATATAAATTCTTTTTAGGCTTCGGTTATAGAGTATAACAATTTAGAAACTCTATAAAACAACCTAATTCTTTAACTAGTAGATTTTTATAATTCTACTAAGTTAATTCTACTAGTAAACTCTTTAAACTTAGTTATACTAGTAGCTTTAGTTAGATTATCTGCTAGTATAGTACTAGTATTTTCGTATACTAAGTCTATATTATTATTAAGCAGATTTTCTCTAACAAAGTGATAAGTTATATCTACATGCTTAGTTCTAGCGTAATAAATAGGGTTTTTCGCTAGTTCTATAGCACTAAGACTATCTGTTTTAATAGTATTAAGACTATTAAATATAAAGTAGTCTTTTAAAGAGTTATTAAACAGCTCTTTAATTATATTTTGTAGATATAAGCTTTCTTTAGTAGCTTCTTTTAGAGACATATATTCTGCCTCTGCAGAGCTAATTGCTACTGTTTTTTGTAGCTTAGAAATCCAGCTAATAGCTATAGATTTCTTATTAATATTCTCTAATAAGAATATATTGCCTATAGTAGATTTTCTAGAATCTAAATCGCCCCCCAATCTGCATCAGATACTCCTACTAACTTAATAGATTTAGTAGTAGTATTTGTAGATTGCAAAGTAGAATCTAAAGTTAAATCTAATCCTTGTTCTTTAGTTTTAACTAAGTAACTAAAGATATAATCTAGATACTTTAAGTGTTCTAGACTAGGATTAGACATAAATCTAGCAAGGTAGTTTACACTATAAACTAGATCAGGCCTAGTAAATATAGTAAGATAGATAAGACTACCTATTTGCTGTTGAAATTCTCTAGTAATAGAGCTTTCTTCTAAGTATTTACTTAGTTTTGTACCTATAGGCAAAGGTATAGAATTAGCGTTATCTTCTTCTATAATAGAAGTATAATTAGCTAATTTATCTTTAGAATCACTATATAGCTCTATTTCTCTAGGCTTTTCTTTAATAGCACTAGATTTAGAAGGTTTTATAGTAGTAGAATCTTTGTTAATAATTCTACTAGTACTACTAGGCTCTAGTCTAGTAAAAACACGTTGTATACTGGCACTATTATTAGGCCTATAGTAGTAGCCTTCTATTATTTTGCAATCTCTAGCAGTTATAATCTTGTTACTACTAGGATTATAGAGTTTATAAATATTAGACCCTATAAAGCCTATTAAGTAATAAGGTGTTGCTTTAGAATCTAGTTTCTTAGTAAATAAACTAGGTTCTTTATAGTAGGTTAGAGAACCAAACACTCTTAAATTACTTAAATTAGGCATCTCTTTATATTTATAGTAATAAGGAGTCTTAAACTCTATAGAGCTATTAGGAGTTCTGTTATAGAGGTAAACAGCAGTTAATAGAGCTTCGCCCCAAATTAACTTAGGCAAATTACTAGTAAAAAGTAAGGCTCTTACTTTATTTAGTAATACTCTATTAATTATCTCTGCTGCACCGTTTTGTTCAGGAGTATAAGGAGCAGAATATCTAGTTTTAATACCTTTTTCACTTAGATAATTATCTAGTTCTCTAGATTTAAATTCATTATCTAATTGTAAGGCTTTAACCTTATTATTAAAGAAAGGTTTACTAGATTCTGTACTAGTACTAGAGTTATTAGAGCTATTATCTTTAGCTTCTAATTCTAACTCTGTAATAGTAGTCCTAATTATATCTATAATACTACTTCTAGATTTTAATAGCTTAACTACTAAGTATTTAGTAAAGCTGTCTCTAAAAGTAATATAGTACTTAAAGCCTTTAAGTGCTTTAGGCCTAATAGGACCTCCTATATCTATATAGACTAAATCTAGATAGGCATTTACTTTAGTACTAGCTTCTACTTTTCTATTCTTAGTAAGTTTAGATTGTACACAAATAGTACAATTATCTAAACTAGTAGATGCAGTGCCTATATCTTCTAAATTTATATATTCTACTCCTAAAGTAGATTTCTTTAAGTGCTTAATAGTATTAAGGTTTATATGCCCTAATCTACTATGTGCTAGCTCTATAGTATTTTTATTTAATACTATTTCTTCTTCTTCTACTATTTCTTTAGTAGAAGTACTATCTTCTTCTAGATTAATAGCCTCTTCTATAGCAAGCCTATCTTCTACTTCTTCTTCTTCCAAATTATTAGAAGTATTAAGAGTAGTAAAAAGTTTGTTATTTATAATAGACTTTATAGGCTTAGAGCTAGTAGCACTAAAGACACTTACACCTTCTTTATAGCTTCCTTTAGCTAATAAAGTATTCTTAGGTGTATTAATAAAACAGCTTTCTTTATTAAAAGACAAGCTATAATTCTTAGAAGTAATAAGACTTAAACTTAGTAGGTTTACTCCTAAGTTAGGGACAAATAGCACATTAGTCAGTTTAACTAATTGCTTAGTACTAGTAAATACTAGACTAATATCGCCTACACCTTGTGCTTTTAGAGTAGTACTAGTATTTCCCCACTTAATAGAAGTAGAACAGGGTTTTAAACTAGTAAATAACTCTTTAATATAGCACGTGTGTATAGTAGCACTAGAGTCTAAAATAAAATCTATAGTTTTATTACTATTAGATTTAATAGAAGAAGATAGGACTTGTTCTTCTTCTTCTTTAGTAGAGCTGTTATTAATAGATTTATCCTTATATAGACTAGGATTTTTCTTAAAACAGCTGGACTCTTTATGTCCCTTTTATTACAATAATTACACTTTATAGTAGGTTTATTATCCTTACTTTTAGTGTTATTATTGTTTTTAGTTTGTAAAGACATCTCTATGTCGTTACTATAAGAAGAAGACTTATTATTATTACTATTCTTACTAGTATTAGAGTTACTAGTATTATTAGAATAGTTTTTATTCCCCTTAATAGAGTTAAGTCTTCTAGATTCATCTAATAATTGTGAAATAATCTCTTCTATATTAATTTCACTATTAGATGTTCTAATAGATTGCGTTATAACTGTTACTATATATTCGTAATCTTTATTTAGATTATTTAGTAACAACGCAACTATAAACTTAGTAGGTAGAGTAATTCCTCTAGATTCTAGACTATTAATAACTCTCTTAAAGGAGTTAATATAGTTTTCTAGATTGCCTTTACAGCTATTAAGAGTAGTGTTTATTAATTCTTTAGATAGTAAGAATTCACTACTAAAGCCTTTAGCTTTGTATAGATTTTTTAAAGTATTCTACAATATAAAGGGATTACTAATAAATCTAGTTTGTAATAGAGGGCTGTCCTCTAAGGCTAATTTAATTAAGGCTGTAGCTTTATAGGCATTTTCTTCTAGAGTCTCTACATTATCTATAATAGTAGTAGGATTATTAAGTATATAACTTAAATAACCTTTTTCTACTATAATAGCTTCTAATCTTATAGCCTACAAATTATAGTTAATAGACCTTTTAAGCTTAGGAAGCTTAATAGAATCTAGCATCTTGTAAATAAGCTAATTAATCTTTTCTTTATAACGCCTTATAAATACTAAGTAATTAAATAGAGCTTATTTACAGCGGTTTAAGCTAGTAGAGTTAATAAGATTTATTCTCTATCTAGCTTATGCCTTCACACAGATAGCAAGGGCTTAGAAGCTTTTAATAAATAGCTTAAGAGAGTAAAACAGATATATACTAGTCTCTTTTAGAGATTTAAACTAGTAATAAGCCTTATAATATACTAGAATGCCTATTTAACAGCTTATAATAGGTCTTATATCTATAAAAACACTAGTCTCTTTTTTAATAAGAGATTTAAACTAGTAATAAGCCTTTTATAAACAATTAGAATGCCTATTTAATACTTATAATAGGTCTTATATCTAAAAAACGTTATTTCTCTTAACGTTATAATAAATCTAGAGATTAATACTTTTATCTCTAGTAAAATTCTAATTTTCTCCTAAAGTACTAGACTAAATAAGGCTTATATAATCGCTTAGAGATTTATACTTATATCTCTAAAGCAAAATATCTATCTAGCTTTCTACTAAGTACTAGTTTTCTACTATAGTACTAGTTTTCTACTAAGTGCTAGATAGAATAAGGCTTATATAATACTTATAACTATACTTTATAGTTATAAAACAGCTCTCTTAGCTTAATAATTACTAGCTTTTAATGCTAATAAATCTTTAATAAGATTAATTTAGTTACTGTCTCTACTAACCACGTAGGTTCTAAGAGAGACTCTGGCTAAAATAATCTTAGCAAGATTTAAGCTTAAAAATAAAGCTTAGTAATAGTAAAAGTAGTTATAATAAACTACTATAAATAAAGCAGTATATTTTTGCAATTATATACTAAGTAATAGTAACTTCTAGAAGGTTGCCAAGCTTCTAGTAAGCGTTACTATAAGGTATACTATAAGTAGAGTCCTAAAAGTATCTCTTTTATAGTATAATATCCCTATAGCTTATACTATACTATAGTATAGCCGCTGCCTAGTTTGTTCTTAGTTCTAGAGTCTACCTAGAGCCGTGCTATAGTATTACTACTATAACTCCCCTCTGCAGTTTCTTAGAGGCCTAATAAATTGCTTATATAAGCAAGAATTACTAGACTTAAGATAGTCTTACGTAGGGGTTCGCTTGGTTAGGAATTATTGCTCTAGTTTCTTAAGTTATCTCTATTGCTAGAGGCTTAAGGAACAGGGACTAATAGCAGGATACTGCAAGTTGTATAGGCTAAAAATAGCACTAAAACAACTATAAATAACACTCTTACTAAGGCTTAAGAGCCTGTATCAATAGAGTGTAAATAGGAGAAGATATAAGCTTAAATAGCTTTCTCTTTCTTCTTCTCCTTCTTCCTCTTGCTTAGATAATCTGCTTATATAAGCAGTAGCTATAATAATAGCTAGAACTAAGTCTTATAGAGTATATAAAATTCTCTATAGGCTATAAAGAGCCAGGCTTATAACCTGTAAAGAAAGTAGGGGAGGACAAAGCTACTTTCTTCCCTAATCTAGAAGACCTAGACTAACTAGACTAGGTAATTTCTAAATAAGGAAGCGTATAGCCTAATAGAGTAAAGATAAGATAATATAATAATATAGACAAGTTATTATATTAAATGCTAGGTACAGAACTTTGAGAGAGGACAGCAGAGATACTTATACTCTGCTTCTCTCTCTTATATTATTAAGCAGAACATTCTAGATGTCTCTTAGATTACTAATTAGTAATCTATCTCTTAGAGACACGTAATCTTATAGTAAAGACTACGTATACAGCTTACGTGTACAGTAGATTACGTAGCTAGACGCGTAATCTACTCTAATTATAGAAAAGAGTGACGTTATCTAAGTTTTATAGAGATCTTACTTTCTTAGAGAAAATAGAAAGTTAGATATCTCTAGATCGGCACTAGATACGTGCTTAGTAAGCACAGCATCTTAATCCTCTAGTCTTATACAATTATATAATAATAATTACATAAGCCTAGCCACTAAGCCTAATTAGGAAATTGCATTTATAAAGATTATTAGAGAAGTTCTAATAACTTTACATTTAGTAGTTTAATTATCTAGAAAGCTGTATAGTAGTTAATAGTAACTACTTCTACTACTAAGGCTAAATTACTTACTTTAGAGTATATAGCTAAAGAGTTAGTAGCTCTAAAATAATTCCTAGGAGAACTTTAGCTAGACTTAGGGGTGCTATAGGAGATTTTCTATAATAACTAATAAACTATCTAACTAGTAGTTAAAGAGAGCAAGTAGCTTACTGCCTAGCTGCGCTATATAGATATCTAGAATATATAGTTAAAACAAGAGTACGCTAAGGGAAATCTCTAAGTAATACCTGAAAATAAGTAAGATGCTAGCTAATAGCCTTACAAAAGCGCTTCCTAGACAAGCTTATAAGCAGTTTTTATTACATTTAAACTTATTAAGTATTAGTTAAGAGGGGAAAGACTTATTTATAGAAAAAGAGTAGGTTAATTAAGAAAGAGAAGATCTTTAAATTGCTAGGGAGGATAACCCCTCCCTTAATAGGTATAAGTCTCCCTAGACTGCTAGTAGCAGCTCTTTTAAGCGCATGCCTAACAGCTAAGGAGCTTATAAAAACAAATTAACTATAGGTAGAGAGGATAACCCTCTCCCTATAGGCCTTAAAGAACCTACTTATAAATAGGTACTTAAAATTTATACCTATCTGCAAGTAGGCCCTTTACTACCTAGATAGTAGTATATAGGTTAGTAGCCTACTAAACGCTTATTAGCTACTATAATTAACTAAAAACTAAGTTACTTACTAAAGTTATTAATCTGCTAGAGGAAGTAAGCTCCTCTACTAGTTCTAGCCTAAGTAGCTTAAGGGTAGGGGGAGTAGGCAGCAGGAGTGCCTAAAGGCACAACGCTAGCAGCGCTTGCTGCAGCAGCTAGTAGCAGTGTTGTTAACGTATAGTGTAACTAAGCTGCTTGCTAGTAGCACGTCTATATAGTACGCGCAGGGAATTAACCTGCGCACACTAGGCACTAGAGCGCCTAAGACAGAGGCAGGGGGCGTAGGCGTAGGCGTAGGCATAGGCGGCAGTAGCAGCGCAGCAGCGTAGGTAGCAGTAGTAGCAGCAGCTATAGCAGCAGTAGCAGCAGTAACTGCTAAGGGAGCAGGCGAAGCTATAACTATAGGCTTAGGCTTAGGTAAGGGAGCAGGCGAGGGAGCAGGCAAGGGCATAGAGGCAGGCATAGGCAAGAGCAAGCAGGCAGCTAGTAGCTAGCCAGCTTAGGTAGCAGCTTAGGTAGTAGAGGCAGCAGTAGTACGCACGCAGCGCTAGGTTTTAGTTTATTTCTATACCTAAGTTAGTAAACCTCTAAAAAGAGCTAGGAAAACGTTAATAATAAGATTAGTTAGATAACGTCTAATAATAAAGCTCTTAACAGATTAAGAAGCTAGAAATAATTAGCTAGAGAGTGCTTAGGCGCGTAGAAAATAATTTAGTATACTTACAGGCATATTAATAGATATAACTAGAGAAATAGAGAAATTAAGTAGGTAGAACGCTTATATAGAGAAGTAACTAGGTTAGTAAAGGTAAAGCTGCTAGATAATAGTCCTTACGCTTACTCTTACTACCTAGAAATACTTAACCTAGAAAGTGCTTACCTTAAATATAACTAAGTAGCTTAGTAGCTAGCTATAGGCTTTAAAAATTTAGCTATTAAAAATAAGTACCTAAACTAGCAATAAACTACTTATAATAGTAGCCTAAAGGTTAGAGAGGTCTCTTAAAAGAAAGAGTACCTAGAGTACGCTGCAGGCGCGCAGTAATCTTAGATATCTAGGAAAATATAAAAATTTAAGATTAGAGCTCTATAATTACTAAGGATACGCTCCTAGTTTAGTTATTCCTAATATAGGATTAACTAGGAGGTATATTACGTAACTAAGCGCGTAGAGTTATATACATAGCTTATTTTCTAATAAAGTATACTAATTTAGTTAAGCTGCTCTACCCTAGCAACGCTAGTTCTAAGCAGCCTTAATACTAGCTAAACGCTTGTTAAGTAAGATTATGTAACCTATATATTTTATTTATATTTAAGCAACACGTTCTACATAGAAAAATAGACACTAATTAAATTAATTAATTACTTAAGTATAGTCCTGTAAGCTATATTACAGTTGTAAATAGAAGAAGTATCTATATAAGGTATAGCAAGTATAAATCTCTAACCTGTTACTCCCTTATAGGTCTACTAGACTAGCTACAAAACAGCAACGTACTACTCTTCCTTAGTTTATACTAGTAACAGAAGACTATAGCACTATAGAGGTTCTAGAGATAGGTAGCTATATAGAAATTACTATATCTTACTAGGCACTATAAGTAGGTCTATTATCTCCTTCTAGGCATGCTAACTAATATAGAAAGGTACTATATACCTTTCTTAGGGATATTCTATTAGAGTTTATATTATAGATCTTAAAAGTAATTTACTATTAGGCTTGTTACAACTTAGTCCTTATACTAGATAAAATAGATAAAATACTAAACTAAATAGATTTAAAGCAGTTACTAGCTTATATACAATAGACTTGTGCTAGTAATATTTCTATAGTTAAGAAGCACTAGGAATAGGTTAAGATAACTAAAATAAGAGTATATAAGGAGGACACTAACTTAGATATCCCTAACTAGTTATATTTTATAGGGTTATTACATCTAGCTAAGTTCCTAGATAGTGCTAAAAAGTAGGATAGAGAACACAGCAGGGATTTAGCACTGTCTAAGATGTTCTCTAAGATAAATATACAACCTAACTCTCTAACTAGATAGGATGTAGCTAGGGTAGACACTAGTTTATTGTTAGATAAGTACTATCTATTACTAACTCTAAAGACCTTAAAGGTAATAAGGTTAATAGTTATTGCTAGATTATCTAGTTTAGTAGGAACTGCTGCTGCTAGCTAATACTACACTTATTCTACTTGCTAGGATGTTAGTGTTTAGTTAACTACCTAGTTAAGTAGTTAACTAAAGAAGGATAAGGGCAAGGGACAGAGAAAGGAGTAGAGGAAGGTGTTTCTTTTGTTTGTTTCTTTTGTTTATTCCTTTTCTCTTTTAATTTAATACTCTACTCTCGCTTATTTTCCTATGTAATAATTTACTTACTAGCCTCTCCTCTATAAGTATAAGGGGCTATGCTATTAAGGTAGGGGAGGTTTATGCTAGTGCATAGAGTAACTGCCTTAGTAGTCACTTAGGATACTAAGGTTAGTAAGTAGCGCTAGTATATAAAGGGATAACAGGAAGTTTAGGCAAGGCCTCCTAGACTATTATATACTACTAAGAAGAAATAAAGTTTATATCTTATCTACGTAACCTGTATCTGTAGTTTCTTGCATAGCAATATAGCTCTTCTGTCCTCTATATACTAATAGGTTAAGCACAACATATCTAAAACATTAGTAGTTTTAGCTAGTATTCCCTAGCACGTCTACGTTTTTAGTACCCTAGGCTCCTATAGAACAGAGTAGCTAGGTCTATTATAGGTAGCTGCCTTGTGTTTACGTCTTTAACTACTAAGAGGGGGAGAGAATAGCATCTTAAGGGCTATAGTAGGCCTTAATTAGGATTACTTATCTCTATATTTAATTGTTAATACTAATATTTTATAGTACGTCTGCGTTTTAGTTCCCTAGGCTCTTATAAAATAGGGTAGCTAGGTCTACTACATTTTCCTGTTATTTAGTTTAGCTTTACTTGTTATTTTTAGTAGTAAGTATAGCTCTATAGGGTTGCTAGGCGTGTATAGCTACTTTCTTTCCTTCTACTGCCCTATTTACTAGGGCCTTTCCTCTACCTTAGGTATATACTTGTGTAGAAGGCTATAAGCGCTAGGTAGAGCGTAAAGTGTTCTAGAGAGCTTATTAGTTCCTGCAGGTATACCTGTCCCTCTTGTCTACTAGTAGGAGGAGAGAGACCTTTCTATAGCTATTTAATAAACTTAAGTCTAACCTTTTAGTAGAGTACTATATACTCTAGGGATTTTGTTTGCCTATAGCTATATAGGACGTTTACATTTTTGTAGTTAAACTTTTAGTAATACTATTAGAAGTCCCTATATCCTGATTATATAGCTAGTAGTCTTACTAGGACAGGCCTAGTTAGAGAGAGGGTTAGAGGCGCCTTCTTTAAGGTATACCCTAAGTTCTAATTATAGTACTGCTAGGATAGCAGCTTTAAGTTATTACTCTACTAAGAGGCCTTCTCTTATTAGTTACTTTTGCACGTAAGGCTCTTTATACCTAAGACTATAGGAGTGTTACAATCCTAGATCTTTACAACTAATTATTCTAGAAATCTCCTAAACGCAGCCCGCAACAGGCTAGTAACAAATAACACATAAAACAGATTACGTGACTAGCTTACAAGTAGATCTATAAGCTTACGCCTTAGCGCGTAAGAAGGATTAACGCACGTAATTAGCTTACAAAGCTTATAGTAAGCTACGTAAGATTTCTAGCTTGGTATTACAAGCTTACGCTTTAATAAGTAAGCTCTAAGATTCTCTATAGTATATAGCCTAGCAGGAACGTAACTCTTATAGTTTGTGTTTAACCTAAGTTACAACCTTAACAATACATTTGTTATTTAGAACTTAACCTGCACTTAATATAGATTAATACTAGATACTCTTTAGTGTACCCTTTAATTATCACAAGCTTTGCTTAGGTAATTACTTTGTTTTACACCCTGCTCTAGTACCTATCTCCTAAGAACTAACTAAATAAGTGTTTACAGTCTTTAACTAAAATATAACTTTAACAAGGAGATCTAGCTAGGCCTCTTAAGATTATAGTGTCCTTAGTAGCTTAGTCTGTTAGTTTATTAGCTAGTTTATTCCCTACTATACTACTATAGCTAAGAGTCTAATATACCTATATATAAAAGACCTCTATAGCCTTATAGTATAGTAAGAAAGCCTATTATAAGGAGAGGGAGGTGTTACTCCTTAGACCCTAGAAAACAGACGTGCTATCTACGCACATCTAGATCTAGTCCTTTTAGATAGGTAGTTATAGAGTATATTAAAGTCCTACCTACGCTCCTATAGCCTCTACGTTAAAGATATATAATAATAGGTTAAGCTTTTCTCTACCTGTTATTATAAGTATTTTCCCTTAATATATAGCGTAGCTATACGCTACTACCCTATTACCTACTATATATTATTCTATTCTATTAGAGAATACTAAAACCTCTCTAGAGGTTACCTTGTACTACTATTTCTTAAAAGTAATTACGCTCTCTTTCTTAGTTTATCCCTCTATTAGGTTAGTATAGCATCCCCTAGTATAGTAGGGGCCTGCTAGTACTAGTCTTAGTATAGCTAGGAGGGCTTAGTAGGCTCTCTATACCTATATTTATAGTAGCAGCTTTTCTTTATTACGTCTGCATTATCTATATTATGCTTTTACCTAGCTAGTAAGGCGGTAGTTCCTATCTATTGTCTGTAGGTGCATAGCAAAGCGCTAGTGTACCTCCTCTATTACTACTTCTATAGGTAGGACTCCTACCTCTCTTAGTATAATTGCGTTTAGTGTAGTACGCTACGCTAGTAATACTATCCTTATAGCACTTATAAGGACTCTATTTATTATAGTAATATACTATTATATCTAGGTGCTAACTTCTATTCTATTTACTCTTACTTGCCTTTTCTCTTTATACTATACTTTAGCGCTGTATATTATAGCTAGTAGAACGTAGGTTATAATAGCTTTCCTTATATACTCTAGTAGGGGCCTATATACTGTGTTTGTTAGCCTATAAAGGTGTTAGACTACTTTTGTAGCTATAGCAGCCCTTTCTATAATATACCTCTAGAAGGTAAGCTATTAGTTAAACTAAACGCCTAGGTAGCGTAGAGCTATCTATGTCCTATTTTATATTATAGGTACTAGGTTAATTCTAGTATCTCCTATTATAATTTAAGGGTTTAGGTCTCCTCTTTTCCTTATTATATAGATTAGTTCCTACTTTTTAGGCGTAAAGGCAATTTTATTGTTAGACCCCTAGTTATAGATATCTCTTAGATTATTACTTAGTAGAGTTGTATTTTCCAAGAGTATAGGAGAGGCCTAGTATATATATATATTATTAGCGTATCTAAAGCGTAGTTTCTAATCTTAGTTTAGTAGTTTAGCTAGGTATAGTGTATAGAGCACTAGAGATAGTAGTAAGCCTTAGGGGTACTGTAGGAGACTATATAGCAAGGCGTAGTTACTATACCTATATAAACCTATACTTATCTTCCTATAAGAAAGCTTTGCACTAGGCAAATAAGGGTAGTAAGCTATTCTTAGTTTTCTATTTTATGTAGTAGTTAGTTCTATAGGAGTGTATTAAATGCCCCTTATATATCTAGTGTTACTATTAAAACCTACTTTCCTAGGGCCTAGGCTTGTTCTACGTTATACGTAAAGCTAGTTACTAAGTTAGAGGCTACCTAGTAGGGAGTACACCCCTATATTATAGGCTAAGGATTCTGTAGGTTATAGCTATATAGGCAATTTATCTTACTACTATTCTCTTAAGGCCTTTTCCTAGATATAAGAGTAAGGCAATAGGCTGCTAGGATTATAGGGAGCTAGGATTCTTTTTCCCTAGCTTTAGGATTATAGCTACCTATACTATTTTCTAGGTAGTTAGGAAATAGCTATATTATAGGCAGCAGGTGTATATCCTATAGAGATAGTTAGCAATAGAGGGCTGTTAAAGTTGTGCTTTAGTTTAAGACTGTAAACACTTCTAGGTTAGTTCTTAGGAGATAAGTGCGGTAGCAGGAGTGAAATAAGGTAATTATCTAAGCAAAGCTCGTGATAATTAAAGGTATACTAGAGAGTATAGAATAAACTATCTATTTTAAGTACAGGTTTAGAGTTCTAAATAATTAAATGTATTAATTAGGTAATACTTAAGGTTAAACACAAACTATAAGAGTTGTGTTCTTACTATACTATATACTTAATAAGATATTCTAGTTCCTGTAAAGTAATTAGTACTAATTATACTAATTCTTGCTAAGCACTAATTATTGCTAAGCACTAATTACATTACGTGATTACAAGTGTAATTAGTCCTTTCTATACTACTGTTCTAATACGTGTTAGTATATTCTAAGTATACTACTTGTAATAACTATACTGTATTAGTTATAGAGTCCTAGCAGTTTATGTGTGTGCTAGGGATTGTAACAAGGGCTAGCACACCTTAAGCAAGCGTACTATAATACTATCTATACTAAGGAATATACTTAATACGCCTATTATATTCTTTTTAATTTTCTCTAGGGGTATATAGGTGTCCTAGGCTATAGCTTATTAATTTAAGCTACTAGGACTCTATTCTAGTAGGTTATTAGAGCTATTAAATTAGTCTAGTATTTCCTTTTCTAAGGCCTCTACTTTTTCTATAGGGTTTGTTATATCTCTCTCTATGTGTTAGATTAGGGTGTCCTGCTAGTTTAGCCTAAGTCTATACTATCTAACAACTTTATATAGTGCCTAGTTAGAGTTAAGTTAGTCTATTCTATTCTGCTAATAAGTGCGCTTAGCTTTATATACTATAGTAAGGAAGTCCTAGCTTTCTAGTAATAGTCTTGTTTATAGGACCCTAATACTATCTATATATAATCTATAAGTAGTCTTACACTTTACAGTCTACTATAGTATAGTCTTGCCTATTACTATATATTTATAACCTACTACTACTATTGCTTTAGTAATAGCCTTAGTTAGAGCCTATATCTAGGCCTCTAGGTTCTAGGTAGTGCATGTTGCTGTAAGGGGTAGTAGGCCTAGTAGCACTAGGTTAACTGCTTCTGCAAAGCAGCTAAGCTAGCTTCTTAGGACCTAATATTTATTTAGTAGTAGTACTCTACTACTCTTCTATAGTATTGTAGTAAGTAGCGTAGCGTAGTTAGATCCTAAGTAGAGGTAGTTCTCTATTTTTATATATGCAAAGAGTACGTTAGAGAAGGTTAAGTTAAGTATATAGCCCCCTTAATAGGTTGCTATACCTAGTTCTCTAATATAGTCTATGTAATTTTATATTACCTAGTAGGCTAGGTGTTAACCTCTACTTCTAGGAGTAGCGCTAGGTTTAAAGGTAATATATCTATAGTTAAAATCTCCCCCTAGTAGAGTATTAGGGCTAAGGGTTATTTCTATAATATATTCTAGTGCGTTTATAAGTTCTAGTTACTAGTATATATTAAGTATTCTATACTAGTTAACTTCTATCTATAGGATGTCTCTATTAATATATAGGTAGAGGATCTACGCGTGTATTCTCCTACCTTTAAGTATATAGGTAAGCACCCTAGAACGTTCTATAGGGCTTAAGTTTAGCGCCCTCTAAGACTCTATAGGTATAAGTATAGAGTAGCCTAGATATGCTAAGGTATAGTTGTTTCTTGCTATATATAGTTCCTAGACGTATATTACATCTATTTACTTTTTAAATATAAGCTATAGGAGGGTAATATAGTAGGGTAATTACCTAGCTATATTTACCTATATTACTTTAAGGTCCTGCTTTATAGTTATAGTATATAATATTAATATATAATATCTATTTCTATATTAGAGGTCCTAGTATCTCTCCTCTAAGAGGTAGATTCTAGTTCTAGTTAGCTAATTGTAGTTATTTAGCTTACAGCCTAGGAAGATGTAGCTCTTAGTGCCCTTCTTAGTCTCTAAGAGTCCCTAGTAGGAGTTGCTATAGGGGCTAGTCCTTCTAGGGTAAGAGTTATAGTTAGGAATCTTAAAGGGGCGCTAGGGATAGTGCTGCTAGGTTTAGTTAGGTCTATTTAGGCTCTCTTACTTGCTCTCTTAGTAATAGCCTTTATAGCCCTTAGTTCTACCCCTAAAATTCTTACTAGACTTTTATTTACCTATCTTAGTACTGCTAGGTAGCTCTTGTTCCCTACTAGGTGTAGCCTATAGCAATTTGTGCACTTTACACTTACTATATATTCCTTATCTACTAGCTCTTAGTGTGTATTAACTCTCTCCCTATAGTAGTTATATCTAGTGTCTCTATAGTATTTATGCGCCTAGTAGTATCTCTAGTAGCCTAAGTTATATAGTTATATAGGTAGGTTCTTTTATATTTCCTTAGAGGAGTTACTTACTCTAAAGATATAGAAATAACTAACTATTATTAGGAAGGATACAATGTAGGTTGCTACCCCTTGTTTATTTAGTCTATATCTAGAGATCTAGCAGCTAGTTAGTTAGACCCTAGTCTAGGAAAAGAACTCCTTACTTACTATCTATATAGTTACTAGTTTTAATATATTATCTAGTTAGCAGATTAAGTTTAGAACTCCTTAGTGCGTAGTTTATCTATATATATAGGATAATTATATCTATGCCTTCTACTACTTAGATTATTAATTCCTTTATTTCCTAGCTAAAGAGCTAGGTCTAGGTTTTATTAGTTGTCGCGCAGCTGAGCGCGTGGAGTCACATACGCAGCTCGTTTTCTAATAGAGCGTGCCAATTCAGTTAAGCCACTCTACCCTAGCAACGCTGGTTCTAAGCAGCCTTAATACTAACTAAACGCTTGTTAAGCAAGATTACGTAACCTACACATTTTATTTGTATTTAAGCAACACGTTCTATATAGAATAATAGACACTAATTAACTTAATTAATTACTTAAGTATAGTCCTGCAAGCTCTGTTACAGTTATAAGCCTAGCTTCCTAAGCATAGTAGATCTCCCTACGCATTTAGCAAACAAGCTTGTTAGACTTAGCTTAACTGCTCTAATTACTTAATTATCTTTCTATCCCCTACTAAACGCTACTATAGGCGAGCTTATTAACTACAATAAGCAAGCTCTCTTAGGTGTCCCTACAGGACCCTATTAGCTTAAAACAAGATCTAATTAGCCTAATTAGTACATCTAACTTACGTAGCACGCTAAGCTTTGTAACGTATAGGATATAGTAGATCTAGACGCTAAAGACGCCCTAGGCATGCACAAAGGAGCGCCTAAACTACCTATTATAGGCTTGCTCCTACTTAACTACTAGCTTAATCTACCTAAAGCTAGAGCACCTAACCTAACAAGCCTCTAATAGGCTAAACAAGCGTTAAGAACTATAACAAGGAGCTCCTTAGATATAAGATTAGAGCAAGCAAGTAGGCAGCTAAGGCAGAGCGCCTTTAGAAGATCTGGAACTAGGTTAACACAACAGTATTGCTATTAATCCTCTTACTAGTAATAGTAAAGCTTGTTACTAATAACACTACAACGCTGCAATTGCTTATGCAAGCACTAAAAGAGGAGCTTGCTCTAACAGATGTTAGCACCTAGAACTAGGTTAGGGCAGAGTACTAATAGCATCTTAGAGCGGCTAAATAGTTAAGAGCTGCTCTACAAGACTAGTATAACAGGTAGTTATACCTCTATAGAAGAGCTAAGTTATACAAGCTTCTAGAGGTTAATAGGGCGCTTGCTGTGCAGGATTTCTTAGATGCCTTAAGTTATAGGATTGCTCTAGATTAGACTCGTACTATAAACCAAAGGATTATCTAGGATAGTATCCTAGGGCTTAATTTACTTAATTTAGACAAAGTAAGTAGGGTCTTTAGTAGTTTAATGCATAAGCACACTATAAGAGCAGGAAAAGATAACCTAGGAGTATTTGCAACGTTTAGAAACTAAACAGATACTACTTAAGCTCCTGCTACTAACTCTAAGAGCTTAAGTAGGTACTCCTGCCCTTATAAACAAAAAGGAGAGACTTATAAGTAGAAACTAACTAACTGCTAACGCCTAGAGACAGTAGTTAGAGGGAGCTCCTTACTGCCTATCTATATAAGCGAAAGCTATTACAAGGATACTCTCTAGAGGCTTAAGAGCCAAGAGTATACAGATACTAGGAAGGCAATTAAGCAGCTTAATTAGACCCTAAAAGTTCTATTAGCTTTAACAGCTCTACTAGCAAAAGCACCTAAAGTTAGGTTTCCTAGCAATGTACAAGCTGCTCTAATTAATCTTAAAATAATGCAACTAAGCAACCTAGCTAAGAAACCTAGGGTTTATAACCTTATAGATTTTAACGCTTATCTACTCTTAGAGAGTATAATTTTAGATAATAGAGCAGCTACACACTTGGTTAACAGCGCAGATTAGCTTGTACCTAGGTTATTTCGCCTAGCTAACTCTACTAACACTGTAGAGGTAGGCACACAAGCGTTTCTAGTAGTAGGATAAGGAGCTTATTTATTTAAAAACGCGTTACATAGAAAGCGCAGCCTGTATACAGAAGACCTGCTCCTTAAGGATGTAGTAGTAGTAGAAGGTTTCTACGTGAATATTATTTTAGAGGCACGCCTCTAAGAGAAAGGAGTTTAGTACTTAGGGCTAGACAGCTTGCTCTAAGTAGGGTATATTAATAATCTAAATAGGAGCGTTATATGTACTACTCTTAAGCGCGCTTACAACCTTACTTTCTTTAAATATAAGCTACTATCCTACTACCCTCTAATTCTTAACGCAGTAATAAAATAATTATATAAGTCTTACCTATAAAGCTCTGCTAAACACCTCTAGCACGCTAGAGTAGGTTATCTAGGCCTAGAAGCTCTAAAAGCACTAGTACAACAAGCGCGCGGCGTACACATTAATAGCACGCTCTAAAAAGATTGTAAGGTCTGCTTAATAACCTACGCTAAGCAAGTTATATCTTAATAGAAATAGGAAAAACCTGCTAAACCCTTTTAGAGAATTAGCTAGGATCTGTTTAATATACCTATAGGAAAGAGTAGCAAATTATAGATACATTTAATTAAGGAGTACTATAGTAGGAAGCTCTTTACGTACTTACTGCTAGGGAAGACTTAAGTAGAGATACTGTAGGTACTTACAAGTTTCTTAAGCTAGGTACGTACCTAGTACAAGCTCTGTATCTACAAGATAAGTTAAGACAATAATACTGCTACTCTCCTATAGCAGGGAGCTCCTAATATAAGCGCTAGGCAATTAATAAGGGAATAGATATTAAGCGTATACTACTATATACCTATAAGCTAAATAGGGCAGTAGAAAGAGTAGGGCAGGAAATAATTACTAAATCTATTAAAATAAGGAGCAGTGCAAACCTACCTAAGAAGCTCTAGCTAGAGGTTGTAGCAGCAGTAACATAGCTCTATAACATAAGTCTAACTTACTTAAATAAGCTGCAGAGCCTAAATAAAGAGCTTAATTACTAGTTTACTTACTATTTCTGCTAGTACAAACCTAAGCGGGTAAGAGCACTAACAGCTAATCTAAGACCTAATTAGAGCAGGATATATGCCTATAGCTGCAGAGCGTATCCCCTAAATAGGGAACAAGCAGCTAGGCGTAATTAGAGAAGCTTTAAAGTAACTCTAAGGGGTTATATTAGATACTTAGTAGGGTACTAAGCTTCTAACATATACTAGATATAGGTCCCTAAACTAAACTAGGTAATTACAACGCGTAACGTAACCTTTAATAAGGAGCTCTTTTATAATAAATTAGATAAGCTATTAGCCCTTACAGTCTAAGAAGTAGAAGTAGTTGTAGATATTCTACATAAACCTAATAAGATAGAGGTAGGAGAAGCAATAGAGCTCCCCCTTAAACAAAGAGACCTATTACTTAGCTTATCTACTAAGCACAAGCTTAAGGGTAATACTTAGGGAGAACCTTAATTGCTAGAAGGCTAATCTAGTAGAGAGGGAGCCCCTAGGATAGATACTGCACGCGCAGCAAGCTTAGCTAGTAAGCTGCTAGAGATCTGTGCAGAACAACGCTAAGAAACAGGTTTACTTTCCCTAACTAAACGCCTAAACTAGAGCAGTTAAGTATAGGTAGAGAAGCTCCTAATAAGGAGGATAATCTAACTAGTAGCTTACAGGAAGTGCACTTAACTATAGAAGAAGGGAGCGAGCTAGTAGATAGTAAGGATCTTAATAATCTACTAAGACCTGCTTTGCTGCTTGTTCTAATACCTTCTTAAAGATTAACGTAAGCAGATAAGGCAGGCAGGAGACGCGCGTATTAGCAGAGAGTCTAGGGCCTGCCTATAAGACAGAGCTGCTAGATAGAGAACTATAAGCGCGATAAGCCTGCTAACAATAGAGCAGGTTAGTACTCTATAATAAGCTCTATAAATAATTATAGATACACCTAGCTTATCTACCTACTGTTTAAACATGCGAACAAATATAGCATAGATAGAAGGGAGCTGCTTACTGCCTACGCAGTAATTATTGCCTTAACCCTAAAAAGGAAAGACTAGTTACTTAAAATAAGCGCTAGTTACACAGGGACAAGCTCCCTCTACTGCTAAGCAAATAGAAAGATCTACTCTATTACCTACTAGGAGCTCTTTTTGCTAGGCCTGCTAAAAAGAGATAGACACGCTTATTAAGAAGGAAACGTAGAGAGAAATTAACTAATCAAGCGCCTTATTAAGGCCCCTGCTGCTTAAATAGGTCTTTACCTACAAATTTAACTAGGATAGCTACTTCCTTAAATATAAGGCAAGGATCTGCGTACGCAGAGATCTACAGGCAAAGGATTTAATTATCTTAACCTACGCTACAACGCTTACTGCTTGCTTGTTTTACACTATAGTAGCAATTGCAGCCTAGTTTAACCTAGAGCTCTGTTAGTATAATATAACTAGCGCGTTTCTAAACGCAAGCTGCTAGGACAAACCTTAGGTGCTCTATAAATTACTAGATAGATTTAAGAAACCTAAGCAAGTTGTTCTACTACTACAAGCTCTATACAGGTTACGTAATTTGCCAGTCCTATAGTATAAAGAGCTCTCTAGTACGCTCTAGAAGCTTAGTCTCTTAGCATTAAAAGAAGAGCTGTGCCTGTTCTATAATCCTAAATAGAAAATAGTGCTACTCTTCTATATTAATAATATTCTCCTAGCCTATTATAATAACAATTAAGCTGCTGCTAAACAGCTAATAAGCTTGTTAATAGAAAAGTATTAAATTAAAGACTATAGAGCTGCTGAATAGTTTCTAGGCATTTAAATAATTAGAAACTAAGAGGCCTGTACTATAACTCTTGCGCACAACTCCTATATTAACAAGCTTGCTACTAAATTTAAGATAGTAGAGAAGGGGTCCTTCCCTGCAGTTCTATTTCTAATAGAGGAGCTGCTTAAATATAGTAGAGAAGCTTTAAAACAAGAGGTTAAAGCGTTTTAAGAACAAGTTAGGTCTATACTCTATACAGCAATTATAATTCAACTAGATGTAGCATATGCTGCCTCTTAGCTATCTTATTATTTAACAAATCTAGGAGCAGCTTACTTTAAAGCAGCTGCTTAGGTTTTAGCTTATTTGTATAGAATAAAGCATCTAGGTATAAGGTATAGCACTTACAAAGGCAGTTATCTGCTTATATGTAGAGACGCCTTATTTGCTAACAATAGAGAGTCCTGTTAATCTTCCTAGGGATATATTATGCAGCTCTTTAGCAGTCTAATTATCTAGAAAGCTTTACAGCAGTTAACAGTAACTACTTCTACTACTAAGGCTAAATTACTCGCTTTAGAGCATATAGCTAAAGAGTTAGTAGCTCTAAAACAATTCCTAGGAGAACTTTAGCTAGACTTAGGGGTGCTATAGGAGATTTTCTGTAACAACTAACAAACTATCTAACTAGTAGTTAAAGATAGCAAGCAGCTTACTACCTAGCTGCGCTATGTAGATATCTAAAATATGTAGTTAAAACAAGAGTACGCTAAGGGAAACCTCTAAGTAATCTACCTTAAAACAAGTAAGATGCTAGCTAACAGTCTTACAAAAGCGCTTCCTAGATAAGCTTACAAGCGCTTTCTGTTGCATTTAAACTTATAGAGCATTAGTTAAGAGAGGAAAGACTTAGTTACAGAAAAAGAGCAGGTGTTATAGGCTTTCTACCTTGGGCATGCCAACCCTTAGAGGCACCTTAGGACTACTACAGTAACCTGTTAGAGCACACATGCACGTATATATTCTCCTAAATCCTTAGGGGCTTAACCCCTAAGGATTTGTCTTATCTTACCTAATACTATACGTTTCGTCCTATCTCTCTTGCCTGCCTACAGTGTCCTTACAATTTAAATCCTTTATACTCCCTCTTAGAAGAGGCAGTTAAAAGAGATATCTGATTTTTTCTATAACTATTACAATAGCTAGAAGTTAACATTAAGCGCGTACTGCAGCTAACAACAATGCGTTAGGCTCGCAGTAGCCCAGCCCTAACAGCAACCTAATAGACCCCTAGAGGTATCCTATACACAATGTAGTAGCAAACTTGTTACTACTAGGCATACCCCTATCTAGAAACATAACGCCTAGTGCATCTAACAACTAAGCTACTCTAACAGATGTACCTTCCTATTAAAGTTAGATAAACCTAGCAACTAGTTTAAATGCAGACCCGCTAGCCGCTACTAAGGCACCTAGGGTAGAACCTGTAGCTATCCTAACTATAGGCCAAACCTTATTTGTTAAGCAACTCCTTAGGAACCTTTTTAAGGCAGAGCTCGCTAGAGCTACTAAGGCTAAACTAGCTATCTGCAGAAACTAGATTAACTAAGCCTTGTAGGCCCTAGGCTTAACTAAGGGCAGGAACCAGTTAGAACCTAATCAGCCAGCGTTTAATAAGGCTAGAAAGATTATCTAAGTGTTAAACAACATTTAACCTAAACCTAAGCTAGGCACTAAGAGTAGAGCTCTATCCCCCTAGCAAGTAGACTAGTAGATTAAAGACATTAAGACAGCCTTCTAATACGCTTAAGTACTAGAGGACTCTATTATAAGAACCTACTAGGCTATAGGTACTATCTAGTTTAGCATCTATTGCAAACTAATCTAACAAAAGATTAACTAAGGATCTATCTAGTTATAGTCTAACCTTAAGGTAGAGGAGAAGCAACTTATATAAGACCCTATCCTTACTAAGTATAAGAACTATACTAAGTTCTTTAATATTAAGTAGAGAGAAGGTAATATAGCTAACACCTTCCTAATGCTGCTAAATTGCTAAGAGTTACTGCTACTACACAGCTTCTTTAAGTTTAATAATAGTACTAATAACTATAACTTTAAAATTGCTTTTATATAGTCTAAAACCCTACCTTATCTCTAACAGGAGATCTAGCGTAACAGTAGTCTAGACAACATCTAGCAATAGCACAAGTTTAAACAAGCTCTCTATAATGTAGAGATAGCAGCTTATCCTGCAACTACTTATAAGAGTATTAATACTAACTATAGCAAGAGGCATGCTACATCTCCTAATTAGAAGGGGAATAAGAGGCACGCTAGTTGCAGAGGTACGCCTGCCTATAGCTAGGGCAACAGCACCCCAGCAGCTACCTAGTTAAACAATAGCAATAATAGCTAAGGTTAGAACAAAGACTAGGGTAACTAGAAAAGCTATTAGAAAAACTATAGCTATAACTCCTACAAAGGAAACAATAATAGTAACTCCTAGTTAACAGGAGAGTTAGGGAAAGGAAGCCCTAGTTGCTAACCTATCCTAATTACAACTAGGGCCTAAGACTAAGGGAAAGCAAACCTGCATTGCAGTTACTATATCCCTCTAGGGCCCTAATAGGTTCCTAACATCTCTCTAAGCCCTCTATAACTTAGGAGCAGAGCTAAACCTTATTAGCTAGCGCATAGTAGACAAACTCTACCTAGAACATAAACTGTTCTATTAAAAACTAGTAGCTACATTCCTTAATACCAACTACCTAGATATTTAGCAGCCCTATAATCTAACTATTAATTGCCCTAATAGCAATAGTACAGTTAAATCTATAGGCCTGCAAGAATTCTAGTTAGCTACTTTTAAGGGGTACAACCTAGTACTAGGCTACCTATAGTTAGCATCTGCTAACCTGTGCATACGCTTCTCTAAAGGCATATACAAGTAGTTCCCTAAAGACGCAGAGAGGGTGCATATTACTACTATACAGGACTTGTTCTACTCTATAGAACTAGGAGAAAAGGCGTACCTTATGCACCTAGGTAACTTAGTCTACTAGGTCCTAGAGGAGATAATTAACACCCTATTAGAAAGTAACTAGGAGGACAGTAGACTACTACTAGCCTAGGGGCTAAGCAGGGACGCTGTCCTTAACGCAGAATACTTTAATAATAAGGGGCTCCTCTAGCTCTAGAACAAAATACTTAAAGTTATAGACTACCTTTAGCATTGCGTCGCGCAGCATCTAGACCTATTGTAGCTTCCTAAAGCTACAGGGAAGCGCATAGTAGCAAGCATTATACAGGAGCATTATTAACGCTCTAAGATGCTACCTATAGGCATAGCCTAAGTCCTCCTAGATAGCAACAAAGACTACCCTTCTATCAACCCTATAGACAATAAGCTAGACCTAGAGGAGCTCTAGCACGTCCCTCTAGAGCTGCACTACAAGTAGTTTACATTTAGCAAGCACTAGTCTAGTGTATTAGTACTGCATTAGGATTATAATTACTCTATTAACATTAAACTAGGGAGCAAGATACTAAACATGCCTATCTATAACCTCTCTAGGAAGGAGCTAGAAATACTATAGGCCTACCTTAATACAGCGCAGGAGAAAGGTTAGATACGTCTAAGCAAGTCCCCTGCTAGGGCACCTATTCTGTTTATGCTAAAAGCTAATAGTACACTGCAACTCTACGTAGACTACAGGGGCCTTAACAAGGTTACTATTAAGAACTAGTATCCTATTCCCTTATAAATAAGATGCTAGACAGGCTATTAAAAGCTACTATCTTCTCTAAGCTAGATCTACAAGATGCCTACTATAGGCTCTAGATTAAGGAAGGTAATAAGTAGAAAATAGCTTTTAAAACTAGATATAGTTACTTTAAATATCTAGTTATGCCTTTTAGATTAGCAAACACTCTAGCTATGTTCTAATCCTATATCTAGAGAGCCCTAGGGGGTCTTATTAACTATACCTGTGTAGTTTACCTAGATAATATCCTTATATACTTAGAGCATAAGGAGGATTATTAAGACTACGTTAAGGAGATCCTAGATTAACTTATTAAATAGGGGTTGTTCTACAAGGTAAGTAAGTACTTATTTATAACAAAGTTAGTTAAGTTCCTAGGCTTTATTATTACACCTAGTAGAGTAGTTATAGATCCTGTCCGCATACAAACAATCTAAGAGTAGCTAGAGCCTAAGAGATATAAGGATATCTAAGTGTTCCTTAGCTTTACTAACTTCTATTAAAGATTTATCTTTAACTACTCTAGAATTATGCGCCTGTTAGTAGACTATATAACCTCTGCCTAGAGGCTAGAGTTAGAGCTAGGAGGCTCTGCTACAACAAAAGGGGGAAGAAAACGCTAGCAAAAACCTACAAAGGCCTAACAAGATAGTACAAACTATAGAGTTAGCTAGAGGAAGTACGCTAGGCCTTCCTTACTATTAGGAAGAAGTTTACTAAAGCCTCTATACTATAACACTTTAATCCTACTAAGCTAATTATAGTTCTTACTAATGCGTTAGACTTTGCTATAGCTGCTATATTACTACAACTACAATTATTAGAGGTATTAACAGAATAACACTAGAAGCTAATAGTGTTCTAGAGTAGGAAGTTTTAAGGTCTATTAATTAGATAGTATACCTATAACAAGGAATTAGCTGCAATTATTAAGGCATTTAGGTAGTAGCAACACTACCTTAAGCACGCCCTATTAACAGTCTAGGTACTTTCTAATTATAACAACCTATAGTACTTTATAACTACAAAGGAGCTCTCCCCTAAGCAAGCACGCTAGGTAGAGGAGCTAGCTAGATTTAACTTTAAAGTTAAATACAAGCCTAGACTAGAGAACCTAGCAGACAGCCCCTTAAGGCGTCCTAATTATGCAAAGGGACTAGTTATTAGAGAGTAGCAGGCACTAAGAGACGCTATACTACTAACTCTCTAACAGAAGCTTTAAATATAGACTATCTAGAAGTCTAAGGCTTAAAACGTTAAACAGGCAACAAGGGTGATAGGCAACTCTAGTAATAGTCCTGCAGGACCCTAGCAACCCTCCAAAACTGCCTCTGAGGAATTCCACTTATTAACAGGTACTAGAGATGCGTCTCCCTTAGCTCTTAACTAGCTATCTATAGGCTATAGCAGCTAGGGTTAATCTAAATTATTTAAAGCTTAGGAACCTAGCTTTAATATTGCAGAGGCTCTCCTTTATAACCTTAATAGATAAGTTAGGTTACCTACCTACCTTGCAAACAATGCTGCGCAAGGCAAATCTACATATACCCTAGACATACTAGAATACTTAACTAACTACATTAGATAGGTTTAGGAGCAGGACGCTACCTATAAGTTGCTAACAAGTTAGGAAGCAGGCAGAGCGGCTAAGGGTTACTACTACTAGGAGGTTAACCCTAGTAGGATCCTGCACAGGAGTAGGAAAGTGTAGATTCCCTAAGACGTAACTCTTTGCTAAACTATCCTTGCAAAGAACTATAACAACCCTATAGGGGGTTACTATAGTTATAAGAAAACTGCCTAGTTATTAAAATAAAAGTACTACTAGCTAAACCTAAAGAAGGATGTATATAAGTATGTTTAGCGTTATATAGCATGCTAACTAAACAAGATCTGCAGGCATAAGCTATAGAGAGTGCTAGTCCTACTCCCTATACCTAATACACCCTAGCAGCACTACTTCCTAGACTTTATAACAGACCTACTAACGTTAAAGGACAACTAAGGGAATAAGTATAACTTAATCCTAGTCCTAGTTAATAGGTTTAGCAAGTATATCTAGTACCTGCCTATAACTAAGATAATTACTTCCTAGAGGATAGCTAAACTACTGCTTAGGTAGTGCTTCCTTAAATATAGTCCCCTTAATACCCTAATATTAGACTGTAGATTAGTGTTTACTAGTTAATTCTAGTCTAACATCTGCTACTATTTAAAGATTAACTATCGCCTTAGTACAGCCTTTTACCTACAGACTAATAGACAGACAGAACGCTAAAACTAAGAGTTAGAAACCTACCTACGCATCTATATAAACTACTAATAGGACAACTAGGTAGATTTGTTGCTATACGCAGAATACGTATACAACTTAAAGACTTACTTAGTATATAGAGAGTCTTCTATTAAGGTAGCTTACAGGATTAACCTATAAGGCTTTAATAGAGTCCCTAATAAGCACTAGTTATACTACCCCCTAGAAGTCTAGGCTAATAGTAGAAAGGTACTAGACCTCTGCTAGCAGGTAATTAGACAGCTAGAGCAGTAGCACAATCTATAGGTAGTAGCATAGGATAGCTTAGAGTACGCCTAGAAGAGCAATTCTTATTAGTATAACACTAAGTAGGTAGACAGACACTTTGCTAAAGGTAAGCAAGTGCTGCTCTAAGCAAAGAACCTAACAACTAGCTAACTATCTAAGAAGTTTAATGCCTGTTACCTAGGTCTATTTACTATTATAAAGAAGATTAGCAAGCTAGCTTACAAGCTAGACCTACTACTATTAATAGACAGAGTGTACCTAGTGTTTAATATATTATTACTTAAGCCCTAGAGGGAACCCTTTGCAGAGAAGAGGTTCTAGCTAGGTCCTATGCAGATCCTAGAGGACACTCTCCTAGTAGAGAGGTATAAAGTTAAAGGGATCCTGCAATACTGTAATACTTAAACCTATAGGCGAGAGTATCTAGTAAAGTAGCTAGGTTAGCCTAATAAAGAAGCCACCTAGGAGCTACTAGAGAACCTTAACTACTATAAGGAAATCCTTAAAGATTACCTTAAGATAGTAACTAATATGCTACAGCAATCTACCTACAAGCGCAGAGCTAATACTTAGGCAGGTTAAGGCAATCTAATCCTACCTTAGTAGAAGAGGGGTCGCCTAAGGAGAGCCCTCTAGGATAGCACTCTTACATGCTACAAAACCTTAGACAATATATTAACCTAGGGTTACTACCCTAAGGCTGTAGATTGGCCTAGCAACTATCTAAGGTAGGGGACAAGGGTCTTAAGAGCATAGGGAGTAGGCATAGAGGTTTATACAGTTATTGCATTTAATCTACTGCTATACATTATCTAAAAAGTAAACTAAAAAGTAGAAGGCCTTACAAACCCTTAGTAGGGCTAGGCTAGAAGTTAGGGCTACCTGTATAACAGCGCTTAGGAGTCTTCTAAGCTCCTAAGAAGGCAGACTTAGTAGGAGAGATAGTTAACTACTAGAAAGAGGCAACTAGGGCGTTAGCAGTAGAAGGCACATTAGTGCTGTAGTAGTACTAACGCTTCTCTGCACCCCTAGCAGCACTATCCTACTAGAACACACGCTTAACCTCTATGTTAATAACTACGTTAGACAGTTCCTTCTAGCTAACTGTACCTAAGGTAGCCTATATAGAAATTAGCTACAGCAAAGGTAAAGGGTTAAGGTAGACCTTATATTAAAGCGCTGCAGGTTATACTTATATAAAACCTAACAAGCCTTATTATAGTTAACCTAACTTAAGCCTAAGTCCTTTATATAGCAACTAATAGCAGTATTATAGGACATAAAGCTAAGATAATAAGCTTTAGCATAGTTAAAGGTAGTCTACTAATAGTGCTAGATAGTACCTAGGATGTTATCCTTAGTTGCAGCATTACCTTATTAGGCAGTCTCCTTATTTGTCTTGCAGATAGCGCGCTTAAGAAGGAAGTTAAGCATGTTAATAGCGTAGCAGAAGTAAGGCGCGATCTATATAGGTTAGTACTAGGCAGGCACTAGGCAGAGCTCTAGGCTTACCTTAATACATCTACTAACGTTGCTAGATATGCACCTATTATATACACTAAAGTTGTTCTTGCGTGTGCAGTACCCTGTAGGGCACCTAAAGACCTAAATAAACAACTTAATTAAGCTGTTAGGATTAGTAGAGGACTTAGTAGTAAGCTTCTTTATATACTTAGGGCACTAAAACTGCGTAAGGGAAGGCTATAGAGCTATATTGTTAGGTAGCGCGTAGACAAAGTCTAGCAGCTTAGAGTTGTTAATGTGTAAAGGCAGGAGAAGTATAATAATAATAAAGAAGTAGAGTAGAAAGTATATAGAGTGTAAAGTAAAGTGTAGATAAGGAAGATAAAGTTAAGGTATCTACTAGTTATATACTACGACTCTCTTACCTCTATCTACTACCTACTAACGTTCTACTACTTTACTACCTACCTTCTAAATAATTAAACGCCTATACTTTACATAGTTAGCAAGGAATAATACGCGCCTAATAGGATACTTACTATACGTCTATAAGGTATCCTAAGTCTAGAGCAAGTAATAGCTAACAACGTAATAAAGGTACTAGTTAATACTATGCAATTAATAGATAAACTCCTATAACAGGAGCAATCTAAGCATAGGGTAACGCCTCTAGGCATTGTTATAATAAACTACCTACACATAGCGTGTTGCCTTAGGCCTACTTACGCAGGAGCAGGACAACCCCTAGGCACTAACTAGATACCCTATAGGGTACCTCTTAGGTAAAGGTAATAATATATCTAACTAAACTACTATAGTAGTAAGGTAAACAGTCTACGCTCTTAGCAACTATAGTTGTCTAGAATAAGGGTAATAATGTCTCTGCAGAGCTTATAGACAAAGGACCTTAGGTAAGGACACTTAATAACCTATAGGGGAATAAGTTGTTATACTAAACAGTCTAGGGCAGTAGATTACTACACCTAACACTAGCTCCTAGGCGATCGCAGTCCCTAGACTTAGAGCAGCAGTACCCTGCAGGGACTGTAGTACAGCAATAGGTACCCTATAGAGAGAGCCTGCTACAAAACACTATACAGCTTGTCCTGTATATTCTACCACGCTCCTAGAGGTTAAGGCTACTAGACTAAGAGCACTAGATCCTTAAGAGGACTGCAGTAAGGCTGCAGACACCCTACAGGGCAGTACCAGCTAGACACTTGTTTAGTAATCTACTAAACTATTACCTAACTCCCTAACAGTCCTAACTACAGGTTTTAGAGTAAAACAATCCCTATAGATCTGTAGGTAAGGTTACCTAGCAAGCGGCAAACTAGTGCTAGTTACACCCTATAGGGAGTTGTTTGTGCTAACATAACCTAATAGATTTAAACGCCTACTAATAAGCAAGCTAGCTTTCTCCTAACCTATTTTCCTCTTACGTTAGAGGTTTTTTTAGAGTTTAAACAGGCAAGTATTAGGCATATAGGGTTTAGCAGTCTAGGGCAGACTATAAGAAGGGGGCTATTATTATAGGCTTTCTACCTTAGGCATGCTAACCCTTAGAGGCACCTTAGGACTACTACAGTAACCTGTTAGAGCACACATGCACGTATATATTCTCCTAAATCCTTAGGGGCTTAACCCCTAAGGATTTGTCTTATCTCACCTAATACTATACGTTTCGTCCCATCTCTCTTGCCTGTCTACAGTGCCCTTACAGCAGGTTAATAGAGAAAGAGAAGATCTTTAAATTGTTAGGGAGGACAACCCCCTCCCTAAATAGGTATAAGTCTCCCTAGACTGCTAGTAGCAGCTCTTTTAAGCGCACGCCTAGCAGCTAAGGAGCTTACAAAAACAAATTAACTATAGGTAGGGAGGATAACCCCCTCCCTATAGGTTTTATCTTAAAGAACCTACTTACAAATAGGTACTTAAAATTTATACCTATCTATAAGCAGGCCCTTTACTACCTAGATAGCAGTACGCAGGTTAGTAGCCTGCTAAACACTTATTAGCTACTATTATCTACTAAAAACTAAGTTACTTACTAAAGTTGTTACTCTGCTAGAGGAAGCAAGCTCCTCTACTAGTTTAAGCCTAAGCAGCTTAAGGGTAGGGGGCTACAAGCTATTAGTCTACTACTTAATTGCTCTTTTTTAAAATACCTATAGCAGGCAGCAGGAGTGCCTAAAGGCATAACGCTAGCAGCGCTTGCTATAGTAGCTAGTAGCAGCGTTGTTAACGCACAGCGCAACTAAGCTGCTTGCTAGCAGCGCGTCCACATAGTATACGCAGGGAATTAACCTACGCGCACTAGGCACCAGAGCGCCTAAGACAGGGGCAGGGGGCGCAGGCGCAGGCATAGGCAGCAGCGGCAGCGCAGCAGTATAGGCAGTAGTAGTGGCGGCAGCTATAGCGGCGGTGGCAGCAGCAACTACTAAAGGAGCAGGCAAAGCTGCAACTATAGGCTTAGGCAAGGGCAAGGGTGAGGAGCGGGCGCAGGCATAAGGGTAGGCGCAGGTAGGGGCGAGCAGGCAGCTGGCAGCTGGCCAGCTTAGGCAGCAGCTTAGGTAGCAGAGGTAGCAGTAGTGCGCGCGCAGCGCTAGGTTTTAGTTTATTTCTATACCTAAGTTAGCAAACCTCTAAAAACAGCTAGAAAAACGTTAATAGTAAGATTAGTTAGACAACGTCTAACAATAAAGCTATTAACAGATTAAGAAGCTAGAAATAATTAGCTAGAGAGTGCTTAGGCGCGCAGAAAACAATTTAGTATACTTATAGGCATATTAATAGATATAACTAGAGAAATAGAGAAATTAAGTAGGTAGGACACTTATATAGGGAAGTAACTAGGTTAATAAAGGTAAAGCTGCTAGATTATAGTCCTTACGCTCACCCTTACTACCTAGAAATACTTAACCTAGGAAGTGCTTAGCTTAACTATAACTAAGCAGCTTAGTAGCTAGCTATAGGCTTTAAAAATTTAGCTATTAAAAATAAGCGCCTAAACTAGCAACAAACTACTTATAATAGTAGCCTAAAAAGTTAGAGAGGTCTCTTAAAAGGAAGAGTACCTAGAGTACGCTGCAGGCGCGTAGTAATCTTAGATATCTAGGGAAATATAAAAATCTAAGATTAGAGCTCTATAATTACTAAGGATATACTCCTAGTTTAGTTATTCCTAATATAGGATTAACTAGGGGGTGTGTCGCGTAGCTAAGCGCGTAGAGTTACATACATAGCTTGTTTTCTAATAGAGCGTGCTAATTTAGTTAAGCTACTCTACCCTAGCAACGCTAGTTCTAAGCAGCCTTAATACTAACTAAACGCTTGTTAAGTAAGATTACGTAACCTACACATTTTATTTGTATTTAAGCAACACGTTCTACATAGAATAATAGACACTAATTAACTTAATTAATTACTTAAGTATAGTCCTGCAAGCTCTGTCACATTAGTTAAAGGCGTAATTACCTACCTAGTCTAGGTAGGTATAGCCTGTAGAATTGCTATAAGTAGGAGTTATATAGCTTTATAGATTACTTCTCTTACTATAAAAGGAGATGCTTCTTAAATTTAGCCTATAGCTAGTATTAAGAGGAGAATTCTCTTATCCTCTTTACTAGGTTTCTTGTTCTCTTCCCTCTATTTTAGGTTAGGTAGTAGCCTATGCGTAGTCTTAGCAGGAGGTGTATCCCTACTCTAGATTTTTAAGGTCTAGGTAATTTCTGCCTAAGTTAGCTTTAGAAGCGTTTGTATAGGTGTTATTAAACTACCTACCTAGGTTCTCTTGCCCTCTAGAGCGCTCTAGAGTGCAGTTGCTAGTAATTCCTAGAGAGGAAGTGTAATTACCTTTTCCTCTAGGGTTTTTTATTGTTAGATATATATATTTAGGGCAGATACTACTACCTTAAAGATGTAGTAGCAGTAGTTATTAGCTTTTTTAATATCTAGGATATATAAGGAAACAGCTTCTTAGAGGGTAGTAGTTGCAGCTAATCTACTATAGGATAGAGAGATAGCTATACTATATTACTATCTAGTATTAGAGTAAGTTGTTTATTATAGGGGTAACTAATATCTATTTTCCCTAGCTAGCCCCTTCTATCTAGTAGGGGCATGCTAGAGGCTACGTTAGCAAGATAGCTAACGTAAAAGCGCTTAGTATAGGCTAAAGTAGCTCTAGTTTATTGTAGGATGTTGTAGAGTAGGTTATCCTAATTATATTAGGCCTTTTTAAGGAAGGTCCTAATTTTTAGAATATTAGTGTTAGTGTGTTGCCTTACCTTACTAAGCAAAGGCCCTAATAGAATAAATATAGATAACCCTATAGGCTACTATAAGAGCACTAATAGGAACTAGTATTAGTATATCTACTAAAAACAAGACTAGGAAATAGTAAGTATAAGAAGAGGATATTAGGAGAGAAGGGAAGATTAGAGTGCTTATAGCAAAAGTAGTGTCTATTAGAGAGAGAAAGAGTAAAGGTTTAGTTTATTTATATACGCATGCAACTTACTAAAGGAAAATTGTTATAATAATAACAAAGCACTAGTTTAGTATAAAATAACGTATAATACAGCTTGCTATTAAATTAGAGCTACGCTAGAGAAGTTAATAAGAAAAAGATTTTTTTACTTTAGATAAAAATAATAAAGAATAACAATACACTAAGTTAATATTACTAGAGCTAAGTATAATAACCTCTATGGTTTAATACGTATTAGGGACAATCTGCCTCTAGAGGAGAGGGGTAATATAAAGGACTAGCCTTGGTATATAGGACTTAGTAGGTATTTAGAACCTAAACAAAATGCTAGAACACGTACTAACTAGTCTCTAATTTACAGCTGCTACTTTACTAACTCCTTCTTGGCTATCTAAGAGATTCTAGGACAAGGAATATAAAAGAGCTATTAGACCTATCCTATAATAGATAGTTTTTAAGTATCCTTTGTAAAAGACCTATAGGAATAGAGAATCTTCTGTATTACCTATCCTAGTGCTTCTATACACCTTGTAGTGGATACACACGCTTCTAAAGCCTCTATTATCCTGTGTTGTTACATGTAGGACATGTAGGACACTCTTTAGTATATAGTATATAGGAACACAATCCTTATAGTTTGTGTTTAACTTTGTTAATCAAGTTACTTCTTAGAATCTTAACCCCTTTAACATAACAGATTGTATAGCACAATATCTATTGTTATACCCTAAGTTACTATATTAGACTTTGTCTAGGTATCTCACCTTACTGTTCCAGAGCCAGCACTCATCCCTGAGACCCAACCAAACTAGTACATTATTGGACTTTGTCCAGGTACGACTTCAACAGCCTGCTACTTACCTGTACCCCTCTTGTAACAACCTAAGGTTTGCTGAGATCAGTATGTATAAAAGCACCATCGAAATCAACCTAGGATAGATAGTTTTTAAGTACCCTTCCGTACAGGACCTATAGGAATAGGAGAATCTTCTGTGTTATCTATTCCAGTGCTCCCATACACCTCGTAGCGGATACAGACGCCTCTGAAGCCTCCTATCGTCCTGTGTCGCTACAGTACTATCGTTATCTACTTAAGAAAGCAAGTTTGAGTTGACTTAAATAAGCAATTTAGCAACGTTAAGACTATAAAGGCTGCTATTAAACAGGCACCTAGTTTGCAGGCTAAATAGGAGAGCGAGGCAGCTTAAAAAGAAGCTGAAAAGGCAGCAACAGCAGCAGCAGCACTGACGCTTCAGTCTATGTGTACGGAGTGGCAATTATAAACGTTGTTGTTCAGAAATCGAAACTCAAAATAGTGAGGCTCACTTTGGGTGGGGTGGCCGACCACTATAGGTGGCTGAACACTATATGGCCGATCTTACACAGGAAAGGGTTTCGAAACTCGAAAGATTCGACAGCCGGACATGTTGTTTCATAAATACCGCCGCTTGTATATCCCCTGTCCATCAGCGTGTCTTAATTGTACAGCTGTTATTCCTTCAATGCGTTCCTGCCCGGTGGGAAACTAATGTTAAGCTGGATGAATCTTTTCCTGCAGATGTTGTTCCAACGACCCTACAATTGAAACCATGTTCTTGAAGGTCCACAGCTCTTTAGCCCGGCCCCACATGATCGTCACCCTCATTAATCTAGGCTGCTTGTCAATGCAACCTTTTAGCCATTGTACTTTCGATATCGCAGTTATCGTGCTACCAGTCGGCATATTTCTATGGTCTTTAGAACGTAAACTATTCACAGAAACGCACGAGTTGTAACTTGCGCAATCTGTTCGCTCCCATGAGCCACCGGGAATCATATGCACCCCAGAGCGCCACAGTTTGCATCCGCATGAAACTGACATGGGTATCGGCAATTACCCCTGGCTGATTGCGAGCACAGGGCTATATATTAATTACGGAGCCGGGCGAAAGGACAAAACATATTTTCACGAAGCACGGCAGTCTGCTGTACCCCACAGAATGATTAGGGGCTTGTTTGAGCCTCATTGATTCTGCCTAAAGAACGGCTCCATCGCCTCAGCACGAAAGCTACAAATTCGCATACGATCGCTGCCCAGACATAGCCAACAGGCATCCACTTCAAGCATCTCAAGACACCACTAAGAACATTCTTCCAACCAACATGAAGTTGACCGCTGCCGCTCTCTCTGTTCTCGGCCTCGCCGTCGCAAACCCTGTCGATCTCACTGAGAGGCAGAGCTGCCCAAAAGTCTACATCTTCGGGGCTCGTGAGACTACTGTTGCTCAGAGCAACGGCTTTGGTACAGCTGGTGGTCTCGTGAACCAAGTCAAGGCTGCCTACGCAGGGTCTGGCGCCGAAGCCATTGTCTACCCAGCATGTGGCGGACAGGCATCTTGTGGCGGTGTCAGCTACGACAACTCCCAGAGCCAGGGAACCGCTGCCGTCGTTAAAGCCGTCACAGCTTACAACCAAAAGTGCCCCAGCACCCAGATCGTCCTTATCGGATACTCTCAGGTAAGCCACTTCGATCAAGGATTCTAGATCACTCACTTACCAATCGCAGGGTGGTCAAATCATGGACAACGCACTTTGTGGTGGTGCTGGAGCCACGCTTACTGGCAACGCTTTGAACGCCGTCAAGGTCGCCATCTTCATGGGCGACCCACACAACCGCGCTGGCCTTCCTTACAACGTTGGCACCTGCACTGCTGGAGGTGTAAGTTATCCATGTGCATCTGCCCAAATTTTAACTAATAGACATGTCTACAGTTCGCTGCTCGCCCTGCTGGCTTCCAGTGTGCTCCGGCTAGCACAAGCATCATCAAGTCGTACTGCGATGCTGCTGACCCATACTGCTGCAACGGCAACGACGCCAATACGCACCAGCAATACGTCAACAAGTACGGTTCTCAGGCTTTGACTTTCATTAAGAGCAAGCTTACTGCATAAGCGCAAGAATGACCCTCTGCAGCCTTCACTGTACATATTCAATATCAAGGCATATATTTCTAAGAAATGTAGTTCCCATTGACAAGCCTACTGATGAACCTTGAAAATTTATTGTCTCATGAATCAGACGCTCCGCATACTAGCGCTTCGCTTCGCTCAGCTTCGTCGCGCTAAAAACTTCTGCAACCTTCTGAGCCAATAAGATCACTAGCGTGATGCAGCTAACTCCTGGGCCAATCAGGAGCTGCTTATGTAACAGTTGCGTAACATGTATACAGAGCGTCTAAGGAAAACTAGTTCTAACTTTAGTAATACTCCTACTAATTTTTAGGTTTTAACTTAACGTTATTATTAATAACTTAACACTACTATCTTGCAGTATACTTGTGCAGGCTTATATTATATAGCATGTAATTCTAATTCTCCTTATATACGTGAAAACTAACTGCTGCGTAGTTAAGGCTGCTAAGTATTACCTTGCAAAGTAGGGCTTTTTAGTCCTTTATTATCCCTTTAATCCTTAATCACGCTATACTCTATAAATAGCCCCCTAATAAGTATAATAACACATTATTCTACACCTTAATAGCTCTTTTAGGTTCCTACAAACTCCTAGTCTAACAACTAGCTGTTGTAGCATCTCTATCTTCTGTCTAATAGTCCTGTAATTGTCCTGCAAGCTCCTGTAAACTCCTGCAAACTCCTACAAACTCCTACAAACTTGTAGTCTAACAACTAGCTGTTGTAGCGTCTCTATCTTCTGCCTAACAGTCCTACAATTGTCCTGCAAACTCCTAGGCTAACAAGCATAGCAAAGTATAGCAGGAGGAAAACTACTGTTACAAGACAATAGGGTAACTAGCAGACAAAGCAGGTTTAGACATAGCAGGCAGTAGCAGTCTCTACAACTACAGACTAGTCTGCTAATATTGCACTACAGAGGTACATTTAGCGCATCCTAGATCTGCTACTTAAGCGTCTGCCTAAGGTTATTAAGCGTAGTTACTAACCTTATGCTGTACTACTGCAAGAAGAGATTATATAGGCATGTTTGCAGTGTATCCTGTTATATAAAATAGTAGAGGTGCAAGCTCTACAACTAGAGCAGGTCTAGACGTTATAACAACTTATCTTTAGTAAGAGTAACATGCTCTTAGTTACTTATACTAGCTTTAGGAAGAGCTTAATATTCTACGCATACTTAATTATAACTAGAAAGATAATATTATAGCTTATACTATTAATAAAGCTTAGTAATAAGTAGTTAGGAGACATTTAACGCTTTACTAGTGCTAGGCCTTATATTATTAACGCAGAAACTAAGAAAGAGGAAAGAGATATCTTATGTAGGGTAGTAGTATTCTAGTAAGATGTGCTTAACCTGTTAGTATGTAGAGGACAGAGGAGCTACATTGCTATGCAAGAAACCACAGATACAGGTTACGCAGATAAGATATAAACTTTATTTCTTTATAGTAGTATATAATAGTCTAGGAGGCTTTATCTAAACTTCCTATTATCCCTTTATATACTAGCGCTACTTACTAGCCTTAGCATCCTAAGTAACTACTAAGGCAGTTACTCTGTGCACTAGCAAAAACCTCCCCTACCTTAATAGCATAGCCCCCTTATACTTATAGAGGAGAGGCTAGTAAGTAAAGTGTTATATAGGAAAATAAGCAAGAGTAGAGTATTAAATTAAAAGAGAAAAGGAATAAACAAAAGAAACAAACAAAAGAAACAAACAAAAGAAACAACTTCCTCTACTCCTTTATCTGTCCCTTGCCCTTATCCTTCTTTAGTTAACTACTGTTGGAGCTGAGATAACTAGACAAGATAATTAGAGTGTGAAAGAGTTAATCAAGTTCCTTGTCTTATTATTTGAGCAAAAGATCAGGTCTATATACCTTACTGGCTATGCCCTAGTCTAGAAATAGGATCGATCTTCCAGGTGGATTTAATTAATGTGATCTGATCTGGTATGGTCCGTGATTGCTCACATCGGCTCACATAACCACTATCCTTCACTGCAACACACCCCCTAGGAACACTAGTATTTGATTAGTGTTCCTGCTCTAGCAGGTTTATTATCGCACCTTGTGTAATCTTTTTGTAAAAATTTTCTAATTACTGCGCGCGCTGCGCCTTTATAATTAGGGTCTAGTAATTGTTGCCTAATCTGCTCTGTACGCAAACGCGCTTACAACAACAACAAAAAATAAACTATAACTACTCTCTTACCCTTACAATCTTTCTTACCTTGTTCCTTGTCTACTAACTAATTACTAAACACTATTCTTATTAACGTAAGTGATCTGATCCTTATTTCCTAGTCTAATGCTTACTCTAATATTAGAACCTTAATTGCTACACCTTTGGTGTCCTTAAGATTAAGATGCCTCCTAAGAGCTCTAAGAGCACTCCTAAGCGTTGCACAAGCGCTCTAAGCGTGCTTAAGGGCACTCCTACTAAGAAGATTAAGTCTAAGCCTCTAATTGTTCCTAAACGCTAATCTACTTAATCTTCTAATACTTAACCTGTTGTAGTCTCTAATAATAAGGATAATAAGGATAAGCTAATTAATCCGCAGGCTCTCTTTAAGGAGTTTCGTAAGCAGATATAGACCCCTTGTTAGCCTACAGTTAAGGATTAATACAAGGATAAGGATAATAATCCTTAGTTTAGTGCTCCCTACAAGTATCCTTGCTCTTGCTGTCTTAAGCGCTTTTTAGATAGCAAGGGAACAGGTGTCTGCTACAACTGTATCCGCAATCCTAACGCCTACAGCTAAGGCAGTAATTGCTGTGTTAATTATACTACTTATTAGTACAGTCCTATGTAAGTAATCTAATCCTAATTTTGTTATAATCTTCTAATGTTTTAATTAGCTTCTACACTCTTTGTAAGCCTGCTAAGGCTGCAATCTTTGCTGTTTAGTAGAAAGTTTCCTTAGTAAGTAGTTAATCTTAATCCTAATAATTATGCCTAATGTTTCTAGGCAATCTCTAAACCTCTATTCAACGCCTTGTTTAAGGCTGTTATTAACATAGAGGGTTAACTTAAGACTTAGGTTTCAGACAAGGATATAGTAAGCAATCCTAACGCTAATAACTTTAATTATATTAAGGATAATTAATACGCTATAAGTGGTAGTAGTTATGCTATAGATTAGATTGCTGATGCTGCTGCTCTTGCTCCCTGCTAGGCTACTCTAGCTCCGCCAGCTCCTGCTGCGCCAGCTCCTAGATTAGCCCGCAAGCCTCTAAGGAGGATACTTAATTAGATCAAGGTCTAGGATCCTCTATACTCCTAGGGTTAGGTTATTAGTTAAGGACGTTAGGAGCAGGGTTAGGGTAGTCCTCCTTATAATTAAGGAGTCCAGGATTAGGGTGGTTATTCTTAGGGTCCTGCCTTCCCTAGTAATCCTTGTCTTAAGAATTGCCCCTTCTACCTAGCTGCTTGCCCTTATAACCTTTGTTATGTTTATTATTAGTCTGTTCCTAAGGTCCCTGTTTGTTAATCTGTTCCTGTAATCTGCGCTAATATTATCTCTACTATCTAATCTGTTTGCAGCGATCTCTAAAACATTAAGATATTAATCTTAGAGATCTTTAATTAATTAAGCATGCGCTAATTGTCTTGTCTCTTAACACCCTTTAGCTTAATTAATTACAGAGATTGATTAGTCTTGTCTGGAAGTAGATTCTGCCTAGTAGGTTAGTGTGTAGGATACTGTAGTTTTTAGATTAATCTACTCTATTAACCCTAACTTCCTTAATAATATCCTGTATGTTTTCTACCTCCTCTAACTTATGTAGATTAATTAGTTGCTTGAACTTATTAAACTGCTAATAAGTAAGTGATTTGGTTAATCTATCTGCAGGCATGCTATTAGTTTCTAGATAGCTAATCTAGATTGATCCCTTAGTGTACTCTTGCCTAAGCTATATGTTTTAGATATCTACATGTTAGAGGCGAGTGGTAATCTGCTCATTTGCTCCTACTACTAACCTAATTGTTTGGAGGTTATTACACTATATATTCCACGTATTACTTATCTTAAGATTAAGCTTGTTAAAGAATTGTCTGATTGCAATTGTCTCTTTTGCAACATGTTTAAGAGCTAGAAGCTCTGCTTTAGTTGTAGACGTAGTTACAGTGCTTTGTCGTGTAGCTTTCTATAGGATTAGTCCTCTAAAAGCATAACTAGGTACCTATGAGATAATTGTTAAGTTTCTAGATTATCTGTAAAGGAGGCGTCTCTACAGATTGTTAGTTCTGCTCTGTTGTAGTTGCTGTATTTAATGCCTTCTAATCTTGTTTGGTAGAGGTACATAATTACCCTATCTACAGCTTTCTAGTGCTAATTACTTAGATTAGTGAGAAAGTGTAATAATTTAGATACTGCAAACGCAATGTCTAGTTAGAGCATAATTGCTGTATAGAGCACTAATCCTACTTTCTCTTAATATGTTTTAATCTCTTTCTTTTCTGCCTCTCTAGTATTCTTAATTAGATCCTCTGATAGTAACAGTGTTAGTAGATAAGATCCTGTGTTTAGGTTAAACTTCTTTGTAATCTTGTTAATGTAAGTATTGTGTAGAAGTGTGATTATTCTAAGCTTTCTGTTACAGATTACTCTGATCTCTAGGAACTATTCAACAGGTCCCTAGTTCTAGATCTTGTATTTCTCTATAATTCTGCTCTAGAGGCGTTTTGCTTCTTGTTTATTAACCTTAGAATAGATTAGGAGTATATTGTCTACGTAGAAGAGTATAATAATCTTTTTATTCTTATTGTAGAAGAGATAGGGCTCTTCCTTGCTTGATTGTAGACCAATTAATTAAAGAGTATTAGAGAACTCTTTATACTAGAGAAGTGGAGACTCTCTTAATCTATATAGTGCTTAGTTAAGCCTAACGCAGTATCTATTCTTTCTGAATCCTTCTGGCATCTAGTATAGTACTGGATTGGCTGCTGTGATCAACGCGTTAAGGAACGCTCCTACAACATTGTATTGTATAACTTCTAGATTAAATTAAGCTGCAATTACTATTATAGCTCTAAATAACTTTGCTGCTAGCGTTGCTGCATAGGTAGATTAAAGAGAGTTTGTTTCTTGCAAATCTCCTCTAACAATAATCTAAGCCTTGCACTTAATAAAGTAGCTATCTTAATTAAACTTATAGGTCTATACCTACTTTAGTAGTAACAGTTAATCTTTGGTTTTAATCTTAGATACACAGATTTCTAACTAGGTGCCTTTCTTAATTATCTAATTAATCTCCTTGCTTAAGGCGTCTATAAACAAGACCTTTATTAGATAATTTAGGAGTTGTTTCTATGTGCCTAGTAGAGGTAGGAGATTATCTTAATAGAAGCGTGGATAATTAGGTTAGCTTTTTAGAGTAGCTGCTATAACTACTAAGTTTAGCGTTTTATAGCTAGATTGCTCGTCCTAGGACTAGTTTATTCCTAGGAGATATGTGTGTTTGAAGTTGTCTATTAGATTAGTCTTTTGTAGATCTGCAATTAATGTATTAACGCTTCCTTAACTCTTACCCCTAGTTAATTGTTGTAATCTTTCTTTCTGCAGAGTAGTAGATATATATTTGTTAGTTAATCTATCTTAGGCGCTGTACCTCTAATTCTTTAACTTGTTCTTTGTGTTAAAGTATCCCTTACTATGTCTAGAGTAACAGAAGTAGTGCTAGCAGATCTTGTATTAGGATTAGTTAGGCGCTCCTGCCTTAACTCCTGTAATCCTATCTAATTACTAGGATGCGACAGGTTAGCTCTTACAGGTATGTTTACGTCCTGTTAACTGTCTATCCCTATACAATTGTTCTAATTATGTGTGCCTAGAACTCCTGTCCCTAGATTAGTTAGTTTAGGAGTTTGTTCTAGGGTTGCTAGTCTAATGTTTTTAGGTTAATCTAAGCAGATTTCTGGGTGATTACTAGCCTTGTAAATACCCTGCTTAGTCTCTATGTCTCTTATCTCCTGATCCTAAACTAGGCCAGTTCTTGAATTATTTAATAGAGTTACTTTACCCCTAAGTTGTTGCTTAGTAGTTAATCTAATTGTGTTAGATAGCGTTTAATCTCTAAGGTCTGGGACATTAATATCCTAACCTGGATTATCTAGTTCCCCTTTATAAAGCATATCTGCAAGCTGAATTGCCTAATCTTTAGGCATTTTGTTGTTCTTCTTTCCTTTATAGAATAGGGATTTGTTAAACGTAACGTTCCTAGTAACAATTACTTAATTAATTGCTAGGACCTATATCTTGTAGATATTAGAGGCTATATAGCTAACTAGGTACCTAATATAACCTTGTAGATTGACCTTATATCTACGTTAATCTCGCCCTACTGCTTGATCCTGTTCTAGGGGGTATGCTTAGCAGCTATAGGCGTATATACTACTCTAGTCTGGTTGTAGATTAGCTAATTAGTGTCTAATCTGAGCAGGCTTGTACTATCTAAAGTACTGCCTAAACCAGTTGTCTAGAACTTTGTTAGGTGACCTAAAATAATAGATTGCAGTAGAACTAATCCTATGTAGGTGTGCTGCAGCATCTATAATCTTAGGCTATAGCTTAGGTAGGAGGTTAGCGCCTATTCTTATCTTAATTGATTTTGTAATTAGCTCCTTTCCTGCTCTTTCCGCTAATCTATTTAGTTTATAAGTATAAGAAGGTAGAGCAATAATCTTAATCCTCTTTTCTTCTGCCTAAACCTTATAGCGTGATTGACCTCTCTATAGCTTAGTAGCTATATTGTTATCCTAGTAGATTTTAACAATATTTAGTTAATACTTTCTCTTAACCTATTCTTTAAACAGTTCTATAATCCTTATAATATTGTCTAAGGATTTTAACTACACGTTGTAATTAAAGAACTTTCCTAAGTAATCTTCTTTAATAATCAAAGCCTATTCTTTGTTAATCTAACCTGTTAGCATGTTAAACAGATCCTAAGATACTCTGTAGAAAGGTCTTAGTGATTGTTCCCTTAGTCTTCTAGATATAACTTGTGTTAAGTAGGTTATTGCGTAATCTTAGCAGTCTATCCTTTTTATTCTATTTATCTAAACGTTCTAAGCAGCCTGTACCAGTGATTAGAGTGCTCTCTGCCTAAGATGTCCTGATCTTCTATGCTATAGGTCCTTACTATCTAATCTTACTATAGGTTTTAATAATCGTATCGTTGTGTACACATTAGGAATAGAATAAGAGGCAATCTTGTATTTAATAAAGGCTAGATTATAAGCAGTGTAAAGTTTCGCTATAATTACGTTTTCTTTAATTGTTCTATGCCTAAGTGTGTTGTCTAATCTAAGGTACTAGATACCTGCCTGTTTAAGACGAGCTTTAGATACAATATTTACATAGAATCCCTTAACAACCTTAACGTTCTTAAGCATAAGATCCTTAGTCTTTAGTCTATTTTTCCTGTTTAGGATCTTTTTTAGCACTTGATTGCCTGTTCCTGAAACTGGGAGTAATTAAGTTCCTGCATTAATCGTCTTATTAGGAGAGGATTGCTTAAATAAACCAGGTATTAGGAAGGATTGATTATTAACTAAGTAGACAGCTCCTCTACTATCTAGGATTGTGCTTAAAGATAGAGGGTGTTTTAAGTTAATAGTAGAGTAGACTCTACCCTTGTCTGATTAGAAATGTGATAGATTAATCACAGCCGCTGAAATTGATCTAGGATATTTAGCCAAAGAAGATTTGTCTAAGGAAGATTTGTCTGTAGTAGATCTAGTCTTCTATCTAGCATCCTTGATCTGTTCTCTAAGCTTGGTCTATTCTGCAGTATCTAGCCTCTCCTTAATCTTTGATTTATCAAGACTTAACAGAGATATCTTAGGTGCTCTAGATAGGGTTAATCCTGTGATAGCAGCTTGTAGTCTTTAGCAGTTAATTAGTTCCTAGGTGTGTGATCCTCTTAGTTTGCATGGGCAATTCTTCTGGTTTAATCCTAAGCTGTTCTTATCTTAATCTAACCTTCCTCCTAGGGTTGCAAAGGTAGAGATTCCTTTTCCTTTAATTAAGGTAGCTGCTTGTTCCTAGAGTATAAGGGTAAAGACTTTAGATAGATTGCTTATATCTATTAATTGTCGTCTAAAGGCTGTATCTATAATAATTTGTTGCCTTATTAAGCAGGACTATTCTAGAGTAATCCTAGGAGCAATCGCGTTAAGAAAATTAGTAAGAGCAAGTTAACCCTTAATCTTAGTAATCCTAAACGCCTAAGCTTTTCTATAGAGTATTTGCTACTTATTAAACCACTTATCTAGCGAGATCTGACCTAATTGGCCCTTTTTAAGGTAAGCACGATATTACTACCTAACTAGATGCATAGTGTTGCTGTTAGTTAGTACTAGATTGTTCTTTAAAATTTGGATTAGCGCTTGTAGGGTTAATTCTTAGGCGTTAAGTATCTTAATTAATACTAGGGCTATAAGATCAGCTAATACAGTTTTATTAATCTAGTCTTAGATATTGCTAAGTTTTGCAGCTATCCTTACCTATTTTAAGGTTGCAATCTTATATTTCTGTACCTCTTTAGGGTGATCCTTAATTGCCAGCTCGTATGCCTCTATTCTAAGGGTGTGCTGCTCTTTATTGGTAGCAGCGCTCTGCTTATCTTGGTTACTGGTCTCTGAGATGCTCCTGGGGACTGGCTTTAGAGGAAGAGTTAGATATTCTAGTTCTTGTTTGTTAATTGCTGCAACTGTTTCGCCTTCTAGATTAATCTAATCCTATACTGCCTTGTCTCTTGCATAAAGTTTAAGCTAAGCAAACTAGTAGGGCTAATCTGATCTGGTCTTAAGGAGTATTTAACTAGTTAAGAGTTAGGAGTCGCTTTCTATTATTTAGGTGTTAAGAGAAGTAGATAATATTTGTAATTAATTGTGTCTAGCTTCTTAGCTATATAAAGTACGCAGGGAGAATCTACTGTGTAGTCTTTATAACGCTAGGCTTATAACTGTTAGAGCTAAGATAACTAGACAAGATAATTAGAGTGTGAAAGAGTTAATTAAGTTCCTTGTCTTATTATTTAAGCAAAAGATTAGGTCTATATACCTTACTGGCTATGCCCTAGTCTAGAAATAGGATCGATCTTCTAGGTGGATTTAATTAATGTGATCTGATCTGGTATAGTCTGTGATTGCTTACATCGGCTTACATGACCACCATCCTTCACTGCAACAACTACTTAACTAGGTAGTTAACTAAACACTAATATCTTAGCAAGTAGAATAAGTGTTGTATTAGCTAACAGCAGCAGTTCCTGCTAAACTAGATAATCTAGCAACAACTATTAACCTTATTACCTTTAAGGTCTTTAGAGTTAGTAATAGATAGTACTTATCTAACAATAAACTAGTGTCTACCCTAGCTACATCCTATCTAGTTAGAGAGTTAGGTTGTATATTTATCTTAGAGAATATCTTAGATAGTGCTAAATCCCTGCTGTGTTCTCTATCTACCTTTTTAGCACTATCTAAGAACTTAGCTAGATGTAATAACCCTATAAAATATAACTAGTTAGGGATATCTAAGTTAGTATCCTCCTTTTATACTCTTATCTTAGCTATCTTAACTTATTCCTAGTGCTTCTTAACTATAGAAATGTTACTAGCATAAGTTTATTATATATAAGCTAGTAACTACTTTAAATTTATTTAGTTTAGTATTTTATCTATTTTGTCTGGCATAGGGACTAAGTTATAGCAAGCCTAGTAGTAAATTGCTTTTAAGATCTATAACGTAAACTCTAGTAGAATATCTCTAGAAAAGGTATATAGTACTCCTCTATATTAGTTAGCGTGCCTAGAAGGAGATAACAGACCTGCTTATAGTGCCTAGTAAGATGTAGCAATTTCTACATAGCTACCTATCTCTAGAATCTCTATAGTGCTGTAGTTTTCTATTACTAGCATAAACTAAGGAAGAGCAGTACGTTACTGTTTTGTAGCTAGTCTAGTAGACCTATAAGGGAGCAACAGGTTAGAGATTTGTACTTGCCCTACCTTACATAGATACTTCTTCTATTTGCAACTAAGCTTATCCTTAATTTCCTTAGGGTAGTCCTAGTTATCCTTCTAACCCTTAATGTATCTATTCCTCTTATCTATACCCCTCTTCTGTTGCTATTTAAGGTATTTGCCTATATAGTTATAGAACTTAGGAAGAGTAATAGTATAGTTCTCCTTATCTTTGTTATTAAAAGACACTAAGCCCTAGATTATTTGTACACCCCTGCTGTTTACGCAAGCATTAGCTAGGTTAAGGTCTACGTGTTTAAACACTATTTAGTTACTAGAGCTAGTGTACTTTATATCTTACTTTGTTGCTAGACTAACCTTATCTCTTACCTCTACTATATATAGAAGCTAGTAACCTACATCCCCTTAAATAACTTGCTAGACTACTAAGTAGTATATTGTCCTATACTATCTAAGGTTACTATATCTATTAATAGTATAGGTATGCTAGTTATATATGTTAAAGTAATTATTTATAATTTCCTAAAGCTCCTTATTTCTAGACCTCTCTTAGAAGCAGTTAGCTATAATAGTTCCTTCTACCTTAAACGTATTTACTATTTGTTATAGAAAGAGAGTAGGATGTCTATTAATAAACGCGTCCTAGTCTGCCTTAAGACTAGTGCTATTTAGTTAATAGTAGTAGGATTAAAGGCTGTTAAGAGTGCCTAGGCCTCTAAGGTAATTCTAGAATAGTATATAGGTTTATATATTGCTATGCTATATTCCCTATTTATAAGGGTATAGGTACAGCATTATAAGCATATTAACAGCAGTATACCTTAGCATTAATTAGACTAGAAGGCCTAGTTGTCTAGTAATATATTTTAAGTAAGAGAAGTATACCCTATGTTTACTAACCTTATAGTAAGCTATTATAAAACCCTTTATCCTTTAGCTCTTAGGTTCTAATTTAATATAACACTTTTAGACCTATATATAGAGTAGCTTTATCTTATCTGCGTCCTTAAGAGTTCCTCTACTATACTTTTTGCACAGTATAATAAGAGCTAACTTAGGGTTTGTATATAGATAGCTCTTAGAGCCTTTAACCTCCTGTATAGCCTTAGGACTAATAGACTTATCCTCTTAAGTAGATTAAGCTTTATTATTAGTAAGGAAGACAGCTCTCTTACTACTAATATCCTTAAGAGAGCAGAATCTAGTACTATAAATAGTTAATTACTCCTAGTATTATTTGTTATTAGGGATAGCTATTACATTAGTAATAGAGATAGTTCCTTCTCTGTAATAAACAAGTTTGCTAGCTACTTCTTCCTACTAGCGTGTGTGTCTAACTCTAAGCTCTAAGGCTAACCTGTTAACCTCTCTAGAGTTAAGGTTAGTAAGTAAGTTATCTTCTTCCTCTTAGGCACTCTTAAGGGTCCCTTTGCTAGTTGTTCTAGTGTTTTAAATATAAGTAGTAACACCTAATTACACTCTTATTAGTCTTAATAGAGTAAGGGAGGACCCCTCTAGTAGTTAGCTAGAGCTGCTAGCAGTTTGCACTATAGATACCCCTTCTGCTAGTATTAATGCTCGCCCTAGTCCTAGGCTTAGGCTAATTGTCCTAAGTCTAGAAGGTATATCTCTAAAGATAGAGTTAATAGGTAGAAGTATTCTATTGCTGTGTTTTATAAACCTACTAGCTATAGTCTACTCCTGTGTTATTTATTCTATAACTAGATAGTAAGTTATTTTTTCTTCTAAGTTAAATATTCTTACTAGGGGCATAGTCTTCTAGTGCTAAAGAGTAGCTTGCTAGAACTTTTGTTAGTTATTACTACTATCTATAAGGTAAACTGTGTATTTCTTTATATTAGTATATAGGTTAAGTAAATCTAAAATACCTTTAAGGAGCTTAAGGAGAGGGTAGCTATTATTTTTAGAGTTACCTATAAAGGACTAAATATCTTATTTAAATAGCTATATTCCCTTATAAGCTATACCCTAGTCTAAGGAGTTAATATACTTATCTTGCTTGTAATAGGGTGTGTAAAGTCTTTAGTATATAGCAGAGTTAATAAACTTAGCTAGGTACATAGTACCTAGTCTTACTATGTAGTATGCAATGTTAGTTAAGTAACTATGCTCTATGCTAGAGGCAGGGCTGTAAGGCGCAATAATGTTGCTTATAAGTATCCTTTCTCTAGGCAGCAATTTAATGCGTATTAACGCGCTACTTAACTCCTATATTCTCTTTTAGTTATAGTTTATAGCTATAGTAATAGTAGGGTATTTGCTCTTAAACTATATAGCCCCTCTATATTATATAATTAGGTTTAATATCTACTCTATAACTAATAATATAAGGTGTATTATTATAGCAGCTGTATTAAACTCTAATATAGCAGCTACTATCTAAGAGTCTAGTGTATATCTTTGTTAAACTAGGTTGCCCTAGGTTAGCTATATAATAAACTTACCTATTAAGATATTATTAAGGTATAGCATACTAATACTATAGACAGATATTATATTATTAGAGGTAATAGCTTAAAGAGCAGCTAGCTATAACATATAGGCAGAGCCTAGTTACTCTTAGCTAGCTATTACTAGGGCTTAGGAGTCTAAGGCTATAGTGTTAGTGTAGTAATAGAGCTAGGTTACTTAATTAAATTAAATTTTTAAGTTTTGTTATATATAGTAGGGTAAAGGAGTAACAGAGTAGCAGAGTAAAAGTAGCAAGCTATTACTTATAGCTATATTAAGTATCTATTCTTCTTACTACTGTTTTACTACTTAATTATAGTAGGATTGTAGTAGTAGGGTAAAGTTTGCGCTAGCGTTTTTTGCTTAACAGCTGCGCAGCTAATAGGAAGCTATTAGGTGTAACTTGCTAGCTTCTAGTTAGTTAGATTTTTTACTAGCGCTGCTACTTGTTCTTTAATAGCTATATAAGCAAACTCTAGAGTTTTACTATTTCCCTGCCTTATTAGTTGTCTTGTTAAGACATTTTTATAGTTAGAGACTAAGTCTCCCTTCCCCTATACTTTATTAAGCTAAGTAATATAGTGCTTAGCTTATATTAGAGTCTCTACTAGAGTTACTATTATATTGCTTATATTACGCCTTCTTGTATATTGTAAGTTTCCTTAGTTATATTATAACCTCTTAGTAACTACTAATAGTGCAGTCTAGTACAGAGATATTATCTTTCCTAACATCTCTAACTAGGTCTATGTACAATCTATTCTAGGCTTCCTTATCCTAAATCTTAATTAGACCTACGTGCTCCCTTGCAATATCTTCTAGTTATTATTTAATAAATCTCTTAAGTCTCTAGCCTAGAATAGTGTAAGGTATCTTAGATCTATCTAAGTCTTCTAGTAGGAAGGTGCTGCGCTCTATTACTGTTTTCTCTTCTAAGACTTTGTATAGTCTAAGCTACCTATAGGTAAGCTTTTTATTTCTTAACATATTAATCTCCCTAACTAAATCCTATAATAAGACAAGGTTGCTAGTGCTAATACTTTCTTTCCTAATTTCCTAATTATTATCCTAGTATTCTTTCTTAGATACTTATAGTTATTTATTAACACTAATAGCGTCCTTTAGAAACTAGTCCTAGAGATCTAATTATATAGCATAGATTGCTAATAACTAAGACCTATCTAAAACCTGCTAGTATAGCAATACCTACTAGGTAGGAATTGCTAAATCTATAGGTAGAACTAGGTTCTGTCTAGTAACTAATTAATACGTAGAGTACCTGTTAGATTAAATAGAGATCCTATCTGCTAGTAGCACTATTAGGAGGTTATCTACCTATAGTCTATAAAGTTTAGTAAGGGTATTAATAATTAGTTTATATCCTCCTTTAACCTTCTCTATTACCTAATAATTATATGCTAAGGATTATATTTGCTAAATCTTATATATAACTGCAAGCTTTCTTACTATATTAGCAAAGTCTAGTCCTCTATTAACTATAAGCCTTCTTATTATACTCTATTAGTAAATAATATCCTTGTATAGGAATTTTATAACAGTAGCAGATTTGTTATTATAGAGTAGCTAGGCCTCTACCTATCTGCTAAGATATTCTCTAGCAATAACTATATACTAATAGCCTTAGCATAGAGGCATGTAGATAACATTAGCTACTACTAACTCCTAGAGTGCGTAGGAGTATGTTGTAGTTAGCATATCCTTTAATTATTTACTAGTCCTAAACTAGCACTCTAGGCAAGAGAATAGTGTAGTTTTAACCTTAGTATGCATATAATCCTAGTAATATCTTTAGGCAAGCATAGAGTATACTACGTTAACACCTCTATGTCTAATTGTTTAATGTATTTCCTTAATTACTGCAGTCCTAATGTTAGTATTATCTACTACTCTCTTAATAGCAACATTAAGTAACATCTTATAGAATAGATATCTATCTTAAATAAAGTAGTTAAGAGCTCTCTTTTTCTATAAACGTAACTCCTTCCTAGATATTCCCTTAGAGATCTTTAGTGTCTAAAGGAATATAGCAATTTAGTTAGATAATTTTAAGAATTTGTCTCTAAGGATGTAGCTAGGATGTCTCTATAGGAGCAGAGACAATAATTCTGCTGTTGCTACTAGGTTGTTAATAAAATCCTTAACGTCTAACTTAGGTTTATCTAGAGCTGTCTATCCTTTAGGCTTAGGGAATCTAGATAGAGCGTCTGTAACTACATTTCTTTTTCTAGGAATGTGTTAAATTTTAAAGTCCTAGAGCAGGATAGCTGCTAGCTACCTATTTATTACTAAGCCTAGGATGTCTATTAAAGAGCGATTAAGCTGTGCTATTAGTGTCTAGGCATCTGTTTTAATAATAAAATGTACTCTATATAGCTATATCTAGAATTTCTTAAGAGCTTAGATAACTACTTTACACTCTAGTTTAGTTAAGTGCTAGTTAGATTTAGCTTTTAACTAGAGTGTCCTTTTAAATAAGTAAGGGTAACACTTGCTATCTAGACCTATCTGTTCTAGACAAGCGCTAGCTCCCTTATTGCTAGCGTCTACTAATATAAAAATAGTTAACCTACTAGTATATAATATAGCTATTAGCGCTAGTGCGCTTATAATATAAGTCTTTAGAGCAGCTATAGCTTAGTATTCTATATTTCCCTATTTCTATTCTGTATCTTTCTTTATAAGCTTAAATAGGAGTTTAGTAAGAATAGTAAATAATAGAACCTAGATACAATAGTAAACACAAATGCCTATAAATATTTAGACTTCTTTTAGGTTTTAGCACTCTAGCTAGGTAGTAAATTTTGCTACCTTGTCTTAGCTAGGGAAGCAGCTATCTGCGCTAACTTTATAGCTAACTACAGTTAACCTATTGTAACCCTAGTAGCATTTTATCCCTAATACTATAGTACTAGCTCTTTCTATATTAGCTAGGGCGGCATCTAGCTGCTAAATGTATTCTAGAACATAGCGTCTAACGCTAGGGAGTAATTCTTCTCTATTATAGTTAGTTTTTAGACCTCTACTAGTAACATTATCTAGAAAGGGTATAGTGTTTAGCTAGTAATCCTTTAGTATCTTAATTATTGTCCTTTAAAATACTGCTACTAAATTAGTAGCTCCCTAGACTAAGGTATATAACTAAAGTAGACTAACTAGTATTATTACTGCTGTTATGTCTCTACTTTCTTTGTAAAGGGTAATTTAGTTATATCCTAAGAAGAAGTCTATTAGTAATAGGATTTTACAGCCTGCAAACTTCTCTAAGAACTTATCTACTGTTAGTAGTGTTCTAGCATCTCTAATTAACACCTTATTTATATACTATACGTTATTAATAAACTAAAAAGAGCTAGCCTTCTTTGCTATAAGGTGCTATAGGTTTCTATATTAACTATTACATCTCTCTAGTGTTTCTCTCTCTAAACGTTCTAGAAGCATCTTTACTAGCTCTCCTTCCTAGCTCCTTACTACTAGGAATGCTTTAACCTACTAGGCTTTGTAAGGTATAGTCCTAATCTTATAGGGAGGTGTTACCTCCTTCTATATTTAGCCTAATTTAGAAAATATAAAGGTAATAGCTACCTCTCTATTTATAATTATTTTAATAAACAGTTTTTTTTTGTAGGGAAGAAGCGCCTTACTAAACTTCTAGCTCTTTAGTCTTTCTAGATTAAGTCTTATACCTCTTAGGAATGCTATATGCCTTTATTTAAATAGGTAATTAAAGGATCTAATATCTAGAGGTTGCAAGCTATAGAAAAGTTATTATTGTTTAATTATAAGCTGCTTCTAGTCTTCTTAGCTAAGTTCTATTAGCTCTGTTACCCTTAGCTTATTAACTAGCCTAACTTTTACCCCTACTCTTTTGTACAAGGTATTAACCTCTCTACTATCTTCTTTCTACTAGCTTACTAGCTAATAATCTGTATACTCTTATTGTTTGTCTAAAAGGCTTAGCTCTACTATTAATGTAGCAACGTCTTTATTAAGATCTATCTAGCTTTTATCTCCTCCTAAGGAAATCTACCTAACTACCTTATAATTGCTAGGGTTAAATATTCTTTAAGTAATATCTTTAATACTCTTGCTCTCCTTAGGATTGCTAGTATAGAGGTAGCTGTATCCTACCTATGCTAAGCAGCATAACTAGTTATTAGAATTAAGGTTTTCTATACTATAGGCGCCTCCTGCCTTAACTAAGAGGGCCTCCTATCTTTTCCTATAGTAGATTCTACTAAAGTTAAGTAATAAGGAGCTAGATTAGATGCTATAAACGTAGCATTTCTTAAGCTATTATCTAATATAATGTAATAGGTAGAGCGTCTAAACATATTATATTAAATAGCTATATAAGAAGATGCATACTATAGAGTACTAAGTATTACTAACCTTGTAAGGTTCTACACTATCTAGAAGTAGGTAAGTGTAACTACTTTGCTAATCTTAACTAGGACGTTCTATACTATGCTAATAAAGGAGTCTATACTCCTATTAGCTGTAATAACACCCTACTCCTTACTAGGCATATAGCTTATTTCCTTGTAGACTAACCTAAGTGCTTATAACATGCTAAATTAAAGCAAGTTTATCTAGGCGCCTGTATTAATAAGGCAGTTAACGCTGTAATTTCTAATCTACGCCTAGCACGTTAGAAGGTCTAGGTAGATAACTCTCTCTAACCTAAGCTCTAACATTAACTTAGTAATATTATTAGGTAGGTCCTTATTATGCTAACTATCTCTATCTCCTTCTACTATATAACAAAGCTAGACAGTGTATTCTAATACTAGGTTGTAAAATCTGCTATTTGCTAGGGTAGATAGTAGGGCTAGCCCTGCTGCATAGTGTCTTGCGCTAGCGTAGACCCTAGAATTTTTAAACTAATTAGGAGTTAGTAGGTTTAACCTATTATCTTCTAATTAGCCCTAGCATAGGGTTTAGATAGTAGCTATATTAACGCTTCTGCCTACGTCTAGCTCTAGTTATATCTTTTCTATAAGGTTCTATAAGAGAGTCCTAACTAATTCTTAGGAGACTAAATCTCCTATAGTAATTCCTCTTACTTCTTATAGTAAGATAGCTAAAGGAATCTTTAATAGCTTTAGGCGCAGAAGGCTAGCAAGTTCTTTATTATTTAGGCTTCTCCCCTAGGTTTTCTTTCCTCTAGAGATAGTTATAGGTATATCCTCTATAACTCTTCCTTATAGTAGTAGTCTAATAATAGTGTATAGATTATTATAGGGTCTGCTCTAGAACAGGATAGTAAAGGGTCCTCTAGCACCTTAGTCACACTAGGCTAGAGGTCTCTTTAGACTTAATCTTCCCTTGCTTAGCTATATAGCTACTCTGTTAATCCTTTACTTAGTAGAGGGTTAGTATTAGATAATTACTTCTATACGTTTCTGCCTTGCGTCTTATTAAGAACTTAGTTAACTAGTCTCTTTAATAGTTTTTATAACCTAGTAGCTGCGCTAACTAAGGACTTAGTAGAATAAGCTCTAAGGATAATATCTTAGCTGTTAATATAATCTAGGCTTAGTACCTCTGCGTAGTCTAGTCCTAGGATTTTAAAGTTTCTTAGGGAAGACATAGAGTTAGGATAATACTAGCTGTTGCTAGTTACTATTAGTATACTAATGCTAGCACCTTAATTTAGCTGTCCTCTATTTTATATAGATAACGTTACCTGTTAAGAGCTATATGCTATCCCTCTTAGTCTAGAGTCTATTCTGCTAAATCTGTTAGGTTTAACTAATAAAGCTAGCTAGTCTAGGATGTCCTAGGAAACCTAAAAATACTTAAGGATTTTCTATTTTAACTAGCTTAGTTAATAAGTTAGTAGAACTAAACCTAGGATAGCGTCTAGCTGCTTATATACTAGACTAAAGTAGTATATCCTCCTGTTTCTTTTATAGTTGTAGTAGTAACTATACTATCCTATCCTAACTAAGGCCTAGTAGAGCTTATAGTCTTAAGATTTGTAATTTAGCTTATTATATATAGTATAGGAACTGTTATACTCCTAGCCTTATTAGTATAAAACACCTCTATTAGGATCTATATTCCTCTAGGAATAGGAGACAAACAACCTATTATTACGTTCTAAGACCTTACCTGCCTTAGTAGCATATGCTACAAAGTAGGCATAGTTAGTTAGGTTACGTAGGATTTCCTTAATCCTGTTATTAGAATTTATAAGAGAGCTAACCTTAGTAAGGGATAGTTTCTAACTATCTATAGCCTTTACAGGCTTATTAAAACTTTTATCTACCCCTAGAGGCAGGGAATTTCTAGACACTGTCTTACTCTCTATAAGATGTCTTTTAGCCTAGTCTACTATGCTGTAGTAATCTACTAGGTTTCTAGTGCTATTTATTATGCGTCTTACTTCCTTAGTCTAGCTATTATCCTTTATTAGTAACAAATCTTAGAGACCCTATTATTATTCCTAGACTCTTTTAATAAATTAATATATTAGTTTTAACTTAAATAAAGATTAATCCTTTATTGCTAGGCTGTTTAGTATATTAAATAGGACTAGATCCTTATCTTCCTTAGGGAGGCCTAGGAAGAAGAAGTAACCCTCTTTAAGGGTTAAGATTTGTTTATTCTTCTAGTAGGTATTACTATATACTACGAAGTTAGTGTAGTAGTTAGAGAGTCCTAGAAAGGATTAAGTAGTCTCTTGCATATATATCTCTATAAAAGCTTAGGTACCTATTTTCTAGGAGGTGTCCTAGTCTCTCTAATGTTCTTTTTAGCTAGTTGTAGTTTAATCTAGTCTCCCTCTAAGAACAGCTTTAACCTCTTTATAAATCTTTAATAGTAACTTTTATAGTAGTTAGGAAGGACCTTAACTTTTTGCTAGTCTATAAGACCCTATTGTTTACTATTTAATTAAAGTTATCTAGGAATTTAGAGACCTCTTCTCTATTAAATAGGAGGTAATTAGCTCTTCCTCTTATAGGAACTAGGACCCTATCTTGTAATTAACTATCCTAAGATAGGTTACTAAGGCAGGACTCCTTAGGAGTTCTATTAATTCCTAAGAGCAAAGGGATGTATATAGACATAGTTTAAATATAGTAATAGTATTAGTTCTTAGGGTGCTTTTTTTTCTTTCTTTTCTTCTTATTTTTCCTTAGTTCTTAGAGTTTTGTGTGCTCTTATAGAGCGTTGTTTCCTAGGAGTATAAGCCCTAGGCTAGGACCCTATTAGCTAATAATATATTTAGCTAATAGTATAGCAGAAGAATTGTTTAGTATATCTATACAATCCTAAGATAGAAATAGCTATCTTGTATTGCTAGATAGCTATCTAGCAATTCTAGAGGTATAGTTTCTTTTAGGGTTAAAATAATGCCTACTATTAATACTAGCGTTCTAACTAGAGTAACCTATAGATAGCTGCTGTTTGTTACTTATGCCTAAGGCGTCTATTAGAGTGCTGTAGCATAAGAGTAGCTATATTATCTATATCTTTGTTGTTTGTTACTTATGCCTAAGGCGTCTATTAGAGTGCTGTAGCATAAGAATAGCTGTATTATCTATATCTTTGTTGTTTGTTACTTATGCCTAAGGCGTCTATTAGAGTGCTGTAGCATAAGAATAGCTGTATTATCTATATCTTTTAACAATTAGTTCCCCTATATACTATACTGTTGCCCCCTAGTGTAACAACCTACGATAGAATTGTTTGGTGTTGTAGTGTTCTAGAGCTATCCTTAGTTGGTATTAGTCTCGCCCTTGGTAAAGCTGCGCAAAACCTGCGCTGCTTACTATCTTTAGGGGGACAAGTATTATTCTTGTTATCAAATATACCTATAGCCATCCCTCTACTATCTATCCCTAGTGTAAAGCAAGCACTATTACCTATAACTAGAACCTTACATAATAATACTTTATTAATCTAATAGTCTAGGGATAGCTCTAACTACTTAAACAAACAGTTAGGAGGCACCTACAAGAGAGATCTAACTACCCTTATCTCAAACCTAGTAGGAGGGCAACTCTAGTAGGATTTCTTTAATTAACAAAGAGATCCTAACTCCTATAATAAGCGCACCTCTAACGCTTTAAGAGCGCATTTAAGCTGCTAAACGCTAATATAATAAGCTTTAGGCCTTGCAGCGCCTACGCTTACTTAAAGCTAAGATTACACAACTAGAGGGTATAGGGAACTATACTACTCTAAGTATAGTAGAGACTGTTAAGGGGACCTTAAGGGCTAGTACGTATAAGCAGGACGCATCTATAACGCTTATACCTTAACCTACAAAGCGCGCACTTAAACCTAAAGACCTAGCTAAATATAGGGGAAAGAATCTTAAAGAACATTGTAAGTTCTTCTGCTCCTGTAAGATAGCCTTCTAACTGTTACTATAAGAGTTTAGCAACCCTAAAGATAGGATACTCTAGGCAATGCAGTACCTGTTAGGGGACCTAAAAGAGCTTTAGTACACGCACTTTAAGCGCACATTTAGAGCACAAGAAGAGACACCTAGCTAGGGGTACTTTAAACAGTACTTACTAGACTTACTCTCTAATTCTATAAACTATACCTTAGAATTAGCTACAGCTTACGCTTAGGCTATGTAGTAGAAGGACTAAACAGTCTGCGCTTTTGCAACCTACTTAGAGGTCTTAGAGGATTAACTTACCCCTATACTAAAGAATAGAGGGTCTAACACTTATTCTCTAAGCTTTAGCTAGAATTACAAAGGGCAATTACTAATTACTATTAGGTACTAGCTACACGCGAAGACCTAGTAGCGTTAGGCTCTACACTTAAGCGCAACCTACGCTATTTATTACTAACTTACATACCTAGCACACGCTACAAAAGTACCTAGAGGCATAAGGGGCAAAAGCAAGGAGACAACGCCTCTACTAACAAAGGCCTATATAACAAGAGTAGCGTTACCTGCTTTAAGTGCAACAAGACTAGCTACTATACTAACAAATATTAAAGTAGTAACTCTAACTCTAATTTTAACTCTAACCCTAACTAGATCCTAGTTTGAATTAACTAGACAGGAAAAGGCTAAGCCTTACTAGCTACCTAGGGACAGTAAGGCGCACCCTAGTATATATTTTACTAGGCATAAAGCGCACGTGTAACGTATCTAGGAGGCAACACTAGAACAATAATTATAGGTTATTCTTAATCCTTAGGTAGATGTAAGCTTGATTAGCCAAAGGATTGCTATAGAAATAGACCTACTACCTATTAAGGAGGCAGAACTCCTGCGCCTAGGATAGATTAGCACGCAGCGCTAAAGCACGTATGCTGCATATGCGCTATAGATACAATTAACTAATAATATAGGTGTTAAGTGTTGTGTGTCTACTACTGTGTATAGAGTTAATAAGGAAGGAACTCCCTTACTGTTAGGGAACCCTTTCCTCTAACAAGAACACATCTATCTAGATTATAGATTACAATCCTAGTGTTAGGGATACACTGCAGCTAGCATCTAGCTAGTTACCTCTATAGAGTTTAAAGAAGCTAACTCTAATCCCCTCCTTTTAGGAGTATTGTAAGCTACTAGCGTTGATTTAGAATGTAATGCCTACATCTATAAAGCACACATAGCGCAGGAACTTTGCATTCTAGACGCTTTAGTAGATTACGTTAATATATTTAGTAAGGAAGCTGCTACTACTCTACCTAGCTTTAAATCTTTAGACTATGCAATCCTACTTATAGAAGGGAAAGAACCTCTATATAGACTGCTCTATAACCTCTCTTTACGTAAGCTAAAGCTGCTATAGGAATACTTAGAACAAGCGCTAAGTAATAGGTAGATTAGGCATAGCACAAGTCCTGTAGGAGCACCTATACTTTTTATTCCTAAGAAAGATAGGATACTCTGCCTCTGTGTAGATTATAGAGGTCTTAATACTGTTACTATAAAAGATTATTGCCTACTCCTACTAATTAGAGAGATACTAGACTGCCTGTTAGGCGCATGTTATTACACAACCCTAGACCTTTGCAACGCCTATTATTAGCTAAGGATTAAAGTAGGGGATAAGTAGAAAACTACCTTTAGGACCTAATACAGTTACTTTAAGTACCTAGTAATACTATTTAGGCTAACTAATGCTCCTGCAAGCTTCTAGGCCTATATTAATAAGGCCCTAATTAAGCACTTAGACTATATCTATATAGTTTACCTAGATAATATCCTTATCTACATAGGGAGCAATAACATTGCGCTTTACTAGCGCGCTGTACGCTTAGTACTTTAGTCCCTACGCAAGGCAGAACTATTTATTAACTTATAGAAATGCATATTTGCATTAGATATAGTACACTTCCTTAGTTTTATTATTAACACGTATAGTGTATATGCTAATCTAGCTTAGGTAAGCACTATTACCTAATAGCTGCAGCCTACTAACATTAAAGAGTTGCAATCCTTTCTAGGGTTTGCTAACTTCTATTAGCGTTTTGTTAAAGGATACGCTAGAGAAACAGCTCCTCTTACAGAATTGTTAAAGAAAAACTAAGACTAGTAATAGAATAAAGCTGCAAACTACTTATTTAAAGGGCTAAAGACCTGCTTCTTAAGCGCGCCTATCTTGCGCTATTTTAACGCTGCGCTCCCTATCTAAGTAGAGACAGATATGTCTACATTTGCTATATTAGGCATACTCTCCTAACTCTTTAAAGATAAGCAGTAGCACCTAGTTGCCTTTACCTCTTAAAAGCTATAAGCTGCTAAGCTGAATTATAAGGTCTATAACCTAGAGCTACTTGCTATAGTATATAGCTTTAAGCAGTAGAGGCATTACCTTAAAGGCACACAGCACACTATATAGGTGCTAAGTAACTATAACAACCTGCGCAGTATATACGCTGCATAAAAGCTAAACCTATAGTAAGCTAGATAGGCTATATACCTAGGGGCTTTTAATTTTAAGGTAGAACACTGTCTAGGCAAAACAAACCCTGTAGATAGCCTCTCTAGAAGGGCAGATTACAAACAGGAGAACCTGTTACTAACCTAATTATTGCCTACCTTATAGAACAAATTGTTAGCAATAGATACAGCTAGTAGAGCAAGCAGATCTATAAACAAGCTAAGCTTATTAGGCACGTGTAAGACGCATGTTGCTACAGTTTGTAGAACTAGAAAGGTCCCTACTGCTAGCGCTATAGAATACATGCTATACGTGCCACGCTTACTAGCTAGGGTACTAGTTAGTAGCAAACCTGTAATAGTAGAGTCTTAATTGCTTGTTAAAACCTTGCACTAACTATAACAATAGGACGCCTTTACTTAGGGTTAGATTATAAGCTTAATAAGTAAGGACAGCACTTAAAGATGTAGTAGAGCGCAGGTATAGCACTTAGACAAAAACAAAGTCCTAAGATATAATAGTAGAATGTATGTTCTAGAGGAACTAGCTATTAGGCAAGAGATTTTATTCTAGAACTATAACACGCGTATAGTAGGCTATTTTAGCGCACGTAGGACGCTTAAGCTAATTAGGAGAGCCTACTACTAGCTAACTCTTAGTTAAGACGTCTAGGAATACGTAAGAACTTATGCTATCTACTAAAGGAGCAAAGTTCTAAGGCATAGCAAGTATAGGACGCTATTACTATTGCCTATACTAAAGGAAATCTTTAAAGAAGTTATACTAGACTTTATTACTAGCTTACCTCTAGCTAAGGATTCCTTAGGTTGCGCCTTTAATGCAATCCTTGTAATTGTATACTACTTCTCTAAGATAGCACTCTATCTACCTGCGTTAAAGACATAGGATGCAAAGCAGTTTACAGAAGCCTACTTTACACATATTATACTTAAGTATAGGATACAAAAGGGTATTATATTAGATAGGGGAACTATCTTTACCTCTATATTTTAGATAGAAATCTGCTACTAACTATAGGTAAAGCGCAGGCTTAGCACAGCCTTCTATCTGTAAACTAATAGGCAAACTAAACGCTAGAATTAAACGCTTAAGCAGTATCTTTAGATATTTATCTTAGAGTCCTAAGAGAACTAGGCAAAGCTACTACTAACTGCACAGTTTGCTTATAACAACTTAGTGCATAAATCTACTAAAATAACTCCCTTCTATGCTGTATATAGTAAACACCTACTACTTACTAAGCCTCCTGTAGACAGTAGGCCTAAGGGGGAGGTACTAGATGCAGTTTAAAGGGTGAAGCAACTGCACAGCGCATAAGCAACGCTAGTAGAGCACTTAGAAAAAGCACAAGAGTACTAGACCTAGTACTACAACAAGAAATATAAGAACAAAGTCTTCTACCTAGGCAATTTAGTGTTACTTAGTACTAATAACATTAACCTAGCCTACTAACTAAGCAAGAAACTCTCTAGCAAGTTTATTAGCCTATTCTAAATCTAGGAAGCAATTAGAACGCAGGCATACTGCCTATTCCTTCTACTGTTATATTATATTTATAACGTTTTCTACGTATTACTACTAGAACAATAGAAACCTAGGACTAGAGAGGAAGACAATACCTACCTACTAGAGGTGACCCTAGAAGGTGAAGAAGTATAGGAGGTAGAAAAGATCCTAGGGAAACAAACAAGGAGAGGCTAACTAGAGTACCTACTCTGCTAGAAAGGCTATAATAAGACCTAGGACATATAGACCCTAGCATTAGACTTTAAAAACATAGATAATACTATCTAGAAGTGCAAATTAGGTTAGAGATCCTTACGCATAAAAAGAATATTAAGATTATCTTAAGCGCGCTATTATTGCACGCAAGGAGCAATCTAATTTACTAGCCTTAGGCCTACTATTATATAAGAAGAAAACCCCTTTTTAATGCTGTGCACTACGCGCGCCTTAACCCTGCGCTAGCTGCGCCTTAACTACTAACAACTGCCTACTTATCTCTACTATCTTTACTATCCTTACTATCTTTACTATCCTTACTATCTTTACTACTACCTTTACTACCTTTACTACCCTTACTACTATCTCTACTATCCTTACTACTACTATTACTACTAGCACTACTATTACTAGCTACAGAATTATTATTAGTATTATTATTATTATTACTACTACTACTACCCTAAGAAGAGGTTAGCATGCGCCCTAGACGTGTTAAAGGAGTAAACTTACTATGCGAGACACGTGCCCTATAAGCTGCTTAAGGGCAGAGGCAATGCAGCGCTGCTCTACTAGGATTAGACCTAGGAACTAGGGGGATGTTGTAGGCACCTAGGTAGCAACACCTATAGGTGTGCTAGTGTAGGCTGTAATGCAGTAGCAGTTAGCAAGCTCTAAGTTAAACTAGCGCTAGTAATGCGTAAGCTAGGTACCTTAGTTAATTATAGCTGTATTAGTGCAAGGGACAGCAGTAGTATTAACAGTAGTATTGTAGCAGCAGCAGAGATAGATAAGGTAATTTAAGCAGCTGTTAAGCGCAGCAGGCACCTGCATAGATTAGCTAAGGCGTACCTGTAGCGTGCTCCTATCTACCTTACCTTAGTATAGCTACCTTAATTTCCCTTTACATAATGCTTATAGCAGTAGTGCTTAGGCTTCTTACAGTCCTTCTTCTACTTTGTAATATTCTGCGCGCAGCGTAGGTAAGTCTCTACTATAGCAATATAGTCTACACGCTTATTAGTATTAGAGAACGTAAACAGCTGTTAGTTTTAAAGGTAGGACTTCTTAATAAACTTAGGGTTAGGGTAGTAAACTATACTAGGAGTAAGGAGCGTGCAAGAAACGCGCGCGAAAGTATTATTATTATAGTGTTAAGGAAGAGCGAAGAGAAGAGGTTTTACTACCTACTAGGCTGCTAAGCTAAAAAATTAGGCAATAGTACGTATAGCAATGCTTTTACCTTAAGATTATAATAAACATAAGGCGTATCTATAATAATTATAATATGTAGGTACTACGCACAAAGCACGCCTACAGGAAGCCCTAACTACCTACCTATAGACACTCTTTTTCCTCCCTTTAAGGCGAGGTTTTTATTAAGGCTATACAAGGTTGCTGCTAGGGACAGTAGCTAGAGGGGAGGTTCTATAACAACCTGCAATAGAATTGTTTAGTGTTGTAGTGTTCTAGAGCTATCCTTAGTTAGTATTAGTTTTGCCCTTAGCAAAGCTGCGCAAAACCTGCGCTGCTTGCTATCTTTAGGGGGATAAGTATTATTCTTGTTATTAAATATACCTATAGCCATCCCTCTACTATCTATCCCTAGTGTGAAGCAAGCACTATTGCCTATAACTAGAACCTTACACCTAGTTAGGTTACTATTTTATTCTAGAGAGCTTTACTTAACCTGTTAGTATATAGAGGACAGAGGAGCTATATTGCTATGCAAGAAACTACAGATATAGGTTACGCAGATAAGATATAAACTTTATTTCTTTATAGTAGTATATAATAGTCTAGGAGGCTTTGTCTAAACTTCCTATTATGCCTTTACATACTAGCGCTACTTACCAGCCTTAGCATCCTAAGTAACTGCTAAGGCAGTTACTCTATGTACTAGCACAGTAGCACGTTAGTATACGCATATACTCCTTAGACTAGAGCAGGCGTCTAGCTATAAATTCTATAACGCGCTTAAGAGTACTACGTTTTAGGCGTATATTAGGTTAGTTATAATTAATAAATGCTATCTAATTATAGACTAGGAGAAGTTTTAGCTAGCCTTTATACTTATAGGTAAACTATGCATAATTCTCTACTAAGACGTTATGTAGTTTAGATACTCTGCTACCCTAGACGCGTTAGGCAAAAAGAGAGTCCTAGAGACAGCTAGCTTCTAGGCTATTAGTAGTTGTATGCACTAGACTAAGATTATCTACACTTTAGTTAATTGCCTAGATATTACGCTAATTATAGTGCCTATACTATAATAGAAGCTGTTATTATAGAACATGTTAGACTTTTTACTCTAAAGCGCTATAGAGGATAGGTATACGTTACCTAGTAGTATACTAAAGACTATTGTATTTATTAATAGTTAGAACTCTGTGCATAAGGCAGCTACGTAGGCAATAGAGAGGCTGCTAGAACTATTAACTAAGTATAATATAGAGCAATCTATAGGTAAGTAGTATGTCCTAGAGGTTGTAGGTATCTTTACTACTTATATAGCGTAGTATAACTATAACCTTATGTTACGCAACTAAGCGCGTAGAGTTACATACGCAGCTTGTTTTCTAATAGAGCGTGCTAATTTGGTTAAGCTGCTCTACCCTAGCAACGCTGGTTCTAAGCAGCCTTAATACTAGCCTAACGCTTGTTAAGCGAGATTACGTAACCTACACATTTTATTTATATTTAAGTAACACGTTCTAAATAGAAAAATAGATACTAATTAACTTAATTAATTACTTAAGTATAGTCCTGCAAGCTCTGTTACAGTTATAAGCCTAGCTTCCTAAGCATAGTAGATCTCCCTGCGCACTTAGCAAACAAGCTTGTTAGACTTAGCTTAACTGCTCTAATTACCTAATTATCTTTCTATCCCTTACTAAACGCTACTATAGGCAAGCTTGTTAACTACAATAAGCAAGCTCTCTTAGGTGTCCCTATAGGACCCTATTAGCTTAAAACAAGATCTAATTAGCCTAATTAGTATATCTAACTTACGTAGCACGCTAAGCTTTGTAACATATAGGATATAGTAGATCTAGACGCTAAAGACGCCCTAGGCATGCATAAAGGAGCGCCTAAACTACCTATTATAGGCTTGCTCCCTACTTAACTACTAGCTTAATCTACCTAAAGCTAGAGCACCTAACCTAATAAGCCTCTAACAGGCTAAATAACAAGCGTTAATAACTATAACAAGGAGCTCCTTAGATACAAGATTAGAGCAAGTAAGTAGGCTGCTAAGGCAGAGCGCCTTTAGAAGATCTAGAACTAGGTTAATACAACAGTATTACTATTAATCCTCTTACTAGTAATAGTAAAGCTTATTACTAATAACACTATAACGCTGCAATTGCTTATACAAGCACTAAAAAGAGGAGCTCGCTCTAATAGATGTTAGCACCTAGAACTAGGTTAGGGCAGAGTACTAACAGTATCTTAGAGCAGCTAAACAGTTAAGCGCTGCTCTATAAGACTAGTACAATAGGTAGTTATACCTCTATAGAAGAGCTAAGTTATACAAGCTTCTAGAGATTAATAGGGCGCTTGCTATACAGGATTTCTTAGATGCCTTAAGTTATAGGATTGCCCTAGATTAGGCTTATACTATAAACTAAAGGATTATCTAGAATACTATTCTAGGGCTTAATTTACTTAATTTAGATAAAGTAAGTAGGGTCTTTAGTAGTTTAATGCATAAGCACACTATAAGAGTAGGAAAAGATAACCTAGAAGTATTTGTAATATTTAGAAGCTAAATAGATACTACTTAAGCTCCTGCTACTAACTCTAAGAGCTTAAGTAGGTACTCCTGCCTTTATAAACAAAAAGGAGAGACTTATAAGTAGAAACTAACTAACTACTAACGCCTAGAGATAGTAGTTAGAGGGAGCTCCTTACTGCCTATCTATATAAGCGAAAGCTATTACAAGGATACTCTCTAGAGGCTTAAGAGCTAAGAGTATATAGATACTAGGAAGGCGATTAAGCAGCTTAATTAGACCCCAAAAGCTCTATTAGCAATAACAGCTCTACTAATAAAAGGTATCCTACCTAAAGTTAAGTTTCCTAGTAATGCACAGGCTGCTCTAATTAATCTAAAAATAATACAACTAAATAACCTAGCTAAGAAACCTAGGGTTTATAACCTTATAGATTTTAACACTTATCTGCTCTTAGAGAGTATAATTTTAGATAATAGAGCAGCTACACACTTAGTTAACAGCGCAGATTAGCTTATACCTAGGTTATTTCGCCTAGCTAACTCTACTAACACTATAGAGGCAGGCACACAAGCGTTTCTAGTAGTAGGACAAGAAGCTTGTTTGTTTAAAAACGCGTTATATAGAAAGCGCAGCCTATATATAGAAGACCTACTCCTTAAGGATGTAGTAGTAGTAGAAGGTTTCTACGTTAAAATTATTTCTAAGGCACGCCTCTAAGAGAAAGGAGTTTAGTACTTAGGGCTAGACAGCTTACTCTAAGTAGGGTATATTAATAATCTAAATAGGAGCGTTGTATATGCTACTCTTAAGCGCGCTTACAACCTTACTTTCTTTAAATATAAGCTACTATCCTACTACCCTCTAATCCTTAACATAGTAATAAAATAATTATATAAGTCTTACCTATAAAGCTCTGCTAAACACCTCTAGCACGCTAGAGTAGGTTATCTAGGCCTAGAAGCTCTAAAAGTACTAGTACAACAAGCGCGTGGCGTACACATTAATAGCACACTCTAAAAAGATTATAAGGTCTACTTAATAACCTACGCTAAGCAAGTTATATCTTAATAGAAATAGGAAAAACCTACTAAACCCTTTTAGAGAATTAGCTAGGACATGTTTAATATGCCTATAGGAAGGAGTAGCAAATTATAGATACTTTTAATTAAGAAGTACTATAGTAGGAAGCTCTTTACGTACTTACTACTAGGGAAGACTTAAGTAAAGATACTATAGGTACTTATAAGTTTCTTAAGCTAGGTACGTACCTAGTACAAGCTCTATATCTGCAAGATAAGTTAAGATAATAATACTGCTACTCTCCTATAGCAAGGAGCTCCTAATATAAGCGCTAGGCAATTAATAAGGGAATAGATATTAAGTGTATACCTCTATATACCCACAAGCTAAATAGGGCAGTAGAAAGAGTAGGGCAGGAAATAATTACTAAATCTATTAAAACAAGGAGTAGTGCAAATCTACCTAAGAAGCTCTAGCTAGAGGTTGTAGCAGCAGCAACATAGCTCTATAACATAAGTCTAACTTACTTAAATAAGCTGTAGAGCCTAAATAAAGAGCTTAATTACTAGTTTACTTACTATTTCTACTAGTACAAACCTAAGTAGGTAAGAGCACTAACAGCTAATCTAAGACCTAATTAGAGTGGGATATACGCCTATAGCTGCAGAGCGTATCCTCTAAATAGGGAATAAGCAGCTAGGCGTAATTAGAGAAGCTTTAAAGTAACTCTAAGAGGTTATATTAGATACTTAGTAGGGTACTAAGCTTCTAACATATACTAGATATAGGTCTCTAAACTAAACTAGGTAATTATAACGCGCAATATAACCTTTAATAAGGAGTGTAACAGGCTAGGCCCTAGACTAGTGCCTCGGCGCACGGAAGGCCTTGGGCGCTCCAGCTAATTACGCTCTGACCATGTGGACCCTTAGCGGAACTCTAAGATTTCACAAAATCTCTGCACAGGTCCTCTGAGACCTCTGGACTAGAGCCTGCCTCACTGCCACAAGGGCTACTGGAGGCCTGCGGACCCTTTGGACAGCCTCTAATATACTCCTACTAGGTAGTATTTATATGCGAAGCACTGCACCTGTAGATAGGCATTAAATTCATCTAGTTCTTACTTGCACACAGCCCTTAGCAGCCAGCTCCTTACAATTGAATTTAATTACTCTTTTTCTTCTACTAACACGTACTAAAAGGCACTACTTAGGATAGATAAAACTATTAACAACGCTGTAAGGCGCCTGTTAAATTATAGAATTGAGTTATGCAACAGAAGCAACTTAAGAACAGATATCTGTAGTAGAGTACAACACCAAGCTATTACAACCCTCCTAGAGGATTAGCAGGAAGATGCTCTAAACAGAGCCCTAACAAACTTAGCAACCTACCCGCTATAGGCACAACTACTAGAAAATGCATTAGCACTACTAAGCGCTGAACTACTAGTCCTAGCAAGCGCCCTAGCAAAGTCCTAAGACAACTTGCTTAAGGAACACATCGCTGGCTTAGTAGAGGCCTAGTTACAGCAACTTATAAGTTAACAGAACTTAAACATCAACACCCTGTCTACTACAGCAGCGCCTAACAATAGACGCCACTGTTCCCCCTGATTAACTAAACTCCTAGACGTAGGGAAGTTCAATAGAAACAGACAAGCATACTAGACGTTCAAATTACAGATGATTAACAAACTTGCATTACTAGAAGACTACTCCAGCATTAGAGTAGCCTATATGTTCAACTGTCTAGAGGGACAAGCTGCACACGTAGGTCTTTTGTAGAAAGAACAGAACCTAAACAAGACAACAGACAACTTCTGGAAATTCCTAGACAAACAGTACAAGGACTCCTTATTCAAAGAACAATTACGTTAGAAGCTCTAGACTATTATAATAAGGAAACACAACTACTCTCTAGAAACTTTCAACGCGGAGTTTATTTAGCTAGCATATAACACATTAGAAGAGAAAAACACATAAAACCTTAAAACAAGATATCTGTTAGCACTCTGCCTGGATCTCTAAGAGAAAATGATATTAGTAGACATCCTAGAAGAATAGGACCTCTAGACTCTTATAGCAAGAGTCTCTAAGGTAGACGTTAATATACAGCAAGTACAAAGTCACTTTAGTAGGAACTTTAACAGAAGTAACAAGAAACCTAACAATAGTAATGAAATAGATTAGGAAGCTACTAAAGCCTACGCAGGTCACATGGAACCAGACAACTGCAGAAGAGCAGAATGGCAACCCTTAGAAATAATAGAAAAACGCAGGTCTAACAACCTGTGTATGCGTTGCAGGAAGGATAGCTACTACGTAAACTAATGCAAACTTAGGCTAGCAAGGAGACCTAACAGCATCTAGGCAAAAGCTGTAGTAACAACTAACACTCCTAAGGAAATCTCTAGATTAGAGATATTAGACTTAGAAAACTAGCCACTCCTGTCTATAGACGCAGACAGGGGTTAAGAAACAAGAAAGTAAAGAAAAACAAATCCTTTAGGGAATTCCACTAGCAATAGCTAGATGGCAAACTAATATCCCTCTACACACTAGTAGACGAAACAGCTATAGCACATACACTAATTAATACTAGTTGCCTAACCTACAGAATTATCTCCTCTAGATTTGTAAAGAAACATAAGCTGTTGCGCACCTACTCTTATAAGAGAAAGATAACTAGCGTTGCTAGAAAGACGTTATAGATTACAGAAGTGACTAAGTTTAACCTAGATATAGACAGACATGAAGAAACTATGTAGGCCTATGTCCTAGAGGACGAAGAAGAATACGACCTTATACTAGGACGGCCCTAGATAGACTAACACAACGTAACATTAGCACTAGCGAAAAAGTCTATGTTTATACACTTATCTAAAACACGAGTAAGAAGCTAAGAAGGAATTAAACCTAGCTAGGTTGCATAATAGGCTAGCCTAGCCCTGTTTCAGGCCCTACGAAAACAGTCTTACAGAGACCTAAGCACTATAATCTTCTCTGCTTTAATAGCAGACATTTAGAAGGCTCTTAAAAAAAAAAGAGTTAGTAGACCTACAAACAGTCCTACTAGACTATTTAAAAAGCGAATATTAAACTTTCCTAAAAACGGAAGCTGACAAGCTTACTCCCTACTAAGGTCTAGATATTAACTACTCTATAGAGTTGATAGAAGAGGATAGGAAACTAGCTACTATCCCCTGGGGCCTACTTTATAACATGTCCAGAGAGGAACTCTTAGTGCTTAGACAGCAACTAACTAGTTATCTAGACAAAGGATTTATACAGGTTAGTAAGTTAAGCGCATTAGCCCTAGTCCTCTTTGCAAAGAAGCTAGGCAGAGGACTTAGGTTCTGCGTAGACTACTAAGCACTAAATGCTATTACTAAGAAGGACTAATATCCCCTCCTATTAATACACGAGACGCTGTCTTAAATCTTAAAAGCAAAGTAGTTTACTAAAGTAGACGTAGTCTAAGCCTTTTACAAAATCCGTATAGCAGACAGAGACAAGTAGAAAACTGCCTTCTAGACCTAATTTAGCCTCTACGAATGGTTGGTAACACTATTTAGGTTAGCAAACGCCCCTAGCATGTTCTAACAGTACATTAATTGGACGCTCTAGGAATACCTTAACAAATAGTGCTCTGCTTATGTTAACAACGTTCTGGTCTACTTAAGCGGGAGTTAGAGGGAACACGAACAGAAGGTACTTAAGATTGTACAGAAACTAGGCAAGACTGGCCTATATCTAGACGTAGGGAAGAGTAAGTTCTCTATTAAGTCTACTAAATACCTTAGGTTTATCATTAAAGCTGGGAAAGGCATTAGGATAGACCCTAAGAAGGTTGCGGCGATTAAAGCATAGGAAGCCCCTAGGACAGTAAAAGGTGTCTAAAGTTTCCTTAGCTTTGCTAACTTCTACTAACAGTTTATTAACAGATTTTTGTTAATAGCAGAACCCTTAACAAAGTTAACTAGGAAGAACTCTAACTTTAAATAGGGACCTGCCTAACACAAAGCCTTTAAATTAATAAAAGAAGCTTTTATCGCAGAACCTGCCCTAACTAACTTTAACCTAGATCTAAAGACAGTCCTAGAGTGTGACGCGTCTGGATAGGCTACTAGAGGAGTGCTATCCTAATTTAGCAAGGACAGCACCCTTTAAACAGTAGCCTACTTCTCTGCTAAGAATTCTAAAACAGAGGTAAACTATATAATTTATAACAAAGAAATGTTAGCAGTTATTAAGTGCTTACAGGAATAGAACACTAAGTTAAAACAGGTTAAGGAGTTCACGGTAGTCACTAACTACAAGAATCTAGAGTACTTCTGTAAAACTAGACTCCTCACAGAACGCTATGTCTGATGGTTGAGCCTCCTTAGTCAGTTCAACCTGACCTTCATGTACTGGCCAGGGAAAACTAACTACCGAGCGGACGCCCTGTCCTAGAGAGAGGAGGACATGCCTGATGGAACAGACAATGACTAGAAAAGAACGCGATACTTCCAACTACTCTGCCTGTTTGCTACAGTAACACAGCTGCCTTTAGAGGAAGGGGAGGCAGGAGCTACAGTGTCCTTCTCCGCCTGCCTCTGAAGCGCTAATACTCTCTAACTGGCTAAACTAACAATGCACAGCCATCTAATTACCACTTGTTCACAGAGACGACAGAGGCTAGCATTAACAACACAGGAACAGAACAGTGAAACAACAGTAACTCCTGCTAAGGAGCAAGACCAAGCAACTGCTAACAAACAGGCCCCTACACATACCTACGACGAAAACCCCTATGATAACATAGACGCGTTTAAGACACTATAGACTTAGACTGCCTAAGCAGACAAAACTTACTAAATAGCAATAGAAGCTATACAAGCAGGCGCTTGAAAGTTTCCCCTGCAGATTAACCTAAAAGTCTCTCTAACAGAATGCTTACTAGACGAGAAAGGTTAGCTGCGTTACAGAGGAAGGAAGTAGGTACCTAACTTAGAAGCTTTAAAAGGACAGATTATAAATAATATCTACTACTCGCCTATAACAGGACACCTAGGGCAAGGGAATATGTACGCCATCCTATTACAATTATATTTCTAGCTAGGCATGTCCTTAGCACTCTAACGTTACGTCTCTAACTGCAACGTTTGTAGAAGGACCAAACTATAGAGAGAATTAAAACAAGGCCTATTAAAACTACTTCTATTACTAAGTCGTATATAGAAAGAAATCTCTATAGATTTCATCACTGACCTACTAGACAGCATAGGGAATAGCAATCTAATAGTTGTTACTAACTGACTCTCTAAAGACGCAATCCTAATTCCCCTTCTAAACATATCTGTAGAAACAGTCTCTAACGCGTTTATCTCCCACGTAGTCACGTACTACTAGACACTGGACGCTATAGTCTCTAATTAAGGATCACAGTTCCTAAGCGATTTCTAGGGAACAATGTGCTAAAAGCTACAGATTACCTAACAGTTGTCTACTGCTTTTTATCTACAAACAGACAGCAGCACTGAACGCATAAACTTAGTTGTAGAAGCCTACCTCTAAGCCTACATAGACTGGACCCAGAACAACTAGGCACGTTAGATACCAGCAGCACAAATTACTATCAAAGGACGAGTAGCAAGTTCTACAGGCGTTAGCCCCTTTTTTATCTAGCACGGATACGATGTAGACGCCGTCTAGGAGGACCCAGACCTAGCTGCTAAAAGCCTCTATTGGAACGCTAGGGAACCAGCGAAGGCGGCAGCTATAATAGTGCAGAAGTTCACTAAAACTATAGGATTTGTACAGTCTAAAATAGCAGAAGCACAATAGGCCTAGGAACTCCAAGCTAACAAGCACTAGAAAGAAGCACCCTAACTCTACGTAGGTAACAAAGTCTAGCTAAAACTAGGAAACTACTTCTCCAACAACCAAGCTAGCTAGAAGTTAGATTAGAAAAACAGGAAGTTTACTGTAATAGAAGTAATCTCCCTACACAACGTAAAACTTAATGTTAAGGGAAGAATCTATCTAGTGTTCTATGTAGATAGGCTCTGTCTCTGTGCAGATAACCCCTTAGAAGGACAGACAAATAATAACCTGCAACTAGGTCCCTTAGTAGTAACAAGCGAAGACAGTTCTTCTGCTAAAGAATAGGAAGTTAAAGCTATCTGCAGAGAACGCCTATTAGGGACAAATAGCAAGGATTATTAATACTTAGTAGCATGGCGAGGCTATGCTTAGAAAACCTAGGAACTAAAGTCTAACTATAAAGAGTTGTCTGCCCTAGACAAATAGATTACAGAAACAGCTGGAAGCCGTAACGCTTAGGGAAACCTGCCCTTAGGATTCTCTCTAGAACCTTCTAACAGACACTCCTAGTAAAAGGGAAACTACACTTCTAGTTAAAGAAATAGTAAGTAGCTACTATACAAAATAGCTGCCGCATAGGGAGCGGAACCCTTAAGGACATAAAGAAGAGAAGAAGAAGACTACACAGTTAGGAGGGGAACGTTCTAAAAGAAAGAAGTTCTATTTATTACACTACAAAAATACTAGTCACTGCTAAATAGTAACTGACAGAGAAGCCTATTATAGGGGTATACTATAGCACCTAAACGCTAGGGACAGAAAACAATCAGTTCGCGAGAGGCACCTCTTTATTATTGTTAGAAGAAGCCTTAATATGGTTCGCCCTTGCGAACGCTATAACCTCCTGCTCCTAATTGCTAATTATAGTACGAGTAACAACAGCATCAGCCTTAATGTTGTCCTTAGATGCGTTATAAGCCTAAGCAAGCACGCCTTGCGTTATAGACTACGCGACGAACATATTATAAAGAGAATTAAGCTATAAATGTTAGCTATAGCTAGACTAAGGACAATAATTTCTAAGAGGAGACTTACAACAAGCTTGTTCTAGTAGAGAATTTTGTCTATAACCTTATAGGTAGAGCGCAGCTCCTTAAGCACCTTCCTCTAGAGATCTAAGCCTTTGCAAGTTATACTAACAACGTTGTTAGGGTTCTTAAGCTCTTCCTCAACCTTAGCCTTATAGTCTAAAAGATTAGCATAGTACCCTAGCTTATCCCTAGGCTAGGACAGAAGATCTTGTATTGTTACTAAGTTTTAGCAGCGCCAGAGAGCGCGCTCGTCCTTAGCAGAGACTAGGGTAGGGAGGAACAGGGCGCGGAGCTTAGGGTTAGGCTAGAGCTTATAGATGCGGCGAACAGCAGCAGCGGACCTAAAGGTCTTGCGAGGAGCCTAGGGAACCTAAAGATTAGTAACTAACTAGACAAAGGGGACACACTTAAAGAATAAGGAAGTTACAAAACTTACCTTATAGCAGCAGCACTTCTTGCGCTTGCACTTAGAACACGTTAACTTGTCCTTATTAATATTGCAGAACTAATAATTAAGAGTATACTAAGCGTAACTGCAAGGGTCTATAAGCATAACAACATCTTCCTCTATATTATTAGGACTGTTAACAGAGGCAGCAAGGGCGTCAAAGTTAATGTTGCTAAACAGCTTACAATTAGAGTTAGTAATAGTACAGCTAGGCGCAAAGGAGGAGCGGAGTAAAGCTTTCTTGCTAGGCTGCAGGGAACAAGCAGTTAGCGTGCGCTTAGGTAAAGGTGTCGCGCGCTGCAAACGCTTCCTAGAAGGAAGAAACACTTGTTGCAGAGCTATAAGTAGCTTTGTAAAGCTTCTGCTCTGTATAAAAACACGCTGCAACAGGAACAATAAGTAGGACAACTTACAGAACTAGCAGTAGAACTAGCTTTGCGCTTGCTAGGGCTAGCTATAGTAAGACAAAGTGAGGGCGAAGCAAAACAAGAGTGGGTAGAAGGGGAGTGCGCACAAGCAGCAAAGAGGCAAAAGTAGTAGTAGGCAGGCGCGCAGAAGATGTGCAAGTGAGCGAGTTAGTCTATTATTTTGTTCTAGATGTTGTTTATAAACAACAGGAATAGTAGGGGGTACTGTGACAGGCTAGGCCCTAGACTAGTGCCTTAGCGCACAGAAGGCCTTAGGCGCTCTAGCTAATTACGCTCTAACTATGTAGACCCTTGGCAGAACTCTAAGATTTCACAAAATCTCCGCACAGGTCCTCTAAGACCTCTAGACTAGAGCCTGCCTTACTGCCACAAGGGCTACTAGAGGCCTGCGGACCCTTTAGACAGCCTCTAATATACTCCTGCTAGGTAGTATTTATATGCGAAGCACCGCACCTGTAGATAGGCATTAAATTTATCTAGTTCTTACTTGCACACAGCCCTTAGCGGCCAGCTCCTTACAAGGAGCTCTTTTATAATAAATTAGATAAGTTAACAGCCCTTACAGTCTAAGAAGTAGAAGTAGTTGTAGATATTCTACATAAACCTAATAAGATAGAGGTAGGAGAAGTAATAGAGCTCCCTCTTAAACAAAGAGACCTATTACTTAGCTTATCTACTAAGCACTAGCTTAGGGGTAACACTTAGGAGAACCTTAATTGCTAGAAGGCTAGTCTAGTAGAGAGGGAGCCCCTAGGATAGATACTGCACGTGCAGCAAGCTTAGCTAGCAAGCTGCTAGAGATCTGTATAGAACAATGCTAAGAAACAGGTTTACTTTCCCCTAACTAAACGCCTAAACTAGAGCAGTTAAGTATAGGTAGGGAAGCTCCTAATAAGGAGGATTATCTAACTAGTAGCTTACAGGAAGTGCACTTAACTATAGAAGAAGGGAGCAAGCTAGTAGATAGTAAGGATCTTAATAATCTACTAAGACCTACTTTACTACTTATTCTAATACCTTCTTAAAGATTAACGTAAGTAGATAAGGCAGGCAGGAGACGTGCGTATTAGTAGAGAGTCTAGGGCCTGCCTATAAGACAGAGCTGCTAGATAGAGAACTATAAGCGCGATAAGCCTGCTAACAATAAAGTAGGTTAGTACTCTATAATAAGCTCTATAAATAATTACAGATACACCTAGCTTATCTACCTACTATTTAAACATGCAAACAAATATAGCATAGATAGAAGAGAGCTGCTTACTACCTACGCAGTAATTATTACCTTAACCCTAAAAAAGGAAAGACTAGTTACTTAAAACAAGCGCTAGTTACATAGGGACAAGCTCCCTCTACTGCTAAGCAAATAGAAAGATCTACTCTATTACCTACTAGGAGCTCTTTTTGCTAGGCCTGCTAAAAAGAGATAGACACGCTTATTAAGAAGGAAATATAGAGAGAAATTAACTAATTAAGCACCTTATTAAGGCTCCTACTACTTAAATAGGTCTTTACCTATAAATTTAACTAGGATAGCTACTTCCTTAAATGTAAGGCAAGGATCTGCGTACGTAGAGATCTACAGGCAAAGGATTTAATTATCTTAACCTACGCTATAACACTTGCTACTTGCTTGTTTTACACTATAGTAGTAATTATAGCCTAGTTTAACCTAGAGCTCTATTAGTATAACATAACTAGCGCGTTTCTAAATATAAGCTGCTAGGACAAACCTTAGGTGCTCTGTAAATTACTAGATAGATTTAAGAAACCTAAGTAAGTTATTCTACTACTATAAGCTCTATATAGGTTACGTAATTTGCTAGTCCTATAGTATAGAGAGCTCTCTAGTACGCTCTAAAAGCTTAGTCTCTTAGTATTAAAAGAAGAGCTATGCCTGTTCTATAATCTTAAATAGAAAATAGTGCTACTCTTCTATATTAATAATATCCTCCTTGCCTATTATAAAGACAATTAAGCTGCTGCTAAACAGCTAATAAGCTTGTTAATAGAAAAGTATTAAATTAAAGACTATAGAGCTGCTAAATAGTTTCTAGGCGTTTAAATAATTAGAAACTAAGAGGCCTATACTATAACTCTTGCGCACAACTCCTATATTAATAAGCTTACTACTAAATTTAAGATAGTAGAGAAGGGGTCCTTCCCTATAGTCCTATTTCCTACAGAGGAGCTACTTAAATATAGTAGAGAAGCTTTAAAACAAGAGGTTAAAGCGTTTTAAGAACAAGTTAGGTCTATATTCTATACAGCAATTATAATTTAACTAGATATAGCATATACTGCCTCTTAGCTATCTTATTATTTAATAAATCTAGGAGCAGCTTACTTTAAAGTAGCTACTTAGGTTTTAGCTTATTTGCATAGAATAAAGCATCTAGGTATAAGGTATAGCGCTTATAAAGGCAGTTATCTGCTTATATATAGAGACGCCTTATTTGCTAATAATAGAGAGTCCTATTAATCTTTCTAGGGGTATATTATGCAGCTCTTTAGTAGTCTAATTATCTAGAAAGCTGCATAGCAGTTAACAGTAACTACTTCTACTACTAAGGCTAAATTACTTACTTTAGAGCATATAGTAAAAGAGTTAGTAGCTCTAAAACAATTCCTAGGAGAACTTTAGCTAGACTTAGGGGTGCTGTAGGAGATTTTCTATAATAATGTAAGGTTCTAGTTATAGGCAATAGTACTTGCTTCACACTAGGGATAGATAGTAGAGGGATAGCTATAGGTATATTTAATAACAAGAATAATACTTGTCTCCCTAAAGATAGCGAGCAGCGCGGGTTTTGTGCAGCTTTGCTAAGAGCAAGACTAATACTAACTAAGGATAGCTCTAGAACACTACAACACTAAACAATTCTATCGCAGGTCGTTACAGAACCTCCCCCTCTAGCTGCTATCCCTAGCAGCAACCTTGTATAGCCTTAATAAAAAACCTTGCCTTAAAGGGAGGAAAAAGAGTGTCTATAGGTAGGTAGTTAGGGCTTCCTGTAGGCGTGCTTTGTGCGTAGTGTCTACGTGTTGTAATTATTGCAGATACGCCTTATGTTTGTTATAATTTTAAGGTAAAAGCATTGCTATGCGCACTGTTGCCTAATTTTTAGCTTAGCAGCCTAGTAGGTAGTAAAACCTCTTCCCTTTGCTCTTCCTTAACACTACAACAATAATACTTTTGCGCGCGTTTTTGCACGCTCCTCACTCCTAGCATAGTTTACTACCCTAACCCTAAGTTTATTAAGAAGTCCTACCTTTAAAACTAACAGCTGTTTACGTTCCCTAATGCTAACAAGCGTGCAGACTACATTGCTATAGTAGAGACTTGCCTGCACTACGCGCAGAACATTTTAAAGTAGAAGAAGAACTACAAGAAGCCTAAGCACTACTACTATAAGCATTGTATAAAGGGAAATTAAGGTAGCTGCACTAAGGTAAGGTAGACAGGAGCACGCTGCAGGTACGCCTTAGCTAATCTATGCAGGTGCCTGCTGCGCTTAACAGCTACTTAAATTGCCTTATCTATTTGCGCCGCTGCTATAATGCTGCTGTTACTACTGCTGCTATCTCTTGCACTAATATAGCTGTAATTAACTAAGGCACCTAGCTTGCGCGTTGCTAGCGCTAGTTTAACTTAGAGCTTGCTAACTGCTACTACATTACAGCCTACACTAGCACACCTATAGGTGTTGCTACCTAGGTGCTAACAACTTCTCTCTAATTCCTAGGTCTAATCCTAGTAGAGTAGCGCTGTATTGCGTCTGCTCTTAAGCAGCTTATAGGGCACGTGGCTTGCATGGTAAGTTCACTCCTTTAACGCGTCTAGGGCGCATACTAACCTCTTCTTAGGGTAGTAGTAGTAGTAATAATAATAATAATGCTAATGATAATTCTGTGGCTGGTAATAGTAGTGCTGGTAGTGATGGTAGTAGTAAGGATAGTAGAGATAGTAGTAAAGATAGTAAGGATAATAAAGATAGTAAGGATAATAAAGATAGTAGAGACGAGTAGGCAGTTGTTAGCAGTTAAGGCGCAGCTAGCATAGGGTTAAGGCACGCGTAGTGCGCAGCATTAAAAAAGAGTTTTCTTCTTATATAATAGTAGGCCTAAGGCTAGTAAATTAGATTGCTCTTTGCGTGCAATAATAGCGCGCTTAAGATAATCTTAATGTTCTTTTTATGCGTAAGGATCTCTAACCTAATTTGTACTCCTAGATAGTATTATCTATGTTTTTAAAGTCTAATGCTAGGGTCTATGTGTCCTAGGTCTTATTATAGCCTTTCTAGCAGAGTAGGTACTCTAGTTAGCCTCTCCTTGTTCGTTTCCCTAGGATCTTTTCTACCTCCTATACTTCTTCACCTTCTAGGGTCACCTCTAGTAGGTAGGTATTGTCTTCCCCTCTAGTCCTAGGTTTCTATTGTTCTAGTAGTAATACGTAGAAGACGTTATAAATACAATATAATAGTAGGAGGAATAGGCAGTATACCTACGTTCTAATTGCTTCCTAGATTTAGAATAGGCTAATAAACTTGCTAGAGAGTTTCTTGCTTGGTTAGTAGGCTAGGTTAATGTTCTTAGTACTAAGTAACACTAAATCGCCTAGGTAGAAGACTTTGTTCTTATGTTTCTTATTGTAGTACTAGGTCTAGTACTCTTATGCTTTTTCTAACTGCTCTACTAGCGTTGCTTGTGCGCTGTGCAGTTGCTTCACCCTTTAAACTGCATCTAGTACCTCCCCCTTAAGCCTACTGTCCGCAGGAGGCTTAGTAAGTAGTAGGTGTTTACTATATACAGCATAGAAGGGAGTTGTTTTAGTAGATTTGTGCACTAAGTTGTTATAAGCAAACTATGCAGTTAGTAGTAGCTTTGCCTAATTCTCTTAGGACTCTAAGATAAACATCTAAAGATACTGCTTAAGCGTTTAATTCTAGCGTTTAGTTTGCCTATTAGTTTGCAGATAGAAGGCTGTGCTAAGCCTACGCTTTACCTGTAGTTAGTAGCAGATTTCTGTCTAAAATGTAGAGGTGAAGATAGTTCCCCTATCTAATACAATACCCTTTTGTATCCTATACTTAAGTATAACATGTGTAAAGTAGGCTTCTATAAACTACTTTGCATCCTATGTCTTTAACGCAGGTAGATAGAGTGCTATCTTAGAGAAGCAGCATATAATTACAAGGATTGCATTAAAGGCGCAACCTAAGGAATCCTTAGCTAGGGGTAAGCTAGTAATAAAGTCTAGTGTGACTTCTTTAAAGATTTCCTTTAGTGTAGGCAACAGTAATAGCGTCCTATACTTGCTATGCCTTAGAGCTTTGCTCCTTTAGCAGATAGCACAAGTTCTTACGTATTCCTAGACGTCTTAACTAAGGGTTAGCTAGTAGTAGGCTCTCCTAATTAGCTTAAGCGTCCTACGTGCGCTAAAATAGCCTGCTATACGCGTGTTATAGTTCTAGAACAAAATCTCTTACCTAATAGCTGGTTCCTCTAGAACATACATTCTGCTATTGTATCTTAGGACTTTGTTTTTGTCTAAGCGCTATACCTGCGCTCTGCTGCGTCTTTAAGTACTATCCTTACTTATTAAGCTTGCAATCTAACCCTAAGCAAAGGCATCCCTTTGTTATAGTTAGTGCAAGGTTTCAACAAGTAATTAAGACTCTACTGTTGCAGGTTTGCTACTAACTAGTACCCTAGCTAGTAAGCGTAGCACGTATAGCATGCATTCTATAGCGCCAGCAGTAGAGACCTTCCTAGTTCTGCAAACTGTAGCAACGTGCGTCTTACACGTGCCTAACAAGCTTAGCTTGTTTATAGATCTGCTTGCTCCACTAGCTATATCTATTGCTAACAATTTGTTCTGCAAGGTAGGCAACAATTAGGTTAGTAACAGGTTCTCCTGTTTGTAATCTGCCCTTCTAGAGGGGCTATCTGCAGGGTTTGTTTTGCCTAGACAGTGTTCCACCTTAAAATTAAAAGCCCCTAGGTACATAGCCTATCTAGCTTACTGCAGGTTTAGCTTTTGTGCAGCGCGTATACCGCGCAGGTTGTTATAGTTACTTAGCACCTATATAGTGTGCTGTGTGCCTTTAAGGTAATGCCTCTACTGCTTAAAGCTATATACTATAGCAAGTAGCTCTAGGTTATAGACCTTATAATTTAGCTTAGCAGCTTGTAGTTTTTAAGAGGTAAAGGCAACTAGGTGCTACTGCTTATCTTCAAAGAGTTAGGAGAGTATGCCTAATATAGCAAATGTAGACGTATCTGTCTCTACTTAGATAGGGAGCGTAGCGTTAAAATAGCGCAAGATAGGCGCGCTTAAGAAGCAGGTCTTTAGCCCTTTAAATAAGCAGTTTGCAGCTTTATTCTATTACTAGTCTTAGTTTTTCTTTAACAATTCTGTAAGAGGAGCTGTTTCTCTAGCGTATCCTTTAACAAAACGCTAATAGAAGTTAGCAAACCCTAGAAAGGATTGTAACTCTTTAACGTTAGTAGGCTGCAGCTATTAGGTAATAGTGCTTACCTAAGCTGGATTAGCGCATACACTACGCGTGTTAATAATAAAACTAAGGAAGTGTACTATGTCTAATGCAAATATACATTTCTGCAAGTTAACAAATAGTTCTGCCTTACGTAGGGACTAAAGTACTAAGCGTACAGCGCGCTAGTAAAGCGTAATATTGTCGCTCCCTGTGTAGATAAGGATATTATCTAGGTAAACCACACAGATATAGTCTAAGTGCTTAATTAGGGCCTTATTAATATAGGCCTAGAAACTTGCGGGAGCATTAGTTAGCCTAAATAGCATTACTAGGTACTTAAAGTGACTGTATCAGGTCCTAAAGGCAGTTTTCTACTTATCCCCTGCTTTAATCCTTAGCTAATAATAGGCGTTGCGAAGGTCTAGGGTTGTGTAATAACGTGCGCCTAACAGGCAGTCTAGTGTCTCTCTAATTAGTAGGAGCAGGCAACAATCTTTTATAGTAACAGTATTAAGACCTCTATAATCCACACAGAGGCAGAGTATCCTATCTTTCTTAGGAACAAAAAGTATAGGTGCTCCTGCAGGACTTATACTATACCTAATCTACCTATTACTTAGCGCTTGTTCTAAGTATTTACGTAGCAGCTTTAGCTCGCGTAAAGAGAGGTTGTAGAGCAGTCTATATAGAGGTTCTTTCCCTTCTATAAGTAGGATTGCATAGTCTAAAGATTTGAAGCTAGGTAGAGTAGTAGCAGCTTCCTTGCTAAATACATTAACGTAATCTGCTAAAGTGTCTAGGATGCAAAGTTCCTGCGCTATGTGTGCTTTGTAGATATAGGCATTGCATTCTAAATCAACGCTAGTGGCTTGCAATACTCCTAAAAGGAGGGGATTAGAGTTAGCTTCTTTAAACTCTATAGAGGTAACTAGCTAGATGCTAGCTGCAGTGTATCCCTAACGCCAGGATTGTAATCTACAATCTAGATAGATGTGTTCTTGTTAGAGGAAAGGATTCCCTAACAGTAAGGGAGTTCCTTCCTTGTTAACTCTATACACAGTAGTAGACACACAACGCTTAACGCCTATATTATTAGTTAATTATATCTACAGCGCATATGCAGCGTACGTGCTTTAGCGCTACGTGCTAATCTATCCTAGGCGCAGGAGTTCTGCCTCCTTAATAGGTGGCAGGTCTATTTCTACAGCAATCCTTTAGCTAATCAAGCTTACATCTGCCTAAGGGTTAAGAATAACCTGTAATTGTTGTTCTAGCGTTGCCTCCTAGATGCGTTACACGTGCGCTTTATGCCTAGTAAAATATGTACTAGGGTGCGCCTTACTATCCCTAGGTAGCTAGTAAGGCTTAGCCTTTTCCTGTCTAGTTAATTTAAACTAGGATCTAGTTAGGGTTAGAGTTAGGGTTAGAGTTGCTGCTTTAACATTTGTTAGCATAGTAGCTAGTCTTGTTGCACTTAAAGTAGGTAACGCTACTCTTATTATATAGGCCTTTGTTAGTAGAGGCATTGTCTCCTTGCTTTTGCCCCTTGTGCCTCTAGGTACCCTTGTAGCGTGTGCTAGGTGTGTAAGTTAGTAATAAACAGCGCAGGTTGCGCTTAAGTGTAGAGCCTAACGCTACTAGGTCTTTGCGTGTAGCTAGTACCTAATAGTAATTAGTAATCGCCCTTTGTAATTCTAGCCAAAGCTTAGAGAATAAGTGTTAGACCCTCTGTTCTTTAGTATAGGGGGTAAGTTAATCCTCTAAGACCTCTAAGTAGGTCGCAAAAGCGCAGACTGTTTAGTCCTTCTGCTACATAGCTTAAGTGTAAGCTGTAGCTAATTCTAAGGTGTAGTTTATAGGATTAGAGAGTAAGTCTAGTAAGTACTGTTTAAAGTACCCCTAGCTAGGTGTCTCTTCTTGTGCTCTAAACGTGCGCTTAAAGTGCGTGTACTAAAGCTCCCTTAGGTCCCCTAACAGGTACTATATTGCCTAGAGTATCCTATCTTTAGGGTTGCTAAACTCTTATAGTAACAGTTAGAAGGCTATCTTGTAGGAGCAGAAGAACTTACAATGTTCTTTAAGATTCTTTCCCCTATATTTAGCTAGGTCTTTAGGTTTAAGCGCGCGCTTTGTAGGTTAAGGTGTAAGCGTTGTAGATGCGTCCTGCTTGTGCGTACTAGCCCTTAAGGTCCCCTTAACAGTCTCTACTATACTTAGAGCAGTGTAGTTCCCTATGCCCTCTAGTTGTGCAATCTCAGCTTTAAGTAAGCGTAGGCGCTACAAGGCCTAAAGCTTATTGCGTTAGCGTTTAGCGGCTTAAATGCGCTCTTAAAGCGTTAGAGGTGCGCTTATTGTAGGAGTTAGGATCTCTTTATTAATTAAAGAAATCCTACTAGAGTTGTCCTCCTGCTAGGTTTGAGATAAGGGTGGTTAGATCTCTCTTGTAGGTGCCCCCTGACTGTTCGTTCGAGTAGTTAGAGCTATCCCTAGACTATTAGATTAACAAAGTATTATTATGTAAGGTTCTAGTTATAGGCAATAGTACTTGCTTCACACTAGGGATAGATAGTAGAGGGATGGCTATAGGTATATTTGATAACAAGAATAATACTTGTCTCCCCTAAAGATAGCGAGCAGCGCGGGTTTTGTGCAGCTTTGCTAAGGGCGAGACTAATACCAACTAAGGATAGCTCCAGAACACTACAACACTAAACAATTCTATCGCAGGTCGTTACAAATAACTAATAAACTATCTAACTAGTAGTTAAAGAGAGCAAGCAGCTTACTACCTAGCTACGCTATATAGATATCTAAAATATATAGTTAAAACAAGAGTATGCTAAGGGAAACCTCTAAGTTACCTACCTTAAAATAAGTAAGATGCTAGCTAATAGCCTTATAAAAGCGCTTCCTAGACAAGCTTATAAGCACTTTTTATTATATTTAAACTTATAGAGTATTAGTTAAGAGAGGAAAGACTTAGTTATAGGAAAAAGAGTAGGTTAATAAGAGAAAGAGAAGATCTTTAAATTGCTAGGGAGGATAACCCCTCCCTAAATAGGTATAAGTCTCTCTAGACTGCTAGTAGCAGCTCTTTTAAGCGCACGTCTAGCAGCTAAGGAGCTTATAAAAATAAATTAACTATAGGTAGAGAGGATAACCCCCTCCCTATAGGTTTTATCTTAAAGAACCTACTTATAAATAGGTACTTAAAATTTATAACTATCTATAAGCAGGCCCTTTACTACCTAGATAGTAGTGCGTAGGTTAGTAGCCTACTAAACACTTATTAGCTACTATTATCTACTAAAAACTAAGTTACTTACTAAAGTTATTACTCTACTAGAGGAAGTAAGCTCCTCTACTAGTTTAAGCCTAAGTAGCTCTAGGGTAGGGGGCTACAAGCTGTTAGTCTACTACTTAACTACTCTTTTTTAAAAACCTATAGTAGGCAGCAAGAGTGCCTAAAGGTATAACGCTAGCAGCGCTTGCTATAGTAGCTGGCAGTAGCGTTGTTAATGTATAGCGCAACTAAGCTGCTTGCTAGTAGCGCGTCCACGCAGTACGCGTAGGGTATTAACCTGCGCGCACCAGGCACTAGAGCGCCTAAGGCAGGGGCGGGCGGCGCAGGGGCAGGCGGTAGTAGCAGCGCAGCGGCGTAGGCGGCAGCAGTAGCAGCAGCCATGGCAGTGGTGGTAGCAGCAACTGCTGAAGGAGCGGGCAAAGCCGCAGCCATAGGCTTAGGCTTAGGCAAGGGAGCAGGTGCAGGCATAGGGGCAGGCGTAGGCATAGGGGCGGGCGCAGGCAAGGGCAAGCAGGTGGCTGGCAGCTAGCTAGCTTAGGTAGCAGCTTAGGCAGCAGAGGCAGCAGCAGTGCGCGCGTAGCGCTAGGTTTTAGTCTATTTCTATACCTAAGTTAGTAAAACCTCTAGAAAAGAGCTAGGAAAACATTAATAGTAAGATTAGTTAGACAATGTCTAATAATAAAGCTCTTAACAGATTAAGAAGCTAGAAATAATTAGCTAGAGAGTGCTTAGGCGCGTAGAAAATAATTTAGTATACTTATAGGTATATTAATAGATATAACTAGAGAAATAGAGAAATTAAGTAGGTAGGACACTTATATAGGGAAGTAACTAGGTTAGTAAAGGTAAAGCTGCTAGATTATAGTCCTTACGCTTACTCTTACTACCTAGAAATACTTAACCTAGGAAGTGCTTATCTTAACTATAACTAAGTAGCTTAGTAGCTAGCTATAGGCTTTAAAAATTTAGCTTTTAAAAATAAGCGCTAAAACTAATAACAAACTACTTATAATAGTACCCTAAAAATTAGAGAGGTCTCTTAAAAGGAAGAGTACCTAGAGTACGCTGCAGGCGCGTAGTAATCTTAGATATCTAGAGAAATATAAAAATCTAAGATTAGAGCCCTATAATTACTAAGGACATGCTCCTAGTTTAGTTGTTTCTAATATAGGATTAACTAGAGGGTGTGTTATATAACTAAGCGCGTAGAGTTACATACGTAGCTTATTTTCTAATAGAGCGTGCTAATTTAGTTAAGCTGCTCTACCCTAGCAACGCTGGTTCTAAGCAGCCTTAATACTAGCCTAACGCTTATTAAGCAAGATTACGTAACCTACACATTTTATTTATATTTAAGCAACACGTTCTATATAGAAAAATAGATACTAATTAATTTAATTAATTACTTAAGTATAGTCCTGCAAGCTCTATTACACCTTTTATATTAGGAGTTCCTTCTACTATCTTTAAAGATCTAGGTAACATTTGTAATAATAAGCCTAAGGTTAGGTATTAACATCCTAGACGTTGCGCGCGTTGTTACCTAGAAGATACCTATTACTATAAGCCTTAGTAATATATAGCAGTAAATTAGACAAGGAGGTAGAGGTATAGGTTGTATAAGCTATGCCTACATTATACTAATATACTATCTTTTTAACACTAAGGGTACGTGCAAGCTAGTACCTCCTAGTTAGTATAGTACTATAAGTAGTCTAGTGTTGTTACATATAAGAAAGAGTATATAATACTAACTACTCTCTAACTACGCCTGCCTACGCAGCTGCCTGTTAGATTGTACTATCCCTAGTAACATAGAGAACCTAGACAATAGATCTTAGGAGTTTTTAGTGTCTAAGGATAACCCTAAACTACTAAGTAGTTAGAGAAGTATTTATTAGTAGCTCTAATACTAGACAAAGGCTAAGTTAGAACAACGTAATAGCCTACTAGAGCTATAGCTACATATAGTAAACAGCACGTGTTATTATACTATCTTCCTTAACAACCTAAGAGAAGGAAAACTTATATTATTAGAGAGGTAGATTATATTAAAGGACATTTACTGCTCTGCGTGCAACCTAGCGCTGCTACTAACTCTTACCTTTCCTCTACTATAAGTTATACTACTAGGGGTCCCTTGTACTAGTACATATATACACTACGTGTATTAATTAGTAGAGAACTTTATAACCTAATAAGCGTCTAAAGTGTATAATAGCAGACATATAAGGTTTGTCCTACTACCTAGAGCGTATATACTACAAAGCTGCTAACTAGAGTTAACGTACGCCCTAACTAAGACAATTCCTAGGCTAGATCTAACTACTCTACATATAATAGATAATCTAGCCTTTAATACATTGTGTAAGAAGGTTCTATTACTTACTAGCTAGGACCTCTATAGTACTAAATATAAGGTGTTAATAGACGCTGTTATTAAGATTAGGAGGATAGTGTTAGGACTAGACTCTGCCTACCTAGCCATAGCAGCCAAAAGGTACGAATAATCACTCTAATGGTGATAACGTGGCTAGAACAGTACTTATTGCCAACTAGGTCAGAGGTGGTCGCTGCCACATGCCTACCTTGGCCCTAGCTTTGCCACTCGTGACAGATAGCTCTTAGAGAGTTTATAGAGTACTCTAAGAATATATAATAATAGCATAAGGACTATTAGTATAGCTAGTTATAGGCTAGTTAGTTAAGAGATAGTTTATAGTCTACTATCTTAATATTAGAGGATTTACGTTAATAGCAAGATAATAAGGTTGCAATATAGGTTGCTAAAGAGCTAGCTATCTACGTACCTAGTATAGCTACACTAAATATATAGTCTGCACCTTAGGCTCTATAAACTCTAAAGAAATAGACTCTAAAGAAATAACTACCTCTAGAACGCGCATCTAGAACAAACAAAAGAATCTAACAAGCAGGGACTAGCGTAGAAGCTACCCTAAAGTTATCTACTATAGTGCTCTCTTTTACTCTATTATTATCTTAAGGCTATATATAAACGCTAACGTTAAAGGGCTAAGAGAACTATTACTAGCTATAGCTATAATTGCGTGTTTCTTAGCTAAGGAGTTTATAGGAGTTTATAGTAGTTATAGGCTAAGTTGTTAAAGGTTCTAGAGGCGTCTAGTTATATCTACATAGAATATCTTAAGGTACCTAACTACCTTAATTAAGTCTATCCTAATCTCTTAATTTAGCAGGTATAGCAGGCAAAACTTATAATAGACAAGGTAATAGACCTAGGTTAGGCTAAAGAGGAGTTAATAGTTCTTGTAATTAAGTAGACTTATCTATAGCTTACGCTTGCTAGAGTAAGTATAACTATATTAATTTTTAGTAGATAAATTATCCTTCTATTTCTTTTCTATAAGATTAGAAGGTAATAGGCGCTAATAGTTAAGACGCATAGATGCGCGCAGCAAGGCAATATATAGATAGTAGATAAGCAGAGCTTATTATAACGTCTGCAACGTAAAACTATAGATTAGGTTACAAATTTTCTAGTTTCTATAAGTAAGGTTCCTATAAGGTAAGTAGGAAGGTAGCAAACTACTAGGTAGATCTATAAATCCTACTAGCTTCCTGTTATTAGTAGCACTCTAAGTTATAATAGTAGTAGAAGGTAAGGTTCTTGTTAAATTTAATCTCTAGGGTAACTAGTTAATTCTAGGTTGCCCTCTAGCGCTTCTAGTTCCTCTATTGCTAGGTAAGGGTGCTCTTATGTAGGAGGACAGCGCGTAGCTAAGCTAGAAGATAGAGTTAAGGTCTAGGTAGAGAGAGAGGGGGTAGAGGACTCTATTATATTATTAGTAGACTATATCTTATAGGGAAGGATAGGAGTAAGCGTAGGAGCAGTAAGGGGCTTAAAAGGGATAGGAGAGATATATAAGGGCGTAGGCAAGCTAAGCACCTCTATCTAGTAGTTACTTACTATTAGCCTAGAAGTCTATAGGAGTTTATAGGAGTCTATAAGAGTATTCTTATTAGCCTAGGAGTTTGTTAGTTGTAGGGATATATATAATTATATAATATAAGTGTTAGATAGTAAGGGTTAAATAGTAAAGTAAATATCCTCTTTATACCTAATATTTGCTTTGTACTAGGCGTAGTTAGAATATAGTAAAAAATCTTATATATTAAAACAGTTAACTAAACACTAAATTAGACTCTATCTATAAATTTTTTTTTACTATATCTACCTGTCTGCCTGCCTGCTAGGTGCAAGCGTACCTGTAGTGTATTAAGCTCTGCAAGAGCGCTATGCTTGCTGCTGCTGCTACCCTCCTACCTTAGGCTCTTTAGTCTAGTGCCCTACACACCTATCTACTATATATAAAACAAATATAAACTTACTATACTCTACTAACTCTATAGTATAGCCCCTGCCTTTATTGCTACTGCGCTGTTGCGCTGCTGCTACTATCGCTAGTGCTGCTGCCTATAGGGCCTAAAGAAGAGGAGGAGGAGGAGGAGGAGGAGGAGGCTGTGCAGCCTTACTTCTTTGTCCTAGCAACTACTACGCTGCCTACGCCTAAGCTGTAGCACTTGCCCTTGCCCTTACCCTTACTATTACTTACTAGGCCTAGCGCAGAGGAGGAGGAGAAGGAGGAGGGAGATGCAGGGATAGAGTAGAGGTAGGATTAGAAGGAGAAGGATAGTAGAGGCTTTAAGCTAGGTGCTTACTCTCTCTCCCCTATACTATAAGTGTAGTTATATATTATAATAAGTAGTTGCTAATAACCTTAGGCTGCTGCACACTACGCTATTAGCTCCTATAAGCAACCCCTAGCTAGAGAAGGGCTTAAAAGAGTACTATCTCTAGCTTAACTAAGCGCTAACTACTTATCTACCCTAGAAACCTATTTCTAAGGTCCTTAAAACTCCTACGCGTTAGATGCACTATAGTAAGAGGCGCTAGTATTTTATTAGTAAGACGTAGTATAAGGCGTAAGGCAAGGAGGCTTATATAGTATTAGACTATCTTAGTCTAATTATAGAGATAACGCTAGGTAAGCAGCGTTTTAGTAACTAATGTTGCTAACACTATTAGACTAATAGCTTAGAGTGCTAGGTCTATATAGACAAAGCTATAAAAATAGTTAAGTATACCTCTACTTCTTATATGCGCTGTTGCTTAGTTGCTATAAAAGGTAGCTGTAGCCTTAGTATATATAAGTATATAGGCACTATAGAATCTATACCTCTATTAATAAAGAAGCTAGCTTCTATACTACCTTTACTATTTAGGTCTAGGGGTTTTAGTAGCTTTAGTAGCTTTGTGTAAGAGTGTAACATGTTAATTCTATTAGTTCTTTACGCTGTCTAGCTTCTAATCTACCCTAGTTTGCTAGATGTTAGTAATAGGTTAGTAGAGTAAGTTCCTAGTCTTTAAGTTACAGTTATAGTATTATAGACACATGTTGTGCTTTATAGTGTTATTTTCTAATCTATCCTTATTAGTTGTAACGTCTGTATAGATAAGTAAGTAGGGTGTTAGTAATAGGATAGTATAGTAAGTATATAGTAACAAGCATGCTATAGCAGGTCTATCTGCTAGGTATAGGGCTCTAAGGCAAGAGTAAGTTCTTAGATTATAATAAAGGGATTTGTTAGAGTACTGTTATGTTTATCTATTCTATAGTAGTAACGTATATAACTAAAAATCCTTTAGCACAGCTTATATATCTATTAATAAACACTATCTAGTTATATAGCCTAGGAGTTTATAGAAGTTTATAGAAGTTTAAAGAAGTTTAGCTAAGGTAAGTATAGCCTATAATATAATAATTGTCTATATAGAGTATAGCAAAGAGCTTTGCAGTAATAATAAGTATTAAGATAGAATAAGGGTTAGTATTAACTAGAGTAAGCGCTAAACCCTACTATAAAACTCTAATAAACTCCTTTACTAATAGAAGACATAGGGCAGAGTCCTATAATATCCTAGTCTAACTATATTGCGTGCTAAGCTAGCTAGCGCAGCCTATACTTTAAGCTACGTTAGATCTAAAGGTTGTTAGATCTAGGGTTAGGTTATCTACAGCATTATATCCTTTGTAAACAAGCTTAGTAAAGGCCTTAATATTATTAAAACTATTACTATCTATTATAGCTTATAACACCTAGGCACCTACTGTAACAACACAGGATGATAGAAAGCTCTAGAATGCGTGTGTATCCGCTACGAGGTGTCTAGGAGCACTAGGATAGGTAACACAGAGACAATTCTATTCCTATAGGTCTTGTACAAAGAATACTTAAAAACTATCTATCTATAGATAATTCTCCTTGTGCCTTTATACTGCTAGAATACAGGGAAGTTTAGAATGCTATAACTAAGTTATAGGCAGGAACAGAAACGTAAAGGAGCTAAGTTAGAGGTAAATTAGGGTATAACACTTTTTAGAGACTAGTGCTTTACACTACCCCCTCCTGTGTAGGCAGATTGTCCTAGATACGCGTAAGTAATAACAGTTGTTGTTCTATAGCGTTAGTGCGTTAATTTAGCGTCTGTTCTAGGTTTTTAGTTAACTTAGGTTGTTATTTTAGTGTTTTGTTGTTGTTTTTATCTAAAGTAAAGACAACTTTTTTTTTTTTTTTTGTTTGTTAACTCTGCTGCCTAAATCTAACGTAACAATGAGCTGTATTGTAACTTAATTAGAGGGAAACAGGTTTGCTATTGTTATTATATCTAATTTCTAGGACGCGTTGCGTAGGTATATAAACAATTAATCCCTACACCTTTCCTAACTCTAACAGATACTATTTCTTGCTATAAGTATCCCTACGCTCTTTTAATTGTTCCTATGCTAATGCTCCTAGGTTTGTTAATTAGTTACTATGCTAATACTAGTCCTGCCTAGAGCTCTTGTGGTAGCCTATTAGGTTATCTGCCTTTGTTTAATTTAGGCCTTTGTAAGGGGAGGAAGGTAGACTACGCCTTTAACAAGGCGTTGTTGTTAAAGTGTGCTTATTGCATACTTTAAAATAAGAAGTGTTATCTAGTAACTAGACTTTTCTTTACTCCTACTCTCTAACTAATACTAATAGTTATAGGTTCTAATTTACGTTAGTCCTAAGTATGCTACTTTTTATAACAACCTTGTTATGTAGGAGGAGGAATCTAGGGGTAAGGCGGCAGGAGAGGTAGCAGAGGAGGAGGTAATAGAGGTAGCACTAGAGGCATAGCGTAGCCTTATAGCATTAGCAATAGCTCTAGCAAGTGTAGTGCAGGTAGCAACTGCGCAGCTTAAGGGAGTCACCGCTAATAACGTGTTGCTACACTAGTACTACGCTAGTACAGCGCAGGGCTAGGTAATAGAGGAGATAGTAGAGAGTTTGTTAGTGTTAACTAGGAGGTTATTAAGCTGCAACAGGAAATAGCCCCTTATAGCTCTAGAGTTAGAGGTAAGTTAGTAAAGCTAGCTCTGCTTCTAGCACCTAAAAAAAAGGGTGCTCCTAGGTTATTAGATGAAACTAACGCTAGTAGCTCTAAGGAGATAAGTAACATTAAGAACCCTTAAAAAGAAAGGGTTTCTTAAGCTATATAGTAAGGAGGATTTCTTTTGTTTTTCTTTTCTTGTTATCTATTGTATAAACGCAGTTAGAGGCGTTTTAGAGTTAATAGATTTCCTTTATCCTTTTCTAAATTATAATATCTTTATTTACCCTATAATTCTTAACCTTCTTCCTATGCTGTAATCTATTTGTTTAATGCCTTTAGTAGACTAGGCTGCTCTAGGTACTTATTGTAATACGCCTTTAGCTTATAGAGTGCTCCTATAAAGTTTTTTGCAGGATACTAAGTTAGGTCTAGGTTATAGCTAACCTAGCTTACACAGTACTTAAGACTATAGCAGACTAACCTACTAGCTAGGATTTCTTAGACCTCCTATTCCTCTACTCCTTAAATAGGAATACCTATAGGTTTTAGAGCTTCCTAACTAGGCAATAGGTTATCTAGATCCTTACACAGAACGTTAGGTGCAAATACGTTATATATTTTTAAACTAGGGGGAAGTTTTAAGTAATATAAGTAACTAACCTATTCTAGGACCTTAAAGGGACCTTCCTACTTGTTAGATAGCTTTTAGCTTAGTTGCTTACTTGTTAAGTTTTTAGTAGAAAGGTACACTTTGTTACCTACAGTCTAGTTAACTAGGTTGTAATAAGCGTTAACTGTAGAGCGTATATAGTCTTAGGCTTTCTCTATATTCTCCTTAGCTACCTTCTAGGCGTTGTGTATATAGGTTGCTAATACTAAGGCCTCCTTATAGTTAAGTTGTTCTACAGGGGTTACTACTGTATTAGCTCCTTTCTAACTCTAGCTCTGTTTAGGTTAGCTACTATAAATTACTTAGTAAGGTAATATTCTAATTAAGGAATGTAGCAGAGTAAGTTAGGCACAATCTATAATTAGTAGGAGTTTAGACTAGTTATCCTAATAGTACGAGACAAAGGGATAGAGCTGTTAGTCTATATACTTGTTTATAATCTCTGTTTAACTATTAGTTTCCTTATAATAGGTAGTAGATAGCTTAACTTTCACACCTATAATTTGATAGAATTCTGTCTAGAAAGTTAAGATAAACTAGGGGCCCCTATTGCTTACTATTAACTTAGGGGTGTGTCTAAACTAATACACCTATTGTATAAACAAGTTTGCTATCCTGCGTGCTGTAATTGTTTTATAGTATAGGATTGTAATAGCTTGTTTAGTTAGGCGATTAATAATAACTATAATCTAGTTATACCTGGCTTTATCCTTAGGAAAATCCTTAAAATTAATGCACAAATGTTGCATTAGTTTGTTAGGTATTAGCAAGGGATGCAAGTACCTACAGAGTTAGGTCTGTCTTAGATGGCCTTAGCGACATAGGATGCAGTTTTAGACATATCTTTTACATGTAGCACTTATACCTTTCTAGTAATACTGTTGTAATAACAGTTAGTAGGTCTTCTTAGCACTAGGGTGAGTAGTTAATAGTTAGTTATAGGCTTCCTTAATTAGGCGTGTGTATAGGGTTAAGTTAGTAGGGACATAGAGTTAATTATAGTAGAGAAGAAGTCTGTTTTAAATCTAATATGGAGATAGTAACAATAGTTGTTCTTGTCTAAAAGATTTCTAGTTTTCTTGTATTAACGCCTTAATTAGTTCTAAGGAATCTAGTTTTATAATAGGCTGTACTGAGCGGATAGTAGCTACAACTAGGTTAGTCTTAGCTAGATATTGTAAAGCACTAGTCTCTAAAAAGTGTTACACCCTGATTCACCTCTGACTTAGCTCCTTTACGTTTCTGTTCCTGCCTGTAACTTGGTTATAGCATTCTAAACTTCCCTGTATTCTAGCAGTATAAAGGCACAAGGAGAATTATCTGTAGATAGATAGTTTTTAAGTATTCTTCGTACAAGACCTATAGGAATAGAATTGTCTCTGTGTTACCTATCCTAGTGCTCCTAGACACCTCGTAGCGGATACACACGCATTCTAGAGCTTTCTATTATCCTGTGTCGTTACAGATATGTCTGAGCTAAATTAGAATTAATCTAGTTGTGTAACTGCTGTAGACCTAGTAGGACTTAGGACTAATTGTCTTCTTAGGCAGACTTTAGATTTGCAAGATCCTGTTCTTAGTAACTTAGGATATTAGCACGCTTATTGTTCTTGCCTAGCGTGTATTTAATTTTAAAGTTAAACAGAGCTAGAGCTTCTGCCTATTGTGCTTGTTAAGCATTTAAGATTTTAGTTGTTATAAAGTACTCTAGGGATTAATAATTAGAGTAGACTTAGATCTGTTTTGTGACTAAGGTAAGTTTAGCTCTCTACTTATTAAAGGCTTGTAAAATCGCAAACAACTCCTTATTATGTATTTCCTAATTAAGTTTAGCTCTAGAGAGTACTTGGCTGTAGAATGCTATAGGGTACTACTTGTTGTTAGGGTGCTGCTGTAACAAAACCCTAGCAACAACTCTATTAGAGGCGTTAGTTTTAATCTTTGTATTGTAGTTAGGATTAAAATAGCATAGAGTTAGGATAGACAATAAGGCTTCCTTTAGGTTTTTAAAACTAGATTAGCATTAAGTAGTCTATTTAAATAGATTTGCTAGGCTTTGTAAGGCGATAAGGGGCTTAGCTACGCAAGAGAATTTAGGTACGAATTGTTAGTAAAACCTAGTGAAGCCTAGGAACAATTTCACACTAGTAACAGTAGTAGGAGGGATCTAGTTCCTAAGGGCTTGTACCTTCTTAGAGTCTACTTTAATTCCTTTGTTAGTTAGGATATAACCTAAGTACTTAGTACAGGTAACGTAGAACTTGCTCTTCTTAATATCTACTTGTAATCTAGTAATACAGAGTTAATTAAGTACTAGCTTAACATGTTGTTTATAGGTTATAAGGTCTTTAGAGTAGATAAGGATATTATCTAGATATGTAATACAGAAGTTGTCTAGATATTTAATAAGAACATTATTTATATATTGTTAATAAGTGGCTAGTCTATTACATAGCCTAAAGGGTAGAACCTTGCACTTATAACTACTGTAACGTGTATAGAACGTAGTGTACTCCTTAGAGGCAGGATCTATATAAATTTAATTAAAGGCATTCTAGATGTTAAATTTAGTAAATACCTTAGCCTTAGACAGTTATGCTAACAATTTGTCTATGCGTAGTATTAGATAGGAGTCCTTTCTTGTAAGGGCGTTAAGTTTACAATAGTTAACATAAATGCGCAAATTCCTGTTTAGTTTTTAAATATAGAGTATAGGCAACGCAAAGGGGCTCTAACTGTGTTTAATCTAGCTGTACTATAGTTAGTCTTGCATAAACTTCTTAGTAGCTTTAAGTTCCTTAAGATTTTATTTATACAAGGGCAAGTAGGAATTTAGCAATTAGCCCTCTAATATAATTTTATAGTTATAGGGGCAGTGTTCTAGAAGGGTTTTAGCTTCTGTTTTGCTAAACACATTAGCATATTAAACATATTTGTCTAGCAATTGTTTGTTAAGCAGCTAAGCGTTCTTAGGGTTGTCTTAGGTACAACAGTAGTTAATAACGCAATTAATCTCGTATAGACTAGTAGTAAAAAATTTGTTCTATAGTTTTTTTATAGAAAAGTAAAAAGCATTTAATAAAAGTAAGGAAATGCGCGCCTCCCTAGGAGGTAGCAAGTTAGAGGCTTTTAGGTTAGGATTGTTAGTAAGGAACAGCATTTTAGCAATTAAATAACACCTCTTATACAATATATTAAGTAATTTAGACTTTAGCAACGTTAGTACTCTGCAGCTTCCTATAGGTTGTCCCTTTGTTGTACGTCTTATAGGACGTAGGCTTGTAGCAAAGGTTAATATAGGGTTATTATTAATAGAGGGGCAGGGTTATATAACCTAGGGTACCTTACTAGCTATATAAGCTAAGATTGCTCTGTATTAAGTTAGAGTTTAAAACGTTTTAACTATTTAATTCTAATAATGCATTCCTAGGATCCTAGATTAATAATAACAAAGGGGCAGTTACGTATCTTACGCCTATTAATAGTTAAGTACAACTAAATGTACTAGTTTACTAGGGTTATAATCTAATCCTAGAATCCTTTAACTTAGACCTTAAAGGGCAACTTTTAGATAGGAGTCCTAAGTGTAGCAGACACTAAAGTAGTAATATTAGAATTTAAAAATAAAAATCCTTAGGCACTAGTGTTAACTAAGGAGTTAAGTTGTACGCCTAGCCCTTAGTTTAATAGAATAGAAGAAGTAAGGAAATAGGGGCTACTAAATAAATAAGATAAAGAGAGGTTAGATAGGTTATATTAGTTTAGGCCTAGGTGAAGTTGTCCTCCTAGGCAGGGCTGTTTCCCTTAGGTATTAGTTCCTCTTTAAAATCTTCTTTAGCGTTAACATATTCCTCTATATCTACTTAGATTTCTTGTACCTAGGGACTAGAGCAATCTTTTGCAAAGTAACCTGTCTTGCTATAGTTGTAGTAGTTGCCTAGGGTTAGCTCTCTTACAGGTGTGGCTTGGGACAGTGTAGTCCTAGGTGCTAGAGTAGGAGTAGATATAGGAGGTTTCTAAATGCTAGGTGTAGGCTGATTTAGAGGTAGGTTGTTAGTCTAATACTAATTGTTAATAGTTTAGGGTTAGGTCTAAGTTAGTAAGGTATTAGGTAGGGCATAAACAGGATGTTGTTTTCTTTCTATGTTATACGCTGTAAGATGCTCTACTATAAGTTTAAATAAGTTATCCTACTACCTCTTAAATCCTAGGTTAGGACTTTAGAGGGTAGAGGTAACCTTTGTCTACATATAGTAAAACTATTCTAACTTAGGTACTTGTCCCTAGATAGCAGCACTTAGGAAGCGCGCTTTAAAAAGTAGAAACATGTTATCTTTTCCTATTTAGAGTTAATTAAAAATAGCTTAACTTTTAGCTCTCTTATTCCCTGTAATAAAGTAGGAGCAGAGAAGCGTTATTATTTCCTCTACGCTCTAGAACTAGTCTGTTTCGCAAGATAAGTATTAGGGCTCTAGGTATTCCTTAGCGAGCCTAGAAGTATATCCCTATACTAGAGCTATACAAGCTTGTTCTGTAGGATAGTAATCTAAATTAATATTAAGTTAGTCCTAAATTAAGGCTTACTACTATCTAAAAGTAGGGTCTTTTCTATTACTTAATTTGTTAATAGCTAGTATGCGTTTACTAAGCCTAGGGTAGTAGACTAGGGTCTTAGACTAGAACCTTTTAGGAGGTTGCTAAGGTTAAATAAGGGGAGACTTTGTAGTAGGTATAGGTACATCTTTGTAGGGAAGGGATTAGGCCTAAAGCTAGGCTACTTTAGCCCTTAGTTAGTTAACTAACTTATAAAGATTTACCTGTTCTAAGTCTAATTTAGTATTGCTCTTGCTAAGCGTCTAGGTGTTAGTTAATCCCTTAGCGGGCGCTATTGCCTGTCCTTAAGTAGATTGTCTAATAGGTTCCTTTAAACTAGGGTTAGTAGTGCCTAATATTAGTAGTAATCTAATTTAGGTAGGTTATTAATAATCTCTAAGTCTTTATCTTAGCGTAATCTAACGTAACTTTTCTAAAGTAATCCTAGAGTAGTAAGTTGTAGGAAGTTCTAAACCTAAAGGCTTTAGTTGTTAGGAGGTCTCTAGAATCCTAACTATTAGATAGACGATAATTAGGACCTGTATAGTTTGTAACTAAAAGGGGTCTAAATCTGCTAGGTACATAATAACTAAACAAACTTGCGATATTATTTAGAGGCTGTTACTAGCTAGGATGAGTTTTTAAGTATAATGTAACAACATAGGATAATAGAAAGCTCTAGAATGCGTGTGTATCTGCTACAAGGTGTCTAGGAGCACTAGGATAGGTAACACAGAGACAATTCTATTCCTATAGGTCTTGTACAAAGAATACTTAAAAACTATCTATCTACAGATAATTCTCCTTGTGCCTTTATACTGCTAGAATACAGGGAAGTTTAGAATGCTATAACTAAGTTATAGGCAGGAACAGAAACGTAAAGGAGCTAAGTTAGAGGTGAATTAGGGTGTGACACTTTTTAGAGACTAGTGCTTTACACCTACAGCTCCTTAATAAATAAACTAGTAATTAAATTGCTTAATCTACTCCTCTAGAATATCTATCCTAGCCTAGAATATATCTATAGAATTAAATATATGCGTTGCCTTATTTATATTACTCTTGCCTACTTCTGTATGCCCCCTAATAAACAGTAACTATATAAGAAGAAACATGTCTAGTATAGTAGTAGTAGAGGTATAAGACCTAGATATAGTTTCCCTAAACATACTCTTAAAGTAAGTATATATATTATAGAGCTACGTGTTACATAGGGCTGTTTTTTAGAACATAACTATAATATTATGCGTAGAGTTCTTAAAGTTATAAAAGTTAAGCTTATAGTAATAGTTAAGGTGCTTAAGCATAAGGTTAATAGGTTTAAATATTAACTCCTACCTAAGCTAGTTTACTAAACTAGATAATAGTATAGCGTGTTATAGCTCTAGCGTGTTTATGTTAGGTTCTCTTTTAATAGGGGTGGCACGTTATTAAGCAGTAGAAGGTAGAGGATAGTATTGCAGGTTAAGGATAGACGAATCGCTACTAAAGGAGTGGAGTAATTTACTTGCGTTATATAGTTACGCCACCCCTGTTCCTTAATTAGGCTATGCTGGCCTTGTAGGGAACTACTAGAACTTATTAGTCCTAACAATATCCCCCTTCTAAGGTAGCTCGCCCTAAGCTACAGATATTATAGGCTTTTAGGTAGAGTAGGTAATTATAGTCTGTTATAGATTAGACAGTGACAAGGTTATAGGAGAGTGGTGCTTTAGTATTTAGAGGTATTCCCTTAAGCTCATGCGTGGGTTTAGGCAGCTCTACCTTTACCTTCCCTTTTACCTTCACCTTTACCTAGGAGTTGCGCTACTGCCTAGAAAATAAGTAGGGTAACGCGTTGCTAGTATAGTGCCTAGATATACCCTACGTTATCCCCTATTTTAGTCTATTACTCCTACACTCTACTCTAATTTTTAGTAAGTTAGTGCTTTTCTCTAGCTAGGATAGGTTCCCCTTTGCTAGTTTAGGATAACCCTTAATAGGTTATTATAGGTTGTTATAACTCTACAGGCGGCTAACTAGATTCTCTAGGCTCTAATAATTTTAATAGTATATCCCCTAGCCTACTAGCCTGCTGCACTGCACTGCCCTACCACCCCTACACGTCTAGACTACTTAAGATTATAGATCTAAACGCTGTAGGCAATAATATAGCGCACAATGGTGTGCAGTTATACTAGGTCTATGTTTAATGCGTCTGTGGCTTTGCTGTAGGCTAGCATAAGCATTGTAGAAGGACTGGTTGTGTCTATGTCTAAATCACCCCTGCTAATGTCAACTTGTATAAGGCATAGCTGTTGTAGATAGACTTAGGTAAGTTAGAGCAGGTTATACGCTGCTTCTAATACTTCTCTTCTAACTAGGAGTGTATTGCTATGTGTATTCCCCTCCTTTAGCCTGATTGTAACCCCTTATAGGTTATAACTAACTCTAGCAGCTCTATTTAAAGCATAACAGCAACTTAGCTAAGATTTACAACATTCTCTAGGCCTTAGAGTTTAGCGTCTAGGACCTAGACTAGGGCATAGTTAATAATAAGCTCCTGTAGCGCCTATTAACTAAGATAGAAAAGAAAGCGTCTAAGTTTAAGCTTATGTCCCTCTGTTAGCCTATCTCCTAGGCCTATAGTTAGTAAGTTATCCTCTTTAAGTAGTTTTAGTCTATTATAGGTTATTCTTACACCTCTAGTAGCACTCACATCCCTTACGCTGCTTACCTCTACCTGCACACTAGTGCTATAGCTAATAATAAGGACCCTCGCTCTAAGTTCTGCCTAGACTAGCGTTAGCGTAGTAAGAAGGCTGTGTTAGTACATGCTAAAGCTAGCAAGCGCACCCTTAAGGCTGCTATTACTAATAGGGTTGCTAAGGAGACTAATTTACTACGCAAGCAGGTATGTATACTTATCTTATCTCTAGATAGACTATTCTAACTTATTATAGGCTAAGGTTCGCAATTATGCTCTAAACCCTAGTTCTAAGCGCAGAAAACTAGGTAATGCTTTAGTTGCAGAGATAGCTGCGCTTATAAGGGAGAAAAGCTTTGCTACTAGCGCTAAGAAGGGCTCTTTGTCTAAGAAGATTAAGACTCTATAGAAGAGGCTAGATAAGTACAATAAGGTTTAAGAGTAGTAAGAGCGCGTTATAATAGGTCTTAATAGACTATTATAGCTAGTGTAATAACATAACTATAAACAATTTCTATAGTTAGATTTCCTTAGAAATCCTAGATATACCTAAGCCTTTAGCTTAAATTCAATAGAGTACTTGCTTTAATATCCTGTGTTTTCTTCTTATAATGTTAGAAGCTTCGTGCCCTTATAGATTAAACTATTGTAATTTAGACTAGGTTCTTGTAGTCTATAATAGATAATTATAGATCCTAAGAGATGCTTGTAAGTTAGGCTAAGGTAATCCTAGAGTATAACGCTGTTAAACACCCTAAAAACCCTGTAGGAAAACTAGTAAAGGTACGTTGTCTCCTTAGGATCCTCTTATTGCCTTTGCTTATCCCCCTTCTTTTTTAGGGTTGCCCTTAACTCCTATAAGGCTTTTCCTTCGCATTTCTCTTAGGCTATATACCTTTAGATTTCTAAAATTGTTAAAGGACGTTACTAGAGATATTTTAACTAGGCTCCTAGGAGTTCTCTTTGTCTCTATAGCTAGTCTATTTAACTAGATATTCCTACTAGTTATATTCTCCCTTGCGTCTATCTAGTATAGTGTCTACTTTATAGACATTATTACTATGCTCACGCAGTGTGTCTACAATTAGGACCTCTAGGTGTAGAATAAGACCTTTTAGATTATACAGCTCTAGCAGCAACGCATAGAAGACTAGATGTACGCTCTATAACCCTAGAAGGTTAACTTTAAATGCTGTTAGACTATACTAGTCTACTATACAACCTAGACCTAGGTATTTCTAGTTAAGCTTCTTCTTAGGTCTTGTTAACCTAATGTGCTGATTTAACACTATTACTTAATTACCTACTTTAAACGTATATGCTAAGCGTTTCTTATCTACGTACAATTTCTAGTATTTATTTGCAGTAATAATTTTCCTCTTGCACTCTTGTTGCAGAGCGATAACTTTGCTAGCTACTTATTCCCCTAGAGGCAATTCTCTGTTGCTATAAGCTATACTAGGCCAGTTAGGACTAATAGGATCTATGCTATAGTATGCTCTAAACAGAGTAGTGCCTGTAGTTGTATGTATGCTATTGTTGTACACAAATTCTGCAACTAATATCTATAAACTCTAATTGTCTTATTCTAGGCAACAGTAGCACTATAGGTACTGTTTAAGTGTCTAGTTCTGTCTTTTAGTCTATCTATCTGTCTATAGATAATAAGCAGAAGTTAACACCCTTCTTAAGTTTAGGTAGTGTTAGAAAGTATCCTAGTGTTTAGCTGCTATAAGTAGGCCTCTATTAGAGATTATCTTCTTTAGGACACTGTGTAGGCGTATAACTTCTCTTATCTAGGATTAGGCTAGGTCTATACTGTCCTAATTAGCTCTAGCTAGGATGTAGTAAGCTATTTTAGTAAGTCTACACACTACAACTAAGATAGCGTTATATACCTAGTTGCTTAGGCAGCTTAGAGGTAATTCTATAATAAAATCTATAGTAACTTTCTTCTAGGCTACGTTTAGTAGAGACAAGGGTGCTAGGAGACTATATAGCTTGTAACGCGCTAGAGTTGCCTTCTTGCATACTAGGCAGCTTTTACAATAGTCTCTTACATTCTTCCTTATTCCCTTCTACTTATAGTGTTGTTAAAGCTTTTCTATTGTCTTCTTACTCCTAAGATGTCCTCTAAGTAGGTTGTTATAGCATTCTTAGAGAGCCTTAGACTTCTCTTCTAGAGTAGTTAAGTGCCTTAACCCCTTATAGACTATAAATAATTGTTTTAGGTTATTATAGTCTATTTTAGTATTGTGTCTATTAGAGGTTGCATCTAAGGCTAGTTCTACTATAGACTCTTCCTTATAGTTAAGCAGATCCCTAGTTGTAGTACTTTCCTTTACTTAGAATTTTTAGAGGGCTTTAACAATTTCTAATTGTTTTTTTAACCTTAGAGATGCCTGTGTTGTAACAGCTAACACTAGGAAGTTGTTCTTTCCTTTAGAGGAGAACAAATCTTAAAGGGGTTATACAAAAGCTTTATTGTACTTTAGTAAAGGATTCTCTGTTTCTGCCTTATAGTCTAGTCGCCTTAAGGGTCTATCTGCAGGATTAGTAGTCCCTAGTTAGTAGGTAAGGATAAAGTTAAACTAAGTTAAGGCTAGATAGGACTGAACCTAGCAATAGTTAAGGGTCTTATTTTCTATAAACTATTTTAGGTTCTTGTAGTCTGTAAGGATCTTAAAGTGTATACCTTTAAGGTAGTAGCGCTAGTGTTCTAGACTCTTAACAATAGCTAGCAGTTCCTTATTATAGGTATTGTAATTGTATTCCGCTTAGATTAATTTACAAGAAAAGAAACTAATTAGCCTCTATTAACCTATTCTGTCTTCTTCTAGCACATTTTAACTTAATATGCCTAAGATCGCGCCTCCTAACACGTCTACCTCTACTCTTGTTTTCTAACAAGGATTAAAGTAGGAGAGTATAGGAACTTAGGTAAAAGCGTCTTTAAGCTTCTAGAAAGCAGATCTACCTTTTTGCTAATATCTATTTTCTAGCTTTCCTCTCTTCTTATTGCTAGACCCCCTTAGCAGACTCTAGGGTTTTATAAGTTATTTTAGTTAATAGTAAGGCTAATTTAGAGAACATGTAGATAAATTGTTAATAGTAATTTATAAAGCTAATAAATACTTAAATATTGCAGACTGTTTGTAGTTGTAGCTACTCTTAGATTGTTTTTACCTGTTCTAGGTTAATACTAACCCCTTTAGAGCTAATTACGTATCTAAGATACTCTATGCGTTAAGTGTGCTACTTACACTTACTAAGTTTAATGTATAGCTTAGACTTACGTAGTCTTTGTAGTACATCCTTTACATACTGTATGTAATCTTCTTTTGTATTTAAGTAGATTAGGATATTGTCTAAATAGACAATACAACATATGTTAACTAATCCTGTAAGAGTATAGTTAACGTATGCTTAAAACTAGGTAGGGGCGTTAGTTAGGCTAAAAGGCATAACAGTATACTTATAGTGTCTGTATCTAGTACAGAAAGCAGTCTTCTACTTATCTCCCTCTGCAATACAAATCCTATAGTAGGCCTCTCTTACATTAAGCTTAGTAAAATACTTTGCCTAAGAGAGCCTCTCTAGTAACTCTATAATTAGGGGTAGTAGGTGTTAGTTCTTAATTATAATCTTATTAAGGCCCTAATAGTTAACACAAAGTCTTAGGCTGCTATCTTTCTTCTTAACAAAGAGTATAGGTGCCCCTACTAGAGACTTTAACTAACGTATCTATCCTCTTACTATATACTCCTAAAGATAGTTTTAAAGTATCTCTAGCTTAGTTACTAAGAGGTTGTATAATAGTTAGTAAGGTAGAACACCTTTAGGTGTTAGAGTTATAGACAGATTGTGGTAGCTATGCTCTAGAAGACTCTTAGAGTCCTCCTCTAAGCCTACATCTGCAAACTTAGCATATTCTAGGGGTAAATAACCTATAGGGTTATCTTCTAACTCCCTATAGCCTATAAAGTTAATAAGGCACGCATAGACGTCTGTATTAGGTTCTCTTATGCTGCTCTTAAACTGCTTAGCGTCTTCTGTAGCTACCTTTATAAACTAGACAACCTTATTGTCCTTGTTCCTCTAAAAGAGCATACGTCTAGTAGCGTAGCTAATCCTTAGATAAAACATATTAATCTAGAGAAGACCTAAGTACACTAAGTATCTTTAAAGGTCTGTTACTACAAATAGTACTTAATAGGTCTCTTTATAACTACGTAAATTAGTAATAGTTATATCTACTGTTGTGGTACTATACACTGTTAATCTACCCCTATCTACGCCTTTAGCCAGCAGCTTAGGTAGGGGGTCTACTTAGAGATTATGTTCCTTTGCTAGCGTAGCTAACATTAAGTTTAGCTAGGAACCTCTATTAATTATAGCCTCTATAGGCTTAGAGGATTAAACTATGCACTGCACAGTTAATAACTAAGAGGGATAGAGGTAAAGGGCTTCCCTTAATTTCCCTAGGTCCTATGTTTCCTAGTTTAAAGCTATGTAGGCAGAAAGATATAGAATTAATCCTCCTGCCCTTTCCCTTTTCCTAAACTAAGGTTTAAGCCTTCCTTTAATTCTAAAGTAGTTTCCTTCTAGTTAGCTGTAGCATCCTTATTCTTTAGAGGGCTTTAGCACTTAGCTGTAGTGTAACTAGGCTTTCTGCAGTTGTAACAGGTTAGACCCCTACCTTTGCCTTAGGTACCTACAGTTTTGTGTAAAGACAGTCTATTATAGTCCCTTTTAGGCTATTTTTATCTTTTTAGGGGTTTTTATGTCCCCCTATCTTGTTACTCTTGTTGCCACCTTTTAGTAGCTACCTCTTTGCAGGAGTGACTTTCGCCTCCTTGTCTAGATTCCTTCTGCAGTAGATAACGTTGGCATGTTCTTCTACTATTAGCAGAGTGTTGCGCCTATTAACTAGGAGTAGGAACAGGTCTCTCTAGATGTCTTTGCGCAGAGATAAAATGTACTCTATTACTTAAAGCTCTAGAGTTTAGGCTAAGCCTATTTCCTCCTATAAGGGTTAAAAGGCATCTAGCAGATCTGTAGGTAACTAATTTAGCTTTTGCTAGATTTGCTTAAGAGTTTTATAGGCTTACTGTTTCTGTTCTAACAGCGTTCCTAGAGCATTTAATATAACAGTTTTAAGTATCTCCTAGGTTAGTTGCTAGGATAGAGAACTTGTCTGTTCTGTTGTGCAATACAATTTCTATAGAGTCTTAAGTGGCTTAGAGAGGTATATTGCCCTAAAATCTACCTTTTAGTATTCTTTAGTAAAGTTTATAGGCAAACATAGGAAATACAACTCGCAGTTGCGTTCCTAGCAGTTATATTTAGCTCTTAACTTCTTATTGTACCTTTAAGGTAGGTCTAGCTTTAGAAGGTTAGCTAATAGGCCTAAGGATGTTGTTGCAAGGGTCCTTAGTAGAGTTAAAGTTAGAGAGAGCACTAAGGTGTCTCCTAACTTATATTTAGCCCTTAGTTAACAGAGTTAATTAATCTTACTTTGCCTCTAGGCCCTTTTTAACCAGGCGCAGAGGTCTTTTAGTTCCTAGTCTATTAGAGAATGTGGTAAAGCGTTCTAGACTATTATAGGTGTTTGTAGTCCAGGAGGAGTTGTTAACTAGCCTCCTGGTCTCTGCTTGTTTGCTCTACCTTTAGCTAGTCTAGAGTTCTCCACAGCGTCCCTTTCTACTAAGGAAGGTAGGCTTTAGATGCAAGCAGTAGCAGAGTCTTCCTTAACAATAAATCTAGGGCGTACCAGTGTACCTAAGAGTTAACTACTTTTAGACTAGCTTACTTGTTAGCTCTATTGTCTAGTCTGCATTTTAATAACGTGTAATAGTAAGCGATTTAAATGTTAGGTTCTCTTTTAATAGGGGTGGCACGTTATTAAGCAGTAGAAGGTAGAGGATAGTATTACAGGTTAAGGATAGACAAATCGCTACTGAAGGAGTAGAGCGATTTACTTGCGTTATATAGTTACGCCACCCCTATTCCTTAATTAGGCCATGCTAGCCTCGTAGGGAACTACTAGAACTTATTAGTCCTAACAGTTTATAGATAAGAGGTTCTATTAATAATATAGTATCTCTTAACTATAGTTATACTATAACGCTCTAAAAACACTATAGTTAATAGATCTACTATTTATTAGAGCGTTCTAATATTACTGTGCTTAACAGCATACTAGATAATTAGGAATAACTCTACCTCTTGTAAGAAACAACATATTATACAAAAATTAATATTAATACTAGACGTAAGCTAGGCGTTATAGGTAAAAGTAACTACGTAGATCTCCTCTACAACCTCTAGGAACTAGGCTACTAAGAGACTCTAAATAGCGTCCTCTATCTCTAAGACTTAACTAGAACTATTATATTATAGCGTATTAAGTAGCCCTTAATGCTATAGGGCTGTATAGAAGAAAGTAACAACCTAAGAAGTAAAACCTTATATAACAATTAGTTCTATTAGGTAGTATTTAATATTATCTTAGTTCTTCTATAACTAGCCTTATCTTATAGTATTACTTAAGATATAGTATATACTAGACTCTATTAGAAGCGCTAGTGCCTAGCGTGTTTAAATAATAGTGTGTAGTAGGTTTATTTAGATATAGAACTAAGCTAGGATGCTATAGAGCTACTATTGTTAGTTGTAAGCATAATATGCCTAGGCTTATTCTAACTATATAGTATAGATTTACTAAGTAGTAAGTTAATCCCTATAGGTAAGGTAGAGTTACTTTAAGAAGTTATTAACCTTATTAGGTATAGCAGCTACTATAAGTTCTAGCTAGCGTAGGTAAATGTTATTATATATAGCGTATATCCCTTTAATTATACCCTTATTAGTAGTAATACCTATAAACTACTAGAATTATGTCTTTTATTATAGTAATTACTTAATAGCTAGAAAGACTAGGTACAACGCAGCTAAATCTCTACTAAATATAGTACTTATAACGTCTAGGTGTAGATACTTAATAGTGTTAGTAATAAGGCTACGCAAAGCCTGTAGCCTAATATTATTACTGCTAGTAATAGCTAGACCTATAACAATATCCTAAAGATAGAGAGAAATAGCTAAGTTATATATATTCTAGATAAGACTATTAGGTAGGAGATTCTTATACTCTATGTATATAGCGTTAGTAAAGGACTTATAAGCTAATGTATACCTAGCGTCTTTATCTTATTTATAATCTATAAAGTTAATATTGTTATATAAAATAATAGTCTATAGTAGGCGCGCTTAGTCCTTAGGCAGTAACTACTTTATATATTAGTAGGAAGTTCTATTAGCTTCTAAGTTATAGGAGTTTATAGAAGTTTATAGAAGTTTATAGGAGATCCTAGAATTTTTAAAATAGGTGTGTACATAGAGAGTATTACCTACCTTTATATTATTTTACTAGTTAAGGAGTTTATAGGAGTTTATAAGACGTTATAGATAGAGCACCTACTAAGGTATACGTAGCAATCTAATTTATAAGAGAGTTTGCGTAATAGTAACTGTAGTATAGACTAAAGCTATAAAGCATCTTAATAATATACTAATATACTCCTAATCCTATAAAGTATGCGTCTAGACAGGATAGTAGTATATTAGAGGTCTACTATAATTAGGAGAAGTAGACTATACTTATAATTGCGTACAGCTACTTCTTAATATTACTATACTTGTTTTAAGCGCTGTATAAACTATAGTATTATTAGTAGTTAACTAGCACTTACTATAGCAGCATATTGTAACGACACAGGATAATAGAAAGCTCTAGAATGCGTGTGTATCCGCTACGAGGTGTATAGGAGCACTGGGATAGGTAACACAGAGACAATTCTATTCCTATAGGTCTTGTATAAAGAATACTTAAAAACTATCTATCTACAGATAATTCTCCTTGTGCCTTTATACTGCTAGAATACAGGGAAGTTTAGAATGCTATAACTAAGTTACAGGCAGGAACAGAAACGTAAAGGAGCTAAGTTAGAGGTAAATTAGGGTGTGACACTTTTTAGAGACTAGTGCTTTACACTACCCCCTCCTGTGTAGGTAGATTGTCCTAGATACGCGTAAGTAATAACAGTTATTATCCTGTAGCGTTAGTGTGTTAATTTAGCGTCTGTTCTAGGTTTTTAGTTAACTTAGGTTGTTATTTTAGTGTTTTGTTGTTGTTTTTATCTAAAGTAAAGACAACTTTTTTTTTTTGTTTGTTAACTCTGCTGCCTAAATCTAACGTAACAACAAGCTGTATCGTGACTTAATTAGAGGGAAACAGGTTTGCTGTTGTTGTTATATCCAATTTCTAGGACGCGTCGCGTAGGTATATAAACAATTAATCCTTACACCTTTCCTAACTCTAACAGACACTATTTCTTGCTGTAAGTATCCCTACGCTCTTTTAATTATTCCTATGCTAATGCTCCTAGGCTTGTTAATTAGTTACTATGCTAATACTAGTCCTGCCTAGAGCTCTTGCGGTAGCCTATTAGGTTATTTGCCTTTGTTTAATTTAGGCCTTTGCAAGGGGGAGGAAGGTAGACTACGCCTTTAACAAGGCGTTGTTGTTAAAGTGTGCTTATTACACACTTCAAAATAAGAAGTGTTATCTAGTAACTAGACTTTTCTTTACTCCTGCTCTCTAACTAATACTAATAGTTATAGGTTCTAATTTACGTTAGTCCTAAGTATGCCACTTTTCATAACAACCTTATTATATAGGAGGAGGAATCTAGGGGTAAGGCAGCAGGAGAGGCAGTGGAGGAGGTAATAGAGGCAGCACTAGAGGCATAGCGTAGCCTTATGGCATCAGCAATAGCTCTAGCAAGTGTGGTGTAGGTAGCGACTGCGCAGCTCAAGGGAGTCACCGCTAATAACGTGTTGCTGCATTAGTACCACGCCAGTACAGCGCAGGGCCAGGTAATAGAGGAGATAGTAGAGGGTTTGTTAGTGTTAACTAGGGAGGTCATCAAGCTGCAATAGGAAATGGCCCTTTATAGCTCTAGAGTTAGAGGTAAGTTAGTAAAGCTGGCTCTGCTTCCAGCACCTAAAAAAAAGGGTACTCCTAGGTTGTTAGACGAAACCAACAACAGTGGCTCTAAGGAGATAAGTAACATTAAGAACCCTTAAAAAAGAAAGGGTTTCTCTAGCTGTACAGTAAGGAGGATTTCTTTTATTATTATCTATTGTATAAACGCAGTTAGAGGCGTTTTAGAGTTAATAGATTTCCTTTGTCCTTTTCTAAATTATAATAGCTTTATTTGCCCTATAATTCTTAACCTTCTTCCTATGCTGTAATCTATTTGTTTAATGCCTTTAGTAGACTAGGCTGCTCTAGGTACTTGTTGTGATACGCCTTTAGCTTATAGGGTGCTCCTGTAAAGTTTTTTGCAGGATACTAAGTTAGGTCTAGGTTATAGCTAACCTAGCTTACATAGTACTTGAGACTACAGCAGACTAACCTACTAGCTAGGATTTCTTAGACCTCCCATTCCTCTACTCCTTAAATAGGAATACCTGCAGGTTTTAGAGCTTCCTAACTAGGCAACAGGTTATCTAGATCCTTACATAGAACGTTAGGTGCAAATACGTTATGTATTTTTAAACTAGGGGAAGTTTTAAGTAATATAAGTAACTAACCTGTTCTAGGACCTTAAAGGGACCTTCCTACTTGTTAGATAGCTTTTAGCTTAGTTGCTTACTTGTTAAGTTTTTGGTAGAAAGGTACACTTTGTTACCTATAGTCTAGTTAACTAGGTTGCAATAAGCGTTAACTGCAGAGCGTATATAGTCTTAGGCTTTCTCTATATTCTCCTTAGCTACCTTCCAGGCGTTGTGTATACAGGTTACTAATGCTAAGGCCTCCTTATAGTTAAGTTGTTCCATAGGGGTCACTGCTGTATCAGCTCCTTTCTAACTCTAGCTCTGTTTAGGTTAGCTACTATAAATTACTTAGTAAGGTGATATTCCAATCAAGGAATGTAGCAGAGTGAGTTAGGCACGATCCATGATTGGTAGGAGTTTAGACTAGTTATCCTAATAGTACAAGACAAAGGGACAGAGCTGTTAGTCTATATACTTGTTTATAATCTCTGTTTAACTGTTAGTTTCCTTATAATAGGCAGTAGATAGCTTGACTTTCATACCTATAATTCAACAGAATTCTGTCCAGAAAGTAGAGATAAACTAGGGGCCCCTGTCGCTTACTATTAACTTAGGGGTGTGTCTAAACTAATACACCTATTATATAAACAAGTTTGCTATCCTGCGTGCTGTAATTGTTTTATAGCATAGGATTGTAATAGCTTGTTTAGTTAGGCAATTAATAATAACTATAATCTAGTTATACCTAGCTTTATTCTTAGGAAAATCCTTAAAATTAATGCATAAATGTTGCATTAGTTTGTTAGGTATTAGCAAGGGATGCAAGTACCTACAGAGTTAGGTCTGTCTTAGATGGCCTTAGCAACATAGGATGCAGTTTCAGACATATCTTTTACATGTAGCACTTATACCTTTCTAGTAATACTGTTGTAATAGCAGTTGGTAGGTCTTCTTGGCACTAGGGTGAGCAGTTAATAGTTGGTTATAGGCTTCCTTAATTAGGCGTGTGCATAGGGTTAAGTTAGCAGGGACACAGAGTTAATTATAGTAGAGAAGGAGTCTGTTTTAGATCTAATACAGAGATAGCAACAACAGTTGTTCTTGTCTAAAAGATTTCTAGTTTTCTTATATTAACGCCTTAATTAGTTCTAAGGAATCTAGTTTTATAATAGGCTGTACTGAGCGGATAGTAGCTACAACTAGGTTAGTCTCAGCCAGATATGTCTAAGCTAAATTAGAATTAATCTAGTTATGTAACCGCTGTAGACCTAGTAGGACTTAGGACTAATTGTCTTCTTAAGCAGACTTTAGATTTACAAGATCCTGTTCTTAGTAACTTAGGATATTAGCACGCTTGTTGTTCTTGCCTAGCGTGTATTCAATCTTGAAGTTAAACAGAGCTAGAGCTTCTGCCTATTATGCTTGTTAAGCATTTAAGATTTTAGTTGTTATAAAGTACTCTAGAGATTAATAATTAGAGTAGACTTAGATCTGTTTCATAACTAAGGTAAGTTTAGCTCTCTACTTATTAAAGGCTTGTAAAATTGCGAACAACTCCTTATTATGTATTTCCTAATTAAGTTTAGCTCTAGAGAGTACTTGGCTGTAGAATGCTACAGGGTACTACTTGTTGTTAGGGTGCTGCTGTGACAAAACCCTAGCGACAACTCTATTAGAGGCGTTAGTTTTAATCTTTGTATTATAGTTAGGATCAAAATAGCATAGAGTTAGGATAGATAACAAGGCTTCCTTTAGGTTTTTAAAACTAGATTAGCATTAAGCAGTCTATTTAAATGGATTTGCTAGGCTTTGTAAGGCAATAAGGGGCTTAGCCACGTAAGAGAATTTAGGTACAAATTATTAGTAAAACCTAGTAAAGCCTAGGAACGATTTCACACTAGTAACAGTAGTAGGAGGGATCTAGTTCCTAAGGGCTTGTACCTTCTTAGAGTCCACTTCAATTCCTTTATTAGTTAGGATGTAACCTAAGTACTTAGTATAGGTAACATAGAACTCGCTCTTCTTAATGTCTACTTGTAATCTAGCAATACAGAGTTAATTAAGTACTAGCTTAACATGTTGTTTGTAGGTTATAAGGTCTTTAGAGTAGATAAGGATGTTATCTAGATATGCGATACAGAAGTCGTCTAGATATTTAATAAGAATATTATTTATATATTGTTAATAAGTAGCTAGTCTATTACATAGCCTAAAGGGTAGAACCTTGCACTTGTAACTACCGTAACGTGTACAGAACGTAGTGTACTCCTTAGAGGCAGGATCTATACAAATTTAATTAAAGGCATTCTAGATGTTAAATTTAGTAAATACCTTAGCCTTAGATAGTTGTGCTAACAATTCGTCTATACGTAGTATTAGATAGGAGTCCTTTCTTGTAAGGGCGTTAAGTTTACAATAGTTAACATAAATGCGCAAATTCCTGTTTGGTTTTTAAACACAGAGTATAGGCAACGCGAAGGGGCTCTAACTGTGTTTAATCTAGCTGTGCTGTAGTTAGTCTTGCACAAACTTTTTAGTAGCTTTAAGTTCCTTAAGATTTTGTTTATACAAGGGCGAGTAGGAATTTGGCAATTAGCCCTCTAATATGATTTTGTAGTTGTAGGGGCGGTGTTCTAAAAGGGTTTTAGCTTCTGTTTTGCTAAACATATTAGCATATTAAACATATTTGTCTAGCAATTGTTTGTTAAGCAGCTGAGCGTTCTTAGGGTCGTCTTAGGTACAACAGTAGTCAATAACGCAATTAATCTTATATAGACTAGTAGTAAAAAATTCGTTCTGTGGTTTTTTTATAGAAAAGTAAAAAGCATTTAATAAAAGTAAGGAAATGCGCGCCTCCTAGGAGGTAGCAAGTCAGAGGCTTTTAGGTTAGGATTGTTAGTAAGGAACAGCATTTTAGCAATTAAATAACACCTCTTATACGATGTATTAAGTGATTTAGACTTTGGCGACGTTGGTACTCTACAGCTTCCTATAGGTTGTCCCTTTGTTGTACGTCTTGTAGGACGTAGGCTTGTAGCAAAGGTTAATGTAGGGTTATTATTAATAGAGGGGCAGGGTTGTACAACCTAGGGTACCTCGCTGGCTATATAAGCTAAGATTGCTCTGTATTAAGTTAGAGTTTAAAACATTTTAACTATTTAATTCTAATAATGCATTCCTAGGATCCTAGATTAATAATAACAAAGGGGTAGTTATGTATCTTACGCCTATTAATAGTTAAGTGCAACCAAATGTACTAGTTCACTAGGGTTGTAATCTAATCCTAGAATCCTTTAACTTAGACCTTAAAGGGCAACCTTCAGATAGGAGTCCTAAGTGTAGCAGACACTAAAGTAGCAATGTTAGAATTTAAAAATAAAAATCCTTAGGCACTAGTATTAACTAAGGAGTTAAGTTGTACGCCTAGCCCTTAGTTTAATAGAATAGAAGAAGCAAGGAAATAGGGGCTACTAAACAAATAAGATAAAGAGAGGTTAGATAGGTTATATTAGTTTAGGCCTAGGTGAAGTTGTCCTCCTAGGCAGGGCTGTTTCCCTTAGGTATTAGTTCCTCTTTAAAATCTTCTTTAGCGTTAACATATTCCTCTATATCTACTTAGATTTCTTATACCTAGGGACTAGGGCAATCTTTTGCAAAGTGACCTGTCTTGCCACAGTTGTAGCAGTTGCCTAGGGTTAGCTCTCTTACAGGTGTGGCTTGGGACAGTGTAGTCCTAGGTGCTAGAGTAGGAGTAGATATAGGAGGTTTCCAAATGCTAGGTGTAGGCTGATTTAGAGGTAGGTTGTTAGTCTAATGCTAATTGTTAATAGTTTAGGGTTAGGTCTAAGGCAGTAAGGTATTAGGTAGGGCATAACTAGGATGTTGTTTTCTTTCTATGTTATACGCTGTGAGATGCTCTACTATAAGTTTAAATAAGTTATCCTACTGCCTCTTAAATCCTAGGTTAGGACTTTAGAGGGTAGGGGTAACCTTTATCTATATATAGTGAAACTATTCTAACTTAGGTACTTGTCCCTAGATAGTAGCACTTAGGAAGCGCGCTTTAAAAGTAGAAACGTGTTATCTTTTCCTATTTAGAGTTAATTAAAAATAGCCTAACTTTTAGCTCTCTTATTCCCTGTAATAAAGTAGGAGCAGAGAAGCGTTATTATTTCCTCTGCGCTCTAGAACTAGTCTGTTTCACAAGACAAGTATTAGGGCTCTAGGTATTCCTTAGCGAGCCTAGAAGTATATCCCTATACTAGAGCTATACAAGCTTGTTCTGTAGGATAGTAATCTAAATTAATGTTAAGTTAGTCCTAAATCAAGGCTTGCTACTGTCTAAAAGTAGGGTCTTTTCTATTACTTAATTTGTTAATAGCTGGTATGCGTTTACTAAGCCTAGGGTAGTAGACTAGGGTCTTAGACTGGAACCTTTCAGGAGGTTGCTAAGATTAAATAAGGGGAGACTCTGTAGTAGGCACAGGTACATCTTTGTAGGGAAGGGATCAGGCCTAAAGCTAGGCTACTTTAGCCCTTAGTTAGTTAACTAACTTATAAAGATTTACCTGTTCTAAGTCTAATTTAGTATTGCTCTTACTAAGCGTCTAGGTGTTAGTTAATCCCTTAGCAGGCGCTGTCGCCTGTCCTTAAGTAGATTATCTAATAGGTTCCTTTAAACCAGGGTTAGTAGTGCCTAACATTAGTAGTAATCTAATTTAGGTAGGTTATTAATAATCTCTAAGTCTTTATCTTAGCGCAATCTAACGCAACTTTTCTAAAGTAATCCTAGAGCAGTAAGTTGCAGGAAGTTCTAAACCTAAAGGCTTTAGTCGTTAGGAGGTCTCTAGAATCCTAACTGTTAGATAGACGATAATTAGGACCTGTATAGTTCGTAACTAAAAGGGGTCTAAATCTGCTTAGTACACAATAACTAAACAAACTTGCAATATTATTTAGAGGCTGTCACTAGCTAGGACAAGTTTTTAAGTATAATATAACAACACAGGATAATAGAAAGCTCTAGAATGCGTGTGTATCTGCTATAAGGTGTATAGGAGCACTAGGATAGGTAACACAGAGACAATTCTATTCCTATAGGTCTTGTACAAAGAATACTCAAAAACTATCTATCTACAGATAATTCTCCTTATGCCTTTATACTGCTAGAATACAGGGAAGTTTAGAATGCTATAACCAAGTTACAGGCAGGAACAGAAACGTAAAGGAGCCAAGTCAGAGGTAAATCAGGGTGTGACACTTTTTAGAGACTAGTGCTTTACACATATGCTATATAGGAGCTACCTCTTTAATTACTAATACTGCATACTTAACGTCTATTAACTCTAATGTTATACCCTTAGTAAACCTTATAAATAGCGCCTAAGTAATAAGTATCTCTAGCTCTAACGCGCATAGAGTGTTATAAGAACTCTCCTAGTAGATATTAGAGCTTGCTAGTAATACTATAGCTCTAGATATAGCTAACTGCTGCTACTCCTATCTATAGTATTCCCTATACTATACGTAGACATCCTATAACCTATAGGCACTAACCTAGGCTATTATTATGTCCTTAAACATCTACTTTGTCTTCTATAGTATTTTAACAACTACGTTAAGCTTCTCCTCCTATAACATTTAACTGCTAGTAATATTATTATTATATTTATAGGCTTTATTATTTAAGTTAGTTATAGTGTTACTCTTGCTTTTATTATAGCGCAGGGGATAAGATAGAGTATTAGGTAGTATGCTAATAGGAGAGGAGGATCCTAGAAGGTTAGAATTAAGGTTTAAGGGCATGTTAGAGAGAGGACTTAATAGCCTAATTAGGGGAGGTAACAGAGGCTACTTTACGTTAATTAATATAGCTGTATAGAGCTTAGATTATGCGTAAGAATATAAGCTATTAATAGGTATAGTGTTTAAGTATACGTAGTGTTATTTAGGATAACAAGTACTAGGTTAAAGGTAGGTAGTTCTGCCTCTACTAACACTAGACAACTTCTACACAGCCTAGAACTAGTTTTCCTTAGACGCTCTAGCAAGCTTTGCCCTACAGACAATTCTATTAGACTAGAAGTTAGCAGGACTTTAGTTAAGGCTGTTTATTAGCCTAGAAGTAATAAGGAGTTTATAGTGCTAGCGCTAGCGCGTTAGCGCTGCGCTAGCAGGGTCTCAAAGCCAACAGAGCGTTCTAAAGAATAAGATAAAAAATTTACCACTTTTCTCATTAATGACTTATTAAATAACCATAAGGTGGTCTGGTGTAAATTCAACTTACTAAATGCTCCACAGGTATTGTCTAACAAGCCCTCAGCTAGTGGTATGACGTCGCGTTGTGGCTGGCAAACACCTAGTGTTCCGATTCAGATCCGCGCCAGCCAGTGTTCGATTCACGGTACCGCCAAAACCGCGTGTATTTTTTGCCTTCATCTTTTGTGCTTGCGCTGTGTGTGGTCCTGTAGGGTCGTCAATTTTTGCTCCGCGGGTGAAAGAAAGCTAGTGTGCCGCTATCGTACAGTAAAAGAGAATGTCACTTTTGCAACTACTAAGATGCGTTTGTATGCTAAACTCATCGGCATTTTGAACGTTAAATATCATGATGCTCGTATATCTATACCAAATATCGACTTATGACCCCAAACGCCACGCGGTCAATGCTAACATGCAACCATCCAAAATCTTTCGTAAGACTGGCTTCCTTCCTACAACTTCGCCTTCGGCCACTGGTCTAACAGGTCGTTCATCTCGAATCTCGGCCAGTCAGGGTTGAGTGAGGGAGAAGGCCTCTCGCGATCCCATGCCCATTTCTCTTTCAGATCGGGCCTCAGCCCATCTTCCAGCATCTGCACAACATACTTGCCCAGCACGGGGAAGAACTTGTAGCCGTGGAACGAGCCGCATGTTGCAACGTAGAGGCCCTTCGCTGCGGTGTGTGGTGAGATGATGAAGTCAGAACTTGTTGTGAATGCATCCCTGGTCGTTGTTAGTATGCGTTACGACGCTGATGAAAAGCGAAATAGCCTACCAGCAGATACGATGCTTGTCCATCTTCCAATTCGCGCCGTTCTTCCCGTAGAAGACATCGTTTGCGTGGTCGATATCGAGCTTCAGCGGTCCTGGTACATTCCATTGGTTGTAATCCGGTCCAGACGGTGGCGCAGAAAGAAAGCGTCCAGGAAGAACTTCATGTGTGTTCTTGAATATCTTCTCGCCCCACCACTTAAGCTCACGGTCCTTAGTAGGGGGCAAGCTGCCAATGAAAGGTCCAGTCTGAGCATTGTAGCCCTGAACACCAACAGGCATATGCTTGAATCGCTTGTACGATTCCTCGTCGAGTGTAGTCATGCCGGTAGTGATACCACCAGCGACGATCCTGTGGCCAGCACTCAGGTTGTCGTTCCCGCTCTTTTTCGCGGCCTGCTCCAGCAACTTGGCGGTATAGGCTCCTGTCGACAAGATGACATTGGTCGCCGAGAATATCTTACCATCCTCAGTCTTGACGCCTGTACAGCGACCACTGTTGCCAATCTCCAAACTCTCGGCCTTGCCGACAACATACTTGACTCCATTCTCAATCGACCATTTGGTCACCGCCCTCAACGCGTTGCCAGCTTCTGACCACCCACTTGTCTTGTTGACAAGTACTTCCTTCGCGCCGTCATAGTTTGCATCCTCAAAAAGCCCGCCGAACAGCTTCTTCGCCTCCGCAACGGACACAGCCTTCAAATCTGCTGCCCGACCAAGCTTCTTGTAGTTGTTGATAACATCCTGGGCGTAGTCTGAGCGGCACACCCAGAATATACCGGTCTCGTGAAAATATGGTTTCCAGAGAGGGTCTGATTTGAAAACATCCTGTGCTTCGAGTGCGAGCTCCGTGTATACAATGTCATCATAGTCAGCACGCACTACCTTGTTCCAGTCCCAAGAGGCGGCTACGCGGTTGTCTGCGTCGTATGCATCTTGATCCAGAATCGTGACTTGGCAATCGGGATACTTTTTGATGAGATGGTAGGCGGTGGAAACTCCGAAAACGCCGGCTCCAATGATGAGGTACGATGGCTTCGATGCAGTCATTGTGCCAGATCTCGTCCAGGTGGTAAGTAAGAGCGTGATGGCAGTACTCTTCAAATTTTCCTTCAGTCTCAATCTTTATAACAAATCAGGTCCATCAACTTATCGCGACATACTAGCCCGTTCTCGGCCACAAGTTGTAGTCGTAGTTGCGCTAGCAGCGCGGGGCTCTTTCATCCTGTGGGGAGAGGTATCCCAAACAGGCAAAGGAGAACGAATCGCGCTTTCCCGACGCCGTTATCTGGCGCTTGTCCGCCGGCTGGCATGACCTCAAGCGGAAAACGCTTGTGAAGGGTAAGGCGCATCTGATGATATTGCGGTGATTCTTATGTGCATTCCGTCGCGCAGCTCTCTCCGCAGGCTTGGATGTTTCGGGAGCCCTGCCGAGAATAAGCGAGACATCGGGTGTTACGCGATTGGGTAATCAGATGCGGGCACACACGATGTCAGTGCAACTACAGGACTAGCTTTTGAAACACATGGTACGATACGGGAGACATTGCTGGATGATTCAGATCTAAAATACTTACATCAGAACAAACATGATTGTCTTAATAATGTTCCTTCGTAAAGTGTTTCATAGTCCTTATCATAGAGACCGGTATTAAAACGCAGAGCTCCAAGACTGGACAAACCTTAGGGCTACAAATGTGCCATCTTTAGGATTAAAATCCACTAGGCCTCATGTCGAATGTTTAGATAATTAGTGTACATGAGGCATTTGATGCACTTTCGTGGCGAGCTCCGAATACTAAGGGCTACAGCGAATAGCAACGGCTATTGAACTACAAACTCAGAATCTTATTGGAATACAATGTTCAATTACATAAATTTATGCTTCTGAATGTAGATTACAACCGGTCTTGTATCCGTTTAGAGCCCTGTGACACAGTGAACACCAAGCTGGGGTATGAACTATTGTTCACTAATGCACTGTACTCGGAATTCATTGTAAAGCTTGTTTCGACCTCTATGGCCTAAATCAGAGGGTCGCTGAGTAGGTGGTTCATCTCTGGGCATCGGACTTTAAACACAGATCTCAAGTTGTTGTAAGTGAAGGTGTCCAATTGTAGCGAAAAGGATTTTTGCTTGGTAATATGCGAATGGTAGCAGGATGCGCCCCACTCCTCTCTTAACTTCTTCTACCGACCTCATTTTCAAAAGCTTCTGCATTTCTCTGGACATATTCTTGTGTATTATCATATAGCCCATGATACATTCTAATGTGCTCTCTTGCATCGGTGAAAGTGATGTCATAGTGCCACATCCAAAATCTGAATGGCTTCACGATGCTGCGCTGTTTTAACACACTGCAACTAGGATTGATTGATTCTCCCCATCTCTCACCCTTGGAATCGGTAGGGAAACTCCACATATTACAATCCTCAGCATGTCAGCAGCAGCAGTAGTGATAGGCGCCAATTCCGGCATTGGAGAAGCCCTCACGAGACTCTTGAAATCAGAGGTACAGACCATCTAGATTCCCAACACACCGCGGCAGATGCTAAACCCATCCAGGGCCACATATTCATAGCTACGGACATAGATATCGGCGCACTCATCACCAACCTCGGCTGCGAAAGCGCAAAGCTAGACATCTCCTCACAAGAAGGCATCGAAGCATTTAAACAGCAATGGCCGAACGCCCAATTGACCTACTACTCAACGTCGTTGATATCATGTACCCACACGAGTCTTATACCTTGGAAAACGTGATCATTATCAATCTCCAGACGTTCGCAGCCAACACGTTTGGCCCTCTTCTGCTGACGCAGGCTCTTCTGCCAAATGTGCTCAAAGCGCCTCATCCCCGTATTGCAGTGGTTTTATCCCGCGTCAAAAGTATTGCCGATAACTCCACAGGCAGTATATGCTCGTACCGCTCTTCCAAGACAGCGGTAAACATGCTGTTCCAGAACCTTGCCGTCAATTTAAAAGACAATAGCATCCCTGTGATTATCTTGCATCCGGGCATTATGAAGAATAGCTTGGATAAGAAGTGGAAGGAAGGTGGAAATGAGAATGTAGCTGAGCCAGATGTTGCGGTAACTGGCCTGTGCCAATTATTGATGGGAAAGGGGATAAAAAGGCCGGGGAAATTTTGGCATAGGAGTGGCCTTGGTGAAAGAATGGGGTAGTGTTGATTTTGAATGCGAACGAGAGTTATCAAATCGTTTACACTGTTGTTGGTTTGGTATAATTGTTGTAATACTGAAAGAAACCTGATTGAAAACTCTCCAGGCCTCAGAGCTCAATGCGCAAACCTGAAGTCCAAGCGCTTGTTTCCCTTGTCTTTTGTAGTCTGCAGATATGTCACCTTATCTTCCTGTGACATGCTGCTCCAGATCGCTTCTCTCCTCTTATTGACCGTCACGTAGAAGACCTTCGCGCCAATAAACAGAGCAAAGTTATAAGCACAGATCGCTATCAAGACCTTGTTACCCCTCCGATACAGCGGCTTATCATCTTCGCGGTAGATATTCTGTGAGATGATGCTCCCTGCCTGCACCGTCATATTGTACAACGCTGAAGCGACAGTGCGTGTCCGGACCGTACCTGCGTTGCGCGAGGTGATGGCGACGAGGATAGCATGCACGTATGGGTGGCCCACAAGCAAGATAGCCAAGACCCATCGAGACCAAGGCGATGTGCTTGGGGAGATGACCTCCAGAGCGATGAGGAGGGGAAGAGCCCATATTTGGGAGATCAGGCCGACAAGAAAGCGGTCGTTGACTTTCTCGGATACCCAGGTCCAGAACAGGAGTTGGATGATGAAGATAACATAAGCTGGGATCTGCTCAATGTCAGTATGAGGTATTGCTAGACAAGGATGGAACGCATACCGTGAGTAGGTTGGTGTCGAACGTTCCGAAACCCAATGATCGCAGTTGGAGAGTGAGGTACGAAGTAACCGGATTGAATGGGATGGTCCAAGATAAACCAATCAGGTAGATTGGCCACATATGGTAATCCTTGAGACATTCCCACAGCATAGATATAGAGAGACCTTGTCGGTTGTGCATGTCTCCCTTCGAGGGGTCGTCTCGTAGAATGCGGTTGACCATAATCTTCTCCTCCCGCTCATTGAACCAGCCTTTTTCGCCACGAAAGGGGTTGACTTTGCTTGTAGTCGCAGACTGCGTTGGGGAAGGCGGCAGGTAGAACCACGCCGAGATACCGATGAGACCTGTGAGCATCCCTTCAAGAGCGAACAGCCACCTCCATCCTTCCATACCATTTCGGCCACCGAGACGTAAGATTCCAAACGCCAGAAACGCAGAAATGATCTGTGTAGACTGATACGAGACCCAGAACCAGCTAAGGCGCGCCGGAAGCTCGAAACCTGTATAGAAATAGCTCAAGTACAGGATGTTGTCCGGGATGAACCCTCCTTCGATCAGACCGAGCAGGGCGCGACATGCGTAAAAGGAGCTCTTGCCGCTGAGAAAAGCTTGCATACTAGCAACCAAACTCCATGAGACCATTTGAATTGGAATCCAGTTGTCGGGACCTATCTTTTTGCTGATAAGTTGAGATGGCAGCTCAGCGCACAGGAAACTTAAATAGAAAATGGTCTGGCCATAGTTGTACTCGTTAGTGCTCATACCAAGATCATCTAGAAGATTATCTGACAGCGCCTGGGAAATGTTGCCTCTGTCTAGTATTACGTTAGTTTTGTTCTTGAGATGGTATCTCAGCTTCTCATACCTAGTTGGAGCGCGAAGAACATGAGACACACAAAAGTGCATATCCGCTTATCGATCTGGGGCGTGTCAGTGGATTTACTTTGGAATATGACAAATGAGGTCTCGTACCTTCCTGATTATCTTCCTCTCCTCCTCAGGCTCCCACTCGAAGTCGGGGTCATATCGATGCAATCCTTCATAGGTGTCGACAGGGCGGTAGTGATCCGACTTGAGCCCACTAGTAGCCCAGGTAGTTCCTCGCTTGCCAGCACTGGCTTGCTCAATGCTTATCTGACTGGAGCTCGCACTCGTGGGAGCATCGGTCTCTAGTTTGCCAACAACGGGAAGCCCAGTAGTTTTATTAAGCGCCGTAGTCACGTAACTGACCATGGTGTGCCGATCCTCAATGTTTCTTGGAGTGTCTTGGGAGTTTCTGGGCGAGCAGTCAATCAAAGTATAAGTAGGACCAGATCGCCTCCATTGCGATAGCGACAAGATCAAATTTTCTTTCATCCTAGCAAAGATCCGTAGTCAAAATGGCAATCAGGAATCATGCCCTGTCTCTAGTGCTGCGACCATAATGTGAACGGTTCGTAGACGGGCGTAATCTCCAAGCTCGTGCTGCAGGTAGCGGTCTTCGAAGATGAATGGGGCGACTCCGTCCCAGTAGCCGCTATACTGAGCATCGGTTCCTGGTGCCAGTAACCACTCCCTGACCTTGTGGGGGTGGGCATAGCCAATTGAGAGGTGCAAAGGAGCGGCCTTCGATGCGAGCCACATGCTGCGCTATAGTAGCGTTAGGTGTGATTCGCGCTAGGTAAGGCTCCGATGTCGTTGAAGGTGGAGTAACGTAGGGCTCTCTACAAGCACGCAAAGTTTTGAAGTTATGTCGCGCTGAGTAGCCGAGAATGCTTTTGGATGATTCGTCGCGTCGATGTTTGATGGGGCATTGCGTGATTGGCCCAGTGGTTCGCGACATCAACAACGAACATTGACCCGCGGTGGTCTCATTCCTCCCAGCTCGGGAATTATTCTGGCGCACACTTGATCGTTTATTGACCAAGGCAAAAGAGGGTGCGTGGGAAAAGCTTGAAGTCGCGCAAGCCACGTGGTCCCATTCTGTTTCGGAAGCGTGGACTCTGATAACAACGCATGGAGTGATTTCGTGCATATTGATGCCATCAGCATGCAATCTGATTAGGCCGGCAATACCGGGGGACTGGCGCTTTGTGGTGTTCATGGAGGGTCGTCCTTTCACCACCGTCTCACGTTGGCTGGACATGTCGCCTCCAAGAACTGGAAGCGGGGTCGCGTAATAGTCGTATTCCCGTTACTCTGTCCGCGCCATGCGAGTGACGTTAGAAAATCGAAGCGGCATCAAAGCACGCCTTTTGACGTATAAGAGACATTGAGGCCCAACCAAAAGCCATTTACTGATCATCATATCGAACTTCGAAACATTACCCCTTCCCAAGTTCTTCACCATGGCTCCCGCACTCGTCGATACGGTTGTTCATGAGCAGTCGCCAGTCAACTTCAAGTCGCAAGCTGGCCAGTACAAGGAAGCTGCATTTGCTGGCCCCAAGTTGTACAAGAAAGAGCTCGAACTGAGAGGCACTGGCGAGCACGCACCCGCAAGGTATCCAAACTACCTTCCAGTGTGGGACTTCGAGAAGAAGTATCCCCCTCTTGAGCCCTTCGAGCACTATGAACATGGCAAGGATGCCGACGATTCGTTCCCAAACCTCTTGAAGGACGCCAAAGTTGCAGACCTGACCGCCAACATCGGCGCTGAGGTCACTGGCGTGCAGCTTAGCAAGCTGACCGATGCTGGAAAGGATGAACTGGCTTTGTTTGTCGCTCAGAAGAAGGTTGTAGCGTTTCGCGACCAAGATTTTGCAGATCTGCCCATCAAAGATGCACTGAACATCGGTGGCTACTTCGGTCGACACCACATCCACCCCACATCAGGGGCTCCTGAGGGGCACCCAGAGGTCCACCTTGTTCACCGAGGAGCCGACGACACCACTGCCCGCGACTTCTTTGAGGAGCGAACAAACTCGATCACATGGCACTCAGATGTCACTTACGAGAAGCAGCCGCCCGGCACTACATTCCTGTATTTGCTGGATGGTCCCGCAGCAGGAGGTGACACACTTTTTGCAAATCAAGCAGCAGCATACAAAAGACTATCACCGGAGTTCAGGAAGCGTTTGCAGGGGCTGAAAGTCGTCCACTCAGGTAAGTCGTACCTTCATAGTTTCAGTCAGAGTCTATGCTAATCACGCTGCAGCTGTCGAGCAAGCAGACAACAGCCGAAACCGAGGGGGTCGTCCGTCGTGAGCCTGTAACCTCTATACATCCGTTGGTTCGCACGCACCCAGCTACGGGTGAGAAGGCGCTCTTCGTGAACCCTCAGTTCAGTCGCCGCATTGTAGGCTTCAAGAAGGAGGAAAGTGACTTCCTGTTGAACTTCTTGTACGACCACATTGCCAAGGGCCAAGATTTCCAGGCTCGCGTTAAGTGGGCTCCGGGTACTGTCGTAGTTTGGGACAACCGCGTTACTGCGCACTCAGCACTGTTAGATTGGGAGGATGGCGCGCGCAGGCACTTAGCGAGGATCACACCACAGGCTGAGGCGCCGTATGAGACGCCGTACGAGGAGCGTAACAGCGGTGCGGTTGGTTTCGAGTACTGAGTAGCACTTGAGCATAATTCAAACCGTGAATTTCGAAAATCAGGGGTGATTTTATCGCCGTAACGTGCTGGGTAACCTAGCACACATGCGAGCGACCGAAGTATCATTACCATCATGGAATGCCGCACAGCATCCGCGAAGAAAGGCTTTTAAATGAGTGCATTGAGGGTAAAGATTGAGGCCTTCGGTTTGGACAGCTTCTACTCTGAAACTCTACCAAACGTCAAATTTGGGAAAAAGAAACAAAACCCATACTCTGCCCAACGACTAGGGCTATATTAGACTCCCTTGTCATCAAAAGGCCTTATTCATATCAGACCCTTGGTCGTGTCTCTCAGATTTGATGCGTCAGTCTAAGACTTGAACCGACCGCAGTAGCAATCCATCCTGCATCAGGAAGCCAACATCTGCTCGCGGCCTTCCCTCAATCTGAATACCGAGGATCTCATCCGCCTCACTAATCTTTGCCATGCTGTCCAGCTCAGCCGCCATTCGATCGAAGTCGCCTCCAAAATGAACTCGAAGCGCCCCTTCGCAAGTGGCGCAAAGTCTGAGATGGCACCCCTCGATCTGCTCGTCTTCTTTTCCCTGCAAGCTTGGCTGTACGATATTGCACCCAAATGATGCCGGGGAAAAGCACATCGAGCACCACCGTTGAAGCTGATACTGCATGGCGGCCCCATCAGTCTCTGTCTCAGCAAGCTCGTTGGTGAGAGTGGCGCAATCCGTATCTGCGTCGGCCAGGCGTTCGAATTCATGGCCCGGACATATTATGATCTGCAGTCTACGATTCGTGCACTCAGTACACATGATCGTCTCCCCTTCATTCTGAGCGTGACCGCCACCTACTTCTGCGTAGCCAAGACCTGAGTCCCAGCGAATGACATGGACTTCCCTCTCGAAGTAACCCATCATACCGAAAATAGGCATTCCGCAGAAGTTGCACCCAGAGCCGGCTGATTTTTCGACAGCGAATCTGATAGGGTGCGCGAAGGAGGTATTAATTTTCGTGAGCATGCCTTTGTTGCCTTCTGGGTCGGTCATCTCCAATTCTGGTGTTGGCTCACGGGAGAGCATGTCGTCGTTCGGTCGATGCATTTCTACAAGATCTTCGGGGGTGAAGAACTCAGATTCTGAATATGTGATTTCTGGTTCAATCTCCTCGAGCAAAATCTTCTTCTTCGCCGGTTGCTTCTCAGTATTGTGCTGGGGCAGCTCGGTGAACTTACAGCCAATATTGTTTTTCCTGCAGTACTTGCACGGCGGTTTGCCCTCTTTCCCTTTGAGACTGCACCGCTTCTTATGCAAACGGCAGGCTGTACAGGCGGTACAAGGTCGGTCTGGGCCATAAATCATATTTTCAAGATCTACGCGCTGAGGTTTGTAGCCGGGATGAGGGAGTTCTTCGCAGATGTAGTCGTTGCCAGCGCAGTGGTCGCAGATTGGTTGTGTAGGGTAATTCTCAAACGAGCAGGACTCTTTTCCGGTACGATCGCACTGCTTGCACCGACCCTTCACTGTAGTTTTCTGGATGGGATAGCACTTGCTGCCATCCTCGATGCATTCCAGGCATGGATATTCACCGCTTTTGGCCATTGAACAAGTTAGTAGAAGTTTGCGACATTGCTTGCAACCTCGTGCCGCGGGGTGTCCTGTGAGATCATCGACTTCAGCAGCAGAACCCTCCAGAGGTAGCTGTAGTCTGCGGTCGGGCATGTTGATGCGATAAGTCCCTCGGTACTCCTCAAGCTCGCGCTCTTGCTCTGTATCGATTTCGGACCAGTCTTCTGGCCATTGCTGCTCATCATTGGTAGCGTTGCGCACATTACCGAAAGCCTTAAAGTGGAGTCTCGCAATGCACTTTATATTGTAGTCCCTGTGCCCTGAGCTTTCAACCTTCTTTTTGCTTCGTTCCTTCTTTTCTCGCTTGGCCGCTCTCGCGCGGGCCAGCTTAGCTACTCTCTCTTTCGCCTCCTGCTCTGGGTCCCAATTTCCAGACTTGTCGGTGTCGATGTATGTAAAGGCTTTCTTCCGGTCGATATTCTGGCGCAACTTGTAGAGGACCTGCAGAGAAACCTCAGCCAGTTCTATGAATCAGAAGTAAGATCGCCGAGCTTACCACATTGTCTGGAGGAATATCGAATTCTTCATCTGAAGGAACTGGAGAGTCGCGAAAGCTTCCTATGTCAGAGCATGCAAGGCCAAAACCTGTATTGAAAGACCTGGCAATGTTGTCCTCGTCGCCTATATGTTGACCAAGGTTGAGGCTAGATATGTGATTGCCGATACCATGTTCCGCTGTTGCGGGCGCAAGGAGGTTGCTGGTATGCTTTTGTTCTTGCATATCTTCTGTTACTTCACCAAACAAAGACTGGCGTGGCTTCTTCGCTGGAGCGCTTGACTCAGCGTCATCCTCGTCACTCTTGGAACGTCTTGATGACTTCTTGCCTTTTGCAGCTTTTGTAGCTTGCTTCTCTGCTTGATTTCTGTGCCATGAACACTCAAACGCTCCTCCACCACCTTCTTCATCAGCGAAACCAGGAGAGAACTGTCGATAATCCAGGCGTTGCTCGCTGCTGTTGAGATAGTTGAACCCAAGATCACGGGAGGACTCCATGGCTTCTGCAAGATCTTTTGGCAGATTATCATTCTTATCAATTTGCGGATGGAAGATGTAGTTGACTTCTTCCTCTGAATCGATGCCGTGGGGTAGATTGAAGTCATAGGTGACCTTGGGCTTACCCGGCAGGGCTTCGTCCATCATCTTCGCTCAAAGATGTGCTGCTGTAGGTGTCTTAGAAGATGAGATGGCAGTGACAAAAATTATAGTGTGAGCATTGATGTAGAAGTATTGTTGGCGTGTAGTAGTTATCATCCAGAATGGCATAAGGGCAGGGGATGAGCCGTAAAAACTCCAAGATGAGAGAAGTTTCCGGAATGGAGATAGCATCAATTATTTGGCGAAAGTCAAGTAGTAATGGTGGGGATGTTATGAAGAGACCGTTCTTGCGCGCCAAGGTGAGAGATGGCGGTGAGGGGCCGATGTGCGTGGAGAGAGATTTTGTATGGCAGTCTGACAAGTTGCCATCTGAACCAGGCATTCAAGGGTGTGAAAAGGCATAGTGATGGGGTTGGAACAGACTAGGGCCTTTGTGAACATATTTCCGTAGTTTTTGCAGTTGCTGTAGCCTTCACAGCTTGGCTAATGAGTGCAAGAGCGCGTTGCGCACAGGGTTACGTGTTTCACCACCTTCCCGGCCACACCACCATCCCGTCCACCCCACCAAAACCGGCTCTATTTGGCGTGCAATTACTCCACAACCACGCAGTCAAATTTAGTGAGAATTGCAAGCAAGATAGATTAGATAGCTCTACATTAAGTCCTGTTGTGGCCTTGCACGTGGCATTTGCTACACGTTAGTGGTGCTCGCTAACGTTGTGGGGCAGCGTTAACCTAGGCCTCCTCTTTAACTACATTATTAGCCTGTAATATTAACAATTAAGCTTCCTTAACCTATAGAGCTCCCCTACGTGCTATATACTGTCTATGCCTTTAACGTTTATGCTGTTAACGTTAATTTAAGGCACGTAGCTTAGCATTCTCTTAAGTTAGGATTGTTGCTAACTGCATTGCAAGCTAACAACCCTTAACAAGCTAAGATATAGCTTAACTAGTTAGACTCTATAACTGTTGCTGAAGGAGGTCTTGTATAAGACAAGCCTGCTTCTATAATTAATTAACTGTATGTAGTGTCTCTGCTATCTATTTGTTATCTATAGGTGTCTTTAGTAGTAATAGTATCCTAACTACTACAGTTAGATTAGATAGGACACGCTCTAGACTATGTAGGATAAGTCCTGTTGCCTAGAAACTAGCCTTAATATTCTGCTCTAACAGTGTTATTAGCCTAACCTATAGGTATATCCTTAGGAATTCAGGCTTGTTAATATAGAAGACTCTTTAGCAGGCAAGCTCTGCTACCTAGTGTCTATACGCTGTCTTAAGAGGAGAGAAGCAGCTAACGTTAAGTAGCTAAAGAAGGTGTAAGGTATAAGGAGGCATACAGAGAGTAATAATCAGGTTATCTACACAGTACTAATTAAACTTAGGTGTAGTATAGCTGCTGTAACTATTAAGGATAAGGAGCTAACAAGCCTCTAATAAGCGAGTCTGTGTATGCCTATTAAAGTGCTTTATCTAGTTAAGACCTAGCTTATCTATTGTCTAGCTATTATTGCTGACTGCAAGAGTCTAGGTAAGTAGTAGGTCCTTATACTAGCTAGCTTAGTAGAGCTTCCCTAATAGTATAATAAACAGTAGGATAGACTAACCTAACGCGTTAACACACTTAATTGTTGTTACCTACTTATAATTACCTAGCTAAACAATAGTAGCGTAACTAACTATATTAGAGCTAGTAACTACCTTTAATGTTAAAGCTACCCCTATTATAAACCTAGTCTTATTAAAGTTGTAGACGTCCTTATTAGGTATCCTATACGTAACGCGTGTCTCCTTTACTAGCCTAAACTATGCGCTAATCCTAATAGGATCCTTACAGCAAGCACGCTGTAAATAGAATTTCCTATTCTACTTAGTCTTAAGTGTAGGCTAGGTGTTAACAAATTATGATACCTAGTTCTTGCTAACAGGTGGTAGAGGTAGATTTTGGCTGCAGCTAGCAAGTAGAGTGTCTGCTATACGTCGCACATTAATAATCTAGGGGGAAAGCTACGTTAGTTAAGGTCTAGGATCTAGTCTATAAGAGACTGCTCCTTATTTGTCTGTAGCTTTCGCTAGTAGAGGTAGGCAACAGCTTTTGGCTGTGAGCTAGAGAGGTAGTTGCAGAGCGTTGTTTGTAGAACATTATAGAGGTTTAAAGCCCTGCGTTAAGACTTAACGCGTCTATCTTGATAGGCCTATATAGCAAGTAGAAGTCTGCCTTCTTTTTAAGGCAATTAAGGCTGTAGTTGTTGAGTTATTAGGGTTGACGTGGGCGCGACGCGTAGGATTTTGGTGGGGTGGACAGGATGGTGGTGTGGCCGGGAAGGTGGTGAAACACGTTTGGGGTAGGCCACCTTAGTCATCGCCTACGCTAGCACAAGCCACGATACAAAATGTGCGAATCATTTCTCGCTCTTGCATGATTCCTTAGCACCACGTCGCTAACATGAGGCTCTACGCAGCTTCTTCACGCCCGCGACGGGTGTCAAGGCGCGATCGATGAGGCTGTTTCTGATCCGTCATGGAGAGACAGTCGACAATGTCGCCCAGCTCTAGTACGTAATCTGCCCTCCAAGCTTAGAGGGATCTGTGCTAACCGGCGTGCAGTGCCGGCAGCAGAGACTCCGCACTTACGGTCCATGGCTACCAGCAGGCGACACGCCTTGGCCAGCACTTCAAGTCGCTCGACCTGACCTTCACGCACGTCTTCTCGTCACACCTACAGCGCGCTGTTAAGACGGCTGGTCTAGTGAGGGAGGCCCAGCTGCAATCCAAGGGCGAAGCACAATTTGCACGACCCGTACCCCAAGTCAGACAGCTGCGCTGCCTGATGGAACAGAACTTTGGTGACCTCGAGGGCAAGAAGTGGACCGAAATGCACGCCGAGCTGCAGACCAAGCCAGGCTTCATCGCCGTTGAGACGAAGGAAGCCATGGGCCTGCGAGCTGAGACCTTCCTTCACGAGCATCTGTTGCCGTTACTCGATGAATCGACGAACGGCCCTGATCCTGTAGTCGCCATCGTTTCCCATGGCATATTCCTATCAACATTATGGAAGCGTATGCTTCGCCGCTTGCCCGCAGGAAGCATTTCACTGTCACCCGACTTGCAGTCGACTGTCTGCCCATCATTAGAACGCTTGGGCGGCTGGGCGAACACTGGGTACTTGGAGTTGCACATAACCCGAGACGAGGTAGTGCAATCTTCTTCCGTCGCAGATGTAGTACCATCTCCAACATCGAAGCTGGACGCGTCCCAACCTGTCAAGTCCAAGTTGGAGGATGCCATTGGTGTGGTCAAAGTTCCTCAGGTTGTCACACAGGACGCTACTGGCACGGTTGGAGTCTCAGTAGACACCAGCAGCGATGCTGTCGAGGTGCACGACACGACGACAACTGCGTTTGTATCTCCCCTTCCTCAACACCACGTACATCCGGGCCACATATCGCCCGCGGCTGGACGACTACGATCCTGACGATCAACGGCAAAGACCACCTCAAAGCTCTCAAGCGTACCGGCGGTGGTGTGGGTAGTTCCCGCCACGACGCGTCACAAATGGGCATTGAGAGCTTCTTCAAACGCCGCAAGGTTGATTGAAGCTTTAGAAGTGTGGAGGCTGTGAAAAGCCTCACACTGATCTCGCATCGGTAAGTCCAAAAATTTCGTTCAACCTTCTCGGCCCTAATGCAATGATGAAAAATCAATATTCACAGACCTGTTCTGAACCCAAATGTGGACTCGACATTGATCCAACTGCTGTCTGAAATTGCATTACCCACACTTCTTGTCTAGACGTCGGTACCGGACTTTTACTAACAAACGTCCCAGATGCATCCAAAGCTGCACTACCAAATCTGCGTGCGTCAGACATGACAGTCTGCAAAGCTGCTCTTAAAAATGCTGCACACCCACACTGCTCATGCTGTAGCCGATATGTAGACCATTATAGACTTGCTGTCAAGTTACACCCATCTCCTGTATGCGATTGCTCCGTAATGATGAAGCGGCTCGATCCAAACTACGTAGCGCACTGTGCTCCTCGAGCGTAGCAGCGCGGCAGCATGCTATACAGCTCCCATAGTACCTTGAAAGATTCATATCAATAGCTTAAGTACGAAACAAACCTACACAAAACTTTCCGTTGCATGCATATTCTTGACACGTGTGATGAGCCAATCGTCTGCTTGCCTTTGACCTTGAAAGGCGCTGTGAGCTGTTGACGATGTGTTTTAGATAGCAACTTCACACTTGATACGGAACAGTGCTACGCCAGTTACTTGTGAGGCTGGTACAGCAACACAGATGTTGTGTCGTGCTGACGATCGACCTGCCCGCTCAACTCGTCACCGCAACCCCACAGCTTGTCAACACGTCGAAACACCGCTCCTGCCATGCATTACACCTCATTGACATCTGTACCGTTGAGGCCGTACGACGTCAGCATGCACTGACCATGTGGTGGGCCCTACACGCTATTATTTCCAAGCGACAAACATGATTTGGTACTCCTGAGGAGGTTGGGATCTACCAACCTCAATCAGCCCCATATTTTCACTGACTTGCCAGCGCATTTTCTTTGGCATATCTAAGCGGCTTCGAAGACTGGAATGCAATTCTCTTCTACTTTTCATTCCAAACCCTCATTCTCTAACCGTTAATTGCCTGGTCTGGTCTTAAGCTCGAGTTCGATATCAAAAATCAATTTGTTATTGACCAATCAGAGCACAACATCGCTCCCATCAACAAAGTCACGATGGCGCGTACCACCTCCATCTGGGCGTTAGCGGCCTTGTCGACAGGCATCTTGGGTCATAATATTCCAAAGGCCAACTATACTAACAGTAAGCATCCTCTGATACGAAATTGAAATACCGGAGACTAACCTGCACCAGCAGCTGTACCGCAGGTACCACATCCCTACTGGTGGGAAGGACCATACTCTGCATCGCTTGTCGAAAGCCCATACAAAACTCCATCCGCAATTATATTACCAACAATACCGTCATCTGAGGAGGAGCCTTGTGAGACGACGTCAAGCACGGCACCTCCACCATCGTCTTCCGAGCCATGTGAGACGCATACTGTGGCTTCCTACGCGCCAGTACCAGTGATGGGCAGTTATGAACCCGCAAGCTCCTCGAGCCCATCCTCTTTAGTAGTACATGAGCCATCAGTCTCATCGGTCTATGCAACCCTACCCGCCTATCCTATTTCCGTAGGCGTCGATTCCATTGCCTCCACCTGGCTACCGCCTTCATACACCGTGGCTGTACCCTTCTACCCCAGTAGCTTGGCCGCTTCCACATGGATACCTCCATCGTACACCGCAGTCGTATATTTACCCTCTAGCTTTATTTCTCAAGAGACTTCCTTACCGCAGTTGTCATCATCAGAATACTACTCGGCCTCAACAGCTCCCAGCGTGTCCAGCTCTATACCCTTGTATCCTGGAACAACGTTTCTAACACCACCTACGAAACCAAGCTCTTCTGCTTACCCAACATATGTGCCGTCTACTTTTAGATCCATTGTTGGTTCTAGCTCCGTTGCACTGTCGACGGCAACCTTTATCATCCCGGTTCCTCCATATCAAACTTCAGGCTATGCCCCGATCAGCAGTCTGTCATCGTCCGCGGCCAACACCGTCAATCTTTCCGTCTCGTCTCGACCATTGCCAACATTCTCTCTGGAGAGTTCCATCTCTTCATTGGCTATATCTTCGGTCCTATTGTCGAGTGGAGTGGTCCCACTATCTTCCAGCACTGTTGTCGAATCATCATCCTCACTAGTGAGCATACCTCTCTCAACAACCAACAATGTTGCATCAGCGGCATCAAGTTCTAGTTCTTTAAGTACCCCCAATCACGGTGGAGACAACCCTCGTTCCTTCTTCTAGTACTTCAGATCTCTCTTCCATCAGCTCATCAGCGGCTGCCAGTGCAACCTCAACAAAAACCGCATCGCAAACTACACGGCCAACGGCTGCGGGTTCTTCTGTTCCATATACGCTGTCTATGAGAGCAACGCCAAGCTCATCAGCACCTGCAGAGACAACTACTGACATTCCGCCCGCACCGCCTGTTCAGACTGGAGCTGCAAATGCACTGAGCTCAGGTGGCAACGAGAGAGTATGGTGGGTTTCGTTCTTGCTCCTGTTTATCTTCTTCGTCTGAGGGTAAATGTGGGATTTCTTTGAGTTACGTGCGTTTCAAGATTCTCTCATATTTATGATCTATATGATACCACTTTAATGGTCTACAATATAATGCGACGGCGATCTTTGGGCAGGGATCGTAAGGCAGGCAGGGCTAGGAGATACTTGGGGCTAGAAAGTCATAGGCTACTGCAGGTACACAGATGATATCTGAAACTCTACATGTACAAGGCCTCATCTTTACTCTCACCGGATGATAAACCTCTTGCCTGCCATACTTCGCTCACCCAACAATCCCAAGCTTTACGCGAGGGTACCGTAGGCCACACCAAGCATTACTTGCCATTCGATGGCACGACGGTATTACGCCAAGAATGACCCAGATTAGTTACGGGCAATCATGATATGACTGACCGAACAGCTCTGCAGAGTCACATCATGCGGATCGACTTCCTTGATGCCAGTGCGGCCGCGTTACTGCGCTAGGCCTACGGGCTGTGCTGCTCCGGACCCAATCCCTGGTTTCCGCAAGGCTTGTGAATCAACGAGAAAGATTTGCAGATGAGCAGTCGCTAGACTGGAAACATAGTGAGGAGATCTGAGGCTATGATGCGGAGAGACGTTGAAATGCAGCGGGGACCTTGTACCGGCTAGCGCGTCCTAGTGCAGCCACCATTTCTTCCGTCAATCAGACCTCATTTCTCAGTGACACTCATTTCCATCTATAATTCATGGCATCAGCCCATCGATCTCGCATCCCCAAACAGCAATGGCGCGGATGATATCGCTGTGCTAATAGCTATCAGGCAGCAACTGAGGGCAGAGCAATCGTGCCTCAGCTCGATTGTCAACTGTTCCCAGGGCAACTGGCCCTACACCTCCGGTGTAAAATACTCGCTACGGCGATGCATAGCCTGCTTCTCGCTCATACTAGCACATGCTTCCATACCCTGCTGACCACAGCCCTGGTACCATCGTGGCAGATTGAAATGCATCTCACTGCGGGGAAATAACCGCAAGTGCATCTTGGTCAACAGTCCGGTTAATTATGGTTATCTTCGAGTGCAGATTTTAAAGTATAAAAGCTACACGGGTACTTCAGACATCTCTTCATGGGCTATCTACTAGGACACGCCGATCATCACCTTCACGATGAGATACCAATCCCTAGAGGCCCTGCTCATTGCTGGGTCATTACTCCCAACTTCCAGCCATGCACTCGACCTGGTTCGCAGACAAGCTGCTGCTAATGCCACATACAAAGACCCATCTGCATCAATTGACGACCGGGTTGCAGACTTGCTCTCGCGCATGACTATTGAGGAGAAGACTTCGCAGCTGATACAAGGTGACATCTCCAACTGGATTAACACAACTACTAATTCGTTCAATGCCACTGGTATTGCGTGGAACTTTGAAAAGCGTGGAGGTCAGTTCTACGTCGGGTATCCGGTTGAGCAGCAGTGGATTGCTGGTGGGGTTAAGAGAGGTCAGGACTACCTTTTGCACAACACGACACTCGGTATCCCAGCATTTGTCCAGACCGAGGGTATCCACGGATTATTAGTGGGCAATGCAACTGTCTTCAACAGCCCGATCGCTCACGCATGCTCGTGGGATCCAGAGCTTGCCCATGAGATGGCTGTGATCATTGGAAAGGAGTAGGTGCACGTTGTTCCATTATGTTTTCTTTACATGCTGACTCGATCAGATCTCAGGCACTTGGTATCAACCAGATCTTTGCGCCAGTCGTTGACTTGGCACGTGAACTTCGCTATGGCCGAGTCGAGGAGACGTATGGAGAGGACCATTACCTTGCTGGAGAATTTGGCTACAACTATGTCAAGGGTGTCCAGAGTCAGAAGGTTGCCGCTACAGTCAAGCACTTTGCTGGATTCTCGGCTCCAGAGCAAGGTATCAATACCGGCCCTGTACATGGCGGTGAGCGTGAGCTCCGGACTACATGGCTCCCTTCATTCAAGCGTTCCATCATTGACGGTGGTGCATTCAGCATAATGGGAGCCTACCACTCGTACGATGGAATTCCATCAATTGCAGACTACCTCCTCCAGGAAACCATTCTGCGCGAGGAATGGGGCTATGAGTACTTCCTTACCTCGGATGCTGGCGCTACGGACCGCCTTTGCTGCACATTCAAACTTTGCCAGTGCAAGACCGCGGACAAGCCGATCGATAAGGAAGCTGTAACACTCTACGCTCTTCCTAACGGCAATGATGTCGAGATGGGTGGTGGCTCGTACAACTTTGAAGTCATTCCTCAGCTTGTTGGTGCCGGCAAGCTCGATATCGAGGTTGTCGACAGGGCAGTTGCTCGTCAGCTCAAGGCCAAGTTCGCCTTGGGCCTCTTCGAGCACCCATATAATGCTCTTCCGGCGAACGAGACGAAGTCTGTCATCCACACCCCCGAGAGTGTTGCTTTTGCACGCAAGCTTGAAGCCGAGTCTATCGTGCTCCTCGAGAACAAGAACCACACTCTTCCTTTATCAAAATCTGCCAACATCGCCGTCATTGGACCGATGGCCAACTTCACCAACTTCGGAGACTATGTCGTGAAGGATGCCGCGAAGAATCCTGCAAACGTCAATCCTCTACAGGGTATTCAAGAGGCTTCCAATGGAACCATCACGTTCGCACAGGGTTGCGAACGCTGGTCATCTGACGAAGCTGGCTTTCCTGAAGCCATCGCTGCGGCCGAGGCAGCGGATGTCGCTGTTGTACTGGTCGGCACCTGGTCTCGCGATCAATTTGAGCTCTGGCAAGGCGTAAATGCTACAACCGGTGAGCACGTCGATGTCGCCTCGCTCAACCTTGTCGGCGCCATGGGCCCGCTCGTACAGGCGATCATCTCAACTGGTAAGCCCACGATCGTCGTCTACTCCTCCGGCAAACCCATCACGGAGCCCTGGATCTCGGAAAACGCCGCTGGTCTTGTGCAGCAGTTCTACCCTGGCGAGCAGGGAGGCCACGGTCTCGCTGATATTCTCTTCGGCAGCGTCAATCCTTCTGGCAAGCTCTCCGTTTCCTTCCCTTACGACGTTGGCACTCTGCCAATCTACTACGACTACCTCAACTCAGGTCGCTACACAGAAGCTGGCAAGATTTGGCCCAACGGCACCCTGCAGTTTGGCCATCAGTATGTTCTCAACAGCCCTCAGCCCTTGTACGAGTTCGGCTACGGATTATCCTACTCTAACTTCACCTACTCCAACGTCTCGCTCTCCAAGACCGAGGTCAGTGCCGAAGATAATATCACAGCCACGGTCAGCGTCACGAACCCGTCTAATTGGGACGGCAAGGAGGTTGTACAAGTGTACGTGCAGGATGTGATTACCAGCATCGTCGTGCCGAACATCGAGCTCAAGGGGTTCAAGAAGGTGCTTGTCCCAGCCGGAGAAACGGTCGACGTGAGTATTGACCTGAAAGTCGCGAATTGGGGTCTGTGGAACGGTAGCATGAAGTATGTAGTCGAGAAGGGCGATTTCATCGTGCACGTTGGCGCAAGCTCTAAGGACCTCAGGAGCAATGGAACGGTCACTGTGGTTTGAGCGAGTCTTCTGTAGAGAAACATAGGGTATGCCTAGACGGCATCCTGAAAACGTGGTAAATAGAGTGAATTGAATAGAGAATTTATGCGTTGTAACGTGTACAAATAGCACATGACGGCGCGGACGTGTGATCTTGGGTACAAAAATGTGGGACCTTTAGCTACAATAAAAACCGCATTACCGAACAATCCCTTCAGTTTCTAATACCCAGGTATATAGTAACACTGACACATACGTATTATCCGAGCTCAGCTCAAGTTTTCGGCTAGACGGACGGCGCTACAGCTTATCTTGACGCGACAAGTCATCTTTCATCCCTGGCGTACCATTCGTCTTCGGATCCACCAGCAACGTTAACACCATTCTATCCAAACGTCGTCTTGTACCAACCTCCAAACAAACCCTAAGGACAGTAGCTCATAATAACACCAACTGAATTTGTTCGTTGAATAGAGTAGTTTTATCTTGCGTAAAGTGTTTGCTTAGATATAGGTGCAGCTTAGTTAAAACGCGTCGTTGTTGAAACCCGTTATTCCTCAGCCTTGCTGCTATCTTCGCCCAAGCCTTCCATCTGAACGGGAGATGCAGTTATGGAACGATACGCGCGAGGGCTCCTCGCAGATACCTGAAGGGTTCATGACAAATGGCTCACCTGAGAAGGTGTGCACGACTATGCCTTTGACGACATTGATAGCATCAGTGTTCAGGACCCTTTTATCTGTGATCATGCAGTTATGGACGTGATGGTCTCTCAGCTCGTGTCTTCTGGCGACCACGCAGAGGTCGCTACTCAAGAAGGCTATCTGAGGAGTGTGGCTAGAGGACACTTGTTGCAGATGCCGCGTTCAATCGAGTGAACCCAGACTGACAGACGAGGCCAATTGCTGGTCACCTGGAAATCTGTCGATTCATATCAGGACAGAGACAGACCAATTAAAATTGACCTGCACCATGCGAGGGGTGACCAATGCCAACTGGCCGAAGGTCAATCGCCCGACTCTACATACTCACTTCAACTGACACTGCTTAGGATTTACATGCATTTTCCCGTGGTGAAATCGCAAGCCGTCAGAGATGGTGTCACCTTCACAGGCCTGGATCCACTTGATCAGTACATTCCCAGTGTTTCAAGAGTTGCAGACGGGGCTCTTTTCGCCCTTCATCCAGACGCTGTTTCCCCTCACGTTGAGAACTTGCCAATCGAACCATCCATAGACGCACTGCAAGAGCTCGAGAGGGAAGCTGCTGCTGTTGGAGATATGAGTATTGCTGACACTTACAATGCCAACTCAGCAAGTGCTCACAGACTATTGTCGTCTGATGGAGGTATTTGCCCATCCAGAGCATTTGAGAACCGTGGTCTTTCTAAATTTGCAGACGTACCTATCGCTGTGGACCGCGATACTATCAACAGCGACGAAGACAAGGACATAACCGATGCCGGCCCAGTTCTTGGTGGCGTAAGCCGTAGCACTCCCCTACGAAAACAATGAGAATAAAACCAAATGAACCAGGATGATAACCCAACCCCAAGTTCCATGTTGACCATCAATCCGGACGCTGATGAGGTTACCATATGTCATTACTCAAGTGTAGAGTCGAGCCGCCCTGCAGACAAGAGCACGCCCTCAAACAAAATTACAATGTACAGAATGGGCGACCGCATCGAACAGGAGGTGCTCACCAAGAGCCTTGGTTTTCCAAGCAGGTACGAATACCACCGTTCGCATTCGCGCGACACATTCCCGAACGAAGACGTCTATATCATCAAACGCCACCACCAAAGCCCATGAGAAGCAAGCAAGCGCCCCCAAGCAGACGACCTCGGCGTCCGCCCCCAAAGATCCCACGCCGAGGCTCAACCCACCCCAGACCAGATAGGCACGAACCCGAACAGACGTTCACGACTCCATCACCGTCTACTCGACCCAGCCCGGCTACGTGCCCAGCACCATCAGCCCTCGCCAGACCATCGCTCCCAGACAGCCAACATGCCGAAGACCCCAGTCCGTCCGCGAGGAGAACGTGCTCAGTGTGTCTTCGCATCAGCACCGAAGCCGGGCGGTTCGGGCCTTGTTTGCGCGGGTACTTTGTGTTCAGAGATGATCAGTGCGTTGTCTGCACTGTGCGGAAGGAAGGATGAATGGATGGAGGTATCTGTGTTGCCAACTATGAGCAACAGATAGGTCTTTTGTCTTCAATATCCAGTCTTCGCTGATGAGTCTCTAGTCGTATGGTATGGTGAAGTGAGTGTTTTCTTGGCTGTTTGTACCTGTACGTGACTGTACTGGGTAGATTATGTAGAACGGAAGGTGCTTGGAGCTGATCTATCCATACTGTGATTCTTCACAACGAGGTAGCCAGAATCCGTGCTAGGAGAATGTGATAATGCAATAAACTCCTCCGGACTGTATTTTCGACGCCCAAAAAAACGCCAGGCAATGAAGCACTTTCAAAGCCGCCCAACCCATCTTATCGCATCACTTAATGCAAACCGCTTTCGCCCGTCTCCGCCATGTCTTTCTGGCACTGCACCATCATCGTGACCATATTCGCAACTTCCTCCAGCCGGCCCAGCACGATCTTGTTCCCCTCGACAAACCCGTAGCAGTGGTAGCGCACGCCCGTCTTCCTGCTGAAGTCCCTCACGAGTTCCTGGCTGCGGCGGAGATTATGCCGCGGCACGCGCGGGAACAGGTGGTGGACGGCCTGGAACTGCAGGCCGCCATGAACCCAGTCAAGCCAGGCGGGGCAGTCGACATCCATGGTGGTGCGCAGCTGTCGTTGGGGGAAGGATTCGGTGGGGCCCAGGTCCGACGTTGGCATTCCCCAGTGCGAGAGCGTGATTTGTACGTGCAGGATCATCGTCACCAGGTGTGAGATTAGCACGAAACCGATTCGAATTGGCCAGCTCGGGAGCGTGCACCATACTAGCAGGTACCCAAAAATGAACCAGTAGCATGCCATGAAGACGAGCTCTACGGGTCGCGTCCACCGTGCTGCGCCTAATTGGGCCGCGCGCGGCGAGCAGAGGTGGCACCAACTGAGTATGTATAGGTTGAATCGTGCGAGCGCCATGACGGGGTAGTATGTGTACTTCTGGTAGGGCAGCATAACCTCGCACGCGGCATCCCATTTGAACTCGAAGTCCTTATAGAAGGTGGAGATGACGCCTTTGATGTAGGTGGGAGAGGTGGAGAAAAGCGGTGTGTTCTGGATGTCGGGGTCGTGCTCTGGCATGTTGGTAATGAGGTGGTGGACGTTGTGGGAAGACTTCCACCAGCCGATTGAAAGACCGCAGCAGAAGTCGGCAATGAAGGCGCCAATGAGCGTGTCGATGACAAAGTTGCCGGATATGCCACGGTGGCCAGCGTCGTGTGCTGTAAACATGATTTGTTGCTAGAGGGTGTTAGTGGGTGTTATGTAGAGAAAAATTAGTGGCTTACCCAGAACAATCCGAGGAACAATGCAGATGTGAGATACCACTTGCTGTAAAGCAGAAATGTGAACGCAGCAAACAGAGCGCCGTAGCGAATAGACTCTCTGCCGTATGCTGAGTAGTTGCACTGGTACAAGCCCTCCGCTTTGATCTGCTCGTGCAGCTCACGGTAGTCCAAAATGATCTGTTGCTGTGTCTCGGCATCCAGAGATGGATTGTCCCGCCTGCCCTCCATGATCTCCTTCTCTTCCATCTCGGTAGCATACTGCAGTCGGTGTGCTGTCTTGTCTAATGTAAGAGGCAGAGAGGGTTCAGATTGTAAGAGAGGCTGCTTCTCTGGGTCTGGTGTGCGGGATCTGCATGTGTTGGTGCACCCATCGACAGGATTCAGCTTCTTCGTAAGCGTGGCAGCGACCTTGATGCAGGTGTTAGTAGTTACTAGCCAGGCACGCTGGGTATCGAGACCCACAGAGCACGTGTTGGGTATGAGACTAACGTTGCTCAGGTCGACACTCCGTCTTGACCGTCCATTGGCAGCTTTGGCTTCCGTCTTCTCGTCGAGATTAGAGTCCGAGTGGAGCTTCGCGGCACGAATGGGAGGCTCAAGGTTTGTCCATGGCTCTTCTACGCGGCCAATACGATACTTCTTCATCATGAAGAGGGCCTTATTGGAGTGGTAGCTGCAGCATGTGGGGTCAGTGTCACGTGCAAGGATTCCAAAACCGAGCCCCGCTTGCTCTCAGCACCAAGAGAGCGCATACATGTTGATCTCGTCCGTGGCATCTCTGCCCACCATGTGCAAGATGGCCAGGCGGCCGCCAGGGTGGTTATCGATCCAGGTTGAAATGTTCAGGGCGTAGCCCTCATGAATAACGACAAGCTCCCCGTGCGCAACCAATTGCTCGATCTCATGCGCAGAAATGGTATTTTGCCGTGACATTGTGGCGAGTTGTGTGGTGGAAAGTGACAGAGAGACTTCCAGAGCAAACGCACGGCAGGCAAACGTATATGTACGCCCATGGCGTATTCACTTGACCCCTTGTGAATTTTGATTTAGAAATTGCTTGTATGCACGGTTCAGGGCTCCGAAAACCTGAAAGACGGAACTGGTTGCGAGCGGCACGGGGCTGAGTTCTTCGTGTTGTGTCCTAGGCTTTGACGATGACGGGCCACCCCAGACAGTGATCAATGGTCCAATCAGAACGATTCAGGGTCTTTGGACCCCTGTCCAAAAGCAGCTAGAAGGCCCGCTTTTAAGATCTCCAGAAACGCGTATCTGGGTACGTCGCCTGTCACTCGCTCTTGGGCACCTAGTTATGGGCCTTGCTCAAGGATCAAGTGGCTCTCCTTTTACGCCCCATGCGTAGCCGTCCGAAGAACGTATCACGCTTCGCGCGTCTCTAGCTCCTCTGTTAAAAACCACAAGTGCCGCATCCAGGATATTTGTCCGTCCCCAAGAGCTTGGCGGATTAAGATTGTTGGGTCACGGCCTAGATCATACAGCGCAAGACACCTTTCTGGAAGCGTGTCACATGGCTGGCCTGCGTGTTTGCAGCACATGGATGGCGCCTGTGGCCGTTGAATTCCCGTTTGTGCCGAAAAGACGGCGCCTGATTAACTGACTGTTGTGCCTGTGACGTCGCGCAATTATATCACCGCCATGACGTAACTCAAGGAACCCCAACTCTGGTAATCTGTGGTCCCTGGCTACTGCTGAAAGCTAAAAGCCGTTTGTCGCAACAAACAGTCGCCGCCCTTAGCGCCGACTTCGAGTTGTCTTGTGATGATCGTTGTGTGTAACCGTGCCGTGTTTCGACGCCTCTGGCTCCGCTGGCCCAGCCGCTTTGAGCTTGGACCTCATAGCGCTCGTCTGCGCAGTACCATCCAAATAGCCTAGGCTGGGTGTGGTTGTGATGTGCGTCCGCAGGATTCTTCACGCTGCACCCAAGGCAGTTGCTCAGACCCCAACAGAAGTTCGATATCCACGCAAGGTCATGGGCGCGCGAGATCTGGACATGCCTACTGGCGTACAGGGTAGAAATTTGCCTCATGTGGCCCGGCCTTCTCTCCGATTGTCGTTCTCGCCTCGCTCTCGCCGTGGTGGCCTGACGCGCATTCGAAAGAGGACGCCAGTCACGTGGCCATTTGAACCATGTATTCGAATCGAGTTTCTGAATCTTTCAATGGTAAGCGTCGTGCAGCAGTGTGTAGTCCCGGACCGTTCTTCCACGATACGTTCCAATTCGGTGACAATGGACGGATATGCGGGACCGGTGGTCGAACGGAGCTGGGCTGTGCAGGCACGTGCCACATCTAATCGGTCTTGTCGGTGTATCTTCTAGTCCAACTCTTGAATGTCCAATGTCGCTTTTTTGGCTGTTTCAAACATGTACAGCAAATGGACCACGCCACATTGCTGCTGAGCTGTCTTGTCAGTAGTGCTGCGCCTCAAACTGTCGTGTTGACATGTCCAGCTTCGCTAGGCGTCATCTTTCAGAACGGAGCTACGGTTGAACCGAAGCTACGTCTTATCAACGGTAACATACTCAGGCCTTGAGACACCGTTAACCTAGACTCAACACAAGCGACAAACAGGGCAATCCTCGCAAATATACTCATTCCGTATGCAATATCTCAGCCATCTGTCGTGTACCTACCGGCATACTCATACCTTCCAAGCTAGCATGCACAATGCGCTTGTTTACGTAGGGAAGCCTGAACGGCAATTTAGCCAAGTGAGGTGGAAAGCATACGAAAGATAGTTTTGTCCCAGCGTTAGTACAATATTCGGCCGTAAGCGGAGAGAAAGGGAATGCGAAACATTTAAAGGGTGATTTTAAAAGTTGACGTGGACAAAACATCAGTTCCGGAGCATCCGCCTGTGAGCCGACTAATCCTTTTTGAGCCATCCGCTTCCTGACACCAATGGACGGCTGAAAAGCCCGAAACCCCTTGTGCAATAAGCAATGTAGCACATGGGTGAAATGATCGGCATATGTTACTAACTGTTTAAAGACTATTTTGCGTGTCATTTGAACACCTCATATGCGAGTGCGAGACTCTCAGCCTTCAAGATACTACACTGACGATGGACCAATGCACGCACAAACACGCCATAAATCAACCTGGTAGACTCCCTTGTGTTACCTTCAATAGACGGCATGATGCTGATTTCCTTTGCGCAACGGTCTTACGTTCAAAGGTCGCGATCGTAAGCCAGCCTGTGAGAGCACCCATCGCTTATCATATCATCATGATGCACCGCAAGGAAAAACTAAGAGCAAAGTAGTTCTTTCTAGCTACTCACGGTACTATCATATATCATTCCGAACCATGGCTACACGTAATTCGCATCAGAAGACACAGGCCTGCACTCCCGGTCTGCCTCTGCTTCATGCCGTGCTTACTACAATAACACTGAACGCCCTCCAATCCCTCGCTATGTTATGCAAATACAAAAGCACGCCTGCAATGCACATCAAAAGTCATGAATATGTAAAGAAGCAGAAAACTGTCGATGCAGTCTGAAGATAACATATACTGCTTATGCGAAGCCGAAATACTCGCCACCGGCTGTCATTGCGGTGTAAAGAGCCTTGCGCAGATCCTCATAAGACTCATATTCAGGAAGATCAAGCTCTGCCATAAAGTTAGTAAGAGTTGATCGGCAAAGGAAAGAAGTGAAAACTCACGGTTGAAGCAAGTATGGCTGGACGGCAAGCGGTCCTTGCTCCCATAGTCGCGATGGATGTTGAATTTCGAGAACCCGTTCATACCTTCGAGTTCCTTGAAGCCATTTAGTGGTACTTTACTGGTACCAGTGACAAACTGAAGCAGCTTAGCCTGCTCTTCCTTCTCGAAAGTACGGACAGCGCGCCAGAACCATTGAATCTGTGGCGAAGCTGCCGTGTAGTTGTGGTATTCCGTGTTGTTCTTCCAGTCATCAACGTTAATATCAGGCAGACCGGAAATCAGGAGCTCGAGCTCTTGTTCGCTGAAGATGGAGACCAGTTCGGCTGGCACAATATCATGGAAGCCCCTTAGGAACTCCTGAAGCTGCTCCTGCACGGCGCCTGTGAGACGGTACTCTGTGATGAGACGGATATACTCATGCTTATTGTCCTCTGTCACTGGGATGTTGCGACCGTCCTCGATGAGATCCACGGTCTGCATCTCGCCAAATGCCTCTACTTCAGTCGAGAATGTTTCGGTGATGATATCTGTGATGTCATTGTGCAACATCCACTCCAAAGATTTGTAGTACTCAAGATCCAGGGTCTCCATATCCTTGAGGTTGACTTGCTTACTCATGATCTGCTTGTAGACTGCTCGGCTGAAATGGCAATCAAGGACACGGTTTTCGTAAAGCGCTTTGCCGATTATGCGTCCAATGAACTTGAAGAACATCAAGTGTTCTGGGTTGATAGAGCTGAGCCGGTTTGGATGGAAGGTTGTTCGATCGGACGCGACAGGTACGAACAGTGCGTAATCGGCATTGAACATCTGGCGTGCAATGACCTGGAACCATTCGCGAGTCACTCCACCAGCGTCCACACCTTCTTCTCCATGGAACCGAATGCTGAGCTTTCCATATTTCATTTCTTCTGCCGTCTTGAAGTACAAGGACTTGAAGGAGTCTAGGAACACTTGGTCTCGGCGCACAGAAAGCTGAAGCGGCGGGTGTGGCTGACGGTCGCTTCCACGAGAGTGAAGTTTTCGGTTGAAATAGTTGCGCTTGTTGTCAAACTCAAGTACCTTCGAGTTCTTGACCAACAAAGAGAACGTGCCACTCATCAACTTAGGGTTTTGACGAACAAGGTCGTTCAGTATCTTTCGATGATCTTCCGTAAAGTTGAAGAAGAGGTTCTCCATCTTGCTCTCTGGTGGTGGGCTGGAGAGAGCGAATTCTTTCGGCAACATCTTGGCTAATGGAAGCTCTTTGAGAGTGGTGTTCTTGCAGACCACCATGAGAGACTCGATAAGTGGGAGCAATGTGGTGGCGATATTGAGCATATTGCCGCGTTCGCGAATGACGGTCAGGCAGTCGCTGAGTTTGGTCCAGAGTGGTGCGAATGCTGCGTCTTCGTAGAGCGTCAACAAGATATCCTCCTTCTGCTTGGGCTCCAGTGCTTCCGCGTTAGCTTCAGGTTTGTCCTTGTTGTCGCGTGAGGGGTCGAACAGGTAGTCAAGCGCCGTCAAAGCTCGCAACAATTTGGTCTGATCGGAAGTTGCAGGTGAGAACTTGGCCAAAGCAATACCCTGGACATCCGTATGAGACTCTGCTCTTGAAACCTGCGTTGTCAAGCTGGCAAGGTCGTCAAGTATCGACTTGGCCAGATCCTTTGCAATACCAAGAAGTTCTTGACCAAAGATCTCTTTTGCGCCAGGGATTGGCGAAAGGTTGCTAATGACCGAGAGCGTCTCCTGGAAGACTTTGCTGTTGCACTCGCGGGCAGCAAGGATCTTAGCAACCAAACGCAGGTTATTTTCAGGAATGTCTGGGGGCGTAATAGCCTTGTGCTTTTTGCCCTTTTCTTCTTCGACCCTGGCCTCCTCTGGTTTGTTCAGACTATCTTCGCCCTGCGCCGTTGTAGTGGTTGACATAGCCGTATCAACAACAGCTGGTGTATCAGTGTCCTGACCCGATGGCTGATCCGTTGAGCGAGAGTCTGCTTGCTCGGATCCAGTCGCTGGAGTTCTAGAGCTCTCGCCTGCTGCGGCAGCTGCGGCGGCTTCAGCTGCTTTCTTGGCCTCTTCGGCAGCCTTCTCCTTGTCCTTCTTGATCTGCTGCAGGGGAATAGTGATGATTCGAAGCAGATTCGTTAGTTGCTCCATGATCGAGGAGCTCTCCACAATAAGCTTGCGGTCCAATAGCGTTAAGAGTGCGTTGACAGGGTAGCGTGTTGACTTGGCATCTTTTCCTTTGCCTTTGCGGCTTCCACGGTTCTTGAAGCCTACCCCAGTTTCGTGTTCGGTCAAGAAGAACTGCCAGACAGCTGGATTCTTCTCTGTCAGCTGCGCGAGGGTGTTGAGACACTGCTGCACTACCATGAGTGGCGACACGTCCGAATTGATGGATAATGCCCCATTCTTGCGTGACGGCTTTGGAGTCTTGTCCGCAGGCTGTTGAGGCTGCTTTGCACGAAGTGAGAGTTGAGCAAAGCTGCGCTCAACAGCGTTGACGTCGGCGCTTCCATCTTGAAGGATTGATAGAAGGATACTGATGACTTCGGCACGGTTCTGTCTGTTCTCACAAACGTACCTAAGGATCGAGCTGAGACTGGACTTGGCACTGCCCTGCTGAGGAATGAACATGAGTCTCAGCAAGGTTGCAACACCTGCCTTGTCAAGCATTTGAACACAGGGACGAGCCTTCTTCTTCTGTGTAGGGTCGTCCGGCTGGCCTCGACGTCCGCCGCGTTGATAGCCGAACTCGAATTGATTCAGACGGCGATCACCACCATAGGCTCGGGCCTCCGCAGAGATCTCTGGTGGCAGTTGGCGTAATGTTTCTTCATCTGTGTCCATGAGCACGGCAGCTCGCAAAGCAGGATCCAGGGTTGCAAAGAAGCTGGCAGCATCAATCTCCTCTGCTTGAGGCGCCGCGGGGCCGAGGTCAGCAGCATGACGGCGGCGGTTTTCCTCTCGCTCCCGTCTACGTCGGTCTGATGCTTCTTGTTGGAGTAACTCAGCACGCATCTCTGGCGGGAGTGCAGCTAGGAATTCTTCGTCAAGTCCAGTAGGCTCCTCAGCTTGGGCGGCATCGCTGGCCTGTCCGGCTTGACCAGACGTCTGTTGTTGTTGTTGTTGTTGTTGTTGTTGTTGTTGTTGTTGTTGTTGTTGTTGTTGTTGTTGTTGTTGTTGTTGTTGTTGTTGTTGTTGTTGTTGTTGTTGTTGTTGTTGTTGTTGCTGATGATGCTGCTGCTGCTGCTGTTGTTGACGCGCCCGCTGTGCTTGCTGCTGACGTTGCTCTTGGCGTCGCTCAGCCACTTGTTGCAGCAACACCTCTTCCCGCAGCTCCTCGGGTAAAGCATCGAGGTACTCGAGGTCAATGCCCAGCTCAGTGATATCATACTCCCGACCCCTAAGTGTGGTAGTAATGCGCCGTACTGGCTCGGCTGGTTCGACAGATATTTCAGGCACTGCTTGCTCTGCTTCAACATCCTCCATTGAAGTATTGTTGGATGTTGTTGTGGGCTGCTCGTTAGCCCCGTCTGGCGCATCAGTCTCCGTCGCACGACTAGCGGCTTCAACAGCTTCAATAGCCTCACGTTCTTGTCGCTCTTTGTCCTCCTTCTCACGAGCTTCACGCTCTTCCCGCTCCTTCTGCTCCTTGCGCTCCAATTCTTCCTTGAGCTTGCGGGCAGCCTCGGCTTCTCGCTCTTCTTGGCGCTTCTTAGCTGCTTCCATGGCTGGAGGGACCATAAGCTTCAGAATAGAGTTGATAACGCGTTGACTCTTCTCGATGGCAGCTGGTCCATAGAGGATCCTGGCTTCTTCTTGCCAGCGCTGACTGGTGTAGGCTTTCGAGAAGGCTACTGCCGAGTGCGGGTCTTCTCGTCCGGAGCGCGACAGGTTTCCTGGCCTTGGAGGCACCATGTTGCGATGGAAGCCTACATCGAATGGCGGAGGAAGACCCATTGGAAGATTGTTGAAAGAGAGATGGATAGCCCCGCCATGCTGTTGTAGCTGTGGTGGATTACCTTGACTCATAGCGTTAAGCAAATTGCTGATGAAGGAGACAGGGCTGTCAGCATTGGGTGCACGAGAGCCCCGCCCTTCTATGGCGTGGACCCAATCGCTCTCGCCCCGCCCATGAGCGGGCCCCTCGCGGCCGTGTGACCGACTGCCACGTTGTAGGAGAGGGTTGATACCATCATCTGTTGCTCGTGGGCCGGCACCTGGGCGATGGGAACGGTAAGCTGGAACGAGAATGCGATCGCCAGGTCCGGCAGGGAACATCCAAGGGCTCAATCGATGGGTGTGTCGGGACGTTGGAGCGACTGGCTCATCCCAGGCGTTACTGCCCCAACCAAGCTCAGGCATACCCTCTTCGTCATCCTCCATCCCAGGATCGTAGTGGATGTCGTCTTCGTCGTACTCCTCCTCTTCATCTTCATCGCCTGTTTAAGTCAGTACAGCACTCTACAAGTGCATTTTGGCTACATACCATCTTCGCCCATTTCATCACCTAGGAAGTCCTCAATGTCACCACCCTGACGCATCTGTTCAAGAAGCTGGGGTGGGTCCAGGATGAAGTCGTTAAGAGGGTTTGAGGGCATATTACCTCCGTTCATACCAGGAGGAAAATCATCTCCCTCGTCACTCCAGTCTTCTTGATCATCGGCAAGACTACCGCCTTCGTCGTCACCGGTGACCTCTTCAAATTCTTCAACGAGTTCGTCCATCGCCTCCATTGCAGCCTCGTCGTCCATGACTTCGTCGTCATCATCATCATCCTCATCCATGTCTTCGTCGTCCTCATCGTCTTCGTCCTCTTCTGAATCATCGTCCGTGCCCGACTCCATGCCTTCGTGGCCATCGTCGAGCTCAATTTCAACGTCGACATCGCCGGGTAGTCCTTCAATGGGACCTATATCGTCGATGTCCATCTCCAGCATCTCCTCGTCTTCCTCGGAGACAACATCATCGTCGCCTAGTTCTCCACCCTCGTCGAACTCCATATCATCAGCGTACGGATCGTCGTACATCATCTCCTCGTCATCTTCGTCCTCTTCACCTTCAGATTCGGAATCGTCGTGAGTTTCGAACAATCCTAGGGTGGAGTTGCGGAAGAGGTCAGGTGTTTCCTCACGTGCATTGTCAACGAGATCATCGTCAGATGCTGTCGAGATCTCAGACTCATCTGCAGAGTCAGGCACCGACGAGTCGTCGTAGTGTGTGCTCAGATCCATTGCAACATAGCACAACCACTTAAGCGGCTTCAGAATGTACTTGACGACTCGCTTCGCATTCGGGAAATTGAGATCAATGTCTGAAATGGCTGTTGTCAAGATTGTGATGAAGTTCTTCTCATACATGATCTTGGCCATCTGCTTGAGGTTTGGAGTGAGATCGGCGTTTTGTGTGAGCATCTCGCCGTTTGCTCGCTGCGACACCATTCTCGAAAAAATGTCAGCGATGCCTAGCAGCCGGGAATACTTCATGTCGAGTGCCTCGTCAGAAGTATTGGCATCCTTGAAGGCTTTCAGGGCATGCTCAAGAACAAATTTGCGCACAAAGAGCAGATCCTGCTCCGTCTCGGTATAGGGTGACAACTGGCTCGCCTCGGCCTTTGGTAGAGTGTTCTCTCCGGTTTTGTTGCAAAGGGATACGATTACGTCGATCGCGCAGTTTGAAGTAGCGAGCTTCTTCTTGAACGCCAAATCGCCTTCGTGGTTCAACGTGCCGATCGGGACCAGGTTGTTGAGAAGGTAGTTCAACACACCAGAACGAGGCTTCGAAGGTGTCATTGTGTACGGGTCGGCCTTGCGTGAGAAGTTGATGAACTCAATCTTAGTGCGGTTATAGCTTTGTAATAGTTCTGCGAGACACTTGAGAATGAAGCATCTGTAGATATAAATCGGGTGTGCATCAGCCTTGAAGGTTGGCTTCTCGGCCTTGCTCGTTTCTGGTGTTGTGGTAGAAGGAGTTGACACTCCTTCCGGAGGGGCCGACACGTGACCGGTATCTTGCAGGGTCTCTGAGCTTTCTGTCATTGACTCTGTAGGCTTCGGGGGCTCTGTTTTGTCCTCGATCTCCTTGTACGCGAGCAGCTCGCAAAGCAGGTAATGGATAACGCCATCCGGGTTTTCAACAACGGGGAGTTTCAGATCCGTGGTCTTCGTACGTTCCAGGATTGGCTTCTTCGTGGGAAGCTCGCTTGACGCCTTTGGCATGTCTGCTTCAGCTGTTGTATCCGAGGACCCAGCGTTAGCACCCGTATCTACGGTAGGAACCTCCTCGCGCTTGAGTGTCAGAGTCTGAGGTCGCTGGTTAGGGTCAAAGCGTGCCAGTTGTAGCTTTTCGTTAGTGACTTCAACAAAGATCTCGGGGCACGGATCGCAAGAGCATACATCTGACGAGTGTAACCAGTCGTGTCTGTCTGTCTGCGCTCGCGCGACTCGAAGATCTGCTGGATCTCTGTGCGCATGAGCTGTCTGATCATGGCATCATCCTCGATCATGTGTCGAAGCACTATCATAAAAGCGCTTCGTAGACCTTCATTGGTTACGCCAGCAAGTTGCTTGATCATGAGGAAGATGCGCTGGATGTTGCGCTTCTCTGCCAAACGTGTTGCAATCTTTCGCGTACGAGTAAGCATGACCAATACACGGGTGACCGATAACGCCAAAGACTCGTCTTTCCCAATACGAGGGAGGACGTCCATGATTGCTTGGAATAAAAGGTTCTTCTCGTCTGTGGTTACGATGGGCTCCGGCAGATCATCAACAGAGGTCTCTGTCTGCGAGTCTCCAGTGGGAGGTGTCCACTGGATCTGGCGGGGCAATTGGTCTTCCGCCAATAGTCGCTCAATAATAAGAAGCACCTGTCCGATCCAGGGCGATGATTCCTCAGGGGTCTGATCTGGAAAAATCTTGATAAACCCTAACAGCGTAGCGAAGTTGTCTTTCAACTCCTCTACAATCACTTCGTAGAAGTCCTTTTCCTGTAGCACCAGAGCAAGCAAGTGCGCAGAAGCTGCTATCTTCTTGCCTTGCGACCGGAAGTCATCTTCGCTCTGGTAAGAGATCAAAGACTGAACCAATGTCACCCCGATTTCCGAGCGCATGGCCGTTGTATCAGATGCTTTTGCAACCGCTGCGGTGATAAGTTCTGCCAACTCAAAGGTTACACCGTCGTGAGAGTTAAGAATATCGAGCGAACGATCAACCAAATTCTGACGGAGCATAACGCGCTCCTTGTCCAGGTCATCTAGCGCAACAGCGTCTGCTTTGTTGCCCACGGCCATCCGCTTTTGATACGCCAGAGCATCATGTGGCGCAACGAAGGGTTGTATGAGCTGGCTGTCAGGCACTAGTATGCTCGGAGTGGCACCCGACATATCTTGAGAGGCATCCGCCGCAGCAACGTCCTCCATTTGTACGGACTGGGTGTCAGGTGCTTCTGACATGCTCTCATCATTGGTGTCTTCACCTGTAGAGACGCTGGCACCGTCAGGGTGCTCAGGTACTACAACCTCTGCTCGGCTGGGTGATGCAGACGGTGGGCCTCGAGCCTCAATCTCGTACTGAGGGATCGGATTTCTCGAGGACTGCTGACGAGTTTGGTTTTGGCAATAATCAAGCGCCAAGTTGTAGTTGTCACAGCAGCGATAGAGCGCTTCTTCAGCCAAGCTTTCATCGAACTCTGTCTCTTTCAAGCGGTTCATGTGCTCGCCGTTGCGAGGAGTCCAAGGTTTGATGATGGGCTTGTTTCGCTTGGGAATCTTATCGACGCTCCTCGAGGCTCCATGCTCACCCTCACATTCAAGAACAGACCTCAGGATGTTGATGGATGTTTTCACTATCGAGGTGGTTGCTTTGTCAATAAGATCAGAGTTCCAGATCTTTTCGACAGGCTTGATGACGGCATGACGTAACTCAACCAAGAATTGTGCTGTGGAGAAGTAGTCTGCACGATCCCTATCACGGTCTGGTCGAGTCTGCATTGACGATGTCTGCGGCGATTCGCTTATGATCTTGTTGTTGATGATCTGGGCGTAGAAAGCCAGCATGATCTTGATACCACCGAGCGAAAGGTGCAGAAGTCGCTTACTCTCCTCACTTGCATCTTCGCCCTTTTTACAAGAGGCATCCGAGGCTGACTCGTAAAAATTATTCAGTACGTCGGCAAGAACTTCAAAGCCGCCCAAGTTTCTGAAAGAGACAATAAGCAAAGTCAATGCTTGGGTCCTCTCCATATGTGGATCAATCATGAGCTGCGACAACGATGTAAGGGTGACGATCCAGTATGCGTATCGATCCTCGACTGATCCCGACCCTTTAGGTGCCTCGAACTGGAGCTGATCGATGACTGCCTGCGCAAGCTGATCCGAAACAATTGTGGCACATTGCCTCTGATAAGGCTCTAGATTCCTGCGAGAGAGCAGAAGCCTGCCAAGGGACTGAAAGAATGGAGCAATCTCAAGCGGAATCCGGCTAAGGAGCGAGCGGAGTGTTTGCGTGTTCTTGAACTGTGCACTGTTCTGGCTTGGAACAGGGACTGCAGATGCTGTATCTTGAGAAGGAGTCACACCCTCGCTTGTGGCTCCTTCGGTTGGATCCGATGGGCGGTTACTGCTTCCCATGCCAAAGATGTGATCAGCTTCAGCAACTCCAAAACCCGGACTGATGATGCGAGTTTCCTTTTCCCAGGCTGTTGGCATATTCCTCTGAAGCAGTATCTCCTCCCACACACAGCTACGATGTAGCTTGCCAAGGCTATCAACGAGACGCGCATACATGTCAGCCAGGTTGACTTGAGCTGAGACATTGTGCTGGGAACGAGGACTGAACATCTGACTCTGGAAGGTCAGAGTCATAGCGGATACGAGCGTGTGCGCAGAAACCAGAGACTTCACGTAATTCGTTCCGTTCTTCACCACTTCGCTGTCTTGAGGGGCGTTGCTGGTGAAAGGCGCGAAGAATCCTGACCCACTGGAATGGCTCAAGAGAGGTTCGAGTTCATCTAGTGCCTGTTGAGTTCGCTTGATTAACGATGGTACAGTGATGTGCGGCTTCTGCTCAACGAGAACTTGGACGACACGGCCAAACTCTTCACTCATACTTCGTGACTCCTTGGCTTTCGGATCAAGGCAAGCAAGGCTGGATATGTCCAGGATAGATTCTACGCCATCCGCCTCGATATAGGCAGCGCACATGGTATGGTTAGAGAAGAATCCACCCAGGAAGCGACACAGCACTCGTATGTACTGGCTAGTTGTCGGGCCTTCGGCGCTGTCTTCCATATCGACAACCTGGTCAATTGACACAACTTCTCCAGAAGTGTGCGATCTCGTCTCCCTGTCAGGATCTTGCATCTCGACATCTGTAGCACGAGAATCAGATTGGCCCACTCGGCCGCTCACAGACTGTGAGCCCACAAGGGCTCGACGACCACCGGCAACGAACAGCTTGCCGTCAGTATCTTCTGTCCACAGTTTTGCACCAGCGCCTTCCTTCTCTGCTTTGTTGGCGCACAGTTGTACGACGCGGGCTATCAGCTCACTCAAACATGAGAGGACCCGCGCTTTAAGGGGCGGATGATGGCGGACAAGTTCATCGAAAGTGTTACCGATCATAGTGGGCATCTCTGTGTCGGCGTCAAGAGCCTTGACGTGAGCTGGGCTCTCAAAGATCTCAAAGAACCGTTGGAGGGCATTGGAGGATTGAAACAACTTCATGCCAGCCTCAGCCAGACAGATCGCTCCGAAAGCAGGAGGTAAAGTTGAAATCGCTTCAGCTACTGGAAGAATGCCGGTAGCCAAGGGCTGTTCAGGCTCTCGTGGTGTATATGCACGCTGTGGCTGAGGGTTGGCTGTATCTGACAGGCTGGCGATAGCCGCAGCCGTTGCCTCTGAAGCTGGCTCACCAGCCACCGTTTCTAAGAATGCGTCGCTCAGACCAGCCTCAGCGATAACTTGGTAGCTAGTTGGCTCGTTGTGGATAAAGCTCGTAAGGACATTGACAGCCATGCTCCATACAGTCGAACCGAATATGCTTGCGTTGGAAAGTACAGTGCGGAGAGCAGTCAGAAGTTGTGAAGAGTCAATGAGTTGCCGCATAAGACGATCGAAATTGCCACCTGTGTGCGACATCATGTGGTTCAAAAACTTGAAGAGCCATCTTAGAGTCTGCTGGTGATAAAACGGTATCTGGTAGTCGGTGAGCTGGGTCTTGTACTCCCTAGGCATGCCCTTGTTCTCTTCGGCGAGCTTCTTCGACGTGACGACTTCGTATTGCATGAGATCGGCAATGATCTCTAGGCCTCTAGCACTGACCAGAGCTGCGAAGGCATGCTGCAGATTGTACACAAATGTATCAAGGAAGTTGAGGATCTTGGGGTGATTGCGTTCTGCCTTGTCTGTTCGAAGCTTGAGGACTTCGACCAATATCTCAAGGAGTCCGGCGGAGACCATACCTTCGCCTGTACGAGACTGAGACTGGGGGATAGTGTTGAGCAGGGAGAAGACTGCATCACGCCACTCATCTTCTACGAGGTCGATTTGTTGGCCATCTGGGACACCAAGACCAGCGACAAGCTTGCGAACAATGTAAAAAAGTACACCGTGGTTCACGTTAACGCTGAGTGCAGTGCAGACATCAGCAGACTTGGACTTGTGCTTCGCCAATGCCTCCAAGGCATTGAAGGTGAAAGTCTGCAGCTCTGTATTCATGCCGCTCATGCCGTCACCGGGTGGTTGTACGAGTTCGGAGAGCTGGAAAGCTAACTGCAGTCGCCGTGGCTCGTCCGCATCTTGTTGACCTAGGCGAACGTGAAACTCCTTTTCGCTGTGCACGAAGCCCATGTTGGCAATCGCCAGTAAGCGGATAGCTACTGCATCATCTCTTCCGGCACTCCCGTTGCTAAGCATCTTTGCTACGCGAAGCTTGTGCAAAAACTCATAATGTGTACTTGCAGGCAGTTCAGCGAGCCCTTGCTTGAGTAGATCATGTATGTCGGCCTTTGCAACCTTGTCTGCTGAAAGTCCGAATGTATTCGGTCCATTCGGTCGGCCGGCCGGCTCTCCAGGGGTGAAGGCTGGCATGTTCGGCAACTCTACGGTCGGTGCCGTCTGAGGGGTTCGTGGGGATTGGTTTCGCATGTTCGATGATCGGCGCACTGGCGTCGGAGTGCTAGGTGCATCTGTGCTGGGCGCTGAGAGGTTATTGTTGCTCTCTTCGGGCGGTGCAGTTGGCTCATAGTAAGAAATTGATATTCCCCCAAACTCTTGCTTTAGTGCTGATTCAGGAAGCTTGTATAGCCCAGTCAGATCGGCTGGGTTGAATCTGTCTACCTCGTTGCGTCGGTCGGCAGATGCTTTGTCCTTGCCTTTGCCAGCAGGCGTATCGAAAAGCGAACTAACTGCTGCAGGGCCCTTGGAAAAGGGCGCGGACAGCTTCTGAATTTTGTCGAGACTGATGTTGTAGTGGCTCGAGAGCAGCGACGGGTGCATTGAGGTCGGTGCTAGGCGTAAGCGTGCGGCTTGGTAACGTTGTGATAGTCTGTGACCAAGGCGGAGGGTTGCCCTTAGCAGTGATGTAGAGGTTGTGTTCAGAAGCTTGTCCAGTCGCTCGCTGCTCGAATACAAGCTGCGGTTGCCGCAATTCTCCAAGAGCATGCGTGTGAAGCCCAGAAGCTGCTCAATCAACTCGCGGTCGCCATCCTGTGCTACGTGCAGGGTATCCAGGACGGCGTCGGTGGTGCTCGATTCGGCATCGGTGCTTGTGTTGCCCTCGTCGGCATCGCCCCTCAGCAGTAACCGCCGCTGGAAAGGCTGTGTTTGCGGCGCGTCGACAAGTCCATACTCCTGGTTGAACAACTCTAGGATGCGGTCGAAGCGGTTCAGCACAGGTATCCAGTGATAAGCATCTCCTCGAGGAAACGGCCAGTGCTTGGGAAACGAAGCTAGGTGGGCGGGCAGCTGGTAAAGCGGGATCGACTCGGTAGCTCGTACAAAGTCTGCTATCATGGGCGACTGGAAGCGTTAGCCAATCATCAGGAAGGCTGGAGGTCGTGCTGCCTACCAAAGTGGACTCATGTCGCGCCGTAGCCTGCTTCTTGATCTTCATGTTTGCGCTGGGCGCTCGGAAAGCGGACTGCCCTCACATGCAACCCCTCCAATGTCGCCTCTGGCGCGATGGCGGCCAATGTGTGGGAGGCGACGGGCGACGGGCGACGGGCGAAAGCTGTCGCAAGGCAAGATTCTTTCACGGATCAGACTGATGGCTGTTGCGCCCGGTGCAGAAGGTGCTGTTATTGCACGAGACTGCAGCGAGTGTCGTGATGATGACGTTGGATGGCGGTCGAATTGGTTGTTGGCAGGGCGCAGACGTGGTCGTGAGTGGGGAAAGTGGTGCGCAGGGCAGGTGCGGAAGAGCGTACACAGAAGACGAGGAAAGCGCAGCCAGAAACCACGGTGCAGGCGTGAGTGTCTGTCTAGGCCGGCGCAGAGTCTTTGGTAGATGACTAATCTAATACCAGAGACGGTGAGAGCTGGGCCTCACTCGTGTGTTGTGTGGATCAGTGGTATTGTCACTGTCGCTGTCGATAGCGGAAGCTTCAACATGATGCACGCGCGCTGGGGCCAACGGTGGCGCTTGGACACTTGATTAAGCAAAAACGGTCGAATCACGACCAGCACGCGTTCACCAGGATTTCACCGGCACGACAAAACTCGCCCTCTGGAAGTTTCCACTGGTAGTGACGTCATTGCTTCTGTACTCTCTGTTGCTCCTTCCTCCGTCATGCTAGCAACGGCAATCGGTCAAAGCGGATGGACAACTGCACGACAACGCCCACCAACAACACCAGCAGACGCGCATAGCAAGGCTGCCTGGGGCAGGAGTCACCTGCAGCCTCAACAAGCATGCACCTCGTTATCTCGCTGTCTCGCTGTCAAGCTTCCCTCGACACCCCGCCTGCCTTTTCTTCGTCTGCGAGCCTGATAGTCTCTTCCAACACCAACAGGTCCCTCTCTAACATTTCAGCCCAGTTCTGCACGTCGCCAATCTCATTCAGCTTCTTTGTGCTCGTATCACCGAGCTTCTGCCACTTGTCGCTCTCCTTCCTCAGCGCTGCACTCTGCTTCGCAAGCTCCTTTTCCTGCTTGGCAATGGCTGCCGAGTTGGCGTGCAGGTCTACCGTACGCGTGCGAAGCTCGGCATCGATCGACGTGCCAATCGAAGAAAGAGATGCAAGCACTGCTGCCCGCGCTTCGCTTTGCTGCTGCGCCGTGGTGGAGGGCGTTGGCCAAGACATGGTAGGATGCAACGGCGTAGGAGATGGTTTGTGGTAGGTCAAGTCAGTCCTGGTAACGATGATCACATCGACTGCGCAACCAAGCAGGTACTCGAAAGAGTTGCTCTGTGTGTCTCAATACAAGCCCTTGTGCGTGGAAGTGCTTTGTCGATCCAAGTCGAGGTGCATGCAGACGGGTGTGACCACACCTCATGTGACTGGCCGGAACCAACGGCGCTTCTGCGTGCCGGCTGGTCCTCACTACATGCATAAATCAAAGACCAACTATCACTCATAGTATCTTAGCAATCATATCTTTCGATGCAATAGCAGCCTAACCGGTGGAAGATGTTGACACAAATGACAGTACAGCGGAAACAGCAGTTTGGAGCGACCTCTTTGGCTGGGCTTGGTTGTCTTCCTCACCAGAACCTGTCTTCGATTTCATTGGAAACGAACTTCCACACTTACACATCACTTCCACTATTACCTGCAGCACACTCCGTCCTTCTCAAGCCCCTCTTGTAAAACACTCTCTCCTCAAAGATCTTTATGTCCTCCGCATTGACTTGCCCTTCCTTCTTCGCCTGATTCGCCAACCTCCGCACTCTCATAACATCATACTCCGTGTTTCTCGTCAACCACCAGGTCCACAAGTTGCTCGCCCATCCAGCAATTGTGAAAGCTGCAGCAATACCAAAGCTCGTTTTATACCCATTATGCGCCCACTTACTCTGGAACAGCTGCGGTCCCACTACACCTCCAAGCTGTGCAATCCCCGACTGCAACCCCAGAGTGAACGCCGTACCTGTCGAACCGATCAGTGTGGCGGAGCGCCATGCCCAGAAGGGTGAGAAGTAGGATTGGTAGAAGAGGTTGCCCAGGACGCAAGCGATGTATATGCCAGTGCGGTTCGAGATGGTGAAGAAGAGTACGAAGCATACAACCATGCCGGAAAGGATGAACATGATGTATGCCGGGCGGACGATCCAGGCTCGCTCCATGAACCATGCTGAGAATAGGAGACCGCACACAGCGGCGCCAAAAGGTGGAAGCAGGAGCAATTGGTTGCGCGGCAGACCGACGAAACCGAGATTTGTGATCACGGTGGGAAGGTACCATGTTAGTGCATAGCCGCTAGTAAGCGTCAGGTACGACTTCCACTAGAGGTAGCGTGTAGGAAGGCAACATACCCAAGGTTGACAAGCGTCTGACTGAGCATGAAACTCCAGATCAACCACTCGCTCAATACGCCCTTGATCTCCTTCCCTGAGAAGTCCGGATCGCTAGTCATTGGCGCACTCTCTGGCAATCTTGTCTCGATGAACTCTTGTTCTCTTTCTGTAAACCACCTCTTACTTCTCTTACTCTTTGGAAAGTCCGGTAAATACCTCCATACTACTCCACTGAATAGTATAGTCGCCAGACCCTCGAGAATGTAAATCCATCGCCAAGCACTCAGACCTGACACACCATCCATGTATGAGATTCCATACGCAAGCAGCGCAGAACACATTCCAGATATAGCACTCCAGCAGAAAAAGTATGCAATCACACGTCCCATCTCATCAGGACGGTACCAGGCCTGGAATTGTGCTAATAATCCCGGAAACATACCGGCCTCAAACATACCCAGCAAAAACCTCATTGCGTAAAGGTCATGTCGATTGCGCGCCGCTGCGTGGCACGCAGTAATGACACCCCATGTCAAGAAGATACGGGCTTGCCAGTTGTGGGGGCTAACTTCTTGAGAAGGAGGTTTGACGGCGCTTCGAAGAGGATGTACGCGATGCCGTAGATTGAGCTGACCCAATTGTATTGGTTTGATGTCATACCGAGCTCGATCATGATGTTGGAGGGCTGGCCGACTTGCAAAACGCGAACATTGGTTGCGTTGTTTTGATCAATCTGCGAAGTCGGATAAGCGATATCGATTACAGGGTATAAATGTGTGGAATCACTCACTTGTTTGATCAAGTACATGATTCCGGCGAGAAAGACAAAGCGCATGTCAACTTTACGCATGATGCGTTTCTCGTCGTCTGCTGTGAAAGTAGAGAGGAATACTGCTTTGGCTTCTGGATCATCTCTCAGGTGCACAACATCTCCGCGCGCTACGATGCCGCTGGATTTTTGCCGTTCTTGGGCAGCGATATCGCGGTTGATGGTTGCTTCTGGCGCGGCCGTTGACACTTGAGGGATCTTGAAGTCTGACATACTTCCGACTTGGGTAAAGCTACCTCAGATGTCAAACGAGGCATGGAATGTTACGATCACGCTTTATAGTCCCTGTTTCTATTATCATTCTTTCGGATGATCTACTCCAATGTTCCAAGCCAAGTTCATTATTAGTGGAGTAATAGCCGATGGCGCAATGACGACTCTCTAGCCTGCATTGCAAATGTCAATCCATCCTCAATGCTCAACATTATTGAACGCGAAACCGGAAAGGAAATGCGTTCAGTAAGGTGGGGTATGCCATTGTCCATACTCCATGCCCGTAGTGATGAGATTGCGCAATTCTAGACGAGCTGGCGACATCGCAACGTTGGAGAACGTCAAACGGGTACTTTTCCGACAGTGCGTGACTCAGAAGTGCTTTTGGTACTGTCGAGTGAATGCTATAGGTGGTCACAGTGGTGGGTCCGTAGGATCGATCTGGAGTTGGAGGCTGTTAATTCGCAACTTGCACTTTGCATGGTGTCACGTACGGCGTGGGGCACAATGGTCAGACCGAACACGTTCCTTAAGCATATAAGCGAAGACCAACGGTAGTCTGCTGAACTCGTACATTTCTCTCAACTGTTTTCAATATGGCTCCAGCATCTCAAGAGGCCAGTGACACCTCAAGGCCTAAGAAAAAGCTCCTTCTCAATGCCTTCGACATGTTCACTCCTAGTCACTTGGCTTTTGGCCAATGGGCAAACCCCGTGATCGAAGCAAGGACAAGCGACGGGATCTTACTTACTGGACCGACTTAGCGAAGATCTTAGAGAAAGGAAGCTTTGTGGGATACTTTCTCGCAGATACATTTGGTCCGTATGATGTTTACAAAGGCGGTACTGAGCCTACATTCCGAACTGGGGCGCAGTGGCCTATGGCAGATCCAATCATTGTATGTACCTTTTTGCAGACTGAGGTTGATATTTCCTGGGCTGATGCATTGGTAGCCGATATCAGCCATGGCGAGCGTGACAAAACATCTCAACTTCGCAGTCACAACTTCAACATCGTACGAGCAACCGTATGTTGTAGCAAAGAGGTTTGCGACTCTGGATCACTTGACTGGGGGCGATTCGGCTGGAACATTGTGACAAGCTGGAAACCGGCTGCTTCGAAAGCTGTAAGTCATGTTGGTGCCGTTGTATCATGACTAGTTGCTGACTGGGTTCAAGGTTGGTCTGCCCTATGTTGAGCATGACAAACGATATGAAAACGCTGATGAGTACCTTCGTATTCTCTACAAGTAAGTACAATGTCTATGTGAACGAGGAGGGGAACTGACTGTAATCAGACTCTGGGAGGGATCCTGGGCAGATGATGCACTTGTCGAAGACTCTGAATCCAAAATTTACACTGACCCATCCAAGATTCGCACCATCAAACATGAGGGTAAATGGACTGTCGATGCGCCCTTCATCGTAGATCCGTCACCACAACGAACACCTGTTCTCTTCCAAGCTGGGACTTCACCTGCTGGTATGAAGTTTGGGTCGACCCACGCAGAAGCTATCTTCGTGTCTGGGCTGTCACCACATGTTGTAGCGCCTCGCGTGAAGGCCATTCGAGAGCAAGCAGCCGCAGCCGGGCGAGACCCTCAATCCATCAAAGTCTTCGCCATGATCACACCAATCATTGGGAAAGACGAGGAAGATGCCGAGAGAAAGCACCACGAGGCTCTCCAGTATGCGTCCGAGGAAGGTGGTCTGGCGCAGTGGTGCGCGTCCAGCGGTGTTGATGTGTCAAAGTTCGATCCCGACCATCTTCTCACCGAAGAAGACTTGCCGCGGGAGCAATGGCAGCGATTGGCTCAGAGCATTGTATACAACCTGCAATACACAGGGTCCGACATCCCCCTCTGACAATTCGCAATCTCGGAAAACTGGTCGCGATAGGTGGTTCTGGAGCGATGCCCAAAGGCTCGCCAGCCCAAGTCGCCGACATCTTCGAGCAGTGGGTCGACATTGCTGATGTCGATGGATTCAATATCGCGTATGTCGTCTCGCCTGGCAGCTTCCAAGATGTCTCCGAGTTGCTTGCCCCAGAGCTTAGGCGGAGGGGACTGCTGGATGAGCCGATTCACTTGGACGCCCCTGCATTGACGTATCGTGAACGAATATACGGCAAGGGGCAAAAGGCTCTCAGAAGCGATCATGTGGGGTTCAAGTATAAGTATGATACGTACGAGCAGACAGTTGCTGACGAGCTTGCACTGAAATCGACCGTATCGTCGTGAGTAACAGTGCAAAAGAGCTGGTCCTTGCTAGATGGTGGAATACAAACACCTCAAATTAGAATCCATCAAGTTTCAGAGCTAGCTTTAGAAATCACCGAGGCTTATGGATGTTCTTGATAATTTTATCAAGTAGGTCATTTGGTCCGACAAGTGAGCCTGAGAAAAATGATGATGTTGCAATGTGCAAATCTGCTGAGCATGACCTCAAAATGTCAAGGCCCGAATTCCAATAAGCCCCCTTACACACCAGGCATTGAACGCACATGATGAAAGCAGACCGCTAGAAAAAATGCCATCCAGTGAAAGCTGCCTGTTTTATCGATTGAGCTTAGCAGAATTTTTGCGCTTTTGTCCACCGATCCAAGGCCGTCATGATGCACCGACACAATATCGCAATGACCCTGGCGGCCAAGAGCGACCGAAGCTCGACCATTCTACATCACCAACAGAGCCAGGAGTATCCATGAGCTCATACAAAAATACAAATCAACGCACGAATGGGTTGGTCTCGCATTTGGAGACAATGACGCGCAGCGGGGGTTTTTGAAAGGGAGCTCACTAGACGATGCAGTCGCCTAATTTTGGGTTCCTTATTTCCTTGAGCTGCAGGTGTGCAAAGACAGAGTAGAATCAGCTGGTTTTGTTTGAGCGCCTTTATCTTGAAGAAACGGACTCCTTGAGTCTTGATATTTTTGGGTAAGTGAGTGCATCGAAACTCGCGACAGCATATATATCCCACGCGGCTTTCCGCACCACTAGCCCAGTTTCTGCTCGAACCTTTTATGGCAAAAAGCAGTGTTCTTGTGTTGATGCGAGGTATAAACAAGAACCCTCGGCATTTTTTTGAACGGTGTTTTAGATGTGAGACGGAGGCTCGCCAAACGGAATCTTGAAACGGCTGAGTGCTGTCAAATGCCGAGGTAGCCTTGCCACGATATTGACTCCACAGAATAGCATTTCGTCATGAGAAAGCTTATATCCGCCATTTTTGGAGACCTTGATCGACGAATATGTTGCTACGCGACAAGAAGCAGCAGACTTGTCCATTAGCATGCTCTCTTTGGGGGTTTGTTTCGATTCCATCCGAAGAGAGGCTTCTCATCGTGCACGAAACTTTTGAGACTGCTGTCCTCTTGTCAACTTCATTTACAAACACTGACAGGTCCGACACTTCCGTTTCAACCAATAGGAGCTGCTACAGGCGACAGTGCTCCGAGGCGTGAGAGTCAGACTTGTGGCAATTCGGACACATTGACCATGCGTACCTTGGGGTACATTACACAACACTGCCAGAGACTGGCGTTGGCATAGCATGATCTGACATGTACTTCTTTTGTTGCAGGATTAATGTGAGCGGTTGTATAAATAGCCCATGCCCACATCTACTCGAGGCGAACCTTGAGCTTACTCCAGGGTTAAAAATTAGGATGCCAAAGCAACCAAGCCAAATGTCATGCCCAATGCGCCGATTTTGCATGAACAAAGTTTCATGATGCCTCGAAACAACCAATGACAAGCTCGAACTCTCGAAGAATTCCTCGGTACCTGACTTCGATCACGTCGGCATTCTTCAGATTTATTAGTTCTCCAAATGAAAATGTACTCTCTTCTGCTCAGCATTGTCTTGGATACGCTTTTGCTTTTAATCTGACCATGCCGTAAGCGGACTTGGCTATGAGTGCACTACGAGTAGATTGAAAACATAAAAAGACTTCAATTGCTAACATGTATTCAATCTCAGCAGTAGCTCACTTTTCCTTCCTCTTCACTGGTACATAGGGAAGAGCTCTTCTCTTTCGATTCTTCAGTCATTCGCTCAACTCTTTCGAGACACGCAACTTTCAATCACACTTACCAGATCCTTAACTTGATTCATCATGTACATCCCATCCTCAATCCTTTTCGTCTCTTTTGCCGGTCTCGCTGCCACTGGTCCAATCAAAGTCCGTCAGTTCGGTCTTGGTGGCACGGGAAGCACCTCCAACGAGTTCTCTGAAGGCGGATGCAAAGATGTTTTGTTTGCCTGGGCCCGCGGATCCACTGAGATTGGAAATATGGTACGCAACCACTCCATCCAGGCAAATGCAAGAGACTGAATTGAACAGGGTACTGTCGTTGGTCCCCCAACCTCGAAAGGACTGAAGAAAGCGTTCGGCGCCGACGCCGTTGCAACCGAGGGCATCAGCTACGCTGCCACAATCGGCACAAACGCACTTCCTGGCGGTACGGATAAAGCCTCCAAGAAGGTCATGCAAGACATGCTCAACTCCATGGCGCAGAAGTGTCCAGACTCGGTCATTGTAGCTGGTGGCTACTCGCAGGGCGCTGCCGTCAACCACCGTGCCATCGAGGAGCTCGACGCTAGTGTGAAAGACCAAATCGCCGGTGTTATCCTCTACGGCGACACACAGAAGCAGCAGGACAGAAACCAGATTCCCAACTTCCCTGCCGACAAGGTCAAGATCATCTGCCAGCCTGGGGATGCTGTCTGCCAAGGCGCTCTGGTCGTTCTTCCTGCTCACTTGACGTATGGTTCGCGCGCGGACGAGGGTGTCAAATTCTTGGTTCAGCAGGTTAATGGTGCGCAGGCGAAGATCAAGGCTAAAAATGCAAGGCGCGCGGCAGAGAGAAGGGCTGTCGGCTTGGCTGCTAACGTCAAGAAGGTCGCTGTCGCTCTCGTTGCTTGAATGTTGAGAACTTGCTGGTGGACTACGACGGCGTGTCTTCGGAGCAGGTGCAATGTGCAGGCCATGTTCTCAGCCTGTCTCACTTGTGCAGGGTGCTGTAGTGTTTATTCCTATTTACTTGTGAATTATTCTACATTTCAACTTGAGCGAATTCCTCAAACTGCAGTGCCCTTTATTAATAGTTGTTCAAATATCAGGGCTAAACGGTACGGCCCCATTGAAAGCACTGTTGGCGTCGTGGTAACACGATGTATTAGGCAGTAGCTGAAATTTGCCAATTACCTCCAAACGTCAGGGATCAGATGGGGAGATAGCAGCTATTTCATCTGAGACCGCCTGCAACATAAGAGACTGCCTCGTTCGTTCGGGGCATCGTGATAGCGTCACTGCTCGAATCAAGACTTCCACCTGAAGACTAGCCATTTACCGTGTAGGTGTACGAGCTGTAGCAAGGACGGGAAATGGGATAGTACCTCGGTGCGCACGCAAACTCCTGGATAGAATGACTGGAAAGCCAAGCACTGTAGATATCAGTGTGTGGGGGCAATTGTCAGGCGGTGCCAGCACTGCTTGCCAGGAGTGAGGGTGAAGCTTGGGCGCCTCCGAGAACGTGAGTTGCTGCCTGCTGTCTGGGTGGGGCGGCAAAACATCGGATTGCGCGCAGGCTGCAACCGGCCCGTGCCAAGTCACATGACACTAGCGTGCCAAGGCCTGCAGCACGTTTAAATATTGTACAGCTTTCGCCAGAGAACTGGTTTCTCTTTTCCCCCATCTGAGTGCAAGGGCTTTACGCTTACCAGTGAAGATTCGTCTGAGGTAGCGTTTTTGCTAGTTGAAAACTACAACTATGACCGCTCCAGTTGGTCTTCGGATCGGCTGGGAATTTTTGTATCCCATCTACTGCTGTCAGTTGCTTTTCATTGATTTCTGTGGCTTGCCGCGAGATCAAGGAAGAACGAACTTACTGCAACTGCATGTACCCGGCGACGTCGCCATTGGACAGGCAACATCAATCGAAGCAACGACGACGATGACGATGATGGAACCTACTTCGATTCGCGCTCTCCACCTCGCGGGCTGAGTGAGCGAAACCGATGCACAGCACCTCACGCGCCGCCGATCCTGCTCTTCGTCTTGGACACGTCTCGTCGGGAGCCCGCTCCACATCGCCGCCTGCCTGCACTTGACGAAGAATAACAAGAACAAGCAGAAAGTGTCGTCGCAAGCCTACATGCTTGATAGCAACGACCGCACCCACGATGACGTCCACCATGTGTCCAGCTTGGCTCAAACCTGTACGCGATTTCGAGCTACATGGCACTTGCTGCGTCGGTGATACAAGCACGGATTCAGGTCGAAGGTAGCACATGAGCAGAAGGCCTGTCTATAAACTTGGAGAGACTTTGCCAAATCCTGTGTTATACAAACGTGGGCCGGCGAAAAGAATGCCAAGACAGTGAACGCGCTCTGCTCCCGGGCTATAATCTGTGCATGCGGCGTCGCGCGCATTGCGTCTGCTCTGGCACTGGTACATGGTTGGGAACCACTACGAGGAGCGGTGGTTACGCTGAAGAGCACGCCTAGGGGGTACATACCGACCATGTTGAAGCGGTGCGCATCAAGTTGGCGAAGCACTGCGCCGGCACAACATGTATCCGGGGCTCTGCGCCTAGTATCTTGCACAGGCGGGAAGCCTGATCTTCGCCCAGGGCGAGATTCTGTAATCGAACGACTACATATGTAAGGAGGGAGGGGAGGGGACGGCATGTGGGATCCGAAGGCCGAGTTGGCAGAGCCATGTGTCGCAGAGATCGCTTGGACTCATAACGATCCTGGTGGCTGGTCCCTCTCGATTGTGTTTGTATCTCCCTTGCAACTGTTCACCAAATCCTTGTTGGCCACTTCCAATCTCGGGCAACAGCCCTCTACGCATGCACACGCCACACTGTCCCACACATCTTGATTCTTGAGAGACAGCATGAACACGATATTGACACGACAACGAGCGGCTGTCACGGCTTGGACTCGAAATCCTGCTGATTGTGCGTGCCCGGAAGGATCAACAAAATCATACGATGCGGGAACCATTGGCCCGGCCCACAGCAGCGCTTGATTCCTAGGAGATCATCAAGGATTGCTGTAGCTCCCCATTGGCTCGGGGGGTGGCTCTAGACCCATGTTGACTACGTGATAGTAATATGCACGTGCATTACTGAACGCAAGGCTCGAGCAGTCGCAAGAGCTGAAGTACAGGGTAATCCTGACATGGCTATACCAAACTTACCAAGCCCTTGGAGTGATTTCCTATCACATCATCATCTGTCATCCTGCTGATCTTGCTGCACAGCATTCACAGTATGCAAAGCCGTGCTCGGAAGGCCACCAGATGGCAGATCTAGGGATGTAGGGGCGTGAGGTGAGTGCATCGACAAGCTTCCAGCCCGTGAGACAAATTGTGCTTCGAGTACCAAGTCGTACGGTCATATAGAAACGCTCATGCTGGTGGACTTAGTAAAGCTGACGTGCTGGGAGTGGCTTTGTGCAAGGGGCTGCAAAATGTTGCTCCAGTGACATACGGGAGCAATACGCGCGATATTTGAACCGTCACGATTCCTTTTGGTGCGACTAAGTTTCCTTCACAGTAGGCACGCTTTGCCTCCGCTTCTACCATGCTTCTACCGTAACCCTAACGCGGATCCAAAGGTCCCAGCTTGTCAGAGCATGCAAGAAATACTGTCAGAGCAAGCGTGAATTGAAGGTTTGTTTCTAAGAATGGTGCGAAGCTTTTGAGTGTCGGAAGGCGCCAAACTTCCCACATCTATATTAGCTGTGTTAAGCCAGACTGGAGAAGCAGCAGGTTACCCGAAACTCCAGGGCCCTGATACGCGATTGGCATGAGAAGTATCGGTTTGATGTATAGCTTCGCCGATATACGATGGCGGTGTTACCGCTGCAGTAGCCTTCGACAACTGCAGGTATCGTCCCTGCGAGGGCGCCTGCTTGCTTGCGACAGCTGCAGGAGACTCGGAAGAACTCAGACGCTAAAAGATGGATTGAAGCTGGCAGTCCATAGGGGAGCGTTTCAAAGTCGAGCGATACGTTCGAAGCCCACTTTTGGATCAGGTAGCTTTGGGCACGGTCACTCTCGGCTATGATCTGCGTCAGGGGCACTACCACAGCCTAGTCGCAATACCATGACGAACGAACTCTCCTGTCCACGGCTACCGTTTGATAACCCTAGGGTACCACTACACCAAATGCCTCAGCCTACCTTGGCTCAAATACGGCTGTCAATATCGCGGGTGGCGATGCGATGGCAAGAGACAGCAGACATTTGTTGGTATGTAGCTACGTGCCATGTTCGACTGGTCCCTGTCAAAATCTGCACCTAGGCCGATGACACGCGACATGCTACGCTACAGTCCTGAATCACTACCTCAGCCAAGTTCAGGACCCAAAGACTAGCCTTACCAGGCCGCCGCAGTGGCTGCCACGCCTCTTCCGCCTAAGGCCATAGTCGAGACATTATACCCCCTCGGTCCCTGCCGCTACCCACAACTCATTGCCATTTTCGGCTCACCTCGAATCACGGTAGTGTAGCGGCATGGATCCTTTCCTGATCCTGCATACATTCTGCGACTACTGTCACGCACATGACGGTAGTTCGGCGAGTTCGCTGCAGGAACGTGGTTTGGGTGGATATGCTTTGACCCTAGCCACCTCCGCAGTCTAAGCCTCCTGAGGACACACTATCTGGAAACCGTATATGCCCGCAGGTTAACTCTGAGGGTACTGTCATCTCACCAATCGAGGCAGTGTCAACTTGACGATTCGTGCAGCAAGCTTGCATCTGCGTTTCCACTCGCGCAACCATCTGACATGGCCGACCAGTTCCTTCCTAGGTTCGTCCTAGTCCGCCGTCTACCTGAGCTCGCCCTGCATCTACACCCCCTCCACCCCAGGCATACCTTCAACCGCCTCGATAATACTACCATGGATTGAGGAGGGCTGACATGCTGGAGGTTGGCTGTACTTGTTCTTTCTAATCTTTCTAATACGTCGCGTGCGATTACTCCACCCCATCTCCAACCGCAATGCTCGACAACGCTTCACCTGCTGGCATCCGGGTGAACACAATCGTCCTTGCGATTACGCTCGTTGCTGGAACCGTTGTTTTTCTACGATTATTCACAAGGCTGGTGTTGACAAAGGGGGCGGGCTTTGAAGATGTCTGCATTGCTTTTGCAATGGTATGTTGCACTTCACCTGTCTCTTACGACTTCGACTAATCATTGAAGCTCTTGTCGGTTGCCCTCGCGGTGGTTACCTCGGAGCAGGTAATGCACGGTCTTGGAAAGCATCTTATTGATCTTTCGGCTGGAGATGTTACCGTGGCTTTGCAGGTAAGCATCCCATGCCCAACTGAGCTTCTGATCACCGCTCACACTGCAAACACAGATGTTCTGGGCTAGTCTCTGGATTTACAACCTCGCCCTTACTACGACCAAGGTGTCCATCCTTGTTCAGTATATTCGAATCTTTCCACCACGCCATTTTCGCTGCGCTTGCTATGCTCTGCTGTGCATCGTTACTGCATGTGGCGCCTGGGGCATCCTTGGTAATGTCTTTCTGTGCTACCCCATCAACCTCTTCTGGGACAGATCCATCAAGGACGGGCAATGTATGAACGAGTATATTACCTGGTTCAGCACGGCGGGTCTGAACATCGCGCAAGATTTGATCATTCTATTTCTTCCGATCCGAGTTATTCAGAGCCTGCAAATCAGCAGAAGCCAAAAGAAGGGACTGATTACCATGTTCGCTCTTGGTGCCAGGTAAGAGGTACTCCCAAACGTCGATGTTCAGAGCTTCATCGCTAACCACAAGTACAGTGTCATTGTAGTATCGACCGTTCGTCTTTACTCGTTGGACAACCTCGCAAATTCGAGCGATGAGACTTTCGATAACTCTGACCAAGCCATTTTGTCCGCCGTTGAAGTGAACGTTGGCATCATCTGCGCCTGTCTCCCAGCCATGCGCCCTTTGCTTGCCGTAATGATGCCCAAGTACTTTTCCTCAGCACCCGCATATACGATCATGCCAGCCAACGACGTCGAGCGGTTCAAGGATGTGCGCGCACCATCTATCAGTACTCGAGTGAACACACCGGCCCATTCCATACGACGCAACCACTCGCAGGCCGACAGCAACAACCTGTCGGTTGACACGCGCCCTCACACATCCGGACAGGCGAGCCAGTGCACTCCATCGCGAAACGCAAGCATAGCGCACTCGCGCAGTGGATCGATACTCTCGGTAACCATACCGGGCCGCACTGCCACAGTGCCCTTCCATGGCTCAGCGCTGAACCCGCTCCGCATGTCGCCCGTAACGCCGTTCGCGCCGCCCATGTCGCTCCGCCTCGACCGGCTGTCGGAAGACTACACAACCAAACCGGCACCAGGGGCGTACAGTCGGCAACCCAGCGAAAGTAGCATCAACCTGAAGCGGCTGCCCTCGTCAAAACAGCGGCCGCGGACCCCCGGGAGCACCAAGCCGCTGCCTCTGACGCCGTTTCCCGTGGGCAGCGGCGACTGGACGCGCATCACGGCGATCCCCAGACCGGCCGAGGACGCATGACTATTGAGCATCTACTCCAAGTACGGATACGTGTGGTCGCCCAAGTCTGCGCGGTCGTCGGGTCATGCTGCAGGCACGGTCAAGGGCACATGCTAGGCACGCTTGTGCTGTGGTTGTGCATGCACATGGACTGGAAGTACTTGGTAGTTCTGACAGAACATTGTCGCACACCGCAGAGTCGACCCAAAGTTCAGCCGTCTTGCCGTGATCGGCTTCATCGACTGCAAAGAGACACATAGCCTCTTTCTTACCAGCAGTCCAGCCCAGCGCCAGCACCAGCGCCCACACAGGAGTATATGGAGCACATGATGCGTAGACGTAGTAGACGGACGCAGCAACGATACCTGGTAGTGTATGATTTCACGTTCTCATCCCAGCGTTGGCGGTGCTGGGGTTTCTTCACTTGTGCCATGCTCGGCGTACGGTCGTGTTTCGATTTGTTTTATTTTGTTTCGGGCTGGATAATAGTTCGGCAAAGAGAGAGAGAGAGAGAGAGAGAGAGAGGGAGAGAGAGAAGGGGGAGTGGTAATGCATAGCAGAAGAGTGTACATTCGATAAGCCTGTTGAATGAATGCCTGAATATTATCATCTGACTAGTATGCATGCATGGACGGAGAGAGTCGTTGAACGAGGGAAACTTCGTGTCGCGTTCATGAAGGGAGATCACGACAACGACAGCGACAGCAGCGGCGAGGATATGGTATGATATGACAGGACATGATGGTGAAACAATGCGCCAAACGCCATAACGGAGTGTAATGAGGCTATGCCAGGACTGTGATGACGCTAATAGGGACGAGCTCATCGGAACTTGCTCCAGATGACGGCGATGATCAGCAGCACCAGCACGGTGATGATGGCGATGGTGATGATGCGGTTCGTGGCCATGCTGGCAGGGGGTTAGCGCGATCTATCCAAAGGGCGGCCAGCTGGTATGTGGCATCGACACGCTGAGATACAGTGGGAGTGCAGTACAGCGCAGAACAGCAAGTGCAGAGCAGTGTGCAGACCAATACAGTGCAGACAATACAGTGCAGACCAATACAGTGCAGACCAATACAGTGCAGACCAATACAGTGCAGACCAATACAGGAGGCTTACCGTCTCGCCATGCCGCGCAGGGTCTTGATGCTACGGTCCGTGTAGCTCTCCGACTCGAGCAGGCGCTCGCGTGTGTGCTCGATGGTCTCGCGCTGACGGTGCAGGTCGCTCAGGGTGCCGGCGCCAATCTGCTCTGTCTCGAGGGCGATGCGCTGCGACTCGCGCAGGCGGCCCGAGGAGCGGTTCAGGCGGTCGGTGCCGCTGAGCAGCTGCTGGCGCTGCTCGAGCTGGGCATCGCCAGCCTCGGGGTCGTCGGTGTAGCGGGCGCCAAACAGCTTGGCCTTGTCGTTTGTGTACTGCTGCAGCTTGCGCTTGGTGGCGTCCAGGTCCGTCTCCAAGTTGCGGAACTTGGCGTTGTACTTGCCCTTGAGGGTGAGGGGGATGTTGCTCTTCTCGAGGCGCATCTGGCCAAGCTGCCCGCGGCATGTTAGCACGGCTGGGGAGGGGGCGTGTCTGCGTGGCCGCGCGACTGCGCCGTGTGCGTCATGGTGGTGGTGGTTTGCGACGCCAGGCGCCCACGTACCAGCTCGTCGGCCTCCTCCACCGCCCGCTCGGCCCTGCTGATGGCCGCTTTGCGCGGCTCGCCCGTTGTCTCCTTGATCTGCTCCAGTTGCTGCGACAGGTCTGCCTGCACAAGCTTCAGCTCTGCCTCGTACCCGCCGAAGCGCTCGGTGCCGACTTCTGCGTCGACGAGACTGGACATGGTGCCTGTTTGGCTCGGCTCGGCGCGATTCGGCGATGGGGTGTGCTTTGCGGTGCGTGTGCGATGAAGGAGCCGTGTGCAGCGTGGGCAATCGAGGCGCTGTTGTTGCTCGCTGTCAAGGTCGCAGCATTGCGCACCGCCAAGGCATCACGTGTAGTGCTCCCCGTCCATAGACGTCTCCCAGCTCACTCTCGCCTTTGCTCTGTCATCTGAACATGATCCTGCGCCACCGCTCGTGACATGGCCCGTCACCTGTGTCGCTGCTGCTCGGCGTGATGCGACTTGCCATCCAAGCCCACACCACCACCGCAACGGCTGCCTAACCTCGACCGCCTCACAACCGCACTGCATGCACAAACTGCGCCCTGCTGCATGCGACCAGACGCCCATGTGTCGTGGGAACAGCGGAATTGAATGGCCCCAGAACCCTTGCCTCCCCAGCTACCTCGCATGTCATGTACATGGAATGTCCAGCTGCGGCTACTACTGCTGTCGCGCCCTACGTGGTGCATCCTGCTGCAACACCTGCCCCGCAGAGCTGCGTCTATAAATCCCCTTGGGTGTCTTGCCATGGCAAAGCGTTCCAGCGTCTCCAAAGCCCACCTTTACCACAGCGCCAAACGTGTTGAATCCGGCCTTATTCTAGCTGAAACCGAATTCGCTTGCGAGTCGATGACATCAACACTCTCATTCCTCACAGCCATGCTTTCCCTCCCAATCTCGCAGGCCCTCTGCCACCGCCCTGCACGCATCCCCTAGCTCGCCTGTAGATTCGCCACTCGGGTCATTGCGACTCGACTCGACCAGCACGGCAAGACATGGAACAAAAACGTATAGCAATCGTCGGCAGTGGCATCTCTGGCATTAGCGCATTATGGACGCTACGCGACGCTGGCTACCATGTCCATCTCTTCGAAGCAGCAGATCGACTAGGCGGTCACACAAACACCGTGAACTGGAAACACGGCGGACTCGAGACACCTGTAGACACCGGCTTCATTGTTCTCAACACCGCTACATACCGTACGCATGTGCGATAACCACTCGACAAGCATCGTGACTGACCTCGTGCAGCGAATTTCATCCAATTTTTAAAGGCTGTAAATGTCATGACGGACACCTCAGAAATGACCTTTGGAGTATCACGAGATGCCGGCGCATTTGAGTGGTCAGGTACCTCACTGGGCGCCCTGTTCGCACAATCCTCCAACATCTTCAACCTCTCCTTCTGGCGCATGATCTTTGATATTGTTCGCTTCAATCAGTTCGCTCTAGACCTGCTCTCGATACCTCCGGGGTCGGCTGCTGCCAAAGAAGCGAATGAGGAGAGTATCGGCCAGTACCTGGAAAAGCATGGCTATTCAGACGCCTTCCGAGACGACTACCTGATTCCAATGACAGCCTGTGTATGGAGTACGGGAGCGGACAAGTGCGCGCTGGAGTTTCCTGCTCTGACCCTGGTGCGATTCATGTGGAACCACCATCTATTAACCACTGTGAGCGAGCGGCCCCCGTGGTTGACAGTACACCGCGGAGCCAAGAACTACATTGACGCCGTCATGAGAGAATGCAAAGACGTGCACGTGCATCTCAGCACACCAGTCGAATCTGTACAACGAAAAGATGGACGCATCCGCCTAGGCCTAGGCGGTAAGGCCGCCGACGACGAGGAAATGTTTGACTCGGTCATCCTTGCATGTCACGGCGACCAAGCGCGCTCCCTTCTCGGATCCTCTGCCACGCTCGAAGAGAGCGACATTCTCGACGCCTTCCAAACAACGCCCAACACTGCATACCTCCACTCCGACCTCAGCCTGATGCCCAAACGTCGCGCTGCCTGGTCAGCATGGAACTACCTCACCACAAGCTCACCCACGCCTTCGGCTTCCAACCCTTCTGGGACCCTCCAGACCGTGAGCTTGACGTACAACATGAACATTCTCCAGCACATATCTGTCTCGAAATTCGACAACGTCCTCGTCACGCTCAACCCCGAAACACCGCCCGATCCATCTTTGACGCAAGCGCAGTTCGAGTACCAACATCCGCTATACAATGCACGCATGATCGCCGCGCAGGAAGAGTTGCATCGCATCCAAGGCAAGAATGGAGTGTGGTACGCAGGAGCCTGGACGGGCTATGGGTTTCACGAAGATGGATTTAGCAGTGGAATGAGAGTTGGTTTGCAGTTGGGTGGCAGTGTGCCGTGGGAGGTGCAAGACGCAAAGTTCAGTCGGGGGTAAAGCCCGAGTTGAATTGGAAGGACTGGGCTGTGCGGACAGTAGTTGTTGTGATGCAGTTGTGGATCACGGCGTTAGAGAGCATCGTGGGGATCAAGAGGCAGAGCACGAACAGGAATAGGGGTGGTTTGGTGAATGGGAAGGCAAAAGCTATATAGAGACATATCGTTGGTAGCAATAGACGCTAGTGTCAGAATCAAGGCACAGCATAACAACCTTGAAAATCGTCCCGTTCATGACCAGCCTTCACAACAGCATCGTCCGGAGTCTTTGGCATCATGTTCGGCAGCTGGTCCGTGCGAGTTTCCGAGTGCACACTGTCTGTCACGGAGAAGGCACTAACGCCGACCTCGGCATCTTCTTAGCTCGAGCCATAGCTGAACAAGCTTTGTCAACCTCCTGCAAGCAACGATGACATCAGCAATGTCGAGGGGTAGATCTCAGCAGTGCGGTTGTCTCAAGGCCCAGGCGTGGTCACTTCGCCTTCTCGCTATCCAATAGTGGGCGTGCAAGACATGACGCTAATGCAGACGCAACTTGGACCCTAATGCTGTTCTCTAAGTAGCTTTGCGGGGAAATCAACTGGAACTCTCTTAGACCAACTCGCCTACCTCGGCGTGCCTGAACATGTCATGTCATACGCATTCGATAAGTCGCAGCTGTATGTATTCCGCTGATAGCACGGCGTCACCCACAGTTACTCTGTCATTCTGAAAATCAGTCACATCCCCTGGGGAAATCGAGTTGCAGCAATACGCCCAGCATGGCCTCGACAGCAATCTCTGGGTTCACCAAGCTCGCCAGTGAGCCTCTGTTTACCGGCGGGCTCTTGTATCTCCTCACTCGCGGCCCACCGCACCTGCGCGCTCGCCTGCTGGCGCCGTTCCAATCCACACTCCCCGTTTTCCAACACACCGAAAGGCGTCGCCAGAGTAACGACCCTCATAACGCTCCTCAAGATCCTGACCACGGCCGGCGTGCTGCGCCGCGTAAACCAAGCACTCAATTGCCTGGCATGGAACAACTGGTCCCTGGGCCGCAGCGGCGCGGACTGGGCGTTTGGCCCCGCGAAGCAAGAAGTCGTACTCATTACAGGCGGGAGCAGTGGGTTTGGATATGAAATGGTTCGGTCGTTTTCCAAACACGCCTGCGTCATTGCTATTGACATATCTTCTTTTCCGGCCGAATTGGATGCTCTGCCTGATGTGCATTTCTACCAGTGCGACATTACGGATACCTCTGCGCTTGAGGCGCTATGCGGGCAGATCAAAAAGGAGCATGAGACTGTCAGCGTGCTGATCAACAACGCCGGTATTGGGATTGGCAAAACGTTGCTTGAGGTGAGTAACCCGCCACTAGTTTTTGTTCAGAGTGAAGGGACCACTTCACATGTATCGATCCATCCAGGCATCGGCGGTAATCATCGTGCTGCGCCTCAGATCAGCTTTGAACGGTGCCGCTGACAAGGACACAGACGAGCAACGCGGAGAGCCAGAAGCTGTTGCAAGTCAACCTCTTCTCGCACATGGTGCTGATTCGCGAGTTTCTACCTGGCATGCTTGCACAGAAGAAAGTACGCTTCTTCTCTCCCTATGCACCTCAACGTCAAGCTTACAATCCTAGGGCCACATTGTAAGCATCGCATCAATGGCGTCGTTCGTCGCTGCCCCCAGCCTGATCGACTACTGCATCAGCAAGATCGGCGTGCTCTACCTCACCGAAGGCATCCGCGCAGAATGCCTCTCTAAGTACCCCGGCGGCGAGTGTATATGCACGACATCCATCCACCCGTCGTGGCACCAGACCGGCATCCTCAAAGCTGCAAGCAAACAGCTGGCCGAGCAGGGCATTGTGCCCGATCCGCCGAGCAGGGTAAGCGATGTCGTGGTCGAACAGGTGCTGAAGGGACGGAGTGGCAGGCTCTGCGTCCCCAGAAACCAGGCGCGATACATGGGCATCCGGAACTGGCCACGGTGGGCGCAAGACCTGGCGTTCGGGCTGGTAATCAAGAAGAAGGCGAACAAGGGAGAAAGTGAGACGACGGCGGCGGCGGCGCTGAAGGGAGCTGCTGCTGCTGTTGCTGAGGTGTAGGCGTAGATACAGAAACAAGTGTAGCTCACAATACAAACCATTACACTGCCTCAAAAAAAAAAAAAACCCCCTACACTCCAACTCAACCCTCTATTCACCAACACAGCCTGTGTCCAAAGTCGTGTCCAAAGCAAAACATGCCGGACTAACCACGGACCTACCATCAGCCCTCAGAGCGGGGTTTCTCGACCGATTGTCAGCCGCTTTGTCAGCCGCAACGCCACCATATCAGCATTGCCATCGCACAGACGAGGCATGCCGCATGCAACGGTGGAGCGACTCGCGCTGTGGGGCCGCGTAGCTGGGGTTTTGGTATGGCGTTGTGGGTTGTGATTGGGCGGTGACGGTAAGTACGACGCGGGGTTAGACTGGGGATCAGACCGAGGATTAGACTAGATATTATGCGTTTGGGTCAGGGTGGGCAATTAGTAAGATGGATACAGAAGTTTGCTTGCGCTGTGAGCGAGGAGGGAGGAAGGAGGGAGAGAGGAAGAGTATAAATGGAAGCCTTTGGGTCTGCTTTTCCTTTCATCTCACACAGACATCCGGAGCACAATTGAATTGCAATTCTGAGAACCTCAATCCTTTCTACTCGACTTGTCACCCTTTTTTATTTATATAACCCACACACAAACCCACACACACACACAACATGGCCTTCAAAGCGTCTCTCAAACCCATAGTCATCTACGGCAAGCATGGCCCCAACCCGCCCAAAGTGCGCATGCTATGCAAGGAGCTCAACGTGCCGTACACGCTCATCGACACGGCGTTTCAAGACCTGAAGAAACCAGAATTCCTCGCCATCAACCCCAACGGGCGCATGCCCGCGATCCACGACCCCAACACGGACCTCACGCTGTGGGAGTCCGGCGCGATCCTCGAGTACCTAGTGGACAAGTACGATACGCAGCACAAGCTGAGCTTCGCGCCGGGAACAAACGACGCCCAGCTCGCCCGCCAGTGGCTCTTCTTCCAGGTCTCGGGTCAGGGCCCGTACTACGGCCAGGGCATATGGTTTACAAAGTACCACCCCGAGCAGGTGGCCTCGGCCCAGGACCGGTACTACCGCGAGATTGAGCGCGTCACTGCTGTGCTGGATACTCATCTGAGCAAGCAGGATAAGGGCGCTGATGGGCCGTGGTTGGTCGGTGGACGCTATTCATATGCCGATCTAGCGTTCGTGTCCTGGCAGTACTGTATTGAGGTTGCGTTGCCGGGTAAGCTGGATTTGACCCCGTATAAAGAGGTCAAGGGCTGGATGGAGAGATTGAGTGCCAAGAAGACGATTAAGGAGGTCCTTGATGAATTTCCCTCCATGAACTAGATTGCAGAGGCGTCGTTCCGTGGAAGGAGGTTATGCAGTTGACGGATGAATGACATGGATTCATACTTTCCACTTGACGGGTCGCAGCTTGAGTCTCATTCCATTGACAGGTTTGCTTGTGATTGTGCCACCAGCAATAACCTCCTCGTGTGCATCGGCCATCTCCATGTCAAAATGGCCCACGAATGCGGTAAGCAGCGCTCTCAGCTCAGCCCTGGCGAAGCGCTCGCCAATGCAGCTACGAGGCCCGTGGAGGAAAGTCAAGAAGGCAAAGTTGCTGTCCGCACCTCCGTTCATGGTTGCCCGGCCCGTCGCCTTGTCAATCCAGCGTTCGGGCACAAACTCCTCGGCATCTTCGCCCCACAGGGCTGGGTTGCGGTTGACGGCCCACGGGACCACAAACGTCATGGTGTCCTTAGGAACGAAGACACCAGCTATGGTCGTATTGCGAATGGAGAGGCGGGCAGTGACCGGGATAGTGGGGTAGAGGCGAAGGACTTCGTTGCACACGCCATTGAGATAGGGCATGCTTTCCAGAAGCCCGGCAACATCGAAATCAGAGTCAGAGAGAACCTGCGGGTCCGGGATGTACTCCTGGATCTCCGAGCGCAAATGTTTTTGGATGTCTGGATGCTTCGAGAGGAGGTGCGATGCCCAAGTGAAAGCCGAAGAAGTGGTTTCATGACCGGCGGCCATGAAAGTGAGGAGCTGATCCACGAGGTTCTCATCCGAGAATTTGTTGCTTCGTATCATGATGGACAGGATGTCTCTGCTTTCCTGGCTCTCTAGCTTCATCTTCGCCTTTCGATCTACCACCAAATCCGTGCATATCCTCTTGAGGTTGCCCGTCGTGACCTTGACTCTTTCGTTTAACTTCCAGGGCAACATGCCAATGAGCCGTGGCGGGACGAGGAGGTGACATACAAAGTATATCGCCTTCTCAAAGGTCGGCTCGAGTATCTCTTCGTAATTTTTGACGAGCTCGTCATCGCTGCTACGCAACGATGCGATATCGCGTCCTAGACCCGCCAGTCCGATGATGTCCAGCGTGACTTGAGTCGAGTAGTGGCCGATCTCGAGTATGTTCGAAGCGTCATCTGCTAACGAGGCCTTGATAGCGTCACAGAACTCGATTGACTTGGCCCAAAACACCGGGTACAGCTCTTTGATGTGTCGGAAATGGAACGCAGGCATAATCTGTTTGCGGTGTTGTTTGTGCTCGTCGCCCTCAGTCATGAGCAGGCCGTCACCGAGAAACTTGCGCAGAAAAGCACGCGACCATGGCGGTTTCTCGAAGTCGTAGCTCTTGTTCACAAGTACGTCCGCCAGAGCCGCAGGGCTACTCAAGATAAGCCTGTCAGTGTGGAAGAAGCCCAGTATTCGGATGATGCCATCATTGGGTGTTGATTTCATCATGTCGAGATGTGCTTGCCCCGGAGGACGCTGAAACATGATGATGCCATGTCCGATGACTGGTTTGAAGCCACTTGCCTGGGGGAGGTGTCGAAGCGGACTCAGGAAGAAAGGGTACAGGATCAGCCTGTAAATACCGTAAAGCGCAAAATTGAATATCAAAAAGATAAAGAAGAGAGAGGTAAGAGTGCTCTTCGCGATGAAATCGGGAAAGAGATAGAAAACAAAGACCGACTCCGGCAATACTGCCAGAGCGACAATCGCACACGTAATCTCCATCTTGACAACACACTCCAACACACGGCAAACGTCGCTGTTATAAGCCTAGACGTGATCCTGAGACTCCAGGATTAGCTTGCGTATGCTCCCAAGATAGTTCAGCTGTGTTCGACTCTTACAGCCTGTGACGTCGATCGCGAACGTAGCCTCGGCCAAATGAAGGTACTTAGCCGCCTGATCGAATAGAGCAGTCACTGCGCCGGCAGCTTCTCCTGGACCTGCAAAGCGCGTTTCTCGAGCAAAGATGCGATTCTGCCGGCATCCATGGATGGCATTGTCGGAATCCGAATGTGAGTAGAGACAAGTGGAGCAGTGCTGGCAGGTCTAAACTCTTCTAGGTAAGAAGCCGAGACCCGGAGAACGCACATGTCAGGCTCTCTTCCATGACGCACTTCAATTTAGACGACGTTCTAGGCAGACATCTATCAACCGCTTATGAGACCTCGCTGACAAGGAGGATTGTATGCATTAAAGCTCCGCAGGCTTTACTTCGTCCAGCCTATCTTGCGATAGGTTAGGCAGCAGCTAAAGCAAGCGCCTTTCCCATTTACTCGGTCACGCGCAAGTCGGAAGGGAAATCTCATGGCTCACGTTTGCAACCGAACTCGCATGAGCAAAGGGTACGTTATGATGTCCTTGTTACTTGACGAAATATATACAGCGAGCTCAAGTTCTTCCAATACTCAGTCACAACAAGCCCAACACCGCAACATACTGCCTAGTATCTGCAATCTTCAGAAGTAGTCTGTGACGGCCTAAACTATTAGGATGTGGGTTTGCTTTGATTCTCTATATCTCACCAAAGATCACAAGCATAATGCGTCTTTCTCTCTCCAAGCGGCCACCTAGCGCTTTTGAAGGATTTGAATCGCAACAGGAAAACTGCAAACACAGCTAATAAACCGTCTATCTTAGCGCAGGCTCTAAGTAATAAATAAACAACGAAAAATAAATGGGGGAGATATGGCTACCCTTCACCATCACTGCTTGTGCTACATTTTCCCAAGTGGCTGGTCGGGAAAAGAAAGGCACAGTATAAAGGTACATGCACCATTGAAATCAGGCGCTTATTTTGTTCTCAAGTATACAGACGAATCCATTATAGCACAGAATCATGCAGTAAACTTAGAAAACAGCCAGAAAGCGAAACAAAAACACAAAAATAATTACTCCATACACCTATCCATAAAAGACCACCTCTAACTAACTACCTAAAAGAAGTTTGATCTACACAGACAATTCGCTATCTTTATCAGCCGAATCTGAACACGACCCGTTCCCATGAGAACCACATAGCGGTGCCATATAGCCAAGTCCGCATGTCGCCACAACCATTGTCTCAGACCAGGGAGAGTCTGGATACTCATCTCCATGCACAGCAAGTCGTCGCGCGACTTGGACAGCGACAAACGAATGCCCGAGAACCTCAGCGTCCGACCACGCGAATAGCAGCACCCCAACTCCTACAGTATGCATTTACTATCCGCATCGCAGGGAGTGCAGAACACACACACACAACAGTAACGCAGCGTGCTTGCACCCGCGCAAATGAAACGCGGATGCGAGCTGGGGATGACACCGGCTTCGCGTCGAGTCTATGAACCATCATGTTGACTTGCCGGCGAGCGATTGTCTGCCTTGGGAAAGAAATACTATTTCTACGAACAAAATGACGATTCAAGAACTGCGTTTTTCCACGGCCCAGCCTCCTTTCTCTGCCGCGATGACGAGCATAGACGACACTGCTAGATGAACAGCAAGGCATGCGCTTCCCAAACGACCCACGAAACCCGGCTCGATACGTGTCAAGCTCCACCGTTCCCGTGATGACGTCGGAAACATCGAAGCTAGGTTACGCGCCATGTTTACAGGTGCCAGCGCGCGGGAGATGCCCACATGTTCACATGCTGGCCAGTAGCAGTGCATCACCTGCTAAATTCTTGTGCTGCTCAGTGAGTGGTCGCTGGGAAGCTGAGCCGGTGATGCTCGGTGCGGGTAGCGAGCGGGCTAGGCTACGGCTCCTACCGGTTGTGGATTCGGTTCATGTCGAGGGCTTGTGGTTAGTGGCAAATGGCCAAAGCTGTGAGATATAAAGAGCTAACAGTCCGGGAATCTAGATATAGATCTTTACTACCTAACGGTCGAGGTGTTGTTGTTGCACTGGTGAGTAGCATAGACATGGAGCTGGACCGACAGCATACGCAGGCGCGCTTTCATGAACGCCTCAGGATCCCTGTGTTGAGTTCGAGATCTTGAGTTCAGAAGCTGAACAGAAGAGGCATCCACACACGTCAACATAATGGCTACCCGCTTTACTGCTTTGTCGGTGGAAGGATACCCTGGCCGTATACTGATCGAACTTGTTGCAGTCCCAGATCTACTAGCGGTTTGCGAGATGTCCATACCCTGCTCCACTGTCACGAGCCATTTTACATCTCCAGCATTCCCCGGCGTGGCTTTCAGGCGCGCCGAAAAGAGCCTTTGTGCAAAAGCCGAAAATTGAGAATATTGCGAATCCTGGATCTGCTTTGTAGTTTGCGATGCCGCATGGCACTTCTCAATACGACACTATCCCTCGTCGTGAATGTGTATCAAGCTGATTTTGAGCGCGTGGTATAATCAATAATACACGCAATGTTTACGAGAGCTGCAGAACCCAGAGAGTGCACTTCCTGCCTGATTAGTCAAAAGCCAGCCCGAACGCAGCACGTCGAGGTTACGAACAACGGGAGCCCTACACCTGGGGCAGGAACTCGCACAAAGCCGTTTCAGCACAATGTGAGGCGAGCGTGCGATTCTGGGCAGAGCAGAAAACGAACTGCTAGACGCACACAGCTGTTTGTGTGTCCAGAAGAATTGCCGAGCATTTAAGCATTGCTAGCGTCAAGACACCTGTAAAAACTCGATGACAGTATTTTGGCGCCGGTCTCCACAGTTACTTTGTTCTGACAAAATGGTGTAACGTGATATTTATCGGTGTGATTCTAGCTCGATGCTGCGATTCAGCCATGGCCGTTGGTGATAGCGGACGGGTCGCCTGGTGCTGAGTAGGTGCGGAAAAAAGCGTTGTCCGTGGATATGTTAAGGAGTTAGAGTAAGCACAGAGATGGATAGAACTTTGCAGATGCTCCTCCCGAAGCTCACCATTACTCGATACGACCAGTTCACAGCTGAAGCTGCATGGCCGCTTGATCTACACACCATTTGACCATGGCACACATGATTAGCCCCCTCCCCCACCCTCCCCCACCCGGTTGAACCTTGAATCACGGCGCGCATGGCCGCACCCCGCAGAGATCAAGTCGTGTTCGCTTCGCTTGGATGTAAGCGCCGGCATTTACAGCCGGGCAGTCGAGTAGCTTAAGGGTACGCAAAGGCACGACAGGGTTTGTGCGCTTGTTCAGACGTCGGTGTGTGGTGTCTCTGCAAGGTGATGTTTCCAGGGAAAGGCGACTGATAAACCAAGGCTCATGAGATGCAGTGAAGCAGAAATGGTCACTAGTTGGTGCTCTAATGGATGGAATGCCACTCCATTGAAAGTAGAGGAGGACGAAAGATGGTCTAAGTTTAATAATCTTGATCCAACGTTGGACATGGAAAGGCAATCCTCCAATCATGGACGAGAAGCATGGCATGGAATTCTTCCTTGCTTGCCGCCATGGGATAAACGTTCCTCGAGCAGCCAACCAATGAAACTAGTCCAGAAAGTGGCACACAGTGAGCATGTACCAGGCTGTTCGACAGCTCTTGCTGTTCTCTCGCATTCGATTCGTGGTGTCGCTTGGTAGTGACTGCCTGACCGATCATTGGACGATCAAGTTCCCATGCAGTGTATTTGTGCAGATGCAGCGCTTTTTCATAAAAGTGGGAAGTTGGAGTGCTCCGAATATGCGGAGTTCGGGGCCAAGTCCATACTAACGGTTTGCGTACAGCGTAGGATTTTGCTGATTGGCTCTCGGGCAAATGAACCGAACGCGACTGGGCATATTCCACTGTGTAATGATAGTCTTACCCGAAAAGAGATTCGGGCCTAGTGCATGCGTCTGTTATACATCACCACGGCGTCGCACTCTCCATCGAAGAGCTCTGCGGTAATGCGAAGGAGTTGTGCTGGTTGTCCAGATGGATGCAAGAAAATGATAGCCTTGACAGCCATGGTGCAACGCGAGGGGCACTCGATGAATGCTCCGCAAAGTTGGAAGACGTTGGATTCCTTAAAGCGAGTGAGCACGTAGCCTCTGTTCCAAAAGTAGACGAGCGCAGGGGCCCCTGTACCGTGCCTCCCGAGGCTGACTGTTGATTGGTGCGGTGAACATCTCCCAAGGTTTTGACAGCCTTTTCGATTGTATCAGCATGTGTCCAAGAGGGCCCTGTATTCGCTGAAGAAGGTGGGCCATGGTGCCTTTTCGAACCTCAAAGCCCGCTAAAACTGGAGCCGCACGAATAGCCAGAAGAACGTCAGCAGTGCGGCCGAGCTAACCTCTCCATCTCATCGCCACCGTCATTACCGGTGCTCTGAGGCCTTCTTCACCCTCTGGGTGTGCCGTTATTCGTGGGAGAAAACTACAGCCTTGGGCGGCGGCACTCGCATGGAGACCATGTCTTCAGCTCCGTCATATCCAGCGAGATTGGCGATGACGCCACTAACCGGACAGCGTAAAATTGCAATTCCCCGATTGCAGAGGGCCGGTCCACAAGATGCGACCAAGGACAGACGCCGGGTTCCGCGCGCATGCACAGCTGTACGTTGCAGACTCCCAGAAGCAAAAGGATGCTGGCATAGTTACATATACAGTCGTCCTATCTGAGCTCGTCGCAATCATCCGATAGGCTGTAGCTAATCAGGCCCCCACGTCTAGTGTCGGACTCATAAGATCAAGTGCACCGGTGAAAGACCGCAGTGTAAGCACTGCGCGACTACGAATCGAGAATGCGTTTACATTCTACCTCGCAAAGACAGGCTGAAGATGTGAGATCGAATCCGGCCCTGTGCTCTGACCCATGCTGATCAAGCCAGTGTTACGGAACGATGCCGGCAAATGGCTGTTCTCCTGAAGGGCCTGAGATCCTGCGCAAACGCAGACGACGATGCCAGAATTGCCGACCTCTTGGAAGCCGTAAGTGTGGCATGACGAAAAAGAACTCACCGCTAACGCTGTTGCAGGTCGATGAGGAGGTATCAGAGCTCCGGAAAGTAAGAGCACCGTCAACGGCTGACATGGATACCAATGGTTCCCAAGACGGTTGCGAACTGGGTGTTTGGGGCCGTCAAGATGAGCTCGACATGGAATCCTTGGATCTTCTCGACGAGGATTTGCACATCAACGATCGAACGCGTGCAACAGGCTTTGTTGGGAGCAACTCTGAAGTTCAATGGCTGCGAACTGTTGCGCTGGCACAGTCAGAGCGGACACCGGAAGAAGCCAGTGGAGCCTTTTGGCGAAGAGGTTCGTATGCACCGGGCATTGGTAATGAACAAGTCAGTTCGTACAGCTTTTGGACCGATAGCGAGGGCGTCCAGAGTAATTTCTCCGTCGAGCCGTACCGGTTGCCATCACCGGAGATCGCAGAAAGGCTTCTGGGTTGCTACATGAGCAAGGTACACGACTCGTTCCCAATCCTACCCCGTAAGACCTTTGAGGACCAGTTCCGCAAATACTTCACGGCCTTTCAGAACGGGAACGCCCCGCACCTCAGTCCCAAGTGGCAGGCAATCCTCAATATTGTCTTCGCCATTGGTGCCAAATACTCGCACTTGTCAAAGGCTAGTTGGCGAGCAAACGAATGCGATCATATCATCTACCAAGCGAGAGCCAGAGTGTTTGGTCTAAACGAAAGTACCCTTACCAGTCATGCAGATGTTCCTCAAATACAGAGCCTTGGGCTTCTTGCATTCTATTGGTTGTCTGTAGGACAAGTCAGCCGGTAAGTCGACTCCTGGCTGGTATCAAAACTGCAAGCAGACTTTGCTGATAGTACAACAGTGCCTGGATCATCATTGGGGTAGCCCTCCGGTTTGCGTATTCGCTTGGTCTTCATGTTCGTAATGAGGATCCATCTGCCACGGCATCAAAACGAGAAACGCTGATCCGTACGTGGTGGAGTCTGTACTCGCTTGAACAAACTCTCAGCATCGTAACTGGTCGTCCGAGCATAATTGTGGAATCAAGTTGCTCTGTGCCGCTACCGATTCCAGTAACAGAAGAGCAAATCTCGGATGAGCTGGAAGCTGCGTACCGGCCACGCAATGGAAGTTCAGGTTTGATATCTATGAGCCACGGCTGGTCGAACGGTATGGTTCACACTCCCCGTACATCCGTAGGACTGGGTACCATGGAGGCGAACTCTGGATCGTACTTCATGGCCGAGGCCCAGTTATCGATCATAACTCAGAATATACTCACGTCGCTCTATTCGGCATCTGCCATGACGAGGTCTTCAGGAGAATATCAGCACGAAATGACCCAGCTGGGTCAGCGCCTCGATAGTTGGTTGCTATCCCTCCCCACGGAGTTCAACTTCCAAGATCCCGTCAACAAGACCAGCACGGTGTTTGCACGGGAACGAATGATTCTTGGTATCCAGCTTTGCGGTGCCAGGATACTGGTGGGACGACCAAGTCTCAACACACGAAAGCAAGCTTCGAGGGAGGGAAATGAGGCGAGCTTTGCGAGGCGGATGAGCAGCAGCTGTATTGAGGCGGCAAAAACCGTCGTGGACTTTCTCCCGGATGAGCCGAATGCTTACTTCATATATGACCAGGGTCCTTGGTGGTGTATCGTCCACCACCTCATGCAAGCCGTCTCCGTGTTTCTGCTTGGCCTGTCAGACCATTCATCCACGTCGCAGGACAGTGCGTCGTCGCTGATGGTTTATGCAAAGAAGGTGATTTGGTGGTTGCAGAGCATGCAGGATCCCGTGGCCGAGCGAGCTTACCAGGTTGCACTGAGCTCTTTTGAAATGGTATCGCGACGGTACGCCATCAGTGTGTCGGGGTCGTGGAGAATGGATTCTGCACAAGGAAGAGGAGTAGAACCGACGCTTGATCCCATGATGGCAGCTTATCCAGCGCAATTCATGCCGCAGGAAACCACCATGGCAACCTATGCGGCGTACGACACCATACCGATAGGCGCAACGTTTCCGGCTTACAATGGGGCGTCTGTATTCAGCGAGAATTACTACATGGCGAGATGACGGGGTTTTGGCGCACTGGGCGTAATGCTACTGGTAACGCATGTAGAATTCTTATCATCTCAAAGTCTGTGGCGGCGTCGTACTTTGCGCTGGTTGGGGCTTCTTGTCTGATACGTGGCAGAGGTAGATAACATGGGTAGAGTTAGGGTCCGCAGCGGCTGGCTTATTTGATGTCATGAGGAATTATGAAGGGCAGTCACAAACTGCGTAGGCCAGCAAGACGGTGCCGCGTCTTATATAGGTATACAAACACAGGAGGTGCTGGAAGAGGGGGCGGCGGCGGCATACATCACCTTTACGAAAAGCTGGGATCTCTCCGGTCTTTTCAGCTAGCTGAATCCCGCGACGAGTAGTGCCAATCAGCGGGCGAAGCAGACCTAAATCCAGGATACCGAGCAGGGTACTTCAGGGGTGGGTCTTCCTCTGGTGGTATACATCCCGGCTAAGCTCCGCGGTGCTGACCATGAGTCGGGATGGGACAGAGGTCCGCTTCGAACCAAAGTCCATTAAATATTCGCATCCACCTGAGCATGCAGTGCGTGAGCCATCTTGGCACATGCTGCACCACGTCCTTCTTGGCGGCTATCGCACGTACCCGGAGCCAGGGCTGGTTGTTACGAATGAGTAGTGTAGGATTGTGGAGTGGGTTGGGTGAGAAAAGATCATGCCACTGGGAAACTCTGGCTACGACGGCACTGGCATGGCTGGGCAGACTTTGGAAAGATGACAGGCCTACCAAACTTCTCACAAGCGCCTACTCTCTTGCTGCGTAATTGTCGCATAACTGGTACTTGGCAAGTAGTAATGATGGCGGCGATGAAATATGGTGCTCAAACTGGGTATCCTTGTATCGGCAACATGCCGTGCTTGAATGAGTTTACCAGGCACGGATCAGGGCATGGCGTGTCTATCCAACGTCCAGTGCTCGTGCTCATGGAGCGTGGAAAAGCGTGGGGTACAGGTAGACTGTGTTTGAGTAGTTTCGGAAAGAAAAAGAGGAGCGATGGTTCGTGCGAATCGTGGCCGAGACTGAGCGGTGAAAAGGGTGGGGTGGGGGTGATGCGTTAGCAGATATTGACTGGGAATGGTATGGAGAGATGAAAAAAAAAAATCAAAAAAACGTGTGATGAGGCGCACGATGCATCATTCGAGGAAGCCTAGAGGTGTTTATCGATATTAGTTGCACTTGCGTACAATTCTTGCCTATTCTGAATCTCTACCCACTACCAATACGTATGGGTGGTAATACAGGGCGTACTCGGCATCTCCATGGAGCTTTTCCCACCCTGGACGCCGTCAGTGCGGCCTCACTTCTTCAACCTGTCTTTCACTCCTCAGGCGACAACCACGGACGGAGCTTATGGCTTCCCCTGCCACCTTTCCTCCCAGGTGCCTGATGGCGGGGGTGTGTGCTTCTGGTGGGCCCATTCCAGTGACGGATCGGTGGCCCATTGCGTTTTACTAGACACGAAATGCAAGACCTGGCACTACCGAGGGATGGGAACAATCGCAATCTGGACAGATGTTAGTGGGCCTTGATGGTGTGATGCGGTTGCCTGGAGGTGTTCACCTGGTTGCCAAGGGCGATGGAAATCCTCGAACTGTCATGGTCCCAACCGAGATTGAACTCGCCATCCACACTCGGTTTCCACTTGCTGATGGAACAGTGCTTTGCGTGCCAGCAGGCTACTGGTACTTCGCGCTTCTCCACGTCCCAAACGGTGACGGCGTCTGGTCCAGCGGCGGCTAGCAGCGTTCCGTCTGGTGAAAATGCAATCTTGAAGGCGTGGCTGTTGTCGGTGGTGGACAGTCTGCGGAGGCAAGTAAACGGGTTATTAGCGTCCCATATGCGAACATGTCCTGATATGGAGCAGGTTGCGAGAAGTGTGGAGGGTAGGGAGGCCCCGTTGGTGAGGGTGCTGTTTGCGGTGTGAGGGCGGAAGTCGAGATCGCTGGGGTATTGATCGGGATACTGGTGGACTTGCAGGTTGATCGAGTCGTTGGGGTGGAGGATGCCGAGGTAGTATTGTTGTTCGCGCATGCCGAGCGCTGCGATGACGCCGGACGACGTGTCGTACTTGATGGACTCCCACGTGATTTGCGTGTCCAAAGTTCGTTGGGTAGTCAAGGATTCGTCATCGACATCGTAGATCTTGAACAGCTCGGTGCCACAGACGACAAAAGCGGAGTCGCTGATCCAGTAAGCGTCGTATATCTGTGTGGCGGTGAAGTCGGTCCATGCAGGGATCGAGTCACTGTCGTTTTTCCAGATCTTGATGGAGCCCTTCTCGCCGTCTGTCGATATGGACAGCAGCAGCTCCTTTGCAGGATTCCATCGGAGGGTTGTGACGAGGCCAGCGGTGGAGGATATAGTGTGCGAGCTATCTCCGACGATTTTGATCAGCTTGTCCATGGTCATCTTCTCGCCCACTTCGTTGACGCACTGCTCTCGGGCAGAGACGGTGATTTCGCCTTCGGATTGCCAACAAAGAGCTGTAATGTCGAAGCTGTGGACGGGCAAGGGCAGATGCACGGTGACGACCGAGGCGTCGCCCTGTTGGGTCGGTGTTTTGGCGACATTGTGAATCTGCAGAATGGATTTGCCGGCAGCGAGGAGGAGGGGGCGTCCGGGGCCCCCAGGAGGTGTGCTCGACGATTTTGTGGAAGTCGTTGGGTGGGGGTATGAAGGCAGTGGCTGGGGTGAGGTCTGTGACGTCGTCGGTCTGTATTAATGCGTCGGCGCCGATGCGCAATGTGGATATGGGTATGTCGATGACGGAAGCGGACTCGGCTTCCGAGGGCGCAGGCTCCGAGTCGGCTCGCACGCCGTTGATGCTGTGGAGGCTGTGGAGGCTGTGGAGGCTGTGGAGGCTGTGGAGACTGTGGAGGCTGTTGACGCTGTTGGCGCTGTTGGCGCTGTTGGCGCTGTTGGCGCTGTTGGCGGGGTGGGCGGCGGGGGTCTGGTCGAGCTCCATGGCGTCGCCATTGACGTCGGGCTCTGCGTGTTCGGGACGTGGCTCGGCAGCGAGGCCGTTGGTCTTGGGCTGCTTCTTCCTCTTGACGCCCTTTTTGGCGGCGGCTCTGGCACGACTCGGTTGGCAGCTTCGGCGGCGAGCTCGTGTGCGGGGATGCCCTTGTCGAGGGTCAGGGGCGCGCCGTTGCGCTCCGAGTAGGGGCGGCCGTGGTCGGTGCCGAAGTTGTAGTGGAGGCCGGTCTGCGACAGTCGGTCAGTGTAGCTCGGGGACATGGGAGAGGAGAGGGAGCGTGGAGCCAGGCCGGCACCTACATTGGAGGCTTGTGCGCGCAGCACGTCGAAGGCGAAGCCATCCTGGACAATGCGAATGAGGGTGCGCGGCGCGACGTTCTTAGCAAACGGGACCGTGTCGGGGTCGCGCAGCCAGCACCGCGACATGTGGTGCGCTGCGGTGCTGAAGCCTGCTTCCTGGAGGTAGCGCCAGACTGTGCACGTGTCAGCACGCAGGAGGAAAGGAAGGAGGGGAGGGGAAGGAGGGGAAGGAGGGGGAGGGGAAGGAGGGAGGGGAGAGGAAAGAGCGGCGCGCAGGGAGAGGCAAAGGCGAGAGAGACTGTGCATAGCCGTCGAGTCGTACCTAGGTAGTTAACGACATTGCTGCTGAGTGGTGCCATGGCGCATTCTGGGCCGCAGCATGCGCGCGGGGGTCGTCGATGGCCGTGGGGGCGTGTTGCCGGGCGAGTTGCCGGGCGAGTGGCTGGGCGTGGTACTGGCTGAGTTGTTGGCTTGGTCGTTGGCTTGGTCGTTGGGCGTGTCGTTGGGTGTGTCGTTGGGTGTGTCGTTGGGTGTGTCGTTGGGCGTGTCGTTGGGCGTGTCGTTGGGCGTGTCGTTGGCCGTGTCGCTTGCAGTATCAAATGGGTGGGTGTCGAGGTGTAGTGCGCGAGGTGCCGTGTCGAGGCGCATGCGCATCGAGCCCTGCCATTCGTCGCGCTAGCTACCGGGGCCGTCGCCTTACAGATCGCCGCCATCCACACAAGCCACGGCCATGGCAGCTACTGCAGCCACCAGCCACCAGCCACCAGCCACCAGCCACTAGCCACTACAGCCACCATAGCTAAACCCGGCCGGCCATGCGCCGAGCTCCACCTCGACCTCGACTGACGTACGGATTCGACCGACTTGCACTGGCGACACACGACCGACGGCGACTGGCCCGATCGAGCCCCTGTCTGACCTTCACTCACCCCACCCCACCATGGCCCGCATCAGTCTGCCGCCCATCACCCGCGCCCTCCTGGCAGCCACCGTCTTCTTCACCCTGCTCAACTTCGCCCTGCGCCCCCAGTCCAACTGGCTCGAAAAGGTCGAGAAGCCCTTGATCGGCGTCGGCAACGGCGTCCCCTACCTCACCATCGTCCCCGGCACCTCGCTCGTCTACCCCTGGGTCTTTGCCCTGGCCACCGTTGTCGAGCAGAACCTTGCCGGCCTCGTCGTCAACGGCGCCACCCTCTTCTACGGCGGCCGATACCTGGAGCGCGCATGGGGCGAGAAGGAGTTTGCCAAGTTCATCCTGTTCGTCGCCATGGTGCCCAACATTCTGAGCTTCCTGCTCTACCTGGCCGCCTATGTCATCACGTCCAAGACAGTAACGCTGTATGTACAGAGACCCCCTTTACCTACTGACCCCCACCCCTACGCCCGGCCTGCACTGCACGAGACCACACTGACCCAACACAGCCGCACCACCATCTCCGGCGGCATCGCCATCCAGGCCGGCTTCCTCGTCTCCTTCAAGCAGCTCGTCCCCGAGCACACCGTCGCCATCGCCAAAGGCCTGGTTCGCATGCGCGTCAAGCACTTCCCCGCCATCTTCCTGCTCGCCAACACAATCTCCGGTATCCTCCTCGGCACCGAGACGGCCATGTTCCTCGCCTACTTTGGCTTCATGACCGCCTGGGTCTACTTGCGCTTCTACCGCCTCAGTCCGTCTCTCTCGTCCGCTGCTACCGGCGACGCCTCCCTCATCAAGGGCGACGCCTCCGACACCTTTGCCTTTGCCCATTTCTTCCCTGAGCCCATCCAGACCCCCATGGGCCAGTTTGCAGACGGCATCTACAATGTCCTCATCTCCCTGGGCGTCTGCACCCCTTCTCCACCGAGCATATCGATGCGGGCAATGACCAGGCAAGCGCTCGTGCCGAAGGCGGCCTGCCGAGCATCATGAACCCCAACACCAGAGCGGGAAGAGGGGGCGCGACGCGTGCAGACGCCGAGAGACGCCGGGCATTGGCCTTGAAGGTGCTGGACCAACGACTGCATGCAGCCGCAGCTCGCACGCCAGCGCCTGCTGCGCCCTCCGCTTCAGACGCCTCCAATGTCTTGGGCGAGACCAATTACGAACCTGAACCATCAGATGCCCCCACCGCCTCTGCTCCGTAATGACAACGCGACCGCGACCGTGACGAAAAAAATAAAATAGACACTGCATCTTCAAATTAGCGATTCTTTGTTTGCGTGCGTCATAGAAAGTGCGAAAGATACCCTCGCGTCTGTATGTACCTTTGTACCCACTACCGTGTTCTATAAACCACAAGACCCAGCAAGGGACGCAACTATCCCCCACACAACCGCCATGACGTATGCAACACCGTTACGTGTACGAAAAAACAAAAACAACAACAACGACAGCAACAACAACAACAACAACAACAACACCAACAACAACATCAACAGGGAAACCGCTCCAACGGCTTTCCATAGGATGCAGTTCTGTTCTTGACTTGCCATGTGCTTTCGCTACAGCCGTACATGCGTTCCATCCAAGCAGTCACAGCACCTCGTACGCCGCCTCACACTTCTTACACATCAGCCACCGGAGCACCAAATCTGCACCGCTATCAAAGATTCAGCATATCTTTCCGCAGCTGCACCGGAGGTACCTGTGCTCAGCCTGCTTGCAGAAAGGTCGCGTGCTCCAGGTGATCGCGGATTCTGTGTAACCTACCACAATGCCTGTATGGGCCGGCCATAGTACCACGTCCAAGGGTCACTCTACGACTGCCATCACAGCAACGGCAAAGTCATCTTTGGGACACAATCACCAAGTCATCACCTTGCTTTACGGCTTGGCTTACCAAACTCGATGAGAAAATGTATAAAGAGAAGGATGGGGACCGCATTCCTGCCAGCCAGCGCCTTCCAGCCTCCACGTCTACATGATAAAATCACATTCATATCACCACAATTACTTCAATTTGATAAACAAATCCCTTCTCATCCTTTTTCGTCCATCCAACCGCAACCATGTACACACTCACCCTCGTTCTTCTTTCCATATCCGCTTCTTTCTTTCTGACCACCACCCTCGCACTCCCACAGGCCTCTTGTTTCGCCGGCGTATGCTACCCCTACATCCGCTACGGGCACCCCAACTACGATGAATGGGCCCAGCACGAAGTCGACAAGTGGAAGGAGGCCGAGCGGAACAGAAACAACCGGAACAAGAACAAAGACAATCACCTGAACGGCCGCGCCGAGCCAGCACCACCGGTTGAGGTTTCGAGTGCGGAGCCGATGGTCGATGCTGCGAGTGACGCCGAGCTTGCTGGTGTTCGTACCTCTCCCTCTTAAACATGCCATTCTCCTATTTCCGGCTACATGAGATGGCTATGAGCTTTCGCTGACCTCAGTACCACAGGTCTACATCTGCGAAGACTACGCATGGGGCGGAGAATGCACCCATACATACTCGCCGCTCGGCAGTGACCCAACAGACTGCACAGGCTTGTCAACAAACAAAACAAACAATATTTGAAGCCTGGTTTTGATTTGTTTGACGATTTCCTGGTGTTGTACTTTGTTTGATTGGTTTTGATAGACTATAGGAGCCATTTTGTTTGTTTAATTGTTTGATTATTAAGAATTGTAAGGCTCTACAAGGCGACTAGTATAGCAATTACTAAGGTTGCTCCTCCTAATCCTTAATCTTAAACTCCTTCACAAGCGTCTCTTTGCAGTACTTTACTGCTACTGTCGCGCTAGGTGGTTTAAAGCCAGCATGTATCCACTGTTGTGTACAAATAAGCGTAGATAGTAACTATAGGCTCATTTTTCGCCTCTGTAGATCTGAGATTTTGCTAGCAGCACTAAAGACTCTCTCACAGTCACTCTTAGAGGTAGGGATTGTAAGTACGTTAATCGCAAGCCGCGCAAGGTTAGGGTACTTTACTTTTAACAATAACTAGTATTGTATAGCTGTTACGCCCTCCTTGTATTGTTAAGCTGTCTACGCAGGCTCTTCTAGCTACTCCTTGTATTTATCCTTCTCTATCACGTTGCAATTGTTATTACTAGCGTTAAGTATAGAATTAATTGCGTTGTTAAAGCTACTTATTATGTGCTTTAGTAGGGAGATTAGTAAGGTTATAGTTGCGTCTGTTAGCTTGTATAGTGCCTAGAGCTATAGGAAGCCCGTATGCGCAGTGTAGAGAAGGTTAGGTTTGCTACGCCAGAGTCGCTAGCAGTAGGTCTTGTAGCGTAGATAGAGTATTGTAGCAGTGTAGTAGATAGGTAACTCTAGTAGTTTGTTAAAGTATTAAGTTGCTTTCTGCCTTACAGCTTGTAGGTTAATTAGCAGGTAGTCTTTAGGCGCCTTAGATAGCATATAATTAACGCTTTAGTATAGCTTAAGGCAGCTATCTAACTTATTAATTATAGACTCTAATATAGGGATAACCTTATATAGCGCGCTGTAACGTCCACTCTTACTATAACCTTATAGACAATTAGTAGCAAACTTAAGAGGTTGTAGGATAGTAATGTAATTGTTAATTACTGCCTAGTTAGCAGCAGTAAGCCTAGTTAACCTCATCTAGGATAGTACTATTAGGAGCTTGTTGTTGCGAGTCCGCGTAGTAGAGTTAGCAGCTTTAGTCTCTGTTATGTAATAATTAGCGTATAACGTAATAGCTTGTTAAAGCTTAATACTACGCTTAAGTAAGCTATAGAAGCTATTCTAGCGTGTAACAACAGGCTTAACAGGCTTGCAGATAGTAGTTGTAGCAGAGCTAGTAGCTATCTCCTTTAAAGCCTAGTGTTAACAGCTTACAAACAACGCGTACTAGCTTAGCGTGTTAATATAGTTAATAACGCTAAAAAAGACGCCTAATAGTCTATCCTTCTACCACTCTCTTATATAGTACTCTTCTTCCTTTATATTCTTAGGCTTGTTATTGTACGCGTTAGCGTTGCGACTAAACATAATTGTTTAGCTAATAAGGTTAAGTATGTAGTAGGCGCAGTAGAGACAGCAATTTATGCTGTTAAAGTTGTACATTACAGCAAGCTTGTTAATAGCAGTATTATTGTTAGCTGTGTTGTTAAGTACAAAGTACCTAAGCTTGCTACAACTAATGTTAAAGTACTGTAAGATAGCTGCTACAGCGTTAGCTATAGCCTTGCTAGTGTAGGCGCTAACAACCTGCGGCAGCGTGATAGGTAGGTTAACTATCTTAGCGTCCTTGTTAGTGTAGTAAGCAACTACAGCAAAGAAGCCACGTTTGCTGCCTTTAGACGTCTATCTATTAAAGCTTATGTGTATCTAACTCTCTGCCTCTGCTAACGCGTGTGTGACCTGTAGTTGCATATAGCTATATAGCTTTATTACAAATTGTAAGACGCTATTATAGGATCTCTACAACGCTGTCTCTGCCTCTAGGTTAGCAAACTGTATTATGCTACAAAACGCTAGCGTCTTAAACTCTTAGAGAGGTTAATTGTTCTTAACTAGCTATAACACAGCAGCCTGCTAAAATCTGTGTACGTTAAAGTTACCTAGTTTATTGTAGGCAGATGTAGAGACCTAAAGGCTGCGCTAACTAGCAAATTGTAGCAATTGTTAACTAGGTTGCTGTTAAGGCTTTAGAGCAATTAGACCTATCTTACTTAGTTAATAACTAGGTTTATTAAGAGTAAGGTGTTGTATAGTAGCGCTTGTTAATCTAGTAGTCTAGTGTACTACTCTAGATAGCTTATGTGTGTAGCAGTATTTACACACAAAATAGAGCAACTCTAGGTTAAACAAGTGCTCTTTCCACACCCGCCAGCCGTGTTTATAGATCTAACTAGTGTTACCTTTTAGACCTGCTAGCGGCTTTGCTATGCCTTACAATTAACTAAAGTTAACGCTATTATAGTCGCTAATCTACCTATTGCTATTATTGTTGTTATTAATTGTAGCCTCTGTTGCTGTGTTAGAGCTAGCTAGTAGTTATACAATTGCTGCCTTAGGCTTGTTAAGCATTAATTGTAACTCCTAGGTATTATTGTTAGTAATTTGTAAGGCCTCTAGAGTAGCTAACTGTAGGTCTTAGCGCAGGGATATACGTTAGGGTAAGGCATCTACAAGTATAGGCTTATTTAACTGGGTTAAAGGTGTATTTAGGGGCTCTGTAGATAGAGGCTCTAGTATAGTGTAATAGATAGACTAGCTGCTATCTCCTTTACGCTTCTTTAACAAGGGCTTTAGCGTATATTTTAGGTATTTAGTAGCTAATTTAGCTGCGTTAGTAGACTTAAGTGTACGTTTTAGAGGCATAATAGATAGTAAATAAGCTGTAGATATAGTAAGATAGATAGGGGGTGTGGCTATTAACGCGTTGTGCGCGCGAAAAGGATGCGGCTAGCCTGTTAACATCACCACCTCTGCTAAGGATTAATGCAAAAACGCTATACAATTTGCTACAACAGAGATAGAGTAAATCTAACAAGTAGAAACAATTTAGCAGTATTACTTTAGTTATTACTAAGCTTAATTTGTTGATTTACTGTGTGGTTGTAGCTAGTGATTTTTTAATAGTTATACATAATAATTAATACTTATGCTTATATGCTAGGCGTGAGCTATTACTAGAATCTTACTCTGCTACAACACTACAACACTATAATATTACCCTATTTGGCATATTGTATATATATTAATAGTCTTGTAGATCTTCTATCTAAAAGAGGAGGAAGAGAAGGGGTTTAGTTTAGGCTAGCAGACGTCTGTAACTAAATTTACACACGCTTATAGGCGTCTGTTAGTTAGGACTAAATCTAGGGCCTTTTTTAAGCTTGCAGGTTTAATTCCTAGTAACTACAGCTATCTTTTTGCTCTACTAGCAACTATACAATTGCTATAGTGTTGATAAAGGAGGGGGTAACAACCCCAGGAAATCGATCGTCAGCTGCTATCCTAGGTATCCCAACAACCTCACACGTGACAATTTTTAAACAAATTCAAACAGATTCAATAATTAGAAGCTAGAGTATTGATTTTGTTTGATTATTAGGAGCAGTAGCCATTTGTTTGATTGTTTTGAAGTAATCAAACAAAATCAAAACAATATTATTGAATCCATTTGATTGTTGACAACCCTGAGACTGCACCGTCATCCACAAGGGCGCCTCCTCCATCGGCCCAGACCCGGGATACTACTGCATCTTCTACACGTGGGTTACCCCTTCTCTATCTCTTTCCCCTGCTACTGTTCACACCAACTCCCTTGTCCACAGCCACATCGATATACACGCTAACCTCCTCCCCAGGAACGCGTACTGCACCACCTTCAAAGCAGACTTGTCCGATACCCTCCATCTCACCTACCCCGGAACCGACAATTTGGGCTTTACAGACCAGGGCGATTTTAACGACCGCATCATGAGCTATCAGTGCTTCACGCAGGTCCTCATGCCTGGCCCAGCCGAGGATGCTAAGGATTCAGTGGACGACGAGAGTGCGGCCAAGATGAAGTCAGGAAATGAGTGAGTTTTTGGTGCATGGGGTGGGAGCTGATGAGACGGTACTGCTTGTCAGAGACAGGATCATGGGCGGAGAAGGGAAGGATGAGGCGCGGAGGCAGGGGTATCCTTACAAAGCGCGTGTGCATATGAATTGATTGGTAGGTAGCTTTCTATTGTTATAACGACTAGTGATTTGTTTCCCACTAGATGGTGTCGCTGAGACGTGTGCAATAAGCAAATCTAATGGAACAGTGGGTTGGTGCCTTTTGCTGATTGACTGTAGGAAGAGGCCGTGCAGATGGTACCGAGCTGTTCTCACAAAATATATAACACATACCGAGCCCAACCCTCGGCCAGGTCCCCAGTCCTCCTACTCTCTTCGGCAGAAGAGAAGATGCATGCATAGCTGTTGCCTGAAGGAGGGACAATGTAGCATAGATTAGTATGCCGCCCAGTTGTCTTTTCCGAACCCTTACGGGTATTGCTGTACCTGCCCGTACTTGTTTTAGAAATCAAGCAGAATGGCAACCCCAGATTACATACCAAGCGAAGCCGATATACTGCAGTTTCACAAGCGTGTTCACGGCGTCTCCAAAGGACGTTGGCACATACAGATGCAAGAGAAGAAAATCGAAGCATGAATTTGAGGATACCGCTCCCAACCTGCCGCTGTCTATGTGACTGTTTGATCAAACCCCGTGTACGAGTGCAAAGGACAAACTCTGCATCAGCGGCGCGTGACCGATCAAGGCTGCTTCTAGGTGCCGCCCCGCTGGGAACCATGTGTGTCTGCTGACGCCCCCTCCTGCACATGCGTGGCATCAATGACGGCGGCTAACATATTCAGTAGATTTTTCCGTCCCTCTAACTTTAAATACTGTTTGTAGGGCTGATCACAGATTCTTGCTTCCGGCTAGTTTTACTTCTACATGGCGTTTACAAGAAAATTAACAACGTTTCTGTTAACTGCATGGGAGACAGCAAGGCTTCCCGTCTGCCTAGCCCCGTTCAGTCAATTTACTGGCGGATGACTACTTAGGTCGGTATCCACTAACGAATACCAGCTGCTGCATGTTTTGTTTTGGGTTTGACTTGTGTTTCTGCCTGTATGAACAGACATGATTCGCTCGGGCATTTGAGGCGCCGTAGAGGATGGCGGGTATTTGGATACTGTACGGAATCGTTTTATGATGGTCTGAATTCTTTTATAATTTGACTAACGATTATCTAGCATTATAATGGCTATGTACTAATGTCTTATTTTGTGGATCCTCGTTACTGTGTATGTACAGTTCCAGCTCCAGGTGCCTATGATACCCGCCCGCTCTATGACAGTAACAGAGCTATTCTTATCCTCGCAATCGGTCTTCATTCATTCTTGTGGTACGATATCTTGATTGAACGAAGAGGCGAGATCAAGGATTGCGCAGTGTGAGGTTTTGCCTTTAGCCGAAGAAAGTCGTCTTCTGCGGACGAGCATTTTATCTGCTTACTTACACAGCGCTCCTAGAACTTTTCTAGATTCGGTACTCAAAGACCCCTTCCGCTCTTTGTATAATCCCTTGTCGATATCGAACTTGGCGCGGTACATCAGAAAGTACCGAAGCGCCTTACTGTCACCGGAACCTTCGCTTGCAAACTGAATTGCAGTTTGCCCTCCGCTTTCGGCACAGCAGAGGCTCGTGACAGATTGGTCACAGCCGGGATCTTTGAGGAGAATTTCTAATGCCTTGTAGGCTTTGTTGCGTAGCGCTTTGTGGATGGGATACACGTTGCAGTGGCCGCAGGGGTGCTTGAGTTGTTCAGTGTCTCTTCCAAGCTCTCTGCGTACGGCATCGGCGTTTCTACTTTTGATCCCCCAACAGAGTGCCGAATGGCCGTCAGCTGGCGGAGTTCTTTCTGGGCTCTGTTGGTCAGTCTGCAGGTTATAGCCTCGTTCTGGAAGCAGGTCCCTAGTCATGAAACGCGCTAGACTGCCCCGTTCTTCTTCCTCTTCGTCTAGAATAGAACTCGGAATCGTATTACTTGGCTCTAGTGACTGCTGGGCTACGTTTTGGAGGACAGCACCCCCTGTCACATGAGCAGTACTGTTGGGTTGCTCCTCATACGATCTCCATTGCTCCTGAACACGAGCCAATCTTTGTCCGAACTCGGCAGCTTTGATCCTTTGAGCGCGATCGATGAGGAGCACGTGACGAAAAACTACGTCAAGAATTTCTCGCACCAATTTTTGCTTGTATGGACGATCGTAAGAGTCGTGTAATATAGTCGACCATGTGACGAGTTGCGGATGTACAACAGCCTGGAGAGGACGTTCGGTGCCGGGTATATTTCCAGGGATCGGATTGAAGTCCTGTAGATAACTGAATCGATGTGAGGCCTTGAAGTCCCACTGATATGTATCACTTCGGACATAGAAACACCTCTGTTTCCCACCCCATTTCTTGAACACAACGGATAGGTGAGACTCGAGGCTTATGACTTCCGTGTCCCCATCAGTCACAAAAGCCAATACCATAAGAGTAACACATCCTATAGACCAAACATCACTGCGTCGACCGGCTTGACTGGAATCTTCCACTTGGATCTCAGGGGCCTGGTACATACCTGCTGGTCTTGTTGCGTCGAGTGTGGATGAGTGAGATGCATGGTAGCTTGAGTCAAACACAGTTTTTGGCCTTGATTTGTTTTTGCGTGCCAACCCAAAATCGCTAAGCTTCCAGATCATCGGATTCCCATCTTCATTTTGGTGTTCTGACCGACTTGATCCATTTTCAAAAACCAATATGTTGTCTGGCTTGATGTCGAGGTGCAGCGTCTTGAGAGTATCGTGCAAGCATGCTAGTGCCTCTACAATGTCGACGAGTCTAGCGAGCAGCACGCTTTTTTGTGGATATGCGCTGGCTCGGCTTTCGTCTCTGAGAAAACCCGCGAGGCTGCACGTAGCAAGCTCAAATATCAACGAGTGGCTAGTTGGGTTGGATGCCTCGTCATGTATAGTAATACGGCTCCAGTCTAGCATGATCGCATCGTGCTTGACTTTGCACCTCCGCAGTTCGTCCAGGATGTCGCACTCTTTGTTAAAATCATTGGTGGCGTCTCTGCTACTACGCCAGCCCGGAATCTGTTTGAAAGACTTCAGAACCATCACCACCGGTCCATGAGGATTTCCCGGTACATAAGCACCGTGACTTTTGATCTGCCAATGACCTGGCGCAATTTTGGTCTTGAAAACCGCACCAAAGGAGCCATCTTGGATCGGCAATGGTGCGCCGATAAAAGGTAGCCGATCCCAGCTTTGAAATGTCTGCTGGTGGTTGCCTTCCTTGATCACGACCGGTTTGAAGATATTCTGATTCCTGATGATGTAGAGACGACATTCACGTGGGAAAACATTCTCAATCAGTGTCTTGGTGAAAGGCATCTCATCATCGGAAGGGAAGTCGGTCAAGCTGAGTCGAAGCCAATCCATGAACAGACAAATTAGCTTCATGTGCTGCTCATAAAGAAACAGTGCAAGCAAAGCAACCCGTGAAGGATCACCGACGGTCCTTTCAACATAGCTCTCCACGAGATCATCAAGATCGGCATGGGGAACGCCATTTCGTGCTACGAGGCCGTCCCTAACGTTTATCCGTGCTGTGGCAGGCACCGTAGCCTCAAAATTACTGAGGAGCTCTTTAAACAGTCGCTGCAGAGATTTCTGGCTCAATATGGCTGCAAGATCGTTCTTTGGCAGGAAGCAGTGTAGGTATGCTGCGAGGTCGTCATCGATTCCTGTCCTTGTTTTCTCAATGGCTTCGCTGATTCTCCTAGATAGCTCTTGCACAGTAGTCTCGCGAGCAGGAGTGAGGCTCGAGTGCGGCGTTGACGAGATCGGTGGTGTGCTCATTGGATCCGGACGATCATGAGGGAAAGAGGAGCCTGATCATTGATCTAATCCAAAAACTGACTAACGGCGACAATGCTGACTATGTGCTTGGGCACTCAGATGTAATTGGTGAAACCGGTGGTTCGTGTTTTGCATCGCGAGTGGAGCGTGCCACCGGGGTTGTGCAAGAGGTGGGATGTGGCATGGAGAAAGCGGGGCAGAAGCGCAGCAGGCAGCCGCCTCCCTACAAAACATGTGATGCAGTCCACCATCACATCTCTGTCAGGGTATGCGCAAATGCGCGCCATGCTGGAGTGCCGGGGCCCCACGAACCGAGGCGTTGCGGTGCTTATGGGTCACTCCCGCCCATTGCCCTCGGTTCCCAGCCTTGGACGGGCGAAGATACACAGACATCTGACCTATGGACTTACACCAACCAGTACGGCCACGTAGCAGTATGATCTAGGCTGGATAAAGTGCTGTGCTGCTTCGCACCTGTCACGCATCTCACCAGGGTATCTGTGGTATTTAAACAGTTTTAGCCCGAATGGAGCGTTGCCTTACCTATCTCCAGCTCTACCATGATATCACATCAGACTATCGGCCGTTATTACAGTCGTGAAGGACTGTTGAAGTTCTTGACGATGCGATTTGGTGATCATATAAACTTCAGAATCAAGGAGACGGACGATGGGCATTTCACCTTCGAGGCACCTGAAGATCTCACAGCAGTAAGTCTATAGATTGCACACTAGCCTACAGGGATACTAATTATTTCTTTTAGGAGGAATGGATGTGAGTTCATTTACGCACTTATTTCGTGACCGGTGAAAGCTAATGACACGCTTTGACAGTAAGGCCAAAGGCTGAGGCTCTGTCCTGTCAGCGGCAGATTGTGGCCAAGCGCGAGAAGGCTGCAGGCCTTCGCACGCTCTACAGAATTGGTGCAGAGGCTTATAAATACTTGTACCCAAATATCACCAGCACAGTACCTTGTTTGCTGTACCTGTCCTTGATCTTTTGTCAACTACTGCCTCCAACATGTCTGCCAACTCCCACCACAGCAGCCAAGACCTGTTTGATGTACACTCCCTTGCGCTGTCAGCACATCAGACACGCACACAAATCCTAAATAATGACCAACAATTCTCCAAAGCGAAAGTAGATCACTTAGTCGAGCTGACGCGATTCGAATCTGGGACATCATACGCCCCAACAAGTCGTGTTTTTACAGACGCGACCCAATTGACGTCTTATCTTCTCCGTAATGCGCCTGATCTGTCGCAACAATCTTCTTCTGTAGAAATATAGTAAGCGTTCAAAGGTGTCGCTTCGCTCCTGAAATTGACCTGAATTGTTTAGTTCGTTACACCAACAAGACACATGGGCACCAATCAATGCGAGCGTGGACATGATAACTCTGCTCACAGACTATTACGGCCTCAGCTCTGGATTCACACATGTCTTAGCCTGTTTTCGTGACCGGTATCTATCGACTGAAGAAAGTTTTCCGGGTACGTCGCGGTCAGTGTTCATAGCTGATAGAGCAGGTACGTACTTATGTCCACGTTTTCAGGAAGCAACCTTAATGCGATATTTCAGAATTTGGCTGGGTCTATAAATACGCCGAGAAAAAACAAGTCAATGATGGAAATCCATGGCGAATTCGACACACGGGAATATACCACATACTCGATCGTACAAAATCAAGGTCGACGATCTTCATCATAAGTCCAAGTCCGAAGGCGCACTTCAAGACCCATTTGGAGAAGATCATACAAGAGACACGTCTCAAATCCATGGTACTAGCAAGTCCGATGCTGATCCACACAATGTTGATATCAACTCATCTCGGTTCCTGGCGAGAGTACCTCGAGTACTCTGAAACATTACTCTTGAAACTGGTATATTGCTGTGTTCCATAGTCATTGGCTTTTCAGAACGCCAACTAACATATAAATAGGATACGAAGTCTGCGTGCACTTCTTTCGAACAACCATTTGTGAGTTTCAAAACACTCAAAGAAGTTCGCGCTGTCGAGAGAAGTATTCTACCTCTAGGTCCTCTATTGAGCTCCTTCGATGGGCTCATTTCCGATCTCCAAGAAGCCAATAGCATCTTCACGAACGGGGGCGGTGGCAACAACCAAACGTTTTTAGTGCTCAGATCGGTACTGGAAGAGTTTCGCAAAGAGGCTATGTCATATAAGGATCAGGCTCTCTATCTTCACAGACGAACCCAGTCTACTGCGCAATCCATTCTGGACTCGTTGAATTTAGGTTTCCAAGAGCTAGCGCACAGCCAGAGCAAGAGCATGTTCGTAATGGCTAGATCTGCGCGCAAAGACTCTGTTGCGATCAGGGCGATCACACTAGTAACTTCTTTCTACTTACCTTTCTCATTCGTCGCAGTAAGTCTAGCCTCATATTATCTTTTGCGCTCGATATTTACCCCTTATTAGACCCTGTTTGGTATGAACCTTGTCGACTTCGATACCAGCTCTCACAATCTCCTTGTGTCTAATCAGTTCTGGCTGTACTTTCTGATATCAATTCCGCTCACCATGGTAACTTTGGCATGCTGGAGATGCAAGATGCGAGCATATCGAGAGGAATATTCGATGGAAGACACCAAACAGGGGAAAGACACAAATTCGAAGAAGAACAACTCGGATATTGAAATGGTTTAGCAGTAACAAACCTCATGAGGGCAGTCATAGAAAATCGTAACCTTTGCGACGAACTATATATTATCGCAAGGCCATCAGCTCTGCACCATCTCAATCTCCTCGCTGCCCCGAATGCGATCCGTGCGGGGCCAAGAACTGTTCACTTTTGACTCGCTGAACTCATCCTCACGACCTTTAAGTTTCCTCACAAGACCGCACTCGTTCCAGGGCCTATGCCCAAGATGCAAGCACCAATCCAACGGCTTTATCGCTCTCCTAAGCAGAGTGTAGAGGGTGTATTGGAGCAGGAATCCTGTCGTGCACTCCAACTGCTCGAATACTTCTTCCAGGTCCTCGTTCCCGGTGTTTGGCACGAGCCAGTTGCAAAGAAACCACGCAAGCATGTTAGTTCCAGAGAAGAGGAGCAAGATGCCCGTCTGATCGAGTGCTTTCCATAGCGCAGGAGCAAACACAGCTAAGATACCAGCACCCAAAAAGTTCCAGAACACCGCAAGACTCATTCCAAGCTCCCTGTTCACAAGTGGAAATACCTCTGCTGAGATGATGAAAGCTGCAGGGCCTTCTCCTATCGAATATGCGATTATGAATAGCACAAGGAAGGTGTAATGTCCAGCGATGGTTCTTGCACTGGGTTCATCACCTGGTGACAAAAGAAGCACGAGAGCCGACCACAGTAGGAAGAATGCCATGGCTGGGAAAGACCAATTGAGTAGTGTCCTTCTACCGCTGCTTCTTTCGATAATGAACAATGCGCCAATAGTAGCAAAGAAGCTGATACCCATAAGAGCGACTGAGAAACCTAGCAATCTCATGTTCTGAGCTGGCGTTGCCTCGTGATTGTGATGAAAGAGCGAGTATCGGAAGAACGTGTCGGCTAGGAAGGCAAGTAGATTTATACCGCACAGCTGTTGCGAGATCATGACAGCTGCAGCAGCCATATGTGCCCGTCTTGTAGTCCCACAACGGAAGAACATCAATTGGACCCGTGGCCACCAACCGATGTGTTCGATCAGATGAACAAGGGGGTGGTCGGAGGTGGGTGTCAAACGAGGCGTACGGTCCAATTCCTTCCCGAGCCTGTGTTGTTCCTCGATCAGGCGTGTATACATGAGGTACAACTCACCGGCTACCAGGATCGGGACAGGCTCGCCTCGAAGGTCGATGAGTGCAAGAAAAGCGTCCTGCACTAGTTTCCGCCTACGAGCATTGGAGCCATCATGGACTTTGTTCGCTCCACTTTCTTTAAGAAGCCAACGTGGGGATTCTGTGCTGGTCAATATCCCTGGAGTACATAATACGGACTGATCCTATACTTACCAGGTGAAAAGAGAATGAGCGATAGCAATAGTAGCGCAGGTATAAAAGCTGCAATGAACATGTATCGCCAGCTCTCTTGAACATTAAGGCGATACACACTTAAGTTAGCGACTGACCCTACGAATAGCCCAAAGGCTACAAATAACTGCCAGAAAACGAGGAGAATGCCGCGGACATTCTTCGGTGACGTCTCTGAAAGCAAGATAGGCACGATAGATGCCTTGCCCGCCATTCCTGCGCCCAGAAGGATTCTGAACCCAAGTAGGTGCTCCCATTTGTGTACGGATGCAGAGCCTATAACAGAGATGAAGCTGAAGATGCCTGCGCAACATATCGCGCCTCGTCGACCGAAACGCAAAATCCTGGTGATAGGGTCGGTGATGATCAAGCCCAACACCGCTCCAGCAAAGAAAGGAACTGCTACAGTAACTCCAAGTAACCACGTATTATGCCCTAGATCAATCTCGAATTCGTTGGCGCGAGAAGCAAGATTCGAGGATGTCGCGTTCGTCATGGGTCTGCCGAGACCCGCCATAACTTCAATGGCAGCACCTTACAGATGATCAGCTATCGTATCCATTGATATCCAGAGAACAGCTTACCAGCCATAGAAGCTTGATCCCATCCTTGCGTCATCGCAGCATAGATGCAAGCGACAATCAGGAGTCGATGAAGTCTCGATAGATTCTTCAACGTCTCTCTTTTCCCTCTTGTCCAGGCATTGTATAAGACCTCAATCTCGAGTTTCGTGTATTCCTGCTCGCCTATCTTCAATTCGACATTGCTCAAGGCTGACCTCGCGACTTTCCTAAGTCGGGGCTGGATGGCGCCCTGGAACCGAAGAGCAAGAACACCGCGAATGAAAATCTCTTTTTCGATTGGCAATTCATATTTACTGTGGAACTCGGAAGCATGCTCTTCTGTGACTTCATCCAGAGGATAGATCGAGCCAATTCTGAGCCAGTTAGTCAATCATGGTGGCACAAGTTAAACATGAAGGTGTCTTACTCATTGACATTTCTGAGGGTAATACGAACAGGCCGTGTATGGACGGCTGGTGCAGAGTTTTCCATAATTGTTACTATTACATGCACTGCACACAGAATGAAGACGACTAATTGTGGACTGAGACACGACACGTCAGATATATACAGGCGGACTACAATACCTCGAAGCCTGGCATGGTCTACAGTTAGCGTGAGCGGCTATAGTCTTATGATTCCAACTTTTGTTTCATGTACAGGCCACGGCTCTTTGGGGCGTAGGTACCTTGGATCGCGCAGCCTCGGGGGATAAATCTACGATTAGGTTCGAGGTAATGCCGTGTTTTTCAGGAGCTTGTATATGGAAGATCAGCATTTGATGACACTCTTTAACTTTTTCCAAGATCTAGATGTTAAAATTAGCAACCTTGGCTTTTGTGCAACGCGTAATGTGCCTGCGTCTTCACAGAGGTCCTCCATTGACAATTTCATTGACCGGTCAAACCAACCACCAATCCGGTCAAGGGCTGCGCGGCACATAGGAAACAAGAGTTTGGTGGAAATTCTAGGCCTCTGAGTGTAGCCTGATAAGTTGACAACGCACCAAAGTCGCTAAACTCATCCTCTTTCGGCCAGACGACCGAGTGGGCTGAAGACAGTAAGCGCAGGTAAAACAGGCGAAAAGGGCAAAAACTGTTGTTGCACACTGCATGCTGGTAGATGCTCCCGCGGTCCTATAACGTACTTGTCGACAATTTTCGGCCCTGAAATGCGACTCTGGCACGCTGCAGCGTCCCAAGGCACAGGATCGATGTGCTGTGCAGTGCCTCTGGAGTTGCCGCCCCCGCTGGGACCTACAGCATTTTATCACCGCCGCTGGAACAGTACACAAAGAAGCTCATTTTTTAGTTGTGACTCCAGTCCGTAGGGTGCGCCTAGGCACAACACAAAAACAACTGGATTTTTCGTTTCGGGGGCCTAATCCAGCCCTACGGATAAACAGTACAAAAATTTAACAATTAAATAGCTATCAAAGCTCTTATAAAGTATATATAAAAGCTCTAGTTCAGTATACAGCAATCTATCTCTAGTATCCATAGATATAAAAAGTTATAAGTCTTTCTACAGCTTTATATCGTACTATACAGTTATTTTCTCTAGTCAATATAGAAGGGCCCTATATAGTATATGGAGGGGTTATTTTACTTGCTTCCATGGAAGAGAAGGTAAAGTAGTTTCCTAAATATAGCTCTGTATATAGAAGAGGTCTGCTTAGTAGATACAGCAATATAACGGGGTAGAGATAAGCAGTATGGGTATAGTACTTTATAAATTCGTAAGAAGGCTAGGATATAGCCTTTCAGCACGTATACACGAGCAGTATGTAATATAAGCAGTAGTTGGCTTAGCATCTCAGGTCGCGGGGTGCGCTTGGTCTTTCGGAAACAACCCATACTGAGCGAAGTCTCGGCTGCCCACCGACCCTCTGCTTCCGGGCATAGCTGCGGAGATATTATGGCTGAAACCGAGTAAGAATGAATAAATAAATGGACGTCTTAGTATTGTGTTCGAGCCCTGGTGTCAACCACATCCACAGCTTCATAAGTTTCATTTCAGTCTGTCTTTACGTGCTTGCCTTGAGCTTGGCATGCTTTGTACCAAGCTTACGGCATGCGACTTGAGGTTCAGTAGAAGAGCATTTGTTTTTGTATCTGTGCACCTACTAAATGCCATCAACGGACGATGTTTCACAGCTGGATGCACGTTGTATGCCTTGAAAGAGATGAGAAAACTTACTGCTGGCCACCTCCTTGCAACCTACAGTGAATCTGCTCAGAGAACAGCGTGGAGAAGCCACATTTGCGATCGTAGCAGCAGGAAGGATAGACGAGACCTAATTATCTAAGATAGGTGCGATTCGCTGAGCACACTCAACAAGAATGTCGTATGTGGTTTTTAACAAGATTCCAGTGCCCCCTGCTGGCGGCCTTTGAACAGCACCTCAGGCTCAAATCCAGAACTGCAAAACTCAATTCAATTTGGCGGCTCCGAGGAGAATTGAGCACGCTCCCCGGCTGCGTATGTACTTGGTGAATTATTTGCGTACGTAATCAGCTAATTCCAATTGAACAGCTCCACCAACACTGTCCCCGTCACGCTTACAAGTGTCCAACGTCCGCGGAACGTTGATGACCTGTGTACTAAACGGAAACAAATCAGCAATATTACTCATCGTAAGCTATCGTTCATTGTTTTCACCAAGCCATCAACATGGTACCCTTCCCCGACCTTACTCCTAGGCAATTTCGAGTAAACCGATGACGCATGATCTATATCAGCTTCCTAACTAGTATCTTCCCACACATCGTATTCGACATTAGTAATGTCGAGTTTGAGCGACACATTGTAGCATCACTGGGACTCGCGGCTACAGCTTACTGTGACAGCCTTGTTATGTAGACTGAGTGTTATCAGTACAAGATTATCAAAACATTTGCATAAGTATATACTGCTTGTGTGGGCTCCAGCGTGGGCTTTTTCATCAGCATGCGCCCCTGTGTGCCTTCTCAGCAAGGTATGCTCCATTTTGCGGCAAGAGATGTGGAATTTCTAAATTTGAGAACTGTGCACTTGCCATCATACCTAGCCTTAATATCACGTTTGCTCCGCTGTACCAGGTCGACGTGGAGGAGTAACCCCAAGGAATTGTCTCATGCGCGGGTTTGGTGGAGACATCTGTTCACGTCGATTATGCTCCTACTGTGGATGAAGAAGATATCGCTTGTCCACGAGGGGCTTTTATTCGGGCTTCTGTACAAAGGCTATAGCGGTAGAGAGTTTGCTGGCAAGAGCGGGGATTTCGCTCTCGAAGCAGCATTTCTGGCGCTCTGGATCGTGGTGATGAAGGTCAAGATCCTCCCCACTTCATGAGGTATCCTCAAGCCGTCATCTACTTCGTTCCGTATGTGATTTTTGGCTGGTATTGTGGTCTTGTGAAGATCTGGGTTGAGCTGACTTGCTTTAATATCTCGTGGGAGGTTGCGGAGCCGGCTGTGGTTAGAGAGCAGGTAGGGGTGCCTGACCCAGTCAAAGAAGTAAAGGGTGGTTTCGCTCGTTGATATTGACCTGATAAAGCGAGAAAAATAATTATTTAGCATGTTGGAGACGGTGGGTATCTATCGATATTCCCCTATCAATCTACTTACACTATCAGAATTTTAGATAGTCACTTCATTTAGCTAGATGCTGTTTTGTAACATTCTCTGCCCTATATACCTTTTTAGAATAACTAAAGATACTGCAGTTGCTTTTCACATCCGCAGCAGGAGCACCAATAGTCTGTTACTAGATTCTCCACTTTCTCGACACTCACTCTTCCAAACCCCCGCCCCCTCGAACCACTACATTCACCTGATCCTGAGAAAGTCTCCTCCCCAGTAGAACATACACACTCTCGTTCCAATCTTGGTAACCATGGCACGTATTCGACGAGTTCACAGACAATATCAGTCTAGTATGAATAAAGCGACAACGCGCCCGTCCAGCTTCATCACCAGGCAGAGGATGTAAAAAGCACAGGTTGCACAGCCGTACTTGATACCTACTGTGCGGTGATACTTGAGTTGATTTCATGGCAGTGGTTATACACCCATCTAATAGGTTATAGCAATAGAGCTGTGAATGATCTCCTGTAAAACATAACGTGAAATATCCAAAATTGTGCAAGCAAACAATGCCCCCAACTCTCGATACATTCTCTATTTCATTATACACAGTCAGAATAGTACAGCCCGCCACAACCCCCTTGCCCGAACAGTGTGCCCGCAAAACCACCACCATGCGCTCACAGTGAAGGACCCCATTGCAATATGACAAACTCCCTGAATTGGCAACACGGCACTTTAGCTGGGGTGTACTGCAACTCGAGTTTTAGTGAGAGTGCTTGGTTGCAGAGCATAGTGCAGGAAATAAGTATCTTAACAGCGTAAGGATCTCAACGAATCAGTGCCTCGACAACGATGTGTAGCTCGCAGACGCAGACGCAAACCATAGCGCCGGTGAAGCAACCGATAACACTCACGCCGTCGCCTTCACATGCAGACTTGCCAGCAGTGGACGGTCCAGGGTCCGCGCATCCCCTCGACTCCCAAATCTGCCGTTTGCGCTGCGCCGCTCAAACGCAGTACGCCGCCTAGCGGGTGGTCAATCGAGTGCAGTGCTACCGCAGCCGCAGGCATGGACCCAACCCGCTGCTCTCCCCGAGACATCTACCACCGTGCCGCGTCGAGCATCTCCAGTCCGCAATTTCAGCATGCCGACGTACCACCCCCGCACCCACGCATGGCACGCTACTACGCGTGCGCGCTGACCTGGGCTGACAAATCCGCATTAGCGCGTGGCGAGCAGAACCACAACCTCCAGCCCTGGATGGCGGGGGATTTTCGCCTGCTCGAGGCGGCGCGGAAGGAGCTCGTGCGGGGGAGTGTATGTTGGGCCTGAGGGGAAGGTATGTGTCGTCCCTGTGGTTGTGGTGACGAAGGGCCAGGATGAGGAGGCTCATGTTCGTCAGATTTTAAGTGGGGCTGCGGTTGGACGTGGTGGTGGTGCGCTGTTGGTCGCGTCGTTGAAGATGGGGGATCGGGATAGTGGGCGTGCGCGTGTGGCGAGCGGCGGGGGCAGTTTCGTGGAACATGGTCGTGTGGTGCGTGGTTTGTCTGTTTCTGGTCTGCACGTTCGTGGCACGCCGGTGGTGAGAGGTGGTTGTCAACATGGTGATGAGAGCGCTTTGATGCGTTGCTGACGCCGCATCGTGCTGGTAAGGGTGGAGCTTGTCATATTGCGCCGAGTGATAAGTTGAAGAAGGCCAAGAAGCTGTAAGAGGGGTCTGAAGGATGATTATATATGTAGGTATGGCAGGCAATAGCGGGATTGCTAACAACGACCATGGAGTAGGTGGAAATTGAATAAGTGATGAGGATTACTTTACTGCAACTTGACACCAGAGAACTCACTGCAGATATCCAGCAGCCTGTTCTGCAGCTTTTCATCATTAGTTGCTTCATGCGGCGACCCCACCCTCTTTCCGGGCCTGAAGTACTGTCCCGTCTTCTTCGCATCGTTCTCTTCCCCTTCAGCAAGCATAACATACGTCTCAACTGCGGCGTCGACGCTCCCCGAAGCAGAACTACCTCCCATCTTCGTAGCCACCCATCCTGGATCCAGCGCGTTGCTTTGAACATCTGGCCATCTCCTCGCAAACGCCTTTGCGAAGAGAATATTGTGCAGCTTGCTGGCGCAGTACGCTGCGGTGTCGCTGAAACCGCTTTCTCCATGCGTGGCCCAGAGAGGGTCGGAAAGGTCCGCCGATCCGGATTGGTGCATCTCGCTGGACAGGAAAACGAGACGTTTAGGCCTGGTCACCAGAGCTGTGAGGATGAAAGGCGCCACAGTGTTCACAGCCGCAAGAGCAGGTATGCCGTCGCTCGTCTTGCGGAAGCCACCTTGGTAGAGACCGGCATTGTGGATGATGCAATCAAAAGAACCGAGGTCGTTGATCTGTTTGGCTAGAGAGTTTGTGGACGAGACGTCTGAGAGATCGCCTGTCACAACAGTCTCGGCGCCGGGGGCTGCGGTGGTGGCCTCTTTTGCACGCTGGGCGTTGCGTGCATGGAGGACGACGGAGTGGCCGCGAGAAATGAGCTTTTGCGCCACAATGGAGCCCAGGCCGTCGGATGAACCTGTGATGAGGATGCGTGCCATTGTGGAAAGTTGGGTTGAAGTTGATGTCTGAGGTCATTTGGACGATACCCCACAACAGTCAGCAATATGACGTAATCTCATCATTACGACGACGATGACTTCCCATCTCGCGCTGGTGGCCACGATATTCAAGCTGTCTGACGAAGGCTGTCGCCAAGTAATCATTCGCTCGAGGTAGGAGTGTTATTATTGGTATTCTGGCTGCGTCGACTCGGAGGAGAGTTTGAGGCTACCATTGCGCTGCGGTCGCTCATGGAGGCTCTCCGTTCAAGATGAATAGGGGAGCGTTCTTGGACTGAGAAGAAATCTTTCACAATAGGAAAGCGCCTGGTGTTCCATCTGGCTTCCACGACATCCATGCCGGCGATGCAGGTTGAAGTACCGAGAAGCAGCAGGCTTCGGGTACGCACCGAGGGCCAAGGCAGATGTGTGGGGCCTAGCGTGCTGGGGTAGGCGGAAAGAAGAAAAGCGGCCGCAACCATAGACCGAGGGCAGGTCGGCAATCAGTCACGTTGCGGTGCTGTTACAGATGGATTCAGAGCCACCGAGTGCGGAGACTGGGTTACATAGGCAAGCGGACGTCTGGTCTTCTTTCTGAACCCGTTTGCTTCCTACCTTCCCCTCGTCTGTTGTCGTCGATCGGCCTGTCATTTATTCCTTCCCGCAAGGAAGCACCCACCTGCCATGGCTCTTGGTGCGTATCTCCCGAGCTGCAACCCGCTTACCTGCGCAGCCGGTGCCCGGCTTCCCGCCACTCTCACTAACCCACGGCCTCAGTCCCCATCGCAGGCGCAATCGCAGCGTCCACTGCCGGCCTCGCCTATCTGGACGCCAAATTCCACATCACCAAGGACATCCGCGCCATCCGCGGCCAACGCGCCGCCCAACGCGCGCTCGACAGGACGGCGCAGGGCAAAGGCCAGTCGCTCTGGTACCAGTTCGAAGCCCAAGTGCGCCGCCTGCCCGCGCACGACGAAGCCATCTGGAGCCGCACGGGCTGCTACACCTGGGCCGAGACGTACGCCAATGCCTGCCGCTATGGCCAGTTCATGCTGCAGGCCGGCGTGCAGCCGGGCAAGCTGGTGGCTATGTACATGATGAACAGGCCCGAGTTCCTGTTTACGCATCTGGGCAGTTGGAGCATTGGGAGTGCGCCGGCCTGGATCAACTACAACCTGGCGGGGGATGCCCTGGTGCATTGTCTCAAGGTCGCCAAGGCCGACGTCATCATTGTCGACGAGGATGACGAGTGCAGAGGGAGGATTGAGGACGTCAGGGATCGGTTGGAGGGCGAGCTGGGCATGAAGATTGTCGTGCTGGACCAGGCGCAAAAGGGCGACATTTCCCGCCTCGAGCCGAAGAGGCCGGGAGATGAGCTGAGGGTTGGTGCGCAGGGCAAGTTTCCTTTGTTTCTGTTCTACACCAGGTCAGTCGCGGTGCCGCGGTGGGCAGTAGGTCTTGGCTAACATGCCCAGTGGAACAACCGGCCACCCCAAGGCCTGTCCATTCGAGACGCAAAGGGCCGCCGGCCTCACCGGCCGAGTCGGGGCATTGGGGCTTAAGCCAGGACCCAACGGCGATAGGTGGTACGTCTGCATGCCGCTCTACCACGGCACAGGAGGCACAACAGCCTTGGTCTGCATGGTAACCGGCATCACTTGCTGCATCGGCACCAAGTTTTCCACCTCGCGCTTCTGGACCGACGTCCGCGACTCCCAATCCACAGCCATTGTATACGTCGGCGAGACAGCCCGCTACCTCATCAATGCGCCTCCCAGTCCTCTTGACAAGAAGCACAACGTGCGAGCCATGTTCGGCAACGGCCTTCGACCAGACGTGTGGCAGCGCTTCGTCGACCGCTTCGGCATTGAAATTGTCGGCGAGTTCTTCAACAGTACAGAAGGCGTCATGGCCCTGTTCAACGGCTCCCGCGGCCCATTCACTGCAACATCAGTCGGTCACCAGGGCCTGATCGACCGCTGGCGCTTCCACGACACCTACGTCCCCGTCGAAGTCGACATCGTCACCGGCGAACTCGTTCGCGACCCCAAGACAGGCTTCTGCAAACGCAAATCCTACGAAGAAGGCAGCGAAATTTTCATCAAGATGCCCCACGAATCCGCCTTTGTAGGCTACTACAACAACCCCGAGGCAACAGAAAAGCGCTTCGAGCGCAACGTCTTCAAGAAAGGCGACCTCTACTACCGCACGGGCGACGCTCTTCGCCGTGACGCCGACGGGCGCTGGTTCTTCATGGACCGACTGGGCGACACTTTCCGCTGGAAGAGCGAAAACGTCAGCACCGCCGAGGTGGCCGAAGCACTCGGATCCTTCCCCGGCATCAGCGAAGCCAACGTCTACGGCGTCCAAGTACCCGGCCACGATGGCCGGGCGGGTTGCGCAGCCATCAACATCGCCTCTACGCACGCCGAGAATTTTGACTTTGCCGGCCTGTTGGCCCATGCGAAAACCAAGCTGCCCAAGTATGCAGTCCCTGTGTTTTTGAGAGTCCTCAGATACCAGACCAGCATGCACAATAATAAGCAGAACAAGGTGCCGTTGAGGAACGATGGCATTGACTTGAGGAAGATTATGGAGAGGGCGGATAAAGAGGCCGCTGAGAAGGGGATTGATGGTGTTGAGTATGACACGATGTACTGGCATCCTGCGTCGCTTGGCGCTCACTCAGGCCCTGTCAAAGAGGATAGAGGATATGTCGTGTTTACGATGGAGGACTGGGATCAGTTGAGGGCGAGTGCGGGTGGTGTTCAGGCGAAACTGTAAGCTTGCTTTCAGCCATCTCTTTAGACTCTGCGTTTTGCCATCTCTTTAGACTCTGCGTTTTGCCATCTTTTGGCGTTTCTATCAACATGTTGTAATCTAAGGTCTCATACACAGAGTTCATCAAGTCTTGACAGTCTCTTGACTTGTCACGATTGTTGGCTGACGAGGCGTAGTGCTGTCTAAGATGAATCTGCCTTTATTAGTTATTAAGCAGATTACAATCTACCCTAGATTGACGGCCGAGCTTCTTAAGGTAAATCGAGTTATTCAAGTCTCTGGTAGAATTCTGGAAACTTTTACCTCAAGCTGGACAAACGGTAAAGAACCTCTGCTTCAATTCCATTCTGCTATGACAGGCTTATTCATAGATTTTGAATTGCGCCTTCCTGCCATAAAAGCATGACATGGAATTGCTCGTCGATATATGAACGGCCACCACGCCTCTCACCTTTGCTTTTACCTTTACCGTGCCAAATTCTGCGTCATACCGCCTTTGCGCCTGTGGGGCCTGAGGACCTGTCTATATATCTCACTCATCTAGCTCCTTCGTTCAGTACACTTCGTCACTCCTACACCGTACCTCGTCGCCAACATGGCGAACACCAGGAACCTCAAACGCACCATCATCGAGAGTGACGACAGCGATACACCAGATCTTGACCCACTGACCACAGCTTCCCTCGCCAAACTTCAGTCGGCAGGTGAGCGCCGTTTGCTAGATGTCGTCGACAAGCTGCGGCGCACAGGTCTCAATGGCACCATTGAGTTGCCTCAGCTCGTTGTCTGCGGTGATCAATCGTCAGGCAAGAGTTCCGTACTTGAAGCCATCACCGAGATTCCATTTCCCCGCAAAGCCGGTCTTTGTACTCGCTTTGCCACCGAGATCATCCTCCGACGCGAGCCCAAGATCTCGGTCACTGTCAAGATCGTCCCAAGCAAGCACCGGTCCGAAGCCGGACAGAAAAAGCTCTCGGCCTTCAACAAGACCCTGTCATATGTGAATCAGTTACCTGATCTGATTGACGCTGCTACACAAGAGATGGGGCTTGGGAAGATTGGCGCATCCAAGGCCTTCTCCCGAGACGTATTGAGTATCGAAATCTGTGGGCCTGACCGACCTCAGCTGTGAGTTGCCTTGACAGGATGGGGGCCATATGCTAACTCGGCCAGCACACTCGTCGATCTGCCAGGCCTCATCCACAGCGCCACCAAAGCATCAACTAACGACGATAAGGATCTTATCTTCGCACTTGTTGGCGAGTACATGCAGAACCCTCGCACGATCATTCTAGCCGTAGTCTCTGCTAAGAATGATGCCGCCAATCAGATCATCCTCAACCTTTTCAAAGATTACGACAAAACCGGCTCCCGAACTCTTGGCATTATCACCAAGCCAGATTGCATGAGTACCGAAGATCAGCAGCAATGGTTCGACCTAGCATTGAACAAAGAGGTCTTTCTTGAAAGGGGCTGGCACATGGTCAAGAATTGGACGGAGCCTAATGTCCAGCATACTGCAAAGCAGCGCAATGATGCAGAAAAGGCTTTCTTCAATGTTGGTCGTTTCAAGGAACTTCCACCGCACATGGTTGGCATCGAAGCGCTCTGCAACCGTCTCAGCAAGCTCTTATTCCGCCATCTCACACAGGAACTGCCATCTCTCCAGCATGAAATGCAGTCAAAGTTGGACGACACCAACACCGAACTGATGAAGCTCGGCGACAAACGCGAGACACCGGTCGAGCAGAGAATGGTGTTGATGAAGATCAGCATGAAGATTAACCACATCATAGCTTCAGCCGTCAACGGCCACTACCTGCACGAGTTCTTCGGAACCGTTGACCTCGATAGCTCTGTCGAGTCCAAGAACAACATTCGGAGGTTCCGCGCCGTCATTCAGAACCTCAACCACGAGTTCGCTGAGAATATGCGCACGCGGGGCCACACTTACAGCTTCGAGAGCGAAGAGGAGAAGAACAAACCCGTCGCTCCAGGCGCCAACGAGGCTAGCGACAAATCTGGCGAGAAGTCTCGCGGGACTTCCGACGCGAAAATTGACCAGAAAACCGACCAAAAACCTGACGGCAAGAACGGACAGATTCAAAAGAAGCAGCACCGAGCCAAGAAAGCTTCAGCAGGAGACGAAGGCGATGGTCACGGACTTCCCAAGCCGAGGCACATTTCCTACGACAACGCCATGGACTGGGTCAAAGAGACGATCGTTCGCTGTCGCGGCCACGAACTCCCCGGCAGCGTCAACCCCGAAGTCACAAGCCACTTGTTCTGGGAGCAATCGATACCGTGGAGGAGATCACGCTGGACCACATCGCAAAGGTGCGGGCCGTGTGCAAGGACTTTGTGCACCAGATCCTCGAGCACGCGGCACCCACAGAATTCATGAAGCCGCTCGAGGATCTTCTGATTACCTCTGTACTCGAGGAAACCCATCGTGATGCAAAGGAGGAGTTTGACAGGCTTCTCACAGACAACGCTCGCCATCCGAGGTACGTGTCTACCTTGGTAACCGGAATCCAAGTATACTGACCCACCCACAGTACCTACGACCACACATACTCGGACAGCCTCCAAAAGAAGCGCAACAAAAAATACGCCGACCTCACAGCGAGCGCGCGCCGCGCTGCAACGACGACGCAAATCCTCGTCGAAGACGGCCGGGCAGCAGCGACGCAGTTCGACGCGGCCTTGTTCCAGCAAATCATGGCCAAAGCCGTCGAGCGCAACATGCTGACGTTTGCGGCGGAAGAAGCCCTCGAGAGCCAGAACGCCTACTACACGGACAAACTGCGCTACTTCATCCACGCCGTCACCTGCCAGGTCGTCGAGCGCTGCATGGTCGATCCGCTGCCCTCGAAGCTGCTGAGCCCTATGCTCGTCACTGCTATGAGCGATGAGCAGGTCGAGTTTATTGCGGGCGAGCCGCCTGAGACGGTGCTGCGACGCGCCTTCTTCGAGGAGAGGAGGGCGATGCTGGAGAAGGGGTTTGACATCTTTCGCGATGCCATGGGCGGGGCGAAGCGTATTAGGACTGCATTTTGAGCGGACAGATGCAGGATACACGATTGCTTTGCTGCCTCTTGGTGGCGGCGCTCTGCAACTTTCTCCGGGGAAGGCTCGTATTTGGGCAAGTTTTTTAATTTTTTTGCCATTTATTTCGCCTCTCTTGCATCTGGTTGGAGCATCTTGTGCTTATTTATCTATGGGCACGATGAGATGCTCCATCTACGCACCGACAACTGACAACAGATCTACATTTCTGGATAAGTCATACAAATGTACATGGGAACTGGAATATTCATCACTCTACTATTGGATCGATGTCACTCCATCTCTATTTAGATAGCAAATCTATCATCATGCGTACAGCCGTGTCTAGTCTTCGGAGATGAAATGCTCATGCACACCACCAGCGATCGTCTTGCCGTTTCCAAAAGCCATTACAAGTCAGTGCGAAAAAGTACAGAAAGGAGGCAAATAGCAGTCTCACAATGTCTCAAACGGGGCTTGCTTTGCTTTCATATTACATGGGATATATATTTACACGCTCTCTCACTTTTCCATCATACCGACACACATCCATGTACGTTTATAGCTTGGCCTCCTTGGGAGCAATCATGAGCTCGGGACGGACGTGCTTGTCGAAGTCCTCGGAGCTGATGACCTTGAGCTCCATGGCGGCCTCCTTGAGGGTGAGGCCGTTCTTGTGGGCATGCTTGGCCGTCTTGGAGGCGGCGTCGTAGCCGATGACGGGGTTGAGGCAGGTGACGAGCATGAGTCTGTCCATGTGTTAGCAGAGTTGTTTTTATGACCACGAATCATGGTGGGGAAGCGGGGGGACGTACGACTCGGTGAGCAGGGAGCCGATGCGCTTCTCGTCTGCCTCGAGGCCCTCGACAAGGTTCTTCTCGAAGCTCCGCATTCCGTCGGCCAGCAGGCGCGAGCTGTGCAGCAGGTTGCGGATCATGACGGGCTTGAAGACATTGAGCTCGAAGTTGCCCTGTGAGCCGGCAAAAGTGGTGGCGGCGTGGTTGCCAAAGACTTGGGTGCACACCATGGTCAGGGACTCGCACTGGGTGGGGTTGACCTTGCCGGGCATGATGGACGACCCGGGCTCGTTCTCGGGCAGCTTCAGCTCGCCGAGGCCGCAGCGGGGGCCGGAGCCGAGGAAGCGGATGTCCTGTGCGATCTTGAAGAGCGAGGCGGCGAGGGTGTTGAGCTGGCCGTGGGCTTCGACGATGGCGTCGTGGGCGGCCAGGGCCTCGAACTTGTTGGGGGCGGTGATGAAGTCGTGGCCCGTCATCTTGGAGACCTCCTCGGCAATGTCCTCGGCGAAGCCCTTGAAGGTGTTGATGCCGGTGCCCACGGCGGTTCCGCCCTGGGCGAGCATCCTGAGACGGGGCAGGGACGACTTGACGCGCTCGATGCCGTAGTCGAGCTGTGTTACGTAGCCGGAGAACTCCTGGCCGAGGGTCAGGGGGTGGCGTCCTGCAAGTGGGTGCGGCCGATCTTGATCAGCTTCTCCCACTGGTCGCTCTTCTTCTTGAGGGCGTCGCGCAGGCTGGTGAGGGCGGGGAGCAGCGACTCCTCGAAGTCGAGGACAGCGGCGATGTGCATGACGGTGGGGAAGGTGTCGTTGGACGAGGCGGACATGTTGACGTGGTCATTGGGGTGGACGGGCTTCTTGGAGCCCATGGTGCCGCCGAGGATCTCAATGGCGCGGTTGGAGATGACTTCGTTGGCGTTCATGTTGGACTGGGTGCCGGAGCCCGTCTGCCAGACGACGAGGGGGAAGTGGTCGACGAGCTTGAGGGAGGCGACCTCTTCGGCAGCCTGCTGGATGGCCTTTCCCAGCTTGGGGTCTGGTGTGGTGTCAGCAGCGACATGGCAGGCGGGGGTGGGGAGCTCAGCATGGCTCAGCATAGCATAGCTCCCGCCCAGAAAACGCACCCAGCCCAAACTTCATGTTGACCGTGGCGGCAGCGCCCTTGAGAATGCCAAAGGCGCGCACAATGGGCGGCGGCATGCGGTCCTGCGGCTGGTTGATCTTGAAGTTCTCCAGCGAGCGCTCCGTCTGCGCGCCCCAGTACTTGTCGTTGGGCACCTGGACCTCGCCAAAGGCGTCGCTCTCGGTGCGGGTGCTGGCCATGGTCGAGGATGCGCTGAACGGGCGGCGGTGCGCAGTCAGTGGCGTGTACCTGACCGTCTGGCGTGTGACGGTGGAGAGAGGACGTGCCGTGCGGAGCATGGAGGGGCTGGTCCTCGCCTGTGCCAGCGAGCGCAGGCATCCAGCCTCGGCAGCCCGGAGCTGTGTACGCGCGCTTCTGAACATGGCAGTGATTCGCGTGGGGGAGAGGTCGAGCGAGAGGCAGATGGAGAAATGGAGAAACGGAGACGAGGAGACGAGGGAGGGGATGGTGGAGAAGGATGTGTGGATTGCCAATTGGCCGACGGCGATGCCTGCTATGCTCTACAAGAAGGGATGAAGAGGGAAACCAAAACCTCAGACGCCCGAGACCGCACAGCTTCGTCGCGGAAAAAGCCGGAGGATGCGCAGAGCATCCTGCACGTGACCCTGACCATCCTACCGCGCACGGTGCGAGTGTGGGGAAGGGAAAAGGAAGCCTTGGAATCGCAGTCCCAAGTCTGATATCCCATGCCACATGGTACAAGCTCCTGTGGGCGTTTTTTTTTTTTTGTTTTTTTTTTTCTTCTTTTTCTCAACATCTCTCCCCTTCTCAAGCTCCTTCTCCTCGCTTCTCTTTGGCCAGCGGTGGCCTCCAGACGTTGCAATGCAGCATGGCTCAGGTATCCGTTTTCATGCGTCGTGTACGCCTTTTTCTTGACATGGCCTCGCTCGTTTGCACCCAGCAATGCATCGGTCCGCAGAGTTGCACCACTCTAGCCCCGACCCTCTCCAAGGTCCCTGCAGTGCTTGAATTCAATATTCCGCGGCATACCGGTACCAGTACCCTTTGTACTCATTCAGCCAGGGCTTGCTTTCTCGCGACCGCGAGAGTGAAACGCTCCCCCCGCGCCCGGTTTTGTCTTCTTGGCTCTGGCCGACGAAGCCAGTCGTCGACATGGCTGAGGCATACTCACTCACACACTCACTCACTGTGCTGAGGGCAGGCTCGTACTGCAATTCTCCTATTTGCTGCTTTCGTTCCAAGTGATGAGGAAAGCAAGTTGCGCCCAAAGGACAAGCTGCACGCCAAATGAGGCGCTGCCCGCGCTGCACGCTTTGTGACGCCCACCAAAGCCGGCACCCTGTTCAAGCGCTCAAGCTCTCGGATCCAGCTTGCCGCCGCCAGTACGTCCGCTCCTTGCGCGTCGTGCTTGGGCAGAGGGAGGCCGCTCGCGAATAAAGTGGCGCGAGGCCCTGATTAGAGGGATGCCTCTCGTGCGCACCTGATCTCATCTCAGCAACCAGGTACTGTCTACTTCGCAGTGGAGTCCATCCACCACCTGACTTTGACCGCCCGTCGTCGCTGTTCTTCGCGGATAAGCCGTACAGGGCCAGCGTCACATAACCCCGCTTGCGGTCCTCATTCAAATCTAACGGCATCGCTGACGCCAAACGGCCTTGCCTTCCTGTCCTTTGCCCTTGCTCACTCTCTGGCACCCGTGCTTCGTCTGTGAGGCGCCGGTGCAAACCACCGCCCGCACCTCCTGCACCCAGCCGCACATGACTCTGAGCCCTTCTTCTACACCTGCTGCTCCACCACCCTTCTCCTCTCTTCTGTCCTCTTCGCGAGTTTTTCCGGTTTCAGGGCCGTGAGTTTGTACAAACGTCCGTACCGAGTTATTTCCCATGAGCCCAACGATCCACATCATACACCCAGCCTAACATCCGCCGTTATCACAGACCAGCGGTCAGCACCACGCTCCACTCACACGGGAACACGTCAAGGCGAAGAGACGTACATACACTACAGTATTCACCACACATGGCTGCGTCTGGTTTCACTGCTACTCATCTTTTTCAAACAATGTCAACCGAGTCGGGTGCTCAAGGCGCAGACATCTCTGCCCCACTATCTCCTCTTGCACCGCCCTTCTATCAGCTTGGAGTGTGGCAGCACCAACGATACGAGACACCGTACAGCCAGAGCCACGACCCCTTCTTCTCGACACAACCACAAAATATGAACAATCAGCCATATCGTGATCCGCACTTCGCGCGCTCCCCGTATGCTGCCTATGGCGGTCCTCAGCCAATGTACTTTCCACCCTCGACCTTCTCCTATGCCTCTCACCAGCCGAGGCTTCCTCCAGCTATACGCAGTGGCCCCGTGGATAACCTCGTGGATCCAAGCAGCTCTGCTGTCGGTGAAACGATTTCTAGAAATGATCCCTCTGTACCGCGTGGAGCGCCACCGCTTTTGCCCTCTTATCATTTAGCCTATCAAGGACTACTGCACTCGGCGATGGATTACTCACCATACCCAATGTCAGATCGACCCGCTACAATGCCAGAAGTCACACCAAACGAGGCATCCAACCAAGGGCAAACCAGGCCGACGTTAAGAGGCGGAAGCATCGAACAGCCTCGACAGACGCTTCCGCCTCACCAGAGACCATCACCGTCCATTCAGCACCTACGACCGCTCCAGCGTCAGCCGCCGCGACCTGATACCAATCTCTCGAGTCGCAATCCTGACAGCACAGAAAGACCTGCACCGGCCAACCTCACTGCCCAAGGCCGTCGCTCAGATCGTAGCTCCTCTCCACGAACTTCAGCCCGTCGAAGCTTTGATAGATACTCGTGGGATCTACCCCACTCCAGCACATCCTCCGACGTAGAAGAGGCTGCAGCTCGCTCGCCGCCTTCCAACCGCGTGAGGCATCGCCCAAGAGAAGGCCGGCCACGTTTCTTCAACCAGTACCTCGATCCCAACTACTCCATCGGCCGCCAGGTTCAAGGACTCAAGACGAGCTTGCCTAAGCTGCTTGCAAGCGAACTACCCAAAGACACCTCTCCGACCTGCGACATTTGTGCAAAAGACTACTCTGCCACCTCTGTGCAACCCTCAGAGGAGGAAGAAGTCGCTGTGCAGCTTCCTTGCGGGCACACGTTTGGAGAGTTTTGCATGGGTGAATGGGTACGTAAATCCATAACATGACACGGGTGGAGGCTGACTTGCTCTAGCTCGACACGTGCAAAACGCACAAGAACAAGATCACCTGTCCAATGTGCCGCAAGGTTCTGGTGGAGCCGGCGTCGCCGCAGTATAGATCGGCGTACTTGCACATGTACGCCGCCCGCAACTCGCGAGGTTTTCAGGAATTACTGGCAAACGAGCTCCAGGCACAGTACGCGCACGCTTGAGGCAGGCGGACGAAGGACGAAAGAGCGACGACAGCCTCTCTACATGTCAGCATACTGTCTTGTTGACGATTCTCCGGCAGGAGCGAAGCAGTTCCGCAGCGGGGCGGCTGGTCTGGGCATTGGGTTAGCACTGCGGCGGTTTCGGACTATGATATCATTGTTGTGCTGGGTGTTTATCAAAGCTTATCGGCGGCGGCGGTCGGCGATTCTTTTCGGCGTTGACAGTGGATTGGGTACGGAGTTGGGTCATTGGGCATGCACACTCATTGGATCCACATGAGAATTGTTGTTAGCATTGGAATAATTTTGGGATAGTCGGTAGCGGTAAGGCAAGGGCAATAACAACAGACGTCGTAGCACGTTGTCTAGGTCGAGCCGTGTTGAGACAAAGGACGATTGGGGAATGCTTATTGGTTGCCATGCGCAGCGTTAGCACAAAACAAACCAGCCACACCATCACCCCGCAACCACCAACAAAGCTGGCGGTAACATCACCACATATTCACTCTGCACAAGGCCATCACAGTCTGCCGCTTTTCTCTTTGCATCACTCCATCCGTCGATAGCCCCTTGTGGTTCTCTTGCTGTACACTGTACCGCCCGCCTCGTTGTTTGTGTTTGAAGCTGCGACGACTGGAGCTGCAGGCGTGCCTTCCCCGCAGGCGTTGAATGGTTGCTTCCAACCACCAGTATGGCTTCAGACCCCACCAGACAGAGCTTCCAGATGCCCATGCCGCCACCGCCGCTTCATACTCGCTCTGGGGAGATGGACCGGCCTGGCACGCCCTCTCAGGAGGCCTTCATTAGCCCGCGACAGACGCCTCAGGGCAGTCCCAGCAAAAGCCACCAACCGCCGGGCGCATTCGACCTCCCAAACGTCTTCGAGAATGCCATGAAACTATTCCCCACGATGGGCTCGCCTTCGAAACAGAAGCCTGATACACCGACCTCGCCCAGCAGGCTGAAGATCGGTACCAACGTGGACCACGCTGCGGGAGACGTCGCAGCGCCCTCGGCAGGCAGTCCAACACGCAAGTCGAACCAAGAAAACACACCGCCCGCCGCTCGACCGGCCACACACAAGGACGCTGGCTTTCTCACACACGCCGCGCAGTCACGACAGGAGCCGTATCGAGCGCGGGAAGCCGAGGGCTCACAACGCTACTACCCTGCGCCACAGCGTCTCTCCGCTGAGGAACTCGAGAAGGCCAGGAAGCCAGCAGTGAAGCGTTTGGCCAACGTCACTCAGCTGTGTAAGTACTGACCATGCGCTGGTACCCAGTCCTGCTCACATTGCCTTCAGATTTCCTCGACTACTACTACGATCTCCTCACCTATGTACACACCCGCCAGAACCGCCTCGGCCAGTTCAAGGCTCAGAACCCGGCACCGCCTGAGACACCTGAAGCTGAATATGATGAGGCTCTCACACAATACCTAGGCCGCGAGCGCGCCAACCTCCGCAAGCGACGCACTCGACTGAGGCAGGGTGACTTCCAGATTCTCACACAGGTTGGCCAGGGAGGCTACGGACAGGTTTTTCTAGCTCAGAAGAAGGATACCAGGGAAGTGTGCGCTTTGAAGGTCATGAGCAAAACACTGTTGTTCAAGCTGGATGAGGTCCGCCACGTCCTGACGGAGCGTGACATTTTGACAACAGCAAAGAGCGATTGGCTCGTTCGACTTCTGTATGCCTTCCAAGATGAGAAGAGCATTTACCTGGCTATGGTATGTCTGGCGTCACCTTGTCACAGGACATCAACTGACCTATCGTAGGAATATGTTCCCGGTGGCGACTTCCGTACACTGCTGAACAACACCGGCGTTCTGCATAACCGACATGCGCGGTTCTACATTGCTGAGATGTTCTCGTGCGTCGATTCCCTGCATCAGCTTGGCTACATCCATCGAGACCTGAAGCCCGAGAATTTCCTCATCGACAGCACTGGCCATGTCAAATTGACCGACTTTGGTCTGGCAGCTGGCATGCTTGCTCCTATTAAGATCGAGTCCATGCGCATCAAGCTGCAGTCGGTGAGCGACGTCATATCGCCCTTTGGGCGTCCTGTAGAAGAGCGAAGCGCAGCCCAGCGCAGAGACAACTACCGTTCTCTGCGCGAGCGAGACGTCAACTATGCGAAGAGTATTGTGGGAAGCCCCGACTACATGGCACCTGAAGTTCTCAAGGGAGAGGAGTACGACTTCACAGTCGACTACTGGAGCTTGGGTTGTATGCTCTTCGAAGCCCTGGCTGGATACCCGCCGTTCGCTGGCGCTACTGTGGATGAGACGTGGCAGAACCTGAAGCAATGGAAGAAGGTTCTACGCAAGCCTGTCTATGAGGATCCAGCGTACTTCTTGTCAAAGCGTACCTGGGATCTCATTGTTCGCCTGGTTGCTTCCAAGTCGACTCGTTTCCGCGGCATCTCAGAGATTCATGCACACCAGTACTTTGCAGAAGTTGACTGGGCAACGCTCAGGGAGAACAAGGCACCATTCGTTCCAGAGCTCGATAGCGATACTGATGCAGGATATTTCGATGACTTTGGCAGCGAAGCCGACATGGCGAAGTACAAGGAGGTACATGACAAGCAAGCAGCGTTGGAGGCCATGGCGGAGCGCGATGAGAAGATGAACAAGGGACTTTTCGTAGGATGTAAGTGGCAGGCCAGCTCGTTCAACACGTCATGTTACTAACTGTAGAATAGTCACTTTCCGTCACAAGAAGACAGCGGACGAGAATGGCAAGCCTGCCAGCCCGAGGAAACCTCTTGGCGCGGTCGAAGAGAACTTTGGCACCATTTTCTAGCATCGAGTTTCCCCAGGGCCATGCATTCTCGCACTGGCTGCGACGGTGGTGAGCTACTATTCTAGGTGGGCGACGTTTGAAAGCATACGAAATTTGACGTTGGGACGAGTAATGAGCCACACGGACAAAGGCATAGTTCGCATCACTGTGTTACTGCGTTGGACTTTGGCGTCACTGCATTTGATTGGTTGGGCATGGGCAGCAGCATTGTATTAGTAGAACTTGGGGATGGCATATGATTCAACGATACCCAATACTTTTCGAATCATCGCTCACGGTTGATCGCCCCCGCACTTATATTACGCTTCCGCGCTATCACGTGTCGAGTGCTCTAGCGCGACACATGAATCCACGGGCTAAGGAACACTTCTCGGGAAACAAGTACTCTCCGCCATTCTACCCCACATTTACACAGCACGACGATGCCTGGCCTTGTTCGGCGTGGGCGAAAGCGCCCCTTGCCTGAAGAACGCGATGAATCCTCCGACTCTGACCTTCCCACACCCATCTCCGTGAAGGGCAAACGCGCTCGCTACAGCCGTGACGCGTCCGAGAGTCCTACTGCCACAAACGGCACTCGCAACCGTTCACACATCCAAACCCTCTCGACGAATGGCACAGAAATGGAGGATACATTTCAGCCTGGCTCCATCGTGCGAGTCAAACTCAAAAACTTCGTCACCTACACCGCGGCTGAGTTTCACCTGGGGCCCAGCTTGAACATGATTATCGGACCGAACGGAACGGGGAAGAGCACGCTCGTCTGCGCAATCTGTTTGGGGCTGGGATGGTCATCTGAGCATCTGGGAAGAGCCAAGGAGCTGAGTGCCTTCGTCAAGCATGGTGCTGCTGAAGCCGAGATTGAGATCGAGCTGGCCAAAGCAGGGGACATGCGCGCAAATCCAGTCATCACACGTATTTTGCGCAGGGAGGACAACAAGACAGTCTTCCTTCTCGACGGAAAGCACTCTACCAAGAATGCTGTCATTGACATGTGCAAGCGTTTTGCTATTCAGATCGACAACCTGTGTCAATTCCTGCCTCAGGACCGTGTCGTCGAGTTTGCCAAGATGAAAGACACTGAGCGACTACGAGCGACTCTGGGTGCTGCAGCCCGCCCGGAGATGAGCGAGTGGCACAACCAACTCAAAGTCCTGCGGGAAGAAGAAAAGGACATTAGGGCCAAGCGGTACGACGATGAAGAGCATCTCAAGAAGCTCGAAGCCCTGCAGAACACTACACGGGGTGATGTCGAAAGGTGGAACCAGCGTCAGGAGCTCGTAACCAAGTCGGAAGCTCTCGAGAAAGTACGGCCTATCATTGAATTGAGGCTGCACAAAGCGGAATACAAACAAGTCAAGGATGATTTCCGAGCAGCGAGGCTGGAGCTGGATGAGCTGAACAACGAGGTAGAACCCATCAGGCAGGCTGCGGGAGCGGCGCAAACTTATCGCGATCAAGTTAGCCAGGCCGTCCAGCGACGAAGACAGATAATGGACATGGTCAAGAAACAGGCAGAGAAGAAAGCCAAGACGATCAGCGCAGAGAAACAAGTCATTGAAGGATTTCAGGGTCAGGTCGAGAGCGAGATGCGTTCAAAGCAAGGCCGTCAGCAGGACATAGCTCGCTTCACCAAGAAGATTTCCGATCTCGAGCGGAAGCGACAAGAACAACCTGTTGATTATGATCAAGCAGCATATCAGCAACGCAAGGACGAGTTGCGACAAGAGTTTTCATCCACAGAACGTCGCATAACCGATCTGAGAGGCACCATGTCGTCCATCCAAGCTCGAGTCCAGGATTTCAGAGCCCAGAGAACCGCGGTTCAGCAACAGCGAGACCGGCTCGACACTCAGAGCGGCAAGCAAAGCAGTCTGCTACAGAAGATATCTCCAGAGACAGCCAAGGCTTGGGAATGGTTCGAGGCGAACAAAGCGCAACTGCCTCTTAAGGGCGATGTCTATGGACCTCCAATCTTGACCTGTCAACTCACAGACCCTAGATATGCAGATGCCGTGGAAAGCCAGATGAGATTAGGCGATGTTGTGGCTATGACGTGCACCAACAATGACGATCAGCGGCTGCTGCTCCGTGAGATGACAGATAGGAGCAAGCTTGGGTTGCACGGCATCTACCTCAGGACGTCGCCAAAGCCATTGTCCTCCTACCAGTCACCTGTGGCCGCATCGAATCTTGCCCAATACGGGTTCGAAGGCTACCTTCGCGACTACATTAAGGGCCCCGACCCAGTCATCGCGATGCTCTGCGACAACGTCAAACTTAACAGGGTTGCGTTCGCCTCAAAGGCGATCACTGATCAGCAGCATGCCGCTGCATCTGACAGCCCGATTCAGGCATGGGTCAGTGGCAGAGAGGTATACAGGATCACCACCCGAAAGGAGTACGGCGTTTCATCTACATCAGTCAACCACCTCAAGCGGGGACAGTTCTTTGTAGACCAGCCTGTCAATTCGGATGAAAAATTGCGCCTCGATGAACAATTGCAGGAGCTCAATCGTGAAGGGAACGCGATGGCAGCACAGCATACTGAGGCCAAGGCCGAGTTAAACGAGCTCATTGAGAAGAACAAAGCAGTGAGAGAACAGAGGGTGCGCTATACCACGATGCTACAAGCGACTGTGCTAACTTTGTTAGGACGAAGTAATCAGAGAAGAGACCGCCATACGAAAGGCAATCGCGGAATGGGAGGCCCTTCCTCGTTTAATTGGTATGTCTTGAGATACCCCTCGCAAAGAGCCTTATTGACAGCGTCAAGACCAGAACAAGAATGAGTTGCAGCAGTACATTGACTTGAATGCACAAACAAGCAATCGTATCCGGGAAATCAAGGCTCAGTCACGACAGTGTTCGCTCAAGATTGCTGGCCTCACTTTGGAGTATGCCGTATGTTCGCCCTTTCCCTACTTCATGGCCATTGTTCACGATAACAGAAATCTGTCACCGAGTTCCGCCGCCTTCACGAGAACGCCGTCGAAGCTGAGATCCGTCTTATCGAAGCTGCGTCGGAAGTCAGGGCGCTCGAAAAGGAGAACAAGCTGGTCCTAGAGCGACTCCGGTCAAAACAGGTCCTGGTCACTAAGCTGGAGGAGGCCGCTAACAACATGAAAGAGGAGGTTCGACAGGCTCACGTCAGGACTCAGGCGCTACTCGATGGCTGCACAGAAGAGGAGAGAATGGTCGTACTTTCGTACAAGGACCTTCCAAGTGTTGCAGAGCTGGAAGACGAAATCCAGTCGGTCAATGCTCGACTCGAAATGATGTCCGGGGGCAGTGCTCAGGCTGTCAAGACATTCGAAACCCGTGAGCAACTCATCCGAAAAACACAAGACTCTCTGGATAAGCATGTCGCAGCTTTGGAGGAGGCGCAAAGCAAGATCAAATCAATCAAGGACCCGTTCGAGAAAGAATTAGATGCACTGATCGCGAAGATTAGCGATGCGTTTGCACACAACTTCGCACAGATCGGCTGCGCTGGTGAGGTCTCAGTGTACAAAGATGACGATGACTTCAACGCTTGGTCCATTCAGATCTCAGTTCGCTTCCGGTGAGCATATTGACATCCTCGACATCTTTGTTGTGACTAACATTCTTCCAGCGAGGGCGAGTCCATGTCCGTCCTCAACGCAAACCGTCAATCGGGTGGTGAGCGCGCCGTCTCGACCATCTTCTACCTCATGGCTCTGCAAGACCTAGCGCAGGCACCGTTTCGCGTCGTCGACGAGATCAACCAGGGTATGGACCCGCGCAATGAACGTATGGTGCACGAGCGGATGGTTGACATCGCTTGCCAAGAGCGCACGAGTCAATATTTCCTGATCACACCGAAGCTGCTCTCGGGTTTGAAGTTCCATCCAAAGATGACAGTCCACATCATCAACAGTGGTGAGCATATCCCGAAGAGTACGACGACCAAGGACGAGTGGAACCTCAAGGACATGGCAAAAATTGCGCTTGCGGTTAGAGGACGTGTTAGTGCTGCTGCCTAAGCTCCAAGACGAGTACTTTTCGATGGTTTCCGAAGGCGTTATCAGTTGGGAGGCTATTTCTGCATTTCTACGAGTACAGATACCAGAGTTGGGGCGTTTTGGACACCGATGGGGCGTAGCGTCATCAGTACTACTATATTTGCGACATCAGCATCGCTTTGCTAATCATAGTAGTGCTACTATAGGTAACACACACGATGGCAAAAACAAGCTTACGCGAAGAATATTATTTCAGCCTCTGCCATCTATACGAGGCTCCCCAGTGTTAGCCGTTACTGAGTACCACAGCTTCAACGGCTTGTACTAACCGATCACTGATGACGTTTATGCAGCACCCAACGGCTCAATGAAAAGCAGCGAAATTTCTTGATCCTCCATGACTAGTTGCGCTCTACAAAATGTAGCGTCATAATCATCGGCGTTGCATTGTTGCTTGCCTTGCTGAGTGCACGGCAGGCAAGACTTCAACCGCACCTCCCATATATCACACATCACCTCTCCACTCCTTCCATTCCCTCCTTATCATCAAGACCATCAACTCACAACCAAACATCATGTTATCTCTATTCTTCAACATCCTCTCCCTCCTCGCCCTCCCCACCACCGCCCTCCTCCCACCCAAACGCAGCACCCCCAACGCGCCGGAGCAATGGCTCATCCCCTCGCTCGAAATGCACATGATGACGCAGTATAGCGGCCTCCCCGGCAACGCGCCCTGGCCAGACTCGACAAAGTTCCCCTCCACCATCGCCTTCGACATAAACATGCCGCTCTACCAGACCGCGCACTGCCACACTTCGTGGGCTAACGGTACGCTGCCGGATGATCTGGCGACTTGCTCCAGCGAAGACACGCGCGTGCGCTTTAGGATGAAAGAGTATACTGCCCTAGGGCCGCGCAGGATGGAGCTGAGTTTCTGGCTGCAGGTTTTTCGCGTTGAGGCGCTGCCGTGAGTTTCCCTCTCCCTCTCCCGCCGCTCATGTGTATAAGTGGAAGTGGAAGTGGTTAGATGGTGTGTATTTTCCCTCTCCCTCTCCCGCCGCTCATGTGTATAAGTGGAAGTGGAAGTGGTTAGATGGTGTGTATTTTCCTCTTCATTCGCTAATATATTTGTGGGTGTAGCGGACAGCATACTATCCTCATGGGCGAAGTGCCCATCACTGCTAATGATCCCTCCGAGCCCTCGAGTTACCTTACTTGCCTGCTTGGCGCGCCGTTCGACGGGTTGAGATGTAGCACTGGCGGGCTGATGAGCGTGCGGAAAGAGTTGGTTCTTGAGGCACGGGGCAGAGAGGCGGAGGAGGTGGATAAAAGCACACTTTTGACAGGGTCTTCGGAGCGTGGGATTTGAGATGGAAATGCAGGGTTGGCTGGATGAGGTGGCGTTAAGTCTTGTTCTGCGTCTTTGTTGTTTCGTCGCTTCGTCGCTCTGTGCGCTGAGGTTGCACAGCAGGTGTAGTGCATGCATTAGTGTACTCTGAACTATCAACGTACACACACACCTGGTCACCCGAGGGCCCCCTCTTCCGCCGTATTTTCAAACTTACTATTTATTGCATGGAAACCCCTGTCACAATCCAAAAACATCCACAAACTATCCTTCAAGACCACGTATACGTCCTCATTCGCACACCCCTCGAGCTCAGTGGCCATGAAAAGAGACAAGACAGACGAGACGCAACGATAACTCAAAGCGTTGCTCTCCTAAGATTTGATCTGCTCATGGTGACGGTACACAGCAGTGGTTGCACAACTTCTCACTGCATGCATGCAGGTATGGCGGATGGAGGTTCGGAGGGTTTTTTGGGGGGTTTTTTTGGTTTTTTTCGGTCTGTTTGGGTACGATTTTATTTGTTTATTTTGGGGGCGTGCACTGTGCTTGCATCTTGCATCTTACTTGGTCGATACCTTGCCGTTGATTTCATCTTCATTCATCTATCTATATATCTGTATAGGCAGTTCTCGTGTCTTGGTCTGTCTCGCCCGTTTGGTCTATCGTCTTGTTACGTTTACTTGTTTTGGCTGGCTGGTTTACGGGATTGGAGGATTCGAGGTACAGGATTTGGATTTTGACACACCACCATCATATCCATTCCCACAACTCATCAGACACATACACGGCCACAACAAACAATGCGCTCCCTACCATTAACCCTCAAGTCTCTGATCTCAAGAGCGATGCGTTCGAGTGACGTGTGGAGGGTGTATGGTATCAGACCTGCACGGCAGCAGGAGGGAGAGGGTGTGCATAGGGAGGAGGTGGAGATGCGGAGATTGGTATGTATACTCTGAAATCCACCAATACTTCGATGAAGGCCATAATGGTTATAGTTGTGGCGGTCATGATACAGACTAACAATCCCATATAGAATCCCATGGTCAAGAGAACAGTCAAAGGAGAAACGACCGATATTTCCATGCTCGCCGCTGCGACGTCGACTCCCACTCCGTCGATTACGAACAAAGCCACTACGTATATGCATGGAGCTGGCCTTGCAGTCGTAGATCCGGATCCAGATGTCCTCACAACACCAACACAGCCCCTCTCCACAATCCAGCCATTTGTTCCCGCCACCCAACCAATACCCCCGACACAAACTGCAACAATTCCACCTGCTCCCCTAAATAACACAACCCCGCGTCTCGACCCTGCGGCCATCGCGGGCTTGTGCACCGCGGTCGGTGTCCTCGCTTTCCTCGTCATCTGGGCGATGCTACGAATCTGCGTGCAGAGGCGAAAGAGGAGGATGTGCATGTCCAGGGGGAGGCCGAAATGGTTTCCCTTAGTGGCGGGACAGAGGGGATTGCACTGGAGAGGAAGAATGGGGTGTTTGTTGAGGATGAGGAGGTTTGGGAGGGTGGGAGGATGGGGATGAGTTTGCCGAGGCGGATGTGGTGAGGGGGCGGTGGTGGTGGCGGGTTTGGGTATGGGATTTTGATTTGGGGAGCAGTTGCTTTTTTAGTTTACTTACTGTTGAGCTATGTTATAACGGACGTGTAGGTGCCATGAATAGTAGATCGCGTCGAAGATACTCAAGACGATGTTCAGCACCCAGAACGCTACCAAAACGCGATCGCAACAAATTATGAATTTCACCGATGACTGCTCAATCATATTCAGCGTAATGGTTTAGTATCTATACATCATTCTATGGCCTTGACAGTAGATTGTACCTCCGTGTTGTTCAGCACTGCACTGACGGTCCGACTAAGCTACATCCTTCACAACCTCTGCTCAGATTTAAATAATCAGAAGCTTGGTTTCCAACGTCTCGAACTGCAGCTGTCCGAATGTAAAAGTAATTCGAAGAAATTATTGCTACTGTTGCAATGTCGCTGTCGCTCCTGCTTCAGTTTGGGGTTTGATCGGCGAGGTCACGCAACGGAAGGTGTTCTGGCGCTTTTCAAACCACATCTTTGAAAGCGGAAGTGCGTGTTCTTTTTTAACATCCATACACAGTAGTTGATTGATGTATTGAAGCTTGCGTTCAAAACTCAGATCAATTCTCGATTTTGCCGTTACCGTTTTGCTCTTTGATAATGTAGGGGGCTTGTAAGCTGTAGTAATTAGTGATGAGCTACCATGTGAGGTGTCCAGGACCGATCTCGTCGATGTTTGATGTAATGTTGCGTTCATGCGGGGTTAAATGTCGTGCTTGAACTATGCACAAATAGCCATCAACAGAATGCGATATCGCTCCAAGATTGCGATAACCCAACGTAGCAATGAAGAGCTGCGGATATAAAGCAAGCGGGTTTGCAGGATCTAGTGTTGTTGAATCTGCTCGAAAGTTAGCACAACCTCGATTTTCAACATGGCAAGTACGACACACATCCAAGAGACCACCAATGCCGATGGTACACCAATCAAGCTCGCCGTGGCCTATGATGATAAGGTCCATAACTCTTCCAAATACGCCTCATACCTTCCAGTATATGACACCACCACCAAGTTTTCCCCTATAGAACTTTTCGATTTCCACGACCGCGGCCACCACGCTGATCCCAATAAATCCAACCTGCTTTCGAAGGACAATACCAACCTCAAAGTTACCAAACTCACACCGCGAATCGGCACCGAAATCACCGGTCTGCAGCTCTCGCAGCTCAGTCCCGCCCAGAAAGACGACCTCGCCCTCCTCATCGCCGAACGCGGCGTTGTAATCTTTCGCGACCAAGACTTCAAAGACATCGGCCCAGCCGCTCAAAAGGAGTTTGGCCAGCACTTTGGCCGCCTCCACATCCATCCTGTTGGCGCCCACGTCAAAGACCACATCGAGTTCCATTCCATCTACCTGGGCAAAGACAACTTATACCGACTCGGCCGCAGCGATAGCAAACTCACCACTACCGGGTACCACTCTGATGTGTCGTACGAACACCAGCCGCCTGGTATCACGCTTTTGACTCTGCTGCAAGTCCCCGAGACAGGTGGAGATACGGCGTGGACGAGCCAAGCAGCGGCCTATGACCGGTTATCTGCACCGCTGAAAGCTTTTCTCGAGGGACTGAGGGCTGAGCATAGCGGGTTTCCTCAAGCCGAGAGTGCTAGAAGGGATGGTCATTTTGTACGGAGGGAGCCAGTGAGCAGCTATCATCCCATCGTGCGTGTGCATCCTGTGACGGGGCAGAAGGTCTTGTTTGTAAATCCCGGTTTTACGAAGAGAATTGTGGGATTGAACACTGAGGAGAGTGAGGCGATTTTGAAGTTGTTGTTTACGGTTAGTGATGTTCCCCTCGATGCAGCAAGATTATTAAAAGCTGACTACTCGTAGCACATCTCGCAAAGCCAGGATATCCAGACTCGTGTTAAGTGGGATGATCGGACTGTTGCAATTTGGGATAACCGGGTGACAGCACATACTGCTATCAGCGATTACGACACCAGCGATGATGGGGAGGGACTACGTCAAGGTTTCCGCATCACAACACTTGCTGAGATTCCTACGGGAGTCAATGGCCTAAAGTCAGAGTGGAACTAAGGATTATCGAGTAATTCAAAATCCTCTGTGCTTTGGTATCCGGAACATGTCGTTTATGTTTGATACAAGCATCGTCCCTTCTCCCCAATAGTCAAGACCGGCCACTACCCTTCTTGTCCATACCCTCTCAATTAACTTCTCAGCCCGGTGTCCCAAAACGGCGACAAAGGTATGTAGAGCATGCATTTCCCCATTTCCGACCTTCAACTCGAGCTCCACGGCTTCCCTTCCGACAACTTCGTAGTATACTCGAAAATCCTCGTTGTAGAGACTTTGCGTTGATTCGTCACCTGCTTCACCACACAAGTTCAACGCTGATTCAAAATGCGGCAACTCCTTCGTCTCAAACAACAATTGCTCAGGTTCTGGTTCCCCTGATGACTCTGATTCATATTCTGAATCTGAGTCGTCTTCTGAATCCGATTCCTCAGAGACCTCATCGACGTCATTAACACCTGCTGCTGAGAACCGTCTCCTTAATTTCAGCCTCAAGACGAGTGTGCCTACCAATGCCCCCATAGCCAAGGCAAATTCAACGACGACTGGCTTGACATATTTGCCAGCCAGATGTTCTTCGAGTTGTTCCAGATATCGGGCGGAGGTCGTTACAAAGACTTGTAGATCTTCGTGATTGGAAGCCTGTAGCAGTCGGTCCGAAAATAAACTTTTCGCGTAATCCCAAGGATCTTCCGCCGCCTCGCGTAAGATTGATGGCATATTCCTCGTTTCCTCTGGGGTTTCACCGATATCCTGGGCTCGTTCCTTGGATGGTCCAGCCGTAGCTTGAGACGTTTTCTGCGGACACACTGACGATGCACATACCTGTTGGGATGGTGGATGCATAGGTAGTTTAGTCAACGACTGCAACGCAGGTCGCGGTACCAAGCACAGAAAAACTCTTGTCTGGCTTGATCGATTGGCAGATTGGAGTGCGGTTGACTTGCTGATTCTTCCAGTGGGTTGATTGCGCCTTGTAACGAACCGTCGGTGGCTTGGACAGTTTGTTGATGGCCTATTGACTGTTCAAGTTTTCTCAATAGCTTGCCCGTGGCTCGCATTAAGTATCGTCATTTGTGTTATCATATCTGCCATTTCTCGATTTTGCCGCAACAAGTCGATCATAGCCGTACCCGCAATGCCCTGGGAAGGCTGCGCTGGCTCATGAGCAGATTCTCGCTCCTTAGAAGCCATTTTGCCAGAAGATTCTGCCGGTACATCAGTCCCTTCTCTTTGTCCAAGGCGCACCTTTGAATGCTGTTTTTCGTAGAGAGAGGGTGGGAGTAATCGCCATAGACGGCCGGTGGAGTGTACGGTTTTGGGTCACCGTCTGGCGGCGAGTCACGCTGGAGGCTACCGTATAGCATTAGTTCCGCGCTTTCTCGCCGTCGACAAAAGTGTTGGACGCTGGGACCTTGTTGCGTCGGGTTGTATATCGTCACGCGTGTGTATTCTGGAGCGAGTAGTAATAAGTAGGATATGACGATAAGCGAAGCTGTTTAGGAGATGTACGCCAGTGGCAGGAACTGTATTGGCGTTGAACTTAGCCTGCAAGAGCACCTGCCTTGGCCTCCATGAGGGATCCTGTCTGCCGTCATTCATATTTCTCCTTACTTCTGGCAAGTACGTTCTATCCTTCATCACCAAAGCTAACAATGTGAGTCTGTATCAGCCATGTCGTCTGTCCTGATTCATGTACGATAAAAGAGCGGGCTTACTGCTCGCCGAAGACGTCAAAAGTTAAGGGGTGTAAATATCGGTGTTTGTTCCCAACACAGTGCCTTTGCAAGTAAAAATAGGAGCTTCCGACCTCTATTATTCGAAGCGAAAAGGGACGAAGCGTATTGGGGTTACAGTTTGATGCGAATAGCCAGTGGCCTGATCAAGGAGATTCTGAGTTTGACTCCAACAGCAACGAACATGCCTACACAAACTGCAAACGTTGCCCTGAGACAAGAGAAGGTGAAATTAGATGACAAGAGGAATAGGTACTCTGAGAAACTGACTCGTATTGCACTTATTGAGTTGTACAAAATTTGTGTCGAAGGAGCGTTTCGGTTGTTGGGATGTCGTTGCTGTCGTAGCTCGAAGGGGAAAGTACCGCCGAGACTGCCCTTTTGCCGAGAGTGGCGCGTGCCGAAATTCAATCTTGTCAGCACGGGAGAGAACGACGGAGCCTCACCGCGCGAGCATTATCACCATCTTACGCTGGTCTTGGTGTCTCCCCTTCCTTGTGTATTCGTCTGCTTGCTCCTGACTTTCCCTTCTTATGAGCTATCTCTCGCTGGACCCGATGTGCGTACAGACGGCACAGGTTGCATTTTCCAAGGCCAAGCAAGATACATGCCTCTGGAACCGTATGTCGACAGTTGCACGGAGATTGTGCAAGAGCGTAGATCGATGTTCCAATCCCTGAGCATATGTCTTGCAGCCTGTTTCGACTCGTTCCCTGACCCTGGAGCTGAACAGGGGCGAGCGCGGCAGAGGTAAGGATGAGTGGCCTGTCCCGAGCCGCACGCTGAACACCTCAGCGGTCTGGAGCTAAATGCGTCCAGTACTTGCTTTGACAAATTCTATAAGAGCTGCGGGACGTGAATTGACCGGATCAAGATCTCGCCAGCGATGAGCGGCTGTCCCTGTTTCCGCAGTCTTGTATCCACAATCGACATTTCAGGTCAAGCAGGATCCATTCACCCGCAGGGTTGATCCACAGAGCCTCCATCCCCATGCGTCCACACCGGAACACTGGCCAGATTCAAGTAATATCCCAAAGATTCGCCTGCCGGATGTTGTACCTGCATTCGACTCGATGTTTTGTGCGCGGTGTCGACCAATTGACGCGCTGTACTATATCCACAACGGACCGGCAAAATGCCTTCCCTGAGGTCGAGCCATGTTTTCTGCTCCACATTGCGGATGTGCTGGAAAGAGGCAGGGATTTACAGTATGAGCATCAGACCATCTCGAGATATATAAGTCGCCTGGACCCATGCTCACGCAAATCATCGCTGTACCAAGCCATCCAGCGGATCAATCTCAATCCCCATCGTCAACATGCGCGGCCTTATTCTTCTCGCGAGCGCTACATGCGCTCTGTTTGCAACGACCATCTGTGCTGTGCCGGTTGCATGTCCTGCTTCCGTGGTCACCACTACCTCGACCTCGGCCCCCGCGCTGTCCACAGTTTACCAGTTCCCAGCTGGCTCTGGCGCATGGGTTGAGAACATTGCTGAGCGCTCCAACGGCCAGCTCCTCGTTACCCGCATGTTCACTCCTGAACTCTGGCTCATCGACCCAGCGACTGGTTCTGCTGAACTGATCTACAGCTTCCCCGATGCCAATTCAGTAACTGGCATCACACCTACTGGCAACGATGACGAGTTCGCTGTTGCAATTGGAAACGTCGATGCTGCTACATTCACACCTGAAGCTGGCAGCTGGAGCACCTGGAAAGTCTCCATGTCGGGAGCCAAGGCCACCGCAACACTCATCACCAAGATTCCTGAGGCCAAGTTCCTAAACGGCATGGGCTCGTTCGAGGCTGGGGAATCGAAGGGTCTTCTCATCACCGACTCCGTTGTTGGTGGTATCTGGGCTGTTGACCTTGCGACGGGCGCCAACAACCTTGCTCTGCAGGACGGCACCATGATTGCACCCGCTGGAGCCACTTTCGCTGTTGGTATCGATGGCTTCCGTATCAAGGGTGACTACCTCTACTACACCGTCTTCGCTGGTGGTGTCCTTCGCCGGATCAACGTCGAGTACCCCTCTGCCGCCGACCTTGCTGCCGGAACTGCCACACTGAAGCAGATTGCCGTCGAGGAGCTTGCCAACACTGGCGGTTCTTTCGATGACCTCGATGTCGCAGCTGATGGCACTGTCTACGTCACCACAAACCCGGAGAACACTGTCGTGAAGGTCGCCGCTGGTGGTGGTAAGCCCACTCTCGTTGCTGGTAATATTGGAAGTTTGGCTCTTGCTGGCGCATCGTCCGCCCTTGTGTCCAAGGTTGCGGTCAATGTTCTGTACGTCACCACGTCTGGTGGCGTTGCTGCGCCGGTTAACGGTACCTTGTCTGAGGCTGGCAAGATCATGAAGATTGTCTTGTAAGCGATGAGGAGCTCGAAAACGAAAAAAGACCAAATCCAATAAACATTAGAAAATCTCCAATTGTCTGCCTGCTGAATGTCTCATTTCCACTGAAGTCTGTATGAAGGCTAAATAAAATGGGTATACGAAATGGGTGACACAAGAACACCAAACAAACGTCACACCAACACCAAAGAATGCTCCCACCTGAACATGACACAAAGCAAATGCCTTTTCTCACCATGCCATGGGCGACACATCCGTCATCAGCCCTGGTTCTTGCCAGCAACCACAAGCTCGTCCTCGGATCAGGCAGCCAACCCTTGGGGTAGCGCGCCATTATGTCGTCCAGCCTTCCTCGTACCCCGCGCCTTGGAGCTCATGACACGCTTCAGGGCCCTCGCAACCTGCCACCCATGACCGACGCGCTTGCTTTGGCCGGCGTCGCTGCTGACATTGCGTTGGTCGACAAAGGTATCGAAAGTGTGTTCGCGGTCGCAGCCCATTGTTTTCCCATCAACGGGCGATATTGCGTGCGTGACCTTGACCGCATGATGTTTTTCGTTGACGTTGTTGGATGTGTTGATCTTCTCAAGATCGCTCGACGGGGCGGCGGTCTTTTTGCGCAGGTAGTCGATGAACATGGGCGATAGCTGGGTCTGGTCGTCTTCAGTGCTGAGGGCCTTTTCTTTCTCGTCGAGGAAGGGATTTGCGGGCATCTTGTCGTCGTAGTCGCGGTATGGGTTGTGTGAGCTGCGCTGGCTGCGTTTGCTGCTATGTGTCTGCATCATGCTGGGCGAACGGATGCTGGGCCGGCGTTGACAATCATCGCGAAGTGTGCATAAGCGGGGATCCCACCCACTTTAAAAAGTGTTGTCACCCATCCCGCCTGCTGGCACTTGGCAGTTGGACAACCGATGAGCTAATGGCGTAGCGAGTACGGCTTGCCTGTTGCGAATGGCATGTGTCTGTGAAGGGAAGGTGTAGGATGGGATGCTGGAGGCACCACGTGTTGGGCTTGCCCGTTGGGGTAAAGTGGCAGGGCCTACGAGAAGACCGGTCAAAGGAGATCACCAGTCACGAACATCTCTCACCCCTCTTGTCAGCGCCATGACTGCATCGTCAACTATTGGTAGGTGAAGTAGCGACAATGCCGTAGAGCAGGCTGATATTGAGTATACGCCTTCCAAGACTTGCCCAAGACGCCTCGCTCGGTCGCAGTATCAGTCTTATCAGCAGCACACACTACTCTATTCGCCAGACTCCTGAGATCATATCGAGCCGTCTCATTGACCAGAATAGCTTCAGCTAATTATTCCGGCTACCCCAGTATTCCAAACATCACAGTATGACTCCTGCTCAGCGATCAAGACTTTCCTTCCCCGGAGACGCGGTCCGCGCAGGCCACCAGCCATTGCAGATTTCCGATTCTAGACTCTGTTGAGCGGTTTCCATACCGATCGTTCATCTGCCACTCTGAGGCTTACTACTACCTTACCCAGCTCCAGTTGTGCTCCAGACACCTTGGCTCAAAATTTGCTTATGGACCGGCCATTAACAACATCTGCCACTTTGACGGTGGGCGGCCAAAACTGACTTTTTCTCTCTTCACAGTCGCTTCCTTGGTTGTATCATGCGACTGTTCGATTATCTATTACTCTTGGCTTTTTGCGTTTTTGTTGGGCTGTTTATTTGAACGTTTCACCTTCGTCAACCAGTTCCGCTTGCCCGCCTCTTCATCACTATCGCTGTCCCAGCTGAACTTGCTCACCGGTTGCGGCCACTTAACTGGCGCATCTATCACAATGCCACTATCCACTCGGCGAGCCGCTGCTGCTCGTCGAATGCGTTCGTCTATCCACGTACGCTGGACAGGCTCACCATACGGGAAGGCAGGAAACTTTGGTTCATACGCAGCATCTTCGGCGTCTTGAAAAGCACGGGTGAAGTCGTTGATCAACTCTTCAGGAAGAGGGACACCGTCTACGTCGCTCAGATCGCAATAATGTATCTTCGCCGCGTGCCGGTACCGGGCAAGCTCGTACGCGTCGCTGAGTAGGTCGAAATTAGCTTTCAGCGCCTTGCGTACCGCGTACTGAATCCTGGAAATACGACGCCGCTCAGTTTTTCGGATTTTGAAACCCTGCTTCAGTCCATGCCACACGCGTGGGCGTTGTTGGTTGCCGTATTGTGCGAAGTGCGGTTCCAGCGCCTCACGAACGCGTTGCATCTGCTGGCGCCGGACAATTATTCGATACTCATCGTGTGGTAGTCCGCCAGGCCTATACGTGTTGTTCTCTGGTTTCCGGAAAGAAGATGTGTTTGAGGAAGAAGCACTAGACAGCGTGTTGTCAACTGAAGCGACTGAGTTGCGCTGATGGGACTCAGCAGGCATCTTACCTGGCACCTTGCAGTACTTCAGCTGCGGATACATGCAGACTCGAACAGGTCGATCTTTCAGGATTCCGTCAGTATCGTAACCAGAATCGTAAGACAAGTCCGACTCCACCGAGCAGCGACGAGATTGATACCGGCTCAGCTGCCGGCGCATATTCGGTGCTCGACGAGACTTGCCAGACCAATAGTCAGCAGGAGGGAGTTCGGACATCCACTTTCCAACCACATGATCGTTTTCTTCCTCGCTCCTACGATGCCTACAAGCAGACGACCAACCTGAGCCTGGTCTTCTATAAAGCGACGTAAGCGCTGCGCTCCGCTGCTTGTTCATCGCACGTCGAGCAGGCCTACCATATTCGCAAGACCGAGTCGACGCTTTACCAGACTTTGAGGAGCGCAGACGAGTATAATCCACTTCAGACCGACGCCTGCCCATCAAGACAGTGACAAGCTCATCACCGCTGCGTTCCCCGATATATGCTTGACCTGGCCGCTCAGAACGAGTTCGAGATTCCGAGCGCATTTTCCTAAGGTCGAGAAGGGATGGCACCTTTCGTTCTTTCTAAGATGCTGTGGAATAATAAAACTATGGTTGAACACTGTTTCGTATGAGTTCCACTATCAGTAATGATCGGCACGCTTTTAATCAGGTAAGGGGTTTTGTATTGTGCAGAGACTTTGTTTACTAGTACTGTATGTGCGTTTGAACAAAGGAAATAGCTGACGAGCTGGACGACCGTGGTAACGGTGAGTATATGCGCATCTTGCGATGTTATGCGTTTTTTTGCTTAGGTGTAGCTTCTTTAGTAGCTTTTTCATCTTCGACGACATGGTCGCTAGAGTCTCTACTTTCCGGTGCTGGGATTTTGATGCCTTCCCACCCTGCTTCTTGGTCTTTTCATCACCGGTTACCGATGGCGATGCATATGTGTCCAGTTTCTCGCCTGCAGTGTAGCTGCCAATATCAATATCCTCGCCTCTCCACTCATCACCGGAAAGGCGGACATAATTAGCACCTGCATTATCTTCCAGTGGCGTCTCGGTCCCCCGACGCCATCAGCTCGCTGGAAAAAAATGCTCCAACCCGCCTCTTACCTTCTGCTCAGCCACGACTCCAGACTGCAGCGGCAGCGGAGCCACGATGTCAAAATCAGCCGCATACACATCCCCCTCTTCTGTGCTCTCGCGCGGCACATAATATTGAAATATGCCTACTCTATCGACTTGCTCGTCCGCCACCCGCTGCACCAGGTTGCATGCATATATTTCCCGCCTAGTGTAGACGGGAGACGTCGGGGTGCTGATGTACGGCAGGTAGTAGCGGAATGGCGAGCCGGCTTCCAGGGATGAGAAGGCGGTGCTGAAGGATGAGTTTGTTGATGCGGTTGAGGGGCGCGAGGTGGGTATGTCTAGGGGAGTTGCGAGTATGCTGTCTAGTGTCGGTCGTGAGTTGGTGCGTTTGTGGCGGGTTAGGCGGAAGGTTAGGGGTGCGAGGAGGAGTGGAGAGGGGGCATGGTTGGTTAGTTTTGGTTTTACGTTGTGTTTTTTAGGTTTGGAGCAACGAGTGGGTGTTTTGCAAGTTTGCATACTTGTTGGTTGGTTTATATGGTGTGCTCGTTGGCTGCATAAACAAAGACTTGGTGAAAGGTATCGTGTGTTTTCGCACAAAGAAACAAGGACACTGCGTACATTCGCCTTGAACAATCATACTTCATTACGAGACATTCCAAAGCCGTTGCTCTATCGAAAAGAAAACAATATCGTCTATCTCGCAAACTCAAATCGTACCGTCATAAGCATTTCATCCATACTCGGTAACACAAAATATCCTCATAACCACATAAGAACACACAACTCACCACCCCAGCACTCTCCCAACCCTCTTCTTACACCTCCCCACAGCCCCTCAACGCGCCTCTTCAACCCCTGCACATTCGCACCATGTCTGCTCAGCGGCGGCCCAACCGGATTATTCAAACCCGCAAAAGTTTCCATACTGCTATTGCTGCTCCCGTACTCTGAGCCAGGGGGAGCAGGTGTACAAAGGGCGGGCTGAATCTGGGGGTCCCGTAGAGTTCGGGGAGGTGCGGCGGCAAGGTGGTGGGCTGGTGGGAGGGGGTGTTGGATGCGTGTTGTTGCCATGTGTGGAGTGTAGGGTTTGGGGGAGCAGGGGATGTGGCGAGGTGAGGGCGTGCGGGGAGTAGTTGGGGAAGTGGCTGTAGCCTCGTGGTCGGGGAATGGCGGGTGCGTGAGAGGCTGTGGTCGTGGTGCGGGCAGCTCTGTGGCTGCGTTGGCGGGCGCCCGTGGGCTGGTCGTCTGGGTATACTTGGTTGCGGAGGGAGGACTGCACAGGTACTCGGCGGATGGTGCGTATGCGCGGGGAAATGTGGCCTTGGCTCTGTACTGGGAGATGTGAGAAGTTGTTGTCATGCTGGTGAAGAGCGTGGTTGGTGTTTTGTTGCTGCCGTGGGTGCTGTGCGTTGGCGTGTGAAGGCGCAGGAATAGACCGGGGATTCTCATACAAATCAACGTTCCGAATTATGCTCTGAACAGGCTCTCGAGGTAGTTTAGCAGGCAGTGTATCGTTCCCAAGATTGGGTCTACGGATCTTTTGCTGATGGGGGTTCTGCTGGGGATGGGTCCGTTGACTGGGTCTTCGATTTGTAGACCTGTGGTGGTGGACTCCACCCAAGACTATAGTGCGCGGGTGATCTCCTCGAATTTCTTCGTTCGTCTGAATGTTGTTCGTACTGTCTACACGGGTGCATGGTGGATTGGTATACACCGTCGCATGTCGACCTGGCTGTAGGACATCTGGTACAGGTGATTGATCGACTGGTGTTCGCCCGGGAAGAAGATCAGGAAAGCGTTCTCGCAGTCCTGCCGTGAGAGGAGGTGCGGAGTTCCAATCAATCTCCAGGTGGAGGCCTTTAGTGATCAATCCCCATAGTGAAATCCTACGCCGTGCATCAATACCAGAGGCATAGTCGCGGTTGGCCATATCTTGGTGTCGAGGAGCGACGCCAGATTTCCTGGAAACACTAGTATGCTGTTTGAGCGGCCGTATTGGTGTTTGTTAAGATCAGACTGATGAGAGGATACGAAAGACTAGAACTCCTTCCCCAATTAAGCAAAAGTACTGGCACCCTGCAAGAGGGAAAGACTCTGGCCGAAACAGCTCCAGATATGCATTCTCAAACTTATACGTTGATAACATGACATTCGTGGGATCTACACCGGATGCTATCAGCGAGACATGGCCTTGTCTTCTGCGTCACACACCAGACCCATACTCAGGCGCAATTTGCATCCACACATCTGGTTTGTAATGTTCACCCCTCCAACCACGCGCCCTGCGGCTTGTCTCGTCCCAATACACCTTTGGCGCTGGGGTTGGTGTGTGCTCAAGACAAATCGCTCTGTGTCTCAGGCAAGAGCGATGGTCACACAGCGCCACAATATTCTGCGGTCTTGGTGTTTGTGGCTCGTTCGTATGTGCCGATGGCGCAGTAAGTTGCTCGTCAAAGAATAGAGGTGCTGGTATGAAGTCTGGAAAGATCATTGGGCCAGAGGCCGCGCCTATGGGCACATGATGGGGTCTTGCTGGCGTCGGGAACGTGGAGACATATCCACTGTCATCGAGATTGCGGGGCCCATTTTCGTCTTCGTTCTCAGATGATGTTGAACTGTCGTCCAGGAATGCGTGCTGCTGTGTAGGATGGCCACGTGAAGACGTATCTCGGTTAGATAGACGATCCATACGTTCGTTGAACGTCAACCCATCAGGTCTCCAGTTCCCCAGCAAATTAGGCCTATTCTCGCAGCTCTGTGGCCCTTGACGTCGTGTTCGGGATCTAAGCATCCTGCTTTCGTGGCTGCGTAAGGAGGTGCAGGGGCCATAAGATTCATACGCTGTGCGGTACTGTCGAGGTGCTAGAGTAGGGGTGAAGAGATGCTTCGTAGGTGCCGTGCGAATCAATGGAGACAACGATCCTGAAGAAAGCGAGAGTGTAGTGTAGGGTGTGTCGAACATGGCACGAGCTTGCTGTCGTGAAGGGGTCTGCGGAATTGGTCGAGACACTGAGTGAGTTGCGTGACTGGACTGTGCTTGTGGCAGCATGGTGTCTGGATTGAGATGTGATTCTTGCATATCGTTATTCTGTTTGCTTTTCGGGTGCCAACGAAATGACTTTGTCCGAAAGCACCATAGACAGCGCATTTTTGTTGGAAATACTGAGATGGCCGCGTAGTATGCAGCTGTGCAGAACCTGAGCATGAAGGTTGGCATGTTGATCAATATCTAGGGGCTGCTATCGTAAGCAAACTTGAGCACAAAGAAGATGAGGTGACATGTGTAGATTTTGCAGAATGTGACAGTGTATTCCAGCGCTATGCAAAGACCAAGTATGAGCGTCATGAAGAAAAACGCTTTTCGAGACCGTGATAACGCCAGGATGTGGGATAGTTTTGCATCCTCATGCATCCGAACAAACAAGCAAAGACGGTAAGGAGTAGATACTGAAGTATGTCTGTGACTCGTCATGAGCCACAGATCGCCAGTACATTCGTACCTATCGTGTCCTTAACGTCGTCAGGTTCAACGGCGGCTCTTCAAGCCAGCACGGCCGATGGTAGACCGCTTCGCTGGTTTTGACTCTTCTTCGCTCGAAACGCCCTCGCCGTCATCCAGGTCGTCGCTCATGGGCTCAGACATGTCGTCACCCGCATCATCGTCTGTCTCCTCAGCCTCATCATCGATCAGACCCTCGGAGTCCTCACTGCCTTCATCGGAGTCTTCATCTACCTCCATGGTGGTGGGCATCTCGTCGTCTGAGCTCTCTTCATCGTCGTCGTCGTCTACCTCTCGTATCCTCTTTCGTGTGCTATCAGGCGCATCTTCGTCCTCGTCTACAGAGGATTCGTAGTCGTCCTCACCCTCGACATAAATGACGGCCTCTTCGTCGTCGTCGCCAGCAGCCTTCTTCTGGTTTCTTCTTCTCAGCTCAAGCTGGGCTTGTAGCATGTCCAGACGGCCCTTGAGTGACAGCAGAGGCTGCAGCCCACTAGCGCGCTCCTTCAAGACTTTGTTCAAAGTGGCAAGCTGCCTGACCAGCTGGGGCTGGCTGGCGAGGTATCCACCGTGTGCGGCAAGCGACCACTGCACCCAGACCATGAGCACACCTGCGCGACCGGGCTTCTTGTGTAGGCGCTCAGCAAGCTTCTGCAGCAGGTTGCCGACCAGGGGCGACGGCAGACGCTCGACTGTGGCGTAGATGGTGTCAATGTCGATGACTCGCAAGCAGGACTCGAGCAGCTCTTGGTCGTTTGTGCGTAGGGCTTGGGTAAGGACGGTTCCCAGGGATGAGGCTGAGGGTGCAGAAAGCGGACGGTTGGTCGAGGCTGCAGCTAAGGTTCTTGCGTCGTCTGCGCCGAATGTGGTGTCGACATGTACAATGCGCGACTCTTGTACTGGTTCGGGGTCTTGTGCGCGCAGCCTGTCGCCAAAGGAAAGTTCCTCAGGGTCTGCTGCGGTCTCGTCGTCCATGGGGCGGTCCTCGTCGTCTCCATCGCCAGCGACAGCAGGTGCTGCCTCGTCCTTTTCGTCGTCTGAGCTCGAGTAGTGGCTCTCTTCCTCTGCACTGCTGATGTCGATGACGTCTTGGCGGGCATCCTCCATGTCGACGTCGACGTCACCATGACCGGCCTGGCCACCGCCCACGACGGCAGTGGATTCGTCGACTTTAGCGTTGCGCGTATGTCTGGGGCCATTCAGCTTGGCTGTGGGTTTTGGTGCGCCTCCCTTGAGGAGCGACTTGAGGCCGTTCTGGCGGGTCGCCGCGGGCGACTGGGCAAGCTTCGTTTTTTTGGCCGGAGGCGCTGTGTCGCGGCCGGCCTTGAAGGCTTGGGTGTGCGCGAAGAAACGGCGGCGGGCATGTTGGCGGGTTCGCAGTCGTGCCGTGTGCAGTGAGTGCGCAGTGAGTGTGCAGTGGTACTCGGCGAGGCTGCAGTGCTGGATGGTGTCTGTCTGTCGCAGCCTGAAGCAGAGGGCAAGAGGGTGCAGCCGAAAAAATCATTTTGGTGGAGCAGACGAGCTAGGACCAGGCGACAGGGATGGGCCGTAGAATGGTCGCCGGTGCCGCGGTACCGTCCTCCCAAAGGCTCACATGCACATGGCTGGCTCTGGCAGAGGGCAGAGGCGGCAAAGCCAGTGCAGCGAGAAGAGGCGCGCCCGAGGGCGATGGGATTCGCAGCGAGTGCATCGCAAGGGCGCAGCGCTGGAAGGCTTTGGGCAGCGGCAGCACGTGACACAGTGGGCTTAGCGCCAGCTCAGGGGGAAGGCACGCTTGGCACGCATCGGTAGGTCGGAAGGTATTAAACAGGCGGGCTGCCCCAACTCAATATCTTCGTCCTTGTTGCTGAAGTCCTTCCCGATCTGCCTCCAATCAACGCGCGCCGACTCCGAACTCCGCCCACGACTCGCGCTCGACCAACCACCATCAGTGCATCACCGTCAGGCCAAGTTCGCGACCCGGAGCCCAGGCCCTTGTGCTGCAGGACTTCTCACGGCGATAAAACTACTAAATCGCTGTCGCGCTCCGCCAGCTGCTGCTCGCTAGCGTCGTTGGTCGGCGCCTGTGCTCAACCTCTCCGTTGCCATCCGTGCGTTCCATCGCCGACTGTCTGTGTTGTTGTTGCACCTCTGCCAGAGGGCGCACAGCTGCACGGAGCCTCTACTGCATCTCTGTACGCGTCGTCCTGCACGGCAAACACGTCGCCGCCGTCGCATAGTCTTGCACGAGCCAACGCTGACTCACCAGACGCGCGCACCTCTTTGACCTCGCCGCCGCCTCCCGGTAAGTCACGTGCTCCATCAGCCCGTTTCAGCCTCCGCAGCATATATTCTCCTGCCAGCCCCTCTTACCTTGGTTGCTGCTTTTTTGCGACCCAAGCCACAACAATCCACCCCGCCCCCGCCTCACCTTCGCGACGCGTCCAACACGTCACCCCACTACTTCTTGCATCCACCCCCAATACGCGTCCATCACCCTACAGCTTACTAAGACAATTCGTCGGCAGCATCCATCATATTCGTCGGTTCATTAGCCCGCCCAAACACGTCCAGCTCGTTCATGGCTCTATGGCCGTAATGACATCACCCACCTTGGACAGGTCTGCCCTTGATCTCAAGGCAGACGCCCTCGCGCCCGCGGACCCCATGACCATCGATGGTGAGACAAATGGGTGAGTGTGCCTTGGCCTCGGGCGTTACCTTCACCATCGAAATTGACTTACTGATTCTTTCAGCGTCCATGATGTTCTCTTTGATGAGCCCACCAATGGCGCCGACCCTAGCACAACCGAGGAAACGAAACCGAGCACAAACGGCCACCACATGGCTTCAGACGTACCCGCCCCTGCCGTAGAACCTGCCGTTCAGCCCGTCACGGATGTCTCCAGTGGTATCGACGGCGTTGCCCAGTTCCTGCCCGACCAGACAGATAGCAACTCGCTCTTTGGTGACGATGATATCGTGCAGTCGGTAACAGAAGCCACCGAAGCGCCCATCTCGGATGTTCGCGATGAGCCAGTACCAGCACCGGCACCGTCTGCCGATGCTGCGCCAGTCGAGATCCAGACGACGAGCGAAAGCACGCAGCAGATGCCCGAGACTCCGATTGCCCCGTCGGTCGAGTCAGTACCTGCAGCATCTGCCGACGCAATGGACACCACCGCTGATGCACCCGAGGACTCCAAGTCTGCGCCACCCACCAAGCCGATGAAAGATCTCTCCATACAACCAGAGTCTACGACAACGCCTGCGAAAACAGAGCCGTTAGCTGATGCGGACCGACAGATGGAAGATGCGCCACAATCTGGCAAGGTGCGACCTCGAGAAGACTTTGAAGAAGAGAACGAGGACAATGCACCTGAAGCAAAGCGCACCAAGACAGAGGAAGCATCGAGCTCGCAGGTAGACATCAAGTCTGAACTGCCCGCGCAGCTTGTGCAGACAAATGGCGGCAGCAGCACTCCGCGAGGCGATGGTACAGCAACACCTAGAGGCGTGGCTACAGTGATCTCATCGGAACCGTCAGGTGTGCATCGCGCTGCTGACTACGAGGCGTGGCCAACGACACCCATGACGCAGGCGCAGAACAAGTTCTTGCTCGAGCGTATAAGAAACACGAAGAAGATCAAGGTGTCTCTGGCGTTCAAGGATCCCGTGGATCCCATTGCGCTCAACATTCCCACTTACCCCACCATCGTAACGAAACCGATGGACCTGACAACCATGGAAGGAAAGCTGAAGGAAAACAGATACACCTACGTAAAGGAGTTTATGGAGGACCTCGATCAGATGATTGAGAATAGCGAGTTGTTCAACAACAAGCAGCATCCTGTCACACAAGCCGGGTACAACCTCCGCGCATACTTCCTCAAGGGCATGGGCAAGATGCCGAGGGGCGGCGTAGACGAGCCGCAGAAGCCGGCCAAGGCCAAGAAGCCATCGGTGAGCGCAGCGCCCAAGGCAACAGCAGCCAGACGTGAGTCGAGGCCGGCACCACCTACCGTGAAGTCTCCGGCTGCACCCATAGCAGCGTCTCCGCAAGCCGCATGGCCTCTTGGACAGGACGGCATGCCCCTTATACGGCGCGACTCGACTAGTGCGAACGATCGTCCTAAGCGAGAGATTCACAGGCCGTCGAAGGATTTGCCCTATACGAATGCCAAGCCTCGTAAGAAGAAGTACCAGCAAGAGCTGAAGTTCTGCGAGAGTGTGCTGAATGAAATCATGAAGCCCAAGTACCAGGGTATAACGTACCCGTTTGTGGTACCGGTGGATCCTGTAGCTCTGAACATCCCGTCGTACCTCAAGATCATCAAGAAGCCCATGGACTTTGGGACGATTGAGAAGAACTTCAAAAACGGCGTGTACCAGAGCGCAAAGGACTTCTACGCAGACTGCCAACTCGTGTTCCAAAACTGCTACAAGTTCAACCCTGAAGGCGACGCGGTCAACGCCATGGGCCATCAGATGGAGGATCTGTTTAACAAGTTTTGGAGCGAGAAGGCAGCCTGGTTGGAGCAGCACGCACCGGCGCCTGAGCAGTCGCCCGAAGTCTACTCTGATGAGGAAGACGAGGAGGAGGACGAGGAGGAAGAGGAGATAGATGCTGCCGAGGCGCAGTTCCGTGCGATCCAGCAACAGATTGCTGCTCTGAACGAGACGGCGCAACAGCTGCTCCACGCTCAGAAGGGCAAGCGTGCATCGCCCAAGGCGCCGAGCAAGAAGAAGGCAAAGGTGCCGGCTCCTGTTAAGAAGAAGAGCGTTCCTCTTGCGGTGCCACCACCGGTAAAGGCGGCCAAGGCCAAGGCCAAGGCCAAGCCACCGCAGCCGTTGAGTTTTGCTCAAAAGCAGGACATCTCCGAGGGTATCAGCACGCTCGGCGATGCTGACATGAGGCGTGCGGTGCAGATTATCCGAAATGGCTGCCCGCACCTGGCGAACGTGCATGACGATGAGATGGAACTCGACATGGACGAGATCAACGACGAGACGCTGCGCGAGCTGCTGAAATTCATCAAGTCGCTTCGCGGGCCAAAGGGAGGTGTGTCGGTGGCGGACGACGACTTTGAGCCGCCGCGACCTGTGCACAAGCAGTCGACGGCCAGCAGGCCAAAGAAGAACAAGCCCATGGGCAAGACTGAGCAGGAAGACAACATGCGGAAGATCCAAGAGAAGCTGCAGTCATTCCAGGGCGGGGCTTCGGGTAGCAGCCAGTCTCCACCGGGTATGTTGTGTGCGCGTGATGTTGATGATGTGACACTGACAGATGCAGCGCATGAAGAGGAGAGCAGTGATGACGACAGCGGCTCCGAGAGCGAAGAGGAGTAGCGAGAGCTCTTGTTTGCCCCTTTACAGGATAAGCGTGGGATCCTTGCTCTTGCAAACATGCCCACGCCTGACAGCGTTCTTGTTTGTTTCTTCTCTTCGACCCAGCAAAGCGATAGCATCCTGCGTGCGACATGACTCGTTTCTTTTCTTGTCTTGCTTGGACCCTGTTCAGGGGTGCGCGATGGCACGGCGTCGCAATGACCCAGTCATGTAGTTTGCAGAGGGTTTGTAGGCCTCGAGCATCCTCACGACCTGAGCAAGCCCAACACACACGCACACATACACACACACACACACACACATGGCCTGTACAGTATTCTTTCCCCAACGGTAACAGCGGCGTAGAAGATCAAAAGGCGTCTTCGGTGGACAACGACGTTACGAGCGCTACGAGGGTTGTGGTTTTGGATGCTTTGACTCGGAGATTGTTGGGCGACTTTGTGCGGCGGTTTGGCGCGTCTGAAGGAGGCACGGGTGGTGTATGAGTAGCAAGCTCCGAGTAGACATTGGAGAGAAATGCCAGCCATATCTCCTGTTGTTGTTGTATCGCTTATCGCGGTGTGCGTGAGGGTCGGTGGTCGAGGGGTTCGGCGGTGGACCCTGAAGGTCGAACACGACGGCCATGATGTATGGGTTGCCAAGACTAGCTCTTTGTGTCGTGTGCAGTTGTGTTCGCAGGTGTCGTGAATTTACCGTACTCTGCTGTGTGCAGTGTGCATGGTGGGTCGTGAAGGGGTGCGGCACGAGCGTCGATGCAGCAAAGGGTGGCCGCCGGGTAGGTGCATCGAGACGGCCGACTCGAATGCTGGTCTACAGCAGCGTTAGCCCATTCTCTTAGCATACTGCGGATGCAGTCTCGTGCTGCACCACAGTACTCACCGCTGTGTTGTTGTTGTCGCTCGCTGGTACTGCAGCGTCCTTTGTACGACGGCGGCACAAGGGGGAAATGAGGAGGTGCGAATATTCAAAAACGGGGCAGACGAAAAGATGGAACAAATCGCTTGATGCAGAAAAGTCGTCATACGCAGTTTCAACAAAGAGAGTGTGTGCTTGCATGTCCACGGTGCAGTGCAGAGCAGATGCAGATGCAGATGCAGAGTGGGGATGGCGAGCGGGTGACCAAGGCCCTTCAGCGAGCGACGGGCCTTGTGGGCGACAGACAGGGCGAGGGTCTACCGTCTACGGCCTACGCTACGCTACGCTACGCTACCGTTCGTGCTGGCGCTAGTCGTTGCGCGACGAACTTCAACTTTCGCAGCTCCTGCGCCCAGGCCAAACACGCGCCGAGCTGCACCCACCGCCGACACCTTCACCTCCACCTCCACCTCCGCCGTCAATCGCATTGTAACAGAACCCCGCCGTCAATCACATTGTAACAGAACCCCGCCTTTGGTCATCTTCGCTGCTGTGCGCCAAAGAACCCCGCCGACAGCCATCATGGCGACAGTCCCGGTCAGCGAAGTCAAGAGCAACACACGCGAGAGCAGGACCGCTGCGCATTCACACATCAAGGGCCTCGGCCTGTCCAGCGATGGCCGCGCAACACCGTCAGCCGGCGGCTTCATCGGTCAGGCCGCAGCGCGAGAGGTACTTTGGACACGCTGCACGCCCGCACGCCCCAGCTAACGCCTCCAGGCCTGCGGTCTCGTCGTCGACCTCGTCAAGGCCAAGAAGATGTCCGGCCGCGCTGTCATGCTGGCAGGAGGGCCCGGCACTGGAAAGACAGCTCTTGCCCTCGCCGTCTCGCAGGAGCTTGGCACCAAGGTGCCCTTCTGCCCCATCGTCGGCAGCGAAATCTACTCGGCTGAGGTCAAGAAGACCGAGGCCCTGATGGAGAACTTCCGCCGCGCAATCGGCCTCCGCGTCAAGGAGACCAAGGAAGTCTACGAGGGCGAGGTCACAGAGCTCACCCCGAGGAGGCAGAGAACCCCCTCGGCGGCTACGGCCGCACCATCTCGCACCTACTCATCACCCTCAAGAGCGCAAAGGGCACCAAGAAGCTGCGCCTCGACCCCTCGATTTATGAGGCCATACAGAAGGAGCGCGTACGTCTCGGCGACGTCATCTACATTGAAGCCAACACGGGCGCCGTCAAGCGCGTCGGCCGCTCAGACGCCTACGCCACCGAGTTCGATCTCGAGGCCGAGGAGTACGTGCCCATCCCCAAGGGCGACGTGCACAAGAAGAAGGAGATTGTCCAGGACGTGACCCTGCACGACTTGGACGTGGCCAACGCACGCCCCAGGGCGGCCAGGACATCATGAGCATGATGGGCCAGCTGATGAAGCCCAAGAAGACGGAGATTACAGAGAAGCTGCGTCTGGAAATCAACAAAGTCGTCAACCGCTATATCGACCAAGGCGTTGCAGACCTCGTGCCAGGCGTCCTCTTCATCGACGAGGTGAGTTCTGCGGTGTCTTTGCAAGCCATCGTGATACTAACCCCCACCAGGTGCACATGCTCGACCTCGAATCCTTCACCTTCCTCAACCGCGCCCTCGAGTCTCCCCTCTCCCCCTCGTCATCCTCGCCTCCAACCGCGGCCTCACCCACATCCGTGGCGGCACAAATCTGCCTCCCTCCGCTCACGGCATCCCCCAGATCTGCTCGCCCGCCTCCTCATCATCCCCACACATCCCTACAACGCCAGCGAGATCAAGAGCATCATCACCACGCGCGTCGGCACCGAGCGATTGCAGATCAGCAACGACGCCAAAGACAAAGTCACAGACCTCGGCGTCAAGGTCTCGCTGCGCTACGCGCTGCAGCTCCTTGCTCCCGCAAGCGTGCTGGCCAAGGTCGGTGGGCGCGAGGGCGGCGAGATCGCTATCCAGGACGTTGAGGAGTGCGAGGCTCTGTTCCTCGACGCGGGGCGGAGCGCCAAGGGCCTTGGTGAAGCGGATGGGTATATTGCATGATATGTATGTGGTGGAAATGAGATGAAATACGAGTGAGTTGGGATGGTATGGAAGGCAGACGTGGAATGAACGCATCATGAGGCAAAGAGGCATGTAATAATACAGCTGTAAACGAGTGGATACTTGACACTCAGTCACACCCATGCTCACAATCACAATCATCCCCAAAAGTAAAGCAAAGCAAAGTAAGGAAATAACTCCAACTATGCTACAAACCCTCCTCTGGTCTGGCTTTCGCCTTTGCCTTTTCGTTACCATCCAGTCGTGAGCTCCCACAAGACAATTCGTTGTTATTGTTGTTGTTCTTGCTGGTGTCAACATGCTGCAGAATAATCGTAGGTTACTCTACAGACTATCTGTCTTTCGGGTATTTTGGTATATGTTGTTGATCATGGTTGCTTAGGACACTTCTTTTGGTGTGTGGGGAAATTTGTTCTCTAAGGTGCTTGCTAACCTATGGCTATACTAGAGCATGAGGAGAAGGATGTGAAAGTTACTTTACGACAAGATCGTAAACGTTACCAAGTTCGATACGCATCGGTAGTCTTGCGGCGTCGCCACCCGAAGTCGCCGATTGGTCGTGCTTCAAGTTTAGTAGCCGACTCATCATTGTGTCGAGATGCGGCCTCTTCTTCCTTTCCTACTTTCTCGCCTTCGCCTTTATCTTCGTCTTGGGGTGGGATACACACACCAAAGCATACTCCACCACCACACAGCCACTTCCACTACAATGCTACGCACCGCAACCCAGCTCCCGCGCCACCTCTCCCGCCGCGCCGCAGCATTCAGCAGCAGCGCCGCGCACGGGTCGTCGCCCTTCGGCGGACCCAGTCCCCCGCCTCCCCAAGGAAGAGCAAGAGCTGTTTGAGAAACTGCAAAAAGCCAGTACGGGCGCTTTTTCGCAGCCCAAAGACGTTGAGCCCCCAACCACATCTACCACCGCATCTACCACCACATCGCACTCGCAGCCCCGCATGCAAATCAACCAATCCCCCGACTCGGACTCGGCTTCGGAAATCCGCTTCGAGAACGGCAAGCAGATCCCCAAGGGCGACGAATTCCACCCCAACATGCGCCGCGGCGCGCCGCCTGAGTTCGAGGGCGACGTCAATCCCAAGACGGGCGAGGTGGGCGGGCCGAAGAATGAGCCGTTGCGCTGGGGGAGTACGGGGTCGAGCGGGGATTGGAGCTATAATGGACGGGTTACGGATTTTTAGGTGGGATTAGAAAGGATGGTGAGGCAGAATTGAATTAGGAACATGTATGTGCAGAACATATATTTTCAACCAGCACGTACTGGGAATGTAGTGCGTGGGGAGGAGCGGGGGTAGTATACAATGGGGTTTGTGCTGTCTACCGGATTGTAATCATAGCGAAGTCTCGCAGGCTTAATAGACGCTGTATATACATAAACATACATACAAGTTCACACCTTCACAAGCTGTGGTCCATACAGCAGAAACGTGTATTCCGCACACTTGCAATTATGGTTTACGTCTCCAACTCTCTTTTCTGGATATTTCTTCCTCCATCTTTCTTCTTCGCCTCACGCGGCACTGCTTTTACACCACCACGGCACCAGTCAAAAGACACATGCAAGACACATCCGAGATCAATCAAATCAAATCCCACACCTAACCCTGTCCCAAGAACACGGCCACTAGCATTACCTACACATCACCTACATATTACCCACCCCATGCGCTATACTAAATAATTGCGAGGGGCTATCTGCCGTGAGTGTAACTGTGAGTACGTAGTAGTCTGAACGTGCAAATACTAGCATTACTGTTTGGTTAACTGAGCTAGATAGTCTGTACCCTTTAACACTAACTCTGTCTTGCATTGTATACTTTCCACTACACGGAGATGTGTTTATAAAGCAGGGCTGAGGTTATATATAAGGTTTAGACACCCTGTATGCTGGCCTGTTGGATGGGTTAAGATGCTCTAGATAGCCGATGGTGGTGGTGGAGATGCTGAGTTGCAGGTTTAAAAAAAAAAAAAAAAAAAGAATCCCTTTCGCACTCGCCTACATCCTCCTCGCGTGCAGGGCCAGATCTAGACTTCTCGTGCACTTGTACACCAGGAAGTAAGATGTCGGTTTAAGTGGTGGGATATTTGCACGTGACGGCGTGGCTTGCTAAAATGCGTGTAAGACTCGTATTGGCATGGTTGTTTTGATTCACTGGCGCCCGTGCTGCAGCTGAATGGGACGCGAGAGCAGTCTGAATTGGCGGGTTTCAAGGGCAGAGATGGTGCTTCGGAAGCAGGCTGGCGATGGGGAGATGCGGCACGGGCCAGACGTGGTGATACTGTAGGGCGGGCGCTTGGATAGCACGTTAAGATGAGGTGGGATTGCGAAGTGCGCTTGTTGTTGAGTCGCAGCTCCGGGCCTCGGACTGTCCTGCACCCATGCGAAGTGTCTGGCAAGGGTGGTGCTAAGGACGTGCAAGCGTCAAGGCAGACTTCGGACTGCTTGCTCAGCGTCGCAGAATAGGTACGACAGCTGCGTGCTGTTTTAGGCGGGCGATCAGGTTCCGAAAACGGATGTTGAGTGATCTACGCTTGGCCCGTAGCGACAAGCTCGCTGGAGCTCGTCTTGGCCTCATCGCGTGTCGTCTACTGCACGCATGTTGCATTCACCCACCGCCATGTCAACGTTACCGTCCAAAACGTCATCGCAACCATGTAGCCGTCGTCTTGCTGTGCGGTTATGATGACAGGAGTGAGCTGACGCTTCGGCGAGGCGCAGCGTGCGATTTGCAGTTGTTCTTGGGCGCTTGTCAGGGGCTCCAGACCGGCGAATCATAATCGCCACGCGCCCGGTGTAAGGCCTCATGCACGGTGAACAGTCTGGACTTGCGGTGCGTCTAAAAAGGATAGCGTCAAGTGTGCCTGACGGCTATTGCACCACGAACTGCTTTAAGACGTGCACCCCCGGCGACATGCAGACGCTGCAGGAAAGAAACTGTCTTTGGGGGTTTTGAGTCCAAGGTTAATTGAGGTCACGACTAGGTTCGTATTGCAAAACTGCGTCCGTCCATCGTCATTTGCTGACGGCGGGAGTAGATGAGCCGCTGGACCCCGGAAATTCGACAAGACGACGATGAAGTAGACATGACGCGACCGTACTCGAAGCAGTTTTGCTAATCATCTCGTCCACCACGCGCCCTGATTGGTATCTTCGGATTCCGGCATTACTCTCAACCTTACCAAGCGCCACTCTAGACTTCGACGGCCACCTTCAAGACTGCTCGGTTGTCTTACGGCCAGGCAATAGGTCGTTATCGACCGCCAACATGATCGGTGTACTGCTGTATGTGGCTCTGCTGCTGCAGCTTGCTACAGCTGTTCACCTGACTGTCGACCTTGGGTACGCCAGGTACAGAGGAAAGGACATTAGCAATGGCGTTTATCGATGGGCAGGCATGCGTTACGCAAGGAGTGTGTCTCGCGTCGATGGTCTGCGCTTCACTGCACCTCAGGAGCCTGTTGAAGAGGCGAACAAAGTGACATCAGACGCAAGCACAGTACGTACAGAACCACAGCTTGCATTGTTTTCGTTAACCATGACCAGTTTGGACCTCTCTGCATCGGCGCCACAAGCGTCATCACTGCAGAGTTCGGCGGCAAGTGGTCAGAAGATTGTCTCTTCGTCAATGTCTTCGCGCCCTCCAAAGCCACCAATACGAGCAAACTCCCCGTCTATGTCTTCATCCAAGGAGGCGGCTTCAACATGAACGGAAACGCAAATTACGATGCTGCCGATCTTATCGATGCGGCAGGTGGGGATATGGTTGTGGTCAACTTCAATTACCGAGTCGGGCCGTATGGCTTCCTCGCCGGTAAAGAGATTGAGGCCAACAAGACGCTGAGTCTGAACAATGGGCTAAAAGACCAAAGAATGTTGCTCAAGTGGGTTCAGAAGTATATCCACGAGTTTGGCGGCGATGCCAACCACGTCACGCTAGGAGGCGCTAGTGCTGGTGGTGGTTCGGTTGTCCTACAACTCACAGCTTTCGGTGGACGCAACGACAACCTCTTTCACGCTGTTGCTGCCGAGTCGGCTGCATTTCCACCGCTACGCAATGTCAACCAAAGTCAGTGGCAGTATGATGCTTTGCTCCAACGATCAGGTTGCCATGATCTCGCCTGTCTGGCCTCACTCGACGCTGTAACCTTCCAGAGAGCTGTACGGACAATCAATATCCCCTTCCCTGGCGGCAAGAACCACCCGATATACTTCTGGAACCCAACCTTGGACTACGACTTCATCCAAGACTACACCTATAACGCCCTCAAATACGACCGCTACGTCAAAGTTCCCACTATCTTCGGCGATTCTACAAACGAGGGTATCAACTTCACGCCAAAAACCATCTCGAGCTATAACCTCGCCCGTCAATTCATTATCGACCAGTTTCCCGCCGCAGACTGGTCTAAGATCAGGAATGTCTGGAACGGCCAGATGAACGCTCTTGCCGACGCACGCTGGCGCGCCCTCGCATCTGATGTATACGGGCACATTCGCTACAACTGCCCCAACCTCAACATTTCTTCCGTCTACGCCGAGAACAACACGAACCCCACTTACCAATACCGCTGGAATGTCGGCGCAGCCTCACACGTCGGTGAACTACTGTCGATATGGCATAACGGTACCTCTGCATCTGCTGTATTCATGCAGGCGTACTGGGCTAGTTTCATTAGAAGCTACGACCCGAACAAGTATACTGCTGACTTCCTGGTTTCAAAGGGAAAAGAGCTGGACAATCCTGAGTGGAAGACTTTTGGAAACGGCACAGATGTGGGCATGAGACTGAGATTTGGTGACGACAACCAAGTGGTTATGGAGGAGGTCAGTGCCGAGGAGTGGACGAGGTGCAATGTCATCACAGACATGGGATTGCACTTAGAACAGTATGTCGCACACTTTTCTTCTCGTCTTCTTCACATGGATGATGATTGGCTGTTGCCATCTTCCATTCCACGTTGCCCCTTGGCGAAATTACTCAATCTTGTCTTCATTCTTCTTGTAGCCACGATCTTTACCACATACCCCCGTATGCAATTGCTGACAAATTACTAGACCTGCGAGTGCTGGCGTACGCGTCCTGCCCCTTACTCCGCCGCTCTACCTCAGCTTTGGCATCATACTGCTCGGGCTCGTGCAGTGGCTGTTTCCCTGAACACGTAGCTATGAATACGAACGACACGCAAAATCGACAATTAACCGGCTTTGATGGCAGAGGTTGAACCACGCGACACCGCATGAGAGTGCGGCGCCTGCCAAGCACTCCTGCCAGAATTTTCGTCTTGAAGACGACTTATGACTTCTGCGATGGTATGAGCGCCGAGATTTCAACAACGGGTGCAGCTTTTGGTTCCAACGATGGGAGTCACTCGCTACCCAGCTTTACAGTCACTGGCATTTTCACCATCTGCAACATGCAACGATGGTCCTCCACGTCCATCGAGTCCAGCAACCCCACATCCTTGTGAATAACGGGAAGCCGACCATTGGGAGAACGCCGAGCGGGGCTAGCAGAGCAACATCAGACCTCGCTCCTGCCAGACCTTTGGAGCATCTGTAAGACGGTCCATCAGGCCAGAGTCATACTTTTCCCGACAGCCTCACGCGCAGCACTGTTTAGGGACTATGTGCCGGTGAGTAGTTGGACTGCAAGATTAGATATCATCACATCATCGTGGCAAGGCAGGCACGATGGCACGGAGAGCTGTACGCACAGCGTACAATGCCTAAGAATTAGTAGGTAGTTGAGCAGCAGAACTACGTGGACATTTTATTAATATATTTATTAATATACAATACGAAAACTAAGACGTTTTTCAACTATGCAGTATTGGTCTACCGCATCTAGAATTCCTGATACTTAATCCACGCTACGCTTCATGCTGGGCGTCGAGATGAACATGGGAAGAAAAGTGATGGTGTGGTTTGTTTGAGAGGTTTACATGAAGGGATGGGATGGGATATTTCACTTTTATGAGGCGGAAGGGGGACAGGAAGGCCCACCGTTACTAGGTTGAGCTGCAGCATGCGAGTGCTACAGAGTGTTCATGTTGACTGACCAAGAGAAGACATGTCAAAGTACAGACCAGGCACTTTAACAAGCTTAAACAACATCACCATAAGAGTTCACATCCTAATAAATCATGACTCGAATAGCCACTGCCACTTTAGAGCTGTAATGACGCTGGTATTGCTGTGGGAGATGAAGTGAAGGAGCGAAAAGAACTGAACGCCGCCCACCCTATAGATATGATCGAAGAATACAAGACTAATACCCCAATTTCACACCCGATACAAGAAAACAACACCAAATGAAGACAACTATAAGACCGAGCCAACTCTCCCGCGATAACGCAATGATACACTCAACCACCACAAAAAAAAAGAACGAACAACAGCATGCAATTCACGCCGTCAAACCCACGAGATAGGAAACCTCACTGCCGAACGCCAACCCAACCAAGAAAAGAAGAAAAACAAGCCGCAAACACCACATCGATCAATGCCCGCCAATAACGCCCACAGCCCTCCAAGTCTGCGCCTTGCCCCGCCCCACGGGAGTCTGGTCGCGGATCGCCTGGGCAGGTATACGGTACAAGATGAGATACTCGCCCCAATGCAGCCAGTTATCCGCTATGCCCGCAGTCGAGTCCTGCCGGGCATCAGCACGCGCTTCACCAGCCGCCGACGCAGACAAAATAGATGGAACAAAACAGAACAACACAGACGAACAGAACAGAACAAGACAGAAAACAAAGGAAGCAATCTCACCTTCAGAAAATCTGCTGCCCTGAACACCGGCCCCCTTGCAAAATGCCGCGTATCAACACTCACAACCCACGTCTCCTCGCTATACGTGTCGGCCCAGTGATTAGCCACGTTCTCTGCGTGCGTCAGGTTGTCGTACACGGATACAAAGGGCGACGAGATGTTGGTCTGCTGGTGCAGGTGTGCGAGCACGAAGCGGGATAGTGATGACGTGTAGTTGAGGATCGTGGTGTGGTTCTTTGCGCTGAAGCCCGTCGCGAACGAGTAGCGCGTTTGTGCTCCGGCTCGGTGCACCCGGTATACCAGAGAGGGGATTGCGGCTGGGGAGGTAGGGGATTGGGGGTTGAGATGCGGGGCGGGTTGGGCGAAGAGGGCTGTGGGTGTTAGGGGTTGTGGGTGCTGAGGGAGGGGAGGCTTACTGGCCATGGTGATGGTAGAAGGATTTGATGGCTCGGCTGGACGTGTTTCAGAGAGTATGGCTGGCTTGATGGTTGCTTGATGCAAGAACAGTGATGAATCCTGAGGGGTTGGGATGGAAGAAGAAGATGGAAATGTAGATATACCAGCAACGATGACCGTTTATGAGCTAGAACAAGTAATGCAATTGTGCTGAAGAGGGTGTGGGATGAATAATAATGGCCATGGAACAGGGGTATGTAGTTTATACCTACGTCCAAGAGTAACAGCAGCCTCTGGATTCGTCCAAAGAGGCTCTACGTTTTCACTCCATAACCTGCTACAGCCATGCCAACTCCCTTCCCCGTCCCAAGACGAGCGTCTCCGTCAGTGGCCTCTTCCCGTATGCTTAACAGTATTGGTAGTTAGCAAACGCTGCTTCGATAGATGGCATACAGAGGATTCATTTTTAGTAATCAGAATTGTGGGTATGTATCGTCTTGTTCCCGTGGATGACCAAGTTTCTGGTCATGCTCAAGGCTGGTACCCGGCTCCTAGGATACTCATTTTGGAATCAGCCAAAGCCCATGTCGCACATGCTCGCGACTTTCCGGGGTATAGCTCCACTTATGTCAGTTCGCTAATGTGCTGATATCCGGAAAAAGTAACTGGGGGTGCATCCCAGTAAGATCAGTACAGCCGAGGAGCATGAGACAAAGCACGTTGGTGCTATGCAATGGGGTGGGAATCCTTGTAGATGACAGTCAACCTTGCATGTGAGCCACGAACACAGTCTACAATTATCGTACCCTCTTCACCTGTTCGAAGCAGGCCGGCTTTCCGAGTTCCAGATACGAGTCTACTTTCGTTTGTTTGTTTTGCATCAGAAACGATAACTCACGGTAAATTGCAGTCTGCAGGTTAGTAAAGTCGACAAGTAGTCTCCTCATGCCCGTGTCACCTTTCATCGTAATATTGGCAGGATTGCTCATGTCGCACATACAAACGGCCACACGCTTTGTAGCGCCCTTTTAGATGGAGCCTCATTGGTCGACCACGCATTTTCGCCTTGGTAGCAGGCTTCATATGCTCGATGCCTCCTGAGTGAATGAAGGCGCAGTTGGGCATACCCGCGCCGCTGCATGTTGTGATAGGCGGCGTGCAGGCAAAAGGATCGTTGCATGCCGAAAGCTCAACAGGCCCACACTCAAAGTAGCGGTGAGTACAGAGATTGAAAGCTATCACACTAGAGAATCGCATAGTCGATGTAGGAAGAGTTTGGAGCCGCGGAGTGTGTAGGTAGAAGGCACGTGAAGCGCGTCTACACACTATACCACATTAGGAAAGCGTGTCTTCTGATCTCGACGTCGAAAAAGTTAACGACAGTAGAAGCGATGCGCAACAACGATAAACGACTCCAACATCTCACACAGTACGCCAATTCCTCTTGAAAATCTCTGCGATCCTTGACCTGACAACTGGACAGCTCTTTCGCTCGCTCGGAGCTCTGAAACCGCCCGCGCCTCCTCTGAACATCGAATACACCACAACTATCATAAACGCAACAACTTCCTAGCACCGCACAAAATGTCATACTTCAGGATAACACTGATGCGCTCTGGCATCGGTATGCCCCAAAAAACACAGGGTGTCTTAAAGGCGCTGGGCCTGAAGAAGCGCATGACCACCGTCTACCACCCCGTCACACAATCCGTCGCCGGTCAGATCATGAGGATAAAGGAGCTTGTGGATGTCAAGGAAGTCAAGCACGCAATGACACCTGCCGAACAAAAGGCTGCGAGGCGGCCAGCGCCAGGGTACTATATCGAGAGCAGGGCAGCGCAGGCCATGAAGGAGTGGGAATAGATTGTCGGTTCGGCGTCGACAGTTCAGAACGAGGATGTTCGCTAAGATACTTTGTATGTATACCTGGTATTACGGCGGCCGTACAAAATGTACAATAGTGGGGTAGATGGAAATACGCACAATTTCTATCACCCCTTAGGCCCTTGTCTGGTGTTGCGTGACTGTCCTACACAGATATAGCGACTGTCAGTCAAGTCAAAGTAGTGTGATGCCCAATATTGCAAGTGTGTAGCAGCAAGTCAACTAACTGCAGGCGTCCGTTCAGCCACCCTTCAACCTAATCAATTGTTCTACGCCTATGACATCCAACAACCTTTACAGGTCCGGTTCAACAGAACACGCGATTACAAAGCTGTCGATTCTATTGATAAAATTCATGCTTTGCTATATTATGCTGGGAAGATTTCGACACGAACACAACAATTCTTTGGTTCTACCAAATTGCGAGACGCGTTTGAACATAGTTATTTTGAACTTTTCTCGTAGTGGAGTGCATGTACATTTGATGACACGGACTCCTGCCGTAAGCCTTGTTGTATTGTAAGCCTTTTCTAGGTTCCATCCATGGTTCAGACGTTGTCACACCGTTCACTATCCACTATGTTGACGCAGGAGGTCCATGTCCAAACCCCATCTGGTAAGAGGAGTCGTGTTTGAGTCAAGATCAAACGTTTCGGCTCAAGCCACTACCAGGGACATACGAGAGTGTTTTCTCAAGCAGAATGGATCTCCCCAGGTGCCTTAGAGTAGCAAAATATAGCATGGCTCAGGCTGTACAGCCGCGAACCAGACCGAGTCATTCGAAGCCTATGACTATCAGGCAGTGAAACGAACGACAGGCTCTGTGCCTATATTGCTGCATAAGATTCATTTGCTCGGTCAAACGAGTTTAAGATCGAAATCGTTGGGTGCACCATGCAACAAAGCACACGACAGATAGTTCACCCTAATTCAGACGATAATCTAACTAGACTTCCCGGTCCCAACCGAACCCGCAATACTACGATTACAGATTTCTGGGCGCTTTTGTATGTTATCCTCGAAAGAAGGATCGATTTTCTCTATCTAGGCAATGCGAAGCAGGGTCTCGAATATATTTTAACACGCTATTCACAGTATCAGAAAGGGTACCCCCATCGCAAGTTCAAAAGCAGGGCGGTAGTTGTAAATACGCAACTACTCCTAACAAAACCATCTTTCAGCTGTGCAAGGGTTAGGTTGAGTGCGGAATGTAAAAACACGTCAGATACCTGAGTGAAGATTCTAATCAGACATAGTCGAGCTGGAACCCGGAGTCCTTAAGCGATCAAGAACGTTGCTAGAGCAGGTTGGATGATTTTACTTCAAACCCGTTGATGCGTTGAAAAAATACGAGAGAAATATTTTCCCTCGTGGCCCACGACTGGAGCACGATGCTCGGACGTTGAAGAAGAGATGGCCATTCACTGGTAAGAGAGTAGCATATTGCAGAGAGGAAAGTACAGCTAAGTAGAAAGCTACGGCGAAGAAAGCCTCTCCGATGGTCGACGGTAATGCAAAAAGTTCCAATCGAGGGATCACGTTCCTTAATATTGGATATTCAGTATCGAAAGATGTAGCACCAAAAAATTATCTAAACTACTCCACCACTACTAGATCAGATGTGCGTACTTGCAGCGATCGGTGGTCAGGGCATTTACAATAAGACTAGAATGCACCATAGAACCCTAATTTTAGCTAAGCGCTTTCTTGGAGTTCAATGCCGACGAGACAATGCTGGAAATGGAAAAGGAATTTCCGTGGTAGAACACTCTTCAGAGAAACCGCGACCCAAAAACCAAGGAGAAGGCTCGGTACCTAAAAGCAGATCATTCGCAGCGCTCGCACAGGTGCAAAAGTGAACAGTGCTAGGATCTGCAATATCACGCGGATCTGGTGCGTTCGTCCTGATGCGAAGAGTCTGTTGGTGCGCCGAAGGGGCTGGGTGTCTCAAAGCAGCACTGCGTGACTTCATTGCTAGCAAAGGACCTGTCAGCTCCCCGCTCAAGCTCACCTCAGCTTCCCTTGGTTACTAACTCAACTATTGGCCGATAGATGCAGGATCTGGGGCTCTAAAAGGGCCTTGCACAAACGGAATAGCTGTCTTGACTATAAACATGACAGGCGAGACCTGCAAGACGCCCACGAGAGTTGACAAGCCAACAGGCTCGCCGTGTTGGACCGAAACAAGAATTCCCTGACGCTGTCTAGCATGAAACTGTATCCGGTGGGATTGCTCGGGTCGAAGATCAAGAAGGGAGTATATGACCGAGTAATCCGGCCCTAATATACGGATCTGGTTCTGCATGGTTTCTTCATCGATTTACAGCGGCTCTACGCCGTAAGATAATGTGCTGCTGGTATTGGTGGACTGCGCGGTCGGGCTGTGGATGTAGGCTTCTAGGCGCGGAGCTGAAGCAAATGGATTGATGTTCGACTGGTCATGTTTGGCATGCGAGGTAAAAGGACTTCCTCCAAAGAGTGTTCTACTGTTGCATGTGGGTTTTATGATACTCGGCTCCCCAAGGAATATCGTTCTAGGCTCTGGTTGAGAAGTGGGCCCTGAAGCTGAGGGCCGGCTAGTGCTCGGACCAGATTTCGAGGATGCTTCCAAGCTTGATGCAAGTTCTGCTGAAGACTCCGCCACAGTTGTCCTACTGTCTTCTTTCCATTGTTTCACCATGGCAGCGGGGCTCACTGGATATTGAGGGTTGCTGAAGAGTGTACACTGATTGTGTGCACTGGCAGCAGCTGGTTCCGTTGGTATGGAATCTTTGCTCTCTGTACTAGACATCTTTGGCAATGATCGTTTGTGTTACTTGGGAAGGTGACCCATGTAGGCGCAGTCGACGGATTGGGCCCTGGCTGACATTTGTTCTTATTTGCAGAGGAGGCAGAAGTTTCTGGTGATGACACCAAGTATCTTTGCAACTGCCTTGAAGCTCGTAGTCCATCTTTGTATGCTTGAATATCATGAAGCATAGGATTCTCAAATGTCTGGATTAGACGCAAAGCCTCTGGTATCTCTTCCTCATCACTGAGACTGAAATCAGCCCAGCAGCTTGTCAACTGGATAGAATGGCTTACAGATAATCTTTTTCAGCCAGTGTTTCATGTCTAGCAACTAGACTTGTCTGGATAACAAGTTCGAAGCACTTGTCGACAACATCTCCCATCTTACGCTCATCGTCCAAGACGAAATCCCTACGATAGTTTTCTCGCGCAGTCGGTCTTTGCGGTACGTTGGAAAGTTTGTCTGCTTCCCGTACTGTACGAACAATGACCCGAAAGATGCTATCACACTCGTTCATCCAGTGCAAGATACTCTCTTCATGCTCTTCAGTCCACACCTTCTCCTCTCAAGATTCTATCAAGTTCCCCCTCAAAATGGAGAGGGCTGTAGCAAGAGCATACATCTTCTGCACTAGCTGTCCCATAGCGTGAGTTTCGAGCGGGGGTATCTGCATGTTGGCAATGGCGTACAAGGCCTGCACAGTACCGTTGACTGCATTACCAAGGCGCCTTGCAGCCTCACCAACACTAGCCGCCTGCTGTGTTTTTGGTATTGGTCGCATAGTTGCTACTGAGACTTCTCTATGCATGGAAAACGGGTAAAGTTATTAGAACAAGTACAACGCAGCAACGGCAAATAACAGACACAGAACCGTGACTTAGGCTCACTTATACGGTGGACATACTCTACGATGCACCAACGATTGCTTTTGTAATACAGCTCATCGTAGGCAGCCCTCAGGTGCCCAGCAGGCAGCAATATAGGCCTGAGCGGTCCCAGCTACGGCCACAACAAAAACAACAACAACCGAGAGCCGTTTCCGACCATCCGCCCGCCCCCAACACAAGACGAAAACGCCACGAGAAGAGCCCGAGGAGCACGATTCTATTACCCGTACCTCAATCTACTTACAACAGACATGAGGCCGCCACCTTGCATAAACTCCACGTCTCAACAACGTGCCGCACCCGCCCCAACCACCGTGTAGTCCACCCCCGCAACCAGCTACCAGCCCATTCCACCCCAGCCCCCACCAGCGGCCTGCACCGCCTCGGCACCGCCAACCACGCACGCTAACAAACCTCAGCATCGCTGCGTGCATCCCCCAGACACGAGAGACGCTTCGCAGCAGGGGGTTATTTGTTGATCAAACAAACGTCCGCAGCGGGCCGGAGCCGTGCAGGGAAGGGGCCTATGTGGAGTCAGTAGTACCGCAATCTATGACATGTCAGCGAATTTGTGGAGCCAAGCTGATGCTCCTATTGCGTGATGACCTGTGGCTGTGGAAGTTTATGTGGACTTCATCTCTTGCACCTTTCACACAGCATTGCGCAGGGGAGTCATTCTCGAGGCGCCTGTGACCCGTAGCACTACATGTTATAGCTCGACATGGCCAGGGGAACGGCGTCACAACAGGCCTTCATTTCGCGCGCCTCTCGACACAGGTGGTACCATGGTTACAACGCCAACCTTCATCAGGATTCGCCTGTTGCACTCAGCTATCACAAGCTTCACAAGTTGTTGGAATGGAAATCGAGAGCAATCATTGTCATGTGAGTGAATTATTATATTTCAGTCATTGCTATCTACCAGCGCACTAATACCGGAACGCTTTCCCACCAGCCTGAGTGAGGGTATCAAAAAACCAAGGCGCGTATACATGAAGAGCCAATCGTAGTCATCAAGCCGTCGTATGAATGTCGTAAGAAATCGAGTCCTGCGACTCAAATCGAATGCACCGGTGTGTAATCGATTCATCGCCGCGAAGCACGCAGCGATATATCCAAGTCCCCCTCGCACTACCGTTCCACCTCATTATCCATTATACACATTACTCCATCGAGGTAGGACCTTGGACAGCGTAAGAGGAGCTTAGATGAAGAACCAGGCAGCGGCGGCAAGACCGGCGACAACGGGAACACCAGTGATCTGGGGAGCAGCACCCTGGGAGGGGACGCTAGAGGCAGCGCTGGAAGCTGCAGAGCCAGCAGCGCCAGTGGCAGAAGAGAGGGCGGAACCAGCGGCGCCAGTGGCAGAGGAGAGGGCAGAACCAGCGGCGCCAGTTGCAGACGAGGCAGCAGAGGCCAAGGATTCACTGGCAGATGCAAGAGCAGACGAGGCAGACTCAGCAATCGAGGACAAGCCGGAGCTGAGCTCGGAAGCGACAGACGAAGCTGCACTTGAGGCCGCGCTGGCTGCAGACTCGGTTAGCGCACCTGAGCTATAAACAGTGCTGAAACCAGAGGTGGAGGTTTGAACACTGCCGTCAGAGTTGGTGACGGTAGCAAGCAGAGGCACAGTAGTGATGGCAGACTGGGAGCTGCCAGTGGCAGAAGCCTCACCTGATGCGGTACCAGAAGCGCCAGAAGCACTAGCAAGAGCCGAAGTCAGGATGGGCAGCGCCGCAGGAACGGTGGCAGAACCGGTGACAGACGAGGCGACGCCTTGAATCATGTCAGTAAAGGTTTTTAATAGCATGGAGAAGGAGACTGACCTTGGCAGAGACCGGCGGCGTAGCTAACAGCCTGAGCGGACTCCTCACTAGAGCATGCCTGGCGGGAGCAGTCGCGGACACCGTAGGCCCAGTTGGACTCGTTGCAGAAGCAACCAGTATCACCGCCGGGGCAGCTAAACTGGGTGTTGGCGATGATGTTCATGTTGTTGACACACATTTGCTGAAAGGGTTAGTATTGAGTGCATCGACGGCGACATGGCTCATGTGAGGCCGAGGGGGAGCCTACTGCGCAAGAACCGAGAGATTGGGCTGTGGCAACGCCAGCGACGACAGCGAGGAGGGCGAACGACTGCTTCATCTTGATGGTGAGAGTGGGAGAGAAAGCAAAGGTTGCTAGGCTGATGCTGGAGTAGGCGTTGAGGGAAGAAGATGTTTGGCTTGTGGAATGCTTGACTGAAGATGAGGTGGGTGAGGAATTGGGAGCGAGGGAGGTGCAGGTTTTATCTCTCTGAGGCGTGTGCAAACGGATGCGCAGGTCGTGGCTGGTAGATGAGTGAAGTGCCTGCCCTGTTACCTCACACAGCGGCTGGTCGCTCCGCAAACAAATGGCTGGTGCAGTGACGCTAGCTCGCACTAGGCAAGCTCCTCCTGGATCCTGTAGGAGTACGAGCCATCGCCAGCGCCGCAACCCAGGCACGATCGTCAAGAACAGGGAACGCGATTTTGGGGCGCACGCACTGATTGGCCAATGGGTAGAACTTGCCGAGTCCAGTGCGAACAGGGCAAGCCCCCGCCAGCTTTCCAGTTTTATGATGTCGTTCACGGCCATCCCAAGCAACACGCGAGAGCTCACCTGCGTGTACAACTCACGGCCCTACGCCGAGACAGGAGAGTCTGTTGTCCAAGTAACCTGCCACACCAGCATGGCTCTCAACCTGCTGTTGCGCGGGCGATCGAGGTCACCGTGTCACGACGAGAATGAGTCGTTCAGACGCCCACAGGAGAGCCCCCTGTGCCGTTGCACAATCTCGCTTTCACTCCGCTGGCGGCAGGGTAAATTGTGAAATCTACCATCGAACCTTGTTCAGATCAAGCAGCGCCTATCGATGTGACGTCTAGAATGGCGTCTCGACCTGCTGTACCCCGGCCACCTTTTGGTAGCAATCTCGTTTTCCCAAACCTCGACCGACTGCATCGCCGCCATTGGATGGCTTCGATCGTGGCCCAGACCCTGTATGACGGTCTGCACGCTACGCCACAAGCCTTGTGTGGCGCAGTCGGGCGGGTTCTCATCTACGCAGCCACTGAGATGCGTGCTTTTCCGTCGCCCTCCAGAGGCTGCGATTTGTCCGCCTTAACTTGGCCCTCGGTCTGCTCGGCCAGATGCTTCTCCTCAGCTGAAGTGATGCAGAGGGTATTTGCACCTGAATACCAAACAGCGGTCAGTGAACGGCCGTTTAACGGGGGCATTTCACGGAAAAAGACGAGACGGACGCACCTAGTTTATTGATCGTCTCCATCCACTCATCATACGGGTCAGAATCAAATACAATTCCGCCCTAGGCCAACGGTTAGCAAGTGTGTGAACAGCAAGAATTTCTCCAACTTACCCCTGCTTGGAGGTAGGCGATACCATCTTTGACAAGCATGGTCCGTAGTGCGATGCACGTCTGCGGGATTAGCCATGTGTACACTACAACCCGTGCACCTCAGGGGCCAACTCACGTCCATAGCACCCTCAATCTGCTTTTCACCATCGACGCTGCCATAGCCGAAATACCCCACAGCGCCAGCATAGACACCGCGCTTCTCTTTCTCCAGTTCTGCAATGAGCTGCATAGCCCGCACTTTGGGTGCGCCACTCACGGTCCCTAGTTTCGCGTTTCAATAGCCTGCGATGTCATGGGAGTACTTAACGTACCTGCAGGGAAAATAGACCGGAACGCGTCGAATCGTGTCTTCCCAGGTCGCAGCACGCCTGACACCTCGGAAACCAGGTGCTGCACATGCGAAAACTGGATCGATTAGCAAATTGGGCCCGATCAGATCGCATTCTCGCATCATCACGATGATGCTGTTGATGTTCTTACCTTTTGCACCACCATCAGCTTGTCCACTCGAGTGGAGAGTGGGTCGCAAACACGATTTACGTCATTACGAGCGAGATCCACCAACATAACCTGTGCAAGTCAGTCAACGCGGAATTCGACGTACAAGTTGGGTCAGACCCACGTGCTCGGCCCGGTCCTTCAGTGAATTGGAGAGCTCTGCGGCCAGGGCTGCATCCTCCTGCAGGGTTCTGCCCCTCTTAACGGTCCCGGCAATGGGATGTGTGATGATCCTACCCTGCTCTTCTTTGACCAGCAACTCGGGACTCGCGCCGACAATCTGGAAATCCTCGCAGTCGACAAAGAAGAGGTAAGGCGATGGGTTGACATTTCGCAGGTTCCTGTAGACGTTGAAGGGGTGCAATGAGGTAGGCCGTGCGAAACGCTGCGAAGGCACGGCTTGAATGATGTCGCCAACGCTAATGTGCTTCTTGAGCTCTTTGACGTGGCTCTCGTAGCCTTCCTGGCCAATGTTCGACTTGTACTGGTTGCCAAGCTGAATCGGTCCCTGTTCGGGCATGGGCACTTCTTTGTCCTTGAGTATGGTCACGTATCTCTTCAGCGTAGCCTTGGCCTCCTCGTATGCCGATTCCAAGCTGTCGAGGCTGTCTGGGACCTTGACGTATGTAATGACCTTGACGACCTGTGCGAAGTGGTCGAGAGCCACGACTGTGTCGAACAGCATGAACAGGCTCTCCGGTACACCAAGGACATCCTTGACGTCATCCCGCTGTGTCTTGGGCTCGAAGTACTTGACACAGTCGTAGCCAACATATCCAACAGCACCACCGGTCATGGGCGGAAGCTGTATCGAGGGGACGGTTGCGACTGTGCTCTTTGCGAGCTCCTTCTCGAGATTGGGGAGGGGATCGGCCTCCTCGCCATGGCCGGGGCCGGTCTTGATGACCTTGCGAGGGTCTGCGCCAACAAAGCTGTATCGCCCAATTGTCTCTGTGGTTGCTGCGCTCTCAAAGAGAAACGAAAGTTTGGATTTCGAACTGCCCACCGAACGGTCAGCCCTTGGTCACGCTGCAGACTGTATGAATGAGTCACGCACTCACTTTGCGGAAATCTTGAGGTAGATGCTCGAAGGCGTCAGGAACTCGGCGGATATCGAGGAGAAGACGGGGACGAGGTTGGGCGGGTTTGGGGAGTTGACTGCCGCAGCCAATACCTCGCGCACTGTATCGAGGGAGGGCTGAACGCCTAGCTATTGTGGTCGTGCGCTCAGCTCTGCACGCTGCCAACGGGGTGGGGGTGCGACAGAACGAACGTACCTGTTGGGCCATGATTTCGAGGTGCAGCGACTGTGGTGGCTATGCGAGGGACGGAAGCTTGGTGTGCGTGGGGAACAAGTCCAAGTTGCAGCGGTGGAAGCTATGCGGCGCCGTTATTGTGTGCAGAAGAGGGCCTTTGGACGGACTAAGGAGGAGACCGATTGGCCAGCGTCCGGTGATTTTCCACCGCTGCCCCGCAGTACTTGTCTGGCCTTTCCTGGCCAGCCGTGCCAGAGGCGGCCAAGGGTTCTGCTGGCCACCGTGCCACCCTATTCGTCTGAGGTGCGCCGGCAGCAGCACGCTCACGTCACAGCCTACCAACGCCCGCCAGACGCTCAACACTGTCGCATTGCTACTCTCCGTGCTCACCCCGTACATTATCGCGCGCACCACGGCATTTTGTTCGCGCAGCACCGCCGGCGCATATAAACGCGCACAGCCCGCATTCTGCGAGCCATGGACTCACCACCGATGCATTCCACACGACCCTGGACCCCGCCCGAGACAGAAGCGCACGGGAGCCCCGAGTCTGCCTACTTCTCGGACCCCTTCAGACGACCCTCGAGCTGCGCATCCGATATGGACCATCGCTGGCCGCTTCTACAGCCTCGACAAGACGCTCCTGCACGAAAGAGCAAGCGCTGCGACACACCAACCGAGTCGCTCAGCCTGTCCAGACCGAAGCCTGCCCATACAGTAACCGAGCCTGTGCCATACACGCCTACCAAGACCTCCAGTCTGCTACATCACCATGCGCCAGGCGCGTTGCGCTACCCGTACACACCCGAGAGCTCGCGTATACTGCGCGCAAGCACAGTGGGCTCGCTGTCGCCCATACCATGGGATACTGACTCGCACTACTCAGCGTCGCCTGTGCAGAGTGCCTTGTCGTCATGTATTGCGCACTTCGAGAACCTCACCTCGACGCGGGAGCTTACCGACGACCAGATGGAGTACATTGTCGGGCAGTTTGAGAACATGACATCGTACCTCGCTGCACCAGACGCTCAGACAAAGAAGTGTACGGAAGACCTGTTCTCCGATGCAGACTCACCGCGTGCTAAGAGCCCCAACCCTCAAGCTACGTTTGCGGAGCCTGAGAGTAGTTACATGGCCGAAGTGGGCAAGTACATTGAAGGTGTCCAGATTTACACGGCTGATCTAAAGAGGCGCTTCGATGAAGCCAAAGCCTTGAATGCGATCCAGCTCGCCATCATCGACGATGTGCGGAAAGAAATGTGCGCAATGCAACAAGACATGCAGGACTCGCTCCGTGCAAATCCTCAAAAACAGAGGAGAGCGAGTAGTCCAGGTCGGAAAAACATCGACAGCAGCTGGGCCTCCGTTGAGACTGCGGTAGCAGATTCTGAAGACGAAGACGACTCCAAGGCCACCGGATCTAAAGCGACCATGGTGGAGTCTTCCACCCAGACCGACGAGTATAGAAGATTCATCGTTGCTCGCAAGCCTGTACAAGCCCTACCAGGAGGATTCTGGACCGCCCTCTACGAAGCGCTCGATGTCTTTGGAAACGACCTCCATGAGCGTTGATCAAATCTCCTGTCACCCGTCAATTCTTTCCTTGTTGCTTACTTTTTTTTGAGCTCAATCTTTCAGCCTTTGGGCATAACTTTACTAGGGGATTCGCCCAACCACGGCACTAAGCGGGCGTTCACCTACAGGATACCACACCGTTGCACCTTCCCAGGCTGCTTGGATACGAAGCTACGAACTGCATAGCAATGGCGCATACTGTACCCTGTTTCTTTGGTATTGAGTCTTGCATAACTTGCGCCATAGGATACCTCCGAGTATTCAAGACACTCTTGTACAGAGATGTTCGTTTTCTTTTTCACTGTCTCCGCCCTACATACTGCCATTTTTCGGAAGTCTACTCCTTCTGTGACTACCATTCTTCGCCTCTAGTACGTTTGTAATCTTTTTAATAAACCTCTTGATGACACCCAGTTCCACGTGTGATCTTCATATAAGACTGTGAATTCACCATAGTGCGTTCATTGGCAACGAATCTGGAGCATAGCACATGGCGACTGACCAGCGCTGCCGGGGACAGCAAATCTGACAAAGAATTCGCACTCAGCGTTCCTTGTGAACTTTGAAGCCGGGGTCTCCAGCGGGAGGAATTCACACGTCATCCGTGGCAGTGGGTGATGATGACACCTGGCCAGTCTGGCGAAGCAATCTCAGTTCCACAGGGCAAGTGCTTCCATTCATGACGTCCATTCTCCCTTGCGCCCTTGTCAGCAGGATGCAGAACATGCTATGATGCAGCACTCATCAAGAGGGTGGACAAGTCTCGAGTGCACTGAAGAAGTTCAAAATGCGCGAGGCAGCAAAATAAGCGGTCGTGTCGTGTGCATCAGAGTTGCGGTGGACGTTCTAGTGCTGTCCGGCCTGTGGCTGTCTTAGCATAGCTTGTTTCAGGTTGACCGCAAAACATTGTGTGCTGTTGAGCCGTTTGTTACCCCACGCACGACGACCCTGAGGGCAGCTGGATTGACCTGCATTGGAGAGTACAAGCTCGTGCGCCGCCACAAATCTTTGAAGACGACATCACCAGTGCTTTCACCTCTTGTTCAGCGCAACGGCGATTTTGGAGTGCTGATTTATTAATGAATGAGCGCCGGGTATATTTAGGCAATTGTGGCTCACCCGCAGCTCCTTGCTAAGCTAATCAAGACCGCGGCCAGGGACCTGTGGACAGTACCCACCTGGCGTAGTCAATTCCAGCGTCTCCCGACCATTCCCTTCGACACCACTGCCAAACGCCTGTGACGAGCACTGCAAGCGCTCTGCACCGATTTCTTACTACGCTTTAATCGCTATTCCGTAAAACCTCTCGATATTCGAATTCCGCTGCATCGACCGCGGCTCCCTACCAGACTTGGTCTCTGAACAACCAGCCAATACGAGCGGTTCTTACAACATGGAAGAGGACAAGAAGCCCGAGAGGCCCGCAAGCATACACAGCTCCGACAGGGAACGGGTGAGTGATGGCCTGTTTATTTTAAGACAATGACTGCACTTGAAAGAATCCAAGCTGACATGTGAACGCCATTGCAGGACAGCTTCGAGGATGCATCCGAGATCACTCCTCGCCCCGAACCACGCTCAGAGCGCTCACAATCACAATCACGGTCACTTATAAGCAAGCGCGAGTCCATCGACACCACAGCACAAGATCCCAAAATCGACTCCCCTGCGCTTGAAGTACCAGAAGTGACCCAGGCCAATGACGAAGCAGAGCAAACCAAGGACGAAGTCGAAGCCACCGAGACATCCACCGAAGACGCACCACCTGCCAAGTCACCCTTACTCACGGCACACAGAATATCAGTCCCTTCTGACATGGACGATGTGTCGTTGGAAGAAGGTAGATCCTCCTGCCTGTCTTCAGAGCTGCGCCCGGCTGACCTGTTACAGACAGCACCAAAGGCTCCGACCTACTGCCAAATCTGCCACCACGAGACTCACGAGACTCCATAGCATCAGCCAGCAGCCTGCAAGGTCTCTCTGGCCAAATGCCACCCGTCAAATTCCCCCACCGCCGCCTCCGCCCGTCATCCAAGAGAAGCCCGCCCCACCGCCTGCAGTAACGAGGAAGCTCACAAGTCCGTTCGCCTGGCTGTCGCGGAACAGCTCAAGCAAGAAGCCTGGGTCTCCGCCTTTGCCTCATGCGGATCGTCGTAACACCAACGCTTCGATTCAATCTCTGGGCAGCAACCCAGAGCTCACCTTGAGCAGAATTGACGACGAAGACGACCAGAAGGCCAATAACAGATCGAGCCAGGGGAGCCTACGCGATCGGTTCAAAGCTCTGAGAATGCGGGAGGAGGCTGGGATTACTATGAACGACGAGATAAACGGCGAGGGGGCCTTGGAATAACGAGCCCAGGGAGTACAATTGAGAGGGAGGCTGTCATAAGTCCAGGGCCAGGGGGTCTGGCTAGGCAGCCGACTGTCAATCTAGCGCTAGCGCCAGGCACTGCAGCTGGCTTTGCAACAGGTCCATCAGCGGAGGAGGCAGAGCCAGTTGACTGGGATTTATGGCAGTCGGTAGTGAATGAGGGCCCCACTGTGATTGCGCAAACTAGTCCCGAGGAACTCAACCGCGCTGTTGCAAACGGCATTCCGCAAATCATTCGTGGCGTCATTTGGCAGGTCCTGGCGCAAAGCAAGAACGAAGCACTCGAGCAGCAATACAAGGAGCTCGTTGCTCGAGGAACTGACAAGGAACACATGTCAGTCAAGAGTCATGCGCACACGAATGGAAATGGTAAAGAGAGGGAATCTGTTGCATCATCCTCATCCTCGATCCACTCGGATTATTCCACGCCGGCTACAACAGCAGGAAGCACCAATGCCCCTCTAGCGTCGCCATCGATCATTTCAGAAACTTCTGAAGATCCTATCAAACAACAGGCCAGACTGGCTGCTGAGAAGAAGGACAAGACTGCGGCAATCGTCAAGCTGGAGAAGACGATTAAGCGTGATCTTGGCGCCCGGACAAGTTACTCGAAGTATCTCATGGCAGCCGGCCTGCAAGACGGTCTCTTTGGTATCTGCAAAGCATACGCACTCTACGATGAAGCGGTAGGCTACGCTCAGGGCATGAATTTCATAGCTATGCCGCTGCTCTTCAACATGCCAGAAGAAGAAGCCTTCAGCCTGTTTGTCACTTTGATGAACAAGTATGGCCTGCGAGACTTGTTCGTCGCGGACATGGCTGGATTGCATCTTCATCTGTATCAGTTCGAGCGGCTGCTAGAAGATTTCGAGCCTGCTCTGTACTGTCATTTGCGCCGCCGAGAGGTCAAGCCGCAGCTTTACGCCACCCAATGGTTTCTCACTCTTTTCGCCTATCGTTTTCCATTACAGCTCGTCGTCCGCATTTACGACTTGATTCTCTCTGATGGTCTCGAGGCGGCCATCCTAAAGTTTGGCTTGGTTCTGATGCAAAAGAACGCTGAGACATTGCTCGCCATGAAGGACATGTCAACGTTGACAAATTTCTTAAAGGAGAAGCTGTTCGATGTTTACATCGACAAGGCTCCTTCGGCTAATTCCATTCTAGAGAACGGCTTTTTCGGCTCAACAAGTGGCGTCGATAGGGAGATTTACCGCGCAGATCAGCTCGTTAAGGACGCAGTGGCGGTTAAGATCACACCGGAGATGTTGAAGGAATACACTGCGGAATGGAAAGAGCAACAACGGGTAGAAAAGGAGCGCGAGACTGAGCTCCAAGGTTTGAAGGAAAAGACGGCCACATTGGAAACCAAAGTCAGGTCTCTCGAGAATCGTGCCGAGCAGTCTGACAGGGAGCACGTAGAGATGGCATCCGAGCTCATCAAGACCAAGGTTGAGAATGAGCAACTCGCCGAGGAGAATGAGACGCTGAAGACAAAGGTCGAAGAGCTGCAGAAAATCGTAGATACGCAGCCTGAAGAAGTCGAGAAGAGGCTCAAGAACGAGATGGAGACTGTCATGCATAAGAACATTGTGGTTCACAATGAGAACCGAGCTCTGGAAGAGCAGATGGCTGAGATGGAGCAAGAGCTGGTGGATACCAAGATGAAGTGGGCGACAGTAAGTTTGCGCAAGATATCCATCCAGGCACGAATAACACCTTTCAGATCAACGAGGAACATGAGACCCTTAAGCAGAAGTGGAACAACATTTCCCAGATGATGAGGTAACCTCAGCTTCTGGGTTTAGTATCATCATTGCAGGCGTTTGGGTTGACTTGCATTTAGCACATCGGCGCCATCAGATCTATCAGCGACGTGTGTCATTGCGTCGAACGCAGACTAATCCGGCTCGCCGCGTTCATACCTGCCGCGGTCGCCGAGACTCTTGAGAGCTGGCGTCTTCTCTTTCCAGTACAGTCATGGCTAGTTTGCATCTCAATGTATACCCACTGACCGATCACACAACTTCTTCTGGCATTTTCTATATCAGCCTTCTCCTGCTTTTGGATAGTGTGCGTGTATATGGTAGCATGGAAACGCATAGGGGTTTGAACACTTGGGTATAAAGTTATCCTTACGACTCATTTTAAGTCTCTTCCAACCTAGTCATAGTTGTAGTATCTCAATGTGAGAACAACCATGAGACTTCCTCAAAGCCTGTGGAATTGTTGTGCTGTGAGCTTTTTCTGTGCAGCTTCCAAGCAAACTCACTCGCACCAGCCTTAGCGTTGTTGGGTGAAGGTAGACGCACGTGCCAGACGCGCTAATCAGCCTTAGCGCACCAGCCTTCGACTTGGTTTCTTCTTTCCGCCCGAGTCAACTAAGAACGCAACACGACACTCTCAACCACTGCGCAGCCAAGCTCACCGCAGTGCCGCCCCTCCCCTTCCATTACTTTTGAAGTATTTGCGATCAGCCGTCATCTGATCTCAAGCTGACGACATGGCTGCACCTCCGGATTTGAACGCTATCCTGGCAGCTCTTGGTAAGCCGATCTCAGCGCTTTTTGCGTGCGCATACTAATTATTCGACCAGCTGCTGGACGAGGCCCCTCTACCACTCCGTCTCAGACAACGCAGCAGCACCCACCGTCACACCAACCCCCGCCTCCAGGCTTACCTGCAGGCTTCCCTGGCGCAATGCCCACCGCGACGCCGCCTCAGATTCCCGGATACAACTTTCCCCAGCCCACCACATCCGGTAGTCTCGACCTCAGCGCAATCAAGCCTGTCAACTCTGGCTCGGTCAGCATCCAGGACGCGCTCGCGAAAGCGCGTGGCTTTGCGGCCCAGAAGGGCCTTGCCTTTGATGCGCGTCCAGGTATGGACAACCAGTGGTCTGGTATGGGCGGACCACCGCAGACTTACGCAATGCCAGCTCACCAAGAAGATCCGCGCCTAAGTGGACGGTCTTACCGACGTTCGCGCTCGCGCTCAAGGTCACCGCAGCGCCGAGACAACCCCCGTGATGGCTACAACCCTTACCGAGACGAGCGTCGTGATGAGCGCCGCGGCGCACCCAGTGGCTATGGTCGCGATCGCTCGCGTTCTCCCCTAGGCACACCACTTTTTCTCCACCCCGCCAGCAGTATGGCGGACATGATCGTTCCACTCCCCCAAATGACAACTCTGAGGTGATTCTCATTGATTCTTCGCTTGTTGGTCTCGTTATTGGACGTCAAGGTGAGAGTCTCCGTCGCATTGAACAAGAATCAGGCACTAGGATCCAGTTCATCAACGGCCCTGAGGCCGGGCCGCAGCGCCAGTGTCGCATTACAGGGCCTCCGGGCGCCCGTATTAGTGCGAAGCGCGAGATCAACCGTATCATTGAGGAGAACGGTGGCAATCCTGCTCGTGAGACCGGTCGTAATGCTCGCGCCCCACAGAAGGCGACGAGTCAACAGCCTGCTCTGCGCGAAGGTGAACAGTCATCTCAGATCATGGTTCCTGATCGTACCGTTGGTCTCATCATTGGGCGTGGCGGCGAGACTATTCGTGACCTGCAGGAGCGCAGTGGCTGCCATGTCAATATCGTTGGTGAGAACAAGAGCGTGAATGGTCTTCGTCCTGTGAATCTCATTGGAAGCCCTGCTGCTGCCGCACATGCTAAGGAGTTGATCATGGAAATTGTCGACAGTGACACCAAGCAGATGGATGGTCCTAACCAGCAACAACCACAGCATCACCAGCAGCAGAACCAAAGGCGCGAGTTCGACCCGTACGGTGGTGGTGCTGCCACCGGTGCCGCCGGCGGCAACAAGATCAACGACAGCATCATGGTCCCATCAGATGCCGTTGGCATGATCATTGGCAAAGGTGAGATTTACGCTATGCTTAGATATGATCAAGACTAACGTTCAACAGGAGGTGAGACCATCAAGCAGATGCAGTCCGAAACCGGCTGCAAGATCAACGTCTCGCAAGCATCGGGTGCCGACATCGAGCGCGAGATTGGTCTTGTGGGTTCTCGTCAAGCCATCGATGATGCCAAGCAAGCCATCTGGGACAAGGTCGATCAAGTGGTAAGTCTAACGCAGCGCATCTGACACCTTACGCAAACCTTACGCTAATCATGTGCAGAAGGAGAAGAACAACAATAGGCGACGTGACAACGGTGGTCAAGATAACTACTCACAACCACAGCAGCCCCAGCAGTCCTACGGCCAAGCCGCTCCCCAAGGACAGCCTCCTGCGCCAGTAGCAGGTGCCCCAGCCGGCGGTGCAGCTGACCCATACGCTATTTACGGCGGTTACCAGAACTACTTGGCGATGTGGTATGCATCTTTTGCTCAACAGCAGCAGCAAGGAGGTGCACCGCCCGGTCCCCCTGGTGCTTAGGCTACATCCCTGTCCGTGATCATGCACATGATGCTGAGACTGCCGCTTGACGCTGCCGCTTGTGCTTGCTTGCCTGCATGACCGATGCTTGGACTATGCTTCGCGTTGCATGATTATACCCGACTTTCTGGATTTCCACTCGACCTTTCTTGACCTGCGGGACTTGCCTCGCTATAATCATCGATGACCTGCACTGCGATACGATGCTCACACGATATATACGCCGACACCGACCTCGTACACAGCTTGCCTGACTTCGCTGCTCTCGATACCACCTTTACACCATTTCCGTCAACATGTTCGCGTGCTCTGCTGAACTTCGCTTGAGCCATGTCTGCCATTTGGATGACCCATGCACGCATGAGTGCGATGATATGACGGTTTCTGTCTGCGATGCTCGGCAGTTCCACAACCCATCGCTTGAACATCATCTGGAGCTGCTTGTTCTGCAATTAGACTGTGCCGTTATGTTACAGTGCCAGCTCTTATCTTGGACATTCTCCGACCATTTACTCGCGACATGTCTCCAAAAGCTTTTTCTAAGTTTGTGTCTGCTCTATGCAGCCTCGTCGACGATGACCGAAACGCGTTGGGTCTACCGAGGAGTGACCAGGCGGTACGAACTGGGTACTTGAGAGGAATTGGAGAAGGTGACTTATCAGAGGAATAGCCTCGTGGACGAGGCACGAGTAATGGTTGTTTGGCTTTCGATAAATGTAATATACGTTGTCTCAATCTTCCTTTCCCATTTCAGTAATTGACGACTTCATCAGAAGCGTCTCGATTATCATGAATACGTTTACCTTTGCTAGTCCTCTTAAATCCTGAGGCTCCAGTGCTTACTTATCACCAGTGGCATCATCTACACCCCATACGGCTCTACATCATACCGCCATCCTATGATAATCTATCAGAGTCAAGAGACTTAGATGTACAAATCAGTTTAGGATAGAACTGACCAAATTCCTCCATTTAGAGCGACAGCCCAAAGAGCAGCTGGAATACGACCAAATCCATCTAACTAAGCAGGCTTAGATATCCGAATCCCGATTGTACAAAGCTACGATCGGTACTGGTCACGCATCAGTGTTCAGTCACAGCTACTGTGCTGTGCTGTGTTGTGTTGTGAGATAAGCTGACATACGCCGATTCTCAGAGTTGTGGAATAAAGCAACCAACATGCCTTGCCAGCCATGTTCCAGCCCGTGAACAAAGACCAGTCACCAGCGTCTTGCTAGAGCAGGGTGGTTCAGTGTATCCAGTCAGCGCTCGATATAAACAGTAATTCCACGGCAATTCCACCTCAGCGCAGCGCAGCTTCCAAGCCCGTCACTCGCTCGCTTGCGCTTTTTTTTTGTTCTTTGGGCTGCAATTCACCCATGGCATGACGCCACTGTGCGTTTTTCTGTGGCTGGTAAGCAGTGTATCAGGTGATAGATCGTGTCTTACTGTATTGAACTCACTTTCTCTATTTGAGATCTATCGCGGTGTACAGTGCCATTGTCCCGGCGCTTTGTGACAAGTGTGAAGTGGCGATTGGTCTTCGTCTGGTTAGCGAGGGTGGGTGATGTGCGTCTTCTCGAGTGGTTTGCATGGCGCATGGGGTTGGAGATGGGTGGTTTGGTGTTTGTAGGGGTTGTGTGGGTGATGTTTGGCGGATTGTATGTATGTCTGATGGGTGGGGGAGGTGGGTTGGTCTTATGGGATGTATGAACTTCTTTGATTATTGGAGAAGATGGCTGGGCAGTTGCGGTATACATTTTGGAGTTCGGCGAGGGCTGTGGAGTTTTGAAGGAAGTGTGCATGTGATTGAGTAGACGATGCGTGCCTTTTGATGCTAGCGAGAGGTAGCGAGAGGTCTGGTCTGCAGATAGCCCGCGACCAACTTATCGGGAGATGTCAATATCGATGTCGAGATCGAGAGTCGGTTTCTTTGGTGGTACCAAACAATCTGATAGGATTTAAGATTGCCAAGGGCATCGAGAGGGACAAAAGGTATTAAGTGACCGCTCTTGATGACGATTTCTTTCAGTAGTGACCCTTTTGGTGACGGTAGCGGAGAGTTCTATCTCCAGAACCACAACCCAGGCCCTCGACACTCTCTACTTTCCCGCCATCAACACCCCTATTATGATAGCGAAAGTATCATGAATTCATCTAGCCTCACCACTACCCGATCAAGCAGCATCCCACGAGTCCCATTCATGATGATGTCTATAAAGTCTTTGTCATACCCACACCTCACACACTCATCGAACAGAGCTGCACACCAAGATCCTCCACTCCAACTACTATCCAGCAGCCCAACAGCTTCTCGATCTACTTCACGCTCCACCATCTCGAACTCCTCGCCGAAACTAATTCCAAGATTTTCGTTGATTCAGAAATGGGCTACGCGTGATGTAGCTAAAGCATCTTGTCTGCAGAAGTGTGGTGTCATGTTTGCGGTGTTAAGCAGCTCGGCTGGCAGCTCGCGCAGGGAAGGTGCCATAGCGGTACGACAATTGGCATGGTTTTGCGATTGTAGGGGAGGGAGAGATGGGGATTTGTGATTCAGAATATGCATAGGCGGTTGTAGAAGACTCGGGCGAAGATGGTACGGAGGGAGGAGATTGTGGGAGGGAGGGAAAAGGTGAGAGTTCGAGCTAGCTCCTTGAGGGCGGTGAGGGCAGGAGCAGGTTGAAAGTGATGCTCCACAACGGCGTTCATCTTTGCTAAATCTTCTACTTATTGAGATGCGGTGCAGGAATATGGAAGTATCACCAGTCGTTCGACGCGCTCTGGCTGATGGCCGCTCTTGCAGACGCCACATACGCATGGTGAGTGATAGACTGACACACGAGCTTCGTTTGATGTTACAGCAGGTACTGTTTGCATTTACTATCCTTACTTCCGCATCTGAGCCAACACAGCTTTCCCAGCACTGCTCTCGTTCGATTTGCCCAGCTCCTGCGAGATCCACTCGCCAATCTCGGATAGGCTTTCCATATCTACGCCAGTCTTCATGCCCAGGCTGTGGAACAAGTGTACCAGATCTTCAGTAGCAACGTTGCCTGTCGCGCCGGGGCTGTATGGGCATCCGCCGAGACCACCTACTGCCGCATCGAAGGTGCGGATGCCGTGCTCGAGAGCTACTACCGAGTTCACCAGAGCCATTCCATATGTGTCGTGGAAATGCAATGCCAAGTCATGCTTGTCGATTCCTGCAGCATGCAGCGTCTTCAGCAACTCTGCGGTCTTGGGTGCGGTGCCCATGCCAGTTGTATCTGCGACCGAGATCTCGTCTGCGCCCATTTCCAAGAGGCTGACCGCCAGCTCTGCCACCCTGTGCGGGTCTACGTTTGGTCCTTCGTATGGACAGCCCAGAGCTACCGAGATATACGCTCGTACTCTCAGGTCCATCTCCTTTGCCTTTGACATGATGGGCTCGAATCGTTGCAGCGACTCTGCTATCGAGCAATTTGTGTTTTTCTGTGTGAAGGTCTCGGTCGCAGCAGTGAAAATAGAGATCTCGTGCACCGGCCCTGCATTTGAGCTTGCTGTGCTTCGCTCTTTGCCCATGGCTTCGGCACCGGAGGCCGCAGAGGGCATGGCGTTGGGGTCTTCAGAGGAGGTATTCAGCGCTGGGCCGCCGTCTGGCCCCGGTGAGGGAGGAGGTGTTGGGTATGGATTTTGGGCTGAGGACGACTGTGCATTCCACATCTTGAGGAAGTTATCGAAACCTTTGACGTTTGGGAGCAGCCATTGGTAAGTTACTGCGACTGGGGAGTGAGGTGTGCTACGGAGGACATGCTCGAGGATCTCTGAAGAGTTCGCCATCTAAGATTGCACATCAGCATCCACTCGACTCCTCCAGTGCTCAACCTACCTGAGGTGTCCATTTCGGCGATACGAATGAACCTGCCTCGATGGTTCGCAGGCCAGTACGTGCCAGCCTCTCAACCAGCTCTATCTTTGTAGCTACAGGAATCGCCTTCTTCTCATTCTGCAACCCATCTCTTGGTCCAACTTCTACAATACGGACGGCATCACGGCTAGAGGCGGCTGAGACAAACGCCCTTGTATGGCACGGGTGACGGGCAGCGAGACGCGCGGAGCGTAAGCAAACCAATTTGGAAGACATGACCTGGGGTAACTAGGACGCGAACCGGGCAATTGAGGCTTGAGTGCGGAGGTGTTATGGGGTAATAGTATGGTGATGAGAGCTCTGTGAAGCTGTTGGTGTGGGGAAGCTCCACGGGCCCTTGAGCCGAGGGAGCTTGGACTTATTTGCCAGGGACCAGACCTTGTACCTCCAACAGCCGACAACATCAACTATGCACTCCGCCAATATTGTTACACAATAGAATCTGATTGATTGGAAGACACAGGCGGATTCGACGATGCTCCCTTTCCCCAGATTTCGGCAGTGTCGTGCAAACGCACGTACTGACAGTTGCAGGCTAAGCATTCGGTACCGTGTACCAAAGTCATGGACGAAGAACTGTGCTTGGCATTGGAGACGTCAGGAAGCCGTCCGAAAACAAGCCAGTTGGTGAGTATCAGAGGGGGAACAGCAATTGCTACTGTTTCCCTGGCTCCTTGCCGTCAATTGAAGGTTAAATTCACACACGCCACGCCGTCAAGAACCTTGCCTAGAAAGGGCTGGCGCAGACTTTGCTGACGGAGGCATTCGCGTGTGCCTTTTCAATCACCCAATGAATTCTTTGCATGTCGCCATATTAGTTTCCGTCCTGTACGGGCAGCACGGACTGCAATGGACAATGACATCGTCAGGAAACACATGTTATTCCATTGTCACTGGGCATGCTGACCGCTCTTTGCGCGATTGCCTAGTGTCGAACCACCGGGTGCGGTGCAATCTGGTCCCATAGCTAGCTATCGACGCTAAGTACAAGGCTGTTGACGGTAGATGCTGCTCTAATTAAGACAGCGTGTTTGAGGTGCAAAAATAATCTTCTCCTCCCATACGATATACCGCCGGAGAAGCGGCTTTGCATGACCGTCTCGCACTCGTACTTTCACACACAGCCTCACGCTCGATTGCGATTTTCTCAACAGACTTTGCTCTCGACCTCGGAAGGCAGGCTAGATGGAGTTATGCCTCGGTCATTAATGGCATCTAATGAGTCTCAAACCGGACAATGGGCAGGATGAGAACGAGGCTCCGCACAACAATATTCGAGTTAGTCCTGAGTAATGCCGGGGAAATTGCTTCGGCCAGATTCAGTATCTGTCCGTGGCGCGTTTTGGCCTGCTCGCTACGAGATATCTGCGTTTGTCCCCACACAGCATACACCTGGTAATTTGTCCAGAGCTTTCGATCGTCGCTGAAACAACATCTGATCGTCGAGGGTCTTGCAATCTAACGAAGCGTCTGGGATCTTCAACTAGAGCATGATAAGGGAGGGATAGGCATCGGCAATGGCGAATACCCCTCCCATGTCGTCGGCATCCCGGGTATTCAGCGGCTGCCGACATGACCCCGTGAGGTCGAGCTCGAACAAGTGGCAGGGCATGCCAGGTCTAAATTTACAGCGTGCTTCGAGAAGACGGCCAAGGGCTCCAGAGCCGCCCGGCTGCAGGGAGGCAAAGAGGCATCTGGCAGCGAGGCACCTGGCAGAGAGGCAGAGAGACAGGGCGCTCGTTTCCCCAGACTTTGACCTCTACCCCGCGCGAACCTGAGTGCGCCAGTGCCGTTAGGTGAGACTTGTCTCCAGGCACATAGAGCTAGCAACTGGAGGCCTGGGGAGAATACCTTGTCTAGCAGGCATGATGTGCCTCCTGACGGGACGTGTTGGAGTGCTTGTTACCTCAGAAAAACTGCTGAGTGGGTGGAGCACACACGAGGGCGCCAAAGTAGTACCTCTGGCCGATGCGTGTGTCTCTTGGCTTCACGGGCACGGGCACGTGCACAAGCACCACAGCGGAAAACCAGCGCTGCAATCATCGGTCAGAAGAGCGAGCCGTTGAGACAAACATTTGAGATGGCGCATCTGGAGACGTGGTTGCGATGGAGACGGGTGCTGTTAGGCTAGGGACGCGTGAAATCAGCTGTCCACCAACAGGAGAGGAGCGCCGGTCAGATCGTCTCAGAACAAAGAGTGGCGGCGGAGCCGTGGTCAAGCATTGGCTGTGCAGCCATGGATCGTCGAGCGGGACACTCGTCGTGCGTACTGAGTATGTAGTCGCAAACCGTTCAAGGGACCTGGGAGCACTGCGACGACAGCAGCAGCAGGTACCAGCCCCAACGGAGACGATGATGCAGTCGACTGCGGCGGTCAGCCTGTCACGTCTGGTGCCAGAGTCGTGGGGTGGGGGTCGCAGTTTGCACGAGTCGCCATGGTCATATCTTATTCACATCAGGCCCGCATGGCTGTTATCAAGTCAGCAAACCCGCAGCAAACCCGCAGCAAACCCGCAGCAACGGTTCGCCAAGAGGCTATGCGGAGCAGACAGCCAGCGCACGTAGGGCCAGACAAGTGAATCGTCTGCAGCATTCCTGCCTCTTCCCGCGGCCCCTTCGATGTCATCGCAATATCCTCATCTGGAGATTTGCTGCGTCGCCCAACGTCTGTCAGTGTGCTCGCACGTGCTCCCGCTCGCGTGCATCCTCGCGCAGGTTGCAGCACGCTCACGCTCGCGCTCACGACCAGGTCCACTGCTGAGAGGCTCACCGCGCAGCCATCTGCGGCCGCGCTTTCTTGCGCTGGTGGCAGTGAAGAAGAGCCGTAAATTTATTTTAACGTTGCCTTGCCTTGTTCTCCCGCAGCTTGGCGTATGCTTTACAGCGGGCGGCTTTCGCTGCGCCCTCCAAGTGGTGAGCATTCGGTGCTGCTATCTTCTATACAGCTTCGGTGCAGCTTCTCAACCGTGTCTCGGTCGGCTCCGTATACGACCTGCTCGCTGGCCATTCGTCGGCGCCCTCATGCTTCCTAGGGCGGACCTGACGCTATCCGTGTGGCTTCGCAGCAACTCGCCAGCCGAGCAAGCCCTTGAGCGCTTCCTTACCAGCCTATCTTACACAAGCTCTCTGAATGGCTGAAGGCGTCACTTGCTCCGAAGCTAGCAGCCGGTAGCAGATCGTGCCTAGCACGAGTATTGATTGGTGGACGGTCCGTGGCGTCCAGCCTTCTCCGTCCGGCAGGCGAACCACTGTCGCCATCCATCATCCAAGCTTATGACTGGGGTGCGAGTCCTATTCCGCGATGTAACCCGACCAACAACCCTCTCCGGACTGCAATTCGCCGTCCGTGTGTGGGGTGTGGTAGGGGTTGCCACAGACCGAAGCCTCGTAGCGGCGGCTTCCAACATGCGGGCATCTGGCTGACTCGCTGCAGCCTTCGACATTCATGCACATCTCAAGATGACCTCTCTCCTCTCATAATATCCTAGCGCCTCCAGTCTGCCGCGGTATTTTGCATCCTGCATCTTGGCATGCCGACCATCCCTGCTCACTAGAGCCCTGACCTTATCGTGCTGGCGGACCAAGCTCTCTACCCTTACCCGTCGAGATCCAAATAATACTTACCCACCTTGATGCGCCTCTCTATGCTCCATTGAGAATTGCCCCTCGTCCATTTGTCTGTTCAGTTTACACGTACCTTGCACAATACCTCGCCTACAGATGCAACATTGTTAGCACTTGTAACCTCAAACAACCTTCCTACCACCCAACATGGCTGTCGCTTCGCCTACCACCACCCAACCCATTGAGGCCAAGAAGGTCGACGACAGCAACAACGCAGCTGCCGCCCCCAAGAAGAGGAGGAGAAGAGCCCCGGCTACTGGAGCTACTGAAGATTGCTTCTCTTGCAAAAAGCGTTCCGTAAAATGTGATCGAAGACGACCCTACTGTGGGCAGTGCGTCGATATTGGCAAAGAGTGCACCGGATACCGCACAACGCTGACCTGGGGAGTTGGTGTTGCGAGCCGTGGAAAGCTTCGAGGTATGGCATTACCCATTGCCAAATCGCCATCTACCACCACTGCCACACGCGATTCGAAAGTGCAATCCACAGCGTCGACCTCTGCTACCAACAGCTCCAGCAATGCCAGCCATCACTCTTCCAGCTTCAACAGCCAGGCCAGCATCGATTTTAGCATTCAATCTCCCACGAGCCCTATGAGCCCCGGCAGCATATACTCAGCCCCACAAGAGTACCAGTACTTTGGTGCCACCAGCCCAATCCCCATTCCCTCGCCCTCCACCCCACTTGGCTTCCCCATGCAGTCACCTCGAGAGCACTTTGAAATGATGCACCCTCTTACATCCAAGATGAGAAGACCATCTCAGCTCAGTAGAGGCCCCCTGCAGAGGTTACACACTTCGATACACATGCCTTTCGATGAAGGTGGCTTGTCGGCTTCCACTGCCTCCCTCGGCACGTATAGTGACAGCGATTTCCCGTCACCCGGAGAGTACCCACACACACCTGCAGATGAGTTTCCCTTCGCGGACTCATCCATGCCACGGTACTCGCCTCTCCACTCCTACGACCAAGCGCCAATCGGGTCTATGGACAGCTTCTTTCACGAGGCCCCACGGTCATTACCTGTGGCTGATGACATGAGTTCCAGCGTTAGCTCGGATCAAAGCATACAGGACTATGCCGAGGTGAGCTCGGCACAGCAGAACATGGGACCTGTGGTGTTCCATGATGTTTTTGCAGAAGGAGATATGAACTCGAGTTATACTGCGTTGCCTCAGCCAGCTTTCTCCTTTCTTCCTTCGGAGGGTACGTCAATGTCTTCTTACGGTTCCGGTCCCCTGTCTCTCGACGTACTCTCGCTCACCACATCTATTCCTCAGAGTCTTGCCACCGCTTCGCCCCTTTCCCCTCGGATGCTATACCTTATGGACTACTACGACAAATTTATATGCCCGGTACTGGTGGCTTTTGATAATCATTCGAATCCATACCGGATGCACATCATACATCTGGCCATGGGGAACGAAGAGCTCCAGAACGCTATTGCTGCACTAGCAACGAACAATATGCGCATGCGTGGAGGCCTAGAGGGTCGGAGGTTAAGTGCCCCTGGAGACTACAGCCTTCTTCCGGAGCATGCTTATTCGCAAATGACTACACGGGAATTACGGGAGATGCATGGAGAGCCAACCAGCGAGGAAAAGCACTACAAGGCCCAGTCTATTGCTCTATTGAACAGGAAGCTAGTGGATATCAACGGTTCACAGGACGATTCCGTACTTGCCACTCTCCTTATTCTCTGTCTCTTCCACGTCTGTGACTCAGGTTTTACAAAATTCAAGACTCAACTAGCGGGTGTTCAGAAGCTGTTAGCTATGCGAGACAGGACTGTACAATCCGAATTTGTTGGATGGATAGAGCTATTCTTTACATGGTTCGATGTCATGACAGCCGCTGTCAACGACCGTGAGATTGAAGTGCGCGGCGACTCCTGGACATGATGAACCTCACTGCCAACCTTGGTGCGCTGGAGCACCACTCTGGCTGCGAGGGACGACTCTTCAAACTCATTGCTCGGCTTGGAAGGCTCAACCTACTGAGCCAGAACCGACCAGTACGCCACAACGACGACACGCCTCAATCATCACCACGACCCAAGAAACTCAACGATTTCTACTCTTTCAACTTTGACCATATTGACGGCAACGGCTGGGGTACACCTATTATTGAATTTCAAGACCCATTTGCTTTAGCGCGGGACGATCCTCACTCTCCGTTTTGGGTCGAGTGGAACGATGTACGGATCCGCTTGCAGGAGTGGGAGTTTGGTGCTCCCGGTGAGGGTTCGGCCGACTCTTGCGAGGCATCATCATCCATGCTCGCCATGTCCCCCAATGAAGCCGCCCTTCTCCACATCAGTGAGAGTTTCCGCTATGCGGCACTGCTCTACACGGAGCGACTTGCTCATCCCACCCTTCCTGCTGGCGCACTGAATCTCCAGAACCTCGTCGCACAAGGCCTCTACCACATCTCACAGATCGGCGTCACAAGCTGTGTCAACAAATTCTTACTCTGGCCCCTCTTCATCGTTGGTACCGAGTGCGTAGATCCAGAGCATCGCGCCGTGGTGCGACAGCGCTGCGTCGAAATCCAACGTGAGAGCGGCTTCTTCAACAACCTCAGTGGTCTCGAGGTGCTGGAGCGCGTGTGGCAGGATGATGATGAGTGGGGTGACAGCGACATGCAGGGCCCGCGACAAGGGCCCTTTGGTACATTGCAACAGGCGTTTCGGTGGAGAAAAGCGATGGATCGCGTCGATGGGGAGTACATTGTCATATGATTTTCTAGCAGGGTGTAGCGGGATCTTGCATCTATTGGGGGTATGCATGTGGGACCGGGCTTTGCATTGGCTCGCCCTCAAATGGTGATGCGTTGAAGCGATAACATTGATTATTTGGATATACCGCGATGTGTTATAGGCATCGATACCCTTGAGATGATGATGCAGTATGAACTGCGATTGAATTATGAAATGTATGAAAGCGTTACTATTCTACTCTACCAACATTGCTCTTCTTGCAAATGTTCTTGTAGCGCTGCCCTCTTACCTATGACAATCGCTTTGTTCCCCGAGTTTGGAACCTGTCACACGCTTACCCACCGGTGAACTGGCGATCCCTCAAGACCGAGCGACCTGGTAGCACACGACGACCTCAGGCACTTGCTCGATCGAGCCTCCTCGCTCACGCCTCCGACTCGCCAGCCAGCAGCCTTAACTAAATCTTCAGCGCCCTGCACCTCAGCCAGTCAGGATTTGCATGCTGCTGCACCCACGACTCAACGCCTGCCGATCTGCCTGCGCCCACCTGCTCACACACTGTTTCACGGCGCTGGCCTACTCCTTACCAAGCAACGGCGCCTATGGATGATGATTGGTCTGCCGTGAGCAAGAATAACTTGCCGATACGGCTGTGTCGGCCTCGCCGTGCTGAGTGCACAGATGCACACTCGTGTCGCCTCTCAGAAACCTGGGGATGTGAGATATGTGGCTCGAGAAGGAAATTAGCACATGATACGCTTGACGCATTGTAGGCTTTGCGTTTCTCGAGCATGACGCATTTGCGCAAGCCTTGTAGCTCGGCACCTTGGATGACGGGCGTTCTCGTGCCGGCGCCCTCCGGCTTACCGTCTTCGGGATCGCCATAGATCTCTGCCAGGTACTGCGGATCTTGTGCGTGTCTGTACACAGCAGGACTGCAGGTTCATGCAGTGCTTGCTTCGTGGTCGCTGAGGCAAGTAAAGTAAAGTAGCAGGGTTTGTGCTTGCTTTCATGTGTTACGGATTTATCTGCCTGTGTATGCTTTGGCGTACAGCAGTACCCGCGGCAGCCTCCAGAGACAACCTGCACGAAATAGACTGCGGCTCAGGAACGGAATGATGAGGTTCCCCGCTCTAGACGCGAAAAAGTCACTATCGTCAAGCCCAAACACGTCAGGGGAACCATGTACTGACTGTACTTCCCGCATGTGTTGTGGCATGAACGGCACCAGAGTCGAATCTCCGTGGTTGCATCCTCCCCGGCGTGCGATTGTTGGCCAACAGTCGGCAAGAGTGCGCAATATCAGGCGCCAAAGTAGTCCGCCGAGCGGTAGTATTCACGGCCTAGACTAGGGAGCCAATGGCAAGCCAGAACGTGCTACGAAGGTATGAATCTACGCTGCCGTGTCTAGTCCACATCTAAAATCGACTACACAACGCCTATCCATGATCGACATGGCCATGTGCCCTACTCGTCTGAGGAGCCTTTCAAGCACGCGCTGTGAAGGGTTTTCAGGTGTTGCCCTCGCCCTTCTCACATATCCGGTCAGTCCGTGGTGCACTGCCTTTCAGCTACGGTAGTCCAGCATCCGCAGTTCTCTTAGACTATACTCATGTCGGCGAGCTAGCTCGATATGGTAGTTACAGTGAACGTAGATTTCGTGCATGTGAATATGTGGGGAAAGGGCTCGTACGTAAACAGCAGAAAGCACGAGCGCGCTGACCTTGCTTGTGTGAGGCGTGCTAACAGGGTCGAGGGACCGTGATTGAAGGGGCGGCAAAGTAGCTGCGGGGCCGTTGCTTCTCGTTTGCGCTGTGGAGTGGCGTTTATAGTAGCTCTTCGTATCGATATTGTGTACTCCGGATCCATCGTTGCTTCGGGTAAAATTGTCGTCCAGCCCACATGCCCCTGTTCGCCGGCTCGGCTTGCCTTCGAGTGATTGGCTGGACTCCGCCCGTGGTGAGGCACGACACAACATGCTATCGTGGACTGCACGCGACGTGTACGCCTACGCACTGGAAGTTCACAATGGTATGAAATGAATGCGTGAAAAGAACGATCAATTTTGAGCTACACAGCAGCAATTGACCATGATACTACCCAAAGACAGTCATTATCTATCTCCACCACCTAGCTACATCCAAATCCCTAGTCCTGCCATTTCACTCACACTCCCCATCCCAAGCCTAGTAACCGACATCTCTAGGGTCGACATCAACCCTCCTGACACTGTGCACCAACGGTAGAACCACAATAGCGTTTCCACCCAGCCAGCACATGCATATATCCTTCTTCCTAGCACAGCAACCTCAGCACGCGAACTTGTTATTCACAGCATCAGGCCACGAGGCTTAATGCCCGCGATAGTGCTGCTGAATGCATGTTTGCAGCTTGTAGCTGGCGCGTAGCTGCTGTGAGGAAGGATGAGCTGATGCAGCTGAAGGGAATAGGGTCTGTGTTATGGGCGTTGAGAGCGTAGAAGTCGTACTTGATAGGTTGGCTTACGTGTTGTAATCTATTGGCTAGGTCTGATGTGCTGATGGGAGTCTGTTTTTTTATCACTGAGACTTTGATTGTTCTCCGTGGGTGCTGATCCAGTGATGTCTTGCTCATTCACCATAGAGAACACGTCCCCTCTAGAAACCTTCGAAAAGGTATCGACACTGTCTATAGTCTGCTCATATCCTTCAGCTTGTTTTACAATAAGCAACACCTGGTCAAAATTCAGTTCTATAGCGTCTCCACCTGCCAATTCGTCACTGAGCTTCCATGCAACTACACCTGGATCTACGCAACCTTTCTTCACGTTAAAGCGACCAGCTTTATCCGTGAAGCCTTGTAGGTATGTGAAATGCGAACGATACTTGTCAACTGCACATTCGGACTGCTCGAGCTGCCGTTGGAGGTAGTGGTTGTTCTCGCGCGTGTACTTTACAAGATCCTCGAGCATGTCGTTTCTGCTCTTCATCCTCTGCAAGAGAAGCTCAAGGCTGGAGGTTTTCTTACACGGTATGATTGCCATGATATTAACCGCTGGGTATTGTTAAGGGGGTTGAGACTGCTTGCAAACGATAGCACATATACAAACGATATTGTAAGACAAACTTGTAAGTGGTGAACCGCATTGTCACCGCACTTTCTGCTTGCATTGTTTGTCTAAGACTTTCTTACTACTTCTTTGTCGTTCGTTTTGTTTCTGAGATATCAAAGAACATGTATGTTGTTCATTCCCAACGATCTCGCACCTGGCTGCCAATTCTGTCTGTGGGTTGAATATAACAATCATCTGCATAGGCAACGGAATCAAAGCGCTTCACACGGCTTATGCATATCAGCACAACATCTGAGCACGCTGGGACGTCGCATCGATAGCGTTTAGTTCGCCAACGCATCGACACGAAGATCTTCACCTGCCCCGACTATTATTCGTATCCTCAACCCACTTCTCGAGATACCGTCCCGCCCGCCCTGCAGTGACGGCTACAATCCTTTACAAACCGCTCTGTTCGCCGTGCGGATCACCCCCTCGCTCTCATCCACAATGACTTCATCCCGAGCCATCTCGCCATGCGCACAGGTATTGTCTACACAGTCCAAGATGACAACAACCCTCCTGACCTCGCTCCTCCAACTGCGCTTCACGCGCCCTGATGCTCGCTGTTTTCTCGCCCGTGGTACATCTCAGCCTCACTGGTGTCCCAAAGAAGCAAACAGCACGACAGCCCCGGAGCAAAGACGGCCCATCGACCGTCGGTTCAAATCAGCACCGCGTCTCCACCTACGCCTGCCCCCTGCTGTGCCTGCCCCGCTCATGTAAAGCAGGCCTGGTAACCTGTGGATCACGGTGGCAGGGGTCTGTCTATCACCCCTGCTCTCTCCGCTTGCGCCTCGTTTCTCGAACGCACCCGTGCAATCCAGACCTTAGGATCCAGAGAGCCTAGTGTCCGTGCTTCCATATCAGCGAGCGCATGTACTGTGGTCTGATAAGCTGCTTGGGGGTGGACTGTTCAGTGCATACAGGGTCAAGGATTCATGAGGTAGTTGGCAAAGGAACAAAGTCGAACATGGGTCTTAGCGCCAGGAGTTTGGTTGCCAGCATTGTGTGGCTAGGGGGTTAAGAAGATGCCTGTCGTCAGCCTCGTGAAAGTCTGATACCACTCTTGCAGGCCGCTTGCAGTGCGCATGCACAAGCGTCCGGCTTTATGATGATCGAGATGCTAGATCAGGGGCCCTGTGGGGACGGACTGTCCACCGCCCTCGGTCCTGCTGGGACCAGACGAGTCGTTCCAACGTCGCCCTGATTGCGTGCTCGCTTCCTCTATTGGTGGATATCGTGTACATGCTCTAGCAGACGTTGAGGCAGATCGCAGTCTCGTATTGAGCTCCACCTCTCTAGGAGGAGCGCGACCTACCTCGTACTGCAAGTTCCGTTATAGCTACTCCACCTTAACCGTACAAAAGAGACGAAGGGATCGATATATCCGTCACTGAAAGGCACCGTCTTGGCAAACGGACGGGCATTGCGCCTGTTCGAGCCTCTCAGGCCGGAAAATACTCTCCTGCCTAGAAATGATGAGACGGTCCAAGAACATATGGTGCCGACTACCCTATCAGCCCGGCCTCTTGCTCTCAGCCCAGACTAACTGCGACGAGCAAGCTTCCAGAGTGCCCACCAAGCCAGACTAGAACATGCATTCAATTTGCAGGACCTCCCAGCACGCCGGCGGGGACATGTCCTGCAGCACCCAAGCCAGCTCGGGAACCACGTACTGTACTGTGACAGGTACACTGCAGACGCATCAATAGCTTGTTTGAATGTCGTGCATCGAATCAATAGTCTTCTTCATGTGGGAGGAAGCTCATTTGTAAGAGTGGGATATGCAATGGAAGGTGCAAAGAAGACAGCGGAATGCCTCGGTTGCCGTCGGTGTCTTGGGGTCGCGAGGCGAGCCGAGCTTTGATAACGTTCTCGAAAAGCACGCCTGTACGAAGGCGTTATCGACCCCAACCCCCTATGCTGTAGAGTGGCTGTGGCTCATGATCCTGCTGTGTGTTCATGATCAGATACATAGGCGCTTATATTACTATGCTTGTTATTGAGGCATCCAGTGTGCTCGTTGTTCGTGTGTTGGAGTGCGTTTCCTGTGGTAAAGAGTTCGGGGCTATCTGAATCAGGAAGGTTGATAATGTGTGAATTCTTACTAGCTGGGAGAGGCTTAGAAGCGGAGAGCTGCGGTCGAGGCTGGGTACCCCTGGATAACAGCGGTACGGGAGCACAAGCGAGAAGGAGAATAGGGATATTAGCGTCTGTGTGGCATTGACATTCACAACGTCCAACAAAAGCGACCATGGGGCATGCAAAGGCCCGAAATTCAATTACCGGTTTAAAAATCTTGCAAATGTCGGGGTTTATGATTGAGTACCGCTACATGCTCATCTCTTCGGCCTCTTCTTCCTTGTAGCTGACCTTGGTAGCAGTAGCTCTGCCTGACTTCTTCCGTGTAGGCGCAGCTCGTGCAGCTCGCTTCTGCACAGCAGGAGCCTCGTCCTCCTCGCCTAGGTCGCTAAGTGGTGGTGAGCTGAGACCATCTTCGTCATTTGATGGCGAGGGTGTAGGAACAGACTTCGGCGCCTTCTTCTTGGTTGAGCTAGCAGCCAGTTTGGGCGCTGCTTTCTTAGCTAGAGTTTTGATCTCGTCAAGGCCTGCAACCTCACTAGTGATAGAGGCATTGTCGGTGGCTGCAGCGGTCTTGGGCTTCTTTTTTGGCCGGAGTCGCGGCGCTCTCCTCCTTCTTCTTGATTATGCGCTTCGGTGGTCGAAGCCATTCCTCCATTGTGGGCGGCCAATACACTCGTCCCTCAGGCCCGCCCATGCCCACTTCCTCGTCAGGAACGATAGGTGGAGGGATCTCCTCTTCTTCCTCCTCAAGCTTCATGTCGATGTCATCGAGATCATCCGTCTTCCTCTTGCTCTTCTTGGACTTTTTCTTTGGCCTCGGCTTCCACGGCTTATTTTCGTCTGGTCGTTGATGTGGCAAGATATCGCCGATTCGCTCAAAGCCTGGAAGCTTGAATGTCCGCATGAGCTCGAAGACAGCCTGTTCCTTGTCCTTTGCCTCGATCATCAAGTCCATCGTGTCTGGACATGGGGGCAAAGTCATCACGCGTGGTGAATGCTTCCTGCGATCCCGTCCGGTAATGGCACCTGGACACGGCTCAGAGTAGTGCATCTTTGGTGTGATTTTCTTCTTTGACCATGTCTCGAGGATCGCAGGAAACATTTCCATGACATCCTTCGTGCCTTCTCGAAGCTTGGTGCTATCGAAGAGAATGTTGTGGTGATGGAAGTCAAGAACAAACGGTATGTTGAGCTCCTGGCACATGGGCAACAACTCGTGAGCGTTCCATACAACGTCATCATTCTCAAGGACAAGTCGCTTCTTGACGCCCTCTGAGAGCCTTGCATAGTTTTCACGGAACCTCGCAAGGGCAGCCGGCTTGTCGCCAAAAGCACCACCCAAATGCATAATCATGACAGCGTCTCGATCTTGTTGTGAAGGCAGTTTCAGCAAAGACAACATCTCAGCGTGATACTCAAGATCACGAATGGCGTTTTCGATGACAGACTGGCGTGGTGATCCCAACTGCGTAAACTGGCCAGGATGGGTAGTGACCCTGTGGCCTAGCTCAGCAATGACTTTGCCAGCTTCGGCCAGAGCCTCTGCAGCAAAAGGTTCGAGTTTGTAGCCGTACTCCTCGTGACTTGCAAACGGGAAGATCTCGCTGCTCAAACGCATGAACTTAATGCCGTACTTGTCATTCCACCGAATCATCTTGCTAATGTCCCTCACATTGGCCAGACCCAACTCCTCAACAAACTTCTGTCCTCGTGTATGGTCAGCCGGCTGGCCCTTATCAGGACGGTTCTTGGTGGCATGCTCGGGCTGAGAAGAGTCCTTCAAAGGGTGCCGATGTTCGATGATGCTCGCGATCCGGCACGTTCTGGAGCAGAATACGGGAGGATTTGCGTTTCGAAGGTAGGTGTTGAGACAAGCCTAACGTGCATGTTAGACAAATTAGATTGCGTGGGGTCATGCAGGGCACATACGTATCCCAACCGCCCCTTCCACGGAAGAGGAAGGTATTCAGAATTCACAGGAGGCGGCCGTGCTAAGGCTTCTTTGAGCTCCACTTCGTCGCCCTCCTCGCCGTCTACTCCATCGGCTTCAGGATCGCCAGTAACACCCGCATCCTCTGCAGGGGCAATGGAATCCCCCACAACGCCATTTGTCGTAGCGATATTGCTATCTCCACCTTCTTTCTTCACATGTTGCGCGCCAACCTTCTTTCTCTTGGCTCTGCCGGCTGTTGGCGCTGCAGACATGGCTCCAGCTTCGTCAATGCGTTCGATACCCGTTGATGGAACGGCCTTGACCCCCGTGGTTGCAGCCTGCGAGGTGGAGGGCCTAGCTGAGATCACATTGACGTTGCTGACTGCAGTACCGGCGTGGATGTCGTGCTGGTGTAGGTGGGCCTCCGCTTCGGCGCACCCATGCCCATCAGGCGATGCCCGCAGAGCATTGGGCGCGTCAAGAACCTCAGGATTCACCTTTGGATTTGTGACTGCAGCATTACCCCCACGGGAAGATTGTCGCCGTGGCAGCTTTGCCTCCTTTCCTGTGGTACTTGGTGGCAGGGGCACTTCAGAGCGGCGCGTCTTCGACCGGTCGAGAGATGCTTCAGTAGTCGCAGGCAACGCAGCTGCCGCTGTGGACCTGTTGCGTTTTGGGGGCATGACGAGAAGATAAGGAAGTGGGCAAAAGCTCTGCAAGACAAGTGGCGCTCGCTGTGCTGTTCGATGTGCGATGAAAGGACCAAGCTTCTGTGCAGAACGTATCATCAAAAAGGAAGCTCAAGGTTTGTTGATGGAGGAAAGTGATACGTGCTCAAAGTGACGAGAGTACAGAGTCGTACAATTCCTTTGGCAAGCCATGTTGAACGAGAAACGCGTCAAGCTCTGAGCGCATCGCGACGGACGGTGATGTCATTCTATTGATGGCTGTTGTTCTAGTGTGGTTAGATCGATCGATCTGGCGATAAGCGAGGCATCGTGGCAACGAACGATTTGAACCTCAACACCATGGCTGTATCGCGATGCTGTTGCGTCGATAAGAGTTGCATAGATGTTATAGTTCAATTGTGGTATATCCCAACGGTATGACGACGCCACCAAGCCTATACAAATCGCGTTGCGTAAACCTAAATACTGATAAAGAAGCTCTTTTCACCCTCCTTCGGCTCAACCCAAGCGCGCTTCAAGATCGGATCCGCACACGAAATCCTGATTCTCTCAGGCGTAGCAGGGCTCTGTAAATGCAGAACACCTGTCTCACCGAACTGCGCCCTCGCTGCCTTCAATGCATCGCGGATAGCGAAGAAAACACAGCTGCCCATGAACAGCGGCGGTTCACCTGCTCAATGTTAGCACGACTGCTATTGTCAGGTGTGAGACTGGATGATGGACTTACCGACACCCCTCGACCGCTGAATAGTGCGGAGGTTCTCCCACTGCACGTCCTTGAGCAGTGAAACGTTGAACACCTGCGGAATATCCCTAAACCCAGGGATCTTATAATTTCCTGGTCCTTTTGTGAAAACACCGCCCGTACTCCTCTGCCAAAGACTCTCCTCTGTAGTGAAAAGCCCCTGACCTTGCACAAATGCGCCCTCGATCTGGCCATAGTCGATTGCTGGGTTGATAGATCGCCCAACATCCATCTTGATATCTGCTCGGCGAGTCGTCCAGTCGCCGGTGAGTGTGTCGATTTCAACTTCGGCCGCAGCAACACCCTGTGTGAAGTAGAAAAACATCTGCCCTGTGTTGGCACCCCAAACGTAGCCAATGTCGGGCGTCTTGTAGAAACCCTGAGCCGAGAGATTACATCGGTCGAAGTAGGCCATATGCGCGAGGTCTTTCATGGATGCTCCAGGACCGAGCTTCTCGCGATACGGCTTCAACCTTTCATTCAGTTGCTCGCAGGCATTGTATATAGCATAGCCATTCAAATCCGAAGAAGCTGATGCGGCTGTAGAAGACGAGTTCGCCACAGTGTTTGTTGCTGTGTCGCTGATAAACACGCTTTCAAGCGGTACTTTGAGCGCTTCTGCTGCGATCTGCGTCATTTTGGTATGCAGACCTTGACCCATCTCCGTGCCACCGTGAGCGACGAGAATGCTGCCGTCATGGTAGATGTGCACAAGCGCGCCAGCCTGGTTGAGGAAGAGTGCTGTGAAGGAGATGCCGAACTTCGTGGGAACGATTGCGAGGCCGCGTTTGTTCCACTTGTGTGTAGCGTTGAACTCTTCGATTTCCGCTCGCCTGCGAGAGTACTCCGACTCTTCCTGAACTTGCTTGTACATGAGCGGAACATACCAGTCCTTGATCTCCTGGTTGAAATGCGTGACCATGTTGCCCTCAGGTGAGTACATGTTGATTTCGCGCAGCTTTTCGGCAGGAATTTTGAGATGATCTGCGATCTCCTCCATGAAGGTCTCGCAGATAAACATGCCCTGAGGTCCGCCGAAGCCACGGAAAGCTGTGTTGGAAACGGTATTCGTCTTTGCTACCCTGCCGCGGACATGTACATTGGGGATCGAGTATACGCCGTCGATGTGCGAAAGTGCACGCTCAACGACTGCTCCAGAGAGATCTTGGCTCCAGCCTCCGTTGTTGAAGACATCTGCATCAAGAGCTTGGAGTTTGCCGTCCTTGTTTACAGCGACCTTCCAACGGGCAAGGAAAGGGTGGCGTTGTCCCGATGTCATAATGTCTTCATCTCGGTTGAGCATGCATCGAACGGGTTTCCGGACCTTGTTCGCTGCGACCGCGACGATACCAGCGAGTTGGATCGAGCGTGTTTCCTTGCCACCGAAGCCACCACCCATACGCTTAACGCGAGCGTTGATCTTGTTCGCAGAAACACCCAGGACCTTGGAGACGTACGCTTGCGTTTCAGCCGGATTCTGAGTGCTGCTGTACACTTCCATCTCGCCGAACTCTGGCTTCGGTACTGCTAAACATGCCTGTGTCTCGAGATAAAAGTGCTCTTGGCCTCCCATGCGTGCTGTTCCAGTAAAGACGTGATCGGCTTCTTCGAAGGCCTTCTCCACGTCTCCTTTCTTAATATGGCGGAAGTGCTGGAAGTAGCTCTCTTGCTCAATGGCTTCCTCGATGGTGAAGATTGCCGGTAGCTCCTCGTACTCGATCTTGACTGCTCTAACCGCCTGTTCAGCGTGCTTCGCTGTATCTGCCAGGATCATGCCGATAGGCTGACCAGCAGTAAAGACTTCGTCGACCGCAAAAAGGTTTCGTCGCAAGAAGGCGCTCCCCACCAATTGGATTCCGGAGTAGCCAGATCTCTGTGGTCTACGTACGCAGCAACGCCCGGCAAATCAAGAGCTGCTTCCGCGTTTACACTAAGCAGTTTTGCATGTGCTTTTGTTGATAAGACAAGGCACCCGTAAAGCTCGTTTCGCTGTAGCGGGATGTCGTCTGTGTATTGCGCTTCACCGGTGGTCTGCTGCATGGCAGCGACATGGCTTTTCGATTGTCCAACCTCGCTCAGTTTGTATGCTTCAGCCGCTTTGCCGTCCTTCCAGCCTGAACTAATGTCTCTCTCAATTTCGCCAATTGCTTGTGTATCGACGTCGGCTTCATCGGCATTTAAACCAGCGAGCACTTCGTGGTAGAACTTGTAGAAGAAGCCAAGCGCAAGGGTCTTCCGGTACGTTGCCATGCCACCCGGCACGCCAAAGCGCAGGTCGAAATCTTCCTCGAGCTTTGCCATCACACCTTCTAGAGTCTGAAGATCCGTGAACTTTCGGCCTTTGAGGAAGTCTGTAGCCTTCTTCGCGACGATTGTTGTTGGTGCCATACCACCATATACGAGACTCACATCCTTGACGATTTGATCATCTTCAAGCGCGACTCTTAGTGCAGCGTTGACAATGGCAATATCATCGTCCTTTCGCTTCGACTGCTTGTACGCACGGATGTATTCACCCTTCTCCTTGGCCACAGGAACCCGAAGACCAGCGATGATGGCGTCAGGGGGAGGGCTGTTTGCCTGTAACCCTTGAAGAAGGTCGACATGGGTATCTCTGTTGTCTCGTTCAAGCTCTTCGCTATCAGTGTTGTGTTCGTGGCCACAAAGACTGGGTTGAGATCTGAAATGGGACTGGCTGTTGCAAGGTTACCTGCAGGTGTACCCACGTTCCTGATCTGTCGCCCGGCGAAGTAACGAATCTGCTTTAAGATTGTGGCGAACGGCTGTCCCCTTACCTCCCCATAGTGCTTCAAGGCGTCTTCGCATATCCGCTCAAGATCCGTCAGCACCACGTTTCCACCAATTTCAAGGTGATCATCGTTGAAGCTGAACTGGCGCAGCTCTGGAATATCGCCAACAAAGATGGAAGCGCTGTAGTTCATGCCCTTGAACTTGATCTCAATCTGTGTCTCTGTGGATCCACCAATAAGCTTTGCTGAGGGATATACGCTCTTGATTTCCAACAGCTGTTGCAAAGTAGTAGGTCTGAACCACTTCTTTCGCTTGTTACCAAACGCGAGTGGTCTAAACTCGTGCTTGCGAAGCTGTGGGGGAAGATCAACTCTGTGTCAGGCTTGTACTCGATGAAGCCTGGTGGTGTGAATCGCTTGATAGGCTGGTCGTCGCCACTCGTGCCGTTGTCCTTGCAGCATCCACCGCCGTTCGAACCATTCTTCTCCATGCAGCATCCACCTCCGCCATTTGCTTTTGCCTTGCCACACCCGGTCTTGACACTGAAGCTCTGTGCAGCGTCTAAGATTGGCCTGTATCCTGTACACCTGCACAAGTTGCCATCGAAAGCTTCTTCAACATCGCGTTCCGTGGGCGCATCGGTGTTGCGGAGAAGGGCGTACAGGCTCATGACAATTCCAGGGGTGCAGAAGCCGCACTGGCTGCCATTTCCCTTCGCTATCCGCTCTTGTGCTGGATGCGGTCTCTTGACATTGCCTATCCCTTCGACTGTGATGACGTGTTTGCCATCTACACTGACCAGCGGCGCTAGACATGCGTTTACCGAAGCGTGGTATATCTTCTTCATTGTAGGGTTGAACTGTGAGACGACCTGGAAAGGATATCAGAACCTTCCTTTCAACTTCAATTCCTCCAGCACGCATGTGACTGTTTCGGACGACTCTTTGCTGTAGAAATAGAGATCAGAACATACCACTGTGCAGGCTCCACACCCTCCTTCCGCGCACCCCAACTTCGTCCCCGTAAGCCCAATCCCCCTCAAATACTCCAACACGGTGACTTCCGGGTCCGCATTATCAAGCGTGACCTTTGTGCCATTAAGGTAGAACCTCAGCGTATCGTCAAAATCCGCGGTGACTTGGTTCAGCTGACGCAGCGCATCCGCAGGCGCAGCGGGCGCAGACTCTGTCTCGATAAGCCCAGGCGCCATGATCTTCTAGCTCGCCACAGTCACAAAACGAAGACGTGGAGGCGAGAAAGTAGTTAGCGAGAAGGGAACAAGGAGGAAGTAGAAAAAGAGGAGGAGTACTAGAGTTGAACCAAGGCGAAAGGCAAAAGTAAGTGAGTTCAACATGCATCGACTAGATGCAACAGCTCCATGCTGTATGTGGAGAAGGCCGCGGCTCCAACCCCAAACTGCGCTGTCACTGGACCCTTCAGCTCCGTCTTTTTAGTTGTGAGATGCAAAGCAGCGAATCACAGACCCGCCAAATGATCGTTATCGCGGTGTTCGCCCGCGGCGCGTTCCAGGTCGCGTGCAGGAGCTCGCCGATGGCCGTTAGCGTACTATAGTGGGCTTAGGTGGAGGGGCAAAATGGCCCCACTTGCTGCTTTCAGCAGGCGGGGAGTTACACGTGAGCGGAGGTGTGCGACTGACGCAGTACCGATATGCGAAATAGCTAAGTCGAATATTCATCTTACTGAGTGCTTTCGCATCAGAGGCCGTTCTATGTTCAAATTCTGTGAGCGTGATTTGCACCCACGGGTATCATACTAACTAACGCCCAGGAACTCCTATACAATCACTATGCTGGTAAAAAACACGGTAGCCCAAGTCCAACCCTAAGCTAAGCCTTTGCCTTTCCCTTTTCCTTTCCCTTTCCCTTTCCCTTTCCACTGACAGGTCTCGCTCTCTTCTTGCCTGTTGTGGCATTCTGCTGTGGCTCTCCACGGCCCTCGGCAGCCTTCAGACGATCCAGCTCTTGACGTAGCATGTCTTCAAGAGCTTCGTTGCGTCGCGTGAGCAACATGACGTCGTCGGTATTGATAGCCTTGCGCCCAGCGTGACGGGAAAAGGTCTCGAGATCGCGAGATGTGTTGGCTGGATCGTGTCAGTTGACGGTGTCGAAAGACCATGCATCATGTGTTGCGTAGAGAGGCAGGCAGGGGCGGTTAGCTGCGCCATGTCTGGGAGTCGTTTGTAAAGCAGGCACATACCAATCTGCGTGTACACCAACTCGGTCAGTGCGCCAATAAACTGTGGTGTTGCGTTTAGATCGTCTGCGAGGAGGGCATCGTCGACGAATTGACCGATTGAGTACCAGAGAGCGGATTTGAGGCGCTGTGGGAGTAGGGTCAGTGTGGGGGCTACAAGCAGCATGTGAACCACACACCTCTTCGCGCTCGGCAGCTTCGCCATCAATCGAGGCCATGATGCTGCCTTCTCTAACGTGTCTAAAGAAAGATGGTGGACATGCAATACAAGGGTGACGTGACGCGTGCAACGGCAGCCAATAGCGGGGAGATCGGAGTGCTGATTCAGCGCCGACCCAGAATTGCAACGCCCTCACCGCCCGCTGGTTCTGCCACGGTGAGTTATTTAGCAGTGAATAAACCCGCACTTGTTCGCTCGCGCATTTCCCCTTGCCTCGAGCCAGCCAGATACAAACATCCTCGCATACATCTGCCTCTTACGGCCATCGCCCTCTCACGCTCTGACATCTCACTCGCCGTGCAACTGCTCTCACCACTTCCTCACTCCAGTCGAGGACCGCATCCAGACCGAGCAGCCAATCTTCACACTCCACCCTCACAACTGCTGAACCACTCAACGACAGCAGCCATGGCCGAAGAAATCTCCTGGAATGCGCTCGTCGCCAATATGGTTGAATGGAAGGATCGCCTCGTCAACAACTCGGTCAAGTCCTGGGAGGAGATGACGGCGCAACGCTGGATTCGCATCATCGTCATTATCGGTGCCTACATGCTCGTGCGCCCATACCTACTTGCACACGCCGAGCGCAGCCGGAAGCGCCGCGCCGAAAAAGAGGCGGCAGAGCTGGGCCTCGACACTGGCACTGAGCTCTCGGCCAGCGACTTCCGTGGCGGGAAAAAGAACGCCAACAAGGGCGACGAGGGGCTGAAGCAGAGGTCTTCATTGAGGTGAGAGGTAGAAACATGGGCATTGCATTCCGCGGCGTTACTGGGTCTGCTATAAGCTTTGCGAAGCTTTTGGGGGTACACAAATCTCTAATGGAATGCGACAAGGGAGCTGTGGGCTGAGGGCTGTGGGCTGAAGCGATTTGCACGAGCACACTCGATTCATTCCTGACTGCAAGGCTTCAACTTTGAACTCCACCTTCTACTTGGACGCCAGCAACATGTCTGATACGAGCACTTGAAGGAGGCTGCTGAGACAACTTCAGCTGACTCCACCAAATCCCAGAACTGCATCGCACTTCGACATCTTTATGAAAATTCATTCATTTCTCCAATACCTGATCCCTTGCCACGATCCTCCTTTGTCCTCCTTCTGTTACGTTCGGTCTTGCTTCCAGACGGGCCTCCACACGTCCACGCGACAACCAGGAATTCGACGCGCAACTGGCCCGCCTGCACCATCCCTTGCTTGCAACAGTGTGGATCGATATAACCATCATGGCAACCCAGCACGCTGCCCATCTACCAGCACACTTCTGCACTCCAGTGTGTGCAGGCCATACTCACCATGGTACCTCTTTCCATCATCGGCGCCCTAAGCGCCCTTCCCCTCGCTCTTGCGCACATGCAAATGTCATCACCGTCGCCCTTGAGAGATCCACACTCAGACCGCGACGAGCCCAAAGACTACAATATTCTCAGTCCGCTGAACCCTGACGGCAGCAACTTTGCCTGCAAGGGTTACCACCTCAACACACCACTGACCACAGTCGCAACGTATGCGGCTGGTAGTAAACAGACGTTAAGGCTGAAAGGGAGTGCAACCCATGGTGGGGGTAGTTGTCAAATCTGTTTGAGCTGTGACGGCGGGTCAAAATTCAGCGTCCTGAAGAGCATCATTGGCGGTTGTCCTATGAAAAACAGCTACGAGTTCACAGTGCCTAGCGATATACCGGCAGCGAAGAAGTGTCTGCTTTCATGGACATGGTAAGGCTGCCCTACTATGAATTCCCCGCATGGAACAGAATAAAGTGAGCTCTAGCTGACAGCACACAGGTTCAACAGAATTGGCAACCGAGAAATGTATATGAATTGCGCTGTTGTCGACATCACCAACAAGGCCAAGGGAAAGCGCGATTCTCAAACTGCTGCAGCTGCTGCTCTGTCAAAGTACCCTGACATGTTCGTTGCAAACCTGGCGGGCATCAACAGCTGCAGGACAGAAGAGACTACTGACGTCGTATTCGATGATCCCGGCAAACAAGTTTCTTTCGGTGACGGCGATAGCGCCTCGATGCAACCGAGCTTTCCTAAAGGCCAGTGCACTGGAAAGGGGTCTAAGAATGCTGGCAAAGGTACAACATCGAGTAACTCGGGTGGTGGTGGTGGGGTTGGGAGCGGTGGTCAATGGAATCCACCAGCGAAGACTACATCGCAAAAAGGCAGTGATTGCGCAAGCAAGATCAAGTCCGGAATGTGGTATCCCGAATGTTCTGGCAGTAACTCTCGAGCAACTCAGCAGCAGCCACAACAGCAGAAGGGCCAGCAAAAACAGCAGCTGTTGAAGGACGCGTCGAGACCTGACAACGACAAGCCAGAGACAAAAGTACAGCAAGAGCTTGATGCATATCTAGCAACGCTGTACGGCAGAGGTCACGCTCGTAGGAACATGGTACCGGTAGCTGACCACGCCAAAAACTACAGCCCGAAGAATGTATATTCCGCGGAGCCGATCGTCTCACACACGCATACTCATACAAAGAGCTGTAAACACAAAGCCTCTGAGTACCCTCCAGGCTCTCAATACCACAATGTAGAGGATTTGGCCAAAAAGATGTCTACAACACTCAGGATTCGCAGTACCATGAGGATGCTGACTCTGCATACAAACGTACAGCTCGCCAGAAGCGATGGACGTCGTACACCAAGCGCGCAGACGGCACACGTGTCCCGATCCAATTCTACCGCAGCGATGAGAGTGTGTACTACCAGCAGCAAGCAGCTGCTCAAGCCTCCGCCAAGGCATCTGCCCAAGCAGCCGCTCAAACACAGAGTCAGGCACCTGACCAAGAATACAACCAGGCATCTGCCCAGGCGTCTACACAAACATCTGCTCAAACGCCTGAAGATCTATCTGTGCAGGCTGTGCAGAAGCCTTACAACGACTTGAGCCCTCAAGAGAAATTCGAGGCTTTCCTTCGCAGAATGGTTGAGCTCAGCACTAGCTTGGCATCACTCGTTAAGTACGCTGCTGCTTCCACTGTCAATATTCCTCACTACCCTCCTGCTTCTATCTATGCACAGAACGCAGGTTATGACCGCACCGAGGCGTCTACCGCGAAAAGTGCACAAAACGCAGGTGCAGTGCGCAGGCACATTAGACGAGGCGTACTTTCATCCGCCAATGCACCACTGCCTCAAGTTTACCCCGGACCCAGTGTCGGCAGCATCAGCGCGCCTGGCGATGCTACCGACGCTGACGAGGGCTTCAAAGCGTGGTTCCCAAATCTGGTCCAAGGATTGATGAAAAAGAGGCAGCTCGTTGACCCGGTGACCAGTGAGGCGAGCAGTGATGCTGGTGACAGCGTTAATGTCTTTGATTTACTGATGAACCAGTTCTTTAAGGCCTTTGGCGACCTATTCAACATCTTCGGCAACAGCCCTGAAACGGATCCTGTACCTGCGCCTGAGCCTGAGCTTGAGCCTGAGAGCTTGCCATTAGGTAAGCCTGAGATCGACTGGAACCTTTTGAACGATATGCTCATTGCCCCGCCCTCAGATGACCCGCCCAACGTCGACTTCCCAGACTTCGATATTCCGGATCTGGACGGACACTATATTTTCCCGCCGCAGATACTTGCGCCTGAATACCCAAAGCCTGAGTTGCTGCCTGGCTATATAGAAGGACCTAATGGACCAATTTGGGTTGGCGAAGGACCCGACCCTCTAGGGGATGTCTGGCCGTCTAGTGAGCCTTCGATCACTATCACTATCGATCCCGTCGATGACTCCACGCCTACCGATACGGCCGAAGTTTCCGATATTTACCCTGGGGAGGATATTCCTATTATCGTTTCGTGCTTTGCGCCCATCCCGCAGGTTGGCTTCAACTCCTGCTGGGGTGGATGCAACCACACAGCTGAAGAAATTGCCGCTCACGAAGTCTACCTCAAGAACTTCGCAGAAGAACAAGCCCAATATGTAGAGTGCGTCAAGAACCAAACGCTGGCTGCCATACCGCCCAAAGGGCCAGAAAACGGCATATACCCCGGCTTTTCTGAAGGTCCATTCGAGAACACTGACCCCCACTCGAGGCACCAGATGCCAGCGGTCGTCGCCCTCGTCCAGGCCACTCGAACCCTCTGATTCCATACCCCCTGCTAAACAACTACACAGGGCCTTACCCCTCGAACTCGACAACCGATGCACCGTACCCACTCACCAACGCGTCATCACCAGCAAGCAACTCCGTAGTGTTACAGCCCTACTATAACAAAACCCTCGGCGAGCTGGTATCCGAAATCCTAAAAAACCCCGACTCCCTCGGACCAGCGCCCGTAGAAGAAGCACCTGTACCAAGCAGTTCCTCGGATCAGACCCCCAACCCGCTCCAAGAAGCCGCCGACCAGGCCGAGCAAGGCGTCACCATCCCCGAGCAGCCCGTCACCATCGACCCTGCAGCGCTGGACAGCATCGTTGACGCTCTTCCGTGGCTCTTGGGTCCCGGACCCATCATCACGAGCGATGTCCCCGCCATTGCGGATGCGGGTGCGAATGTGGCTGGGGCTGGTGTGAATAACGAACCTAGCCGTGCTGATGACGTGTGGGTTCAGGGTTTGGATCGGCCGCTGGGGGTTGAAGGGGTGTGAGACGGACAGTACTGTCTGTTTCCGACGGGAGGATGCTGGGATAGGTTTGGAGGTTGGATGGTCACGATATTCATGAAGATGATGATGATGACGATGAAAAAATCGGGATGGGCTGGACTGTTTGGAGCGTAGCGACGTCTGTTTGTTTTTAGTTTTTGTATTGTTTTTTGTTATTGCTTGGTTGGTTGTTCAGGGTGATGGATGGCTGGGGTGGAGGTTTGTTTGGTAGTTTTGTTGTATCTGTGTTTAGATAGTTTGCCAGCCTGTCGGTCTGTCGGTCTGTCGGTGTGTGTGTAGCTTTGTATTAAACGACTACGAATTACGCTTGTATGGATCATCGATTGCTGGTCCGTACCTCTTGTGTGCACAGCGTGTTCGATGACGTAGCTATGTGTCGGTGTCTGTTTGTTAACCTCATGTCTGGTTTCCTTTTATTTCTCCCCCGTTTGCTAATATAGCAACAAGTCACCCTGCCACACATCACCCATGGAATACCGTTTACTCTTTCACGCCATATCCCTACACTACCATCCCCCTCATATCCTCCCTCTACTGCTATCCCCTCAATGCAACCTCCCACTCGCACTCCCGACTGCACACCAGATCCCACCTCTCCAACGTACCACAGCCAAGTAGCATCCATCATCCAAGGGCTGGTGCGCGGACAGCGCTCCCGCGATCCGGGCATGAGTCAGGAGGATACGGCACGGTTGGTCCTCGAGGGTGTGTTAGAGAGTTTGAAGATTTATCGGGGGTGGCGGGAAGAAAAGGCAAGGGAGAGAGAGGAAGGGAGAAGAAGGAATAGCACGTGTGGACGCGAGGATGAAGACGAGGGGGAGACACGATGGTACAGACATCGTGGGGGTCTGCTGAACGACGACATGGACATGGATATCGCCATGGATACCACCACCACCACAAACATCGTTCTCTCCGTCATCATCGAGAGGGAAGCGCGGAGGCTAGAGAACCCCACTACCAAGTAGACAACCACCACCCCCGTCTTCACACCACCGCCCATCGAGCGTACGGGACCTACTCCCCGCCGCTTTGCACAATGCAGAGCAGCTACTAGGCCCGGACGGCACGCTGTTCGGCTCGCTCCCCACCAAAGGGAAAGGTGTCGGCTTCGTGGCACATGCTAGGACTGTGTATCGCCACGTTAAAGCCGAGCAGGATGCTGGACTTCGCGGGAAGGGGGTTGTAGAGAAGCATGTTGATGAGTTTTTGAGGGGGAAGGAGGGGTGGGGAGGGTGCTGAGAAGGTGAGGGAGAAGCAGTGCGATAAGAAGGGGAGGGGTAAAGAGCAGGAGTTGGTTGGGAAGAATGGCGGTGGTCGCGGTAGTAGGCGTCCCAAGCATCGTGGTAGAAGGAGATCAGCATCTAGGGCTCGCGAGGGTGGGAGGCGGTCAGGTGGGGATCGTGTTTATGAGCGGGATAGATGTGGTGGGGAAGGCAGACGGAAGAGCTCAGTCTGCGGTGCCTGGACGGCGACCAACTTCATTTGCTCAGAGCCCATCGCCACGAGGGGGCAGTCACAAAAAGGCAGTCGGCATGATCGTCAAGCTAGTATGGATCCTGGCTGGTCGAGATATGGTGCAGAAGTTGGGGAGAGCAGCAGTGCTGGACAGCTTCCCATCATCAGTTCTCTTACACCGTCTGCATCTGCGAGATCAGGACGGCAACCTGACCCGTCGGTCCGAAGCGCGCCTTTGGTGGGCAATACTCAAGTTGGGGAGGGTAGCAGAATTGTTAGCCGCCCCCTACTATCCGCATCCAATCGCCCACGCCGCCTGAGCCTGCGAAGTCCGTACGGTCAGCAACCCCTTTCAAGAATACAAACCCTTCTCATTCTTCACTGCCTTCTATGCCGACTCCACCGTTTGCGAGTGCGACACCATATACTCCTACACCGTCAGTAGCTGATGTGCCGCCTGTCGTTCCTGCTACTACCTCAACGCCTTTGAACCCGCCTCCTCCTCCTCCTCCTCCTCCTCCTCCTCCTCCTCCTCCACCACCACCACCACCACCACCAGTGCTGCCTGCCGTCGATACAGCTCGCAGTACACCCATGGCGGGACTTCTGGGCGGAGCAACAAAGCTCCACAAAGTCAACGTAAACAAAAAGAAAGAGTCTGGCGCGTTTTCAGCATGGAGAGTCATTGCTGAATTCGACTCAGAAGGCCGGTCGGTGTACGATGATACCCTACACAGTCGTGAAGTCGAAGCACACGAGCATGCCCAGATGGTAGAAGAGCGGGAAAAAAGAGAAGAAGAGGCATTGAGAAGTGCGTGTTCCGAGTATTTGAAGTTTGAACAGGTGAAAGCTGATGAGCGTGCAGGCGTTGATCATCGTACTGCGACTACGATTACAGCACCGCAACCCAGGATGGCCATGCCTAGCAAATTTCAAGACGAACTGGTGGCAAAATTATGCAGAATGCACTTGTGCAGACAAGGAGATCGTAGCGCCGCAGAAACTGGCCCCAACGTGCTGAGACCTCATCCCTCTTTTGAGTCGTGGAGGACAGTCGTCTCCAACTACGAATACGACGCCAGAGTACCTAGTAAGACGTTTAGGAGAGCTTGGGAAACCACTTGTCAATGGGAAGCACTCCACAGCTGCGATCAGGTAGGAGGGTATCTGGGGATGCTTTGGAGTGATTGCGCTGATATTGACTAGCACCAGCAATGTCCTCTTACTCTCAGTCAAGGACAGAGACTCCTGCGCCTGATGTGTTTGTGGACTTGGCAGCGAAGATTGGTGGAGGCGGACTGGGCTGGGGCTTTGGCGACTTGCCAAGAGATGGCTCCAGAGGAGATGGTCAAAAGTGGTGACGGTGGTGTTGTGTATTGCTCGGGCACGACGAGACCGGCCCTTTCACGACATAGAGTCTTGATGACAAAGGCGGCTGCTCGACATGCTCTGCAGCACGTCAGTCGTCTTGGTTTCAGAGTCGACCGAGCTGTGGCCATGACGGCGAATCGGAGGCGCTGGGACGAGGATGCGGTGGGCTCACGGATGGAGCCCCAGGCGGCGTCCAAGCTTCGTCCAATTTCGCGGCAGCTGGCCCGCTAGAACGAACGCGAGGTATCCATCGTGTCGTGGCTGACGTTTCCATCTCTTTCTCTGGACTGCCTCGACTCAAGTCCGTCTGGCATTCAGCTTGTAGATTCAATTTCAATTGCTTCATTGCAGATTGTTTCTTCTCCCATTGTTCTCGCTCGTGCCCCGCCCCGCAAACGTCATTTGGACCCTGGACTCTGAACCCTGAACCAGATAGGCAGACGCACACAGCCCAACTTTGCCTGTTCCGTGCACGCGCAACCTTCACCACCACACTCGCCATCTACAATGCGTTTCTCGTCATCGGTCGTTCTCGCGCTGCCGGCGCTCGCCGTCGCTGAGCTGCAGATTCCGCTGCTCGACAAGGTGAAGGGCTTCTTCAACCAGGCGACGGCGTCGGTAGCCTCGGTCATCCCATCTGCGCCCTCGGCGCCCTCTGCGCCGGTTGAGGCGGCCGCAGCCAAGGCTGCCGTCGTCGTGCAGCACAACCTCACGCTCGAGAACTGGAAGGAGGTCCTGACCGTCGACCCCACCGTCAGCGCGCCTGCGAGCCAGGAGTGGCTGATCTTCGTCACGGGCGGCAACAGCACATGCTACGGCTTCTGCGGACCCGCGGAGAAGGCATGGAACGTACGTACCCACGATGCATCCCACCGCCACATAGCTGACAGCACCAGGCATCCACCCCTCTCATCGCCGCGCAGCCCTCGGCGCCCAAACTGGGCTTCATTGACTGTGAGCGCGAGAACATACTCTGCAACTCGTGGTCGATCGGCGCGCCTTCTCTGATCCACTTCCGCATCCCCAAGCCGCTGGCCGACCAGTCTGCGCCCGTTCCCGAGTTCCGCTACAAGCCCCTGAACCGCACCTCGACCACCACCGAGACGTTCAAGGAGCTGGTTATCGACAACCAGATCGACGCCATTGCTCCTTACGAGGGCCTCTTCCACCCCTTCAACGGCCTATTGCAGCAGTACGGCCTTGCGATTCCCTTTGGATACGCTACTTGGGGATTCTCCAAGATGCCTTCTTGGCTGCCCATGATCCTCATCTCGTTCTTCAGCAGGACTTTCATGTAAGACACCCCCAAAAAACAGATCGAGGACCATGCTAACAAGCGAACAGGAGCAAGCGCATGAACCCTGGAGCTGCTCAGCAAGGTGGTGCCGCAGCACCGGCGGCCGCCCGCTAGAACTGAGCTTGTACGCATACGCAGCGGTAGTATGATATGTCTACCACGACTATGTGCTTGGATATGAGGTTTGGGTTGCCAGATATCACTCTGCATTCTGGGGGCCCTGTGTGGACTTCGGTCTCTTTTTTTTTTTTTTAAGCAAGATATGTGTTATACGGACGGAAAAGATTGAGATAGTTGGCGATGTAGACAGGTGGCATAATACGACAGCTTGAATGACAAGATTTGTTACTTCGCATCCTGGCACAGGTGTCAAGAATTATGTAGACCTGTTGAACTGCAAACATCATCACGTGCGCATGTGCGGACGGCAAAACTCCGGCCGGTTGGCGGAGCGGAGGTGAATCGCGACCATGAGATTTCTCGATGTCGTCCAGACGCTCCCACAGTATCACCGCCCAACATGGTCAACATAATAGCGCGTGCGCGGAAACTGCAACAGGTATATACTTACATTCCCAATACCACGACATGACTTGGAAAATCATACTAACATGCCTCCAGAAGGTACGATTCGCTCCTCCGCATGCACCCCCGAACGCCCTCCAGACGCCACCCAAGTCTGCGACCCGCTACCGACCACAACGAGACATCCCTGGGTGACTGCTGACTGCTGTAAATAGCTGCTGTGGATAAGATGCGGGCCTGGCGCATTGGTACTGCCTAAGGAGGTGTCGAAGATCAGCATGGAGTTCAACACCAAGATTTACGGTGGACACAGAGGCGCAAGGTACGCATAGCTTTTTTTTTATAGTCTGCCCAGCACAGATGCAGCGAATAGGATGGAGAAGAGCCGGTCGAACGTGCCATCCCACGGACAGAGACAGGATATCAAGCACACGACCACAGCCCACCCAACTAACACGCAGCAGGAAATTCTGGCGCGAAATGCTCCCCGGCTCAAATTCCGCAACCCCTCCATCCCCATTGAAATCTCGCGCCACACCTCCCCGGACGGCCCGGCCCTGCTGCACATCTACACAAAGGCAGTCCCCAACACCCCCGACGGCTCCGCGAACACATCGGTCCCCTCGCTGCACACGCAGTCGGGCACCGCCGACACGCCGCCCTCGAGCACACCCAACGCGCGCAACACACTGGTCCCCGACGCGACGGCGCCGACGCACACGATCAACATCCGCGACCAGGCGCCGAGCGAGATCCTGGACGCGCTGCTGGCCAAGCTGCCGGAGAGCGTCGTCGTGCGCGCCAGCCCCGAGGAGGAGCAGCAGATGGCCGAGATGGCCGAGTTCCGCGAGAGGAGCGAGGCAGACCGCGTGCTGGTGCGGGAGAAGCTGATGAAGGAGCGGCGCGAGGCCGAGTTGCTGAGATTGGCGCGCGGCGAGGTAGTAGCGTCTACTTAGCTCTACTTAGCAGCACGAGATCAAGCAAGACAAGCCAAGCCAAGCCGAGACAGCGAAGGATATATACGAGATGCGTGTAAGAGTAAACCTGATGTGCAACATGCTACACTAGACGGATATGATATTGTTTCTCGTTGAAACAGCAACCGGCAAGGGATCTGTATAAACCTGTACATCAAAATCCACCCAATCCAGTCTCTGGATACCTACAAGCGAACCATCCATCACATGCGCACTCCCTACCCGTATTCTCGCCATCGACACGCTACGTAAAGCGATGGAGCAGTAAACCGCCCCTAAGAAAATCACAACCTATACCCATGCCGCCTGAAGAAGTAGATCCGCGACATTTCGACGCACGGCATCTGTCAGCGCATGCGTCTAAGTCATGGATGGAAGGGGTGCTATGAGCGACATACATTGCCGTACGCTGGAGTGTGACGCCGCACAGCAATGACCTATCACTCCCCGCAGCAGCCACATACTCAGTTATTTGCCCTCTCGCGTCTAACTGTACTGTACAAATAGTAAAATAAGTGAGTATTGCACAACTAACTAGTCTACTGGTCTAACTGGCTGGTTTAACATGAGAGGTAGATGGTGTGGAAACTCGGATTGTTGGGTAGGTGGGTAGAGACTTGCTAGATTTATTGTGGTTCAGGGAGAGTGCAGGAAGGATGGGTTGGTATAGATGGAGTGGGGGAAGAGCCACGGAAAAGGTACATAGCAACCGCAGCCGCAGCCGCTTACCATAACGCATGTACCGGCCCTGCATGTACCCAGCCTGCCGACGAAAACTAACGTATGTACATACACCACAGACAGACAGGAGGCGCGCGCCGATCTGGCCTCACCTGATTTAGTTGGTTTGGCCTGGTTCGTCAACACCTCTGCGTCCGCGGACGACGAATTTGAATTCGCAGTACAGACAAAACAGACAGGACGTTGCCGTCGTTGCACAACAGCAAGTTGCAAGTACCTACACCTACCCACCTACTGTGCAGCGCGACGAGACGACACGAGTCGAGTTGTTCCCGTCCTTGGCGGTTAAGCTACTTGTGCAACAACTGCATGGTAACAGAACGTCTCGTCTGTCACGCGTCTCGGAAGCTGGAGCTAGTTGGTTGCTGTGCGCCGTTACTGTTGCGGTTGTGGTTGCGGTTGTGGTGGCTGCACAGATGGCTAGCTGCACAGCACTACACACTGCGCGTCGGTGTCGAGCGTTGTGCAACTACCCGTACTGTGAGACCAGACCGTTGGATACGGAAGACGTTTTTCGGGGGCCTGGGCCTGTTCGGCGCTGGGTTCCGGTGCGCTTTGGTGCGCTGGGAATATGTTCCGCTTAAGTAGGAGTGAGGTCATGCAGGGTGGATGGATTGCTTTATTTGCTGGTCAAGACTGTGTTAGGTGTACGACACAGCGAGACGAGAATTGGAGTGGGGACACGGGGATGGAGACACAGGGATTGGGCTTGCACCGGATGAAACTATTCGCAGACAGTCGAACGACTGTCAATATACAATCGTGGTGTAGCAGTCAGTCAGGGACGTGATGTTGGTGGGTACAAGCAGAACAGCTGCATATCGGAAATTGCAACCCCTATCAGCAAGTAGACAACAATTACGTTTCTTGATCCGTTGGAGGCGGTTGTTTTAAGTCGTTCGCTAGTCCATCGGGTGCAATGGGAGCGGTTGGGCAGAATGCTTGTTGGAAGCTCGTAGGAGCGATTTTTGTGTGCTGTGGTTGCAGTTGCCAAGATTATCGGTGAGTTGGCTGCTGTGTGCTTTCTGCGGTGTATATGCACAGCACCTAGTACGTTGTCGCTAAGTCGTCGACAGCTACGACGCATTTCTATGTACTGTGCACGGTTGACACTCACGCGTCATTTCTGGAAGGCAATGCACTCGGATGGAACCAGGCGGTTGGGACGCAGGTGGCTACAAAATGTGGATCCGATAAGACGAAAAAATTGCCTAATCAAGCTCTGTGTGCCGTCTTGTGTGATTGATGGACGGTTATTCCATTATATTAGCAGGAGTACCTATATCGTGTACGAGAAGATGCATCATAGTTATGCGACACCAGCGCCTCTCCACCAGCTGGTGGCGCCTAGTACGAAAACAACGACCATGGCGTCGCTGACCACTGTTGTGTAGATAACGCCGTAACGACCAATGGTTTTGACGTAGCCACCGTACGGCGGTGGTAGGAAGCCTGCGACAGTGCTCAGGATTCCGCTTCCTTGCAGCTGTCCGTTTTCAATCAAGTAGCGCGAGGACTGCATGATGACCTCGAAGGTAGCGAACAGGTAGAAGAAATGTGCAAAGTTCTGCGAAGGCGTGGCTCCCAGCGTCCAATCGTCGTCAACAGGGGCCAAGGCGGTGTTGCGTGACAGCTTGGAGCCAGTGAAGGGTGTTTGCAGGACGATGTAGATGGCAAGGCCCAGCGAGAACAGAGAGTGCACCAGGCGCCAAATCCAGGCTGAAGACTGCTCTGGTGACGGTTCTGCAGCGCCACCAGGACCAGGACCAGGACCAGGCCCAGCCATGGCAGAGAGCATGCTGGCAAGACCAGGAGGGAGATGGGCCGAGCCGCCCGGCTGTGCTTGACCGCCGCCAGGCATGGCAGGCATGCCACCAGCTCCAGCGCCCATGATTTGCTGGAGCATGGCCATCATGTCCTGGGGCGAGTCGCCTTGGGCCGGTGGAAGGTGCGGGAAGGAAGCCGTGGCGCTGGCATCGAAGGCGAAGGGGAGGGCAGGCGTGGTTGAGGTGCAGGCGTGTAATGGTGCTGCGAGATGTCTACTTCATCTGGGTCTGGCGTTGCGGTTCCAGACAATGCTCGAGACGCCGGGGTAGCTGGGGCAGGTTGGACTAAGAAGACAGTTAGCCGTGGACTTGTACGGTTCGAGCGGTGCGGGTGACAGAGAAGGAAGGACACATGCACGCCCACACGCACGCACGTAGGCGCCGACGAGCATTGGCTGGCTTTGCAGGCCGGCCGTGTACCTACCGGGTACATCCTTCTGTATCTCGCTTAGATCTTTGGGAGGGCCGCCCTGTAGCGCAGAGATTTGTTGCAATCGAGATGCGCCGCTCTTCGCAGCGAGGCGCTCTCTGCGGAGACGTGCCTTTTCCTGCGCGGGCGTTTCTGCAGCGGCAGGCCCTGGCGCGGATGCAGGGGCGGGTACGTCAGCCATGTCTGCGTGCCGGCGGTGGCGTGATTGGTGCAGTGGCGGTGGAGGCGGCCAAAAAAATGTCGATGGGGAATGAAGGGTCTGGTGGTGAGCGAGCTGCGAGCTGTGAGCTCGAATGGAGGGGCCATGACAAGGCGGCAGCAACCACGTTGGCGCGGCAGGGAGGGGCCCAGCATCCAATCCTGACGCTAGGCCTGGATCCACTCTCTGCCTCCACCCTCCTTGTGCAACCGCTGGTCATGCTCTTTCTCGACTCGAGACGCATCGCCGTCGTCACACCTTACACCTACCTGGGACGACCCGCTCCTCCCGTCTTCCCGATGATCGACTCCTTCCACTAACGGCATGCGAGCATTGTACTCCAACCTCCAGGACTACCCACGTTACACCCAGCCTGATGGCTTCACCGCATATCCCAGCTGTCCAGCGTTCCAACCCATGCACCTCCCTTCTCCCCTCATGACCTTGCAACGGCGCGTATCCCTCCTGAACCGGCGCAAACTCTGACTGTCGTGCTACGCAAACACATGGCCCATTTCACCGCTTCTGCCGTGCGGCCTCGCAACACAGCCCATTGGGATTTCACGTCCATGGGCCTGGGTTTGCGGGTGCCCAGACATGCTCAACGGACCTGCTCCCGTACTGGTGTATTCGCAGCCACGCAAAGCATCGTCTACGACAACATGTTCTGTCAGTGTGCTCTTTTCGTGCTAGCCGGATGCAGGGTCTCTGCTTTGGTCTGTCGTTATGAGCTCGCTACGGGGACAGCAATGTACTGAACTAGTCGACGCTAACTACCCGGGGATTTGCCGCCAACGCTTCCATCGGAGACAAACTCGGAACTAGTTAGGTTGGTCAAAGGTTGGACATGTGGACCGCGTACCACCTCGTTGATTTCCGCCTAGAAAAGTCATCCATCACACCTTACAGGCTATCCTCTACAGCGCAGTGCAACTTCTCCCTGCCTATGACGTTTGCACGCTGCTTCCAACATGGCCGTCGCTTCCCATCTAGCGCACCAACGTCAACTGTGGACTCGTTCCGTAGCGTTACTGACCTAGGAACGTGGATACGATCAAGACGTCGTGTTACACAAGTCGACAATGTCCCTAATATCCTCATCGGCGCCAGGAGCCGAATCGATCCTTCACTACGGAAGCACTACAGTGGGTCTTGCACACGGTTTCACAGCAATTGCTGGCTCGAGAGTCCTTCTCAAACCACTACAAACCCCCTCGACCTTGTATTTATAATAAACATGGCAGCATGTCCGCTTCACTTCACTTCATCTTTCTACCTCTGTCCTATCCTTCATTCTCTTTTCTTAGCCATTGGTCAATCCAGCACCCTTGAAGAAGAATGCTCCTTAGCACGCTCAGACTTCAGCGCCTAGCGTGGAGGTCGAAGTCTCAGAATGCCAGCTATACATTCGCAAAGTATAGAGCACAGTCGACATCTGCCGCACAAGATCCTTACTGGCAAAGGATCGAGCCATGGAAAGACGTTCCCGCTGAAGATTTCAAGTCCTATCGATGGCAGGTGAGTCAACTACTCGATGTTGTGTTTGAGCTCAAGTAACTGACTATAATATAGCTCGCCAACACTGTGCCAGACACGAGGAAGTTGCATCGTTTCCTGTCCGAAGTGCTGCCGCCACTGCTCGGTCCAACGAAGAATCCTCTACTCAAGAAGATCAAAACGAGGCAGCAGTTTATCGACGACGCGACTGCTGCACTGAAGTTGGCACCAATGGCCATCAGACTTACTCCTCACCTGTTATCAGTCATCGACTGGAAGAATCCCCTAGATGATCCAATCCGTCGACAGTTCCTCCCGCTCGCAAGTGGCATCGTGCCAGACCATGAAGGCTTGAAGCTTGATTCGTTGAATGAGCAAAGTGATTCACGTATGTCTTGCCTGTTTAACTGGAGACCCATTCACTGATTGCCAACAGCTGTACCCGGCTTAGTCCATCGTTATCCTGGAAGAGCTCTATTTCTAGGTGCGTTATTCGTGTGCTTTGTCTACCCATATCAGGATTTGCAAAATTCTGGCTGCTTCATCATGCTAATGGTTCCAGCGACTTCCATTTGCCCCGTATACTGCCGTTTTTGTACCCGCTCGTACGCCGTCGGAGCAAACACTGAAACGGTGTCAAAAGCGCCCCAGAAGCCCAGTCGTCGGCGATGGGAGGTTGTCTTTCAACATATTGAGAACACTCCGAGTCTTCACGATATCGTCGTTTCAGGTGGTGACGCCTATTACCTGCAGCCTGAAGATCTGAAGGAGATTGGTGAACGGTTTGTTAATCCAAAATCTTAGCACTCTCCAATATCTGATTGTTCGCAGATTACTTAGCATCCCTCACATCCAGCGCATTCGTTTCGCATCGAAAGGCCTTGCTGTGGCTCCATGCCGCATCACGGATGAAACTGATTCATGGACCAACACGTTAATCGAACTTTCCAACAAGGGCCGAGACATGGCCAAGCAGGTTTGCCTACACACACACATCAACCACGTCAATGAGATCACGTGGGTTACTCGTGAAGCGGCCAACCGTCTGTTCAAGCACGGTGTAATTGTGCGCAACCAGTCAGTGCTCCTCAAGGGTGTCAATGATACTAAAGAAGACCTGTCCAATCTCATTGAAACGCTTGCAAGCATGAACATCCAGCCAGTACGTACCAATTCTCTTCATCTCGAAGTTATAGTATCTCAGGACTTCATGAGATCTCTGAACTCCCATCCATAGGATCGCTCATGGCAGGGTTAGACTGACGTTTACAGTATTACATCTACCAGTGCGACATGGTGCGCGGCATCGAAGACCTTCGCACACCTCTAGGCAAAATTATAGAGCTTGACAAGGAACTACGCGGTACGCTTTCAGGGTTTATGATGCCAGCGTTTGTTGTCGACCTTCCCGGTGGTGGCGGAAAACGTCTGGTGAGCACCTACGATTCGTACGACGCAGAAACAGGAGTTGCAAAGTACCGAGCGCCAGGTCTGCCTGGTTACAAAGGTGCTTTGGTTTATGAATACCACGACCCCAAAGTAGTGACTGAGACTGCCGTGGAAGAGCTTCGCCAAGAGCAGGAACAAGCCCTCGAGCTGGACATGCCTCTGCAGGACTTCGCCAGCCCCACTGTACCGCGACCAGGGCCTTCCATGTCGCTCTCGGGAACAAATCGACAAACTCCGCCATACATCTACGAACCTAGCCCTCCGCGGGCCGCCAACGCCCCGCTGATGGCAGTCAAGCCCGAGGACTTAGCGCCCCATATTGGTATCAACACCTGGCAGCCTTCTGCAGCGCCGGCGTAGGACAAACTGCAGGCCTACGCTACATGAGGCAATGTCGCCGCTCGGGTGCATGTTTCATGTTATTATTTTTCTAGCTCGCAGTTGCATGTGTTTACTTCGAGTTTGTAAGTCATCTTTTTGTTTGTTTGTGGTGTCACCAAGCCGAACAAAGCGGGGACGCACAAACTGGGCTGCGACAGAGGTTTGGGATTGCATTATTGCCACGACATTCCACAAAAGTAAAGTTGTTTTTTCCTGTTTGAATCTGGGAGGGGCATCAGCGTCGCAGCATTCTCGATACCCACCTCCTTCCTGTTAGTCCATTCATTTGAAAAAGGAGTTGGTACGGCGGGGCACACAAAATTGGTCTTTGGAACGTTTTACATTTCTTCTTTCAGAGCGTCTCCCTGCATAATCTGCTGGTCGCCTAAAATTCTTACTCAGCCCACTGCAAGCGGGGTTTTCTCTAGAATAACAACAAAACACAACGCTCTCTATCGCATCCTTCCTTCCAAATGCATGCTAGCGGATTGTTGAAGCCGCGCTGTCGTCTCTTCCGGAGAAAATCCGGTTTACAACCATGGCGGTGCAGCATCCAAGATTTTGCCTAGTCGCATACAGAGCTCCAAGCAGCCCGACTAGGCTCCCTATTGGCTCCCAACCCATCCTCCTCTCCCTCATGAAGCCACGCCCTCCAAGTCCTTGACCATATGACAAATCCTAATCCCCTCTCCATTCGGACAGCGCACGACATCCTCCCTGCCACTCCGGCTGTACCCACACCTCTCATACAACGCCACCCCACTCAACGTCGCCCCCATCTCCAATCTCCCAAATCCGCTCGTCTCGCTGTTCCCCTCGCGAGCTCGTGCTTCGCAGTACCGCATCATCATTGTACCCAGACCCTGCCGCGCAAACGAGGGCGACGTGAATATCGCACGGATGCTCGCTCGCTCGGTCTGTGGATCGCGCTTTGCGGGCATCCGTAGTGAGGAGGGCGCATTGTTGCCGCCGTACAGCGTTTGGCGGAATGACCAGCCGCCGCAGGCGGCGATTGTGGTGGGGTTGTTGAGGGGGTGGAGGATGTAGTATGTTCTGGATGAGTTGGTTAGAAGGGGGTTCGTGGTTTTGAGTTTGCTGGTGTGGCTGTGTGGTTCTCTTGCTCCTTATTCTTTGGTGTCAAGTCCATATGTATTATTCGCTGCGAGTTCAGTTCCTTGCGATTCTCTCTCACTACACCGATTCGGGGTTTTGGGTATGATGCCCGTTTTCAGTCCAGTAATGGATTCGCATACTCTTTGCTGCTTGTGCTCCGCCCCGAGTTTTTTTCTTTTCTTTTTTGCCATACATGTCTTTCATACATGTGGATTCAAGAAATGAGATTCTGCACTACCTACTGGTCGCGTATCAACACCGTATCTGGCCCGAATAGATACCCTATCGATCCGTCGAGCTCGGCATCAGTGTAGTACCCTTTTCCCAGGGCCCGGAGAGACTCGCCAATCATGGCTTGTAGCGCTGGTATATCGTCCATTGTAGCTGGGCGGAACGCATACTTGTGGGTTGCTTCCTGCGCTTTGGCGTCGGCGATGGGGTCGTGATGGGCCATTGTAGGGTGGGGGTAATTGTTTGGTTGTGGATTCTGTGTTGTAATGGGGAGAGAGAGGGGGCATGAGTCTATTCAGTTCCTTGACGTACAGTCGCTGGTACAGGCCAGTGGGTTTTCTGCCCAGTTGTTCTCGGCGTTTAGGCTTGGTGTTGAAGGTGCGATACCGGGTCAATCGGCCCTTTCCGTATAGTAGCTTCCCGACGGAAAGAGCAGGGTCTGGCTACTAAACGTCTCCAACATCCTACCTCCACTTCTTGGACGTACAGTTCGATGTGAATGTTGAGGAGAACAGGCCCAATATTTGAAATCGACATCCTCCCGTGGCCTTTCTGATTATAGTGCGATTCTTTACTTTTCGTAGCCATGCAAAAATTGTCAGGTGTTCCATTCGTCGGCCAGTTGGCAACCATGAAACTTCCATCAGTTCCTCGAGTTCCAGGCGTAGGCTTCGTTGCCCATGACTGTACAGCCTGTCTCTTTCTCGCCGTTCCGCCAGCGTACCGATATCCTCTGCACTCTTCTCATCTCACTTACAGTAGACTTGAAGACACTCATACGAGCCAGCATTTCTAACGCACAGCGAACATCAGGACTGGTGTCCCAAGTGGCGACTCTGGTGAAGTTCCATTTCTTTGCTTCTTGAAAAGCGCTTAGAAGAAGTGCTGCTATTATATCCGTTCCGTTTTCCTCTTTTTGGATAGCGTTGTGGATGCACTGTATGTAAAGACATCGGCCTCTAAAATCGTGGCACCAATACAGCCATGCTTGGTCGCTGTAGGCAGCACCTCGGTTATCAGGCGCTTCGCAATGCCAGAGATCGCCCATGTAATTGGCAAATGCGTGTTGATACCCTACTAGATCTGATGTGGGTAGAACAGTTAGTCTGTTTCCCTCGTCCGTGACTTTTGTGCGCTGGGCTTCCCCTTTGAGCAATTCGACACCTTGCGCACATAATCTGTCAATGTCGTTGTCGACCAACAGCCGTACTTCCAAGTCGGCATAAACATCCTGAACGTTTTCAAGCCACGGGCCATTGCTTGATATAATCTCGGTGTTGGGCAATGCCGTCCAGCCCAAATCCTCATAAAACTGTGGTATGCCGCTGTAGAGCAAACTAACAGCAGCCTCGCCAGGACCGTCGAGCCATTGAGCAACGTTCTGCAGTAGGTGTGAAGCCAGACCATGACCACGATACAGCAGGGCTGTCACGACTGAGGTGATACAATAGCCGTTTCTCTCGTGCATGCCCTGCTTGTCGCTCGTAAGCAGGTCTCTGCGCATGGTCTTGCAGGTTGAAAGCACCTGACTGCACTCATCTGCGCGATAGACACACCATGTTCGACAACCGCCATTGCGAGCTAGAGGTTGGGTACTCAAATGCTTTTCTCTTGCGTTGACCTCGTATTCATCGAGATACGATCCCCAAGCGCTTGCTGCAAGTTTGTCACATTGGAGCTGTTGTTCAGGAGTTGCCTCACCGAAGAGTACTCTGGTTACAGTGCCGTGTATAGTGATCGTGGCCATTGTGCCACCTTCTAGTTATACTGATGCCGTCCGTTACCGAGGTAGTTGTGCTGAAACACGGCCCGTTTACTTTGTTGAATGAGGGATGGCGCCTGTTTAGTTATGTAAAGAGGGGTTCGGAACACGCGGAACACGTGGAACGCGGGTTTGCTCTTCCCCAAATAGAGTCTGTCCCCCTCACTTTTATATTTTGAAAAAGGCAGATTCCTTTTTTGACTTTTGAGATGCTTAATGTACCACAACGCTGCTGAAGAATATGGGACGCAAGGAAATGACGTCTTCAATTAAAGGCTGCCCAAAAATCTGTACACGAACGGTCTGAATGCTGCTGGAACATTTACACCTTAGATCTTGTGAAGCTGTAGCGAAGCATGCCTGCAATCCCCGCGATTCAATATTGGCAACTAAATGGCACGTGCCTTGGCTTCTCCACATCCCGACCTGGTGCTTTTAACGGTATATATAGAGCTGAGCACGATGCAGAAACACATCAAGCTCAATTTCTTTGAATGCCTAGGTTTCGTCGTCTTGAGTAATCAGCCAGTTTTCAATCACTATGCCATCACCTTATCTCATTGCAGCGGTCACCTTCGCTGTGGTCGGCTTCTTCATCAAAGTGGGTACCGGAAGCGACGTCCAGAGATCGGAGCTGACTTAACCCGTAGGTTGTTCTAGCAGGCCAACAATCCCCTCTCTCGAACCTACCTGGTACATGGCACTCAAAGTACACTGACTTAGTTTTGCGCTTTTATACCTTTTCTGGTCGTCGCATCTTCTACGTGGATGACCTGCATCGAAAGTATGGCGATGTTGTACGCATCACACCAGGGGAGGTCGCCATCGCAGACATTGCTGGAGCGGCCCAGATCCACAAGATCGGGTCTGGATTTCTGAAGTCGAACTTCTACCCGAAGATTACTCCTCGCGAGCCTGGAATTTTTGCAATGCAGAACCCTTACGATCACGCTATTCGGAGGAAGCTGTTTGCTCGTCCTTTCAGCAACTCGAGCATGAAGGGTAACTGGGAGGCTGAAATTAGACGCAAGGTCACGTTAGCCATCGACCAAATTCGAAAGGCTGCGGTACAACCAGGCAAAGGAGCTGATGTCTTGAAGTGGTGGACCTTAATGACAACGGATGTTATCACACATCTGAGCTTTGGCGAGAGCTTCGGCATGCTTGAGCAAGGCAAGGTGAGTTTTCTGTACTACGTCTAAACAAGACTTGTGCCGCCTGACTTGTGTCAATAGCAAACACCCTACATTGATGCGCTGCAGGCAGCCTTGCTGAGCGGCGTAATCCGTGCTGAGGTGCCTCTCGCACTCACAATACTTCGATATCTTCCTATGAAGGCTGCGCAGAAGATCGTTACTGCTGACGATCTAGTAATTGGTCATGGTGCTATAGCGATCCGTAATATGCGTAATAGTCAGGGCAACAACATGAACCTGTTTGGTCAGATGCTGGCTGCCAGCGACGATTACGAGAAAGCAGCGCTCACCGATAGAATTGTCTCAGAAGAAGCCGGCAACCTCATTGTTGGCGGGTCTGACACTACCGCCGTAACTTTGACCTATGTGGTCTGGGCCGTCCTCAAGGATCCTGCACTCCAGGCTCACTTGGAAGAGGAAGTTGCAGGTTTGAGTGATCAGCTGGACGTAACGGAACTAGAAAATTCGCCGCTCTTGAATAGTGTGATTGAGGAAGCGCTGAGATTGTACGGAGCTGCACCAGGAGCCCTGCCTCGCATCGTACCGAGTGAAGGCATGATCGTTGCAGGCCATCGAATCCCCCTGGTATTGATGTTAGCACGCAAGCTTACACACTCCATCGGGATTCTAGGGTATTCCAGGAGCCGCTCCGGTAGGTTCAATTCTTGTATTCGGGCCTTCGTATGCTGACACAGTTACGCAGCTTCAATGGCTACCGCTTCATGGACAAGTCGAGCATGACGGCGCAGCAAAAATCGCATACATGCCCTTCGGAGCTGGATCGCGCGTTTGTCTTGGGATACATCTTGCGTACATTGAGCTTCGGTTAGCAACAGCCATGTTCTTTAGGCACTGTCATGGTGCGAAACTGAGTGATTGTATGCGAGACGAGATGATGGAGATGGAGAACCACTTTTTGATCTCGCCGAAAGGTCACTGTTGCTGGGTTTCGCTAAAATAGATAGCTCTCAGGTACCCAATATAGCCGCATACCAGCCGGTAGCTCAGAACCACAGAAGGCTCATAATGCCAATGTGCAAACAACCACCCATAATCCAACATAGCTTTACAAGACAGTAGTAATTCCTGTAGAAGCTGTAAGGTACTTACAGTTATGTTAGAGGCCTCCTGTAGTACCATTCGAGAGACTGTAGCTGGGACATTGTAGCAGGCATTTCCCTACAAAGTGAGAGTTCCGGTCATACGTGTCTAAAAGTAAGACGCCCGCGTGTCCAAACAAATTTCTGTCGTATGTGCGGTGCGTGCAGCTCTCTGGATGTTTTGTCGCGGCGGATGAAATGGTGTTCATGTGATAAAGGCTGCTCCGGTCTCCACACCGGCACACTGCTTTCTCGGGCTAGCACACCTTCCTCGTCATTGTCTTTCGACGGCCACCTCATCCGTGCACTCCATGTTACCCCGGCCGTATCCCCAGGCCGTTCTCCCTCCCGCCTGTTTTCATCCCTCCGAACGGTACTGTGCCTGAGCAATCCCCGCGTGTCTAGCCTTGATAGGAAGGCCTTCCACCCTGTCATTCCACTAAATTTTACACCGGACTGTCGCTTGACATTCGCCCATGGAGAGACACAATTCCACCAACATGAACGTCCCATGGCGCCGAGAGCCCCGCGAACCAAGAATCACGGCCTCACATTAGTGCATGCTGTGCAATTTGCAGATGCCGTCACCGCGGTGCCTACTCCAGGTACAAAGGCAACAGCATGGCCGATCATACAGCGGTATCGTCTCTGAGCTTCGACTTTGAGCGCTTCAACCACCGGCAAAGATGCGGTCTATTAACAGCCTCTCATGGCTGTCCGTCCTGGCTTCCCTGGCTACCTCCATTCCTGCCATCAATGCTCAGTCCAACTCCGTCGAGCAATGGCCACTACATGACAACGGCTTGAATGACGTTGTCCAATGGGACCACTACAGCTTCAAAGTCAACGGCAAAAGGCTCTTCGTCTTCTCTGGAGAAATTCATTACTGGCGTATCCCTGTGCCTGAGATCTGGGAGGACCTTCTTGAGAAGATCAAGGCCGCTGGTTTTACCGCTTTCGCTTTCTACGGCAACTGGGGTTACCACAGTGCAAACAACCAAACCATCGATTTCGAGACCGGTGCCCACGACTTCACTAAGCTCTATGAGATTGCAGAACGTGTTGGTCTCTACGTGATCACCAGACCTGGGCCTTATGTCAATGCTGAAGCCAATGCTGGTGGTCTCCCCAATTGGCTTACGACGGGTGCTTATGGCAAGCTCCGTGACGACGACCCACGCTACCTTGCGGCTCTGGATCCTTACTTCTCCGAGTTCTCAAAGCGTGCCGCTGAGCATGGCGTAACGAAGGGTGGTAACAACCTTGTTTATCAGATTGAGAACGAGTACGGCCAGCAATGGAAGGACAGAAAGAACAAGATTCCGGATCTGCCATCTGGACGTTACATGGACGCTCTCGAGAAATCAGCCCGTGCCAATGGCATCGACGTCCCCCTCATTCACAACGATCCCAACATGAACACCAAGAGTTGGTCGAAGGACTACGCTCCCGGTGCTCTGGGTAACGTTGATGTTGCTGGTCTTGACAGCTATCCATCTTGTTGGTCTTGCAACTTGGATGAGTGCACTGGTACCAACGGTAGATACGTCGCTTACCAGACCATCAACTACTACGATCACTTTGTCGAGGTTGCGCCTACACAGCCTAGCTTCTTCCCTGAGTTCCAGGGAGGTAGCTACAACCCTTGGGGTGGACCCGAGGGCGGCTGCCCTGGTGACATTGGCGCAGACTTTGCGAACTTGTTCTACCGCAATCTGATCTCTCAACGCTCGACTGCTTTGTCGCTTTACATGATGTTCGGTGGCACCAATTGGGGTGCCTTAGCGTGTCCCGTAGTGGCTACTTCGTATGACTACAGCTCGCCTATCAGCGAGAACCGCAAGATCGACAGCAAGTACTACGAGACCAAGAACTTGGCTATGTTCACTCGTATTGCGGAGGATCTGACAGTTACCGATCGACTCGGCAACTCCAGTAGCTACACTACTAACTCTGCTGTCAAGGCCAGTGAGCTTCGTAACCCAGAGACCAACGCTGCCTTTTACGTCACTATTCACGACTACTCGCCTTCCGGCACCAGGGAGGAGTTCAAGCTCCGTGTCAGCACTTCCATCGGTAATCTGACTATTCCTCAGACTGGCTCAATTGTCCTGAATGGTCATCAATCGAAGATTCTTGTTACCGACTTCGCCATTGCAAACAACACACTTACATACTCGACTGCTGAGGTCCTCACCTACTCTGTTGTGGATGGCAAGCCTGTCGTAGTTCTTTGGACTGGCGCTGGTGAATCTGCTGAATTCCACATCAAGGGCGCGAAGAAGGGTTCTGTCGCCCAGAACGGAAAGGCTGCCAACGCTACCGTCAAGGCTGACGGGTTTGGTGTCTCAGTCAACATTCCCTCTGTTTCCGGCCAGAGCGTTTACGAGTTTAACAACGGTGTCAAAGTTGTTGTTGTTGACAAGCCTACTGGTTACCTGTTCTGGGCACCCAACCTTTCCAAGGATCCTTTCGCCCCTGTCGATCAGTCCATTCTCATCCAGGGTCCCTACCTCGTCCGTCACGTCGCTAGCGAGAACGGTGTCTTGGCTTTCAAGGGCGACATTCTCAAGTCTACTGACATCGAGGTCTTCGCTTCTAAGGGCTTCAAGAAGCTCTCATGGAATGGCCAGGAGCTGAAGACTCACCGTACCGCCCACGGCAGTCTGAAAGCTAGTGTCAAGGCCTTCAGTGGCTCTATCAAGCTTCCTGAACTGAACAACTGGAAGATTTCCGACGGTCTGCCTGAGAAGCTGCCCAATTACAATGATTCTGGTGCTGCCTGGGTTGAGGCTAACCACGTCACCACTCCTAACCCAACGAAGCCTGCTACTCTCCCTGTTCTCTACGTCGATGAGTATGGTTTCCACAACAGCTTCCACCTCTTCCGTGGTTACTTTGACGGCGCGGCCACTGGTGTGAACCTTGCTCTCCAGGGTGGTCTTGCTTTCGGTTGGACTGCTTGGCTCAACGGCGATTTTATCGGCTCTTGGTATGGTAACTCGACCGTCGGCCAGGGCAATCAAACCCTATCCTTCAACAACGCCACGTTGAACACCAACGGCACCAACGTTTTACTTATCGCCCAAGACAACACTGGTCACGATCTGCGTGGTGGCGCTACCGACCCCCGCGGTATCCTCGGAGCCAGCCTGCAAGGCGGTGCTAACTTCACCAAGTGGAAGATTGCTGGTGAGGCCGGTGGTGAGAACGTCCAACTTGACCCCATCCGCGGCCCACTGGCTGAGGGTGGCCTTATTGCCGAGCGTCTCGGCTGGCACCTTCCTGGCTTTGACGATTCCAAGTGGAATTCTAGCTCCCCGTCTACAGGGTTCAACGGTGCGACCATCAACTTCTACCGCACTATCGTCCCGCTTGATGTCCCCGCCAACGTCGATGCTTCTTTCGCTTTCGTTCTGAGCGCTCCGGCCTCGAAGCAGGTCCGTGTCCAGCTCTTTGTCAACGGATACCAGTACGCGCGCTTCAACCCCTGGGTCGGTAATGAGGTCAAGTTCCCTGTCCCGGCTGGTGTCCTCAACTACGCTGGCGACAACGTTATTGGTCTGTCTGTGTGGTCGCAGTCCGAGGATGGTGCGAAGGTCGATGTCAAGATAGTCCAGGAGTACGCTATCGAGAGCAGTTGGCAATCACGATTCGACTCGGAGTACCTTAGACCTGGGTGGACTAAGGAGAGGTTGGCTTACGCTTAGATATGTATTATGAGATATGTAGCCACGCCATCGAGCGTACACGATTAATGTATGAGATATAATCACTGTCGCGTAACAATTCACCATTCCGTATGACGTGTATGGTGGCCTCGCGTCTACTTAGACACTTCACGCCAGTCTCGGCTCTATGCAGTCCTGTGTGCCGTTGGAGCCCAGCACCTGTACAGTCCGCGAACTCTTTGGGTCAAGGTGGGCGATTTCGATCTTTCTCAAGATGGCGGAAGGTACCGGCTGGTTTGTGAGCGAATGTCTTGCTTGACAAAATATCTAAAAACTCCCAGGCACTTGATTAAAATTTATTGAAGGTGCTTCCAAAGTAGAACCTCGAGCTTACTGCTATTCATTTGATCTGCAACCCAATCAGACTCTTCACCTTTGTCCCAATGATCTTGACCTCGATCAACCCCAGGGTCCACCACCAGCGCTTCTTCCAGCCCTCCTTGATGGGCAACCGCTCTTCTCGTAGAAAAGGAGCAATAAAATCATACGGGGCACTCTTTCCATCCCCAAACACACCCAAGATCAGCGCAATCTCACCGCAGGACATCTCGTGCTGGAGCGCTCCGTACTTCAAGTCCGGATTATCCTCTCGTTGTTGTGCGATCCTTCGCCTGCGCAGGTTCGCTAACCCCTCCCTTGTGATGTTCTTCCTATCTATCGAAGACGCCAAGAGGTCGTCCACGAGATCTTCTTGTCGTGCGCAGTTGCCTTCTTTCTGGCGATGGTCTCTCCGTGTCAGGGAGATGTCGTGCTCCACAGCGCCCGGCAGGGCGAGTTGGTCGAGGTCGAGAATCGGTCTTCCGGAGCGGTCTGTTTGCTCTGGTCTACGCATTCCAAATGGCGACAAAAGCGTCCATGGGTCGCGGATGGTGGTCCACAGACGGGACAGCAGCCCGGATTCGTCCTTCTCGTCTTTTTCTTTGTGCACGTTGTAGATAGCGTTGACGAATAGCGCTTTCAGGGCTGTGGAGATGCCTGCTTCGTTCATCGCAGCTGATATCTCGTGGGCAAGAACATTCCGCCCATCGCGTGGGAGGTAGCCATGGTTTGCGAGTGCGTTGACCATTGGGCATGGACTTCGCTTATCGCCAGGGCCGGCGGGAACGTAAGTCCCCTTTGGAACATTTCCAGCGAGGAGAGGGGCGTTTTCAGACGACATATAGACGGTCTCTTTGATGTGGCAAGATTATTTTGAGGTAAACCTGTTTGAATGGACCATCTAATACCAGAGTACTATCTGACATGGCAAGGGAAACGCTTGCTCATATGTATTTCGTGGCTATAAGGCTGAACAGACCTCTCCCTTGCTGGGTGCGCATAGACCCTGCATGCGTTCAGCCCTAATGAACCCACCTTCAACGCGGTGCAGGCTGCCGCATTCATTATTAAAGTCGTTCATGCTAGGCTTCGTTAGGAAGAAGCTCCGAGCCGGCCGGTTGAGGGGTGCGGGGCTGCGCACACCATGTTCGTTTGCGGATTCGCAGGCTTCCTCACTAAAATACTTTTACTTTAGGACTATCTAAAATTATATAAGAGAACATGAGAGAAAATTCAACTTTAAAATTAAGGAGGATAGTAAAATTTATTACTTTTGCAAAGAGAATTTTTTATTTTCTTATTTCTAAAATTTAGATTAATGTCAGGCACAGCGTAGCTGATGAGTCCAGAAGGCATGTGGGTAGCAGACCCACCTCTGACCGGATCCTAGATGTGTGTCCCTAGGATGACAATAAGTACTTGTACTGTTCTGGCCACGTGCTCACTATCAAAAGTGAGCATTGATACCTTTTGGCATGCATGGCATGGTGGGCAGAGCCGTGTCCTGACAATTAATAGAAATCGATGTATAAGGTAGTAGAGAAATACACATATTAGATATTTTTTTATCTACTTTATTTTCTAATAGAGTAAGAATTCTCTATATTTTTTGTTGTTAAAAATAGATAATTATGTATAGATATTGATTTAGGTCTAGTATCTATAATCTTCTAATAAGAAGTTTAGATAGTAAGAATTTTATCTAACTATAAGTCTCCCTAAACCCTTGGTAATTACCTAATGAAGCCTAGCATAAACGACTTTTAACAAAGAATGCGGTAGCACGTCGGCCCGTCTGAATAACATTACGCCTTGTCTTACCGACTGGCCAGATCCTTGGAAAGCGCTGAATCTGATAGCCATGTTTGGTTGGCTGACTTTGAGATTTTGTTGGGATCGCGATGGTCATCTCTCGTTAAAGATGTTCGGTGTAACACCAAGTCCAGTCACCTGCAGCCATTCCGACTCACACGCCGCGAATGAGAGCAACGTGATTACTCGGCCTTTCCATTATGGTAGGGGCACGTAGCCAACATGGGGCACTAACACATGAGTCAACTGGTTGCGCAAAAGCACAAGATGTGTTAGATAGATTAATTGTGATTAAAATAGAAAAAGCAAGACAATTTTACAGCAGCTCGTCCTAAAACTCGACGGGTTTTGTTAAGGCGTAGAGTTATTCCTAGAGCAAAGCCCCACATGAATACTCACCCCTACCTCACTGTAATTGCTGTGCTCCTGAGTAACCACCCACAAAAATAGATAGCGAAATCCCTATCATCTCAGTTTATTTGACTTTAAACTCTTGCATGGCCCGTGGTGCGCTACTGAAACCATAAGCCCAGTCCGAACACGAGCCATCGACCATCAAGACTCCATACTAAGCGAAAAGTGCAGGTCAGGCCGTTTGCGATCTATGAAGAATTGAATTGGCCCTTGGCATAGACGTCAAAGACGTCTTGAGCGTTGCTAAGATTGGGATTCATGGTTGCAATGCCTCTATTCCCGGACTGTTTCTGGGCGATTGCATGATGACCTTGACCGGGGAGCAATGGGAAAATGTCGGCGAAGCGATATTCCCAATTCAGGTCCCAGGAGTAGAGTTTCTCGTCTATCGAGCAGATAACATTGGCGTCTACCTCCTCGTAAATGAATTTTGTGCTGTCAGGGGACCTTGAGGGCTGCGAATTGATCCAGAGACGAAGGTGGTGGTGTTACCTAAGAGGCAGCACAGTCCGCCATTCGCCGTATGCTTGAGTAAGTACACGATGGTGCCATTAGCAAGTCATTGTGGAAATATCTTCAACCCTTCGCCACGGGTTGTTCTCAACTCGATCAGCGCGTATCTCGAAATCGACAGAGATGAGTTTACTCGACACACTTGGTAGCGACTCCGGGCGATGCACACCCTACGTATATTCGGTGGTCATTTCGTAGTATAGTACCCTTTTCCCGCCAGAGAACCATTTTGGGCTGCCCAGGCAGTACTCTAAATTTGTCACGACCTGGTGAAAGTCGCTACCGTTTGTTCGAATAGCATATATGAAAATCTCTTGGGTGTGTCCCATCTGGTGCCATTGCCGTGACCAAGCCATTGTGTATTGCAACTAGAGCCGAACGCAATCCACTCCCCTTCTGGTGACCATGCAAGACGCAGATAACTTTCAGGCACGCTTTTGTTACCTGCAGCAGTATTGGTGTTGGTCAGAGATAAGTACCTTGCCATGGCGAGGGATAGTTGGCGCTTACCGAGTTGCCATCATGTCGCGCAACCGAGCGCGTGGAGTCACATACGCAGCTCGTTTTCCAACAGAGCGTGCCAATTTAGTTGAGCCGCTCTACCCCAGCAACGCTAGTTCTGAGCGGCCCTAATACTAGCCAAACGCTTGTTAAGCAAGATCACGTAACCTACACATTTCATTTATATTTAAGCAACACGTTCTATATAGAAAAATAGACACTAATTAAATTAATTAATTACTTAAGTATAGTCCTGTAAGCTCTGTTATAGTTATAAGCCTAGCTTCCTAAGCATAGTAGATCTCCCTGCGCACTCAGCAAACAAGCTTGTTAGACTTAGCTTAACTACTCTAATTACCTAATTATCTTTCTATCCCTACTAAACGCTACTATAGGCGAGCTTATTAACTATAATAAGCAAGCTCTCTTAGGTGTTCCTACAGAACCCTATTAGCTTAAAACAAGATCTAATTAGCCTAATTAGTACATCTAACTTATGTAGCACGCTAAGCTTTGTAACGTATAGGATATAGTAGATCTAGACGCTAAAGACGCCCTAGGCATGCACAAAGGAGCGCCTAAACTACCTATTATAGGCTTGCTCCCTACTTAACTACTAGCTTAATCTACCTAAAGCTAGAGCACCTAACCTAACAAGCCTCTAACAGGCTAAATAATAAGCGTTAAGAACTATAACAAGGAGCTCCTTAGATACAAGATTAGAGCAAGCAAGTAGGCTACTAAGGCAGAGCGCCTTTAGAAGATCTAGAACTAGGTTAACACAACAGTATTGCTATTAATCCTCTTACTAGTAATAGTAAAGCTTGTTACTAATAACACTATAACGCTGCAATCGCTTATGCAAGCACTAAAAGAGGAGCTTACTCTAACAGATATTAGCACCTAGAACTAGGTTAGGGCAGAGTACTAACAGCATCTTAGAGCAGCTAAATAGACAAGAGCTGCTCTACAAGACTAGTACAATAGTGTAACAACCTGCGATAGAATTGTTTAGTGTTGTAGTGTTCTAGAGCTATCCTTAGTTAGTATTAGTCTTGCTCTTAGCAAAGCTGCGCAAAACCTACGCTGCTTACTATCTTTAGGGGGACAAGTATTATTCTTGTTATTAAATATACCTATAGCTATCCCTCTACTATCTATCCCTAGTGTAAAGCAAGCACTATTGCCTATAACTAGAACCTTATATAATAATACTTTGTTAATCTAATAGTCTAGGGATAGCTCTAACTACTTAAATAAACAGTTAGGGGGCACCTACAAGAGAGATCTAACTACCCTTATCTTAAACCTAGCAGGAGGGCAACTCTAGTAGGATTTCTTTAATTAATAAAGAGATCCTAACTCCTATAATAAGTGTACCTCTAACGCTTTAAGAGCGCATTTAAGCTGCTAAACGCTAACGTAATAAGCTTTAGGCCTTACAGCACCTATGCTTACTTAAAGCTAAGATTGCACAACTAGAGGGCATAGGGAACTACACTACTCTAAGCATAGTAGAGACTGTTAAGGGGACCTTAAGGGCTAGTACGCACAAGCAGGACGCATCTATAACGCTTACACCTTAACCTATAAAGCGCGCACTTAAACCTAAAGACCTAGCTAAATATAGGGGAAAGAATCTTAAAGAATATTATAAGTTCTTCTGCTCCTGCAAGATAGCCTTCTAACTGTTACTATAAGAGTTTAGCAACCCTAAAGATAGGATACTCTAGGCAATGCAGTACCTATTAGGGGACCTAAGAGAGCTTTAGTACACGCATTTTAAGCGCACATTTAGAGTATAAGAAGAGACACCTAGCTAGGGGTACTTTAAACAGTACTTACTAGACTTACTCTCTAATCCTATAAACTACACCTTAGAATTAGCTACAGCTTACGCTTAAGCTATACAGTAGAAGAACTAAATAGTCTACGCTTTTGCAACCTACTTAGAGGTCTTAGAGGATTAACTTACCCCCTATACTAAAGAACAGAAGGTCTAACACTTATTCTCTAAGCTTTAGCTAGAATTACAAAGGGCGATTACTAATTACTATTAGGTACTAGCTACACGCAAAGACCTAGTAGCGTTAGGCTCTATACTTAAGCGCAACCTACGCTGTTTATTACTAACTTACACACCTAGCACATGCTACAAAAGTACCTAGAGGCATAAGGGGCAAAAGTAAGGAGACAACGCCTCTACTAACAAAGGCCTATATAATAAGAGTAGCGTTACCTGCTTTAAGTGCAATAAGACTAGCTACTATACTAATAAATGTTAAAGTAGTAACTCTAACTCTAATTTTAACTCTAACCCTAACTAGATCCTAGTTTAAATTAACTAGATAGGAAAAGGCTAAGCCTTACTAGCTACCTAGGGATAGTAAGGCGCACCCTAGTATATATTTTACTAGGCATAAAGCGCACGTGTAACACATCTAGAGAGGCAACGCTAGAACAACAATTATAGGTTATTCTTAATCCTTAGGCAGATGTAAGCTTAATTAGCTAAAGGATTGCTATAGAAATAGACCTACTACCTATTAAGGAGGTAGAACTCCTGCGCCTAGGATAGATTAGCACGCAGCGCTAAAGCACGTACGCTGCATATGCGCTATAGATATAATTAACTAATAATATAGGCGTTAAGCGTTATATATCTACTACTATGTATAGAGTTAATAAGGAAGGAACTCCCTTACTATTAGGGAACCCTTTCCTCTAATAAGAATATATCTATCTAGATTGTAGATTACAATCCTAGTGTTAGGGATACACTGCAGCTAGCATCTAGCTAGTTACCTCTATAGAGTTTAAAGAAGCTAACTCTAATCCTCTCCTTTTAGGAGTATTGCAAGCTACTAGCGTTGATTTAGAATGTAATACCTATATCTACAAAGCATATATAGCGCAGGAACTTTATATCCTAGACGCTTTAGCAGATTACGTTAATATATTTAGTAAGGAAGCTACTACTACTCTACCTAGCTTTAAATCTTTAGACTATGCAATCCTACTTATAGAAGGGAAAGAACCCCTATATAGACTGCTCTATAACCTCTCTTTACGCAAGCTAAAGCTGCTACAGGAATACTTAGAACAAGCGCTAAGTAATAGGTAGATTAGGCACAGCATAAGTCCTGTAGGAGTACCTATACTTTTTATTCCTAAGAAAGATAGGACACTCTACCTCTGTGTAGATTATAGAGGTCTTAATACTATTACTATAAAAGATTGTTGCCTACTCCTACTAATTAGAGAGATACTAGACTACCTGTTAGGCACACGTTATTATACAACCCTAGACCTTTGCAACGCCTATTATTAGCTAAGGATTAAAGTAGGGGATAAGTAGAAAACTGCCTTTAGGACCTAATATAGTTACTTTAAGTACCTAGTAATGCTATTTAGGCTAACTAATGCTCCTACAAGCTTCTAGGCCTATATTAATAAGGCCCTAATTAAGCACTTAGACTATATCTATGTAGTTTACCTAGATAATATCCTTATCTACATAGGGAGCAACAACATTACACTTTACTAGCGCGCTGTATACTTAGTACTTTAGTCCCTACATAAGGTAGAACTATTTATTAACTTATAGAAATATATATTTGCATTAGACATAGTATACTTCCTTAGTTTTATTATTAACACGCATAGTGTATGCGCTAATCTAGCTTAGGTAAGCACTATTACCTAATAGCTACAGCCTACTAATGTTAAAGAGTTGCAATTCTTTCTAGGGTTTACTAACTTCTATTAGCGTTTTGTTAAAGGATATACTAGAGAAACAGCTCCTCTTATAGAATTATTAAAGAAAAACTAAGACTAGTAATAGAATAAAGCTACAAACTACTTATTTAAAGGGCTAAAGACCTGCTTCTTAAGCGCGCCTATCTTGCGCTATTTTAACGCTACGCTCCCTATCTAAGTAGAGACAGATACGTCTACATTTGCTATATTAGGCATACTCTCCTAACTCTTTAAAGATAAGTAGTAGCACCTAGTTGCCTTTACCTCTTAAAAGCTATAAGCTGCTAAGCTAAATTATAAGGTCTATAACCTAGAGCTACTTGCTATAGTATATAGCTTTAAGCAGTAGAGGTATTACCTTAAAGGCACACAGCACACTATATAGGTGCTAAGTAACTATAACAACCTACGCAGTATACGCGCTGCATAAAAGCTAAACCTGTAGTAAGCTAGATAGGCTATATACCTAGGGGCTTTTAATTTTAAGGTAGAACACTATCTAGGCAAAACAAACCCTGCAGATAGCCCCTCTAGAAGGGCAGATTACAAACAGGAGAACCTATTACTAACCTAATTATTACCTACCTTATAGAACAAATTGTTAGTAATAGATATAGCTAGTAGAGTAAGCAGATCTATAAATAAGCTAAGCTTGTTAGGCACGTGTAAGACGCACGTTGCTACAGTTTATAGAACTAGGAAGGTCCCTACTACTAGCGCTATAGAATGTATGCTATATGTGCCACGCTTACTAGCTAGGGTACTAGTTAGTAGCAAACCTGTAATAGTAGAGTCTTAATTGCTTGTTAAAACCTTGCACTAACTATAATAAAGGGACGCCTTTGCTTAGGGTTAGATTGCAAGCTTAATAAGTAAAGATAGCACTTAAAGACGCAGTAGAGCGTAGGTATAGCGCTTAGACAAAAATAAAGTCCTAAGATATAATAGTAGAATATATATTCTAGAGGAACTAGCTATTAGGCAAGAGATTTTGTTCTAGAACTATAACACGCGTATAGCAGGCTATTTTAGTGCACGTAGGACGCTTAAGCTAATTAGGAGAGCCTACTACTAGCTAACTCTTAGTTAAGACGTCTAGGAATACGTAAGAACTTATGCTATCTACTAAAGGAGCAAAGCTCTAAGGCATAGCAAGTATAGGACGCTATTACTATTGCCTACACTAAAGGAAATCTTTAAAGAAGTTACACTAGACTTTATTACTAGCTTACCCCTAGCTAAGGATTCCTTAGGTTACGCCTTTAATGTAATCCTTGTAATTATATACTGCTTCTCTAAGATAGCACTCTATCTACCTGCGTTAAAGACATAGGATACAAAGCAGTTTACAGAAGCCTACTTTACACATGTTATACTTAAGTATAGGATATAAAAGGGTATTATATTAGATAGGGGAACTATCTTCACCTCTATATTTTAGATAGAAATCTACTACTAACTATAGGTAAAGCGCAGGCTTAGCACAGCCTTCTATCTACAAACTAATAGGTAAACTAAACGCTAGAATTAAACGCTTAAGTAGTATCTTTAGATGTTTATCTTAGAGTTCTAAGAGAACTAGGCAAAGCTACTGCTAACTGCATAGTTTGCTTATAACAACTTAGTGCACAAATCTACTAAAATAACTCCCTTCTATGCTGTATATAGTAAACACCTACTACTTACTAAGCCTCCTGTAGATAGTAGGCCTAAGGGGGAGGTACTAGATGCAGTTTAAAGGGTGAAGCAACTGTATAGCGCACAAGCAACGCTAGTAGAGCACTTAGAAAAAGCACAAGAGTACTAGACCTAGTACTACAACAAGAAATATAAGAACAAAGTCTTCTACCTAGGTAATTTAGTGTTACTTAGTACTAAGAACATTAACCTAGCCTACTAACTAAGCAAGAAACTCTCTAGCAAGTTTATTAGCCTATTCTAAATCTAGGAAGCAATTAGAACGCAGGTATACTGCCTATTCCTCCTACTATTATATTATATTTATAACGTCTTCTACGTATTACTACTAGAATAATAGAAACCTAGGACTAGAGGGGAAGACAATACCTACCTACTAGAGGTAACCCTAGAAGGTAAAGAAGTATAGGAGGTAGAAAAGATCCTAGGGAAACAAATAAGGAGAGGCTAACTAGAGTACCTACTCTGCTAGAAAGGCTATAATAAGACCTAGGACATATAGACTCTAGCATTAGACTTTAAAAACATAGATAATACTATCTAGGAGTATAAATTAGGTTAGAGATCCTTACGCATAAAAAGAACATTAAGATTATCTTAAGCGCGCTATTATTGCACGCAAGGAGCAATCTAATTTACTAGCCTTAGGCCTACTATTATACAAGAAGAAAAACCCTTTTTAATGCTGCGTACTACGCGCGCCTTAACCCTACACTAGCTACACCTTAACTGCTAACAACTGCCTACTTATCTCTACTATCTTTACTATCCTTACTATCTTTACTATCCTTACTATCTTTACTACTACCTTTACTACCTTTACTACCCTTACTACTATCTCTACTATCCTTACTACTACTATTACTACCAGCACTACTATTACTAGCTACAGAATTATTATTAGCATTATTATTATTATTACTACTACTACTACCCTAAGAAGAGGTTAGTATGCGCCCTAGACGCGTTAAAGGAGCAAACTTACTATGCAAGACACGTGCCCTACAAGCTGCTTAAGGGCAGAGGCAATGCAGCGCTGCTCTACTAGGATTAGACCTAGGAACTAGGGGGATGTTGTAGGCACCTAGGTAGCAACACCTATAGGTATGCTAGTATAGGCTGTAATATAATAGTAGTTAGCAAGCTCTAAGTTAAACTAGCGCTAGTAACGCGTAAGCTAGGTGCCTTAGTTAATTACAGCTATATTAGTGCAAGGGATAGTAGCAGTATTAACAGCAGCATTATAGCAGTAGCAGAGATAGATAAGGTAATTTAAGCAGCTGTTAAGCGCAGCAGGCACCTGCATAGATTAGCTAAGGCGCACCTACAGCATGCTCCTATCTACCTTACCTTAGTGCAGCTACCTTAATTTCCCTTTACATAATACTTATAGCAGTAGTGCTTAGGCTTCTTGCAGTCCTTCTTCTGCTTTGCAATGTTCTGCGCGCAGCGTAGGCAAGTCTCTACTATAGTAATATAGTCTGCACGCTTATTAGTATTAGGGAACATAAACAGCTATTAGTTTTAAAGGTAAGACTTCTTAATAAACTTAGGGTTAGGGTAGTAAACTATACTAGGAGTAAGGAGCGTGCAAGAAACACGCGTAAAAGTATTATTATTATAGTGTTAAGGAAGAGTAAAGGGAAGAGGTTTTACTACCTACTAGGCTGCTAAGCTAAAAAATCAGGCAATAGTACGTATAGCAATGCTTTTACCTTAAGATTATAACAAATATAAGGCGTATCTGTAATAATTATAATACGTAGGCACTACGCACAAAGCACACCTACAGGAAGCCCTAACTACCTACCTATAGACACTCTTTTTCCTCCCTTTAAGGCAAGGTTTTTATTAAGGCTATACAAGGTTACTGCTAGGGACAGTAGCTAGAGGGGGAGGTTCTGTAATAACCTGCAATAGAATTGTTTAGTGTTGTAGTGTTCTAGAGCTATCCTTAGTTGGTATTAGTCTTGCCCTTAGCAAAGCTGCGCAAAACCTGCACTGCTTACTATCTTTAGGGGGACAAGTATTATTCTTATTATTAAATATACCTATAGCTATCCCTCTACTATCTATCCCTAGTGTAAAGCAAGCACTATTGCCTATAACTAGAACCTTACAAATAGGTAGTTATACCTCTATAGAAGAGCTAAGTTATACAAGCTTCTAGAGGTTAATAGGGCGCTTGCTATGTAGGATTTCTTAAATGCCTTAAGTTATAGGATTGCCCTAGATTAGGCTTGTACTATAAACCAAAGGATTATCTAGGATAGTATCCTAGGGCTTAATTTACTTAATTTAGACAAAGTAAGTAGGGTCTTTAGTAGTTTAATGCATAAGCACACTATAAGAGTAGGAAAAGATAACCTAGGAGTATTTGCAACATTTAGAAGCTAAACAGATACTACTTAAGCTCCTGCTACTAACTCTAAAAGCTTAAGTAGGTACTCCTGCCCTTATAAACAAAAAGGAGAGACTTATAAGTAGAAACTAACTAACTACTAACGCCTAGAGACAGCAGTTAGAGGGAGCTCCTTACTACCTATCTATATAAGCGAAAGCTATTGCAAGGATACTCTCTAGAGGCTTAAGAGCCAAGAGTATATAGATACTAGGAAGATAATTAAGTAGCTTAATTAGACCCTAAAAGCTCTATTAGCTATAACAGCTCTACTAGCAAAAGTACCTAAAGTTAAGTTTCCTAGCAATATACAAGCTGCTCTAATTAATCTAAAAATAATGCAACTAAGCAACCTAGCTAAGAAACCTAGGGTTTACAACCTTATAGATTTTAACGCTTATCTGCTCTTAGAGAGTACAATTTTAGATAATAGAGCAGCTACACACTTAGTTAACAGCGCAGATTAGCTTGTACCTAGGTTATTTCGCCTAGCTAACTCTACTAACACTATAGAGGCAGGCACATAAGCGTTTCTAGTAGTAGGACAAGGAGCTTATTTATTTAAAAATGCGTTACATAGAAAGCGCAGCCTGTATACAGAAGATCTGCTCCTTAAGGATGTAGTAGTAGTAGAAGGTTTCTACGTTAATATTATTTCTAAGGCACGCCTCTAAGAGAAAGGAGTTTAGTACTTAGGGCTAGACAGCTTGCTCTAAGTAGGGTACATTAATAATCTAAATAGGAGCGTTGTATGTGCTACTCTTAAGCGCGCTTATAACCTTACTTTCTTTAAATATAAGCTACTATCCTACTACCCTCTAATCCTTAACGCAGTAACAAAATAATTATATAAGTCTTACCTACAAAGCTCTGCTAAACACCTCTGGCACGCTAGAGTAGGTTATCTAGGCCTAGAAGCTCTAAAAGCACTAGTACAACAAGCGCGCAGCGTACACATTAACAGCACGCTCTAAAAAGATTATAAGGTCTACTTAATAACCTACGCCAAGCAAGTTATATCTTAATAGAAATAGGAAAAACCTACTAAACCCTTTTAGAGAATTAGCTAGGATCTGTTTAATATACCTATAGGAAGGAGTAGCAAATTATAGATACTTTTAATTAAGGAGTACTATAGTAGGAAGCTCTTTACGTACTTACTACTAGGGAAGACTTAAGTAGAGATACTGTAGGTACTTACAAGTTTCTTAAGCTAGGTACGTACCTAGTACAAGCTCTGTATCTGCAAGATAAGTTAAGATAATAATACTGCTACTCTCCTATAGCAAGGGAGCTCCTAATATAAGCGCTAGGCAATTAATAAGGGAATAGATATTAAGCGTATACCTCTATATACCTACAAGCTAAACAGGGCAGCAGAAAGAGTAGGGCAGGAAATAATTACTAAATCTATTAAAATAAGGAGCAGTGCAAACCTACCTAAGAAGCTCTAGCTAGAAGTTATAGCAGCAGCAACATAGCTCTATAACATAAGTCTAACTTACTTAAATAAGCTGTAGAGCCTAAACAAAGAGCTTAATTACTAGTTTACTTACTATTTCTGCTAGTACAAACCTAAGTAGGTAAGAGCACTAACAGCTAATCTAAGACCTAATTAGAGCAGGATATATACCTATAGCTGCAGAGCGTATCCCTAAATAGGGAATAAGCAGCTAGGCGTAATTAGAGAAGCTTTAAAGTAACTCTAAGGGGTTATATTAGATACTTAGTAGGGTACTAAGCTTCTAACATATACTAGATATAGGTCCCTAAACTAAACTAGGTAATTATAACGCGCAACGTAACCTTTAATAAGGAGCTCTTTTATAACAAATTAGATAAGTTGTTAGCTCTTACAGTCTAAGAAGTAGAAGTAGTTGTAGATATTCTACATAAACCTAATAAGATAGAGGTAGAAGAAGTAATAGAGCTCCCCCTTAAACAAAGAGACCTATTACTTAGCTTGTCTACTAAGCACTAGCTTAGGGGTAACACTTAGGGAGAACCTTAATTGCTAGAAGGCTAGTCTAGTAGAGAGGGAGCCCCTAGGATAGATACTGCACGCGCGGCAAGCTTGGCCAGCAAGCTGCTAGAGATCTATGCAGAACAACGCTAAGAAACAGGTTTACTTTCCCCTAACTAAACGCCTAAACTAGAGCAGTTAAGTATAGGCAGGGAAGCTCCTAATAAGGAGGATAATTGTCACGGGTATATACTATTCAAGCCTCAGTCCATCCATCTATTGGATCACTGTACCTTTTTGGGCAGTGTGGCTCAGTGGGTTCGAGCTGAAGTCCTCACAGAGTGATCCAATAGATCTAGGAGCGTGGCAGGTTGTAGGTTCGATCCTCACCTGCTCCTACTCCTAGACAGCTAAGCTAGTCAATTTTAACTAAAGTGTGAGGCAGGCTCTTCAGTTGCCACGCTGTTGCTGCTAGGAGGTCTAGTATGTAACGTGGCGTACCCTAATTAGCTGCTGGCTTAGCTACCCCACTTAGGGCTTAAGGAGCGTGCGCGCTCTAGTGGGTACCCCCTTGAGTAGTTAGCCACCTTGTTAAGGGGAAGCGCCTAGGGGCAGAGTACACCTATTGGTGGCCTGTCAAGGGCATGACCTGGGGGCGCCTTGGCTGCGTCAAGGGCATGGCCTAGTGGCAGAGTACACCTATTGGTGGCCTGTCAAGGGCAGTACCTGGAGGCAACAGCTTGTCTGAGCAGAGTCTCAGGTCAAGCCTCAAGGGAGAGGAGTATACTGTCACAGGTATATACTATTCAAGCCTCAGTCCATCCATCTATTGGATCACTGTACCTTTTTAGGCAGTGTAGCTCAGTGGGTTCGAGCTAAAGTCCTCACAATAATCTAACTAGTAGCTTATAGGAAGTGCACTTAACTGTAGAAGAAGGGAGTAAGCTAGTAGATAGTAAGGATCTTAATAATCTACCAAGACCTACTTTGCTGCTTATTCTAATACCTTCTTAAAGATTAACGCAAGTAGATAAGGCAGGCAGGAGACGCGCGTATTAGCAGAGAATCTAGGGCCTGCCTATAAGATAGAGCTGCTAAATAGAGAACTATAAGCGCGACAAGCGTAACAAGCCTACTAACAATAATAATAGAGCAGGTTAGTGTTAGGACTAATAATTTCTAGTAGTTCCCTACGAGGCCAGCATAGCCTAATTAAGGAACAGGGGTAGCGTAACTATATAACGCAAGTAAATCGCTCTACTCCTTTAGTAGCGATTTGTCTATCCTTAACCTGCAATACTATCCTCTACCTTCTAATGCTTAATAGCGTGCTACCCCTATTAAAAGAGAACCTAACATTTAAATTGCTTACTATTACACGTTATTAAAATGCAGACTAGACAACAGAGCCAACAAGTAAGCTGGTCTAAAAGTAGTTAACCCTTAGGTACACTAGTACGCCCTAGATTTATTGTTAAGGAAGACTCTGCTACCGCTCGCATCTAAAGCCTACCTTCCTTAGTAGAAAGGGACGCTGCAGAGAACTCTAGACTAGCTAAAGGTAGAGCGAACAAGCAGAGACTAGGAGGCTAGTTAACAACTCCTCCTGGACTACAAACACCTACAATAGTCTAGAACGCTTTACTACGTTCTCTAATAGACTAGGAACTGGAAGACCTCTGCGCCTAGTTAAAAGGGCCTAGAGGCAAAGCAAGATTAATTAACTCTATTAACTAAGGGCTAAATATAAGTTAGGAGACACCTTAGTGCTCCCTCTAACTTTAACTCTACTAAGGACCCTCGCAATAACATCCTTAGGCCTATTAGCTAACCTTCTAAAGCCAGACCTACCTTAAAGGTACAACAAGAAGTTAAGAGCTAAATATAACTACTAGGAACGTAACTGCAAGTTATATTTCCTACGTTCGCCTATAAACTTTACTAAAGAATACTAAAAGGTAGATTTTAGGGCAATGTACCTCTCTAAGCTACTTAAGACTCTATAGAAATTGTATTGCATAATAGAACAGACAAGTTCTCTATCCTAGCAACTAACCTAGGAGATACTTAAAACTGTTATGTTAAACGCTCTAGGAACGCTGTTAGAACAGAAACAGCAAGCCTATAAAACTCTTAAGCAAATCTAGTAAAAGCTAAATTAGTTACCTACAGATCTGCTAGATGCCTTTTAACCCTTGTAGGAGGAAATAGGCTTAGCCTAAACTCTAGAGCTTTAAGTAATAGAGTACATTTTATCTCTACGCAAAGACATCTAGAGAGACCTATTCCTACTCCTAGTTAATAGGCGCAACACTCTGCTAATAGTAGAAGAACATGCCAACGTTATCTACCGCAGAAGGAATCTAGACAAGGAGGCGAAAGTCACTCCTGCAAAGAGGTAGCTACTAAAAGGTAGCAACAAGAGTAACAAGACAGGGGGACATAAAAAACCCCTAAAAAGACAAAAATAGCCTAAAAGGGACTATAACAGACTGTCTTTACACAAAACTGCAGGTACCTAAGGCAAAGGCAGGGGTCTAACCTGTTACAACTGCAGAAAGCCTAGTTACACTACAGCTAAGTGCTAAAGCCCTCTAAAGAATAAGGATGCTACAGCTAACTAGAAGGAAACTACTTTAGAATTAAAGGAAGGCTTAAACCTTAGTTTAGGAAAAAGGAAAGAGCAGGAGGATTAATTCTATATCTTTCTACCTATATAGCTTTAAACTAGGAAACACAGGACCTAGGGAAATTAAGGGAAGCCCTTTACCCCTATCCCTCTTAGTTATTAACTGTGCAGTGCACAGTTTAATCCTCTAAGCCTATAGAGGCTATAATTAATAGAGGTTCCTAGCTAAACTTAATGTTAGCTACGCTAGCAAAGGAACATAATCTCTAAGTAGACCCCCTACCTAAGCTGCTGGCTAAAGGCGTGGATAGGGGTAGATTAACAGTGTATAGTACCACAACAGTAGATATAACTATTACTAATTTACGTAGTTATAAAGAGACCTATTAAGTACTATTTGTAGTAACAGACCTTTAAAGATACTTAGTGTACTTAGGTCTTCCCTAGATTAATATATTTTATCTAAGGATTAGCTACGCCACCAGACGTATGCTCTTTTAGAGGAACAAGGACAATAAGGTTGTCTAGTTTATAAAGGTAGCTACAGAAGACGCTAAGCAGTTTGAGAGCAGCATAAGAGAACCTAATACAGACGTCTATGCGTGCCTTGTTAACTTTGTAGGCTATAGGGAGTTAGAAGATAACCCTATAGGTTATTTACCCCTAGAATATGCTGAGTTTGCAGATATAGGCTTGGAGGAGGACTCTAAGAGTCTTCTAGAGCATAGCTACTACAATCTGTCTATAACTCTAACACCTAAAGGTGTTCTACCTTACTAACTATTATACAACCTCTTAGTAACTAAGCTAGAGATACTTTAAAACTATCTTTAGGAGTATATAGCAAGAGGATAGATACGTTAGTTAAAGTCTCTAGTAGGGGCACCTATACTCTTTGTTAAGAAGAAAGATAGCAGCCTAAGACTTTATATTAACTATTAGGGCCTTAATAAGGTTACAGTTAAGAACTAACACCTACTACCCCTAATTATAGAGTTACTAGAGAGGCTCTCTTAGGCGAAGTATTTTACTAAGCTTAATGTAAGAGAGGCCTACTATAGGATTTGTATTGTAGAGGGAGATAAGTAGAAGACTACTTTCTATACTAGATACAGACACTATAAGTATACTGTTATGCCTTTTAGCCTAACTAACGCCCCTACCCAGTTTTAAGCATACGTTAACTATGCTCTTACAGGATTAGTTAACATATGTTGCATTGTCTATTTAGACAATATCCTAATCTACTTAAACACAAAAGAAGATTACATACAGCATGTAAAGGATATACTATAAAGACTACGCAAGTCTAAGCTATATATTAAACTTAGCAAGTGTAAGTAGTACACTTAACGTATAGAGTACCTTAGATACGTAATTAGCCCTAAAGGGGTTAGTATTAACCTAGAACAGGTAAAAACAATCTAGGAATAGCTACAACTATAAACAGTCTGCGATATTTAAGTGTTTATTAGTTTTATAAATTACTATTAACAATTTATCCACAGTTTCTCTAAATTAGCCTTACTATTAACTGAAATAACCTATAAGACCCTAGGATCTGCGAGGGGGTCTAGCAATAAGAAGAGAGGAAAGCCAGAAAATAGACATTAGCAAAAAGGCAGATCTGCCTTCTAGAAGCTTAAAGACGCTTTTACCTAGGTTCCTATACTCTCCTACTTTAATCCTTGTTAGAAAACAAGAGTAGAGGTAGACGCGTTAGGAGGCGCGATCTTAGGCATATTAAGTTAAAATGTGCTAGAAGAAGACAGAACAGGTTAATAAAGGCTAATTAGTTTCTTTTCTTGTAAATTAATCTAAGCAGAATACAATTACAATACCTATAACAAGGAACTACTAGCTATTGTTAAGAGTCTAGAACACTAGCGCTACTACCTTAAAGGTATACACTTTAAGATCCTTACAGACTACAAGAACCTAAAATAGTTTATAGAAAATAAGACCCTTAACTATCGCTAGGTTTAGTCCTATCTAGCCTTAACTTAGTTTAACTTCATCCTTACCTACTAACTAGGGACTACTAATCCTGCAGATAGACCCTTAAGGCGACTAGACTATAAGGCAGAAATAGAGAAACCTTTACTAAAGTACAACAAAGCTTTTATACAACCCCTTTAAGATTTGTTCTCCTCTAAAGGAAAGAACAACTTCCTAGTGTTAGCTGTTACAACACAGGCATCTCTAAGGTCTAAAAAACAATTAGAAATTATTAAAGCCCTCTAAAAATTCTAAGTAAAGGAAAGTACTACAACTAGGGATCTACTTAACTATAAGGAAGAGTCTATAGTAGAACTAGCCTTAGATGCAACCTCTAATAGATACAATACTAAAACAGACTATAATAACCTAAAACAATTAGTTACAGTCTACAAGGTGTTAAGGCACTTAACTACTCTAGAAGAGAAGTCTAAGGCTCTCTAAGAATGCTATAACGACCTACTTAGAGGACATCTTAGGGGTAAGAAGATAATAGAAAAGCTTTAACAACACTACAAGTAGAAGAGAATAAGGAAGGATGCAAGAGACTATTGTAAAAGCTGCCTAGTATACAAGAAGGCAACTCTAGCGCGTTACAAGCTATATAGTCTCCTAGCACCCTTATCTCTACTAAACGCAGCCTAAGAGGAAGTTACTATAGATTTTATTACAGAATTACCTCTAAGCTGCCTAAGCAACTAGGTATACAACGCTATCTTGGTTGTAGTGTGTAGACTTACTAAAATAGCTTACTACATCCTAGCTAGAGCTAATTAGGACAGTACAGACCTAGCCTAATCCTAGATAAGAGAAGTTATACGCCTACACAGTGTCCTAAAGAAGATAATCTCTAATAGAGGCCTACTTATAGCAGCTAAACACTAGGATACTTTCTAACACTACCTAAACTTAAGAAGGGTATTAACTTCTGCTTATTATCTACAGACAGATAGGCAGACTAAAAGATAGAACTAGACACTTAAATAGTACCTACAGTGCTACTATTGCCTAGAACAAGACAATTAGAGTTTATAGATATTAGTTGCAGAATTTGCGTACAACAATAGCATACATGCAACTACAGGCACTACTCTGTTTAGAGCATACTACAGCATAGATCCTATTAGTCCTAACTAGCCTAGTATAGCTTATAGAGACAGAGAATCGCCTCTAGGGGAACAAGTAGCCAGCAAAGTCATTACTCTGTAACAAGAGTGTAAGAGGAAAATTATTACTGTAAACAAATACTAGAAATTGTACGCAGACAAGAAACGCTTAGCACATACGTTTAAAGTAGGTAATTAAGTAATAGTATTAAATTAGCACATTAGGTTAACAAGACCTAAGAAGAAGCTTAACTAGAAATACCTAGGTCTAGGTTGCATAGTAGACTAGTATAGTCTAACAGCATTTAAAGTTAACCTTCTAGGGTTATAGAGCGTACATCTAGTCTTCTATACGTTGCTACTAGAGCTGTATAATCTAAAAGGTCTTATTCTACACCTAGAGGTCCTAATTATAGACACACTGCGTGAGCATAGTAATAATGTCTATAAAGTAGACACTATACTAGATAGACGCAAGGGAGAACATAACTAGTAGGAATATCTAGTTAAATAGACCAGCTATAGAGACAAAGAGAACTCCTAGGAGCCTAGTTAAAATATCTCTAGTAACGTCCTTTAACAATTTTAGAAATCTAAAGGCATATAGCCTAAGAGAAATGCGAAGGAAAAGCCTTATAGGAGTTAAGGGCAACCCTAAAAAAGAAGAGAGATAAGCAAAGGTAATAAGAGGATCCTAAGGAGACAATGTACCTTTACTAGTTTTCCTACAGGGTTTTTAGGGTGTTTAACAGCGTTATACTCTAGGATTACCTTAGCCTAACTTACAAGCATCTCTTAGGATCTATAATTATCTATTATAGACTACAAGAACCTAGTCTAAATTATAATAGTTTAATCTATAAGGGCACAAAGCTTCTAATATTACAAGAAGAAAACACAGGATATTAAAGCAAGTACTCTATTAAATTTAAGCCAAAGGCTTAGGTATATCTAAGATTTCTAGAGAAATCTAACTATAGAAATTGTTTATAGTTATGTTATTATACTAGCTATAATAGTCTATTAAGACCTATTATAACGCGCTCTTACTACTCTTAAACCTTATTATGCTTATCTAGCCTCTTCTATAGAGTCCTAATCTTCTTAGATAAAGAGCCCTTCTTAGCGCTAGTAGCGAAGCTCTTCTCCCTTATAAGCGCAGCTATCTCCGCAACTAAAGCATCACCTAGTTTTCTGCGCTTAGAACTAGGGTTTAGAGCATAATTGCGAACCTTAGCCTATAATAAGTTAGAATAGTCTATCTAGAGACAAGATAAGTATATATACCTGCTTGCGTAGTAAATTAGTCTCCTTAGCAACTCTATTAGTAACAGCAGCCTTAAGGGTGCGCTTGCTAGCTTTAGCACGTACTAACACAGCCTTCTTACTGCGCTAACGCTAGTCTAGGCAGAACTTAGAGCGAGGGTCCTTATTATTAGCTATAGCACTAGTGTGCAGGTAGAGGTAAGTAGCGTAAGGGATGTAAGTGCTACTAGAGGTGTAAGAATAACCTATAATAGACTAAAACTACTTAAAAAGGACAACTTACTAACTATAGGCCTAGGAGATAGGCTAATAGAGGGACATAAGCTTAAACTTAGACGCTTTCTTTTCTATCTTAGTTAATAGGCGCTACAGGAGCTTATTATTAACTATGCCCTAGTCTAGGTCCTAGACGCTAAACTCTAAGGCCTAGAGAATGTTGCAAATCTTAGCTAAGTCGCTGTTGTGCTTTAAATAGAGCTGCTAGAGTTAGTTATAACCTATAAGGGGTTACAATTAGGCTAAAGGAGGGGAATACACACAGCAATACACTCCTAGTTAGAAGAGAAGCATTAGAAGCAGCGCATAACCTGCTCTAACTTACCTAAGTCTGTCTATAACAGCCATGCCTTGTATAAGTTAATATTAGCAGGGGTGATTTAGACATAGACATAACTAGTCCTTCTACAATGCTTATGCTAGCCTACAGCAAAGCTACAGACGCATTAAACACAGACCTAGTATAACTGCACGCTATTGTGCGCTATATTGTTGCCTACAGCGTTTAGATCTATAATCTTAAGTAGTCTAGACGTGTAGGGGGCAGTAGGGTACAGTGCAGCAGGCTGGTAGGCTAGGGGATGTACTGTTAAAATTGTTAGAGCCTAGAGAATCTAGTTAGCTGCCTGTAGAGTTATAACAACCTATAATAACCTATTAAGAGTTATCCTAGACTAGCAAAGGGGAACCTATCCTAGCTAGAGAAAAGCACTAACTTACTAAAAATTAGAGTAGAGTGTAGGAGTAATAGACTAAAATAGGGGATAACGTAGGGTATATCTAGGCACTATACTAGCAACGCGTTACCCTACTTATTTTCTAGGCAGCAGCGCAACTCCTAGGTAAAGGTGAAGGTAAAAGGGAAGGTAAAGGTAGAGCTGCCTAAACCTACGCATGAGCTTAAAGGAATACCTCTAAATACTAAAGTACTACTCTCCTGTAACTTTGTTACTGTCTAGTCTATAACAGACTATAGTTACCTACTCTACCTAAAAAGCCTGTAATATCTATAGCTTAGAGCGAGCCACCTTAGAAGGGGGATATTGTTAGGACTAATAATTTCTAGTAGTTCCCTACAAGGCCAGCATGGCCTAATTAAGGAATAGGGGTAGCGTAACTATATAACGCAAGTGAATCGCTCTACTCCTTTAGTAGCGATTCGTCTATCCTTAACCTGCAATACTATCCTCTACCTTCTAATGCTTAATAGCGTGCCACCCCTATTAAAAAGAGAACCTAACAGTTAGTACTCTATAATAAGCTCTATAAATAATTATAGATATGCCTAGCTTATCTACCTACTATTTAAACATGCAAACAAATATAGCATAGATAGAAGAGAGCTGCTTACTGCCTACGCAGTGATTGTTACCTTAACCCTAAAGAAGGAAAGACTAGTTGCTTAAAACAAGCGCTAGTTACATAGGGATAAGCTCCCTCTACTACTAAGCAAATAGAAAGATCTACTCTATTACCTACTAGGAGCTCTTTTTCGCTAGGCCTGCTAAAAAGAGATAGACACGCTTATTAAGAAGGAAACGTAGAGAGAAATTAACTAATTAAGCACCTTATTAAGGCCCCTACTGCTTAAATAGGTCTTTACCTACAAATTTAACTAGGATAGCTACTTCCTTAAATGTAAGGCAAGGATCTGTGTACGTAGAGATCTATAGGTAAAGGATTTAATTGTCTTAACCTACGCTACAACACTTACTACTTGCTTGTTTTGCACTATAGTAGCAATTACAGCCTAGTTTAACCTAGAGCTCTATTAGTATAATGTAACTAGCGCGTTTCTAAACGCAAGCTGCTAGGACAAACCTTAGGTGCTCTGTAAATTACTAGATAGATTTAAGAAACCTAAGTAAGTTATTCTACTACTACAAGCTCTATATAGGTTACGCAATTTGCTAGTCCTATAGTATAGAGAGCTCTCTAGTACGCTCTAGAAGCTTAGTCTCTTAGCATTAAAAGAAGAGCTATGCCTGTTCTATAATCCTAAATAGAAAATAGTGCTACTCTTCTATGTTAACAATATTCTCCTAGCCTATTACAGCAATAATTAAGCTGCTGCTAAACAGCTAATAAGCTTATTAATAGAAAAGTATTAAATTAAAGACTATAGAGCTGCTAAATAGTTTCTAGGCGTTTAAATAATTAGAAACTAAGAGGCTTATACTATAACTCTTGCGTATAACTCCTATATTAACAAGCTTGCTACTAAATTTAAGATAGTAGAGAAGAGGTCCTTCCCTATAGTCCTATTTGTAAAGCACTAGTCTCTAAAAAGTGTCACACCCTAATTCACCTCTAACTTAGCTCCTTTACGTTTCTGTTCCTGCCTGTAACTTAGTTATAGCATTCTAAACTTCCCTGTATTCTAGCAGTATAAAGGCACAAGGAGAATTATCTATAGATAGATAGTTTTTAAGTATTCTTTGTACAAGACCTATAGGAATAGAATTGTCTCTGTGTTACCTATCCTAGTGCTCCTAGACACCTTATAGCAGATACACACGCATTCTAGAGCTTTCTATTATCCTATGTTGTTACATTATACTTAAAAACTTATCCTAGCTAGTAACAGCCTCTAAATAATATTGCAAGTTTGTTTAGTTATTGTATACTAAGCAGATTTAGACCCCTTTTAGTTACAAACTATATAGGTCCTAATTATTATCTATCTAATAGTTAGGATTCTAGAGACCTCCTAACAACTAAAGCCTTTAGGTTTAGAACTTCCTGCAACTTACTACTCTAGGATTACTTTAGAAAAGTTGCGTTAGATTACGCTAAGATAAAGACTTAGAGATTATTAATAACCTACCTAAATTAGATTACTACTAATGTTAGGTACTACTAACCCTAGTTTAAAGGAACCTATTAGATAATCTACTTAAGGACAGGCAACAGCGCCTGCTAAGGGATTAACTAACACCTAGACGCTTAGCAAGAGCAATACTAAATTAGACTTAGAACAGGTAAATCTTTATAAGTTAGTTAACTAACTAAGGGCTGAAGTAGCCTAGCTTTAGGCCTAATCCCTTCCCTACAAAGATGTACCTGTGCCTACTACAGAGTCTCCCCTTATTTAATCTTAGCAACCTCCTAAAAGGTTCTAGTCTAAGACTCTAGTCTACTACCCTAGGCTTAGTGAACGTATACTAGCTATTAACAAATTAAGTAATAGAAAAGACCCTACTTTTAGACAGTAGCAAGCCTTGATTTAGGACTAACTTAACATTAATTTAGATTACTATCCTATAGAACAAGCTTGTATAGCTCTAGTATAGGGATATACTTCTAGGCTTGCTAAGGAATACCTTAAGCCCTAATACTTGTCTTGCGAAATAGACTAGTTCTAGAGCGCAGAGGAAATAATAACACTTCTCTGCTCCTACTTTATTACAGGGAATAAGAGAGCTAAAAGTTAAGCTGTTTTTAATTAACTCTAAATAGGAAAAGATAACACGTTTCTACTTTTTAAAGCGCGCTTCCTAAGTGCTGCTATCTAGAGACAAGTACCTAAGTTAGAATAGTTTTACTACATGTAGATAAAGGTTACCCCTACCCTCTAAAGTCCTAACCTAGGATTTAAGAGGCAGTAGGATAACTTGTTTAAACTTATAGTAGAGCATCTTACAGCGTATAACATAGAAAGAAAACAACATCCTGTTTATGCCCTACCTAATACCTTACTAACTTAGACCTAACCCTAAACTATTAATAATTAGCATTAGACTAACAACCTACCTCTAAATTAGCCTACACCTGGCATTTAGAAACCTCCTATATCTACTCCTACTCTAGCACCTAGGACTACACTGTCCCAAGCCACACCTATAAGAGAGCTAACCCTAGGCAACTGCTATAACTGTAGCAAGACAGGTTACTTTGCAAAAGATTGCCCTAGTCCCTAGGTACAAGAAATCTAAGTAGATATAGAGGAATATGTTAACGCTAAAGAAGATTTTAAAGAGGAACTAATACCTAAGGGAAATAGCCCTGCCTAGGAGGACAACTTTACCTAGGCCTAAACTAATATAACCTATCTAACCTCTCTTTATCTTATTTGTTTAGTAGCCCCTATTTCCTTGCTTCTTCTATTCTATTAAACTAAGGGCTAGGCGTACAACTTAACTCCTTAGTTAACACTAGTGCCTAAGGATTTTTATTTTTAAATTCTAATATTACTACTTTAGTGTCTGCTACACTTAGGACTCCTATCTAAAAGTTGCCCTTTAAGATCTAAGTTAAAGGATTCTAGGATTAGATTATAACTCTAGTAAACTAGTATATTTAGTTGTACTTAACTATTAATAGGCGTAAGATACGCAACTGCCTCTTTGTTATTATTAATCTAGGATCCTAGGAATACATTATTAGAATTAAATAGTTAAAACGTTTTAAACTCTAACTTAATATAGAGCAATCTTAGCTTATATAGCTAGTAAGGTACCCTAGGTTGTACGACCCCGCCCCTCTATTAATAATAACCCTACATTAACCTTTGCTATAAGCCTACGTCCTACAAGACGTACAACAAAGGGACAACCTATAGGAAGCTGCAGAGTACTAACGTTGCTAAAGTCTAAATTACTTAATATATTATATAAGAGGTGTTATTTAATTACTAAAATGCTGTTCCTTACTAACAATCCTAACCTAAAAAGCCTCTAACTTACTACCTCCTAGGGAGGCGCGCATTTCCTTACTTTTATTAAATACTTTTTACTTTTCTATAAAAAAACTATAGAACAAATTTTTACTACTAGTCTATACAAGATTAATTGCGTTATTAACTACTGTTGTACCTAAGATAACCCTAAGAACGCTTAGCTACTTAACAAATAATTGCTAGACAAATATATTTAATATGCTAATGTATTTAGCAAAACAGAAGCTAAAACCCTTCTAGAACACTGCCCCTATAACCACAAAATTATATTAGAGGGCTAATTGCTAAATTCCTACTTGCCCTTATATAAACAAAATCTTAAGGAACTTAAAGCTACTAAGAAGTTTGTGCAAGACTAACTACAGTATAGCTAGATTAAACATAGTTAGAGCCCCTTTGCGTTGCCTATACTCTATATTTAAAAACTAAACAGGAATTTGTGCATTTGTGTTAACTATTATAAACTTAACACCCTTACAAGAAAGGACTCCTATCTAATACTGCGTATAGACAAATTGTTAGCATAACTGTCTAAGGCTAAGGTATTTACTAAATTTAACATCTAGAATGCCTTTAATTAAATTTGTATAGATCCTGCCTCTAAGGAGTACACTACGTTCTGTACACGTTATAGTAGTTACAAGTGCAAGGTTCTACCCTTTAGGCTATGTAATAGACCAGCTACTTATTAACAATATATAAATAATGTTCTTATTAAATATCTAGACAACTTCTGTATTACATATCTAGATAACATCCTTATCTACTCTAAAGACCTTGTAACCTACAAACAACATGTTAAGCTAGTACTTAATTAACTCTATATTGCTAGATTACAAGTAGATATTAAGAAGAGCAAGTTCTACATTACCTGTACTAAGTACTTAGGTTACATCCTAACTAATAAAGGAATTAAAGTAGACTCTAAGAAGGTACAAGCCCTTAGGAACTAGATCCCTCCTACTACTATTACTAGTGTAAAATTGTTCCTAGGCTTTACTAGGTTTTACTAACAATTTATACCTAAATTCTCTTGCGTAGCTAAGCCCCTTATTACCTTACAAAGCCTAGCAAATCTATTTAAATAGACTGCTTAATACTAATCTAGTTTTAAAAACCTAAAGGAAGCCTTGTTGTCTATCCTAACTCTATGCTATTTTAATCCTAACTACAATACAAAGATTAAAACTAACGCCTCTAATAGAGTTATCGCTAGGGTTTTGTTACAGCAGCACCCTAACAATAAGTAGTACCCTATAGCATTCTACAGCTAAGTACTCTCTAGAGCTAAACTTAATTAGGAAATATATAATAAGGAGTTGTTTGCAATTTTACAAGCCTTTAATAAGTAGAGAGCTAAACTTACCTTAGTTACAAAACAGATCTAAGTCTACTCTAATTATTAATCCCTAGAGTACTTTATAACAACTAAAATCTTAAATGCTTAACAAGCATAATAGGTAGAAGCTCTAGCTCTATTTAACTTTAAGATTAAATACACGCTAGGCAAGAATAATAAGCGTGCTAATATCCTAAGTTACTAAGAACAGGATCTTGTAAATCTAAAGTCTGCCTAAGAAGACAATTAGTCCTAAGTCCTACTAGGTCCACAGCAGTTACACAACTAGATTAATTCCAATTTAGCTTAGACATATCTAGCTAAGACTAACCTAGTTGTAGCTACTATCTGCTTAGTACAGCCTATTATAAAACTAGATTCCTTAGAACTAATTAAGGCGTTAATACAAGAAAACTAGAAATCTTTTAGACAAGAACAACTGTTGTTGCTATCTCTGTATTAGATCTAAAATAGACTCCTTCTCTACTATAATTAACTCTGTGTCCCTGCTAACTTAACCCTATACACACGCCTAATTAAGGAAGCCTATAACTAACTATTAACTGCTTACCCTAGTGCTAAGAAGACCTACTAACTGTTATTATAACAGTATTACTAGAAAGGTATAAGTGCTACATGTAAAAGATATGTCTAAAACTACATCCTATGTTGCTGAGGCTATCTAAGACAGACCTAACTCTGTAGGTACTTACATCCCTTGCTAATACCTAACAAACTAATGCAATATTTGTGTATTAATTTTAAGGATTTTCCTAAGGACAAAGCTAGGTATAACTAGATTATAGTTATTATTAATCGCCTAACTAAACAAGCTATTATAATCCTATGCTATAAAACAATTACAGCACATAGGATAGCAAACTTGTTTATACAATAGGTGTATTAGTTTAGACACACCCCTAAGTTAATAGTAAGTAACAGGGGCCCCTAGTTTATCTTAACTTTCTAGACAGAATTCTGTTAAATTATAGGTGTAAAAGTTAAGCTATCTACTGCCTATTACAAGGAAACTAACAGTTAAATAGAGATTATAAACAAGTATATAGACTAACAGCTCTGTCCCTTTGTCTTGTACTATTAGGATAACTAGTCTAAACTCCTACTAATTATAGATTGTGCCTAACTTACTCTACTACATTCCTTAATTAGAATATTACCTTACTAAGTAATTTATAGTAGCTAACCTAAATAGAGCTAGAGTTAGAAAGGAGCTAATACAGCAGTAACCTCTGTGGAACAACTTAACTACAAGGAGGCCTTAGTATTAGCAACCTGTATGCACAACGCCTAGAAGGTAGCTAAGGAGAATATAGAGAAAGCCTAAGACTGCATACGCTCTGCAGTTAACGCTTATTGTAACCTAGTTAACTAGACTATAGGTAACAAAGTGTACCTTTCTACTAAAAACTTAACAAGTAAGCAACTAAGCTAAAAGCTATCTAATAAGTAGGAAGGTCCCTTTAAGGTCCTAGAATAGGTTAGTTACTTATATTACTTAAAACTTCCCCTAGTTTAAAAATACATAATGTATTTGTACCTAACGTTCTGTGTAAGGATCTAGATAACCTATTACCTAGTTAGGAAGCTCTAAAACCCGCAGGTATTCCTATTTAAGAAGTAGAGGAATAGGAGGTCTAAGAAATCCTAGCTAGTAGGTTAGTCTGCTGTAGTCTTAAGTACTGTGTAAGCTAGGTTAGCTATAACCTAGACCTAACTTAGTATCCTGTAAAAAACTTTATAGGAGCACCCTATAAGCTAAAGGCGTATTACAACAAGTACCTAGAGCAGCCTAGTCTACTAAAGGCATTAAACAAATAGATTACAGTATAGGAAGAAGGTTAAGAATTGTAGGGCAAATAAAGATATTATAATTTAGAAAAGGATAAAGGAAATCTATTAACTCTAAAACGCCTCTAACTGCGTTTATACAATAGATAATAAGAAAAGAAAAATAAAAGAAATCCTCCTTACTATACAGCTTAAGAAACCCTTTCTTTTTAAGGGTTCTTAATGTTACTTATCTCCTTAGAGCTACTAGCGTTGGTTTTATCTAACAACCTAGGAGTACTCTTTTTTAGGTGCTGGAAGCAGAGCTAGCTTTACTAACTTACCTCTAACTCTAGAGCTATAAGGGGCTATTTCCTGTTACAGCTTAATAACCTCCCTAGTTAACACTAATAAACTCTCTACTATCTCCTCTATTACCTGGCCCTGCGCTATACTAGCGTGGTACTAGTGCAGCAACACGTTATTAGCAGTAACTCCCTTAAGCTGCGCAGTTGCTACCTGCACTACACTTGCTAGAGCCATTGCTAATGCTATAAGGCTACGCTATGCCTCTAGTGCTGCCTCTATTACCTCCTCCTCTGCTGCCTCTCCTGCTGCCTTACCCCTAGATTCCTCCTCCTACATAACAAGGTTGTTATAAAAAGTAGTATACTTAGGACTAACGTAAATTAGAACCTATAACTATTAGTATTAGTTAGAGAGTAGGAGTAAAGAAAAGTCTAGTTACTAGATAACACTTCTTATTTTAAAGTGTGTAATAAGTATACTTTAACAACAACGCCTTGTTAAAGGTGTAGTCTACCTTCCTCCCCTTGCAAAGGCCTAAATTAAATAAAGGTAGATAACCTAATAGGCTACTGCAAGAGCTCTAGGCAGGACTAGTATTAGCATAGTAACTAATTAACAAACCTAGGAGCATTAGTATAGAAATAATTAAAAGAGTGTAGGGATACTTATAGTAAGAAATAGTGTCTATTAGAGTTAGGAAAGGTGTAGGGATTAATTGTTTATATACCTACGCAACGTGTCCTAGAAATTAGATATAATAATAATAGCAAACCTGTTTCCCTCTAATTAAGTTACAATACAGCTTGTTGTCACGTTAGATTTAGGCAGCAGAGTTAACAAAAAAAAAAAAAAAAAAAAAAAAAAAAAAGTTGTCTTTACTTTAGATGAAAACAACAACAAAATACTAAAATAACAACCTAAGTTAACTAAAAACCTAGAACAGATGCTAAATTAACGCACTAACGCTATAGAATAATAACTGTTATTACTTACGCGTATCTAGGATAATCTGCCTACACAGGAGGGGGTAGTGTAAAGCACTAGTCTCTAAAAAGTGTTACACCCTAATTTACCTCTAACTTAGCTCCTTTACATTTCTGTTCCTGCCTGTAACTTAGTTATAGCATTCTAAACTTCCCTATATTCTAGCAGTATAAAGGCACAAGGAGAATTATCTGTAGATAGATAGTTTTTAAGTATTCTTTGTACAAGACCTATAGGAATAGAATTGTCTCTGTGTTACCTATCCTAGTGCTCCTAGACACCTCGTAGCAGATACACACGCATTCTAGAGCTTTCTATTATCCTGTGTCGTTACACTATTTCCTACAGAGGAGCTACTTAAATATAGTAGAGAAGCTTTAAAACAAGAGGTTAAAGTGTTTTAAGAATAAGTTAGGTCTATACTCTATACAGTAATTATAATTTAACTAGATATAGCATATGCTGCCTCTTAGCTATCTTATTATTTAATAAATCTAGGAGCAGCTTACTTTAAAGTAGCTACTTAGGTTTTAGCTTATTTATATAGAACAAAGCATCTAGGTATAAGGTACAGCGCTTATAAAGGCAGTTATCTGCTTATATATAGAGACGCCTTATTTGCTAATAATAAAGAGTCCTGTTAATCTTCCTAGGGGTATATTATGTAGCTCTTTAGCAGTCTAATTATCTAGAAAGCTGCACAGCAGTTAACAGTAACTACTTCTACTACTAAGGCTAAATTACTTGCTTTAGAGCATATAGCTAAAGAGTTAGTAGCTCTAAAATAATTCCTAGGAGAACTTTAGCTAGACTTAGGGGTGCTGTAGGAGATTTTCTATAATAACTAATAAACTATCTAACTAGTAGTTAAAGAGAGTAAGTAGCTTACTACCTAGCTGCGCTATATAGATATCTAAAATATATAGTTAAAACAAGAGTACGCTAAGGAAACCTCTAAGTAACCTACCTTAAAATAAGTAAGATACTAGCTAATAGCCTTATAAAAGCACTTCCTAGACAAGCTTATAAGCGCTTTTTGTTACATTTAAACTTATAGAGCATTAGTTAAGAGGGAAAAGACTTAGTTAAAGAAAAAGAGCAGGTTAATAGAGAAAGAGAAGATCTTTAAATTACTAGGGAGGATAACCCCCTCTCTAAATAGGTATAAGTCTCCCTAGACTGCTAGTAGCAGCTCTTTTAAGCGCACGCCTAACAGCTAAGGAGCTTATAAAAATAAATTAACTATAGGTAGGGAGGACAACCCCCTCCCTATAGGCCTTAAAGAACCTACTTATAAATAGGTACTTAAAATTTATACCTATCTGCAAGTAGGCTCTTTACTACCTAGATAGTAGTGCGTAGGTTAGTAGCCTGCTAAACACTTATTAGCTACTATTATTAACTAAAAACTAAGTTACTTACTAAAGTTATTACTCTACTAGAGGAAGTAAGCTTCTCTACTAGTTTAAGCCTAAGCAGCTTAAGGGTAGAGGGGCTATAAGCTGTTAGTCTACTACTTAACTACTCTTTTTTAAAGAAAATATATATAGCAGGCAGCAGGAGTGCCTAAAGGCATAACGCTAGTAGCGCTTGCTGCAGCAGCTAGTAGCAGCGTTGTTAACGCACAGCGCAACTAAGCTACTTGCTAGCAGCGCGTCTACGCAGTACGCGCAGGGTATTAACCTACGCGCACTAGGCACTGGAGCGCCTAAGGTAAGGGCAGGCAGCGTGGGGGCAGGCAGTAGCAGCGCAGCAGCATAGGCAGCAGCAGTAGCAGCAGCTATAGCAGCAGTAGCAGCAGCAACTACTAAAGGAGCAGGCAAAGCTGCAGCTATAGGCTTAGGCGCAGGCATAGGGGCGGGTGCAGGCATAGGGGTAGGCGCAGGCGAAGGCGAGCAGGCAGCTAGCAGCCTACTAGCTTAGGCAGCAGCTTAGGCAGTAGAGGTAGCAGCAGTATGCGCGCAGCGCTAGGTTTTAGTTTATTTCTATACCTAAGTTAGCAAACCTCTAAAAAGAGCTAGGAAAACGTTAATAGTAAGATTAGTTAGACAACGTCTAACAATAAAGCTATTAACAAATTAAGAAGCTAGAAATAATTAGCTAGAGAGTACTTAGGCGTGTAGAAAACAATTTAGTATACTTATAGGTATATTAATAGATATAACTAGAGAAATAGAGAAATTAAGTAGGTAGGACACTTATATAGGGAAGTAACTAGGTTAGTAAAGGTAAAGCTGCTAGACTATAGTCCTTACGCTTACTCTTACTACCTAGAAGTGCTTAACCTAAGAAGTGCTTACCTTAACTATAACTAAGTAGCTTAATAGCTAGCTATAGGCTTAGAAATTTAGCTAATAAAAATAAGCGCCTAAACTAGTAACAAACTGCTTACAAAAGTAGCCTAAAAATTAGAGAGGTCTCTTAAAAGGAAGAGTACCTAGAGTACGCTGCAGGTGCGTGGTGATCTTAGATATCTAGGGAAATATAAAAATCTAAGATTAGAGCCCTACAATTACTAAGGGTATACTCCTAGTTTAGTTATTCCTAATATAGGATTAACTAGGGGGTGTGTTGCGCAACTAAGCGCGTAGAGTTACATATGCAGCTTATTTTCTAACAGAGCGTGCTAATTTAGTTAAGCTGCTCTACCCTAGCAACACTAGTTCTAAGCAGCCCTAATACTAGCCAAACGCTTATTAAGCGAGATCACATAACCTACACATTTCATTTGTATTTAAGCAACACGTTCTACATAGAAAAATAGACACTGATTAAATTAATTAATTACTTGAGTATAGTCCTGCAAGCTCTGTCACATATCACCACTACGTTCTGTAATGAAAACGTTCCTTTCCCACCTAACGATAAGGACGCGTTATAATAGAAAGCCAACTCGCTACCCAACAGCTTGCGTTCATCACTTCCATTTGCATTGACGATGTACAGCTCTGAGGCACTGGGCGCGATACGGTTCATAAAGAAGACGCCATCCTTGCCGTCAGCTCGTCGAGACCCTGTATCTAGCTTTAATGCTCCATCTTCCGACTTGAGATAGGGGCATTTCGACGTCTCTGTGTTGTAGTGGGAGTATACGGATATCCTTTTCTTCCAGGAGACTGCGAATTGGGAAAAACAAGCGCATACTGACAAGCACAGCAAACAATATAAGATGCATGACAAATGCCAACGGGGTAAATATGAATCTAACTTATTAAGAAACTCTGCAGCAATATATATTCCAATTCTCTTGCGGTCAGTCGTGCGCCTGCAGAAGTAGCCAGATTGATTGACATCGGCCTTCCACCTCTGTCCTAATAGTTCCATCCGAAATGAAATATCTCTGGGTTAAGGTAAACTAATTGGTTGTCGAGCTGCGTCATTGTCACCAGGCAGGATGTGCGCAGGTAGGATATTACCCAGTCATACATATCGTTACCAAGCCGACGTGAGGTCCACATAACCCCATTTCGTCTACATGACGGAGACGAAAACTGTCTTCTGAGACACTTTGCGCATTCTGGGCCTTGCTATATGATGTCGGTTGGTAGCTTCGAAGCCTGCGTTCTAAGGTGTTTCATGGGCGAATTGTCCTAAGAGGTAAGAATCGAATTGAGATAGTAAGTTGAAAGGCTTGGTGATCGGGCCATTGTTGTTTGCATGGTCTTCTCTTTTAGACATGCTTATGCTTCGTTCCATCGTTGGGTCTCTCCTCGAGCTCTGCACCGCCTGCACGTTCATCGTCCTCGACCTTCCCAGCTTTCGAGAACATCGCACCGAACAGGTGCAGCGGGTTGTTCATCCTCGTCCCCATAACATAGAAGATTGTCAGACCAATCACCACAATCTCGTCGCGGGCTTCTTTCGACACCTCGGCTGCGCTCTTCTCGAAGTGAAAGTTGCCAACCTCTTTCAGCGCCCACAAGTTGGCTGAGAACTTTGCGATGGGGGTCTGAGTGGCAGAGTCCAAACACACAAAATTCCAGACTTTCAAGCTGCTATTGGCAATCCATGATATGGGTACAGGAGTTGACGTAGACGAAAGAGTGGTAGAGAGGTAGTTGTAAGCTGTCTTCCACTTCTTCAGAGGCTTGATGGCAATAGTCTGACCATGAAGTGTGCATTCTGCAGCGATCGAGACGCTTTTGATAGTGGCGGTGGCAATCTGATTTTTGCTGGTTGCATCTTCGATGCGCAGCTGGGGCTTTGTTGGGCGGAAGTGCTGGATGTAGACTGGTGTGAGATTGGAGCCGTTCTTCTCGCTCACGGTGTTGCGAAACTTGCTCCAGGCAAAGTCGACTTGGAGCATGAGACCGGTGGGTGTATCATACCGATCCAGTGGGCTGCTCGGGGGTGATGAGTGTGTAGACATGGTTGTGGTTAAGTTGTTTGAAAGTTAGGTGGATGGCTTCAGGCCTTGAGCCGGCTTCTAGGCGATATAAGTACTTCATGAGTGGCAACACGACCTTCGAGACGATGAACTCGCTCAATTGTGAGTGTTGGACGCCTTATGAGGCTCATCCCGATTCTTGGCCGGTGTTGTTGCTCTTTTGGGCAGTATCGTTGCTGACGGCTGAGCGGGAGCGATGATGGGAGATGGGCCCGTGCGACACTCAGCCCCGATCGAGCTCTGGGGTTCTGACTGGCACCATCATCACCACCAATATCTCGTGTAGCTTCGTTCAAGCAAATAGCTCTGCCGGTGAAAATTTTACCAGGTGAATATATAGCTGCGTCGTGAGCGCTCGGCCATTCCGTGACATATAGCTAAGACGGATAGGGCGTGCAGGCTCGACAAGTCAAGAGTATAATACGATAAAGACGCAGTCTCTGACTCGAATATAGCGTATTTGTCCCCACCCCTCTCATTCATGCAATCAGGTTGTGTATTATTACAATGTGGTGGGGTGCGGTACTTGAACGCAATACCGAAGCCAAGGACTGGCGACATGAGAGAGCTTGATGCACATTTCAGCTCTGATTGACAGCATAGCGAGCATACTAACACCTTTCAGATGATCGATTGGTTAAATGTACACTTCTCCAAGCATCATTTGGAGGACAATGGAAAACCCCATGTCAAAACCTGCATACTAGAGAAAGATGTCACGATGGGGTTCAGTATGCCATTTGTCTCTTAACAAGGTCGGCTTCTAATCATGTATCCAGGCCAAGCTGATCTACATCGCGAAGTAAAAAATAGTCGTGGTTCCGAATCTTTCCATGTCACAGTCTTAGGTAACAGTATTTGCATCCAGGTATTTCGCAAGCAATCCTCAAGACTCCCACCCTTCATTGTCCTGTAAACTTAACCCAATAATAGAAGCAAGTGTCAGTCGACCCCACCAGCAGTCGAAACCGCATTCGCCGACCAGCTGGTGGAACAAGATGAGTTGTTAGCCCTTTACCTACATCTTCCTCTACGGGAAAAATGCCAAACCAGACTTTCACATCATTATACAACCCTGGCCCAATGTGTATTTGTTCTTTGGCGTGTTTTTTTGGGCTGGTTGGCAGGTAGTCGACTCCGCAAGCTATCCTGCTTATATGTGGGTATAGGTTGAACATGTTTACAACTGAATTATAGGCTCTTGGGATAGTCAGTATAGTTTAGGGTCTTCGAGATCGGTAGGGCTTTGGCTCATGCTCGATTGTTCCGGTGCCAACCAGTAGATTGAACGACATTTCCCCTTATCTTTAACCAAATTTACACAATACCTATCCAACACCTCTCCATTCGTATGCATCGACGACCCCACACATGTGAGCCTTCAAAAACTAGACACGAGGAAATCGATCATGCACATGACGAAAGAACCTCAGCCACCCCGTGCCCCAACATACACCCAAATGCCATCTCTTTCCTGCCACCGACTCGCAAAAACACATAACTTACCCCCGCTTCCCTCTGCTCATCCTCTAGCTCGTGGCTTACATCCAACCCCCACTCCCCACACCCACCATCCCACCTCCAGTCCTCCCAGCATCCCAACCGCAGCTGCGCTTCATCTGGCATAAAGCCCGACTCCGCCATATTAACATGTAACCAAATCTCTCTCAGCGGATCAAAAAACCATCGGGAGAGGTACGTAGATGTATTCGAATCTTCATCATGCGAGAAGAATTCGCGCCATAGCGGATCCCACGTCCACGACCTCTTTGCGAAGGCAACCTGCGGCGTGAGCTGTTTTGATAGGTTGGAGTAGCGGACGACTTTTGAAATGACATCCACAGCGGTGCTAAGGTCGGAGAGGTCAAGGAAGTCGGTTGAGCAGGGGATCGCGGGGGTGGTTGGGAGGGCAGCGGATGCCATTGTTCGCGCTCGGTTAGTGTGTGCTGGAGTGCGGAGAGTTTGGTGGAGAGTTCGTGCAGCTGGTTTGTCGTTTCTTTCGTTGGCTTTGCGAGGCTTAGGATGATGTCTGCGCTGTCCGTGTTGTCGAGTAGATGGCCGATCTGGGGTAAGTTAGTGCTATGGACCCGACCGTGTTTGTAGTTTTGGACTTGCTGGTTGGGTGGGATCAAATATGACATGGCTTTGCTTATTTTCTATCTCGCGCTTCACGTTGTGGATGGTTTTTGGAGGAGATGATGATGCTTGTCAACTCATGTGGAACATCAGAAGGTGCGGTAGTCATTGCAGCTATGGAGTCCATAAAATTGTGGAATTTGAGCAAGGAATGTTGAAAGACAAGATGTGCTTATGAGAGCAGCAAGTGCGGTCGATGTCTGGCCGATCTAGGGCTGTGGTGGACAGGGTTGTCAACAATCAAATGGATTCAATAATATTGTTTTGATTTTGTTTGATTACTTCAAAACAATCAAACAAATGGCTACTGCTCTAATAATCAAACAAAATCAATACTCTAGCTTCTAATTATTGAATCTGTTTGAATTTGTTTGAAAAATCGTCACGTGTGAGGTTGTTAGGATACCCGGGATAGCAGCCGACGATCGATTTCCTGGGGTTGTTACCCCCTCCTTTATCAACACTATAGCAATTATATAGTTGCTAGTAGAGCAAAAAGATAGCTGTAGTTACTAGGAATTAAACCTGCAAGCTTAAAAAAAAGGCCCTAGATTTAGTCCTAACTAACAGACGCCTATAAGCGTGTGTAAATTCAGTTACAGACGTCTGCTAGCCTGAACTAAACCCTTCTCTTCTTCCTCCTCTTTTAGATAGAAGATCTACAAGACTATTAATATATATACAATATGCTAAATAGGGTAATATTATAGTATTGTAGTGTTGTAGCAGAGTAAGATTCTAGTAATAGCTCACGCCTAGCATATAAGCATAAGTATTAATTATTATATATAACTATTAAAAAATTACTAGCTATAACTACATAGTAAATTAATAAATTAAGCTTAGTAATAACTAAAGTAATGCTACTAAATTATTTCTACTTATTAGATTTACTCTATCTCTGTTGTAGCAAATTGTATAGCGTTTTTGCATTAATCCTTAGCAGAGGCGGTAATGTTAACAGGCTAGCTACGTCCTTTTTGCGCGCATAACGCGTTAATAGCCACACCTCCCTATCTATCTTACTACATCTACAGCTTATTTACTATCTATTATGCCTCTAAAACGTACACTTAAGTCTGCTAACGCAGCTAAATTAGCTACTAAATACCTAAAACGTATGCTAAAGCCCTTGTTAAAGAAGCATAAAGGAGACAGTAGCTAGTCTATCTATTATACTACACTAGAGCCTCTATCTACAGAGCCCCTAAATACACCTTTGACTTAGTCAAATAAGCCTATACTTGTAGATGCCTTACCCTAACGTACATCCCTACGCTAAGACCTATAGTTAGCTACTCTAGAGGCCTTACAAATTACTAATAATAATACCTAAGAGTTATAATTAATGCTTAATAAGCCTAAGGCAGCAATTATATAACTGCTAGCTGGCTCTAACGCAGCAACAGAGGCTATAATTAATAATAATAATAATAGTAATAGGTAGATTAGCAACTATAACAGCGTTAACTTTAGTTAATTGCAAGGTATAGCAAAGCTGCTAGCAGGTCTAAAAGGTAACACTAGTTAGATCTATAAACACGGCTGGCAGGTATAGAAAGAGCACTTGTTTAACCTAGAGTTGCTCTATTTTATATGTAAATACTGCTACACATATAAGCTATCTAGAGTAGTACACTAGACTACTAGATTAACAAGCGCTGCTATACAACACCTTACTCTTAATAAACCTAGTTATTAACTAAGCAAGATAGGTCTAATTGCTCTAAAGCCTTAATAGTAACCTAGTTAACAATTACTACAATTTGCTAGTTAGCGTAGCCTTTAGGTCTCTACATCTGCCTACAATAAACTAGGTAACTTTAACGTACACAGATTTTAGCAGGCTGCTATGTTATAGCTAGTTAAGAACAATTAACCTCTCTAAGAGTTTAAGACGCTAGCGTTTTGTAGCATAATACAGTTTACTAACCTAGAGGCAGAGACAGCGTTGTAGAGATCCTACAATAGCATCTTACAATTTGTAATAAAGCTATACAGCTATATGTAACTATAGGTTACACACGCGTTAGCAGAGGCAGAGAGTTAGATATATATAAGCTTTAATAGATAGACGTCTAAAGGCAGTAAACATAGCTTCTTTACTGTAGTTACTTACTACACTAACAAAGACGCTAAGATAGTTAACCTACCTATTGCGCTGCTGCAGGTTATTAGCGCCTACACTAGCAAGGCTATAGCTAACGCTGTAGCAGCTATCTTATAGTACTTTAACATTAGTTGTAGCAAGCTTAGGTACTTTGTACTTAACAACGCAGCTAACAACAATACTGCTATTAACAAGCTTGCTATAATGTATAACTTTAACAGCATAAATTGCTGTCTCTACTGCGCCTGCTATATACTTAACCTTATTAGCTAAACAATTATGTTTAGTTGCAACGCTAACGCGTACAACAACAAGCCTAAGAATATAAAGGAAGAAGAGTACTATATAAGAGAGTAGTAGAAGGATAGACTATTAGGCGTCTTTTTTAGCGTTATTAACTATATTAACACGCTAAGCTAGTACGTGTTGTTTATAAGCTGTTAACGCTAGGCTTTAAAGGAGATAGCTACTAGCTCTGCTATAATGTAAGGTTCTAGTTATAGGCAATAGTACTTGCTTCACACTAGGGATAGATAGTAGAGGGATAGCTATAGGTATATTTAATAATAAGAATAATACTTGTCCCCCTAAAGATAGCAAGCAGCGCAGGTTTTGTGCAGCTTTGCTAAGGGCAAGACTAATACTAACTAAGGATAGCTCTAGAACACTACAACACTAAACAATTCTATTGTAGGTTGTTACAGAACCTCCCCCTCTAGCTACTATCTCTAGCAGCAACCTTATATAGCCTTAATAAAAAACCTCACCTTAAAGGGAGGAAAAAGAGTATCTATAGGTAGGTAGTTAGGGCTTCCTGTAGGCGTGCTTTGTGCGTAGTACCTGCGTGTTATAATTATTATAGATACGCCTTATATTTGTTATAATTTTAAGGTAAAAGCATTGCTATACGCACTGTTGCCTAATTTTAGCTTAGTAGCCTAGTAGGTAGTAAAACCTCTTCCCTTTGCTCTTCCTTAACACTATAATAATAATACTTTTACGCGCGTTTTTGCACGCTCCTTACTCCTAGCATAGTTTACTACCCTAACCCTAAGTTTATTAAGAAGTCCTACCTTTAAAACTAACAGCTGTTTACATTCCCTAATGCTAACAAGCGTGCAGACTATATTACTGTAGTAGAGACTTGCCTACACTACGCGCAGAACATTTTAAAGCAGAAGAAGGACTATAAGAAGCCTAAGCACTACTGCTATAAGCATTATATAAAGGGAAATTAAGGTAGCTGCACTAAGGTAAGGTAGACAGGAGCACGCTGCAGGTGCGCCTTAGCTAATCTATGTAGGTGCCTGCTGCGCTTAACAGCTGCTTAAATTGCCTTATCTATTTACGCTACTACTACAATACTGCTATTACTGCTGCTGCTATCCCTTGCACTAATACAGCTATAATTAACTAAGGCACCTAGCTTACGCGTTGCTAGCGCTAGTTTAACTTAGAGCTTGCTAACTACTGCTGCATTACAGCCTACACTAGCACACCTATAGGTGTTGCTACCTAGGTGCTAACAACTTCTCCCTAATTCCTAGGTCTAATCCTAGTAGAGCAGCGCTGCATTGTGTCTGCTCTTAAGCAGCTTATAGGGCACGTGGCTTACATAGTAAGTTTGCTCCTTTAACGCGTCTAGGGCGCATACTAACCTCTTCTTAGGGTAGTAGTAGTAGTAATAATAATAATAATACTAATAATAATTCTGTAGCTAGTAATAGTAGTGCTGGTAGTAATAGTAGTAGTAAGGATAGTAGAGATAGTAGTAAAGATAGTAAGGATAATAAAGATAGTAAGGATAATAAAGATAGTAAGGATAATAAAGATAGTAGAGACAAGTAGGTGGTTGTTAGCAGTTAAGGCGCGGCTAGCGCAGGGTTAAGGCGCGCGTAGTGCGCAGCATTAAAAAGGGTTTTCTTCTTATATAATAGTAGGCCTAAGGCTAGTAAATTAGATTGCTTCTTGCGTGTAATAATAGCGCGCTTAAGATAATCTTAATGTTCTTTTTGTGCGTAAGGATCTCTAACCTAATTTATACTCCTAGATAGCATTATCTATATTTTTAAAGTCTAATGCTAGGGTCTATGTGTCCTAGGTCTTATTATAGCCTTTCTAGCAGAGTAGGTACTCTAGTTAGCCTCTCCTTGTTTGTTTCCCTAGGATCTTTTCTACCTCCTATACTTCTTTACCTTCTAGGGTCACCTCTAGTAGGTAGGTATTGTCTTCCCCTCTAGTCCTAGGTTTCTATTGTTCTAGTAGTAATACGTAGAAGACGTTATAAATACAATATAACAGTAGGAGGAATAGGCAGTATGCCTGCATTCTAATTGCTTTCTAGATTTAGAATAGGCTAATAAACTTGCTAGAGAGTTTCTTGCTTAGTTAGTAGGCTAGGTTAATGTTCTTAGTACTAAGTAACACTAAATTGCCTAGGTAGAAGACTTTGTTCTTATATTTCTTGTTGTAGTACTAGGTCTAGTACTCTTGTGCTTTTTCTAAGTGCTCTACTAGCGTTGCTTGTGCGCTATGCAGTTGCTTCACCCTTTAAACTGCATCTAGTACCTCCCCCTTAGGCCTACTGTCTGCAGGAGGCTTAGTAAGTAGTAGGTGTTTACTATATACAGCATAGAAGGGAGTTGTTTTAGTAGATTTGTGTACTAAGTTGTTATAAGCAAACTATGCAGTTAGTAGTAGCTTTGCCTAGTTCTCTTAGGACTCTAAGATAAACATCTAAAGATACTGCTTAAGCGTTTAATTCTAGCGTTTAGTTTGCCTATTAGTTTGCAGATAGAAGGCTGTGCTAAGCCTACGCTTTACCTATAGTTAGTAGTAGATTTCTGTCTAAAATACAGAGGTAAAGATAGTTCCCCTATCTAATACAATACCCTTTTGTATCCTATACTTAAGTATAACATGTGTAAAGTAGGCTTCTGCAAACTACTTTGCATCCTATGTCTTTAACGCAGGTAGATAGAGTGCTATCTTAGAGAAGCAGCATATAATTACAAGGATTGTATTAAAGGCGCAACCTAAGGAATCCTTAGCTAGGGGTAAGCTAGTAATAAAGTCTAGTGTAACTTCTTTAAAGATTTCCTTTAGTGTAGGTAATAGTAATAGCATCTTATACTTGCTATGCCTTAGAGCTTTGCTCCTTTAGTAGATAGCATAAGTTCTTACGTATTCCTAGACGTCTTAACTAAGGGTTAGCTAGTAGTAGGCTCTCCTAATTAGCTTAAGCGTCCTACGTGCGCTAAAATAGCCTGCTATACGTATGTTATAGTTCTAGAATAAAATCTCTTGCCTAATAGCTAGTTCCTCTAGAACATACATTCTGCTATTATATCTTAGGACTTTGTTTTTGTCTAAGCGCTATACCTACGCTCTGCTACGTCTTTAAGTGCTGTCCTTACTTATTAAGCTTATAATCTAACCCTAAGTAAAGGCGTCCCTTTGTTGTAGTTAGTGCAAGGTTTTAATAAGTAATTAAGACTCTACTGTTGCAGGTTTACTACTAACTAGTACCCTAGCTAGTAAGCATAGCATGCATAGCATGCATTCTATAGCGCTAGTAGTAGGGACCTTCCTAGTTCTGCAAACTGTAGCAACGTGCGTCTTACACGTGCCTAATAAGCTTAGCTTATTTATAGATCTGCTTGCTCTACTAGCTATATCTATTACTAACAATTTGTTCTATAAGGTAGGTAATAATTAGGTTAGTAATAGGTTCTCCTGTTTGTAATCTACCCTTCTAGAGAGGCTATCTACAGGGTTTATTTTGCCTAGACAGTGTTCTACCTTAAAATTAAAAGCCCCTAGGTATATAGCCTATCTAGCTTGCTACAGGTTTAGCTTTTGTGCAGCGCGTATACTGCGCAGGTTGTTATAGTTACTTAGCACCTGTATAGTATGCTATGTGCCTTTAAGGTAATACCTCTACTGCTTAAAGCTATATACTATAGTAAGTAGCTCTAGGTTATAGACCTTATAATTTAGCTTAGCAGCTTGTAGCTTTTAAGAGGTAAAGGCAACTAGGTGCTACTGCTTATCTTTAAAGAGTTAGGAGAGTATGCCTAATATAGCAAATGTAGACGCATCTATCTCTACTTAGATAGAGAGCGCAGCGTTAAAATAGCGCAAGATAGGCGCGCTTAAGAAGCAGGTCTTTAGCCCTTTAAATAAGCAGTTTGCAGCTTTATTCTATTGCTAGTCTTAGTTTTTCTTTAATAATTCTGTAAGAGGAGCTGTTTCTCTAGCATATTCTTTAACAAAACGCTAATAGAAGTTAGCAAACCCTAGAAAGGATTGCAACTCTTTAACATTAGTAGGCTGCAGCTATTAGGTAATAGTGCTTACCTAAGCTAGATTAGCGCATACACTATACGTGTTAATAATAAAACTAAGGAAGTGTACTGTGTCTAATACAAATATGCATTTCTATAAGTTAATAAATAGTTCTACCTTGTGTAGGGACTAAAGTACTAAGCGTACAGCGCGCTAGTAAAGCGTAATATTGTCGCTCCCTATATAGATAAGGATATTATCTAGGTAAACTACACAGATATAGTCTAAGTGCTTAATTAGGGCCTTATTAATATAGGCCTAGAAACTTGCAGGAGCATTAGTTAGCCTAAATAGCATTACTAGGTACTTAAAGTGACTGTATTAGGTCCTAAAGGCAGTTTTCTACTTATCCCCTGCTTTAATCCTTAGCTAATAATAGGCGTTGCGAAGGTCTAGGGTTGTATAATAACGTGCGCCTAACAGGTAGTCTAGTATCTCTCTAATTAGTAGGAGTAGGCAATAATCTTTTGCAGTAACAGCATTAAGACCTCTATAATCTACACAGAGGCAGAGTATCCTATCTTTCTTAGGAATAAAAAGTATAGGTGCTCCTACAGGACTTATGCTATGCCTAATCTACCTATTACTTAGCGCTTATTCTAAGTATTTACGTAGCAGCTTTAGCTCGCGTAAAGAGAGGTTATAGAGCAGTCTATATAGGGGTTCTTTCCCTATAAGTAGGATTGCATAGTCTAAAGATTTAAAGCTAGGTAGAGTAGCAGCAGCTTCCTTACTAAATACATTAACGTAATCTGCTAAAGCGTTTAGGATATAAAGTTCCTGCGCTATATATACTTTGTAGATATAGGCATTACATTCTAAATTAACGCTAGTAGCTTGCAATACTCCTAAAAGGAGGGGATTAGAGTTAGCTTCTTTAAACTCTATAGAGGTAACTAGCTAGATGCTAGCTACAGTGTATCCCTAACGCTAGGATTGTAATCTACAATCTAGATAGATATGTTCTTGTTAGAGGAAAGGATTCCCTAATAGTAAGAGAGTTCCTTCCTTGTTAACTCTATATATAGTAGTAGACATACAACACTTAACGCCTATATTATTAGTTAATTATATCTATAGCGCATATACAGCGTACGTGCTTTAGCGCTACGTGCTAATCTATCCTAGGCGCAGGAGTTCTACCTCCTTAATAGGTAGCAGGTCTATTTCTATAGCAATCCTTTAGCTAATTAAGCTTACATCTGCCTAAGGGTTAAGAATAACCTATAATTGTTGTTCTAGCGTTGCCTCTCTAGATGTGTTACACGTGCGCTTTATGCCTAGTAAAATATATACTAGAGTGCGCCTTACTGTCCCTAGGTAGCTAGTAAGGCTTAGCCTTTTCCTGTCTAGTTAATTCAAACTAGGATCTAGTTAGGGTTAGAGTTAGGGTTAGAGTTACTACTTTAACATTTGTTAGCATAGTAGCTAGTCTTATTACACTTAAAGTAGGTAACGCTACTCTTGTTATATAGGCCTTTGTTAGTAGAGGCATTGTCTCCTTGCTTTTGCCCCTTATGCCTCTAGGTACCCTTGTAGCGTGTGCTAGGTGTGTAAGTTAGTAATAAATAGCGCAGGTTGCGCTTAAGTGTAGAGCCTAACGCTACTAGGTCTTTGCGTGTAGCTAGTACCTAATAGTAATTAGTAATTGCCCTTTGTAATTCTGGCTAAAGCTTAGAGAATAAGTGTTAGACCCTCTATTCTTTAGTATAGGGGGTAAGTTAATCCTCTAAGACCTCTAAGTAGGTTGCAAAAGCGCAGACTGTTTAGTCCTTCTGCTATATAGCTTAAGCATAAGCTGTAGCTAATTCTAAGGTGTAGTTTATAGGATTAGAGAGTAAGTCTAGTAAGTACTATTTAAAGTACCCCTAGCTAGGTGTCTCTTCTTATACTCTAAACGTGCGCTTAAAGTGCGTGTACTAAAGCTCCCTTAGGTCCCCTAACAGGTACTGCATTGCCTAGAGTATCCTATCTTTAGGGTTGCTAAACTCTTATAGTAACAGTTAGAAGGCTATCTTACAGGAGCAGAAGAACTTATAATATTCTTTAAGATTCTTTCCCCTATATTTAGCTAGGTCTTTAGGTTTAAGCGTGCGCTTTACAGGTTAAGGTGTAAGCGTTGTAGATACGTCCTGCTTATGCGTACTAGCCCTTAAGGTCCCCTTAATAGTCTCTACTGTGCTTAGAGTAGTATAGTTCCCTATGTCCTCTAGTTGTGCAATCTTAGCTTTAAGTAAGCGTAGGCGCTGCAAGGCCTAAAGCTTATTACGTTAGCGTTTAGCAGCTTAAATGCGCTCTTAAAGCGTTAGAGGTGCGCTTATTATAGGAGTTAGGATCTCTTTGTTAATTAAAGAAATCCTACTAGAGTTGTCCTCCTGCTAGGTTTAAGATAAGGGTAGTTAGATCTCTCTTGTAGGTGCCCCCTAACTGTTCGTTTAAGTAGTTAGAGCTATCCCTAGACTATTAGATTAACAAAGTATTATTATATAAGGTTCTAGTTATAGGCAATAGTACTTGCTTCACACTAGGGATAGATAGTAGAGGGATAGCTATAGGTATATTTGATAACAAGAATAATACTTGTCCCCCTAAAGATAGCGAGCAGCGCGGGTTTTGTGCAGCTTTGCTAAGGGCGAGACTAATACTAACTAAGGATAGCTCTAGAACACTACAACACTAAACAATTCTATTATAGGTTGTTACATATAACTACTATCTGCAAGCCTATTAAGCCTGTTGTTACACGCTAGAATAGCTTCTATAGCTTACTTAAGCGTAGTGTTAAGCTTTAACAAGCTATTACGTTATACACTAATTATTACATAATAGAGACTAAAGCTACTAACTCTACTACGTAGACTCGCAACAACAAGCTCCTAATAGTACTATCCTAGATAAGGTTAACTAGGCTTACTGCTGCTAACTAGGCAGTAATTAACAATTATATTGCTATCCTACAACCTCTTAAGTTTGCTACTAATTGTCTATAAGGTTATAGTAAGAGTAGACGTTACAGCGCGCTATATAAGGTTATCCCTATGTTAGAGTCTATAATTAATAAGTTAGATAGCTACCTTAAGCTATACTAAAGTGTTAATTATATGCTATCTAAGGCGCCTAAAGACTACCTACTAATTAACCTATAAGCTGCAAGGTAGAAAGCAACTTAATACTTTAACAAACTACTAGAGTTACCTATCTACTACACTGCTATAATACTCTATCTGCGCTACAAGACCTACTGCTAGCAACTCTAGCGTAGCAAACCTAACCTTCTCTATACTGCGCATATAGGCTTCCTACAGCTCTAGGCACTGTACAAGCTAACAGACGCGACTACAACCTTACTAATCTCCCTACTAAAGTATATAATAAGTAGCTTTAACAACGCAATTAATTCTATACTTAACACTAGCAATAACAATTATAACATAATAGAGAAGGATAAATATAAGGAGTAGCTAGAAGAGCCTACGTAGACAGCTTAACAACACAAGGAGGGCGTAACAGCTATATAATACTAGTTATTGTTAAAAGCAAAGTACCCTAACCTTATGCGGCTTGCAATTAACGTACTTATAATCCCTACCTCTAAGAGCAACTGTAAGAGAGTCTTTAGTGCTACTAGCAAAATCTTAGATCTACAGAGGCAAAAAATAAGCCTATAGTTACTATCTACGCTTATTTGTACACAATAGTAGATACATGCTAGCTTTAAACTACCTGGCGCAACAGCAGTAGTAAAGTACTGCAAAGAGACGCTTGTAAAGGAGTTTAAGATCAAGGATTAGGAGGAGTAACCTTAGTAATTGCTATACTAGTCGCCTTGTAGAGCCTTACAATTCTTAATAATTAAACAATTAAACAAATAAAATAGCTCCTATAGTCTATTAAAACCAATCAAACAAAGTATAACACTAGGAAATCGTTAAACAAATCAAAACTAGGCTTCAAATATTGTTTGTTTTGTTTGTTGACAAGCCTAGTGGTGGATGAGGCCGAACTTGATCAAGTGGCGGCTTTCTTGCCACCTAAGCAAAGTACATTCTCGTCACTTTGGGTCACAACAATCAGTATCAGCAAAAATCTTAGCTCGTAGTCAGTGTACCGATTTGAAGTATAATCAGACTCTGAAGCTGAGTATAGCCTTGTTTGCTGACATTGTTCAAGAACCAGGGTTGTCTGCGGTAGCGCCGGCCTAGCCTGATACTTCCCCCACAATCCCTCTCACATCTTGTTCAGCTGCAATGTGAGACTAGTCCCGCTGCGCACTTGCTGTTGTTGCTACCATGCGTGAGTATTGAGTGTTAGCTTCCGGTAGATTAGGGCAAATATTTCATGCTCACGGCAATGCTGAAAATTACAAGCGAACTTCACATTACATGTTTTACACGCATATCTCAATTGTTGAACGAATGCATGGTATCTCTAATGAACTTTAACTTGCGCTCCCTCCATAATTCGTGCACTACTCAACAGTGTCCAGGCTCCCCTTTCCTGTCGTCGCCGCTGGCACACTTCCCTTCTGCTGCCTAAGCTTTTCCTCGAACTTCTCAAACTCCTTCAAGGCGATTTCCTCCTCCTGATCTAGCACCTGCTGCACGCCCTTGACCTCCTCGATATAATGCATCAACATGCTCTCAATTCCGTTCTTCAGCGTCACCGTACTGCTGTCACACGTCCTGCATGCACCGCGCAACTTCAACAGCACTTGTCCGTCTACGAAGCCGCGGAAGTCGATGTCGCCGCCATCTTCTTGGATCGCGGGCCGAATGCGGGTTTCGAGAAGCTCCTTGATCATGCCAACAACTTCGTCATCATTCTCATCATATGCCAAGGTGTCCACCTCTGAACCTCCCTGGCCCTCCTCTCCTGCCTTGGCTTCTACTGTGTTGACGACCGGCGAGCCAGAGGCGAGGGTTTCGTTGATGACAGCAAACACTTCGGGCTTGATATGCGCCCAGGGCGTAGACGAGTCTTTTGTGACGGTGATGTAGTCCACACCGAAGAAGACGGATGTTACACCGTCAATGTTCATGAGCTGGGCGGCGAGCGGAGATGGGTGCGGCGGTGCGAGGGTGCTGCGTGGCGAGACGTATTCAAGGAAGGAGATGATATGGATTCGGGTAGGACGCGCATGTTTGGGTTGAATTTGAGGGCCTAGGGGTGTTAGTGGAAGTAGGTGGTCATGTTCTGGTGTCGTTCAATGTACATCAGCGTTTGGTGTGGGCTCGGTCTGGATGAACATAGTTCGCCTTGTGATTGTTGCAGATGGTGAGATGGCACCCTGAGCCCAAGGCTGCGCTCGTGGTCGGTGTTGTACTGGAGAGGATGTGATGGGCAAAGACTTCTGGTGCAGACCTCTTGTGGCGATGCGCGGAGCTTTAGAACGGATGGAGGGTGTTGCTCGTGAGAGACTGCGCATGGCAGCCCGTGGGATTGTTATCGAGGCCATGGCGCTGAATATATTGTGACTTGCTGAGCGAAGAATGGGAGTTGGCGCAATGGCGATGTTGACTGTTTGGAAGACAATGAAGATTCGCGGTTTGGCAATATGACGTTAGATTAATCAGCGGCAAAGCCGAGCGCGCCTACCGCCTGTAACCAATCATGCATTGCGCTTTACAACTCTACACACTTCTCAACATGATCATAAATGCATCACATGTGCAAATGATGGCCGAAAGAAAACACATTTGGTTGTGTTGATGTTTGATTATTACTTATTAATTTCGTAGAGTCGTATCATGCGCCAGTTAGTATCCTCCCCAGGTCATGTCCAGACCTTCCCATGGTATAAAGCGCTATAGAGCGCTGAGTCGTAATAATTGAACAGTGGAAGTCATCCAATCCACCCCTAACACCTCCCCAGCATTTACACACGCAGTTAATACGTGCCCATGATATGATGGAGATCTAGTAGTTGGTAGCAGGACTGCCGTAGGTGCCAGCAGGAGCAGTGTGATAACCACCAGTGACAGGCTTGTTGTAAGCGTGGTTGTCAAGCGGACCATTAGTAGCAGTCCCGTGAGGACCAGCAACAGTAGAGCCAGTCATGTGGGTGTCGTGGCTTGGGCGATAGTCACGGGCACCAGGAGCAAGAGCAGCGTGGCCGGTAGTAGAGGTGCCAGAAACGGCAGCAACTTCAGGGTCATGGAACTCATTGTTACGCCTCTTGCGCTGCCAGAACTTGGCACCGGAGCCACGGGTGTAGTTGTTGGTGGGTCCAGGACCGAAGCGCTTCTCCTTCTTGTGGTGTCGTCCAAGAAGAATCTGGACGGGAATGGAGATGAGGAAGAGGAAGCTGGATAGAATTAGTCTGATGATGCTAGAGAAGAAACGGTAGTGACTTACGCTCCAACGATGGCAACAGCGAAACAAGCCGTGTTTAGCCTGCAAGTGGTGCCGAGCGATGCAGAGTAGGTGATCTGGTTACCCCGGCCGTTGCTGCCAAAACCCTCCTTGGAGTTGCTGGGGCCATTACCAAGGGGAGTTTTGACGTTTCCGGAACAGCTGGATGCACCGTCGCGGGTGAGGACTGCGACAGCAATCATGGCACCGCAGCAAAGGACATTAAAGATCAGGCCGAGCAAGGCGAAGAAAGCCTTTCCGCCAAGACAGCAGGTGAAAACAATAGCGAAGATGGTGTAGAGAACTGTTCCACCGGAGAGACCAGTAACAGCCTGCTGCCAGCGAGGAATGGTGACGTCGCGGTCAGCTTGGACTGCGAGGAAGTAGGAATAGATTCCGAGAACGATTGCAGCACAGCCGAACTCGAGGGCATAGAGTGCTGTCGCTATGAACTTCAGCGCAGCACCGCCGAAAGCCATTATGAAGAACTTAGGTATCGAGCAAGGGAGTACAGAAAGAGGAAATTAGGTGGATGGTGAAGGTGCTGAAGGTTGACTGATGCGTGGTTGATAATAGTCGTGTTAGGATAGCCAGAATGTGAAGTTGCTAGAGCAGATGGCCCTTTATGGTTGCTCATTCCTATGACGACAGCCTTGTATTCCAGTTTCGCAAGCCTCCACATCATTCGCACATCCTGCGGCTACTGCCTTGTTGCTCCTTCGATCGAGACACGCATTTGCTGTCGATCAGGGCTCCGTCACACCAAGCTTTTTACAACGGCATACGTCATGCGGGTACCTTCACTTTGCTCCGAGCATTTTGGTTGGTCGTCGGGCCGACGCCACAAGATTATGCCTACATCTTCCCTGGCGACGTCAGTGTGCGCCACACCCAGTTTTCCCCTGCCCTTGCATCGTTCGTTGCTTCAATGTCAGCTGGGAAAGCCACAGGGTCGAGCGTTGCTGCTTCGACACACGTTGTCTGCCGTAAACCGAGAGCCTCGACCTTGAAGTTGTGAGTGGGTCTCGACAATCCCAGCGCACCGAGCCTGTCATCTGGCGTTCGTTGGCACGCTCCTGCGCTATCTGACCCAGAAGTAGGACTGCCTGGAAAGTCAATATGATTATTTACACTCGTGACGGGTATCGGAATGCGCTCCGCACATGCTCAGTTGCCAGGCGGTGTTCAGAAAGCATGATCTGCGCGCTACGGTCCTGGCCGAGGTGATCTGGAGCAGTGCTACGAGTAGTGGCTATTCATAGCGTTGTTTGGATCGAACCGAATGATGACGGTACTGTAGTCTTGCTCAAGATGGGTGAAAATGATCATGCATTCGCAAGTGTCCTTGTCGCAGCCTTGTGCATCGGTCGTCTATGTTTACCTTATCTTAGGATGGAATTGCACTGCAAAACCATCGTAATTACTTGAAAATACTCAACAGATTTTTTCTTTGCTATCTTGTGTCCAAGAAACTATCATGACAACGTTTAAACAGCAGACCTATACAAAGTCAAGATTACCCTCCTTTAAATCCTTCTCACTGATATCCGCAAGCGGATCCTTCTTATCAAATGCATAACTTGCCCTCTCCTTCCTGCTCATCTTCGCAAGGTCAAATTTCATGCCTCCGATATTATAATTACTTCCCGTCCCATGCTTCCGCTTATAGGGCTTTAGCATCTTATTCCAGCCCCAAGGATCCTTCTCTGTCTTCTTCGCAAGCTCACCTTCACTCCCACCCGTCGCTAATTCGAGAATTTCCTCGGTGTTCGAGATATCCTTTTGGGTGGAGAAGTTGCCCTTTTCGAAGTAGGCAGCAGCGTATGGGCGACACTCAACCGCCTCGTTTTCGATGCCGTGGCTGGGGATATTGCGGGAGAACTTGAGCAGGGAAGTGATGACGATGGGAATGTCGGGGAAGTTGGTATCAGGTTTGAGTTCTCCAGCGAAGTCAAGAGATGCGAGGCCACGTAGAAGTGCGAAGCCGACGAGGCCAATCACGGCTTGTGTCTTTTCGCCGTTTTCATTGCCTACGATGTTGTTAGCTCTCTGCAGATGTTAACACCTAGGGGTATACCACGTACCAACGAGTGGATATTGGTCAACTTCATTCAACCACAAGCTGAGTGCACTGACAATTGCCCATGTGTGCTTTAGCGCACTATCGTCTTTCTTCTTCAGAGATGCATCAAACGTGATGATCTGCCTTCACGTTAGCACCATGAAAACCCCAGTGGGAGGCCACTATGGGTACTCACAAAATTTTCCTTCAGTTCCTGGAACCCCCATCACTGGAAATCGTTGTAGATGTACATCCCAAAGTTATCAGGACAGCAGTAGTTCGAGCGCCTCCGGTAATCCATAAACATCTTGAAGCCCTCCCACATGATGCACCACTTGTGCTCCGGGTGGTCTTTAGCAGGCTCTAGCATGCCACCAGCCTTGTTTTCGGCGTCGTAACCAGCGCTGTACCGCTCGGCGAAGTCCTCATCTTCTTTGGACTCCTCATCAAGAAGGCGGTTTTCGATTTCTTAGTCGAAACGGGGGCGGTGCATGCTAATGTATTTATGCCCAAGAATTTCCTCAGTCTGCAAATGGTCAGACTTGTACATGGAGTTGGCACGGACACCAACGTTGCGAAGCTTCGGCTTTTCGGAACTATTTTTGCTCTCATTCTGTTGAGCAATCGAGCTCTCCGCTCGCTGTTCTCCCTCCTGCTCCTCTTCCTCACGCTCCCATGTTGCCGCGCTTGAGTCTTCACCAGTCTTTTGTCTCTTTCTTGGTGGCATTGTTCGTGGTGGAAGGAGGGGGAAACTCCGCACGTCAACGGTTAGTAATCTCGGCTTGGATGACATCAGCGGCCATAGCTACGCACCACAACTAACGCGTTCACGCATGATCAACACAAACACCACTTTGTTGTACAATGTTAATTAGTGAAGAACTGAATCATTCGTTGTTCGTCGTGACTATACTACCCAAAAACGCCATAAATGCCGCTAGATGCAAGATGATTAAACGCTAAACAACGATAATGTCTTCAATTCCTTGCGGTTCGTCGCTGGACAGTTCGCGGAGAGTATCCTGGAACCTTTGCAGCGTGTCTCTTAATCTGACCTTTTCGTCCTCATTCGACCCAATTTCGAGCACGACTTCCTTCTTTGCACGACCCTGGCCGAACCAGATAGAGTTTTGGTCATCACTCCAGTTCGTTTCTAAGCTGCTCTTCAGATCTCTTTTGCAGAATGCTAAGATGTCCACATACTTCGGACTTGATGCCCCTGCATGTGCGTCTCCTCGGTATGAAGGCAAGTCATTTGTTGTTGATCCCTTGATCATCCGTGCAATGTACTCACTGAATTCTTCCATGTATGTGATAAGCGGCAACCTGCCGCACTCCGTGGTGGCCATAGTCCGGCCCACGAGGTAGTCAGTTAGGCGCAGGATTGATGTAGCGGCTTCAAGCATGTATACCAAGCCGCTCAGCGTGTTTGATTGTTGGAAGGATAGGATATCACCCTTCAACTGCTCGGTACCCCTGATGAAGGCATGTGCAACAGAGACAATGTCCTTGATGATTGTTGACAAAGAGCTAGATTGACTGACGCGTAGATCGAAGATCATATCGTCGAGAACAGCTGGAAGGCATTGCATGATGGGTTTGGCTACGAGGTAACTTGTACGCGAAGAGTACGCTTCTTCAACATACGCTGGGAAGATACCTTGAAGCAGAACTGTTCGTAATGCCAGTCGGTCGGCAACAGGCGCTTCGTCAGTGCACAGTGCGGTTGTCAGCTGCTTCACTAGGTAGTCTTGTTGATTGTCAGCCGCGGCTTGCTGTGCTACGGTCTGTATGAAGACAGATAGCTGTTTGGCAATCCCAGGATCCTCTGCTTTCGGTGCGTACCCACACAGTCGACCGACCACATACGTGGGATCCGTAGACGGCAGTGGAAAGGCCACCGAGTCTGTGAAGAAAGGCAAAACAGGACAAATGTCACTTGTGTACTGCTTGAGGAGCTGAACGATCCTTTGGACAAATTCCACGTATGCTCCGGTGACTATCCCTCCTTGTTGCAGCTTTTGGTAGTTGCTTTTTAATCTGGCCATAAAGTCTTTCAGCATCGCCGCATATGCTCTTCTCACCTCGGCGGTATGTGTTGGTTCTTGCACAGAGGTTGCGTATACGTCGTCCCGCATATTTGACAGTAAGCTTGAGATGAGAGCGAGGCGTCTCGACCGCACAGTGTCAGCAGTGATGCCCAGACCCCCGCTCTGTCCGGCACGAAAAAATGGCAGGTTTCTTAATAGAGGATGATTCTGGTCCGTTCGTACAATAGCATCCAAAAGTCGATGTTGGAATCTGAGCATAGATTCCCGGTCGGCCAAAGAAAGCAGTAGAGCTGTTAAAAACTCGTGACGATGCTCCTCATAAGCAACAGGATCACGGGAAATCAGTGCCGACATGAAGTATGGACCAAATTTCCTGGTCTGCTCCGTTTGTCGTAGCTGCTGCCATGATACCTGGCTGAACGAGTCCAAATAGTGAGACCACTGTCTCCCCCAGCCATGACCTGATCGCCAGCAATGAGAACCCATGTGTCAACGCAATCCATAAGAAGATTATCATCTGGTGGACGCTCGGCCCCAAAAGCGTTGGACATCAGATGCCATAGCGGCGCTTGCATGAAGTCGAGGCGCGAAGGTAGAGACGAAGTCTTAGCTTGGACAACTTGAAGTACTTCGGTATCATCTAAATCTTCAAGATCTGGAAAATCTCCGTAGTCCTGGCTCTCCTCGCTGCTCTGTTGGCTTGCTTGATGCCTGACTTGACCTCTTTGCAGAGAAGCGTATTGTCGGAAGACTACGAGAGTGTCTCTGATAACACCGAGAAGTCGATGGTCTTCCAGGTGTGGGAGTTCGAGTAGATCTACGATATTGGAGTCGGTCAAGAAAGTAGCAAGACCGGTCTGATCTTTAGCACACTCGATGGCCTTCTTTATACCTGAGATACTATCACGCAGCGTTGCAATGACTTGTTCCTGGTTTCTCTCCATTGTCTGCCGTACCATGATTGCGGATACTTCGGTTGTCCCGTCCAGCACTCCCGATTTGAGGTAGTCTTCGGCGTCAGTCTTGGCTAGTCGGTATTGTTTCAAGGTTTGTTGCATGATCTCTTTGTACCAGAGGGCAAAGGGCTTTGCAGCTTCATATCGCTCATCCGTCGATAACTGGAATGCGGTCAAGTTCGCCCAAGCATGAACATTGACTCTGCATGCTTCGCGATGGGAGAGTTCGTGGTTAACGAGGCCGCGGATCATACTCAGCTTTGGACGGCAGGATGGTGGAGCCGCACAGTACAGCGCAGATACCAAGTCATGGTGGTTGCGAAGAGCAGCTAAGCTCTCCTCTTCAAGTGGTTGATCTTTCGGGTACGTACGGCCGTGATTGGGAATGAGTCTGAAGACGAAGCTGCGTATCTTCTTTTCCGGATATGCGTCATTCATGCCTTGCAAACCTGTCAACAGACACTTAAGCGCAACGTGAAATGAGCTTTCGTTTGGCGCAAGGGCCAAGCTGCTTGCTGCAGCAAACTTTTGTAAGAAGTTTGCTGAACCTGTAACGGTCTCCCGCCGGAGCGGTTTCAGACCATGCCTGCCGAAGAAATCAAAGATAACGTTGAGGACCTGTTCAGGACGCTTCCAGTGCCAGTCGTTGATGAGCACATAGCATCTGGTGAGATTGGCGCGGACATAATCATTGGCTGATGGGCCATTCTCCCTGAATGTGTCTGGATACAACTCAAAAACTTGTCTCATAAGGTCTCGAATGCAGCTCCAGCTGTCACTTTCGAAAGATGAGGTTCGACTTCGATCAGGTATACCAGACAAGTCAAACTCGTGAAACGGTAGCAGCGAAAATATAGTCGCCCAGACTCTCTCAAAGGTCTGCATCTGCCTTGCTGAAGAGATAGACACCGATAGCTCTTGACTGACCAAGTCCCAGAAGCGCAAGGAACGAGTATTAGGCAGCTCCAGAGCATGCATGCAGATGACAACGCTTTCGACAAGAGTATCTCCGTCTTGAATGCCGTTCTCGCGCTCTTTGTGAAGTTTGTTCCTGTCGTGAAAATCGTACAGCTCTTGTGTCCTCTTGATAAAATCCTTGACGAGCAATTGAGATGTGTCTTTGACCAGGTTTAGAAGCTCGGTTTTCTCGACGTTGGAAACTATAGGATTTTGTGCGATTTGCTGCACTTGCGTAATGACGACGAGCAGATGACTCAGCAGACGGTTGATGGACCGTACTTGACCCGGCACTGGTTGAGCTTCGGATTCAACGAGAGATGCTCTTGAGATTCGATCGAAGAGCGACTGGAGAAGACGCTGCATCTTCATTATGAAGTCGCTCCGGTCAATCGGGTCTAGGAAGCTGAGATGATCAGCAAAGTAGAGGGCCAATGCCCTCAAGACAGCAGAAAGAGATGCCGTGACATCGATGAAAGATGCTTCGCTCTTTCCCTGGTTATGGCTATCAACTGGAGGTGACCAAATGGCTGTCATCAACTCGTTGATTCGTGAATAGGTCTCGTCGTTCCAGGGCCCACATCTAACCATTCGCGAGCCATGCGAAACTGTACAGTATCCTGCATGTTCATCCATATTTCGAGCATCATGTCCACTAATCGACAGAGCTCGTCGCAAATCTTCAGAGCCTATGAAAGTCTCTGAACGAAAGTATGTGTCGATTTTCAGTGGAGTGATGTCGAAAGTAGTAGGGTATCGCGTGCCGTAAGGTCCGAGCCCTTGCAGTACATTTCCGTGTGGCTCTATCGGAGCACTGTTAGTCAAGATTGGGCTCGGAACCGCAACAACCGTTTCGAAGATTGGCTCGCTTGGCTGCCTGTATTCTCGCGCATCAATGTCGAGTCGCTTGGCCTGGGGTTTCCGTACCAGGCATTTCCCGGATAGAGGGATCATATTTGTAGCGCTGGTCTCCACAAATTGCTTGTCTCGAACCTCCCCAACTTCCTTGGCCGTAGGTAGCGGCGGAAGCACAGCGTCATCATCGGCAAGAAAACGTGCCAATTGTGGGTTCAACGAGTAATTAGGTTTTTGTCGGATGCTAGACTGTTGGTTGACATGCTGTAGGCCCTTCTGAAACGCAATCTTCCGGTGATTGCGGCCAAAGGTTTTCTCATCGCCCTCAAGTTGCGCAACTCTGAGAGGAAGTGGGCCACGCTGAACCACCTTTTCAGGCTGATTGAAGGCTCTTGCCACAGTCATCTGTCGACGAGGTTTGCTGACAGCGATCGAGGTTCTCTGGAGCAATTGGAGTACAGGAGCTATGGTTTTGCGCACACGCAGTCTTGAGCTCGAGTTCGTTGATACTAGGCCAATACCTATATCTTTGTTGGTACCTTTTTCCAGTTTACTGAAACGCGAGATAGGTTGCCGATTGTACGTTGTCGCTATTAGAGGTGAAAAATCGCTTTGTTGTTGGTCCGTGGTAGGCTTGATCTTGGGTTTCAAGCGACCTTGTTGCCAGTGTCGGAGGGCAGCGGTTGCGTCTTCCGTATCTTGCGCGGTATGCAACCGGATCTGCTTGCGACGAGGGCTTTGACGTGCTTGGTTGACATCACGACGTGCGGCTCGTATAGCAAGTCTGAGAAATTGGGGTACGTTTGGTGGTAGCTCAACGTCCACCACACTCAGAGCTGATGGCGGGGTTCGACGTGCTCTTTTGGATCCAGCTTGACTCTTTCGTCCACGAGGGCCAGACATAGGCTTTACAAAACGACTGCTCTTGGGAACACCTGTCAAAACTCTCGTCCTCTTCGTGTTTCCAAAGGCATCTGTGATTTTCGGCTGCCGCTTTCGCTTCGCGCCGGAACCTGCAAGCGTAGGCAGTTGCAGCCGGTCGTTCTCCATGCTTGCTAGATCATCATCAGATCCAGCATAGCGATCGTCAAACATCGCAGCTAAAGCGGAAGCATCTTCCACTGAAGTCTGTACATTGTGGGCTTGTCGGTATACTGAAGGCTCGTTATCCTGATCGGACTCATCGGATATTACCATGACGCCTACTGATGCAGTACTCGGTCCAGCAAGTCTGGCAGAGTTACCAAAGGGCCTCGTGACTCTTCGTGCTACACCTCGCTGGGGCTCTGTTGGTTCTGGAGACAACGTAACATTCAGCCGGGCTTGTTGACGAGCAAGCGCTTGTCGTCGTTCTTGTGCCTGTTGGTCGATTCGAAGCCAAGAAGCTGGAAGGACGCCTCTGATCTTCTTACTAACTTGCTGTAGCTCCCCATTCATTTGCTCCGACTCACTGCTTGCATCTGAGTCGGAGGATGGGTCATCACTAAGAACAATCCTTGTTGGACGGCGTAACCCCCACCAGATCTTTGCACGCTGCGAGGAACATGTTCATAGTCCGAATCAGGTATCAGCTGAGGTTCATCCTGGACCGTCGAAGAATTGGACGGCGTTGGTAGACTGTCCGCATTACTAGTCGAGACCAACTTGCTGAACTGTGCATTGATGGGTGGACTACTCGAGTATGGCGGCGAGTTAGGAGGAACAGACCAGATGTCACGAGGGACAGGGCTGCTTTCAGAAGTTCTTGCCGGTGTGGCCAGGGCATGAGTTAGAGCCTTATCCAGCTTTCTCCTTTTTACAGTCTTCGGAAAGCGAAGCTGATTGGTAGATAGTCTGCGTTTCGATTGATCGGATTCAGGCCTTCGGATTGAGCCTCCCGGTTGAACACCCTCTCTAGGTTGTCGAGTGGCAGGTGTAGACACGAAGATCTCAGCATCCAGAGGACTGCTCGAGCAGCTTCTAAATGGGTTAAATTCTTCTTCTTGCGTTTCGACATCGTTCTGGACCTGTCGTCGCTGCGGAGATCGTTCTCGAGGGACCGGCTTAAGGCCTCGGCTCTGTACTTCCCTGCGATATCGTTCGCCTTCCAGAGCATATGGGTGCAACTGGATTGGCTTCCGTTGACGAAATTGACGCCGTCTTTGCTCCTCATCCTCTGCAAGCTGATGTTGTAGAGCTATCGAGGAGGGAATCACGACTCGAACAGCCGTTCGCCTGTGAGGTGTGGCAAACGACATAATCGGTCGAGGTTCCGTCTCTGATAGATCTGAAGGGTAATCTGAGAGGTTTGACTCCACGTCTGAATGTTGACCTTGGCGAATTTCATCCTCAAAGTCGTCTGAGAGGGCTGCCACTCCAAACTCGCCAAGAATAGCAGGTGTCTTTATGTTCTCCGAACCGCCGTCCAATGAAGACTTGTTTGTTGGTTTTGTGCTCTCGCCGAGAATTGGCGAGGAAACAGCAGCATTAGGCCGAAGTTGAATTTCTCCTGGAGAGCTTCGTTGTAGGGTCGATGGTTCCAATTGTGACGATGAGGCTGGCTTTTGCAATTTTTGCGGTCTTTTGGGTCGTTGCTTCGAGCTCGGCGAGCTTTGAAGTGGGTCTGGGCTCTCGGAAGGCTCATCTCGAAACGTAGGTCTCGTGAAGGGAGTGAAAGGCGAAGGTGTTGGTCGTCTAGGCGAGGCGCGTCTCGTAGGTGTGTGAATGACGGAGTCCCCTTCATATTGTCTCGACAGCTTTCCCAAAGCTCCAGCACTATTTCCTGCATGTTCTGCTGCATCATTCCCATCCCGCTTTCCCTGCTGCTTGGTAGCGTCGAGAACGCGCTCGACGCGTTCATTTGAGCGTGTAGCTTGCCTGGAATTTTGGCTCTCGAGCTGCGACTCGTCTTCTTCCTCATCTGAATCCTGGACAAATCCTTTCTGGCGCCATTCGGACATTTGGCCACCTCTGCATGTCGTTTCGTGTTTAGAGAACCGTGGGGTAGAGTGGCAGGCACCCTGCAGGTGAGCTCGACTAGACGCGTCTGCTAGCGCGTCGGCCGCCAGGATGAACACCGAACTTTTCGTTGGCGATTGGTTTCGTCATTCATTCGAATTAGTGCATCAGCGACCTTGAGCATTTGCACGAGCACGAGAAAACAGCAGCAATGGCAGGCCGTATACTTCCAGTTGCACTGGCAACCGTGTCAGGTATTGCGATAGGCATGGCGACTTTTGGGGAAGAGCTCAAGGCGCAAAGGATGAAAAGGCTCACAGAAGAGTACAATCGGTAGGTCATTGTAATCATGCATTCATCCAGCTCTTACTAATTGATATTTATAGAGATGTAGCTGCTGCCGCTGCTGCAAACAGTGAAAATATAGCAGCCATCGTGCCCGCTGCATCGACCGTCACCCCACCGCCAGCTTCGACACCATCGACACCACCGGTCAAGGAGGAGACTAAATCAGCCGCTACCTCATGGTCAGATGCGCTGGGATTTTGGGCCTGGAAGAAGAGCCCACAAAAAGACCCGGTGCCGGCTGCATTGGCTGCACCAGCTGTTGCGCAGAAGGCACCGATCAGGAGCAAGGCCGAAGAGCAGGCCAAGAAGCCTTGATGAATGACGTGCAGTCATGAGCACTCACAGCTTGAGTCTTCTCTCCAAATCCTCCCACCGGCCTGCTCGCAGCGCATCAAGACGCTTCAACTCCGCCAACCACACCCTCATGTCCTTCGTTGTGACAGCCCCTGTGCCTGCGTCGACCTCCAAGTACGCCTCTGCAAGTTCGAGTAGGCCCTCATATATCCACTTGCAGTCCGCTTCATCCTCCAGGATCTCCCTGATATACTCCATCTCGTTTTCGTAATACTTCTGCCGCTCGCCGTTGCTCAGATCCTGGACAATGAGGCTACCTGGAGGACAAGAAGGAGAGATAGTTGACATTAAGTACTGGTGGTAGAACCAGATGGACTGATCGAATGGATCGGTGTTGATCGCCTCACAAATAAGCTCGAGCTCTGCTGCTAGGAAAATACGGCGCGCCTTTGCGTCTGCGTTGCGCTCGCGGAGGATTCGGGGGATCAGCTGGCTGCGGTTGTGCCAGGCAGAGAAGTTGGAAAGATTGGTTTTGATCATCTTGGTGGTGTAGTCGAACTCAGACTGTGCAAGGCTTGAGCTCGTGTCTGCAGGCTCAGTTGTGGAAGAGCCCAGTCGCTCAATTTTTGATACTACGATACGTCGATAGCTCCAGGCATGGAAATTACGGCTATCAGCATGTAGCATCTTGTTGACCAACTGCAATTCTCCAGTCCAAAGCTTGCATGCTATATCTGTACCCAACAATGGTTCTGCTTTTGCAAGAGCCAATCTCTGTGATTCCAGATCCAGTAGCATTTGGGGAACTTGCGAAGCAGCGCGAATGTCAGTTGCAAATCGCTCTGTAACAGTTCGTCCGCTAATTGTGTTTCTTCGGCGACAAGCGCAAGCAACACCCGCCTGCGGTGATTCCAAATCGTATAGTACTCAGGGTTCTCATTCAAGAGCTTCGTAACCAGACCAAGGACCTCGCATGTGTACTGTTTCTCTGCTACCTATGACAAGTCATTATATCAGAAAAGCTCGAATTCCTCACGTTCTGTGTGACCTACCTTGGTATTCACGAGCTCAGACAAGTTCTTATAGGCTTCAATTTGCTGTAGCTCTTTTTGTCGCGCCTCGTCTGAGCGAACGATAGGGCCTGAGCCACGTGATATTCCATGCTGTAGATAATTAGCTGAATTACTCGAGGCGCTCTACAAACATCCACTTACACTTGCCATCGCGTCTTCATGCAGGTGTTGTGGATGCGGCTGCCTCGACTTGTGATCGCGCGAAATCATGTGCCCCACTACGCCTGCCCCCACATCAAGATCACCAGGAAGGCTTTATGACAAACCTTCCAAAACAACATATATCCTAGAAGCCGAGTGATCCTACAAAGCCCTCAATCATTGTTATACAACTAAACGAGCAGCACTAACCACGCGACGACAGGCCCTCCAACAGGGCACCTCGGTGGCAACACTCTTCTCCGCTGCTATCTGTACATCTGCACGTTGCTCTGCCTGATATGTACTGAGACTAGCATTCCACTTTTCGACTACTAATATTTAGTTATTCCCACGATGTATGTCACAGACGACGAGTCGACTCCGTCCGAATTTGGCTATACCACACCGCCCCTATCGCCAACAAAAACTATCAGCACAGAAGGCTGGTCGTCACCCAGGACCCCGGATCACCTCACAAAAGTCGAAGCTGTTTACTCTTCCGCGCCATCGACCATGAAATCGAAAGTCCTTCCTCCACTCTCCAAACATCTCCTACGAAGCCCAAGTTTGCGCCTTGTCTAGGCGCGATCTCTATACCAGAAGTCTTTTCGCCCAATTGCGATCCTACTTTACCAGGCTTGACAGGCGACTCTCCCGTGAAGCGCAATGTAACAGTACCTGATGGAACGTCTCCTCGACAGTCACCCAACCTCGCTCGCTCGAGTAGCAGCTCGTTGCCCTATGCGATCGATCGTTTTGAAACTGCGACCCCAGTCACCGTGGTTCCGCTTGACTTCTCGAGATATTCTCGAAATTTGTACCTTCGCAACAAGCGAAGAGGTAGTTATCGCTGCTCGTCTGACAGTTCCATAGATGTCCTGGTCGCCAAATACGCGACTCCACCAACCACTCCAGCTGAGATCATCCCAGACGTCGAATGGTATCACGGTCTTACTAGCAATGAACTCGGTTCACCTACCAAACTCCAAAAACTACCGGTTCGTAGTTCCAGCTCACCTCTTCGACCAAGCCAGTGGGCGGCTCGTGGTGGTCTATTATCCCCGCCACGTAAACCTCATACAGGTGCTCCAGACCGCTTTATTCACTCTCGTCGTCCGTCTGCAGTGACACGTGAAAGCTTCGAGTTGAACAAACCGAACGAACGCGAACAGATCTCCCAAAGTGGCCACCGCGCAGGCGGTGATCCCTTCAGCCGTCGGGTGCGCAGAAGTGATCGATTGAATGCTGAGCTCCGAGGCTTGAGGGAGGCTCACACTACGGTTGCTGGAAGGCCGGGTGGGAACACGCAAGGTCCAAACCTGAGACTTAGAAGCAGCTCTTCAATAACAACTGCGCGCCAAATCAGTGCTGGTGCTGTCTGGAATGTGGGTGGACTATCTGCTATGAGCGATACGGTAGCGGCAATTTCCACGGGAAACGGGGGCATGCTTGGAAGTAGGACTACTGCGCCTCTCTACACATCCATGTTCCTCAGTCGGGCAGATCCTGAAGCTGAACTCGAGGCATACGAAAGACGCCTTGCACTAGCGCTAGATGTTGATCAGACAGATCGTATCTTACAACATATGCCATCATCATCCAGCCGCTCTGGCCCGAAACACAACAACCCACCACACGCACCACACTTTTGGAAGGATAGCGCATGGGTTCAATCCGGTGTCAAACCACGTTTGTTTTGTAGTCTAGCGGGATTGCTTGAAGCCTGTACTAACAATTCGCTCAAGTATCTCGACGACCCTATCAGAAAACCCGAAGACCCGTGCCGATCCTGCCCTTCAGATATGTCACAGCTACGCTAGGTGAAGTATAATTATACTGACGTTAACCTACAGTCCTCGACGCACCTCAACTGCGAGACGACTACTACTGCACCTTACTTGCCTACTCTAACACCGCCAGATGTCTCGCAGTTGGCCTGGGAAATTTCGTACACCTCTGGTCTGAGCGAGATGGCGTCAACACTCCCGAATCGCTCAACTCTATGCCCACTGATTCAGAGTCAGATGCTCAGCATATTACGTCGCTTGACTTCTCTTCCAACCAAGGCGGGCAAGCGATCCTCGCTGTAGGGCGAGCAGACGGCCGCATTGTACTTTGGAGTCCGTTCGATTCAGAACCAAGGTTTGACGCCACACAACCCAAAGCAGTTTCATGCGTCTCCTTCAGACCTACCACCGTGCAGCGTCCATCACTTCGCGACAGAGCGATCACCGTACCTACGGAGGAACTACTTATTGGAGACGAAGCCGGGCACATCTACTTCTACAGTGTCGAATGGCCGACAGAGACCCAAAGTGCACTGTTCGGCTGGCATGGGGCGATGACTCTACTGGCACGCATGACCATCCACACACAGCAAATATGCGGGCTGGCGTGGTCTGCAGCTGGCGATATGTTTGCAAGTGGAGGGAACGACAACAACTGTTACCTCTTTGAGACAAAGTGTGTACTGCAGTCAAACACGAGCGAAACCACATCGGCGACTCTCAACGTGCGTGAAGGTCCAGCTGGTGAATCCATCTACACCGTCACCAACCGCTCGGGTCCAGTGCTCCACCTTCCCCACACAGCAGCAAAACACAAATGGACACTCAACGCGGCCGTCAAAGCCGTGGCCTTTTGTCCATGGCATCGCGGACTCGTGGCCATTGGCGGGGTTCGAACGACCGCTGCATACACTTCTACCACACGCGCTCTGGCACTTGTCTTGCGACGATTGACTGTGCAGCTCAAGTCACCAGCCTCGTTTGGTCCCAAACCCGCCGCGAGATTGCAGCTACTTTTGGTTTTGCACAGCCAGAACATCCGTATCGTATTGCCGTGTTTGCCTGGCCCAGCTGCGAGCAGCTGGTTGCTGTGCCGTGGTGGGACGAGAATCGTGCGCTGTGTGCGGTTGCATATCCAGGCGGGTCGATGGGGTTATCTGATGCTGAAGAGCGCGATGGAGGTAGAGAGAGGGGCGAGGATGACGTGTGGAGTCGGCGTGGGGCTGAGGAGGGGTGTCTTGTCGTTGCGGCAAGTGATATGGCGATCAGGTTCCACGAGATTTGGTCTACTCGGAGGGGTGGGGTTGGAAGTGGAGGGTTGCTGGGTGGCAAGACGGGGTTGCTTGGGGGAAGCGATATCCTCGAGCGACTGCATGGCGTGGAGAGGGAGGTTGCTGTTATTAGGTAGTTCGTTAAGGTTGTGTCGTCTTGTGCATAGGGCTAAATAAAAGTTCATTGCTATACAAGTGCAAAAGTCTTTGCTGCCAGCACTGAGTTGGAAGACGCACGGTGGGTAAAGTTCAGTATCGTGAAGTATTGCAATTGTATCATTGAAGACAACTGCCTTGTGCAGTCAGTGGTATGAGACGCCCATGCCTAAAATCCCGGAGTATTCTTCCAGATGCACGAAGCCTGCACCCTGTTTTCGTGCCGACGCCGAAGTAAACATTCACGACTTTTCATCATATAACATGACACCGCTAGGGTAGATCTAATGGCGCATGGAAGAGGCGCGCCTCTTGCGGGCCTCGTCGTGGGAGGCCTTGGCCTCGGAGATGCGCTTGGAGAGGATCTGAGCGTACTCGTTCTGGGAGTAATTAGTATGCGGATTGACATATACGAAGTATAGGAGAAACGTACGGCGGCATCCTTGGAAGCTTCCGCGCGGCGGCGCTTGAGTGCGACGCGGTGGCGCTTGTGCTGGAGACGCTGAGGAGTAACAAGACGCTGGATCTTGGGGGCCTTGGTGTAGGGCTTTGCGCCCTCCTTCTTGGGCTGAACCTCGCGGCGAATGACGAACTTGCGGACCTAGATTTACACTCGATCAGCAAAACTGTGGTTGGCGAACTCAGACTCAGCCGGTCGCTGCTAAGATTCGCAAAGCGAATCGGAGCAGGGGACACCGGCTGGCGAAGAAGCTATGAGAAAACTCACATCATCTTCCTTGCTGAGACCGAAGAAGCGGCGGATCTTGGTGGCGCGCTTGGGGCCGAGACGCTTGGGGTGAACGACGTCGGTCAGACCGGGGATATCGGCATCGCCCTTCTTGACGATGGAAAGAGCAAGGACAGACAGGTCCATGGCGACGATGCAGCCGCGGACAGACTTGCGCTTGCGCTCACCGGTGCGGCGGGGGCGGTAGCACGAGTGGCCGTCAGCGAGGAGGAGGCGGACACGAGTAGGGTGCATGACACCCTGCTTCATCGGGAAACCCTGCTTGTCGTTTCCACCGGTGATGCGGAGGATGTAGCCCTTGAACTCGTCGCCGACGCTGTCACCGGGGACTTCCTGACCCATGCGGCGGTCCATGAAGACGCGGAGCTTGCGCTCGTCTTCAATCTCGATCAGTTTCTGCGTGCCATTGTTGGGGTAGGAGATGTTGAGCTTCATCTTGACGGCGGTCTCGCGAGGACGGCGATGTGCTGCAACGTTAGTAGGCTGGTCGTGAGGTCGAGCGACTGAACTTTTGCAATTTCGACAGATCGGTGCTGCGGTAAGCGAGGTGCTTAGTCAGCGCTACCGCCAATCAACTGCCTGTGAGATTGCTAGTGCGTCAGGGCACATCCACATGCCGAACATCACGTTAAGTGGTACTGAGATGTCAAGGTGTTCGTAGTGAAGATGTTGAGGTGTTCGTGCAATCCTTGCATGCATGTAAAGTACTTCATCACGTCAATTTTCGACTCAACATGACACCCACCAGACGTTGAATGCGGATGTATCAGCTTAACATCTCATAATTGCTCAGGTCTTCATGTGTTGCATACCATTCGAATAAATGGGCTGCTCAGACTTGTTCTCCAGATGAATCATGTTCCCCTCTTCATTCTGTGCATCTACAGCCGTACACCCTTTTGAACGCCAGCCCATGCAATGTTGTACATCGAACCATCTACCAGCCGCCTGACCCCCATAGGGCGTCGCACCGTATGGTGTCGTTCCGCCCTGCGCACCGCCTGCACCTCCCCACTGGCTCGCACCGCCATAACCAGGCGTTGTGTACCCAGCTTCTGGCCCGGCGCCATAACCTCCGTTCAGTGTGGGGCTTTGCGCGCCCTCGAAGCCTGCGCCGTCTGGTCCTGCGCCTCCAGACAACTCTCGAATGACCTCCGCCAGCTTAGTCTGTAGTGTGGAAATGCCCTTTGTGACAATCTGATCAGGGTCTAGGCCACCCACTGTCTCGACATCGTAGAAGAAGCGGGTCGGTACAGCATTGTAGTTGAACGGTTCGTCTGGGTTGGCAGGGCCGCCGTCGAGGTTGATGCGGTCTTGGTCTTTGGGCCTAGAAGTCGTTTCGTTAGTTTGCACATAGCGCCCGTTATAGTGGTACGTGGACATACCACTCGGCTTCGGGGTCCTCTTCGTGCCAGTAGTCCAGATGGTGCAGCTTGTTCGCTGGGTCGTACTCGAAGCCTATCGCCGCAGACGGCGCCCATTTCGCGTGCTCCTTTGCAATACCCTTCTTAGCGATGCAGCGCATATGGATGGCCTGCCCTCTCCGCAGCTTCACAATGCAGCTGCCCGTGCCCTCGGGATCCACAATGACGGGCCGCCCTACCTCGTCGTTTGGCCTGTTACTCTCAATGACCAGATCCCGCGCGTAGACCTTCATGATCTCGCTGCCGGTGCATTTCGCGTTCAGCGTCAGGACAACGGCGCAGTTGTCGCAGTAGCCTTCGCAGTCGCAGTCGCGCGAGTAGAGCAGGTCGTCGACACCTCTCGATGACAGAGGGACCAGGCCGAGACGATGGCACACAAACTCGTCAGCGAGTACGGATGTGTTGTCGAGGACTTCTACGACATCGATGGCAAGCGTTGGGATCTCGGCGAGCATCACCCGTCGCAGCGAATTGGCGGTCTCGAGGTTGAAGTTCTGGACGATGAACTGCGCGCGCTGGTTGTCGGCCTGTACGAAGCTGCGTCAGTGACTTGGTCTAGGCGACCGTTGACCTGTTGACAGAGCGAGCGGTGTACCTGCAAGAAGCGCACGTTGATTGCGCCGCCCTCTGCATCGTAATCCATGGCGGGCAGGCGTGTGCGCGTCGACTCGGCGGGGAGGGATGTTCAGGAGGTGGCGGAGTGTCAACGTGACTGCGGTCAGGAGTGGAGCGTGACGTGTAAACAAGTGGCGTGTAGATATGTGGGGTGCAGCTGGGATGTGGTTGACTGATGCTCGACTGTGACTTTCTTTGAGGTGAGTCTCCGAGAGAGCTCAATGCGCGGAGCCACAGGGGCCAAAGCGTGCATGCGCCACATTCAACTCATCTCAGCCACACCTCCTTCTATACGTCCTCCTTCCACCTTCCACATGTCTCCTCCCACTAGTCTGGCCTGTTGACGAACGCCTTTCTCTGAACAAAGACAGATGGCAACAACCTCCGACTGTCCAGGCCGTCCAGATAACGACCACGACTATGTCGTACTGTAGCGCTGTCTTCGGTAAAGCTTTCCGAGCCCTTGACGCACCGAACGTACGATCTCGAAAGGTCTCGACATAGGAGTCTGGAGCACTTCTTTAGCCGTGTCTTTGGTCGCAGCAGCATGGTTTTCACCATGCCACGTGGATTTGATAGAGCGGAGAGACAGCGATGAACAACGTGGTAAAGCCGTCAATCATGGAGACACTCCAGGTACTCAGACACTCCACGAGACATGGCGTGGTCATCGCACTCACGAGTAAAACAACTTGAAGACAGCCTTGTAGGCAAGCTTCTGTACGAAGCTGATGCTACGGGTGAGCGCCTGCGGGAACTGTCGCTGCAGAAGGGTTTTAACAGGGTGGACTACTCACGACTTGGTGGTCTTGAGAGGTGCACCCTCTGAACGAGTACGCAGAGAGCGCCTTGGCTGCGTTCAAAATGCGCCACCACTACATTACACTACACTACACTACACTACACTACATCGCCGCAAGCCTGCTTGCTAGTTCCGCACTTCACACAACATAAGTAAACACATCAAGCACTGAACAAGAATTCAGCCTGCCCAGCGGACAAGCCGTATACAAAAAGACGCCCGCTGTTGTGCTGATAGGGTAGTGCAAGCAACGCCATCCGGGGTAAGCCGGCGGTAGACTAGGGATCTGGGGCATTGCTTGAACGGGCGATGACACACGGGTGCTCCGAGCACTTGTCGACCACTTTTGCGAGGCTGAGGCGTGTCTGTGACCAGTCTTGTCCGCAGGGCAAAGCCGCCGACTGCGTCAATGTCAAGTGTCTTGTGTCGGTCACTTGCTTCGAATCTTCGCGCGTCGGGCAACACAACTCCTGAACGCAACCACGCGATATTGGGCGCAAATCAAAAGTGTAGCCGGGCTGTGCAAGACAGCCCAGGCCATGCGGACAAATACAAAGGCGATTCGGGAGTTGGCCGCAGTGGGTTCCAGAATTTCGGACGTTTTGGTGAGTTGCTTGGCACGATGCACTGCCCCCAAACGACAGTGGAAGCAACTCGATTGTGTGACGGATGCGGAAGCTGGAACGTCTCCACGCATGATATAAGACTAGTAGTACCTGCTTCACTCTTCCACACACCACAGCAATATACTGCACAAATCCTCTGTTCTCCACACGTATGATCGCAGCCGCAAACATGCAAGTGACTATCCCATCACCACAGCGTTCGCGCACATCGTCAGGAAGCAGATCGCCACTTTCTCTCGACCTCTCAGACCTGCCGCCGCTCGTCCAGCCGTCGCCGCCATCAAACACGCTCATCATCACAGTATGAATACCTCCCAACGCCTCACAGCAAGCATAGCTGACATGCGCCACAGAACCTCCTTGCGCCTGAAATCTTCCAACCCGCCACCCTGATAGAAATCCGCCAAACAATCGACGCCCACGCAAAGGTCCACACCTGGGCGCCGCTCAAATCCTTCAAACGCATCGTCGTATCCTTCTTCAACACGCAAGATGCCATCACTATCCGCCAAACACTCGACGGCGAGGCCATCATGGGCTACCGCATCCGCGTCTACTTCGGTATCAACACGCCCATGAACCCCAGCGATCAGCACTTGCCGCTTCCCAAGAGCGACAAGCTATTCTTCATCTCCCCGCCGCCCAGCCCGCCCATGGGCTGGGAGATGCGTGACGAAGACGCCCCGAACAAGCAAGTGCATCCAGAGGACCTCGCAGAAGCGCTGGCAAGACTGCACGCGCATGCGCACGACGCCGCGTCGCCCCTGTCAGACCCCGAGAAATCCCCCATTACTAGACGCCGTACCGGCAGCACCGTCGTCGTCTACCACCCAGAGGACCATGGCGACTCGCCCCAGCTTCCCGCCATATCCGTCGAGGACACAACCGAGACGCCGCAGCCGCTGACACCCGACGCGATGGAGGGCGTCGAAGGCCCCATCATGACGGAGAAGTCCATGGGGCGGAATGTCAGCACTGCGAGGCCTCCGATCGAGCTTATGCACTGAGCGAGCGATTTCTCTATTCATTCTAACATTTTTTGTTTGCGAAAGCTCTGGCGTTAAAACTAGCATTGGGGCAAGGCTGAAGCATGCTATGGCATATCACGGCGTTTGTGGGTTCAGGCCTTCACGGAGACTTTTTATTTACTGCAACGGTATTCGGATGGATGACGTCGTCCTGTATGGTTTTTTTGGTAGTCTATATCTTCGAGCAACATATGCTGGCTCTCTATTATCGAAAGAGGAGTATATCTACAATCAATGATCTTGATCGTCTTTACTACCTTTGTGAAGCTCAGTTGGATGGTCCAACTTGGTTTGCTCTAACGTGTTCGATATTTATTGGTATGCTATGATGTAATGTGATATGCTGATGCACCTATGTTCGTCTACGCACTCTATGCACACCTATATGCCACGCCAAAACGCCTCTGATGCAACATGCGCACGTGCGCACTGGTATCAAACAAAGTACATGAAAGCAAGGCAAGCATCGTCAGCCAAGCACGACATTTTCCCGCGTGTCCTCTATCAATAGCTGAATCCAAGCGATGGCTACTCCAGACCCTGGAACTTCCTATAGTACTTCTTGTGCTGCTCCAAGAACAGGAATGTCAGGACTGTATGGGGGCCCACGCGGATGAAGCTCGGAACCCAGCCCTTGAACATCCAGCGCAGGCCCTCGTGGCGCGTGATGTCAGTTACGAGCTTGACTAAGCCCTCCTTGACGTGGGAGGTCATGACGCGCGTCTTGATCACATCGACGGGCGAACATATGGTGGTTGCGACGAAGCCCGCCATGAAGGAGGCAGTGAAGTGCGTGTTCAGGTTGTCCTGCAGCGGCGTGTACCGCAGCAGCAAGCCTTTGAATCCGTCGTACGTGGCTAGCTGTCCGACTGTCATGAGCACGGCTCGTCCGCAGTTCGGCCACACGCCTTTCCAGAGGCTGGCTACGCCTTCTTCGCGCGCCATGCGCACCACGCCGTTCAGGGCGTGTTTGTAGTTGCGACGCTTCTCCGGTGGAAGGGCAGAGTCGTGCTGCATGCGTACATTGAGAATGTCGCCTGGGTTGCCGGCGATGCCACCGAGGAAGCCAGAGACAGAAGCCATGCCCACCAGGGTCAAGAAGGAGGGCTTTGTGTCTGCGGTGGTGAAGCGTTCTTTGAGGGCCTCGTAGACACCGAAGCGCGTCATGGAGTAGGTTATTTGGCGGAGTTGGGCAGCTGAGAGCTGTGGTGTGTTAATGGAGCAAGATTGGGGGAATTGAGGAACGTACGCCGCGGTATAGACCGCCTATGCCGTCTGTTTTCGCAACGTGGGCGAACATTTGGGACATATTTAGCTTGACGCCGCTCATCGCTTGTGTTTGTAGCCGGACCTGGGAGTGTGAGTTCGACTTCGACTTCGACTTCAACGTTATAGGCGAAGCTGGTGGTGATGGTGTACCTTGACTGCGCAATTGTTAGTAGACGGCCAATTGACAGCGAGACAGCTGCAGCTTACCGAGATCCAGTGGGTGTGTAAACAGCGTTGCGCAACAACTCGCGCTCCCTCCAAACCAGAAGGGATAATGCACCGGTTTGTTCACTACATCCTCGCTCTTCCTCACCTCAGCGCTACTTCTCTGCGTCTTGAGGGCTGACATTGTGCGAGGGGACTGCGCAAATGCTGCATATAGCTCACGATGGGCTCTGCAACCTTAACAAAGAGGCACTTTCTCACGTGGAGCGGAGAATGAGTGCTGGCTCGGTGGTTGTTATGCGGCCGAGGGACTCACGTCATCCGAAAAACGTGCAGGTAACCGCGGCCATATAGCCGAACAGCGAACCAGGCACGGATCCCGCGCTTGGCGGACGCGGACACCCGCGTGCTGCTTGCCGTGGTTTTCTTGGGACGCGACGGTTGGCTTCAACGCGCGTAGTCCATCAAGGAAATGCATATAACGAGGCTATCAACGGCCCTGTGTCGCCAGGTGAACCGAAATACGGCGCTCAGGATACGGACGTCGCAATTGACTCCCCGGCTGTGGCTGCAGTCTGTGAGATGCAACTCTTCTTGTGAGTAAGCTGTCATGTGATAATCTTCTCTCGGCACCACACACCCGACTTATTCACCACCACCTCCACATCTCTATTCTCGGTCATTTTCTGTCTCCGGTCTTTTCAAGGCTTGTCAATCCACTCTTCGTTTGCAGCCTAACATTCGTGCATTCTTGGCCGAGGCAATGCTGCAAAACAAACATCTAAGTCTCCCCAGCGCCACCAAGACAAGTCGTCGTCGAAGGAAGAACATACAAAACCGACGAATGGATGAACACACCCACAACAATCCTCAATGCCATACCCCGACGCCTGCACCTCCAACCAGACCACCCTCTCACCATCACCCGCAAACTCATCGAGTCACGCTTCCCCGGCTATAAAGCTCACAATGATCTCTTCCCCATCGTCTCCACTGTCCAGAACTTTGACTCCCTGGGCTTTCCACCAGATCATGTTGGCCGGAACCGAACAGACACTTACTATCTGAACAAGGGGACTGTTCTGCGCACCCACACCTCCGCCCACCAAGCCGATACCTTCCGCGCGAACGAGACCGAAGGGTATCTCATTAGTGCAGATGTCTACCGCCGTGATGCTATTGACCGCTCCCACTACCCCGTGTTCCACCAGATGGAAGGCGCACGAACGTGGGATCGTTCTCAGGCTGAAAAAGAAGGCAAATCTCTCGCAGAAATAATTTGGGCCGATGTGGACAAGATCCCAAAACACAATGTCGTAGTCGAGGATCCCAACCCTACCATGCATGCCGAGCGCAACCCACTGCAGGCTACCCACTCCGCTGAGGAAGTCGAGGCTATCGCTGCGCACCTGAAGCGTAGTCTGGAGGATATGGTGATCACGATCTTCAACGCTGCCAAATCCGCTTCGACTGCAGAAGCAGAGGCCGACGAGCCGCTGAAGATCCGCTGGGTGGAAGCGTACTTTCCCTTCACGTCGCCCAGCTGGGAGCTCGAAGTCTGGTGGCAAGGCGAGTGGCTGGAGGTCTTGGGATCTGGAATTGTGTCTCAGTCCATCTTGGACAACGCAGGTGTGTCTGAGCGCATAGGATGGGCATTTGGCATCGGCCTCGAGCGGGTTGCCATGCTATTGTACTCTATCCCCGACATCCGGCTCTTCTGGTCCAAAGACACCCGCTTCCTGAGCCAGTTCAGCGAAGGCGGACCGATCAAAACATTTGTTCCCTTCAGCAAATATCCCGCGTGTTTCAAGGACGTAAGTTTCTGGCTGCAGCCCAAGAAGAGCGCTGCAGGGGGTGCGGGTGCAGGTGCTGCTTCTATTCACCCGCCGGCAACAGCGGCCACGCAATCACCCTCAGAATCTGCAACTAGCTCCTCGACAATTATACCACCCGCAGCACCAGCTCCTACGATCCCTTCATTCCACGAGAACGATGTCATGGAAATTGCACGTGAGGTCTGCGGCGACCTCGTCGAGGATGTCAGACTCGTGGATGAGTTTGAGCACCCCAAGACGGGTAAGAAGAGCTTGTGCTACCGCATCAACTACCGCAGCTTAGAGCGTACACTCACCAACGAGGAGACCAATGCACTGCATGAGCGGCTGCGCACTCTTCTCGTCGACAGATTGGGTGTGGAGCTGCGGTAGGGGCTATTTATTTCGCACGCGGTTGCAGGTACTATCACAATGGAGGCTCACGCTTCAGCTCATATTCTCTGATGAAACTGGGCTTTCAAATAGATAGTCATTCGAGCAAGAAGTTCTGGAACGTACCGCAGGAGAACGCTAAGTCATGGTGATATATCGACAGAAGAATATCAGCAACGCCTCACGCTCTGCTCTACTCGGCGGTCCAGGCATCTGCAGTATTGTAGGGTAGTTGTACCAAAGTTTCGACAAGGTCTAGTTGTATTATATGTAAAGCAAAATCTATTTGCATCGAAATGACGATCTAACGCATCTTTGACATACCCTTGATCTGCACACCAATATAGAGGACCGCGAGCTGATTAAATCGAGATTTGGAAGATCATCGTCACAAAATTGTATCCAGCAACATCTACACAACCAACTACACAAGCTACAAACCTCTAGAACTATCAGCAAAACGCAAGACAGCCACCACACCTCTATCTCCCACCCCCTCGCCCACCTCTCCACACAATAAACACCACCGCTCCCCGCCTACACATCAACTCCACTCTATCCAGTCACCTACAAAACTAAACTGAACACCACCGCATCCCCGCCCCATGATACCCATCACTGTACTACCACCTACCCTGCCCTACTATCCCAGCTACCTAACCTCGCTACCAGACGCCTAAGAACTAAACCAACAGTGGACGCTCACGAGCTCTTCTCACTACAATACCACAAACACGCTCCAATCGCTTTAGATGGAACGTCATCCGATGAGCGCGCAAGTTGTTGCCCATGGCTTGGTTTGGTGAGGCTTCTGTGGGGTGAGATTTATGTCATAATTGCAAATAGTGGGAGAGGTCACATGTGCGGGAAAGAAGTAATCGAGACGCTGCTTGACGGTGCTTGTAAAGCTCTTTGTCATATTGTTGTAACTAACAGTGCGCATGTAACCTATCAGCTGACCTAGACTGATAGACTCAAACTGTTGTACTTGCGTCGGTAGATCACGTATCAGCATGTCCCGATGCACAACTGCAGTGACGTTGAAGTGCGCTCGTTACGAGGATTCCAAGATCTCACATTGGAAACTGCAGGTAATGCGGGATTGCCGGCCCAGATTCCGGCGAATACCTGGAGGCTTGATATGAAGATCTTATATCTAGAAACCGTTTCAACACAATCAGGCCATTGCTGCACCTCAACACGTCTGTGCAATACGTTCTTCCGGCGAACGGTGTGAAAACGTGCCAATAGTTGCGTCATTCTCAAGACCTGGTCCCTACCGCGATCGCCAAGTGCCAATATTGCAGACCTCGGAGTATTGGGGGTGGTGGGGTTAGAGCAGACATGGTACTGCCTTGTAATATCCTAAGCTTTGTGAGGGACTGAGTGATTGGCCAGGTGTGTACATCTGGATCTATCGAGAAGGTTACCGTGCCAAAAATGCACGACCTGCCTTAGGTAATGCACAAATAAACTTCTCAACAGCACCGCGTGCCGATACCTAACGTGATTAATACCCCGTATTTCAGTCTTCCGCGGGAGTTCGAGGAGGTCCACGAGGTGTGATGGGGAAGAGGAATGAACTCTTGATGATCAGTTGAGACTTGGGTTTTTATTTCCTTATCTATTCACTGCTGAGTAGGTGAGATTTCTTAACAAGCACATGTTCTATCGAGAAGTACTTCATTGAGTCTATAGAATAATCTTGCTATCCTCAGTACGTGGTGTCGGTACTGCGAAACGCCCACGACAATTCCTACATGATAAGGCGTCGTGAGTGGGCTCTCGATAATTAAAAAAGAAAACAAGAGATCTTCAAGTTTTAATATTACGCATGCGGAAACATTAGGTCCTACAACATAATTGTCGAGATACAGTCGTGTTGACTGTTAGGACCAAGCACACAATACGATGGTGATTCGACAGAGTAGATTGATAGCACCATGACGGCAAACTAAATGCAAACCATTAGATGCATGTTTTTGTGTCACGCTGTCGACAGTGGAGATGTGACAGTTTCGTAGAATCAATGTATAGGTGCCCAAGTCGGTGGAGCACGCTGCAACGGTGTAAGCACTCTATCGCTTGCAAGGATCCGATCATAAGGGGATTACATAGTCGACTCAATAAGCTAGGAAAGGGTCTCCTACACGTTGTGTCAGGTAATTGCGGGTAGACATGGTCGAAGGGCGACCCTGGTCCATATTACAGAAGGTGTAAGCCACGACGGCACGTCCTGGACGTAAGCGAGCACTGTCACGACTCGAATACGTCGCGCTTTGATGAAATGAAATCACAGCTGATGATGCGAACATTTTGTGTGAAGAGCGAAATGTTCCAACTTCGTCTAGTCAAGTTGGAAGCGGACCATGGTTACCATTTCGGTCAATGAACGGTTATCGAAGGATCAGGACAGTTCAGTGCAATAGTGCGTGGAAGTGCGTGGAATTACGTATAGCCCGCGTACAGGATCAGGACCGACTCAGAACAGTCGAAAGAAACTTTCAAATCAAGTCAAAAGGCCTGCATCCGGAGCATCTTGCCGCATACGATCTTGTGCTGCGAACAGACGCATGCCTGAGAAAGGAACAGGAAAGGAGGTAGCCGTATGTGGGCCACATCGAATGATTCCGAGGTAGGCAGAGGCTCGTGCTGTCACTCCCCTGCTCATCACAGCATCGCTTGGCGTGACTTCGGTTCATCACTTGCAGGCACAAGCGTTGCCGACGGGTTGGACATCGATACGACTTTTCGTTGAGATCTTTGCCCCTGAAGCTTGAGTTTTTGGAAAGTCAAGGGTTCGTTTCGAGAACGATGAACGCTCCATCAACACCATCTATTCGGAAGAGCACCTTGGTTGATCCATACATTTGCTTCGAATGCTCCTTGAGAAGTCACGCGAACAGGGATGGCACTATGAAACGACTTAAGCAGCCACACAGCAGGCCCGTTCGTTCTGTAAGACAGCTCATCAGGAAGAATCCTTCAGGGCCAGTTCACAACTGTAAAAGGGGGAAGAGGAAGGTGATTTCCTTAGCTGTTGTGCTTTCTTATTGCGAGCCACTGCAGATGCAAGTTGGTATGCATGGTGTGTGATTGCTGCAAGATTTGGAACCTACATGGGAAGGGAAGGGGAAGCCAGGAAAGCTTGGCAAGTCTTATCCTGCGCGGCTGTCCTGAGAGAGCCTAAGTTTTACCGCCGAGATGGCATAGGTATTGGTATTGGGAAGGGGTTTGTTAGAAGCGGGGAAGTGCAGCGGGGGCTTCAACGCCAGGCAGCACAAGGGTATGAGAGGCTACTCTCCCTCATACACAGTTGGCGATTTCAAGCCGTCTCTGGAGCAAGCTCAAACGTGCAGCCTCGAGCCAGGCCGCCGCACAGGCTTAAGCGAAACGAGAAAACAGCGTTCGAGCAGCTCTGGAAACAGTGGCGAGAGACAAAGTAGTAGAGAGGATGCAGGCTCTCTGCACCTGATCGGCAACCTGGTAGAACGGTTAACATGGGTGAGTGGCTCCTCTGTAACAGGCGCAGGGCAATTGCAGGGAAACCGCAGACCCTGACCATCTGTTTCGACTCAGCCTGGTGACGTTGAATGGCACAGACGATCCTTTGCAGTAAGACGGCAACCCGGAGGCAGCAATGGCTTCTGAGGAACACGGGTGCTGCTCCAAAAGTTGCGCTGGGAAGTTCAGAGCTTCTGCAGTGCCGCAATCTAGCCTTGTTCCTGTCGCGTGGCATTTGCAGGACGAGAGTTGGGCCCACGCTAACGTTCGCTTCGGCCTTCCTTACGTGCCGAATGGTTGTCTCTGAACGTTATGCACAGATGTGCAATATTATCGAAGCTCAATCGAACAACGTCTTCACGGCTTCAGGAGGACACAACGAAGTCGCGGAAGTGGCTTGTGGGCACCCATTCCCGGGTTCGCCTTTATCGCCAGGCGAAACCAACCTCATGATGAGCTGTGCACCTTCCGCCCGCCCACGTGCTGTTACGGGTCATGCAGGCTATGAGCCGGCTTTCCTACCAGTTTAGCTGGATTTCCCCGTCACTGATGATCAATCCGCGGTATGCAATGCCGGTGCTGTCAGGATATATGATTGAAGTTTCTTGCGTCATGTGGTCGCGCTAGAGCAAACTCTCGACGGCGCTGCTTCCCAGCGGCCTGCAGATCAACACTATGCATTTCACGAAAAGCACGCCGTCGGTATGCCACAAGTAGGCTAGGAAGGTGCCGTGATGCGCAATGTGCAGATCCGCCTAGTCCTTAGTCCTGACGTTATAGTCTTGGTCGTTCCCCAGAGGTCGCGGAGGTTAGGCTCACGTTTCACCCCAAAGCCCGCCATGGCCTATTCTGGATGCGCCTCCGACAGCCTAGACGCACCGCTGTTAAGGTATATCGCCGTAGCAGGGGGTTCCTCGTCGCTGCATGTATCAATAGCAGTTTGGATGAGCCACACTTAAGTCGCTCCATTGCCTTTTGCCAGCTAACGTGCAGCCGAACGCCCTCATGTTTGACGAACCCGCTTTCCAAGTCTCAACTACCTTGCACTTCAGACAGTAAGCCACGGGAACCTCAAACGACGGCCATGACACACATTGCCAGCTGCATACGGCCGGACGTTGTTAAGACATCCGTTTATATAACTCAAGAAACATCCATCAGGATGAGGGTAAGTACCCATAAGCATATAACTCCTCTGAATAAATTGCCATCTACCTCGCCGGTCCATTTTGCTGAAAGAACTCCAGGCTTCCAGAGATCTGAGCGTATCAAGTGCGCCTCTGATCAAAACTTCACCCACTGCCGACCTTCCTCAGACTACCTCCAGGTACCAGCTTTGGCCATCAGCCAAGTTCGCTGCAGGTGAATCGTCTGACAAGCTGGCGGCCCTGTCTGTTAACCGCTCCGGTACATCACTTAGTGATACTGCTGTTCTGCCAGAAGCTGCACCATTCTGACATCGTGCAGGCTCAATGTCGAGAAGGAGGAAAGTTAGTGTTCCCGAGATATCGAGTACCATGACAACGGTCCAGGAAATGCCTGTTGATTCTCGTACGTACCACATAAGCTGCATTCCACCGTCGCCACTAACAAGTTCAAGCAACCATTCCCGGCAGACCACCTCTGCGCAGGCCTTCGTATGAGAACTTCGGTCATGAGAGGTCATACAGTGCCCCTGGTACAAATTGGAGGGCTGGTCCCTTTGGCGATGCAATGATCTCTTGCGTCACTGGACCCTCCCCTGTTCTGGCGCAGCAAACAACTCCCACGATCTCCCAGGAGGTGCCCAGCGCTGCTGCACGGCCACTGTCGCCAATTCTCAGTCCTGGTGCGAAGCCGTCACTGAGTGTCGATACGGCAAGCCCAGCGTTACCACCCGAGGTACCTCCCAAGTCACCTGCTATCGAACGCAAAGGATCGCCAACTCCTCTCAAGCTCAGCTCTAAATCAAGCAGAACACCACTCACAACACCGGCGTCTGCAACATCAAATGGTGCTACTCCTCTCAGTGCAACTGATGCCAGACGCTCGCCAAAGGCAGGGACACTTCTTTCAACTCCTTCATCAGCAGTGTCGAACCCCTTCCGGACAGCATCGCCACGAAACTCACCTCGGACTGAGAGGCAAGACCCTCTCATGACCCAAGGCTCATCGCACAGCCGTAACATATCAGAATCATCAATCATGGATCGTGGTCGTCCTACTCAGCGCACTACCAAGAGATCGCACAGCCGAACTGGCTCAGAGTCTCTTGGTCCTGCTGGTCAGGTAGCTGATAGCTGGACACTCCCACAGGGCATGCGAGTGCCTGAAGCGTCGAGGCGCATGAGCGATGGCGACCAACAGACACTTCACAAGCAAGCTTACGAGCAGGCTGGAAACTTCGAAGTACTAAACAAGGTGGATGTAGCCTCGATGTCTAGGGTTAGTTGTGCCTCCACCATCATCTTGAATGCAGTAACTGACATGAACGCAGGAACTTCGTGCTTTAGACGAACGTTGCGACTATCTTCGCAAGACGTACAAGTCTCTGCGCGCAGGGCGTCAGAAACTTCACAGTCGCATGATCTCTTATCTCAAGCGAGGAGAGACGACCATCTTCTCCCGCGAATCTCTCCTCAAACAAGAAGAAGCTCTCGCCGAGCTAGACAGCTCCATTGATGAGTTCATTGCAAAGTTAGAGCAATCCGAGAACAGACGCTTGCGCCTCCGGCAAAAGCTCCTTGAGCACGTAGCTGCAGCTCTGGTACTGAGCCCTGCTATGCGCCGCGATGCGGCCGAGACCACTCCACCGCGAAGTCCCATCAAAGCAGAGAACAGTCCTGCCCGCACGGAGCTGAAGGAAACGGAATCAATCAAGATTTACGCTGACGGCCACGTCCTTAACCTATTCTCCGATATCGAGAAAGCCATCGGTCATATGTGCGAGCAAACCTGTTAAGCCTCTCTTACCCCCTCTATCCTATTTTCAGTCACCACGACCATGACGTCGCCCTGCCTTATGTGGCACTTCACTAATACTGGATCACAATCTTTGAAAATCTACCACGACATTATGACGACCTGTATCATTCTTTCAATTTTATTTTATTTTTCGGGGTGTCATCAAAGGAGCCTAACTAGTACAACACTGAGATGGTTGTGTGCTGCTGTTGGTGCTCCGTTCTATTTTGATTCTAACCGATACCCATACGGACATTGTTTCAACACTCTAGGTTTTTCTTTGTTCCAAGGCTGCTAGCCATGACATGCTTGGAGCGTTTCAGGTACGATGGCTTGGATAAGAGAACGGCACGAGCACTGGGACATGATGTAGCATAGATTGGAGATTGTTCTATAGGAGCTTTAGAAATCACCAAACATTTACACATCAAATCTTTCTTCCCGTTTCAAGCAGATGAAAACGATTGACCCACGACTGACCCAAGCACCGCGCCGATGACTTCAGATCCCCGTAGACTGGGTGTTGGGGGTAGAATCGTGGAACCTGTTGCTTGCCCTTATCCATTACGAGTGGCAATAGCAACCTTGCAACAATGCGAGTCCAACCCCCACCCTTCACAGCAGGGAGCTCGAGGCGAGACTGCCCGGCAACTTGCACCCGCTTCTTTGAGATAACGTCGAGTCCAAGAACAAGGAAGTATTCGTTGAGGTCATCGTGAGACCCGAAGTATGTCCTTACAGCTATAGTGTGTTTCAACGGCATTGAAATGCTCACAATAGGTGCCCGATGTGTAAAACCGTGCGGGGCACTGTGTACTAGCTCAAACACGACTCGCATCTCACCCTGACACTTTTGTATGATCGTGAGCACGAAAAACAACTTCTGGTGTGATATCATAACGTGCAGCTGCGGGTCATCTGGATCTTGGCTTGCATGTGAACACACACGGCGCGCAACGAGGGGCAAGGAATGTTACGAATATGGATAATAAGGTAGCAGATTGTTCTGGGCATTCTATATCACTTTTCCAGGCCTATAGCCCGACGTCGTGTTTCAGAACTTTTTTCCACAGAAAAAACCCTTACTGAAAACGCCCACCGGGTGATACCGCTTGGAGCGATGCATGGCAAGGGAGTTCTGCATGCGGCTGACGCCGTTGTCGTTTCTGAAAGATGCAATCCAAATATAGTCTAGGTCGAGGGACAACAGTTAGGGTTGCTCAGTTTGATTTAGGGTTCCGGCTTGGCGGGGTTGGGTGGTCAGTGCACTGCGGACTCGAAAAGTTTCGACAACCTCAATTTCGAATAATCGCAACGACGCACTCACCACGTATCATCACCATGGCGACAAACAGCATTAAGCTGCTTACTGGCAATAGCTATCCCCAGCTTGCCCAGCTAGTTGCTGACAGGTACGTTTTACCGATTCCGGACGACCTGAAGCACTCCTTGGCATGCTGGCTGTGCGTCGACTCAACTGCTTTACAGCAAGTCAGAAACAACACTGGCGGCTTGCGGAACTTTGCTTCCGCCACCAACTCAGCGTCAAGTTTCGAATGCTCCCACGAATATAGGCGATTTTAAGCATTTGGATATCCCACGACACTACTAACAACTAATTATAGGCTGGGAATTGAGCTCACGAAGATCCTAGTCCTTCAGTACTCGAACCAGGAAACCTCCGTTACTATCGGTGAATCTGTCAGAGATGAAGATGGTATGCACTGCCACGCGGATCATGCCGACCTACTGTAACTCATGGTACGACAGTGTTCATCCTGCAATCTACCCCACCTGGCGACATCAACGATGCCCTCATGGAGCTTCTGATCATGATCAACGCATGCAAGACTGCGTCTGCACGCCGTATTACTGCTGTCCTTCCGAATTTTCCATATGCTCGCCAGGACAAGAAGGACAAGTCCCGTGCCCCCATCACAGCTAAGCTGATGGCCAACATGCTTCAAACCGCCGGATGCAACCACGTGATTACTATGGACCTTCACGCCAGTCAAATTCAGGGGTTCTTCAACGTTCCCGTGGACAACCTCTATGCAGAGCCTAGTACGCTGAGATGGATTCGCGAGAACCTGGACGTAAAGAACTGTGTCATTGTCAGTCCTGATGCCGGAGGTGCCAAGCGGTAAGGATCTCCTTCTCATGAGACGACCTTCTGCGAAACATGTTCTCTTGGATCTGCACGGAATTATGGCTTTTCTCCTGCACTGTACGATAGCAGTGGTTGAAACTGGATCCCCGGATATCGAGTGCGCCATTTCTAGTCGTACCGTGCTAACGGAGTACAGAGCAACATCCATCGCTGACGGCCTCAACCTGCCCTTTGCGCTTATCCACAAAGAACGTACTCGTCCGAATGAGGTCTCGAGAATGACCCTTGTCGGAGAGGTAGCCGGCAAGACCGCCATTCTTGTCGACGATATGGCGGACACCTGCGGTACTCTTGTCAAAGCAGCAAGTGTCTTGATTGACCAGGGCGGAGCGAAGGATGCTATTGCCATTGTGACACATGGCATCTTGAGTGGAACCGCCATCGAAGCCTTGAACGGTAGCAGGCTCAAGAAGATTGTTGTGACAAACACAGTTCCGCATGAAGAGAAGAAGGAGATCTGCGACCGCATTGAGACGATCGACATCAGTCCCACTGTAAGTGAGCACATGGTATTGATAAGCTGTATTGTCTAACGGTGTGTACAGCTTGCCGAGGCCTGCAGACGTACCCACAATGGCGAAAGTGTATCTTTCCTCTTCAAGCATGCGCCTGTTGATTAAGTCCGGTATACCCCGTAAAGAGCCTACGCTTTCATTCGTTATTGGCGTTCAGGAGTATGAGTCAAAGCTGGGTTGCGACTTTATCGATTTTCAGGCTGTCTTGATTGGTCTAAGCCATTTGCATACTCCAATATCGAGATGTCCGTTGAAGCCACTGCTAAAAGAGATGAGACAACCCGCATCAGTGACTGCGAATTTCCAAATTCTTTGTCTCGCTAGCCTGTGGCAGAAGACTAATCTGCTGTCAAAGAGCCTGACATTCGCGGCGAAGCGAAAGCAACACACGTTTTGCCAATGTGTGCATTGCGCCAACGCGACTAGTCACAACATGGACCGCACCGGCCAAACTCTATATCATCGTCAAACTAGTCAGCTACAATTCAAGCGGAATCGATTTTCCTCCACATCTGCAATTTGGCCGACATTCTGGTCGCCCATGAGGGTCACTGTGTGGGAATTGCAGGTGGAAGTAGCACGCCTTCAATGTTCTCTTTGGTCCGCAAGCAAGCCAAACATCTTTTACTCTCTGTTCGCAATCTGGCACACTAAAACAGCACCTGTCCTTACTGAATCAACACACATGTCCCAGATCTGCGCGACGAAACGAAAATCATCTTTCGAGTGCCCGCCTTCAAAGTGCCGTCGAAGAGGACACCCACGAGTTCTGCCCACTGCATCAGCAGACGATCGCTGGCAAGTGAGCGGAAGTGTCCTTCCGGTAGCCCCGTCCGGAGCCTGGGTAATCTCCTGTTCGGGAGACCCACATATCCGGTTTTCCCACGCCTGTAGCTATCGCGGACGGTCGTGGAAAGTATCATTGCTAGTCTTGAGGGGCTCCTAATTCACGTGGTTTCGTATCCGCCTCAACCCCGTATCCTTTGTCTGGAGCCGCTCTTGAGGGTTATCGCGGAGATTGCACGATAATCCTGCGCGCTCAGGGTCATGTTATCAGGGTACATGGATCATACTGTTACTATTCAGGGATCCTCATCTAAGCTTTCAACGGGTTCGCCATGACTCGATATCAGATATGCACTACAGCAACCGGCGTTTTGACAACGCAGATGTATAATCTCCAGACTCTGAGTTAATTCACCGTTATGATCAGCTTTTCATGGGTGGTGCAACGACTTCATAATCAGCCATGGACTGCGCCAGGTTCTGCCCTGCAATCTGCTCACAACGCTATTGAATGCTGTACGAGGATCAACAACATGCACCATGTGGTTCAGTTGCCGATAAGGTCCGTGATACAGAAGCACATTATTATTGCCAACGGCACTGGAAGAAAACGTGGCGCAACAGATCAATCTGCACAAGGTCGCACGCAACAAGACCGACATTCCCCAGACCAAACCGTATCTCAAGTGAAAGTAGAAAAGCTCGCCATGAGAAGCACAGCACATCCCCCGCAATTGTGCGGGGCAGAGTGCGGTTTTGATGCGGCTGAACACCAGCTTGCCCCTGCGAAATCTCGGCTCCGCTCCGCTCCAAGTGGTCGCCTGCCACGCCCCAAACCTTCCTCAAGTTTATGCTCCGACGCAGGGCCTGGCCACATAAACCTACTCGCGTTGGTAGAGGTGCAGAATGCGCAGCGAAACTCTATCTAGCCGCGCATGCCCGCCCGCCACGGTGCCCCCGCACGCACCGCACGGCCTTGACATACCCTACACGATTCAACGTCGAGCAGGCCAGATAGAACGCAACAGCGCGCAGGGCCTACAGGAGACGCTCAGTAGACCCTGCATTGCGTCTTGTGGGGGTAGATACTGCGCGTTAAGTTTCGTGGCGTCTCAGGCTGCATTTGGAGTGCAGGACCGATTGACCACCAGCACCAGTATCTAGCATTTAGGTGCCTGGCAAGTATGCGTGTCGTGATACCCGCTGTCTTGCGTTCTGCGTGGATACTTTACTGGTTAGGAGGTTGAGGAGGAGGGGAGGATGGGCGGGAAGATGATGCACATGAAATGGACGAGGCAGTGTGGGGTTGTGTGGAGTAGAGTAGAGTAGTGCAATGTAAAGTACAATGTGAATTGTAGTGGTATAAAGGCCGATATAGTCTAATAACACGCCATGTATATCTGTATCTGTATTTGTATCTATATCTGTATTTGTATTTGTATTTGTATTTGTATCTGCATCTGTATTTCAATTCGCATTTGTATGTGTATTAGACATAGAATTGGATTTGTGTTAAATTGAGACTTGATTTTGGGTTGAGACTTCAATTGAGTTTTTTCTTTTTAAAGATATCATCCCTTCCCACTCCACCGCTGTTCCCTCGCGAGATGGCGGGATGTCATCTCTTCTCGTACTGCTGCGGCGTCGCTATCGCCATCCTCCTCCTTTTCCCCAACCCCTTTCCCAACACCAACTTCCGCACTAGCACCAACATGCCCATCAGCATCCCCCGTTTCCGCGCCCTCCTCTCCATCTTCTCGTTAAGCGCCCAGAATGGCCGCCCCCACTTGTCGAGGCCAAGCTCGCGTCTGGTTGTGGGCTGAACGCCGGCGTCTTGTTTTTGGCCTTTTTTCTCGGCGCTCCACTGTTACGCGCAGGCTCTTTTTCTCCTTTGCGTGTCGCTTGGCCCATTGGTGCCATTGTGTGCCTTTTGCGGCGAGGCGTGAGGAGTCGGGAGGGGTGTGCGGGGTGTGTGAGGATGGACTGGCGTGTGAGGATGGATTGGTTTGCGAGGATGGCTTGGACTGCTTGGATGCATCGACTTCGCCTTCCTCCTCCGCCCACAGCTGGTTCGTGGGCTGGCCGCGGCTCTCGAGCACAAACGCCATGCCGAGCGAGTGTGTGCCGTTGGTTCCGTAGACGCTGCGCAGCGCTCTTTCTGCGGGCGTGTTCGTCATGGTGTCGGTCCAGAAGGTCGAGCCTTCGAAGAGCCGCTTGGCTGTCCTGTACACGGTGCCGTTGATGGGTGTCATCTTGTCCTTGTCGTCCATGGTGGCGTCGACCTGCAGCGTTCCACTGGCGTGGCCAATGGTAATGGCACCGTCCATGACGGGGTCCGGGGCAAGCAGTTGCTCGACGAGGGTGCCGGGGATGCGGGCTGCAACTGCAGTGGTCAGGGCTGCGGTGAGGGGGATGGCGCGGTGTGGCTGCGTGTCGGAGAGGAATCGAACGACGAGGTCGGTCTGCGAGGTCTGCAGTGTCTGGCCGGAGAGGACATGGTGGGTCGAGGACATGGAGATGAGGCCGATCTTGGGAATGGTGCGCGGGACGGCGTCTTGGGTGGGGGCGATGCCCATGGCGACTGCTGCTGCTCTGCGTATACGCTCGAGGAGAGCCAGCTTGTGGGGAGCTTGTTGAAGTCGTTGGGCAGGACGGTGCCGTCGACACCGACGTCGGCTGCGCGTAGGAAGATGCAGGGGTTGGGGCCGTCGACGCAGGTGACGCAGTAGTCGAGAATGCGGTCGATCTTGTTGCCGGTGGGCAGGACCTTGCCCGTCTTGCTGCCGTAGGGGTGCTTGAAGTCCAGCTTGATCTTTGCGCCCGGGCCGGTGACGCCGTCGATGGTGTAGTCGCCCACGACGGCAGCCTGTCCGCCGGCGACGTCGAAGGTGGCGTGGATGAGCTTGCCCGTGTTGGTGTTGCGGATGGTGACTGTGACGGGGCCGTTGCCCTGGGCATAGGTGCGTGGGGGCAGCAGGCCGGCGTTGTAGGCGTAGGGGCCAATGGCGCTGCTCATGTTGCCGCAGTTGCCTGCGACGTCGACGTCGTCGCTCTCGATGCCCAGGCCGACGAAGGTGTAGTCGATGTCCACGCCGTCGACGGGCTCGCCCCGGGCGGAGACTTGGTGCAGAAGGCTGCGCGCGCCATCCACGCTCTGGGAGCCGAGCCGGTCAGCGATGGCCTGCTTGGGGACGATTCTGCGCGCCCCGTGTGGCTCGACCAGGCAGATCTTGCTGAGGCTCGAGAGGCCGGCGCCCATGCCGTCGAGCTGGCGCGCGTAGCCGTCGCCGCTGCCCATGACGCTGCGGAAGAGCGACGGCCATTTGGCGCGGTCGGGCGGGAGGTGCTGGGGCTGGAAGAGGACGGCGCGCGAGGTGCCGCCGCGGTAGTAGGCGGCGGGCACGGCGGACTGGATGGCCGCCCTGGGCCGCGGGCTGTCGGGGTGGGTGAGGTGGGCTCGGATGCGCAGAGACAGGCACGGCGAGGGTCTCATGGCGCATCAGCAGGCGCATCAGCAGGCGCACCAGCAGGAGCACCGGCAGCGGCATCAGCCTCACCGCGCGACGACGCAGCTGCTGGCCGAGGTGGGGCCAGGGACCCCAGGGACCAGCTGCACCTCGTCACCGCGTCGCACGGCCCCTCCGCGACAAGGTCCGAAATTTTGTTTCTGGGAGCTTCTGCATCACACCGCATTACCTACGTCGCCCCGTCTCTTACATCCCGCCATCCGCCATCCACCATCCGCCATCCACCATCCGCCATCCACCATCCACCATCCGCCCTCCGCCCTCCGCCCTCCGCCCTCCGCCCTCCGCCCTCCGCCCTCCGCCCTCCGCCCTCCGCCATCCGCCCTCTCCCATCTCTCCCACACCCCCATCACAATGCTCCAAAGAAGCCTCCTCCGCGCCTCGAGACAGGCCGCCGTCCGCCCAGCCGCCTTTGCGCCCCTCCGCCAGCAGCTCGCACGCACACGCGCCGCCGCGCCCGCCATCCGATGCTACTCGGACGCCCCCGCCCCGCCGCCAGCGAGGGCGAGGCTGCTGAGAAAAAGGACGACGCGCCCAAAGACGAGTCGGCCCAGCTCAAGGAGCAGCTCGAGAAGAAGGACAAGGAGATCGTCGACCTCAAGGTATGCCCGCGCTGCTGCGTCCCATCCACCCACACCGGCTGACCGCCCCTAGGACAAGTACCTGCGCTCCGTCGCCGACTTCCGCAACCTGCAGGAGCGCACCGCGCGCGAGACAAAGGCCGCCAAAGACTTCGCCATCCAGCGCTTCGCCCGCGACCTCGTCGAGTCCGTCGACAACCTCGACCGCGCCCTCTCCACCGTCGCGCCCGAGAAGCTCAACGGCGACAACCCCGACCTCACCTCGCTGCACGAGGGCGTCAAGATGACCGACGGCATCCTCATCAACACACTAAAGAAGCACGGACTCGAGCGTTTCGACCCCTCCGAGGCCGGCGACAAGTTCGACCCCAACATCCACGAGGCCGTCTTCATGGCGCCCCAGCCGGCCAAGGACGACGGCATTGTCTTCTTCACCCAGCAAAAGGGCTTCATGCTCAACGGCCGCGTCTTGCGCCCGGCCAAGGTCGGCGTCGTCAAGAACCCTTGAACTGCTTCGTCTTGATTTTCTTCTTCTCAGCTCCCTCGCTGGCGAGTTTGTACGCTCGCATTGTATGACTATTCTCCGCGCTGTATCACTACCATCACATCACACCTAGCCGCCATATCCAGGCACGGTACATTGCGCACGGCGTTGTTGCATCCTTGACGTTGACCTTGTCGTATCGTTGTTGTATCCTCACCATCTATCCCTCTCGCACAAGCAGTGCGTCTGTATATCCATTCCCCTCTCACGCATTCGAAAAAGCGCAACGGCTGCACCCAAGCAGTTGCTATGTATGTACTTTGTAATATTAGTCACGACGGAAGAAAGAAAAGTGCCATCTATCATAGATGGCATGCATGCATGGTTATGAATCTAATTGCATCCTTGCTTGCATCTTTGCACTTTTTTTCTTTTTTCTTTTTTCATATTCCTATCAGATATTTTAATTCGTTCAACCCTCCACTTTCGCCCTTCCTAACCTCCCTCAAAATCACCTTCACTACCGAGACGCGCGGAATGCGCTCTCCAACCACCACGCCGCTGCTACTCTGTCGCTACTCTGTTCGTGCCCCTGTTCCTTCTGCATGTTAGCATGGTCGAGTACGCGGCTAGATCTGGGCCAGGGATATGCGCAATTCCTAGCACGCCTGTACGAGGCTCAAAGTGCATACACTTCAGAATCCTGTCTGAATGTTGAAAACTTCTGGTCGTCCGTCCAGCGCTTTTACAGTAAAGGTAGTGCGAGGTGGTGCGCCCTCATGGAGCGAGCGTACATGCATCAACGGCGCCGCTTCTTTGCCGGTGCTTCGTCCGCCTCGACAGCTGCACCTGTCTTGGCAGTCTCGACATGGGCCGGTTTGCGCCTCTTGCGTTTCTTCTTGTTGGTCGACGGTTCCATGCCTTGTTCGTTCGGCGCATCTGCCATGCGTGCATCTAGCGTGTCGGCCTCTTGCTGCTTCACTTGCTCTTCGGCTTCTCCACCATCATGCCCAGTGTGGTCACCAGGCTTTGCAGGTTTGCGCCTCTTACGCTTCTTCTTGCCTTCGACCTTGATCGAGGCGTCCTTGGGCAACGGCTCGAAAGCCATAGGAAGCGCTGCAGGTCTTGCGATTGGTGGCTGCTGGCGTGTCTCTTGTGTGATTCTGCGCATACCTCTGGGGTTCTCTTGCTCGAGCAGCGCCAGATACTCGGCAGTGCGCTTTGTGTGTTCAACTTTTGTCATAATCTTCCAGTCGTCTGGCTTCCCAGCTTCTCTCCACTTGTTCCAAGTACCATCATGCATCACGTTCCCACTCAGCACAACGAAAGCGCAGCTGTTCCAGAGCGTGTGCACTGCTTGTATGGGCAGCCACTTCGGCTTCAACTGGCCATGCTCTGTCAGCCACTGAGCCACTCTCGCCGGCGTTGGGCAAATGCCGCGCAGATGCGGTTCTACGTAGATGGTACGCTGATCCCAGAAGCCGAGTCCGTCATCGTCTACGACCTCGAACGAGTTGTGAGGGACGAATGGCAATGGGTTCGTCGAAGGTCGGCGGCGGATATAGTATTCGTTCTGGGACAGCTCGAGTGTAGCGGAGGGGTGGTCATGCAGCGCTTTCTTGAGAAGGATTTGGGTAGCTTCCGGTTTCAGCTTCGAGATGTTGGTATGCTCTAAAATGGCTGCAAGATGTATGTCTGCCACTAACTTAGCCTTGAACGGAAAGCACCAGCAGAGCTCGACCTACAGTTTTCTTCGCCATCGATCACCCTGTACCGTTCTTTGAGCCATTGCGAGCGCTCCTCATCCTGATGTGCATAATCTGTGAAGATCAGCTCAATGCCAGCAGCTAGTTGAGCAATGTATTCCGGTGTGACAGGCTTAGTCGTGAACCTGGGACCACGAGTGGGAGCTGCTGTATCTGAAGCTGTGTCCTGTTGGGGAGCTGGTGAGTTCATGCTCGTCTCGCCCATTGCTTCGACGAGCGCATCTTTGTTGTTAGCTTCATCTTTGCTCAGTTGTGGCTTCGTCAATGGCTTCGCTATCTTCGGTCTCTGGACCTCTTTTATGCCCTTGAGCCTGACTGCCCTTGGGATGAACATTGTGAGCACCCGTGACCGAAGCTTGTGTCGAAGAAGAGAGATGGAGAGCGACAGAGAGGCGGCGCACAGACTCTCCAACTACGTCAATCTCAATCATTGAATCTCGAGCTCATTCCGCGCAACAACAACCTAAGACTGCAACTTAACCTCTACTCGTTGCAAAACTCCCACCCCACACGTCACGATGCCAAAAGAGAAGAACTACAACCCTGTGCAAGAGCAGAAGAAAGCCGACAAGCAGAAAGCCCTCCGCAAGCAAAAAGCCACCGTCCAAGCCCAGCGCAACGAGAAACTCGCCCGCCGCAACCCCGCACGCATCCAGCGAGACATCGACCAACTCAAAGACCTCGACCAGAGCGGCACGCTCCGGCCACACGAGCGCCAGCGCCTGGCAGAGCTCGAAAAGGACCTCGCAGCAGTCAACAAAGCGCGCGCAGCACTCGGCGACAAGGCACCACAGTTCAAGCCAGAGCGGAGGCACGATGACTTTGAGGACCGGGGTGGACGAGATGGCGGAAGAGGGCGAGGCGGAGGTGTGTTGGGCAAGCGAACGAGGGATGGACGGAGGAAAGAGGACGATAGCAGTGATACAGATGCCGATGTAGCCAACATTCCTATGCCACGCGACACACCGCCGCCGATACCGCGCCAGCGCCAGCGGAAGACGCAGACAGAGGAAGAAGCGTCCGAGCCAAAGAAAGCACAGATTGTTTACGAGGCTGCGCCGCAAGTCCGTGATTTCCTCAAGGAGGCTACGAAGTTTATGCCTGCAGCGGTCGCGCAGAAGATGAAGCTTGCAAAGGGCGAAGGGAGGCTGTTGGAGCCAGAAGAATTTGACAAGCTAAGGGAAGACGGGTACATGGGCAAAGAGAAGACCGAGCCCGAGCCTGAAGCTGATCCGGAGCTGGACGAGTTCTTGAAGACGACAATAGGTGCAGCAGCTGAGAAGGCGACAGAGGCTGCGATAGAAGAAGCAGAGCATGACATGATCGCTGCTGAGGCACAAGGGGAGATCCACGGGGCACAATCAGAAGCAAGCGTGGCAGAGAACAAGCTACGGCACGTCGAGATGGAAGAGGTCGAGGATGAGGATATTTGAGATAGCCATAGGTTGTTTATTGAACGCATGATACCTACTACCTGTGCGATAAAACTCAGAGGCATCGGCGTCTCAATCTTCGGTAGGAAATGATGCCATGTGAAAACGAGATGGACTGGTAAGTGACACGAGCAGCATGTGTTCGGAAATTTTTGAAGGTGTGTGCTGATGATAAGTACAGGCAGTCATCGAAAACTAGGTCAAAGTTGAACAGGCGCATTATCCAGTCTCATGATGCAATCACAGCACAAGAAGCATAGTGACCAGTTCAAGGTTTCATTTCATTCGTATCATAGGGTATAATGATGTCCGCCTGGCATTCTTAGCCGCATGGAGAATTCGTTGCAGAGCTACCGCTGGGTAATCTACTGCTTGCCGCCACCAAGAGTGTTCTGGACGGAGGCAGCAGCATTGCTGAGACCATCCTGGGCCTGTTTGAGAACACCCTCGCCCTGCTGGGAGGCGTTGTCGGAGCCAGAGCGGGCCGAGTCTCCAATCTTCTGGCCGGTGGACTTCTGGTCCTCTGCGAATAGTCAGTATGCGTTGATGGAAGAGATGTAGTGGAGGTACTGACCAGGCTGGACAGCACCGGCAATGCGGTCACCAGCTCCAGAGACGTTCTCGCTGATCTTGTCGGTGGTGGACTTTTGGGAGTCAGGGGTGACTAGAGGATGGGTCAGTGTCTTATGATGAGTGACGACGAGGCTAGTGATGCTCACTCTTCTCAGACGCCTGCTCGCCGAGACCCTTGCGGAGGTTGTCAGACATGTTGCTTGTGGGTTGGTGGGCTGGTTTGGTAGTGAAGTTGAAGTTGAGTTGATGGGTTGAGAGTGTGTTGATGAGAGATAGTTGAGCTGGAATGAGGTCTTTAAGTAGGTGTTCACTTGCTCGTTACCACCTACGAAATGGGCACGTCACTCTTGCTTGACTATAGTGAGAGAAGGTGCAATCCCACGCAATAACCCCTGCTGCGGCAGGATCACAGCAGGGGCCTTTGCAACAAGGCAGCAGTTGACCTTTACCTGTAAGGATGTCTGACAGCCACAGCTCCTCCAACAGCCACGATTGGTCGATCATGTACCAAGCATTAGCGTGATTGATGGGATTTGACAGAATTCCATGGCAGTTCCGTCATTCGAGGCACATGCTCCAGAAGTTGTGCCGTCTCTGCATAGCAAGTGCCCCGCCTCTGCGCCTGCACTGTTTACGCTGATAACGTCATCGCAAACACGAAGTCGCGCACCGACCGTGGAGACTTTGTCGCGACCGTGCAAACGCGTCATTGTGGACCTCTGAACTTCAAGCCCACACGCAACTTCACCTCAACGTGGCAAGAGACCACAAGATCACAGCAGCACGTTTGGCTTTGTGGCGTAAACTCGTTGCACGAGCTCGCACTTGTTTTCGGCTTTAGCTTGACCTTCTCCATCATTCGTCATTCGCCTTGTGCGGCAAAGTAGCCCGATATTCTTCAGTCAATGCTCCAACAGCTCCATTGCTCTCTCACTTCCAACGTCAGGACAAGTTGACTTCCAGTCATCAACGCCCACTTTTCATCTCATCGTAACACGGCGGCCCCACGGGTGCAGAGCCTGACGTACCGCAGCTTCTCGCAGATCATCACGTTGCTCACCTATGTATTCAAGCGCTGTACACCTCTAGGGTTGGCTGAGATGGTTGGGCTTTTGTCAGGGCACTATCGTTCTGCAAGGCCAGAAACTGGCTCTCGCATACTGAGTCTATCTTGTGTTCTTTGACATTGCAATTCATAGGAACACGCTGCGGAGATGACTAGGCACCCCGCAACTAGCCCTGACTGGTAACCAACGATACGACCATCTTCCTTCTACATTGTCTCAGCCGACCACTACAGTCATGCGCCTCACTGCAATCATCAAGGATCTGTTCCAAAACATGCGATTGACAAAAGAAGCAGGTTTGCCAGGATATGAGGCCCGCGTGCTCGCACAAAGTGCTGCTGGGAACAAAGTCTTCACCGCATTGCATTGTGGACCGCATCTGCAATATTCTTAGTCCAGCGGATCGCAGCTGCAATCACAGGTCGGCACTTGGCCACTCCGCTCTTATTTCGGCGCCAATCCCTATAAAGCTTCTATTGTTCAAGCTGGCGCTTACCTGAGACCTTGTTGTCTCGCCTTGCGGCCTCCATCTTGAGGCTGTGGAGGCACAAGAGAGATCTTTCACTAGCCACGTTTCCAGGGTCCCCAAACCATGCCTTATTCTGCTTAAGCCATGCTAGAGCCAATCGATTTTCCGGCCCACGTCAAACGTCAACACCAATCAGGGTCCACCATCAAGTTATCTCCGTACTAAAAGCTTCGTCGACATGTGTTTCAGAACATCATGTGAAGCGCATCCTTGACAATATCCGCATCGTCATTCATGATAGGATCCACGTTGTTCCAGCTCCAATACCACTCATCCCGCTGGTTGCTACCATAGTATGGCAACCGCCGTTATCATTCGACCGGATAGTCATGGCAACAACGGCCAGGTTGCCCCAAGATCAGTGCTCCCATGATCCTCATTATCTCACCTATAGACAGGCCGCCTTACTGTAGGTGCCTTGAGTTCGAAGTTATACCATGAAAAGGTTCGGAAATTGGAGCATGCTGTAAGGCTGAGGGTACTAACGTGCACCATCGCCAAGATTATCAAATTTATTTGTATAGGGCCTCGTGCTGGGTGGAGTACACTGCCAACACTATCATCTGTCCAACATGTCAAGCCCTGGTGCTGATCATGTTTCTGAGTCCAAAATGCCTAGTCTTACGATCTTGGTTTCGTTTTGTCACGCTCACGGCGTTTCCTGAGGACATAAAACACAGTACTTCCCTCAGGTTTGAAGACTACGCAGGCATCAAGTAACACTGTACTATCTATACCACACATATGAACTCAGTTGTTCTACATATTCCACATCTCTACAATGAAATACCTCCCTTCACTGACTGTTGCGTTTCTCTTCTTAGACACGGCATGTGCCGACTATGCACGCGACGCAGAGTCAGCCATCAAGCTGCTCCAAAACAAATGGTACAGCACCGAGACTGGCTTATGGTAGAATATCACCCTCCTCTCAATCTTCTTCGACTAATGATTCTTGAAGGGATGATTTGTGGTGGCAGTCTGGCAACATAGTAGAGACCATTGCCAAGTTCGGCAAACAGGACGCAGACTTCAAGCAAGCAGCTGTCGACATCATCTCCAACACATACGAAAAGTCTGGCAACCAAAAAGGCTACAAGGCTTGGAAGAATAACTTTTACGACGATGAAGGCTGGTGGGCGATGGGCTGGATTGCCTCGTACGATCTGACCAACGACATAAAGTACCTCAACACCGCGAAGGACCTATTTGAAGACATGACTGGCGGCTGGAGCACGCCCTGCGGTGGCGGCATCTGGTGGAATAAGCCCAAGGAATCCATCGCCATCATCGCCAACGAGCTCTTCCTCGCCGTGGGCGCATCACTAGCCAACCGTGTGTCGGCCGAGGACAAAGCCCACTACCAGAACTGGGCACAGATGGAGTGGGACTGGCTGTACAAATCAAGCATCATCAACAGCGACAACCTCATCAACGACGGCATTGATAAGACGTCGTGCCGGAACGACGGAAAAACCACCTGGACATACAACCAGGGCGTTATTCTCGCGGGCCTCTCCGAACTCGCCCGCGCCAAAGGCGACGGCGGGCTGATCGGTCACGCCAAAGACCTTGCCAGCGCATCCATGGCCAAGCTGAGCGAGAACGGCATCCTGACCGAGCCGATCGACCGCCCTCTCGACGAGCAGTCCTCCATGTTCAAAGGCGCATACGTGAGAGGCCTGTCCTCGCTGAATGAGAACGAGGGCCAGAAAGCGTATGCTGATTTCCTGAAAAAGAATGCGGATTCGGCGCTCGCGAATGCGAGAAATGGCGATGGTGTTATTGGGGATAAGTGGCAGGGTGGATCGGATGGAGCCAATGCAACGAGCCATGCTTCGGGCATCGATGTGCTGGTTGCTGCTCTACAGGCTTCGACGTGAAAGTCATTACGGTGTGTGTCTCGGAGGTGGAGGGTTGCTTCTGTGCGGCGTGCGGCGTTTGGATACATCACAAGGAACGGCTTCTTACGACATGGTAGGCAGTGCTCCGGCTGGGTATAGTGATGGACTGGACTGGATTCCTGGGACATGTCGGTGTGTCTTCTTTTTGTTGTTTTGGCTTTTTTTTTTTTTTTTTGCATTTTCGGTGTCTTATACCCACGTACTCACGTAGTCATGTCTTTGGTCTTGCGTTATACTGGTTTACAGTCCCTACACGACTAGTCCTAATACTATAGTATTCTCTTTCTATCTTCCACCCTATTCCCCTATGCACAACCTTACCTAATCCCCTCACTCCGTGCACTGGAACTCTCTGCCTTGGTTAAACCATGCACTGGCCATGCACTGAACTAGACCGCAATCCACTCCATCCCATAGCGCCCACGAATCATAGGCCAACATACTCCATCTCACCAGCATGAGCTGATCCCCTTAAGCTCCCAACATATGAACCACGCGTTCAAAATAGTCCCTCGCGCTAGTGTACCCCCACGGCCCAATATCGACTCAACTCACGCCATGCAGTGTATACACACCAAGGACTCACGGTGTAAGCCACACAAGAAAACAGCAGCAGCAACAAGTAGAAGCAGCAGCAGTAGCGTATACTACATTAAGCACTCAGTACATTGCATATCAAAGATTGGTTCGTGGCGGTGTTGACCGTTTGGTAGGGGATGCTGTATACCAGGCGACATGTATATTGTTTTCTTCCGCAAAATGGTGATGGGGCATGAAGTATAGTCTTTTCTTTGCACTTCAGATGATTTGTGGTTGCGGTTGTTATGGTCGCTTGACCTGCGGGCGGGTGTGCTGCGAACCCTTGCGTGTTGGACGCGGTAATTGGAATAGAACCAAGGATTCAAGAGTGATATTGCCCATTACGCACATCTGTCTAAGTTTGCAGCATACTACTCCCACGCCATCCACTCCCTATCCAGCAACCTCAGCTCCTCCTTTGCACGTTCATAACCCCTGCTTCCCTTCTCCTGCTGCGCCAACCACTTCAGCATGCCCCTCCTCTCTCTTAGCAGCGAAACCTCCTTTTTGCGCCGCTCCAGCACCTTCCTCTCGAGGTATGAAAAGTCGTCTTCCTTGACGCTCACATCCCACACCCGCCGCATGCGGGCGCTGTACAGCGCACAGCTGCTGCCGAGCTCGAGATCCTCGGTGGGGACCAGTTGGATGGATTTGTTGACGAGGCGGGGAGGGCCGAGGACTTGGAGAGCGCGGGCCAGATGGCTTCGTCGTAGCATTCTTCGCAGACGGTGAATTCGGGGAGCTGGGGCATAAAGTGCCATGCCTTTCTCACGAATGCTTTGTCTCGCGCACACTCGCCTTTGAATGCGTTCTCCCGCGCCATCTTGACGAAACGCGTCATATTTGGGCGGCTGGCTGTGGACTGGGCTTCTGCGTCTAGCTCGACAAGCAGGTCAAGATATTTTGGGAAGCGACGGGAGGAGACGCGGAGACTGCACGTGTGCTTTTCGGAGCTGTGGGTGGAGGTGGAAGGGAGGCGTGTGAAGTATCCGCGCACGGTGGGAAAGAGGATTTCCAGCATCTTGACGTCGGCGGAGCAGACGGCGAAGTTGGCGACGTGCAGACCGTCGCGCTGGTCTGGGATACCGTACCAAGACATACGGTCGGCGCTGAGTTCGCGGTCGCCGGGGCAGGGACGGTCTGAGTCGGAAATTTCCGCAAGTGCATAGAGAAGATCGAGGGACGGGCGGCGTTGCTTGATGGTCAGGAGCCAGGCGAGACGCATCCAGGGGCTGCTGAAGTCGCAGAAGCGCTCTGTAGCGCGTTCGTAGCGGCGGGGTTGAGAGAAATGGGCGGAGAAGGGTGTGTCGGCGAAGACGCCATCGTAGCAGCTGGGGCAGATGTCGAAGTTGCGGTAGCCAGGCAGACTGTACCAGTCATCATGTCTGTCGGTTGGTGTACCCCTTGGACACGGTGGAAGCGGTCTGTCGAGGAGTGGTACGGTTCTGCTGGACTTGGTCCGGCCATCAGAGCTGTGCTTGGAGTCAACGCTATTCGACCTGCTTCTCCTCAGGCGTAGCGCCTCTTCGGGACGCGGTGTTCTGGGCCGAGAGGAACGTTGAAACCCATCTGTTTGGCGCGGCGAGCTGGGTATCGAAGGCGACGTAACCCTTGGCGCGTCTCTAAAGGCCTGCCGTGGGGGTAGCACAGCCGAGTGATCAAACTGGTACTGCTCTTCACCTGGCATCCAGACATCCGTATGATGGCCCTCTACAGGATAAGGCAGAGGATTGCTGGTCGGGGGCCTGACTGGCGAAGGGCTCTGAACATCTACTCGAGGCAGCGGTATTTGAATCGTCTCATGCCTGCCAAGTCGTGAAGGCAGCCTCGACCTGTCGCTGGCACTGGCAGGTGGGTATGTAGCGTGCCAGTCTGCGTCTGTGATCGGTACCTGGCGAGGAGAAGGGGGATTGATAGTAGTCGCCCAGGCCAATGGAGAAGCTGGCCGAGTCGCATTACCTCTAGACGAGGGTCGAGATCCAGGGGGTGACTCGCGCAGTCGGGACGGGATGTTTGGTGAGGGCGCCCTCCGCAACGGAGAGCTCGGACGACTCGATGGTCGAGAGGTGTTAACGTGTGCTGTATCCACAGGCACAGGCCTCGACCTTCTTTTCTCACTGTTGACTGACGACGATGAAGAGCGAGGCGACTGGTAGTAGGAGCTTTCTTTCGAAGAGCCTGACGAGTTCTGGTACGCTGCACGTGCAGTCGGCGGCCGCTGTGCCGAATCACATCTCGGTGTTTCGGGCTTGGGCTGGTTCTCTCGCAGATTTGTGCGGAGATCTTCCTTCTGCGCGTCACTCTTCACAAAGCTGTAGCGTGCAGGCTTTCGCTCGTTTGTTCGTAGGTGTGTCTTAGTCTCTCCTTCTGAAGCCGAGTCATCGAAGACATCATACTCGGACAACTGGGGAGCTGGACGGGTGGGCGAGTCGCGTCGTGTGCGGACAGGTATCGACCTCGACGGCCTGGCGTTCTGGTCCGTCCACGTGTCCCATGCATCTCGACTGGAGACTGTCCGCGGCTTGCTTGTGTTGGCTGGCGTTAGAGGCTCAGGCGAGAGCATGAAGCCAGCAGATGCGGATGCAGTCGCCTCTTTCTGCGGTGTGTACGAATACGGTGTCGAGACTCGTTTGGTGAACAAGGGTAGATCACTCTCAACATCGGTCTTCAGATGAGGCATGTTTCCACGCTCTGCGAAGCTCTTCCGCCGTGCTCCATCCGCACCAGACGCTGCGTGGAGGCCATCATCACCAGATCCAGGCACAAAGACAAAGCGCCGTTCGTCGGAGTCGAGTGGTCTCGGTTGTTCGATCTCCTCGAGTAGAAAGTCTTGATCGACGGTGCCCCGCGTATTGATCGGCGGCTCGCCCTCATCCGGCCCCACCAACAAAGACACCTCTCTTCTCGCAGCGACGCTCTCCTCCTCGACGGCAGGCGACGGCGGCCATGTGGCCTTGCGCGTGCCTGCGCGATAGCGTGGAGGAGCAGCGGGTCTTGGCGGTTCGCGGGCGTCATAGGAGGAGTAGTAAGACGAGGAAGGCAAGCTATTCACGTTGCCCCGCATGATTGGCTTCTCGCGCGGAGGCGAGGGTTGTGCATAGCGTGGCACATAGGGGTCTGAATCGCGAGGTCGCGGGGAGTAGGTTTCATGGCGGGGGCGGTAGTAGCGGTCGTTGTCGATATAAGACATGTAAGTGAGGACGTTATGTTAGGTCAGCCGATGTAGTGAGACGGGGGAGCGTGTGCATGCAGGGCGAGAGCGAGGGCGAGCAAGAGGGCAAGAGAGAGAGAGAGAGCAGGAGAGCAAGAGAGCGAAAGCGAATAAGCTGGAGAAAGTAAGCCCCAACAACCCGTAATAAGAATACCCCAGAAACGCAAAACATCTAGGATTACTCGAACATCGAACCAGCTCAGTGACGCAAACCCCGCCGAACACGCGAAAGCACAGAACAGGCAAGGCGCCCATGACACCCGACCTTAGCGACCTTGTGCTCGTGTTCCTGCATCTCTTCCACCGCCTTTCGTGAGGGTGGATGTGTTGGTTTTGTGGCCAGTTTTTTTATTTCTGTGCTGCCATGGATGGGTTCTTGTAGCTTGTAGTATCATTCTACCTATGCGTTTGAGTTTCTTTCAGGTTCTTTCAGGTTCTTTGACGTCGTTCTGCGTGTCTGCTATGCACAGTATCTCTACCTCTCTACCTCTTCCACCAATGACCTACCTAGCCTGTATGTTGCACATATCATGGTGTAACGTTTGACACGCGGTTCAATCTCACGCCTAACCGAGATCCCCATAGCCAGTATTTCCATATCTACACTCCACTGGTGCTCTTGCAGAATATTTACGTTCGGTACACCAGCGGCCCCCTCTGAAAAGACGGTAAGGCACCCCCTGCGCCCCATCCGTGCGTGGAGTTGCGTGGAGCAAGTCCATGCACAGCCACCACTTCACTGTATCACGAGCAGCCCCGCACAGAGCCGCATTGCCGGTCAGTTCACATTGGTGAGTCTGCGCTTGGTTGGTCGTTGTCTCTTTGTCATCTTGGAAAGGGAGTGGTGAGGCGGATGGGTCGGCTGGACACGACGTGTTGCGTATGCCGGAGACCCGGTGGCAGCTTTGGGGCTACGGAAGTGCGCTGCAAGGGAGCTATGGTGGGCTGCGGCTGCTGTGGTTCTTTGGGATTCGATGTGCTCAGAGGGTTTCTTGTTTCGGTGCGAAGTATTTGCGAAGGAGTTATACACAAGGCGTTTGGCTGTACAAAACAGTGCAGATAGAGAACATAGACTTTGTCTGATTGAGAACCATTCTACATTATTCAGGGCTATCAAAACAGCAGGATGCCTCCTGCGACCGTGAAAAACGAAAAGAACCTGTACAGTCTGTGGATACCGACGCTCTGGCTACATCATGTACACATCATCCACCAGACGCCCACATTCCTCCTTCATATAATACTGCCTCCTATATATCGAATGAGCTGTGTACAAGTATCAGGGTATATCGCAGTGAATAGGGTAAGAAACGGCCACACCACGATAACATGGTGTCGAGAAGAGAAGTAGCGTTGAGACATCAATGGCGCCTAGAAGTAGTTGCCAGCGGGAATGGCGCAGAAGATGCCGACCGTGACACCACCGATGATGAGGGAGCCGAGAATGGCCTGGAGAAAGATGGTGTCTTGGATCTGGCGAAGAGCTGGCTCCTGAATCCACACTTCGCGGTCGAAGATCTTGCGCACCATGTTGCGCTTCTCGTACTTTGCGATCCACGGCTCGTCTTCCCACGAGTTGCTGGATGCGTGCGAATCGAGCGTGTCGGCCGAGTCCACCTTTGCATCATACCCCTGTGGCTCATCGTCCGAGGCGAACAGCTCCCATGGTCTCAAGTGGCGGTGGTGCATGCCGTGAAGGACAACGCACATGCCCTTCCAAGCGGCGATGAGCGTGGAAATACCGATGACGAAGCCAATCAGGGAGATGGTCCTCCATGCACGACCAGCGTTGCTGAGAGTCAGGAGGATAGCGACAACGAGACCAGCAACAATGCCGCCGATGCCCAGTCCACGCGCGAAGATGACGCGAGGACGGTTGCCGTTGCAGATGGTCCAGCGGATGAAGTTGGGATGAGCCTGGCAACGGAGCGACCACTCAACGGTGGTAATAACGTCCTTGAAGGCTGAAGGGTGGGTGGTGTTTTGCAGTGCGTGGAGTAGTGCAGCACGCTCCCTCGAAGAGAGGTTGAGCTGTCGAGAGCCGCCGTCGGCAATGTAAATGGAGATGATGCGGTTGACCTCTTCACGGTAAGGTTGAACGGTTACTGTTGTGTATGAGTGGCTGGTCCCTAGACAAAAGAAGAGAGTTAGTCAAACTCACAAGGCTTCCATTTGAGCCCCGCAGTTTCAAACGCACCGGCAGCACGGTCAGAGTGGTTCACTCTGCCGGAAGTCATGCTCTCATCGTACGAATCGAGCGACTCATCCCGGCGGTGCAAATCACTCATTGGTGTGTGCGGTGGTGTGAAAAAGGGGTTGGTGCTCTTCTCGCTGTGCTTGATGGCCTTCTCGCTGGCAAAGTCGGTGCCCTGCAGAAGAGCCGACGTGTCTGCGTGGGCCCTGTTGCTGGACGAATTGGGCTTTGCGTCGCCGCTGCTCTTGTCGCCGCTCCACTTAGGCGACAAGATCCTCTCGCTCTCGGGCAGCTCGTTGAAGCGCTTGCTATAGTCACGATACCAGAGGAAGAACTGCAGGTTCTCGGCCGACAACTCAATGTACTTCAAGAAGTTCATAAAGTCACGGACTGTGCAGGGCTGTATGTGGTCAGCATTGCACGACAGTCAGAACCTTAAGCACCTCGGTTGCGGCGACGGCTGACACGTGGTACGGAATGTGTTGAGACTTACAGGGCAGACACCACCAGCAATGATGCGGTCGAAGGAGAGAGCTTCGGGGATACCATGGGACATGCCACTGCTGCCAGAGCGGACAGACTCATGGATGGACAACTGTTTGTGCTCACCGGTTATGGATTCGCTTGAAGAACGGAGTTGCCTCTGAGGGCGGCGGTAGCTGATGTTATAGACCATGGTGTAGACTAGGCGTGGTGTTGAGAGTTGGTGTGTGGGTAACGACACAAGTGAATCGCGTGGAGGGTGCGAGTGAGGCAGGAACGAGTCCTGTTAAATCACGGTGAGTGATGGCCGATCTAGGCAATTCCAGTGGTTTGGGCGAACAAGTGGGATCGATAGCGAGGTGCAAGCCACGCGAGCTGGCGGGGTGATCAGTGTAGACTAGATCGATACCGAACGGCTCGAGATGGCACAGGGGTTCGGTGGGGAGCAGAAGGACTGGGTACACAAGAGTCAAGATGGAGGGCGACGTATGGCTCGAGGCAGATATAAGTACGCGCTCGAGGCCACATGAAGCACCAGGCTCATGGCGGTGCTCTGGCAAGCACAGAGGAAACTGCACCTGCCTCCGCTGGCGGCGGTACCCCAATCGAGCTACCCATGCAAGGCATGTCAGTGCCCATGGTTACACATGGGACCTCGAGCAGCTGGCGTGCCCCGTAACAGCTGGCAAGCGATGCTGTTAGCTGGTAGCTGGTAGCTGGCTAACTCAACGCGCCCGGTTTCGCTTTGCTGTGGGTGCAAATTATGGATGGAGCTGAGGTCCAGTGTCCGTCGCGCGTGCATGGATACGCATCGCCGATCACTTAACGCTTCCTTCATCCGGACAAGCGCCGATCGCAAGACGCAAATCTCTTCCCCGACTGACCCAGCTCGCGCGAGCTCTCGAACACGCGTGGCGTCGCCGGACTTTTGTCAATCTGACTCGGCAACAGACCGAGTTGAAGAGACAGAGCCCGTTGCTTGTCCGTCGTAACGTTCGCAAGTGCAGTAGGAAACGTTTGAATGAGGCGAGATGAGCATTGAATTATAATTGCCTGGTCGCTGTTGCTGCAATCAACAGTTGACAGCAGAAGCATGACGTCTGTTCAGACAGCCACAGTTTGGACAAGGCCCTGTCAGATCCTACTGATTACCATTGCAGCATGCAAATCCATGCCGCCCAGCCATGGAACCGGGTTTGTGCCATGATTGGAGCCAGGATGCAAGTATCCGCTGTTGGCTTGTGAAATTACACACGAAAAAGGCTACTGAGGTTTTGCTGTCCACGCCAATGATTGGCTTATTTATGTCCCGAGTAGTACGCAAGAATAGCACTGCCGACGACGATCTAACAAGATCCGGAGACAAGCCGCAGGACTCGATCATGCACGTCTAGCACAGGAAAAGCAATTGTGCTGCTGACGCCTTCATACAGTCTTATCTCGCTTATACTTGACAGCACCAACAAGCGGGAACCACTCCTCCACCTCACCAGCTCGCCCGTCCCAATCAACGGCATCTCGCCAAAAAATAGAAACAGCAGAGATTCGACGCGAGATTGGACGCGAGATTGGACACGGAATTGCCGCTCAGGGGCAGCCGCATGTGAACGAGACTGCCGTGATTCCTGGGTGTTGTGATGGATGTAGCTTTTTGACAACAGCCGGTACTGACAGAGACAGATTTGGGAGCCACACCTCTTTATCCTGATAAACATTCGCTACTGCAACTATTCCCTATCGATACTGGGTTACCCAAGTGACAACTCGCAACCTTTTATCGCGACCCAGCATTCGCCAATTTGTACCCTGCTATGCAACTGTTCACCCGAAACGCCCAAACGATCCTGCTTTTTCAGTCACGGGCCTTCAACTGCCCTTTTATCCCTCGTGGCAGCAAAAGTACTCATATTAACAAGCTGTGATCTGCAGTCACATGTACGCACGACTCATGTCCATACAGATGTCGAAGAGACGCCAGACGTCCATCCAAACCATCTTCATCTGTCCATGCAACTTTCACTCCTCACTCAAACCTCCATCATTGGCGAATCTTTCTCACGCGCGCCCAGCTCTCCTCCGAACCGCGGGTCCCTATGGAGAAGGTTTGCAGTGGCGCACTCTGTGCAGCGGTTTGGATAGCGCCCTCCTGGCATCTGGGCCTGGCGTACGCTTGCATTGATTGGTTCCGCTTACCGGCTGCCCACTGTAGCTATTCCCTGAACCAACTTCTGCGACTTCGCGAGCTCGCCTCCGGCGCTGCTGGGTAAGTTTGGTCGAAATTAGCACGGGAAAAAAACAACAAAGCCATGTAGAGAAGACGGGCTTGCCATGTGTTCGGAGGCGATCCGTACATAGCGACCATCACAAATCGTGATAGGTGCAGAGAGGCCTGGCGAACGCTATATGTTGCTTCTTTCAGCTGCAAGCAAGGATCATGTGCTGTGCGACATGCTTGTGGGGCTCTGACTGGGAAAACGAAGTCGGCCCCTCCACCATGGGGCGTCAAAGAACCTTGGTTCATCCAAGTGCACGTATTATACAAAGGGATGGAGAGAAAGGCTATTGTTTTATTGAACGCGAGTTCAAGCCCCAGGCGATATCGAGAGCCGAGTGGAAATGGGCGAGCAGACTTATATTTGCCTTTACAGGATGTCCACATTTCGGTCACGAAGCAGCTATTTCCCGTTCTGCTTCAATCTTTGCCGCTCTCACTGTCATGCTTATCTCCAGAGCATCAGGCTCCGGGTCGTCTCCTTCCTGAATTCCAAGTCTTCGTAGCTTCTCTCTACATCGTGCAATTTCTGCATAATCCTCGTCTTCGCACTTCTGTCCATCTCCAATGGGTTTACCAATTCGTCTCACTATCTTCTGAATTCTCTCTCCCCTCTTACTGTTGCGCAATTCTCCCTGAATTTGACTTCCTACGTTGAACAGTACTTGTGCGGTACCTATTCGACGGTCTGGGGCGCACGATGCTCGATTGGGGATACCCCCATCGTTGCTTACGAGAGCAGCAGATCCAGTCTTGGGGACTGGATGCCAATGTCTCTGAGCTGAAGTTCCACGCCACGTTGATGGTGCTAACATTGAACGCCCAGTCCTCTGACCAACTCCTCATCGAATAGTAGCCCTGCAACCCTAGCTCTGTGATATAGACATCAAGAAAACGGCCAAGTACGGTAGTTCCAAGCAGGATCTGCTGCCTGCGGGTTTTCAGTTCTTGCTCAAGCTTTGTTCCTCCGGCGACTCGCACCGCTGTGCTCTCGTCCAACACGAGCTCGAGATCAATGCTAGCGAGGTGAAGCTTGTGCAATAATCTAATAGGCTGCAGCAGCTTTGCAGTTTGCTTGCTGTACGCTTTTCTCTGTTCATCGTGTAGCCTTGCGGCTCTCTGGTACGGACTCTCAGGCTGCGAGGGGTGGTACATTGTACCACAAAACCCAGCGACAGGATAATTCTCGTAATGCCAGTCGTGCTCGACGGGTGGTAATAGGAACGGGACCTTTACGCCAATGACTGAGTGGCCAAGTACAGTCGACGGAGTTACGAACTCCAGACCGTTGGAGCCGCAAATATTGTCGCTTTTACTCATGTCTGCATGGATACTGTCTGAACCCACTGCCCTGTCCTTGCTGATATTCTGCAGGTATACTCGTAGCTGCCTCATAGCCTCGCATTCCATCTCTTCTTTCAACTGTCGGCATGACAGCAGAAGCCCAGTGTAGTCTCGGCAGCCATTGAAGGGTGGAAGAATGATGTGCGAGTATATCTCAAGGCGAACATCGTGCGTGAGGCTGCGCAAGAGCAGGCTGGGTTGCAGGTCGACCATCTTGAGTTTTGAACTGTGGTTATGGTTCTGTTCAAGCGACTTGAATTGACAATATAGTTGCCTGGGAGGGATTGTGACGAGGGTTACAAGCGAGGCTGCACGCCTGACGCTATCGAATGATCAAATGAGAGCAAGCATGGGAAGATAAGTTTGCTGGTCTGTAATTCTCTACGGTCTACAAAACTGAAGCACGGTGAAGAGTCAAGGCAGCCTTCACCATGGGAGTGCTGTTACCTTCTCGATTGGGCTAGCCCTAGCAGTTGCCACACTCAGACACCCTTTCCTTTACACAATTCTAAGCATTGCCCATTTAATGATCCCAAAACCTGGCCCTGCTTGTTCGAACTGAAAGACATGCAACTGCCTCAGCGTACTGGCGTACGCACATCGCAAGTCTAAAAGTCCCTCCCTAAGCGATGGGACACCCTCCGCGCTGGGACATACAAGGGGTACCTTGACCTAAAGCACCTCGCTTCCTTCGCACACGCGAACACCTGCTCTGAATTGATGAAGCTATGTACTACTGCTATTGATACATGCCTAAAACTTTGCATACCTCAAAATTACATTACCTTGCTGCCTTCACGCCAAAGTTATAAAGAGCCATTTTCTGGTGCATAATAATGTTTCCGTGCGATAGTACTGCTTGAGGCTTCATATTACTTATCGCCTCTGTAAAGTGCGATACCTAACGACAAGAGTCTTGTGGTTAGCCTCGTGTCCGCCGTACTTCATGCAAGATCGCCACGCCGATCGGTACCGCGGCTAGCGCTAAATAGCCCTGCACATCTCACGTAACCATCGCGGGGTAATTAACACACACAGTGGCTGAGCAAATCCATGATCAGGATATAAAAACTCCAGCTCCATGCCAGTAATTCATGGGTGAGCTTTTCTCTGTTGGTTAATTATATTGAGACAACACATTTAATTAAGGTAGAAGATACTCTGCAATGCGTCAATCAATCAACCTGATGTGATCTTGTAATCCAGATCGTCTTCTGCCATGCGCTTTGTTGCTCTCTACCTGCTCAATGTATCTTGCCTCATCACTTGAGGTAACCTCTTTAGTAAGCTTTCTTAACCTCTTTCTCTTTTTTACTCTAGGGACAATATCATGCTTGACAAGTGCATCTCGCTGTTTAATCTTGCCTTCTGCAGCTTTAAGATATTGACAAAGCTTATAGGTGGATACAACAATCTCCCTACCTACATAATTAATAATATCCTCTGTAAGCTCCTCGCAGGCAAAGTTAGATAGGTGAAGTTGCAGGCCTAGATGCATTGTAGGGTTTCCTTGCTTGTCACAAAACGCCTGTGCAATGTCAAGGATAAAATACTTAAACAAATAGAACAGGAGTAGCAAATACTTCATCTGCAATTTCTTTAACTACTTGTAATTTATCCTAATTAAGACGAGTTTGCCATACTGAAAGTGTTGCCTTCCTTGTCTCTTTTTCGCTATACTTGATATCTAGACTAACAATAACCTGCACGCTAGCATCTGAGTCTAGAAGGTAGTTTTCTGCAAGCTGTTCTAACTTCTTCTTCTTCTAGGAATATGCGATCTTAGCAATAATGCCAGGATATTGCGCATCATCATGCCAGAACGAGGCGTCTGGTTCGTACTACTCCACTATACCAGCGTACCGATTTGTTCGTGATACTCTCTTTTCCGTACTACTGCCTATGCCTACACTAGACTAGGGAACATAAATTCTTTACTCAAACATCCGTACCAGAACAGCACAAAATGACACTACATCATATGCTGGCAGCTCGTATTAAAACTTCGCGGGCATGTTGTGCAACGCGAGCTCAAATTTCATAATCAAGACCTGTCAACGATGACGCGCTTGGAATCCTCATCCACGTGGTGCTTTGGATCGAAGCCTGGTTCTAATCGAGTTGTGAGTATTAGCAATATCTTAGCATTCGTCTCCCAAAACACTTCCCTTCCGTGCGAGTACTCGACTTCGCGTTGGGCGGACCGTTTTCAACTGGAAAGTATATCTCGGTAGATCGAGCTGGCCGCACTTTTTCCGCGAAACGAGCGGCGTCGCCTGTTCCACTGCGTATGGTTTTTAGTCGGCTCCGAATTGCGTCTTCAACTCCGTCAATGAAGAGCTTGTGCACGCTGGTTGGCATCCGTACGCGTCTCTATAGGCACTGATTGCTTACTTCATTAAGCCTAGAAGTACCCTGTTTGATCAGGTCATGCAAGGACGTCAGACCTTCTGTATTAACTGCCGTTACTAGCGTTATAGGCGTCACCTGTACTTCTTCTTGAGAGTACATCGCATAAACTCATTAGCTGTAGAAACAGCGAGGTCTAGAGGCGGCTTCGGTGTGTTTTGGAGCACTCTTTCTAGGTTAAATAGGAATAGGCCGCTTGCAGCCTATGCGGCCGTGATGTTCCTTATTGTGAACGCTCTGCCCCTTGCAGGGTCGTACAGAGAGGTAAAGTTCTCCTTACTAATTATGTCTATACCTCCTTGGTTTAGGCGCTTAACTTGATCCTAATAGGCCCTCTTTAAGGGAGCAAACACTCTAACGTTACACGGTTGAAGCTTATGCGAAGTATGAGAGGGAAGGCGGCACAGAACGATGTTGTTGCTGAGATAGAACTCTAAGATTTCTAGCTTTTAATAAGTGCTGAAACTATCACAGACTAGTACCTGTGGTTTGCTGCCAGCTATGTCTTTGGTCTAGGGATCAAAAACACGCGTAAGCCACTCTAAGCAGATCTTAGAGTTATTATACCCGTTCTTAGAGTGGCCGTAGTGCCATCCAGGTGTCGGGTACGTAGTACAGTTGCTTCGGTGGGTCGATGCTGGCCAAATTATGAGAGGTAGCAGCACTCTCCTGTCAGCACTTATACACTCGACCGCAGTCACCATTGTCCGCTTAATACCGGCACCTTTACAGTCGCGTCTATCGTCCTTACCTACCAGGACCTTGACAAAGCCAAGCTTTCTCAGTATGACGCCTGTTTCGTCCATGTTGTAAACGTTTTGTGGAAGTATTGCTGGGTCCTGCAGCACCTCTCTAATTACCTTAAACTATTCTACAATCTTATCGTATATATTGTTCTTATGACGTCTCTAGTCTATCTACCTGACTCTCCTCGACTTGAGTTCAGGATAGCGTTTCTCGAAGCCGCGAGCCTAGTTTTTGCCTGGAGGCTTGACTGGCTTATTCTTTGTGAATCCCCGGCATGTGATGCTAAAGACTAGCGTAGGTATATATTTGATCTGAACGGGTTACCCGAACCTACACATCAGTAACAGGAACATAACAAGCACCTTTTAGGGTGTCCCATGGCCTAGGGAGGTACTTTAGCAAGGCACATGTTACTTCTCTTTGATTCAAACATTGTAACAAAGTCCAAGACAAACATGCTTAGTGCACTGACCGCAAGATGGTTTCTCAACCATCAAACTGTATTCATGACTGAAATACATGCAGAATCAGCTTCACCTCGCCTTTGTTCGCAGCTTGACGATGAAAGAGAAGGTGAATATCGCTCTCCGGTTGCGACAGCTTGCTCGACAGAAGGTATGGAGCCCACAAACAAGTGCAGTGCTTAAAAAAGTCGTTAAAATCGCTTTTTACATATATTCTATCCATATCCTTCTACATACAGCACATTTTCATCATAGCAGTTCTGCAAGCATGAATTCTAATTACCTGGCCCCATGTCAACCCACAGACAATTCGACACCGACCCTACAACTAGATTACGAAGTGCTACACTACCAAAACTACGGCCAAAATCTGATTTTCACCACAAAGATCGGTACCTTTACAAACCTCCAAGATGCTCAACAAGCTGCTCAAGGCGCCCTCAGGTCGGCGCTGGACAACTACCTCACGAAGGGATGGATGGGATACTACTGTAGCGACATCGACCTCAAGTTCAGAGGGCTGATCACCGGGCTGGTCAGCGAGCGGGTTTATGAGTGCCTAAGCGAAGTCCATATCAATGCCATAGAGCGCCCATACGAACCGTTCCACGGCCAATTGGCTTCTATCCGTAAGCAGTGGAGACATGTGTCCAGCAACCAGCATGCTCATGCGAACGTAGGATACACAGACACTTTCAATGAATACATACCAAATGCAGCGGCCAGGATGTCTCTGCAGTCAACGAGCACTTTCAATTCTAGCGGCCTGCAGCCACCGACAAACGACGCTCATCCCGACCCAGCGCTCAACTGGCCAGATAGCTTCTCGCAGACTTGCCCACCGTACCCCCACCGGCCTTCCCTATTTATCCCCCGTACAAGCGCACAGTACGACAATATAATGAGCTTCGCCGGTCCTGCGACTGCCCGTGCACCTGCACCTACACCTGCGCCTGTAAATGCCGAACATCCACAAGAAGCACCCAAGCACTATCGACACAGTAAGCACAAATACTCTTCGAAACGATCACGGAAACGAGGGAAGGCGACTGATTCGGTTTAGGAAACGCTCTTGGAGGGGATGAAGATATTGGGGGAACCGTATTTCGGGTGCCGACACTCGTCGATTCATCTGTTGGGTGAGGATAGACGGTTCTAGCACGTTGTATAAATTACCTAGGTAAGAAGAGCTTATAGGATCTGTAGGGACGATACATACAGAAGGATCTAGCATTCTCTTTGGCGTTGAGTGTGTATTTCTTCGCTTCACAAACATAGCAGTGCGCATAAACGTTGGTAGAAAGGTTGAGTTTAGTTGAAAGACAGCCTGGCACGGAGCGTAGATGATTAGGGTTCGTACACGATGATGTAGACATGTAGACATAGTGCAATTTTTCCATTACTACATCTCTTTCCGGACTCTCCACGGTCGGCACCCACACGTGGTAACGGCTTCAAGCACACACTCAGTTCCTCATAAACAATGCCCGACAGTGCAAAACACAACTATGCTTCTAATCCCATGCCACGCCATCTCACAGCATCCTAAACTCAAATTCGCTCTCGCTTCGTTCTCCTCGCCGTGAATCATAGCCGCGACGCTGCCGCAATCGCGACTCGATGCTCTGTATTCTTTTATCGGATCGAGTATGTGCGCGGATACAGTCAGTGTGCCAAACAAGAAGCAGCAAATATGCGCATCGCAGTAGCCAGACAAAAAGCCAGAATCGTAGATATCATTAAAGCTAAGTCAAAGTAAAGTGAGACTTGGAACATGGTACGAAATCATGGACACTGCGAAAGAGTGCCTCCAACAACCGGGGCCATCAGACCAAGGTGAAGTGGCAGTGTTCGAGTGTTGGTGTTGGATTGAAAGTAACGGCAGCAACCCCAATCGTGTCTCTGCCATGTGGGGCAAGGGTTCAAATTGATTGGTGGTCCCTCTGCCGCGAGTCTGCCCTTCTGAGTTCAACTTGGATCCACTTCATCAGATTTGATCCAACATTGTTCATATTTTGTTCGTTGTTTATATTGTGTTCCTTCAGTCCTCGTCGACGACCTCCTCGCCGTAGTTCTCCTCCTCCTTGGCGTCGCTGGCTTTGTCGTCCACCATCTTCTGGGTTAGGAAGACGTTGATGTCGGTCTGGAGGGTCTTGAGGTCCGACTGCAAGGCGCCCAAGAAGGCGACGCGGTCGGTGGTGGAGGAGGCGCGGGCAGCGGGCAGCGGGGCAGAGAAGGCGTGTGTCCCACTGGGGGCGGCGTAGTGGGCGGACAGGGTGGACATGGCGATATCAATTGCGTGCTGGTGGTCGTGAAGTACTGGGCAAGACGAGTGAAGAAGGCGTGCGGTGGGGTAGTGTGGGGCTTAGCGTTCAGCCTCATGCGCGGATCGCGAGGGAGCTAGGGCGAGCGCAGACGACACGCTTCGCACAGCTGACTGCGACATTGCTCGAGACGATGTTATAACGTGAAGGGACGCGGAAGACATGCTTGTATGATATGCCACAGTGTCATGCTGGCCATGACCGCAGCCAGGTAACCGCCGCAGCCTCCTCAGCCGCAGCCCAGCCTCAGCGTCGAGCGATATCGATATCGATAGCGATACTGCCTGCCTGCCGCGGTGCGACACGCCATGCAGCCGACCTCCCCTCCCCCGCAGACGCCGGGCCTGCAGCGCCCCTCGCTCGATGAATACGACTCGGACGGCTCGCAGGCGACGCTGCAGCAGACGCGCCGCTCGCCCATGCACCCGCGCCCGGTCAAGTCGCCCACCTCGACCTCGTCCTCGACATCCACGGCCATGGCCACGTCCACGTCCACATCGGACGGCACCAGCGCCCCCGCGCCCGCGCCCAACTACTCGCGCCCGGCCGTCCTGCATGCCACGCAGAGCCAGACGTCGCTCATCGACCGCGCCCACCTCGGCCACCGCCCGCGCCAGCGCTCCCAGGGCTACTTCGAGCCCAGCCTGTCGTCGATGCGCAACGAGGGCCTCATGTCGCCGCCGTCCCAACACCTCACCGCCAGCCAGATCGCCGCCCAGGCCGCCTACCAGCAGAGCGCCCAGCACATGCGCAAGCGCTCCACCACAGTGCCCGCCCCCGTCGACAACAATGCCGCCGCGCCGGGCGTGCGCTCCCAGCCCATGAGCCCGCCGTCCACCAATGCCTCGGTGACGTTCCGCACAAACGGCATGACCTACCAGCAGGGCCTCACCGCCAACCGCTCCACTGCCGCCACTGCCGCCAATGCCGCCTTTCCCACGAGCCCCATGACCTCGCCCGGCTTCGAGCACACGCCGTCACAGGCACAGGCGCCCTCCGGCCAGGCCTCGCCCAGGATGCCGTCCGCCACCCCAGAGCTGACGCTGCAAAAGGCGCCCAAGGAGAAGAGCAAGATGAAGCTGTTCTCTTCCTCCAAGCCCAAGAAGGTCGACGTCGAGAAGCCCGTGGACAAGAAGCACCAAGCCCTGCCGTCGCCCGGCAAGATTGGCATCGGCATCCACAGCTCCCAGGCCCTCAACCGCATCATGAACCAGTCGACGACGAGCCTGCTGGACTCGGGCGCGAGCAGCAGCAACGCCTCCATGTACTCGTCTGCAAACCCCTCCACCTCAACCCTCGTGCCCAAAAACGACCCGTATGCGCCGCAGGAGAAGGAGAAGCACAAGCACCACTTCTTGTCGCGCACAAAACACAAGCTGAAAGATAAAGACGACCACGCCTTGCCGCTATCTTCAGCGAGCAGTACATCCAGACCCACCAACCCCAACGCGCCCGAGTCTCTGTATTCCTTTGCACCATCCTCGCCCTTGCCTGGCAGTTCATTCCCAAGTTCAGTCACGGGACTCGACCTCCGACACGGCGGACGTGGACTGCGCGAGGCAAAAAAGCAAGCAAAGAACACCACATACCTGGGAGACAGCCTCGATGCCACATACCGCGAGCGCAATCCCTCCTTCAGCACGGAGCGCGCCGAATGGCCGTCTTTGGCCAGCGGGCTCAGCAACACACCCGGCATCCCAACACCAGGCACTGTCCTTCCACATACCACTGAGATGCTAAACTTAGGATCCTCCTTCGGTCTCAGTGGCCTCTCGCCAGATGATGCATGGCCACTGCTGAAAGCGCGCGTCCTCCTGATCTTCGAGGGCGAAGACCCCCGCCCCCGGTCGAAGACTTCAACGCTCTCGTCACCGTCCACATCAAACGCTGCATCCACAAGCGCTCCCCCATCCTGCTCATTGAAGATCTTAATGAACTGCTCTACACGGGCTTCGGCTCGCTTGACCAGACCCTTCGTCACATACCTGACGAGCGCCTGATCCCGCATCTGGTGGAGATGTGGCTAGTCGTGTTTACCACCATCTTACCGTTCCTCCAAGCCGTGTTCTTACCATTGGATCTGGAGTTTAGAGGGACAGGCATCATGAACAGCATCCAAGCCAGCGAGTTCTGGGGTGTCATGTTGCCCGACGAGATGAACACGAAGAGCCCCACACACAAAAACATACCCATCCTGGGCGAGCTGGAAGTGCGCCGCATCACGCTGCTCATGTTCCGCGATATCGTCATCCTACCACGGTACGACAGCCTGATGGCCATCTTCTCGCGTCTGTCCCTCGAGAACCTCAACGCCGGCCTGGAGTCTCCAAGCCCCATCCCAGACGCACGCCCAGGCACAGCATCCAGCGCCTCGGAAGCGCTAACAGGCACGCTCGGCAGCCTGAGCACAAACGCTACCTCGCACTCCTCCGCCGGCTACCTCGAAAGCACATCCTCGTCCCTCCCCCTCAGGCCGCAGCCGGGCAACAAGCAACACATCCGCGGGTTCTTTCAGCTCAAACCCACACTCCCACCACCCCTCGACACTCCACCCACCTCCGTCCCTCCCGACATCCCTACGCCAGCAGCCCATGGACAGCGCCAAAGTCACCGAAACCGTCGGCCGCATGCTGCAGTGCGTCAGCGTGCTCGTCTCGCTACAGAGCGGCGACGAAAGCCAGGAGAAAATGGCCCGCATGAGCAAGGAGCTCAAGTACAACTGGCTGGGCCGCGGTCGCACGGGCGGCAGCGCCAGGGCTTCGTGGGGCCGCGCAGAGGCGGGGGCTGCCGTTGGGCGCGTTGAGTTTGAATTTGCCCGAGGAGGTCGAGGCCGGTGCGTAGATAGTCGGGACTGGCGTTTTGGTAAACAAAAATATCTTGTTTCATGACTGCTGTGGTATGATATATGGCGTTGCGGGCTGGTGGGGTGATTTAGTGCAGGGGGTGAATTGTGTATATATGCCATTCATTTGTTCTTTCATCCTACCCACATACACACATACATACGCTTACCTATTCCTTCTTACAAACCACCTTCCCCGCCCCCATGTCCGCTGTCCTATCCTTCTATCAACAAATTTGCACTTACCACGCTTCCTCAGTACCTCCCCTCCAAGCTATCCTGACTCGACTCTGACTCAACCTGCCCCAACCACCAACCGAGGAGACACAGTCCCGTGCCCACCTCAAGCATCTAGTTAATATCAGTATCGAGTCTCACGCAATGCCTACATTGACGATGACCATACTGGCAAACATCCCGCAGAACATCTTGGTTTCAGGCTCAACACCCTGCCTGTCCTGGCTGTGTTGGTTAAGCAGCCAGAGTTATAAAAGGAGAAGAAGAAGAAGAAGAAGAAGAAGAAGAAGAAGAAGAAGAAGAAGAAGAAGAAGAATACCAATAATAAGGAAAGTGGGATGGATTACTTCGATCGGTTGGATGAATTAAATTGTAAGCGGTATCGCAGGGGTATATATATACTTAGAAAGCGGCAGGCAGGCAGGATAGCGTGCCCTATGTATATCGACAACACCGACACCAATAGCAGAACAGAAAAGTATAATACGGGACAGTACGGTAAGGAATGGTATCTCAACAAAAGAACGTCGTCACATCATGTCCTGTCATGTTACACCACACCACATCCTCACCGCTCATACACCCGATCCCACTGCGGACTCCAGTCCCTGTTACGTCGGCTTCCGAGGCTCTTGAGCGGCCAGTCCCTGAGCGGCCACTCGGTCTTGCTGCTCCGGCGTTCGCTCTTCTCGCGCGGCGGCGGCGGGTATGCCTCGAGGCTCCTATGGCCGCCGAATAGGCCGTCGTTGGCGTTGGCGTACCCGGATTGGTACTCCGGGCCGTAGTCTTCGACGTACGCGTAGTCGTTGCTGAATGGGTTGGATGGGTGGTTTTGGTTGACGTGCTTGGGTGATGGAGAGCCGGGGATGTAGCATCTGTGATGTCGCTGGAGCGGCGCGAGTTGTCGGGGAGGAGAGCATGGGCGCGAGATTGCTCGAGCTGCTGCTGCTATGGTCTTGGTGGAATATCGCAGGCCGGAGGAGCGAGAAGTGACCGGATGCGCGGTCTGCGGCGGGACTCGTCACTGGGCTCTCGCCCTGAGGGACTGGCTTGCGGCGGATACTGGCAGATGCTGGAATAAGAGGGAGCTCTTGGGGTCGGAGGGGCATGCTGGGTCGCCTGATCATGCGTTTTTGGGGTGAGTACGCTACGTACTCGTCGTCGGGCTCTGTTACTTCGGCGACGGAGTGGAGGCTGTTGTGGCTTGTTCGCTTTCCGCGTGCGCGGTTAGAGCTGTGCGTGTGGACCAGCGCAGGACCTATAACAGTTGTCGAATTCCCCATCGGCAGAGCAGGCATGTCATTTGGTGCTCGGTGTTGAGGCTCTTCTGGCAACCAGAGCTCGTCGTCATGGCCCCAGCTCTGGCTGCGGTTTAGGGTAGGATTCAGCGGCCGACGGTATTCTTGGTAGCTCATGGACTTCTCCTGGAAAGCACCGTGAGGCATGAATCCTGGCGACGGCGGCGGCTCGTAGCCGCTGACCTTCTTATTCTTTTGCGACACGCAAAGCAGAGCGGTATTAGAACAGCAGCAAGCGCGAGGAATCCGAGTGGGACACCGATGCCGATTCCGATCTTCTGGCCCTGGCTGAGTCCAGAGTCACTTTCGCGTGGGCTGTCAGGAATGGATGTGGATGAAGACGTCGTAGATGCAGCCGAAGACGTCGCAGATGCAGCTACAAACGAGGGTTTGCTCGATGAGGCTGTGGAGGAAGCACTGCTGGCACTCGGCGTAGCCGATGTAGTTGGCCATGCCGTTGATGGTCCGTACTGCCTGACCAAGTAGCTCTGTATATCTTGAGGCAAGTCTCTAAACCACCCTGGTTTGTTGTCATCCAGGAACTCGTGCCATAGAAGGGTCGACACCGCGGGTAGGTTGGTTGCCGCAAGCTGACGTAATGATGCGGGAAGTGCAGTAAGCAGTACCTTTGCAAGCTCGATACTGTTGTTGATTAGTCAATTGCAACGAACGAGTTCTCTCGTAGTTCGACGTACGCATTGGGATCCTGCCGCTCAACAACGGGTGCAGGCGTGATGGTCGGCGTGGGCACCACTGCACCAATGACACACTGTGCTCCAAAACCCAACACCAGCCATCGCAATGCCGTCAATCGTCCTAACGAATGCATGAGCGAGTGGCCGAGTCGATATCGAGATAAGAATGATGGTGGTTTGTCGCAAAGTTGAAAGACCGTTATCGTTATGTGAGCATGTTGAGTTGCTTCAGCTGGATTCGAAAGCCACAGGTCACGGCAGCCTTCCAACTTATGCCAACAGTACAATCCATGTCCCGTCCTGCATGTACACTTTGTCAAGAGGCAAAAGCCAACTGATTGTCATCCACAGTTTAGCGGTTCCTTACTTCATACTGCAATCGGTGGTGCTGATCAGGGTCCTCGCCCCAGTTTCTCTGGCAGGAAACCTGAACTGCCCCTCACTAGCCACAGCTAGAACATGGCGTTTCCGTGCCGCGACCCTGTTTTTGCGATCCCACTTGCACGTGCAGCAAATGCAATTGGTGCACCGTAGCGCAGTGGCGATTGAGACGTGGCTGTGCCTGCATCGTTCATCGTTCGGTTGTGAAGCGAAGACGTTTGTGTGGAGAAGGCTTGCAGAGGCCGTGCGAGATGCGTAGGTGCCGGCGATGCGAGGGTTCTGGATGCGACGGCTGATTTTTGCGGGCTTTGAGTGGTGGGACGTTACTCCAATGACGACTTGGCGGGCAATGGAGATGGGAGTCTATTTCCGTTGCCCAATGAAGGTGGTAGTCGACAGCCGTAGACCAGGTACGCAGATTCGCATTCGCAAAGAGGAGATTTTGTGCCGAAAATAGTTGAACGGCGCTGTCTTTGATCGATTGATTGATGCCATTGCCGACTGCCGCACAGCCACAGGTCAGACGTTGCCCGTTGTATAGACAGGTGCTTTGTCAAGATCCATATCCACCAGCCATGGGCTCTGTGACGGCTTGTACCTAACCGACATGATGCTCGCGTTGACCATGAGCGTGTCGCGTCCGAACGCAACGGCATTATCGGCGCCGTGACTGATATTGACGTACGCTGCCCGCTCATCCCTCATCTGTACCTGGTCCGCATGGATTGACGTTGCACGTGTGATATGCGCTTCAGGCTGCACATCCAGCTCATCGCCCTCTGCCCATTGAATCTTCTGCGCGCCCCAGCCCTCGTGTATGTGGCCGAAGCAATGCATGCGTGGTTTGCAGCGTCGTGCGGCCCGAAGCAGATGCTCGCACCCTACGTGCTCGCCGTTCTCCACGGCGTCGAGGATGCCCATCGGCGGGCCATGTGTCATGACCACATCGACCTCTGACCAGTCTGGCACGGGGTGTTCAGCGATTGGTGTGGCTTGTGGTGAGCACTTGTGCGGAGGGTTGTAGCGGTCTTCATCGCGGTAGTACGGGAAGGCATAGTCCTGATCCATCAGCTATGGGCCAAAATATAGGAATATGCACACATACGCAAAACTCCGGTTGGTAGGGACTGGCGTATACCCGCAGCAGTCCTCCGTTCGTCAATGTGAAGTTATGACTCCCTTCTTCCAGATACGTGACTCCAGCCCTTTTGGCTCGCCTCCCCAACCACATCTCTCTTGCCTTCCTCGGCAGTTCCTTGTCCCACCTCTTCCCGTGCATTCTCGGCCCCATCCTTGCGTAGTATACTTCGTCAAGAGTAATGTCGTGGTTCCCCGCAATCACAAGTTTAAGTTCCGCATCGATGCTCTCCAGCATTGTCAGGGTTTTTTCGTATTCGTCAAGGTGCCCGAGCATAGTCAGGTCGCCGCAGTGCAGGAGCACGTCAGCTTTGGGCAACGGTCGCCGGTACGGTGCGTCATGGTTGGGGACGTTTTGTGCAGGTTCGGCCGCGTGAGTATCTGAGATGACGAGAAATCGCGTCTTCACATGTGCTGTTGGTGTTGTGAATGGCATGTTGGTGCTGGAGCTTTGGAGCTTCGGCGAAGCACAATGGTGGGGCTAGCGGAGATCACCAAATACGCGCCTTTCCCTCAACGACAATCTGTGGTGAGTGCCTGTAACCGTCTGGCACTTCTCTAAAATGCCTTTTAAAGAGCAAATTGACTCGCGTTGATTGAGTCGTTGTAATTCCTAACTGTAACTCTTGCATTGCATGGCAACTGTTGCCTGGGTATCGTAAATTCGTAAATACACCAAAGATCACATCCAGACTCTAGTACCGCCTTTGCCAGCAACAGCCAGCAACAGCACTTGATATAGTGGAGTTCCAAAGGAATTCCTCAAAAATGCACACGCGCATATATCCAAATGCCAGCGCCGTGATCCATCTCCCAACCGCCAAAAAATATGCACAAATCGTCGTGGCATCCTCGTAACTTTCAGGGGTCCGTCAGGAATTCCTGGAGCGACTCATCCTCGACCTTCCAGTTTCTGATCGTCTGTCCACTCGCTGCAGCGTTTCGCAGCCTCTCATTTTCTACTTTCAGTGCGTCTCTTTCTGCTTCAATCTTCCGGATGTACTCGATCGCGCTGGCGAGTACCGTGGCCTTGCTTGGCTTGGGCTGACCCATAGCTCCTGCCTCGTCGCTCTGGGGCAGTGAAGGCACCGCTCGCCTTAGTCTCTCCAGCTCGGCGTTGAGACCCTCGCGGTATTTGCGTTCGACCTGGTTGTGCGGTAGGCGTCCAGTCTTCTGGCTCTTGGATGATGGAGAGGATGTGCTGGAGATGGTCTCGGTGCGATCGAGCCGTGGTCGGCCTCGCTTCCGTTGAGGCCGTTTCGGCGTAGGTTCTTCTGGCGCCGAGTCAGGGGATGAAGGGGATTCGCGCTTTAGGTTGCGAGGCGACAGGGAGGGTGATGATGCCTTTTCCGGTGCGTCGCCGCAGAGGGAAGGGGTCCTGGAAGAGATGTGGGTGTTTGGGGAGAAGCAGGCTGTTGCGAACGGCTCCGTTGTTATCGGGTCGAAGGAAAAGCCGAACGAAACTTGTTCAAGCTTACCAAGCGGTGCGGCATCGGATGGGTGTCGCGAAGTTGAGTAAGAGCTGGCTGTATTGCTCGATGCTGCAATGCCAGTTGCTGGTAATGTGGGATTGAACGGGCCCTGCTCCTTGGATGGGAAGGCCGGCGACATGTCGACCGATGTGAGAGACTGGTCGAAGAAGGAATCGAGCAAGTATTCGGGAGATGTAGCGTAAGTGTCTGCGAGGTACGCACTTCCGAACTGATCTGGGTAGGACAACATCTCCTGTGGTGGGGAGTAGTCGGCATTGGCTACGTTCGGATAGCCGGGATAGTTCATTGCCAATGTTGCTGGATGAACCTGTGGGGTGTGTGAAACGATGGTTTGATGGTTCGATGGGAATATGTGTGGTGGCTTGCCCGAAGGCTAAAGTATAAGAATGTTGATGAATTACGGCAATTCGATACGCTCGCGGTAGGACCTTGCTTTACGGTGATGGGAGCGACACGAGCCTCCGTCATATATGTATCGACGATTCTAGTGCTGTCAGGAACCCAACTGGGCAATGACTATGCTTGAGTTGTGTGGCCGAGAGCCAGAAGCTCCGCTTTCCGAGCTTGTTGCGTCTCGCTTGTGAACTTCAGGGTAGGATAGTCGAGGAGCATGCGGTTGAAACTTAAAAGCGCAATTCCGCCGTTGATCCATCCATCCTCCTGTACTAAGATAGAAGGCCCATCCTTTCGTTTCCGCGTTCCCCGTACGCATGTTCGACTAGGATCCTTATTCGCACAGTATGCACCCAAATGCTTTGGGGGTATGCGCTTGTCGAACCATTAACTGCTCATATCGGTGCTGCCCGCTTGAGAGGGCAGCTGTTCTCTTGTACAGTGGGGCCAGACTCCCGTGCGCCGTATGCCTGTGTGGCACATGCGCACGCCGACTTTGACATGCCGGTTCGCCGAAACAAGAGCTGCGGCACGGGGAAAGGCCAGGGATAGGCCAAGGATTCCGGCGGTTTGACATTTTCTCGAGCACTCAGTTTTTAGATTGCTCACTGTGCCTTCATCTGCTCCGTATCAGCAACTGGAACATCTTGCATAATCTCAGGTGGCCGAGTGCTCCAGACGGATGGAGCCCAGGGACTGACGATGCTATTCAGGTAGACCTCGAGAAACTTGTCGTTGGTACAGTAGTGCTGCATGTAAGAGTGGCTGCCATCCTGTTATGTAATTCGCTGGTGATTGCTCCGGACAGTCAACTCCTCGAGTCGATCAACGGAACATGACGCCGATCAGGAACGCAAACCCCAGCTCTGCTTGAGAACCCGAGGGTACGACTTCATCATCGCCGATTTCTCATGCTGTCAAGTGGCACATATACCGCACTTTTGCGATGCAATTAGGATGGTAGTTGCTCTATACAGCGTCGATCGCTGATTTCGGAGGGTCGTCATTCGTTGTCCCACCAAGTCATCATGGGGTGATAGATGACAAGCTCTGACTACCACCAGACTAGGCGGGCAGTCCCGCCGTACAGTAGTTCAAAAAGAAAAGAACATCTGTAAGGCTGAAGAGGACTTCTCGGATCTGATAGAACGGGGCGCGTGAACGGATACCGTGGTTGCTCCGCACGTGTAAAGCTGACAATTTCCGCGAGGTTGTGCCGAAGAGGTCCAGCGTGACGGTGGCGTGATAATCGTCTCACTCTGACCAAAGCGGCAATCTGACCTGGGCTTAGCAAGCGAATTTAAATCTTACGTTACTTCGATGGTCTACCAATTTTGACCTGACAGCTTGATTGATGTTGTTCATCGTTCATCGTTCCTTGTGATGACTCGTCTACTGTACCCAGACACCATTCCTTCGTTCACACGAAGTCACAAGTGCGTTGTTTTGGCTGGACACATTGTCCATGAGCCTGAGAGTGCGCTTTCTCCACAGTTGGCCTGTCTTGCGAAACTGGAATCGCCGATGTGGCACGGCTGCGTCGCCGACTGCTGCGTTTAACGCATCGAGCTCAACAGCTGTTGACGTCGTATCCGACCGTAGCCGCGCATGTGAAGGGAGATTGGCCCGTCCCTTCACATGGGAGCTCCCTGCCGTTGGTGTTGGTCGAGCATTACGAGATGTCATGGTGATGTGGGAAATTGAGGTTTGGCGGGCGAGGCTTCTGGATTTCATGGTGGGGCTGGGTTTAGCGTCATGAAAGCACAACCTCGGAGGGTGCACTCAAAAGGTACGTCTCACTATCAAACTCAAAGAAGAGAGAAACAATCGTTTGTCTCGAGCTGAGCTTCCTGCAGTAGAAACTACGTATGATCTAAACATCTGTCGCCACATCCCTCTCCCATGTGGCTTAACGCCCAACCGCAAATACCGACTCCAAGCAAGGCAGAGTAGGTGATATATCGCCAGGCAGGGTATTTGAAGCAGCGCTTGACTGCTCTTCCGCCTCTCTTGAAACCCTCAAACCACTTGTTTTCTACGTCGGCTTGCCCCTCAAGCTGCATCTGCTCTGTTTGTCGAGCCCTATCTGGCTTTGGCGCTGCACTATTAGCCGCCAGCCTCGATATCTCCAGGTCTGCTCTGGCACCTGGAGGATGAATATGCGGGAAGTATATACTATCTTTCTGCGCCTCGGCATTTTTCTTGTTCTCGAACGCTTCCTTTTGCTCTTTAGTCCATCTCGTAAAGCGCTGCTCAAGCTCACCATTCTTCTGCCATTGTTGGATTTTGAACAGTAGGGCAGTCAGTGTATCACCCTCGCAATCTCTTAGCTCGTCGTAAATTCCCAGATCGACCTTTGTAGGGTCAATTTCGAGCAGTCGAAGTTGGTGCACAATCTGCTTCCATGGTGTTTTGGCTTCATCGTCGCCGAGCACATTAGCTGGGTTTGGTAGTGCACGCCATCGTTTAATGTGCTCTATAAACTCAAGTATATTGCATGCTCGTCGATGCACCACCATGTGGCGTCTGAGAAAGTAGAGCTCTAGTCGTTGGTCCGTGTAGGTAACTTCGTGCGTCACTTTCGTCGAGAGGTTTTGCGTGATCCATCCCGACTCTTCGTAGACTCGGGGTCCCTAATCATCCCAGAGGCAACCCAGGACGTTAAACAACGCCACATCATATTTAGAAAGCGAAGCGAATTCAAGGCCATTCCTGATTACTAACTCTCTGACATCATCTGGTAGCGACGTCCTCTCTTCGACGAGGAAATGTAGCCGCGTGGCGAGCACCTTTGGCCCGAGCACATAGGGAACGGCCTCGCAGAGCTGGTAGAGCGGCTCTCCTGCATACCTCGTGATGACATGATGGTACTTGGAGATGCTTTTACCCTGGGTAACGGTACGAGTGGCTTGTAAGGCGGTATCCCTTTGCGGTGTATGGTGCGTAGGCCGTTCCAGATTCTTGGGTAGTCATCGAAATCTACGCTTTCAGTGGCAGAAATTTCGCCAACTCTTGATTTAGGCCTATAAGTGATATGGGGTGAGCGAGGCAAGGAGATTGCGTCAACTCCAGAGGGCGATTTCAGAGTTATACTGGGTACACTGAGTAAGCTATCCGATTTCTGAGCCGACGGGGAAGATGGGGACTCGTCTCTTCGTTGCACTGGAGCTGGGAGTGAGATTGCGCGTCCTTTCCCTTTGTCCTGCTTGAGAAAATGTTCTTCCATTTCCACAGGTTCCCCGACGAATTGGATCGTGGCTGCCACGCTCTGCGATTGAGGTGGCAGCACTGCAGACGCACTTTGTTCGACTGGCGCGTGAAGTGGCATTGGTGGGGGCAGCGGGGAGGGCGGGTTGGCAGCCAGCTCTCGTAAAAATGAAGTTACAGCGACATTCGTCGGCGCTGCTGCGTTTTCAACTAGTGAAGGGATTGCCTGATGTTGAGTATCTTTGGGCGAGGATGGGGGTTCCTTAGTCAAATGAAGGAGGTTTTTTTGTTGCGCAGTGATGTCGCCCATGGTGGCGATAGTAATGGGAGTGCTCGTAGTGAATTTTGATATCTGAGGTGCTGATATATGCAACGTTGGAAGTGACAATGTTGAAGCAGTGTGGTGGAGCAGTCAAGATGTTTGCAGCAATGCGCAGTCTGTTCTTCGAATGGCTGGGGTAGGTACGAAACGAGCACGTTCAGGAAGGCACTCTCGGCACCAGACGATTTCGCGAGGAACTGTTAGTTGCAACACCGCCAAGCAAGCGTAGGTTTTTTATTCTTCGTTCAATGCTTTTGCGTCTTCCACTGCAGCTCTTGCAATCTTCTTCAGCATTGTCTTGAAATCAGCTTCTCGAAACTTGTCCCACCGATCTAGGCCTTCGCTCGAATCGATAGATAGAGTCTCGTAGCCTTGCTTTATCACAACACTCACCTCCTCAGGACTGAAGTGCTTTCCTTTCTTGCCGTCCGATAGTAGAGAGTGGTAATGTGAAGATACGTTCACTAGGATCTGTATTGCGCCGGAACTGCCCAGCCCAAATGTATCTCTGAACTTGGTCAGGATGTCCCCTGTCTCGACAAGTTTATAGAAGAGGTCGTCATAAGATGCCGGGTCGGGGAGGAAGTTCTCCCCACTTGATAGGGCGAAAGCAAGGAGATTGATGAGTATGTCAATCATCTTGCTGGATTTATAGTTCGACTTGATATCGCTCTCATACTGTGTCAGGAAGCGGAGGAATGATAAGAGCGTTCTCCAAAGTTCGGACCAATGGTATGCGATGCGAGTCTTTGTGCGGCTGAGGTATGAAAGAAGGCGCAGTAGGATGCCGAGGGATAGACTGTCTCGTGTTAATCAAGGACTACAATAAAGCTCTGCGTACATACATATAGAAGTCAGCATCGAGCCGTCGTCGCAGGTTGTGGTTGATGCCGTCGATCATGAGATCCAAGATAACAGCAGCCGGAACCCGGTCGCCTGTGACCAATGGCAAGAAAGGCTGTCTTTGGCGACACATGCGGACGGACAACTTGTTGTCATCATTACATATCCGCTTGACAAGGTCTTTGTCTTCGACAAGTATCTGCAACATGAACAGACAGAGATGTGTATATAGAGCAGACCTTGCAGACCTATGCGCATGCTGGAGTAGATACGAAGTCATGGACAAGTAGGCGCTGAATGGCGAGGGGGCTCCCTTTGTTGCTGCTGGCAGTGAAGCTAAATTGAAGCAGAATACCTTGTTTGCGTTGATAAAATCATACGTCGAGAGGAGCACGCCAACCTCAGGCCCTGGTAACGCGGCAAACAGCGATTTGGTCTCTTCTGGATTTGGGGTGGGCGTCGCTGGTCGTGATCCTGGCGCAAGCACCCCCAGCCCAATTGTCCTTAATGTCGAACCAAGCGACCATGCTTCTGGTATGTCGTCCTGGATGGCTACGTATACATCCCTTATGTCCCGACAGGTTGTTCCAAAGCAAGTTATCATGTCTCGTATGATGGCATCGTTTACGAAGTCGTCCAGTCGTAGTCTGTATGGGTTCTGAAACTCGAACTTGTTGTAGTTGGTAAGGAGGCCGAGGAGATACAATGCAGGTAGCACCTGAGCGCTGTCGTCTGCATCTTGGATGTACTTCATGAGCGAGGGGAAGAGATCGCGGTGCGTGAAGTAGGATGGGAGAGCTGTGTGGAAGCCCGCCGCGGTTATGGAGAGGGTAGCTCGTACAGCTTTACGTCGCAGGGCCACTGGGTCTGGTCAGCGCTGACGGCTGTTACAGTATTTTCTTGCGTACACGTGCGCCCAGTCCGTATCACTGCGTCTAGTGTCGCTATGAAGTCGGTCATGACGGTGTCTGCATCGTGCAAGCCAGCGAGGACGGCGATGATGTCGGAGCTTGGATTTGTGTACTTCTTCGTCAAGGCGGCGTCTAGGAAGACTGTCAAGGTCTGGCCAGTGAGCCATGGGGTGTTTTACGGGATTCGGCGTCTTCGTACCTCGAGGGCGACCTCGTCTGACGGCGGATTGGCCTGCTTAACTCGCTGTATGGCGTGGCGGAAAAGCTGCTGCGAATGCGCCTGGAGATGCAGCATCTCGTCGGGGGACACGGAGCCCAGGATGCGCTTCAGGCCGGCTGGATCTGGGCGGTGCAAGAAAAACTCCTGCCAGAAACCCTCGGTGAGGTCGACGTCCTCATCATCTTCCTACATTGCTGGTCAGCCACATCACGACTCGACCTGCAGTTCGCGCATGCACACCTTGAATAGCGTTTCGTAGAGGCTGATGATCTTGGGCTGGAACAGCTCAGGTCTTGACACCTGCATCAGCGGTGAAGGCTCCATAGTAGGAGACCGGCACGGAGCTTTTATGAGGAGCGAGCTTCGAGGTCGTAACAGGAGTGTTGAAAGACGGACATGTTGCAGAGCTTCTAAAACTAGGTTGGACCCTGAACCGAACGGCGATCAAACCCCCACACCCCACCAGCTCCATCATGTCACGTTTTTGAGCTCATTCATAACGACCCTCTGAACCAGACATTCATTAGCCCAGATCGAAGGAAAGACATCGATCGAAAGCTCCCAAAAGCATCCTTTGGCTGGACTGCAATCTCGTCGACCCACCATAGCCCGAGGCTCAGCCGTCCATTTTGGTACCAGTGCAGTGACATCAACATAGCCATGTCACAACCACCCCTCCTCGTCGGCATATCCGGGCCCTCTTCCTCAGGAAAAACCACCCTATCCCGGCTTCTGCGCGACATCTTCCCTCCCCAGCACCTCACCATCCTGCACCTAGACGACTTCTACCTGACCGACGCTGAGATCCCCGTGAAAAACGGCGTGCAGGACTGGGACTGTCTCGAATCGCTCGACCTGGCCGGCCTCAGCTCAGCGCTGCAGCATATCAAAAGCACGGCCGCATTCCCGACTGGTTGGTTAGCAAGGAGGACCAGAATAGTGTGGGTGAGCATGGTGTCTCTGAGCGCGTGATTGAAGAGCTGAGAGGAGAGGTTGAGGCCTTGGTGCGCGCTTATCCCGACTGGCAGGAGCGCCGTATTTGCATCGTTGATGGTTTTTTGTTGTTCAGCGCGGACATGAGGCATGTGCGGGAGCTGTTCGATGTGCGTCTCTTTCTACGTACAAGCTATGAGACGGCGAAGAGGAGAAGAGAAGCGAGGAGTGGGTATGTCACGCTCGAAGGATTCTGGGAGGACCCACCGGGCTATGTGGATGAGATTGTGTGGCCAAACTACGTTAAAGATCACAAGTTTCTGTTCAAGGGTGGAGACGTGGATGCTGAGCTGAATGAAGACGTTTGCAAAAAGACGAACATTCATGGTATGCCGCGGGAAGCGGAGGGAGATATGGGAGTGTGCTTGAAGTGGGCTGTCAGGGTGTTGGAGGACGTGATCAAGGGGCGATGACAGTACGAATAAGATAAAGTAGTATGCATTGCGCCGGACGCCGTAGCTTGGTGGTAGGCCAACACCAACTACCGGAGCGCCCTGTTCCAACATATGCAAGAAACGATACAGACTTATCAAGACAGCAGGGAGGAAACGACATGTTCAGATACTGCTCTTAACCTTGTCGATGTACGCCTGCCCGGGGCTCTCATACACGGAAGAGAAGAAAGCGTTCACTTGAGGCTCCTTCGAAAGCCATGTTGTCATGCCGCTAAGCTCCTCGCGAAGGCGATTGACGGCCTGGATGTCCATGTTGGTTTGGGCGATGAGCTCAGGCATTGACACTACGAGCCGGTTAGCGGGTTTAACAGCTATAGGTGATTGGGCATTAGCTTACCGAAGAGGCGCAGGAGGTGCTCGCCACCGTAAATGTCCGCCAGCGACTTGCCAGCAAGGTCATTCGTTGGCTGCTCGATTTGAGTGGTAATGTCGTAAAACTGTTCGCGTTCGAATCGGTAAAGGAGAAGTCGCCCAAGACTCTTATTGAAGTACTCTTTCAGGCCCTGGATTATCTCTTCAAGGATGTCGGTTTCGGTACTGTTGCGGTTCCCTGTCGAGGTGGCAGATGCAAAGTATTCATCCAGGATGACGGCTGCAGGCTTGCTCGATGGAAGCTGAACAAGTTGCAGGTTCTTGGTGATGTTTTCCCAGTCATCGACAAGAAGGCTCTTCAGCCGATCTGGCATGTAGATGCGCACAGCGCGTTTGTTCTGAAACACTTCCTCCAGTGGGGGAGTTAGCATGGTGCTAAGATATGAGAAGCGAGCAGTCAATCTAGCATGTCGCCATTTACATGACAAACGTACCTTTTCGAGGTCCTGGTCACGCATGCGCTTTTGGCCACGAGGCGGAGCAGAAACAGAAGTCTGACGCTCTTCACTCCCTCGAGTCGAGCCATGGGTCTTCTTTTTAGTAGGTGGCGGTTGCGCCCTGAGCGGCACGCTGTGCTTGGAGCATCTCGTGCCTCAAGTTGTTTGCCAACTCTCGGTTCTCCGTAGTGAGCTTACGCAGACGATCTTCAGGCACCCAGTCGTCCCAGCTGGTTGATTGTCAGTAAGAACAGATCGAAGGAAATTGGCAGTTATTTGAGATGGATTGTTGTGCTCGTGTGAGTGGCGGACGTGTTGGCTCGCCGTGACGTCGAAGTGGTCAACCTCAAGGTTGCGGTGTGGGCGAGGGGCGACGAGCAGCCATCACTTCCAAGCGTCGAGACCGTCAAACCAAAGCTTGAAAGCAAACGGGAATTTGAAAAGATCAAAGTACATACGTGTTCTTCCATCCCTTGTAGTGGACTTTGTACTGGAAGCCAGTCTTCTTGTCGTCACCCTCGTTCGGCTTCACATCAGTGACCTTGGCCTCATAGAGCAACTCATGGTGGAAGCAGAAGACTTTCTCGTCTTTACGGTAGGATGCTTCAGCGGGCGCCATAGTTGCGGTGCTATGCCAAACTTTGGACGTTGGTGTTTGGGTTGGCGAGGCAATCAAACCGGCAAGAAAGGGTGAGGATGGCGACTGCACCACGTTTTGCACACAGCTGCCTTTCCACCGGGCCGCACAACGCGTTCCAACACAACAGATATCAATGTGAGATTTCTCGCGAGGTACACTCCCAGCTGTGGTCAGCTGATGATGAGTGGAGAGGTGTCTGCCGCCGGGATGTTGCAGTAGACATCTCACGGCTTTTCGCGCACAGACGAAAACGCGCCGACGCGCTTCACCACGCTCAGCCCTACGCGTGTCTCCACCACTCTCGTCATCACTGGCACGCCGGTTGCGTGTTCCAGTCAACACCTTCTCACGACTGGCACACCCCCTCGCAACGATGCCATCGCAAGAAGCCAAGCTGCTCAGCGACTTCCTCCTCGCTCCCGCACCACTGCGCGATTTCATGACACTGCGCCAGTTCACCGACATCTTCCCCAGAAGCCACCGTGAGAACCCAGCCGTCCAAGATCTGTACAGAGAGCTCCACCGTCTGCGCGAAGCCGAGATCGAGGTTGTACGCGACGACATTACCAAAGAGGTGAAACGATCGAAGCAGTTGAGACGAGTGTATGCACAGGAGAGGCGGCAGATGGATGATGCGCACGTCGCAGGCATGGATCCAATCGCTCTCCAGACGGAAGAAGAGGTATGCTTTACACGTAATGTGGCGGTGGCTGCAGCTTACCGTATCAACAGCTCTCCGGTCATGGTCGCAAGTCACCGCACACGCTGCAGACAGTCCATTCCAGCATCGAACACGCATGTCAGAGCCTCGAGGCACAGATCGCAGAGATGGAAGAAGAGTGCCGGCGAACCCTAGCCGAAGTCCAGGAAGCTGTTGGTGCCCTCAGTGATTTGCGTCACGGCCGATTCGCGCAGTCAGCCAGTGGCGAAGACATCGGAGAGGAGGTGCTGTCCACGCTGCAGAGGCTGGAAGCTGTATGCGAAAATCCTGCAGGCTGAAGACGACGGCTTTGACCTCCTGTCTGGAGGAATTCCAGAGGCACCGCTCCAGACTCGCTGTTGCACCGCCAGTAATTTGCCGCTAAGACAGCCTGCGCGTTGTTTTCTGAATTCACCATACATAGGTCTGCAAATCCTCATAGACAGACGCTGTACATACGACCAAATGGCCGAATCCACAGCCTCCAGCGTCTGCGAAAGCTTCCTCCGAGCCTGACCTCTTAGATGGCTTGAACCCACACAAGCCTCACTCACAACTTACATCACTGAGCTGCCGAAGAGTATGTCTTTGTCAAGATCTTGGAGTAACACAAGGCCAAGACGGAGTTACTAGGATCTGGGGTCGTGGTGAAGACATCCGGCAGCACATCTGGGGTAATACCGTTTGATTGGCTACGCACTGCACAGCAATCAAAATAGATGAACAACCCCAATATCTGCGAGCATAACAGTCGATCGTTCGCATTCGAAATGTGTCTACAACGCTCAACGTGGCATTCCGTAAAGTATATCAATACTCATATTCCACTGCGCGGTTGGCGGATGAAAAGCATCATGCCTTGACAGGTTTTCAATATGCACTTCACCATCTTCCTCACTCTCCTTTCCTCTGTATTGGTCTCCGTCCCGCTCGTGTCTGCACAGCTCATCACAGCAGACAACCATTCCTTCGGCGGCGTCAACTACCCTCTCTTGCAGTACTTCACGCCAAAACATCGGGATGAAACCATCAAAGCAATCGTGAAAAGCAAAGCAAGGGTTATAAGACTCTTCATCCGTCCGGACAGCCATCACACAGACCCGGAGCCCCAGTTGGGCGAGTTTGACAAGTCTCTGCTTGACCAGCTCGATGATACGCTCGCAGCTATTCACCGTGTTTCCAAAGGCCAGACCAAAGTTATCATCGCCCCGCACGACGCACATGCGCTTCGTGGTTCGAATGATGTGCCGTGTGATGCGTACTGTGAGAAGACGGGCGGAGCTTTTCTGGACTTCTATAGCAGTGAAGAGTTTCGTGAGATCTACAAAACGCGTCTGGAGGTCTTCTTCAAACATTACCCGTCGAAGAACTTTGGAGGGAGGTCATGGAGTGAGTTGTCTGAGGTTATCATGGTATGTACCGCCATTATCGTGCTCGTTCATCTGAACAACCCCGGGATGACTGAAGCCCGTTGAGCTGTCTCTCACTCCAATGCTCACATCACGCAGGGCGTCGACATCCAAAACCAACCATTCAGCGGCATCTGGCCCATTCCGTCTGCCGAGTCCTGGCTCTGCGACATAGCCACACATCTGAAGTTCAAAGTCGGACTCGACAGCGCCAACATCGCCGTCATTAGCGGGGGCGTCTCCGGACTGCAGACTCTCGGGGAATCCAGAACTTCCCCGACAGCGTGTTCGACTGTCCTGCAATTGACGTAATCGGCATCCACGGCCGGTTTGCGCAGGATGAACATGCTACGGCTGGCACGCCGTGGGCTCAGATGTTCATCCCTGGTAACACCCTAACGGCGCGAGCCGCAGGCAAGCAGGGCAAACGAAAGCTACTCCTCGTCGAAGAATGGGAGTACGTGCACACGTCGTCTGGGCTTGAGCACAAGCAGGAAGCCATCTTCGATCAGGGAAACGCGTTGAACTTACGCGGCATACCATGGGTAGTGATGCTGTTCTCTTGCGCAGCTTCCACAGGCTAACAACATGGCAGATCTACTCGCACCTGTCATCGAAAAACGAATCCACCAGCCCCATGATCAACCCGCTCCGCCCGGAACACGGCTCCTTTACCGCCCTCACCGACGTGCTGCGCCGCGCCTACACCGCCCGCAGCAACTTCGACTGGACAGCATACCTCCCAGCCCCTGTGGCCCCCTTACGCGCACCACGCTACTCCCACTGAACCCATATATCCCGCCCAGCAGCGCCTGCGTTTTCGGCTGCGCGGGACACCTGTGCGACGGCGCAGATGGCTGCGCACCGACGCTGCTGTGCAAAAATAGCATCTGCACGCCGAACAGCGAGACACAGCCAGGCAAAACAGGTGATCTGTGTCACAGCAAGAAACCATGCCAATCGCACCTGCGCTGCACTGCGGGGACATGTCAAGCGTGTTCAGCGCGCGCTACGATACCAGACAGTGACGGGGAAGTGGTGCGAGAGAATGACGTGCTGGGGAATTGTTTCGCGGACACTTTCTCCTCCAACCCCAATATTTCTACATCCACCACCTCACCACCTCCCGCGCTGCTCTGCCTCCGACCCACAGCTCCCAACCCCTGCGAGTCCGCCGTGCATTGCAGCGCAAACGAACACTGCTCCTGGGGTCTCTGCACGCCATGCGCACCAGGAGACACCTGTTTGGGATCGCCCTGCACAAGCAGCCAAGCGTGCAAGACGGGCTTCTGCAACGCACATGCGCGCTGCGACTACGCGGGGCAGCGCAAGCTAGTGTTTGGGCCGGGAGTGCGCGGGCGCTGGAAAAATGCGAGGGTTGATGGCGTGCCGGTGGGGAGAGAGGGGGCCGGCGAAGGTGAGGGATGAGGCTTTGAGGATTGTTATTCCGGAGGAGAGGGCTGTTAGGACGGGGGAGGTGCGGGCAGTATCTTAGGAGATGAGAGTGGTGTGGAGAAGGGAAGAGGGGGAGGGGGTGGGGGCGTAGTTGGGTTTCGGTTTGGTGTTTGTACGGGGTATCAAATTCCTGGGAACTCCTCCTAGCGCTATCTATTCGCTTCAACATACGCCTGGGTCAAATTACACCGAGGTGTTGCACTACCTGCCTGGCTCCTCCTATAGCGCTTGGGTATCATTTCGCCGGTTCGACGTCTCGCTCTTGGCTATGCATATTATGTCCCTCCTAAGCATTATCTCAGCGTGAAGGCGGGACTGAGTCTCTGCCGAGCTCAGGGAGTTTCTTCGTACTGTCAGTCAGGGATTTCAGCACTCCTCAAGTCCGTGCATGATAGCTCTTATCCGTCAGGCGACGCACCGCTCATCTGCTTCAATAGAGAGTTGTTTTCTTCGATGAGCTTGTCGAGGAAGTTGGCAGCCTCCGTCAGGACACTACTCTTGCTCAGCCCACCGTTTCGTATCTCGGGCACAAGATCGTGCAAATCATCGAAGCCTCGCTTGATCAAATTGCGCCGTTTCTGCTCTGAGAGGATGTGGTTGCTGCGCTTTTGTGCCTCGCTCAGGTTCTCGCGTTGCAGCTTCTGGGCTGCTGCAGAGGCTCGCTTCTTCTTGTTGTCTTCAGCAGCGGACGGCTTCTTTGGCTTGCCAACTCTTGTGCCTAGCGCTGTCTTGCGCATGTTCTCCTTCTTGATCTGTATGCTCTTCTTTCGCTTTTTCGCTGGCTGATCGTCTTCGGCAGAGCTAGTTTCTTCTGAATCGTCCTCACTTGGGTCTTCGGCTGGGGTCGAGCAGGCATGTCCGGTTGTCTCGGGGATGGTGGGATTCGGTATGTCTGGTATAAAAGTCTGAGAGTGGCGCATGTCGCGCATCAGACGCCGCGTGACTTGTTCTTCGGTCTCTTGATGAGGCGCAGAGAAGCCTGCTGGGTTGCTGAAGGAGTCGTCTGTGCCGAAAGTGTATGTGCGCTTCAGACTCGGTCCTTGCAATACTGGCCCAAATTCGGCTTCGTGCCGCTGGTGCGCATCACTTTGGGTCCATTGCGCAGCGAGCTGTGCGTCGAGGGTGCTGGCTGCGGCGTGGTTGGGTAGAAGTGTGGCGAGCTGCTCATTGAGCAGCCCTTGGGAGGCGACCACCATCGGCCTCGCAACGTGTGTGTGGTTCGGTATACTGTGGTGGTTTGGCTGTAGATTGCTGGTCGACGACATGTCGTGGAAGCTATGTGACCGGTGGGTGTAGGCGGGTTGTTGTGAGTTGTTGAAGAGGGTGGATGCAGCCTGCAGGTCGTCGTGGGTAGGGGCCATGTGGTCCATTGGCTGAGCGTGTGGCGCAAACAGGTTGTCGTTGAGGAAGCCATGGTGGAGCTGTGCTTGGTCTGGGATGGTGGCTGAGACTCCATGGACGGTGGCGGGGGTCATGAAGCTCCAGTCACTGAAGTCGTTGCCCGCGAGCTTTGTGTCTTGATTCGAGGCGAAGGGCTGGGGTTCGGAGAGGTGGAAGGGGTCGGTGTTGGAGAAGAAGTCGGCGAGGGACTGGTTTTCCATGTCACTGAGCAGCGACTGGCCATGGTTGTCCAAGGGCGTGGACGGACCGTTGAAGAAGTCGTTGCTGAAGGTGTCTGAGCAGGATTAGCGCCGAGTGAGGGCAACAAGTGCAACGAGTGCAGGCAGTGCAGGCGGTGCAGGCAGTGCAGGCAGGACGTACAGCCAAACGGCGGCGGGTCTTTGTCGCCCATGGCTGAGCGAGGGAGGCCTCTAGCCGGAGCGCCCTCGAAGCCTGCGGACGGAGGTTGCGAAAGGGTCTCCAGCTTGGCGGCTTGCAGGCGTAGGCGCAGGTGCAGGTGCAGGTGCTGGAGTCAGTATCGGTGTCGTTGTGGAGAGTGGGGGCACGAAGCGCTCCAGACAACGACTGGCTCGGAACGCTCGTTGACCGTGGTTGTTGAGCGCTGCGGCGCACGCAGTGACGTGCAGCGGGCCTACGTGAACGGGCAACCTTCAGCTGAAAGCGGTACTGGTATTTGGATAAGCAGCAGCGCGCGGACAGCAGTGCCTGTTATGCGGTCGCTACTCCCAGCACGCATCGCCGACTAACTAGCCCTGCGATGCTCGACGAGGGTCTGCTCACAGCAGAAACTGTGGGCGAGAGTGAAGGTGTCGCGCAGCCATCACGCTCTGCTCTGTCTTCACATGCCAATGCCAGCGCCAACGCCAATCAGCTCTGCTCGGCACGTGTCGGCTCGGCTGCAACTTCCGCCAAGCAAGCCGACTACCCCAGATTTCCTTCCCCAGCACCGTCACACTCCACAACCCCCGTCGCTCTTGCATGTCACTCGCAACCATCACGAGGAGCCTCCATCACCTGCTTGCTACGCCACCTCTCCTTGTGTGGGCTCCGTGACACCCCTCAGCACACAGCGCCTGTCTGGGCCCTCGATGTGGTTGTAATTCCCGTCCTCCTATAGCTTGCATCGCTCGTGCTCCAAAGCAGCATCTGCTCCGCGAACCTGTCGATCCTCGCGAAGCCATGCATGCACTTGACCACTACCTTGGACTAGCTTCCGTCTCATTCTATTAAGCTCACGCCCGCTGCCGTTGCCTGTCAGGACATCACCTGAACGCCTGTTCCTGCAGTGCTTGCCATTCGCCGCAATGGCACACCAACCTGGGCGGCCTGTTGCACATCTGCGCCTTGTGAAACCGTAAGATGAATATCTGGACTCGGCATCTCCGATGCCCATGCTGATGTCCGTCGCCTAGGCTCACCACGGCTTACTTATTGGGCTTGCTGTCGAGCACCAGTCCACGCCTTGCAAGGATACTGTTCTTGTTCGGCAAAGGTAAACTAACCGTTCGAGCTGCGTGGCTGCAGGTGGGTAAACCCTCCTGGAACACCATACCCAGTACTTTGATATACCGCAAGCCATCAGTCTGCGTGCTAGACTGACGAGAATATGAAAGACCATCTACACACTCCGCGAGGCCTTTGCCATCCACCGTTTCCCCGCATTCTGCGCTGTTCTCATCGGTGGATCTACACTTTTCCAGACCCCGATCAAAGCCTTGCTCGTCACTGCTCTGCCTCGGTTAAAACGGTACCCCAACTCCTTTGACCGTTGGATCGCTGGACTGCTCGCCAGGTTCTCTGCAGCCCTTATCTCTGCATCTGTCTCGTTCAAGCTGCTGAACAACGCTCTTACCAACTATGCTCCATCAGACACAACATCAAGCCTTACTAAGACTGAACTTGGCCCGTTTGACGAGCCTCCAGAGCCACATGCAGCAGACTCGAAGAACACACTGCCACTCACAAGACCTGACCTTGCTGGAAGAACCCTGGACCTAACCCTCTTTGCGGTCATACGAGCTTTAGACGTCGCAGTATGCACGACTACCTCCTCCCTCCAACCTTCATCAAGACTACATCAAGCTGCAAGCAAGCTCCCCATCTCCCTTTTCTGTTTGTCGGCAGCCACGATCATGTGGTCTTGGGTCTACAGTCCCAGCCGCCTCCCTCAAAGTTACAACGCGTGGATATCTGCCGCCGCAGAACTGGACCATCGCCTCGTTCTCGCTCTTCGACATGCTAGGTACGGCACCTTCCAATACGGTAAAGACACTGGCATGGCCCCTCTCCTCGGCTCAATGGCTCGCGACTATGGCATGCCGGAAGAGGCTGGTGACCCAGCAAAGACTGTGCCAGTACCATGCGAGCTGGTGCACATGGGCTGCGGAAAGAGCTGTGAGAAGCATGCGCTGTGGCGGTTCTGGCGTGGCTGGGTGTTTGCGGCGAAGATGTACTTCCCGCTGCAGCTCTTTGTCCTGGCTAGGCACTTGAAGAAGACTGGGCGGCCTGGAAATCGTTTCGCTGGCCTGACTCAACACACGTTGACGGCAGCCTTCAAAGAAGCTACCAGGCGTTCATCGTTCCTCGGTGCGTTTGTCGCGTTCTTCTACTATGGCGTCTGCCTCTCGCGCACCCGTCTTGGACCGAGCATCTTCTCCTCCAAGACCGTTACACCACAGATGTGGGATTCGGGGCTGTGTGTCTTCGGCGGATGTCTGTCATGTGGGCTCAGCATACTGGTAGAGGAGTCGAAGAGGCGCCTCGAGATTGTGCTGTTCGTATTGCCTAGGGCTGCAGCTACATGGCTTCCTCGCCGATATCTGCCTGAACACCGATGGAAAGAGCACCTAGCATTCGCGCTCAGCGCTGCAGTGGTAATAACTGCGGCGCAGGAGGACCCCAGGCGTGTGAGGGGGTGTTTGGAAGCGTGCTGCATAGCGTCTTAAAGGCTGATTGATGGATGGCACGTTTGGTTGATAACATAATTGTCAATTGAAGTTGAAATCCGAGTCTTGATACAGTCCCTATGCTATCAAAAACTCAAAAACTCAGAGCTACAATTGGCCAACAGCAAACAGAATTCATCTGCAACTCGCTGCACTGTCCTCTAAAGCCTCTGCCGTTGCAGAAACAGCCGATGTGGCATCTGCTAACCCTCAGTTTTTATAACAAATTTGAGATATTCAGCGATTTCAAACAGATGCCCAAAACCAGCAGGGTGTGAAGCACAACTGAACTGCAGTACTAGACACCTCCCTAGATTTTGCTATTTAACAGTATCCCCGATCGACGAGGGAAAACTATGAAATTACGCTACAGCGCAAATAATCTACGGACGGCTTTATATGGTGTGCTTTACTATATTGATATGTAGCTTATTGTACTAGTGTTCTACCTGTGAACTTGGAATTCGTAGTCAGATTTTTTTCCCTTTCCCTAGGAGGTTGGATACGTTAGTGTGACGGAGCTTGCAGGACTATACTTAAGTAATTAATTAATTTAATCAGTGTCTATTTTTCTATGTAGAACGTGTTGCTTAAATACAAATGAAATGTGTAGGTTACGTGATCTTACTTAACAAGCGTTTGGCTAGTATTAGGGCTGCTTAGAACTAGCGTTGCTAGGGTAGAGTAGCTTAACTAAATTAGCACGCTCTGTTAGAAAATAAGCTGCGTATGTAACTCTACGCGCTTAGTTACGTAACACACCCCCTAGTTAATCCTATATTAGGAACAACTAAACTAGAAGCATACCCTTAGTAATTATAGGGCTCTAATCTTAGATTTTTATATTTCCCTAGATATCTAAGATTACTGCGCGCCTACAGCGTACTCTAGGTACTCTTCCTTTTAAGAGACCTCTCTAATTTTTAGGCTACTTTTGCAAGTAGTTTGTTGCTAGTTTAGGCGCTTATTTTTATTAGCTAAATTTCTAAGCCTATAGCTAGCTATTAAGCTACTTAGTTATAGTTAAGGTAAGCACTTCTTAGGTTAAGCACTTCTAGGTAGTAAGAGTAAGCGTAAGGACTATAGTCTAGCAGCTTTACCTTTACTAACCTAGTTACTTCCCTATATAAGTGTCCTACCTACTTAATTTCTCTATTTCTCTAGTTATATCTATTAATATGCCTGTAAGTATACTAAATTGTTTTCTGCGCGCCTAAGCACTCTCTAGCTAATTATTTCTAGCTTCTTGATCTGTTAAGAGCTTTATTGTTAGATGTTATCTAACTAATCTTGCTATTAACGTTTTCCTAGCTCTTTTCTAGAGGTTTTGCTAACTTAGGTATAGAAATAGACTAAAACCTAGCGCTACGCGCGCACTGCCGCTACCTCCGCTGCCTAAGCTGCTGCCTAAGCTGGCTAGCTGCTAGCTGCCCGCTCGCCCTTGCCTGCGCCTGTCCCTATGCCTGCGCCTACTCCCTTGGCAGTTACTGCTGCTACTGCTGCTATAGCTGCTGCTACTGCCGCCGCCTATGCTGCTGCGCTGCTGCTGCTACCTGTGCCTGCGCCTGCGCCCCCTACCTCTGTCTTAGGCGCTCTAGTGCCTAGTGCGCGCAGGTTAATTCCCTGCGCGTACTGTGTGGACGCGCTACTAGTAAGCAGCTTAGTCACGCTGTGCGTTAACAACGCTGCTGCTAGCTGCTATAGTAAGCGCTGCTAGCGTTGTGCCTTTAGGCACTCCTGCCGCCTGCTCCCCCTACCCTTAAGCTACTTAGGCTAGAACTAGTAGAGGAGCTTGCTTCCTCTAGCAGAGTGACAACTTTAGTAAGTAACTTAGTATTTTAGTTAATAATAGTAGCTAACAAGCGTTTAGCAGGCTACTAACCTGCGTACTACTATCTAGGTAGTAAAGGGCCTGCTTGTAGATAGGTACAAATTTTAAGTACCTATTTAAGTAGGTTCTTTAAGATAAAACCTATAGGGAGGAGGTTGTCCTCCCTACCTATAGTTAATTTGTTTTTATAAGCTCCTTAGCTGCTAGGCGTGCGCTTAAAAGAGCTGCTACTAGCAGTCTAGGGAGACTTATACCTATTTAGGGAGGAGGTTATCCTCCCTAGCAATTTAAAGATCTTCTCTTTCTCTATTAACCTGCTCTTTTTCTATAACTAAGTCTTTTCCTCTTAACTAATGCTCTATAAGTTTAAATGCAACAAAAAGCGCTTATAAGCTTGTCTAGGAAGCGCTTTTGTAAGGCTGTTAGCTAGCATCTTACTTATTTTAAGGTAGGTAACTTAGAGGTTTCCCTTAGCGTACTCTTGTTTTAACTATATATTTTAGATATCTATATAGCGCAGCTAGGTAGTAAGCTACTTGCTCTCTTTAACTACTAGTTAGATAGTTTGTTAGTTATTACAGAAAATCTCCTATAGCACCTCTAAGTCTAGCTAAAGTTCTCCTAGGAATTGTTTTAGAGCTACTAACTCTTTAGCTACATGCTCTAAAGCAAGTAATTTAGCCTTAGTAGTAGAAGTAGTTACTATTAACTACTGTGCAGCTTTCTAGATAATTAGACTGCTAAAGAGCTACACAATATACCCCTAGGAAGATTAATAGGACTCTCTATTATTAGCAAATAAGGCGTCTCTATATATAAGCAGATAACTGCCTTTATAAGCGCTGTACCTTATACCTAGATGCTTTGTTCTATACAAATAAGCTAAAACCTAAGCAGCTACTTTAAAGTAAGCTGCTCCTAGATTTATTAAATAATAAGATAGCTAAGAGGCAGTATATGCTACATCTAGTTAAATTATAATTGCTGTATAAAGTATAGACCTAACTTATTCTTAAAACGCTTTAACCTCTTGTTTTAAAGCTTCTCTACTATATTTAAGCAGCTCCTCTATAGGAAATAGGACTGTAGGGAAGGACCCCTTCTCTACTATCTTAAATTTTGTAGCAAGCTTATTAATATAGGAGTTATGCGCAAGAGTTATAGTATAAGCCTCTTAGTTTCTAATTATTTAAACGCCTAGAAACTATTTAGCAGCTCTATAGTCTTTAATTTAATACTTTTCTATTAATAAGCTTATTAGCTGTTTAGCAGCAGCTTAATTATTGTTGTAATAGGCTAGGAGAATATTGTTAATATAGAAGAGTAGCACTATTTTCTATTTAGGATTATAGAAAAGGCATAGCTCTTCTTTTAATGCTAAGAGACTAAGCTTCTAGAGCGTACTAGAGAGCTCTCTATACTACAGGACTAGCAAATCGCGTAACCTGTATAGAGCTTGTAGTAGTAGGACAACTTGCTTAGGTTTCTTAAATCTATCTAGTAATTTATAGAGCACCTAAGGTTTGTCTTAGCAGCTTGCGTTTAGAAACGCGCTAGTTATATTATACTAATAGAGCTCTAGGTTAAACTAGGCTGCAATTGCTACTATAGTGCGAAACAAGCAAGCAGTAAGCGTTGTAGCGTAGGTTAAGACAATTAAATCCTTTGCCTATAGATCTCTACATACGCATATCCTTACCTTACATTTAAGGAAGTAGCTATCCTAGTTAAATTTGTAGGTAAAGACCTATTTAAGCAGTAGGGGCCTTAATAAGGCGCTTAATTAGTTAATTTCTCTCTACATTTCCTTCTTAATAAGCGTGTCTATCTCTTTTTAGCAGGCCTAGCAAAAAAGAGCTCCTAGTAGGTAATAGAGTAGATCTTTCTATTTATTTAGCAGTAGAGGGAGCTTGTCCTTGTGTAACTAGCGCTTGTTTTAAGCAACTAGTCTTTCCTTTTTTAGGGTTAAGGCAATAATTACTGCGTAGGTAGTAAGCAGCTCTCTTCTATCTATGCTATATTTGTTCGCATATTTAAATAGTAGGTAGATAAGCTAGGCGTATCTGTAATTATTTATTAAGCTTATTATAGAGTACTAACCTACTCTATTATTGTTAGTAGTAGGCTTATTGCGCTTATAGTTCTCTATCTAGCAGCTCTATCTTGTAGGCAGGCCCTAGACTCTCTGCTAATACGCGCGTCTCCTGCCTGCCTTATCTACTTACGTTAATCTTTAAGAAGGTATTAAAACAAGCAGCAAAGTAGGTCTTAGTAGATTATTAAGATCCTTACTATCTACTAGCTTGCTCCTTCTTCTACAGTTAAGTGCACTTCCTGTAAGCTACTAGTTAGATTATCCTCCTTATTAGGAGCTTCCCTGCCTATACTTAACTGCTCTAGTTTAGGCGTTTAGTTAGGGGAAAGTAAACCTGTTTCTTAGCGTTATTCTGCACAGATCTCTAGCAGCTTGCTAGCTAAGCTTGCCGCGCGTGCAGTATCTATCCTAGAGGCTCCCTCTCTACTAGACTAGCCTTCTAGCAATTAAGGTTCTCTCTAAGTGTTACCCCTAAGCTAGTGCTTAGTAGACAAGCTAAGTAATAGGTCTCTTTGTTTAAGGGGAGCTCTATTACTTCTTCTACCTCTATTATCTTATTAGGTTTATATAGAATTTCTACAACTACTTCTACTTCTTAGACTGTAAGGGCTAATAACTTATCTAATTTATTATAAAAGAGCTCCTTATTAAAGGTTATATTACATATTATAATTACCTAGTTTAGTTTAGAGACCTATATCTAGTATATATTAGAAGCTTAGTACCCTACTAAGTATCTAATATAACCCCTTAGAGTTACTTTAAAGCTTCTCTAATTACGCCTAGCTACTTGTTCCCTGTTTGGGGATATACTCTACAGCTATAAGCGTATATCCCGCTCTAATTAGGTCTTAGATTAGCTATTAGTGCTCTTACCTGCTTAGGTTTGTACTAGTAGAAATAGTAAGTAAACTAGCAATTAAGCTCTTTGTTTAGGCTCTGTAGCTTATTTAAGTAAGTTAGACTTATGTTATAGAGCTATGTTGCTGCTGCTACAACCTCTAGCTAGAGCTTCTTAGGTAGGTTTGCACTGCTCCTTATTTTAATAGATTTAGTAATTATTTCCTGCCCTACTCTTTCTACTGCCCTGTTTAGCTTGTAGGTATATAGAGGTATACGCTTAATATCTATTCCCTTATTAATTGCCTAGCGCTTATATTAGGAGCTCCCTTGCTATAGGAGAGTAGCAGTATTATTATCTTAACTTATCTTGTAGATATAGAGCTTGTACTAGGTACGTACCTAGCTTAAGAAACTTATAAGTACCTGCAGTATCTCTACTTAAGTCTTCCTAGAAGTAAGTACGTAAAGAGCTTCCTACTATAGTACTCCTTAATTAAAAGTATCTATAATTTGCTACTCCTTCCTATAGGCATATTAAACAAATCCTAGCTAATTCTCTAAAAGGGTTTAGTAGGTTTTTCCTATTTCTATTAAGATATAACTTGCTTAGCGTAGGTTGTTAAGTAGACCTTATAATCTTTTTAGAGCGTGCTGTTAATATGTACGCTGCGCGCTTGTTTTACTAGTGCCTTTAGAGCTTCTAGGCCTAGATGTTCTACTCTAGCGTGCTAGAGGTGTTTAGTAGAGCTTTATAGGTAAGACTTATATAATTGTTTTATTACTATGTTAAGGATTAGTAGGTAGTAGGATAGTAGCTTATATTTAAAGAAGGTAAGGTTATAAGCGCGCTTAAGGGTAGCATATACAACGCTCCTATTTAGATTATTAATATACTCTACTTAGAGCAAGCTATCTAGCCCTAAGTACTAAACTCCTTTCTCTTAGAGGCGTGCCTTAGAAATAATGTTAACGTAGAAACCTTCTACTACTACTACATCCTTAAGGAGCAGGTCTTCTATATACAGGCTGCGCTTTCTATGTAACGCGTTTTTAAACAAATAAGCTCCTTGTCCTACTACTAGAAACGCTTATGTGCCTACCTCTATAGTGTTAGTAGAGTTAGCTAGGCGAAATAACCTAGGTACAAGCTAATCTGCGCTGTTAACTAAGTGTGTAGCTGCTCTATTATTTAAAATTGTACTCTCTAAGAGCAGATAAGCGTTAAAATCTATAAGGTTGTAAACCCTAGGTTTCTTAGCTAGGTTGCTTAGTTGCATTATTTTTAGATTAATTAGAGCAGCCTGTACATTGCTAGGAAACTTAACTTTAGGTAGGATACCTTTTGCTAGTAGAGCTGTTATTGCTAATAGAGCTTTTAGGGTCTAATTAAGCTGCTTAATTGCCTTCCTAGTATCTGTATACTCTTAGCTCTTAAGCCTCTAGAGAGTATCCTTGCAATAGCTTTCGCTTATATAGATAGGTAGTAAGGAGCTCCCTCTAACTGCTGTCTCTAGGCGTTAGTAGTTAGTTAGTTTCTACTTATAAGTTTCTCCTTTTTGTTTATAAGGGCAGGAGTACCTACTTAAGCTCTTAGAGTTAGTAGCAGGAGCTTAAGTAGTATCTGTTTAGCTTCTAAATGTTACAAATACTCCTAGGTTATCTTTCCCTACTCTTATTGTAACGGGCTAGGCCCTAGACTAGTGCCTTAGCGCACAGAAGGCCTTAGGCGCTCCAGCTAATTACACTTTAACTATGTGGACCCTTGGCAGAACTCTAAGATTTTACAAAATCTCTGCACAGGTCCTCTAAGACCTCTGGACTAGAGCCTGCCTCACTGCTACAAGGGCTACTAGAGGCCTGCGGACCCTTTAGACAGCCTCTAATATACTCCTGCTAGGTAGTATTTATATGCGAAGCACTACACCTATAGATAGGCATTAAATTTATCTAGTTCTTACTTGCACATAGCCCTTAGCGGCTAGCTCCTTACAATTAAATTTAATTACTCTTTTTCTTCTACTAACACATACTAAAAGGCACTACTTAGGATAGATAAAACTATTAACAACGCTGCAAGGCGCCTGTTAAATTACAGAATTAAGTTATGCAACAGAAGCAACTTAAGAACAGACATCTATAGTAGAGTACAACACCAAGCTATTACAACCCTCCTAGAGGATTAGCAGGAAGATGCTCTAAACAGAGCCCTAACAAACTTAGCAACCTACCTACTATAGGCACAACTACTAGAAAATGCATTAGCACTACTAAGCGCTAAACTACTAGTCCTAGCAAGCGCTCTAGCAAAGTCCTAAGACAACTTACTTAAGGAACACATTGCTAGCTTAGTAGAGGCCTAGTTATAGCAACTTATAAGTTAACAGAACTTAAATATTAACACCCTATCTACTACAGCAGCGCCTAACAATAGACGCTACTGTTCCCCTAATTAACTAAACTCCTAGACGTAGGGAAGTTTAATAGAAACAGACAAGCATACTAGACGTTTAAATTACAGATAATTAACAAACTTGCATTACTAGAAGACTACTCTAGCATTAGAGTAGCCTATATGTTTAACTGTCTAGAGGGATAAGCTGCACACGTAGGTCTTTCGTAGAAAGAACAGAACCTAAACAAGACAACAGATAACTTCTAGAAATTCCTAGACAAACAGTACAAGGACTTCTTATTTAAAGAATAATTGCGTTAGAAGCTCTAGACTATTATAATAAGGAAATATAACTACTCTCTAGAAACTTTTAACGTAGAGTTTATTTAGCTAGCGTATAACGTATTAGAAGAGAAAAACACACAAAACCTTAAAACAAGATATCTGTTAGCACTCCGCCTAGATCTCTAAGAGAAAATAATATTAGTAGACATCCTAGAAGAATAGGACCTCTAGACTCTTATAGCAAGAGTCTCTAAGGTAGACGTTAATATACAGCAAGTATAAAGTCACTTTAGTAGGAACTTTAATAGAAGTAACAAGAAACCTAACAATAGTAACAAAATAGATTAGGAAGCTACTAAAGCCTACGTAGGTTACATAGAACTAGACAACTGCAGAAGAGTAGAATAGCAACCCTTAGAAATAATAGAAAAACGCAGGTCTAACAACCTGTGTATGCGTTGCAGGAAGGATAGCTACTACGTAAACTAATGCAAACTTAGGCTAGCAAGGAGACCTAACAGCATCTAGGCAAAAGCTGCAGTAACAACTAACACTCCTAAGGAAATCTCTAGATTAGAGATATCAGACTTAGAAAACTAGCTACTCCTGTCTATAGACGCAGACAGGGGTTAAGAAACAAGAAAGTAAAGAAAAACAAATCCTTTAAGGAATTCTACTAGTAATAGCTAGATAGCAAACTAATATCCCTCTACACACTAGTAGACGAAACAGCTGTAGCACATACACTAATTAATACTAGTTGCCTAACCTACAGAATTATCTCCTCTAGATTTGTAAAGAAATATAAGCTGTTGCGCACCTAATCTTATAAGAGAAAGATAACTAGCGTTGCTAGAAAGACGTTATAGATTACAGAAGTAACTAAGTTTAACCTAGATATAGACAGATATAAAGAAACTATGTAGGCCTATGTCCTAGAGGACAAAGAAGAATACAACCTTATACTAGGACAGCCCTAGATAGACTAACACAACGTGATATTAGCACTAGCAAAAAAGTCTATGTTTATACACTTATCTAAAACACAAGTAAGAAGCTAAGAAGGAATTAAACCTAGCTAGGTTGCATAATAGGCTAGCCTAGCCCTGTTTTAGGCCCTACAAAAACAGTCTTATAGAGACCTAAGCACTATAATCTTCTCTGCTTTAATAGCAGACATTTAGAAGGCTCTTAAAAAAAAAAGAGTTAGTAGACCTATAAACAGTCCTACTAGACTATTTAAAAAGCGAATATTAAACTTTCCTAAAAACAGAAGCTAACAAGCTTGCTCCCTACTAAGGTCTAGATATTAACTACTCTATAGAGTTAATAGAAGAGGATAGGAAACTAGCTACTATCCCCTAGGGCCTACTTTACAACATGTCTAGAGAGGAACTCTTAGTGCTTAGACAGCAACTAACTAGTTACCTAGATAAAGGATTTATACAGGTTAGTAAGTTAAGCGCATTAGCCCTAGTCCTCTTTACAAAGAAGCTAGGCAGAGGACTTAGGTTCTGCGTAGACTACTAAGCACTAAATGCTATTACTAAGAAGGACTAATATCCCCTCCTGTTAATACATAAGACGCTATCTTAAATCTTAAAAGCAAAGTAGTTTACTAAAGTAGACGTAGTCTAAGCCTTTCACAAAATCTGTATAGCAGATAGAGACAAGTAGAAAACTGCCTTCTAGACCTAATTTAGCCTCTACAAATGGTTAGTAACACTATTTAAGTTAGTAAACGCCCCTAGCACGTTCTAACAGTACATTAATTAGACGCTCTAGGAATACCTTAACAAATAGTGCTCTGCTTATATTAACAACGTTCTAGTCTACTTAAGCAGGAGTTAGAGGGAACACAAACAGAAGGTACTTAAGATTGTATAGAAACTAGGCAAGGCTGGCCTACATCTAGACGTAGGGAAGAGTAAGTTCTCTGTTAAGTCTACTAAATACCTTAGGTTTATTATTAAAGCTAGGAAAGGCATTAGGATAGACCCTAAGAAGGTTGCAGCAATTAAAGCATAGGAAGCCCCTAGGACAGTAAAAGGCGTCTAAAGTTTCCTTAGCTTTACTAACTTCTACTAACAGTTTATTAACAGATTTTTGTTAATAGCAGAACCCTTAACAAAGTTAACTAGGAAGAACTCTAACTTTAAATAGGGACCTGCCTAACACAAAGCCTTTAAATTAATAAAAGAAGCTTTTATTGCAGAACCTGCTCTAACTAACTTTAACCTAGATCTAAAGACAGTCCTAGAGTGTAACGCGTCTAGATAGGCTACTAGAGAAGTGCTATCCTAATTTAGCAAGGACAGCACCCTTTAAACAGTAGCTTACTTCTCTGCTAAGAATTCTAAAGCAGAGGTAAACTATATAATTTATAATAAAGAAATGTTAGCAGTTATTAAGTGCTTATAGGAATAGAACACTAAGTTAAAACAGGTTAAGGAGTTTACAGTAGTTACTAACTACAAGAATCTAGAGTACTTCTATAAAACTAGACTCCTTACAGAACGCTATGTCTAATAGTTAAGCCTTCTTAGTTAGTTTAACCTAACCTTTATGTACTAGCTAGGGAAAACTAACTACTAAGCGGACGCCCTGTTCTAGAGAGAGGAGGACATGCCTGATAGAACAGACAATAACTGGAAAAGAACGCAACACTTCTAACTACTCTGCCTGTTTGCTACAGTAACATAGCCGCCTTTAGAGGAAGGGGAGGCAGGAGCTATAGTGTCCTTCTCTGCCCGCCTCTAAAGCGCTAATACTCTCTAACTAGCTAAACTAACAATACACAGCTATCTAATTACTACTTGTTTACAGAGACAATAGAGGCTAGCATTAACAACACAGGAATAGAACAGTAAAACAACAGTAACTCCTGCTAAGGAGCAAGACTAAGTAACTACTAATAAATAGGCCCCTATACACACCTACGACAAAAACCCCTATAATAACATAGACGCGTTTGAGACACTATAGACTTAGACTGCCTAAGCAGACAAAACTTACTAAATAGTAATAGAAGCTATACAAGCAGGCGCTTGAAAGTTTCCCCTACAGATTAACCTAAAAGTCTCTCTAACAGAATGCTTACTAGACGAGAAAGGTTAGCTGCGTTATAGAGGAAGGAAGTAGGTACCTAACTTAGAAGCTTTAAAAGGACAGATTATAAATAATATCTACTACTTGCCTATAATAGGACACCTAGAGTAAGGGAATATATACGCTATCCTATTACAATTATATTTCTAGCTAGGTATGTCCTTAGCACTCTAACGTTACGTCTCTAACTGCAACATTTGTAGAAGGACTAAACTATAGAGAGAATTAAAACAAGGCCTATTAAAACCACTTCTGTTACTAAGTTGTATATAGAAAGAAATCTCTATAGATTTTATTACTAACCTACTAGACAGCATAGGGAATAGCAATCTAATAGTTATTACTAACTAACTCTCTAAAGACGCAATCCTAATTCCCCTTCTAAACATATCTATAGAAACAGTCTCTAACGCGTTTATCTCCTGCGTAGTTACGTACTACTAGACACTAGACGCTATAGTCTCTAATTAAGGATTATAGTTCCTAAGCAATTTCTAGGGAATAATGTGCTAAAAGCTACAGATTACCTAACAGTTATCTACTGCTTTTTATCTATAAACAGACAGTAGCACTAAACGCATAAACTTAGTTGTAGAAGCCTACCTCTAAGCCTACATAGACTAGACCTAGAACAACTAGGCACGTTAGATACCAGCAGCACAAATTGCTATTAAAGAACAAGTAGCAAGTTCTACAGGCGTTAGCCCCTTTTTTATCTAGCACAGATACAATGTAGACGCTGTCTAGGAGGACCTAGACCTAGCTGCTAAAAGCCTCTATTAGAACGCTAGGGAACTAGCAAAGGCAGCAGCTATAATAGTGCAGAAGTTTACTAAAACTATAGGATTTGTACAGTCTAAAATAGCAGAAGCACAACAGGCCTAGGAACTCTAAGCTAACAAGCACTAGAAAGAAGCACCCTAACTCTACGTAGGTAACAAAGTCTAGCTAAAACTAGGAAACTACTTCTCTAACAACTAAGCTAGCTAGAAGTTAGATTAGAAAAACAGGAAGTTTACTATAATAGAAGTAATCTCCCTGCATAATATAAAACTTAATGTTAAGGGAAGAATCTATCTAGTGTTCTATGTAGATAGGCTCTGTCTCTATGCAGACAACCCCTTAGAAGGACAGACAAACAATAACCTGCAACTAGGTCCCTTAGTAGTAATAAGCAAAGACAGTTCTTCTGCTAAAGAATAGGAAGTTAAAGCTATCTATAGAGAACGCCTATTAGGGACAAATAGCAAGGATTGTTAATACTTAGTAGCATAGCAAGGCTATGCTTAGAAAACCTAGGAACTAAAGTCTAACTGTAAAGAGTTATCTGCCCTAGACAAATAGATTATAGAAACAGCTAGAAGCTGTAACGCTTAGGAAACCTGCCCTTAGGATTCTCTCTAGAACCTTCTAACAGACACTCCTAGTAAAAGGAAACTACACTTCTAGTTAAAGAAATAGTAAGCAGCTACTATACAAAATAGCTGCCGCATAGGAGCAGAACCCTTAAGGATATAAAGAAGAGAAGAAGAAGACTACACAGTTAGGAGGGGAACATTCTAAAAGAAAGAAGTTCTATTTATTACACTACAAAAATACTAGTTACTGCTAAATAGTAACTAACAGAGAAGCCTATTATAGGGGTATACTATAGCACCTAAACGCTAGGGACAGAAAACAATTAGTTTGCAAGAGGCACCTCTTTATTATTATTAGAAGAAGCCTTAATACAGTTCGCCCTTACAAACGCTATAACCTCCTACTCCTAATTGCTAATTATAGTATAAGTAACAACAGCATTAGCCCTAATGTCGTCCTTAGATGCGTTATAAGCCTAAGCAAGCATGCCTTGCGTTATAGACTGCGCAACAAACACATTATAAAGAGAATTAAGCTATAAATGTTAGCTACAGCTAGACTAAGGATAATAATTTCTAAGAGGAGACTTACGACAAGCTTGTTCTAGTAGAGAATTTTGTCTATAACCTTACAGGTAGAGCGTAGCTCCTTAAGCACCTTCCTCTAGAGATCTAAGCCTTTGCAAGTTATACTAACAACATTGTTAGGGTTCTTAAGCTCTTCCTTAACCTTAGCCTTATAGTCTAAAAGATTAGCATAGTACCCTAGCTTATCCCTAGGCTAGGACAGAAGATCTTGCATTGTTACTAAGTTTTAGCAGCGCTAGAGAGCGCGCTCGTCCTTAGCAGAGACTAGGGTAGAGAGGAACAGGGCGCAGAGCTTAGGGTTAGGCTAGAGCTTATAGATGCGGCAAACAGCAGCAGCAGACCTAAAGGTCTTGCAAGGAGCCTAGGGAACCTAAAGATTAGTAACTAACTAGACAAAGGGGACACACTTAAAGAATAAGGAAGTTATAAAACTTACCTTATAGCAGTAGCACTTCTTACGCTTGCACTTAGAACACGTTAACTTATCCTTATTAATATTGCAGAACTAACAATTAAGAGTGCACTAAGCGCAACTGTAAGGGTCTACAAGCATAATAATATCTTCCTCTATATTATTAGGACTGTTAATAGAGGTAGTAAGGGCGTTAAAGTTAATATTACTAAACAGCTTACAATTAGAGTTAGTAATAGTACAGCTAGGCGCAAAGGAGGAGCAGAGTAAAGCTTTCTTGCTAGGCTGTAGGGAACAAGCAGTTAGCATGCGCTTAGGTAAAGGTGTTACGCGCTGCAAACGCTTCCTAGAAGGAAGAAACACTTGTTACAGAGCTATAAGTAGCTTTGTAAAGCTTCTGCTCTATATAAAAATACGCTGCAACAGGAACAATAAGTAGGACAACTTACAGAACTAGCAATAGAACTAGCTTTGCGCTTGCTAGGGCCAGCTATAGTAAGACAAAGTAAGGGTAAAGCAAAACAAGAGTAGGCAGGAGGGGAGTGCGCATAAGCAGCAAAGAGGCAAAAGTAGTAGTAGGTAGGCGCGCAGAAGATGTGCGAGTAAGCAAGTTAGTCTGTTATTTTGTTCTAGATGTTGTTTATAAATAATAGGAATAGTAGGGGTACTATAACAGGCTAGGCCCTAGACTAGTGCCTTAGCGCATAGAAGGCCTTAGGCGCTTTAGCTAATTACGCTTTAACTATATAGACCCTTAGCAGAACTCTAAGATTTTACAAAATCTCTACACAGGTCCTCTAAGACCTCTAGACTAGAGCCTGCCTTACTGCCACAAGGGCTACTAGAGGCCTGCAGACCCTTTAGACAGCCTCTAATATACTCCTGCTAGGTAGTATTTATATGCGAAGCACTACACCTGTAGATAGGCATTAAATTTATCTAGTTCTTACTTGCACACAGCCCTTAGCGGCCAGCTCCTTACACTTATAGTGTGCTTATGCATTAAACTACTAAAGACCCTACTTACTTTATCTAAATTAAGTAAATTAAGCCCTAGGATACTATCCTAGATAATCCTTTAGTTTATAGTATAAGCCTAATCTAGGCAATCCTATAACTTAAGGCATCTAAGAAATCCTGCACAGCAAGCGCCCTATTAACCTCTAGAAGCTTATATAACTTAGCTCTTCTATAGAGGTATAACTACCTATTGTACTAGTCTTATAGAGCAGCTCTTAACTATTTAGCTACTCTAAGATACTGTTGGTATTCTACCCTAACCTAGTTCTAGGTGCTAACATCTGTTAGAGCGAGCTCCTCTTTTAGTGCTTACATAAGCAATTACAGCGTTATAGTGTTATTAGTAATAAGCTTTACTATTACTAGTAAGAGGATTAATAGTAATACTGTTATATTAACCTAGTTCTAGATCTTCTAAAGGCGCTCTGCCTTAGCAGCCTACTTGCTTGCTCTAATCTTATATCTAAGAAGCTCCTTGTTATAGTTCTTAACGCTTATTTAGCCTAGAGGCTTATTAGGTTAGGTGCTCTAGCTTTTAAGTAGATTAAGCTAGTAGTTAAGTAGGGAGCAAGCCTATAATAGGTAGTTTAGGCGCTCCTTTGTGCATGCCTAGGGCGTCTTTAGCGTCTAGATCTACTATATCCTATATGTTACAAAGCTTAGCGTGCCACGTAAGTTAGATGTACTAATTAGGCTAATTAGATCTTGTTTTAAGCTAATAGGGTCCTGTAGGGACACCTAAGAGAGCTTACTTATTGTAGTTAATAAGCTCGCCTATAGTAGCGTTTAGTAGGGATAGAAAGATAATTAGGTAATTAGAGCAGTTAAGCTAAGTCTAACAAGCTTGTTTGCTAAGTGCGCAGGGAGATCTACTATGCTTAGGAAGCTAGGCTTATAACTGTAACAGAGCTTACAGGACTATACTTAAGTAATTAATTAATTTAATTAGTGTCTATTTTTCTATATAGAACGTGTTGCTTAAATATAAATGAAATGTGTAGGTCACGTGATCTCGCTTAACGAGCGTTTGGCCAGTATTAGGGCCGCTCAGAACCAGCGTTGCTGGGGTAGAGCGGCTCAACCAAATTGGCACGCTCTGTTAGAAAACGAGCTGCGTATGTGACTCCACGCGCTCAGTTGCGCGACAGTTAGTTAATTAACCACTTAATCGATCAACTTCATAGGCCATGATGTGATGGTGAAGCAATCTCAGCCGCCTTTCTTGAATTCGCAGAAATTCCGTACTGCACTCTGCATCTCTGCAACATAGACAACCACCACTACCCTCGTCTGTCAAATCCATTATTGACAAGCAGTCTCAACGGCGATCCCAAGATCCCCACCGCATCCCGCTTTATCACTTCCTCGAACAACTAACCAACCAATCGACTAACTGATCGATCGATCGACAGCACGGCCACGGCACCGTGCGCCACACCCGGCTCCCGCTCGATCCCACCTCTCAGCACAGGAGCAGGACCGTGCACGGCGATGAAATTCGGAAATTCGCAACAGAAACGACGAACGATGGATACATATGTAGGTACCCATACGACAGAGCACACACAACAGCGCCGAGCCAAGCCAGGCAAGACGTGCAATGTCTCGTTCCGCGCGTGCCGGTTAGGTTGATTGGTTTATCATTTCGGGGGTAGGGATGTGTGTCCACTGTTTATTAAACTATACAGGTGTACTGTGCGCAAGTCTAGGCCCGATGGATGGATACCGAACGGCCAGGTACGCGTTCGATCGCAGCAGCGCAGGGGTGTGAACGGTCGATGGGGGACGGTGGACGGTGACTGGAAGGACCTAATTTACACACTCTTAGTCACTTACCCGTATAGGTATATACTATAGCATAGGTGTAGTGCGGAAAAGTTATTTCAGGACGCGGCGATCAGGCCAGGAAAGGTGAGGACGCCGAGGTCGTAGCGCCGGGGCGGCGGACGGAACGTAGGTAGGTACGTAGGTTTCTGGGTGTCGAGTACTCACGTGTTCATTGGTCTGGATAGTGTTGACATGGGAGGAATTGAGATTTTTTCTAAGGTTTCTGTGACGCTTGGGGTCCTTCTTTGGTGATTGTATATATATGTGTGTGTGCATTTGCGCGATGTAAGTATACGGTATACGGTATACGGAACGGAGTCTGTTAGATACTGTGGAAATGTGTGCGGGTAGCACTGCGCAGGTAGGTATCTGTGCTAGATTGCGAATCTGAATGGGGTTGTCGCACGGGTATCTCTGTATCCTTCGCGTGCTGTTATCTATCTATCTTTCTATCTACTGTCTACATAAAGTTACACGCATGCGATGAATACCTACTCTACTGTGTACAATCATCAGACAGGTGCGACGAAACAGCGGTACCCCACTAACCCGACACCCAAGACCCTCGCATCTTGTTTCAAACCAAACATGACAAGCAAGCCCGCGACAACTGACAGCCTCGCTTGACCTGCACCTCTCGGTCCTGTTTGCACCCTGCCGCAACGTCGCATACCCGTTTCGTTTCCACGTGCTCGTACCCGATGCGATGGACAGGGAAAGCTGCTCCATGCACACCCACATATACCTACAACCAGCATTATGACAACCCCAGCGAGCAAAGAAAAAAGCCCTGATCGGCAGCCAGCCACCTAATTAGCCGCAATTTCCCCATCGCAAGGAAACTCTAGCCCTGCGCTAACTTGCACCAGCCAGACTACTGCGCGAGCGTCAGGGAACCCACGCACGGATGTGCCGCTTATTTTGAGGACCTGGGCGATACGAGGTCCATGATGTCATCACGTGCATTGTGCATCTGGGAGGTGGACGGCAAGCCGCGTGTGCAGGGGCGAAATGGACGGAGATAGGTATTGCTGGTGATGGGGATGGGTGTCAGGAATAGAGATACATGTAGGTGTGGGTGTAGATGTGGGTGTAGATGTGGATGGATGTGTAAGATGAATTAGCGGTTGGTCGCGTATCGCGGCCAGATTAGGTGGTGACAAGTCGTCATTTTAGGTCACGGGTATTGTAAGTAGCGCAGCGATCAGCGGTGTAGGGTAGATGTCAGCGGTGGCAGGTAGACGTGTGTGGTGAGAAGATATGTATTGGCAATAGCGCAGCTATTGGTAGTGTGAGACTAGAAGATATGTAAAAGGTGATGGGTAATAGGTAGGTGGAATAGGTATGCGCGGTGCAAGGAGAATGAAATGCGGTAGTGTAGCCTCCTAGGAGCGCTAATGCAGGTGGTATCATCGAAACAAACAACACTGGAAATGCTAAACGAACGCCATAGGCCCTGTGCCCTGTAGTGTATCCAACGCCATAATGTATAGTACTCAACTTGTCAAGCTCAGTTGCTATCATCGCTTGCTGTCGATGCGATCGACGAGTTGTCGCCAGGCAGCTTGCCCAGTGTCCATCGCCAGTCCCTGCTGCGTTTCCGTCGACCGGCGACGGGCGTCTGGGGGCACGTGTCGCTGTCGTCTTCGGATTCAGACGAGTCTCGCTTGTCGCCAAGTCTGGGCGACTTCCGTTGGCCAGACGAGCTTTGTATTGTCGAGACGGCAGGCTTTGTGGCTGTGCTTGACTGGAGAGACAGCGAGGGCTTGCTGAGTTGCAGCTTCAGTGTGGCTGCGTGTTGTGTGGCTGTGGCTGAGGACTCGGTGGAGGCTGAGTCTGTGGATGTGGAGTCTATAGAGTCCCTGGAGTCCAATGTCGAACTCGAAGACTCCATGTCTGAGTTCGCCCAGGTGTACTTGACGGTCTTGATCTCTTCTTCCAGCGGCGTGCGGAAGGAGACACGCTTCTCGGCAGGGAACATGGGCCTGGAGGCCATCTTGCGGGGCACTATCTGGCTGTTGACGAGGATGGAGTTGAGGTTGTGCGGCTGCTTATACGGGATTGTGCTGCTCGCCGACTCGCTGGAGGCAGACGTCAGAGTCGACGAGGAGAGAGTCGAGGCCGAGTCTGGGGTGCTGATGGTGGTGGGGTGCTGTGTGGTGCTGCTGATGTCTATGCGTAGCTTGGCGGGTGGGCCTGGGGGTGGTGCGATAAAGGTGTTGAGGGTGTTGGAAGTGTTTGTCGTGGTGGTGGGCTCGTATGCGTTGTTGAAGGTGTTGCGCGCCGTGGGCGAGGCTGCGCTGAGGGTGTCCAGGCGCAGAGAGGCGGCCTTTCCAAAGATGCGGGGCTGGTGGGTGTTGACGGTGAGGCGCGGGCGCTGCGAGGGCCGCGAGGGCAGCGAGGGCATTATAGGCAGCGAGGTGGCCATGTTGGACTGCAGTGCAGGTGACGAGGAGAAGGCGGGCGGTGCCGGGTGGGATGATATAGTCGAGAGCATCATGGGTGAGACTTGGTGCACTCGAGAGCCAGGTGGGCGCAGACAGCGGCAGTGTGGCGGGGTCCTAGCCTCCTCTTCCTGTGGGCCTGCTGATGGCGTGCGAGGGCAGACGTGACGAATGCTGCGGCAAGTGTGTATGTATGTATGTGTATGTATATGTGTATGTGTAGGTGTGGTCGTGGTATTATTGCGCAAATTGTCTACATGGACATCAGAGCCTGTGCGCGGGGCCGTCCTGGTTTTGATCGTTCGTAGACGCCCGCCATCTACCAGACGCGCACGCATGCTATTTTAAGATGCCTGCACGAGGAGGCGCTACCAGGATCCCTGTCGCTTTCCTTCTGCGTTTGTTCAAGGTTCCCTTAGCGCCCTCTTGGGTCCGAAACGAAGCCTCTCACACTCGTCCACCAACGCACCCTCGCACCACCTGTCCGCGCACGTCAACAGTCACACTGCGAGCCGCCGACTCACTCCGGCCAGGTGGCTTCGCAATGAACCGCCCTCGCAGAAAGAGGCTGAAGCGGCACCTCGACTCGACTATCCTCCACTTTGTATGTCAGCACAACACTCCGTAGCAAGGCATCCCGTCGCCCTCGTTACACAGCCTTTTGCGCCAGCACGCGTGGACCCCGAAACGAATCTCGCCTCCGCCATCCTCGTAACTGCTTGCGTCTGATCCTACGCAGCGTTGCTAACCTGCTGTCCGTACTTTTTTAGGACTATGTACGTGTTGCCCCGTGCATCGAGAGTCAGGACTACGCTCGGATGACTACCGCCTGACTTGACTTACGCCCACCTCCAACAGGACTGCTTCTACGCCAGCGTCTTTGAGCGTGAGCAGCCACACCTCAAGATGCTTCCACTTGCCGTGCAGCAAAAGCAAATCATCGTGACATGCAACTACGAGGCTCGTCGAAGGGTACTGTCTCCCCTCCCTTCTCACGTGCTGTCGTTGCTTGGCGCGCCTGTTGGTCAGACACGGATACGCAAGCATCACTGATCTGTATACGACAGCATCTCGGCGATGCATCGCTCAGCTGACTTGCTCAGGGCCTGTACAAGCTGCAACTCGTTGCAGACGCTAAGAAGATATGCCCTGATGTTGTCATCGTCTTAGGCGAAGACCTAACGCAGTTCAGGAATGCCTCGAAACAATTATATGCGTTTCTGAGCTCCTTCTCGTGGAACGCACGCTGTGAACGACTTGGCTTTGACGAAGTCTGGCTCGATGTCTCTGATCTCGTTGATAACAACATGGCAACCCTGAATACTTCCAGCCTTGACAAATCTTTCTTTCGTCTATCCAAAGCCGACCCAACGTTGGGATTTTTCTTTGATGCAACTCACCATGCTGGTCATGTTTACCCCGAGACGTCAAACGAAATACAGAGTAAGCCTCTCCATCTATCACAGTGCTGCAAGGCTGCATGAAGTACGTTGTTGTGCGCCTGGAGTAGTACCCCAGAAACTCAAGATGTGGCAAAGTGCGGGTGACTTGTCTCATAGATCCTATGCTATTCACAGGCATTAGGCCGGCTGCATTTGTTACATGTTCATATTATGGCCTCTCTTCCCCCACGTTTCATGTTTCGACACTCAATTCACGTCTGACACGTAGCAGCAGCTACCTCACATGGTCCTCTTCATCTTAGACTGCTACTAGCGAGCCACCTGGCACGGCACATTCGGCAGAGGCTCGAGAATGACCTGGGCTACATGGCTACTGTGGGCGTATCAACCAACAAGCTTCTGTCCAAGCTGGTCGGCAATCTGCACAAACCAAACAGCCAAACGACACTGATACCGCCATACACCGCTGCCGACGACGAATGGGATAATGTCACCCATTTCATTGACGATCATGAAGTCGGCAAGCTCCCAGGTATTGGCTTCAGGATAGCACAAAAGCTTCGTGCTCATGTACTGCAACGGCCAGCAAATATCGATGCCGGGCTCGTATATGGTGGAACGAAAGAGGATTTGCGCGTACGAGCTGTACGTACATACCCAGGCATAGGCCCAGAAGTCCTTGAACGAATTCTCGGTGGCCCTGGTATACCACACGGCATTGGTGCTCGGGTATGGGATCTATTGAACGGCTGCGATGATACGCAAGTGAACCAAGCAAGGGAGGTGCCTCGACAGATCAGCATCGAAGACAGTTATATCCGCCTAGACACACTAGACAAAGTTATCAAGCAACTTCACATGCTGAGCATCAGTCTGCTCAAGCGGATACGCACTGATCTGCTGGAGCATGAAGAAGAACCCTCTGAAGGTCCTGCAGCTTTCACCACAGCACTGCCTCAGCGCTGGCTCGCCCATCCCAAAACGCTCCGCCTCTCCACACGCCCACGCCCACCACAAACCCCCGACCGGAACCGCAATCGCACTTTCGCGCGCATTTCGAAGTCGGCATCCATGCCAAACTTCGTCTTTAGCGTGAAAGAAAGCATTGAGTCACTCGCCGAAAGGCTGGTCCGTGAGACACTCATACCGCTTTTCCGGCAACTACATCCTGAGAAGCAGGGGTGGAATCTGAGTCTTATCAACCTTGCGGCGATCAACATGGCAAACGCGGCAAGCGAGAAAGGTGGGGTTGGGAGGGACATTGGAACGATGTTCAGACGGCAGGACGATGCACTGGCACCATTTAGAGTGCGCAGCAAATCTGCTCAAGCGAGCAATAAACGCATTGCGGAGCAGCATATGGGAGAGGAACAAACGAAAGCCCAAGGGATGATGCAGGAGTCTTACACTTACGCACCGAAGTTCCCGACGAGCAGGTTCGGTTCAGAAGACGTACCGACGCCTTCCCAAGAGGACAACTTAGTCGCCGAAGACGCTTGGAAAGAAGAAGGCGATATAGTAGACAGCGATGTGTATCATTGCGATATATGTGGCGCAGTCATGCCGCTGTTTGCTATGGGCGCTCACGAGAGATGGCACTCCAAGACCTGAATTCGTATATTTGTCGTAAAGTTCTTTGACAACATTGCAAAATGAAGGACTAGGTGGTTGGGTATAAGCGCTAATCCTTCACGTGGCTTTGTCGGCCAAGCTTCTTCTGAAAGCGGGGCGTTCTACGAGGTCGGCGATTAACACCCGAGACAGTATTGTCGTAACTCAGTAATACAACAAGCGATGTGTTTATATTTACGCATGTTCTAGGTGGATACCAACCTTACCATTGTCGTGCCAAGCCTGGAACTGCATCTGGCCGATTCCCGTCTCTGCGACTACCATGTCTCACCAGGATGAACTTCCCACAATGGAATCTGGTGCTGCTTCCTCAGAAACCGACCCAGAAACTATCTCGCTACGCACCATCGGCCTGCAAACCGGCTCAGGCTTCCCAGATCAAACCACAGGTCCGCCGATGGACTGCGGCCTCCAGGCATGGCGCCTACTCCTCGCAGCATTCGTCTTCGAGTCGCTGCTCTGGGGGTTCCCATTGTCTTTCGGCGTCTTCCAGGAGCACTACTCCCAGCTATCGGAGTTCAAAGACAGCCCGTATATTTCCATTGTCGGCACTACGGCGTCTGGGATATCTTACCTCGGCGCGCCATTCATTATTCCGTTCATCCAGCGCTGGAGGAAGTACCGCACTCACATGATTCTCGTAGGCTGGCCACTGTGCATTGTGGCGCTGGTGGCGGGCAGCTTTGCTGACGGACTTGGCACGTTGATCTTGACGCAGGGAGTGCTATACGGCATTGGGTTTGTTGTGTTCTACTACCCCATACTCTCCATGGTAGACGAGTACTGGGTCAGGAGACGCGGTATGGCCTACGGACTTCTCTGCAGCGCGTCGGGCGTGTCAGGGACAGTAACGCCGCTGAGTCTGCAAGCTCTGCTGAAGAGATACGGACACAGAACGACGCTGAGAGGCGTTGCGGTGTTCCTTTTCGTGACGACCGGGCCCCTGATACCGCTACTGAAAGGCAGACCGGGCCAGCAGCAGACCGTCCGACTGAAGATAGATTGGTCGTTTCTGAAGAAGCCACTGTTCTGGATCTATAGCCTTAGTAACTTGCTCATGGGATTGGGATACTTCTTCCCTAGCCTATACCTCCCCTCATACGCCGCCTCACTGGGCCTCACCTCGTCCAAAGGCGCGCTGCTTCTGGCTCTCATGAGCGTAAGCCAGGTCGCTGGACAGTTCAGCTTTGGGTACTTTTCGGATAAGCGCAGCTCGCTCAACGCACTCATTACACTCTCTGCCAGCATGGCGGCGCTGTCCACGCTAAGCGCCTGGGGGCTCGCGCGGTCTGTTGCACCGCTCATCTTGTTCGCGCTGCTGTATGGCTTCTTCGGGGCCGGGTACACTGCTATGTGGGCGCGGATGGTGACGGCGGTGAGTTCGGAGCCGTGTGCTGCGCAGGCCATGTTCGGGCTGTTCAACTTCGGCAAGGGGATTGGGAATGTTGCCGCGGGTCCGATTAGTGCGGGCTTACTGAAGTGGGGGAGCGGTGACATGGGGTATGGACTAGGGACGTATCGGGCAGTTGTGGTGTTTTCGGGGTTTGTCTGTTGTTGAGTGCGGGCAGTTTGGGGACTGTGTATGTTCGGCCGAAGACGGGAGGTTGAGTGAGTGTGTTGGTGTGTTGGGAAAGCAAGATTGGATGAAATGACGGCGAGTTTCAGTGAGCAGGTTGAGTGAGACTTGTGATTGCCATACTTTCGACGGGCCACGCTACCGTACTCTTCCCCCACAGCCATGATAGCACGGCTCTAGATTCCACTACGGCTGTATAGCTACGAATATGAAATTTGGTATCTCAGAATATTGACATGCCTCGTACGCTACTGCGCGTACCTTTGGCTACTGACTATCGAAGGGCTAGCACGCATCAGGGCAGCAGAGCAAAAAGCCGTCCGTCCGAGACAAGCATCAGCTGTGGCGTAGGTGACTGGGTATCTATTTCAGTACCGTGTCAAAAACCGCGGCGTGCCTAGGCCGCGAAGGACGGAGTAGCACAGACTCCCGGACACGAGGAGTAAGCCAAGCCTCGTATTGGGCGGCGTTGGGTGGATCGAGAACAGCGCAACGCGTATTCGTGCTCTGATTAGATAGTGCCTGTGGACGTAGACAGCTCGTATAGAGTAGCCTGTGTCACGGGAAGCGGGTCGAATTCGGGTGGAGGCCAGTGACAGCTGCACGCTCGCAAGGCTGACGCAAGGAGGGGAGGCGGCTAAGCTTCGAGAAGCACGTACCACTGGAAAGTGCGGAGCCGGGATCCTTGGAGGCCGAGGGGTGACGACATGTGAAGGCCAGGCTCCGCTTGCCTCTGCACACCAACGGCGAGCGGTGACAGCGAGCGGTGATAGCAAGCAGTGATAGCAGGCAGTGATAGCAGGCAGTGATAGCAAGAGCAAGAGCAAGAGCAAGAGCAAGAGCAAGAGCAAGAGCAAGAGCAAGAGCAAGAGCAAGAGCAAGCACAGCGTCACAATGCCCGGCTCCTCGCGCCTGCCCGTCAGTCTCCGCGACACGTTCAATGCGCACCGAGCGACGCCCAAGGGCCAGCTCGCGGTGCTGAACCTGGAAGTGTAGGGCTCGCGGACCTCGACGGCATGTGCACAGCTAACGCGCACGTCGTGATAGGCTGCGAAACATAGTCTTCCTCCTCTTCCTCGTTCGCTGGTCGCGCGTGCTGTTCTACCAGCTCAAGGGCCGTGGCGTCTTCGGCTCGCTGTCGGATCTCTACGTCGCCGTCAGACGCTACCTCTACGGCGTCTTCCTGCGCCTGCCCGGCGTGCGCACAAAGGTGCAGACGCAGATCTCCGAATCGCTGCTCAAGCTGGAGCGCAAACTCGTCCCCACCGGCCCCGGCGTGGAGCGCATCACCACCCTGCCCAACCAGGGATGGCCCGAGGACGAGGTGCGCAGGAAGCTGACCGAGCTGGCGGATATGGAGCACACGCGCTGGGAGGACGGCCGGGTCAGCGGCGCCGTCTACCACGGCGGCGCCGAGCTGATCAGACTCCAGACCGAGGCCTTTGGCAAGTTCACCGTCGCGAACCCCATCCACCCCGACGTCTTCCCCGGCGTCCGGAAGATGGAAGCCGAGATCGTGGCCATGGTCCTGTCGCTCTTCAGCGCGCCCGAGGGCGCAGTCGGCGTCACCACGAGCGGCGGCACAGAGTCGATCCTCATGGCCTGTCTCTCCGCACGCAACAAGGCCTACCACGAGCGCGGCGTCACCCAGCCCGAGATGATCCTGCCCGAAACCGCACACACGGCCTTCCGCAAGGCTGGCGAATACTTCAAGATCAAGGTCCACCTCGTTGCCTGCAAAGCCCCCAGCTACAAAGTCCACCTGCCCTCGGTCTCGCGCCTGATCAACCCCAACACGGTCCTGCTCGTCGGCAGCGCCCCAACTTCCCCCACGGCATCATCGACGACATCTCCGGCCTCAGCAAGCTCGCACACAAGAAGAAGCTGCCGCTGCACGTCGACTGCTGTCTGGGCTCCTTCATCATCCCGCTGCTCCCCAAAGCCGGCTTCGACTTCGAGCCCTTCGACTTCCGCCTCAAGGGCGTGACGAGCATATCGTGCGACACGCACAAGTACGGCTTCGCCCCCAAGGGCAACAGCACGGTCCTCTATCGCACCGACACGCTGCGCAAGTACCAGTACTTCATCTCGCCCGACTGGTCCGGCGGCGTGTACGCCTCGCCCTCTATTGCGGGGTCGCGCCCGGGCGCCCTGATCGCCGGGTGCTGGGCCAGTCTGGTCTCGCAGGGCGAAAACGGCTACATAGCCGCATGCCACCAGATTGTGGGCGGCATGAAGAAGATCGAGTCGGCGGTGCGCGAGAAACCCGAACTCAACACTGATTTGAAAATCATTGGACGTCCGCTTGTTAGCGTCGTTGCTTTCCTATCAACACGCTCGATATCTACGATATCGCTGATGGAATGAGCAACAAGGGTTGGCATCTTAATGCCCTCCAGAACCCCCTGCGATCCACGTTGCTGTCACACTGCCGATTGTCGCCGTCGTGGACAAGCTGATTGCCGACCTCGTCGATGTCGTCGAGGACGTCAAGGAGCAGGAGAGGAAGAGGGTCGCTGAGGGCAAGGGCGCCAAGGGCGCGGTCAAGGGGGACACGGCGGCGCTGTATGGCGTCGCGGGCAGTCTGCCGAATAAGAGCGTGGTTGTGGATCTGGCAAAGGGCTTTTGGACACGCTGTACAAAGTGTGATGGGACATGGTGGTGGCTTGTTTCTTTACTACGGAGGCCTTGCTAGCTTGCTGCGTATATAGCGTCGTCTCGTGCTTATCAATACAAGCGTACTGGGAACAGTCATGGCACAATCTACAAGGGCGCTGATGGCTGGCTGGATGCCGCCGGGATGCGCGCAGCCTGCTGCTCCAGCGGCAGCAGTTTGCGCGGCCGCTTGAGGTCCGCCTCGGTGACGCCGTTGGCGAGCTTCGTGATGCCCATGACAGGCGCATCACCCTTCTTCACAAACTCATACAAGCCTAGCCATTCGTCAGCAACGCTCGAAACCAGCACACGCGCATCAACACTCACCCGGCAACTTGGCGCCCGCCAAGCGAAACGCATCCTTGACGACCTGCTCGTGCAAATCGCCCTTGATCTCAAAGATAATCTTGCTCACCGCGACCCTCGCAGTCCAGCGATCAAACGAGCCCTTGCCCTTGCCCATCCTGACGTCGTTGCCGCTGGTGTACACGCCTATATTAGCCGCGATGCGCATGTACATGCGGAACTTCATGCCGCGCAGGCGCTTGCGGATCGTGTCTTCTGCAATCTTGAGCTGGTGCGCGCTGATGCGCCGGTCGTGGTCGCGCATCCGCAGTCCGTAGTCGCCCCAGACGACGGTGGTGCCGCGCATGCTGCCGCCCGTGGGCACGCGGCACCGCCCTTTGCGCGATTTGCGTGACTCGCCGGCTTTGGGGGCGAGCCAGTTTTGCACGGCGGCGGTTGCGCTGAAGGTGCGGACGGGGGTTGGGCATGTCGCAGCTTGGAAGGCGCAGCGTGGGAGCGTTGCTGCGGTGTGTTAGTAGGCGTCTTGTTGGAATGCCCAGGGCGCTGGAGTATGTCTACGTCTCGGTCGAGCGGCGCCCAGGGCCAGAGAGCTGAATTGGGCCAGCAGGCTATTCGGTATCCTCGGCGGCGGCATGTTGGCCGTGTGTTTGCGTAGGGATGTCGATATGCACATTCATGGCATGTGTGAGGTTCCAAGTTCGGCGCCAAGGACGTGTGGCTGACCGTCGCTGTGGCGGTGCTAGCGCCGGCTGCCTGCTGACTTCGCGAGGTCGCGAGGCAGGCGCGTCGAGCACGTCAAGCACGTCAAGCACGTCAATGCTGCCTCGAGCGGCGGATGCTATAACTCCACCCACCCCGCCTGACGCACCGAGGCTGCTTTGTTGGTTGATTGTACCGCACCTCGATTCTGTGTGATAGACATGCCGGCCGATATTCGAAGCTTCTTTGGTGGTGGGCCGCCCCAGGCCAGCCAGGGCAGTGAGGGTTCGCAGAAGAAAGCCGAGGTACGAATGCGCCCAATGGATACTGTACACACCGACTCCGGTGTTCTCTTTCTTTGCATTGGCACTGCCGCTTCCACACAGCTCAATGCATGTCCATTTGCACGGGTCCACGCTCGATGCTGGCTGCATGCATGCGGAGCTCACAGCTGACCCTGGACGCAGAAACCCGCGCCACAGAAAGCAGTGCCCAAGAAAGGCCGCGTAAGTCGCGTCGTAATGGATGAGTCCGACGACGACGAGATCGAGGAAGTCAAGTCAGATAGCTCCCACGGGCACCGTGACGTCGAACTGACAGCTGCCAGGCCGAAGAGAGCGACTCCCAAGCAACCTGCACCGAAAAAGCTGAAGCGCGAACCTACACCGGAGCTCGAGGAGACGACTACATCGGACTTTTTGCGAAATCGAATAAGCCCAAGCGGACCGAGCCTGTTAAGAAGGCTGTGGAGAAGACGGTTGAAAAACCAAAGGCTACACCTAAGAAGGCGACTGCGCGAGCGTCCAAGGCTGGCACACCTGCAAGTACTGGCAGAGCATCTGGGAGAGCGAAGAAGCCGGTCACATCGTATGCCGAGCGGGATAATGACGACGAGTTTCCTGACGAAGACCTGGACGATGCGGACGACATCTTTGGAGACGACTACAAAGCCAAGGGAAAGGACGACTATGTTGAAGGTGCGGAGAGCGACGAGGACCTGCCGGTCAAATTGCCACATCGCGGAACACCAAAAGCACCGGCCAAGACACAGAAGAAGGGCAAGGAGGAGGATGACTTTGAGCCGGAGGAGGATGACTTTGAGCCGGGGGAAGATGTCGATATGAAAGATCTGGACGCGGACGACGACTTGCCTGAGCCCGAGGTGGAAGAGCGCGCTGTTAAGAGCGAACCAAAGAAGACTACAGCAGGGCGGAAGCGCAAGACACCAGAACTGGATCTAGACGAGGAAGACGACGACGACGACGACGACGAAGAGGATGAGAAGCCTAAAAAGAGACCTGCAAAGAAGGCTGCTCCTGCAAAGTCACCAGTCAAGAAGAAAGCAAAGAAAGAAGATGAGGTGGAGAGTGCGGACATCCAAGCAATCTACGACAGCATCCCAACCGTGCGCGCGCCGACTCCACCACCTCAAGACCCGAACAAGAAGTTTGATTGGCGAGCAAATGCCGGTCGCAGCGAGCCGGCTCCCACAGGAGGAGGGGGTTCTGACGAGATGCCATCCGGTTCTGAGACTTGTCTTGCTGGGCTCAACTTCGTCTTCACCGGCATACTGCAAAAATGGGGTCGTACCGAAGCGCAGGAGCTCGTCAAGCGGCACGGAGGCAAGGTAACGGGTGCTCCGAGCAAGAAGACGAACTACGTGGTCCTAGGGCAAGATGCTGGTCCCAGCAAGCTACGGAAGATCCAGGAGATGAGCATCAAGACTATCGATGAGGACGGGCTAGCACTGCTCATTGAGAAACTTACAGAAGCTGGCAACAAGGGTGACTCGAAAGCACAGGCGGCGCACAAGGAAAAACTACGGAAAGAGGAGGAGCAAATCAAGAAGCAGGCGGCTGAGCTCGAGAAGGAAGAGAAGCAGCGCCTGAAGGACTTGAAGGCAGCGCAGACAGCGAAGGTGGCTGCCGGGAAGGCGACTGCTTCTGGAATCACTGCTGCTGCTCAAAGTGCTGGTCCGGAGGTTGACTCTCGCCTGTGGACAACAAAGTATGCGCCGTCGTCGCTCAATCAGATATGCGGCAACAAAGCCACGGTCGAGAAGATACAGCGATGGTTGCAGAAGTTCCCCAAGAACCTCAAAACTGGTTTCAAACTTGCTGGCGCGGATGGCAGCGGCGTCTTCCGCGCGGTGATGCTTCACGGTCCACCAGGGATCGGCAAGACTACCGCAGCTCACCTCGTGGCCAAGCTCGAAGGATACGATATCGTCGAACGCAACGCAAGCGACACTCGTAGCAAGAAGCTTATCGAGGAAGGTCTGCGTGGAGTACTTAGTACCAACTCGTTGCACGGGTACTTTGCTGGCGACGGTCAGCAGGTTGAGGCGTCTAAGAAGAAGCTAGTCCTGATCATGGACGAAGTTGATGGCATGTCTGCTGGCGATCGTGGTGGTGTGGGCGCACTTGCTGCGGTCTGCAAGAAGACTGAGATTCCGATGATCTTGATCTGCAATGACCGAAAGCTGCCCAAGATGAAGCCGTTCGACTATGTCACGTTCGACCTTCCATTCCGACGGCCGACTGTCGATCAGATCCGCTCTCGCATCATGACGATCGCATACCGCGAAGGCCTGAAGATGCCGGCACCTGTGATCAACGCATTGATCGAGGGAAGTCATGCCGATATCCGCCAAGTCGTCAACATGCTCTCCACTGCCAAGCTGGACGAGGAGGCCATGGACTTCGACAAAGGCAAGCAGATGAGCAAGAGCTGGGAAAAGCACGTCATCCTCAAGCCATGGGACATCACACAAAAGATCCTTGGCGGTGGCATGTTCGCGCAGAGCAGCAAAGCCACGCTCAACGAGAAGATCGAGCTGTACTTCAACGACCACGAATTCAGTCCGCTCATGCTTCAAGAGAACTATCTCGGCACAAATCCGATCAAGGCGCTCAACTACTCTGGCAAGGAGAAAACCCTGAAGGCGCTCGAGCTCGCCTCTGAAGCCGCCGATAGCATCAGCGATGGAGACCTGGTTGATCGCATGATTCACGGCTCACAACAACAGTGGAGTCTGATGCCGACGCATGCAGTTTTCAGTTTTGTCAGGCCTGCAAGCTTTGTGTCTGGCAGTACTGTGGGCAACCAGACTCGCTTTACGTCGTGGCTGGGCAAGAACAGCAGTCAGTCTAAGCTCATGCGTTTGGTCAAGGAGATTCAAGCCCACATGCGGCTGCGGTCGTCTGGTGATAGACACGAGATTCGACAGCAGTACATTCCGGTTCTGTGGACGGAGCTGATCCAGAAGCTGCAAAAGGAGGGCAAGGAATCGGTCGGCGAAATTATCGAGCTCATGGATAGCTACTTCTTGACCAAGGACGACTTCGATGCCATCATGGAGCTGGGCGTTGGCCCAATGGATCAGGAGAAGGTCAAGATTGAGACACAGGCCAAGGCCACCTTCACACGACTGTATGTTTGCAATACCTTTGAGTTGGTGGAGTGGAGGCTAACAGACGCAGATACAACCAACAATCACATCCCCTGCCTTTCATGAAGGCGTCGTCGGTTGTAGCGCCCAAGAAACAAGCCAGGGAGAAGCCCGACCTCGAAGAAGCCATCGAGGAGTCGGACGAAGGCGAGGTGATTGAAGAGGTCAAAGACGAAGACGAGGACGTGGATCTGTCTAAAGACAAATACGTCAAGCAGCCGAAGAAGAAGGCAGCGCCCAAGAAGAAAGCGGCAGCGACGGGCAAGGGTAAGAAGAGAGTCAAGGAGGAGAGCGACGAGGAGGAAGAGGTCAAGCCGAAAGCAAAGGGCAGGGCGAAGAAGAAGTAGGTGTGAGAGTGTTTTGCGGGGGTTGCAATCAAGGCCCTTGCAGTGTTAGCTGGATAGCTTATGTTGCAATGATACCTCTTGACAGTCCCAAGCAACGTGCCTGTCACGCGCCATGGACTCGTCGTGAACCTGGTTGGCCATATCGAGCAAGCAAGTGGTCAGGCGAGCGGTTGAGAGAGCGACTAGGGCCGCCCCACAAAAGACCCCGGTCTCCGGCAAGACGTCACGATGCGCTCGGCAAGCTTAAATCGTACAAGATTCTGCACTGACTCTCCCTCACTCTTCTTACAGGCGCATTTTTTCGAGATACCCACTGTTTTACGTGTGCCTGCGGGTTTGTATTGGTGTCTCATCTTATCCGTTCCAGAACCTCTTTTTGCGCCGAGCACGCGCCACACACCGGCTTCGTTAGACACGGTCATGGAGAGCAACCAATCCGCTGCGCGCGCAGCTAAGCGGTTTCTCGACGACCGCATACGCACCGACTGGGCATATCCTGAAGTACCCCCGCCCTGGGAGCACAGCGACGAAGAAGTCCGTGACGCGGTTGACTTCCGCGAGCGCTACTACGGCGAGAGCGACAGCAGTGACTCGGACATTGAGCCGACCACGGGCGCAAGCAAAGGCCTCGAACACGATGCGTACAAGTTTGACAGCCCGGACGCAATTGGCGACGCAGTCGACCTTACGCGCGAGAAGAGGAGGAAGCGCAGGAGGATGAGGCTCGAGGAGGAAATGGCCGAGAACGAAGGGCTGCGCATCTGGGTCGAGCGCCGAGACGCGTGGACCGGCGCATCCAGCGTGCGCAAATACGGGCTTCCCTCTGCTTTGTCGAAACCAGACACGATATCACAGCACGACTCTGGCAATGGCGCAGAAGAAACCACGCCCAACACTTCCCACGCCCCAACACCAGACACATTCGACCTCTGCCCCGTAGCCCCGCGCCTGCTAGCCGACAACACGATCCGCGCCTCGATAACGCCCAAAGCCTACTCAGACCTCTACAGCAAAATCGTAGCCTCGTCGCGCACACCGTCCGTGCCCATCAACCTCGGCGACATGACCAAAGCCCTGGTCCAAGGCTGGAAAGACACCAACGAGTGGCCGCCGAAAGTCGGTCCCGTCGATCCGCTGGCCGGGAAGAAACGCAGCATCGGCGGGGTGCTGGGCGGGGGCCGGGAAGGGCTGGGGAGGGGGAAGGTGGGTTTATCCACCGCCATCCGCATCTCGAGAAGGGGGTCGGCAGTGTTAAGAAGATACTGCATTTGAGCGGACATCATGGGGAGGGGGTCAAAGAGGGTTGATGGGATGGAAGACGCTTCACGGCATGAGATTACGTGACAGGGTGAGATCAAGGTGTACCAACTCGCATGCGATTCTGTACTCTTGTGAAGCGAAGCGCAGTCCACCCAGCTGCGGTGACTGCCTGCCGGCATGGTTGGTAAATTGCACTGTGCAATGCTCCTCACGCTTTCGTGATAGAGACCTCAGGTCACACACACACACAGCACCCCGCAAAAACACCATCCGCGCGCCGCGCGATCAAAACGTGGCTGTGGCATTTACCGTGTACCTCTGAGAAACCGGTAATGCTGATAGAACAGGGAGTACAGAGCAGAAGACAGCACGAAACAGAATTCTAGGTGAGCTCCCTTCCTCACTTTCCTTTTCTCTTCTCCCTCTTGGAGATAAATGGTTGCTAACGCGTTACTAGTACTCTGCACTCTGCACTCTGCACTCCCACTGCGTACCGCCTACCCTATCCATATTCAAACTACGTCTTTCACTCTGACTCCGCACCGGTTCGGGCTGACGTGTTTCCACTGGATGAAGTGCTGGTAGGTGGCCTGTGTTTGTCCTCGTCGTTGCGTTATTTCGGGGGCTCGTTATGTTGGGCAAGGGATATTTGGTATGTTCTGCGGAGAGAAGTTGCTGTGAAGTGGGTGAGGTGATGGGATTGATCGGTAGAGTAGGGTGGCTTGAGTATCGAGTGTCAAGTCGAGTGTGGAGTATGGAGACGAATATCGAATATCATGCTATATAAGTGATATGTATATGTATACACTTGGAGATCAGACGAATTGGCTTTCACACTACCGCGCTGTCGTGCTAGCGTATCAGCGAACCAACTTATCCCCTCTAACCGCAAAACGGAGTGGGATGAGATGGGATGCGGCTATGTCAGTTGATGTGCGTTAGTACGCAGGCCGGGTCTTGGGGCTCGTGGGATGATAAATGATGATTGGGAACGTACTTGAGAAATGGAGGGTTCTGACGAGAACGCCGAGATCCAGCAGCTATGTTCACTTGTAACCCCGTGGCGGCGATTTCGATAGCAAAGGTGTGATTTCGGGGAGTGTTGCAGCTCGCTAGAGAACTCTGGCCGGGGACGACGGTAGGCGTGTTAAATTCTATCAAGGTGTCGCGGATTCTTTCTTAGAGCTTAGCGGAGTCGCTTTGCAGTACTGCGTGCGGGAAAACTTGCAGAGGGCTTCTGAAATGCTAAGTGATACTGTCTTTGAGATCTCTTGCATTTGTCAGCATCTATGGCTGCCGAGAATTCGTGGTTGTAGAGTGCACGATGATGATCACAATGTCATTTACATCCACGGGAGGAACAAAGATTGGGTCATAGGCGCCGTGCTTCATCTTCACCGCCAATGCTGCTCTTTTCATAGCTAGCAAAGCTATCTTGAAGAGTTGTTAAAGATAGAGACACACAAGCTAATCGGCTCACTGCAAACGTTTACTGGCCGATCGTTTGGTGAGGTGAAGGTGAAGACAGGCTTGGCAGTGAAGAACCTACGTCTGACGGGAGATCATGCACAAGCTTTGTTCGCTTCCATCATCGAAACGCTCACATTCCATTGTTTACAGCCACGAATTCTATCCCGCCGTGCGAGATGATAGCATCTGAGAGCTCTACAGAGCCAGCCACGAGCCAGCCACGAGCCAGCCACGAGCCAGCCAGCCGACTCAGCTGCTCAGGCCAGCCCGCCAACGCTTACGACCGAAGAGCCGCTCCCTAACGGACAATCAACAACGAGCCTGAAGCAGAAGGTAACCGAACGAGACCTCGAGATCGGCACTATTGACCCCACTACGACCTCACGTTCATCGTCGGTACTCCCGAACACGAGCATGGACAGAAAATTTTGCAGGTCAATCGAGGTTCCATGCGGAACGTCAGCGACATTTAGACGAGGATGCTAACAGGAGACTGGGCCGAGCACAAACAACCTGAGATTAAGCTGCCTGACGATTCGTGGAAGACTCTGCTTCTTATTCTGCGAATAGCTCACTCGCAGTTCGCTCAACTGCCGGACGAACTGAGCACTGAGGATATTTGGAGTCTGGCAATGCTGTCAGACAAGTACAATCTTGTGGAGGTGGTACGGGTTATGTTGGAGCTGAAGAAGTGGCTGGTGCCCTACAGGACTGAGTGGATGAGGTGGCCCTCACACCCGCACATCCAAGATTTTGCAGAGATGGCTCTGTTATTTGGGCTTGATACAGACTACGAGTATCTAGTCCACAGGCTAGCTGTGGAGGTCCATGTTGACGAGGGGGCAGTGTGCTTCATCCATGGTTCTGGGGACAAGAAGGCGAAGCTGCGAGCGAGCTTGCGGGATCGTATCTTGAGTAAGTTGGCTGATATGTAATGAGTACCGTTCGTTGCCCCACCTCAACGATCACTGCTGACTATCTCGTCCACAGCTCAAATGAAAGACCTTCGTACTACTGTCCTTAAGGAGTGGATCACTTGTTGCGACAACGCAGTCGCCATGGCCCTGGGGGACTGACAGACGCCACCAACCCCAGTAACCCATCGTGCTCAAAACAACTGTTGCTCAGTCATAAGGTGCGGGATTCTAGTGAAGGGAGTTCATGCTGCTGGCATCGATCCACATCTAGAAACCCCTTTAACGATGTACCGGAGCGTAGCATCTTACTGGAAGAGCCTAAAGAGCATTGGTGCTGAGTTCAAAACATACAGACCATGTGATAGAACCTACAGCCATAGCCGTTCCACCCATTACTCTAATTGTAACTTCGAAAGATGCTTCGGCGACTTTGGCATTGTCAACAAGGCAAAGGCTGTTCTCCAGCAGTACATACATGAGGATGTCTTCGCCGATCTGCAGAAGGTAAGACAAATTCCACTGAGAGGTGCTGACTTCGCTGACCCGACTAGGACGAGAACTTGAAAGCGTTGACTTGAAGCCAACACCTCAAACCGGTAATGCGTGCACTCATCAGTCGGCGGCTATCTGCGTGCAAGGTCCGGCTATAGGGGATGGTGCATGATGCCAAGGCTATGGAAGATGTCGAGTGAGTGACCTACTCGGTGAGGATGGTGCTTAGGACCTTCTCCTTCTCTTCAAGTTTCTGCACCAGCGAATGTCTCCTCCACTAGTTGTACAAATGCAGCCATCGCCTCTTTTTCCCTGTCGTTCTCTTCTCGTTTCCTGTAACCCCTCAACATATTCATCGCGTCAGCATCGCCTTGCTTCTGTGTCCACCTGGGCTGTGAATCATCGTGCCGTCCACCTCTTCCTCGTCCTCTGCCACCTCGACCTCTAAAGCCTCTCCCGCCTCTACCGCGTCGTGGCTGGTCATCTGCATCGGGCTTGATAGTGGCGGCATAGACACGCTGAAGCGAGGGTAGGAGTGCTGGATATGTCTTGAGAAGCTCTTGGAATTTTGGGTTGGTAGCGAGGACGGAGAAGTCGGTCTTCTTCTTGAGGTAGCGGGGAACGGGTGCTGGATGTGGCGGCTGGGGTATCGTGGGCTCGGCGGGCGTGCTCGTTGCAGGAGTCGATTCAGCATGCGTGACTTTATGCTCTTTGAAGCATGATAGTGAGCAGCTGGAGGAATCAGTGAGAGTTTGAAAGATACGACAATGTACGTACTAAGGGAGTGCACATGTAGGGCACTTGTACTTCTTCGGCTCAGAATTGCACACACCACAAATAACTTCTGACATATTTGATTTTCAGTGGCTTTCTGTCTTCCGTGACCGTATGGTCGAAAACTTGTGGAACGGAAGTAAGATGACGGTGCTTCTGCGCCATCTCCCAACGAAGCTAGAGCCTCCGGCGGCGGACTTGGAATTCATTGATTCATCACTCCACAACCGAAGCACCCCTCCTACTAAGTACCATGTCTGTCGCGTTGCCATTACGGCAGTTCTCGACACGCATAGCCCAGCCGTGGGTATGTACAGCATGCTCGCGTTCCCTCGCCCGCATACCTCGCACCTGCAATCCTGCAATCCCCGCCGCGCGACGATGGTTAAATACCAATAAGACAACGGGGGAGGCAAGGCAAGGCGCTGTGCCAAGCATGGACCAGATGCACGCGAGATACAAACAGAAGAACAGGACAGTCATGTGTGTTTTCATATCGATGCACCAGAATGCAATGACTAATCAGCGACAAGGAACTATGTTTTCAGTGTCATCGTAGGCTTTGTAGCTATTACTTACGGCTCTGTACCCATGTACAAGATGGTATGCTCGACATAAGAAGCTTTCTGAATGTATCACGCTAATATGATGTTTAGATCTGTCAGCAGACTGGATGGGGTGGACAACCCATCAAATCCGCAGCGCACGGCGGTGACCCCAATGCTGATCCCTCTGAACGCCTGAAGCCTGTCGAAGACCATCCCCGAATTCGAATCACGTTCAACGGATCTGTATCAGATGTCCTGCCGTGGAAGTTTGTGCCCCAGCAGCGCGAAGTACGCGTCTTGCCCGGCGAGACAGCGCTCGCTTTCTACACAGCGACCAACAAGTCAGACGAGGACATCATTGGAGTTGCAACCTACTCGGTGACACCAGGTCAGGTAGCGCCGTACTTTAGCAAGATCCAGTGCTTTTGCTTTGAGGAGCAGCGGCTGAATGCTGGCGAGACGGTCGACATGCCAGTGTTCTTCTACATTGATCCTGAGTTTGTCACGGATATCAACATGAAGGGCATTGAGACCGTCACACTCAGTTACACGTTCTTCAAGGCGAAGTACGATAAGGATGGACACTTGCGACCGGTACCTATGGGGTAGTGGCGAGGAATAAGAATATAAGTAGTGTACTATAAATGTACAAAGACTCAAACCATGTGCGTATCGCGTGTAAGGGCGGGGAGCACTCGAAATCGTAAATTACACAACTGATGCGGTTCTGAAACTGCTTATCAATGAATGCAATTCCTTTGCATTGTTGCTGTCGTATCGCACGTCCTTTAGCCGAATTTAACCTTTAACAGAGCTGAAGAAGTTGCCTTTCAGTCAAATCAGATATCCTTGTTTTGGTAGGCCAGATGAAACCTCGCCGTAGTTGACCTGCACGAGCGTAGGGGCTCTTGCTTCTTTCAAGAGTCTAGTTGCAACTGCCACATCTTCTGACAACAGCCAGGTATCAGTTTTTCGATCTCCTGACCGCTTCACTCACTCATCGCGTACATATCAAAACTATCAACGACACTTTCTTTCGCCAGATTTACCATATATTTATACTATCGCTATTCGCCGCTACTATGCGTCCCAGGAAAAGCAAGTTCGAGCCCGAGGAGCATAAGCGCCTACCACCAGTAGCCAAACCGATTGAACGATTCGGAAAGACCAAGGGACCCAGGGTGCTGCTGCTTGTTGGCAATGATGGTTTACGAGGCGGCTTTCAACAGTTTCTGGTCTCACAGTCATGCCTACAAGATCTCGGTCCGCGCTGGCAGGAAATATTGTCCAAAGCATCGAGAACCAAACCTAGGAGAGCCTTCAGCATGTCAGCCAAGGCGATCAATCTACGAGACGAACATGCGAATGCCATGCGTCTGATTATGCACATTGCGCACTTGCAATTTACACACTTACCCAGGTCGCTTGATTTCCAAGATATCGTTCACCTTGCCGATATAGCCGCAAGATTCGACGCTCATGGCGTAGTGGTCTCGCATATTGGTGCATGGCTCACACCCTACCGCGACAGACTCTTACAGCCTGGTTACGAGGAGTGGCTGTTCATTGCCTATCAATTTGGATATGAAATGGAGTACCTGACGCTTGCGAAGCATCTCGCGGTATGTTGCAGAGTCGATCCAAGTGGGAAGTGGCTCCTGGCGCCTGAAAGTCCCCATGTGCTTGAGGGAAATTTTCCTATTGACACGCTTGGTACGTCGAAGGCCGATAGCTGAGGACATACGCACACTCATTCTGCAGCATATTAAGCTAAAATGCGCAGCAAATATCCACGAAGGGCGAAGGCAAATCCTGGCCGACATGTTGAGGGCCACATATGAGCTCTGGACGTCCATATCAGAAGGCACAAACTGCAAAGTCGCCGCCGAGAACGATCCGAGCTTACGAGAGGATTGCGCAGCCATCAACCTCTTCAACTTCACCAGATACTTGCGAGGTCTTGAGTTGTTTCCCATGCTCAAAAACACCACGATTTATCAATCTTCGCCTTACGAGCTTTCGACCATGCTATCGAACGCAAAACACATCATACCCATCGGTATGACAATCTCAACCGGCAGGCGAGGATCGGTGCTAGTTCGAACGGGACGGCACGGTCGATGTCACGTTGGGAAACAATTAGCGGATCGTGCGGTGCAGGTACTGGGAGATGTAGTCTGGCCAGTGGAGATCCCGACACTGTTGAGTATCAAGCGCAATGCTGGTGAGTACCACCCGACGGTGTGAGCGCCGACAACCTTCCAAAAGCCCATAGAAACGTAGGGAAGAATTTGGCTAATTGTCATGATAGAGAGATTGGGAAGGCATTCGGGAGGGCAGGACGTAACCAACGACTTCTTGGCTCCGGAGTTCTTCCTGGACCGACGCTTCAAAATTGTGAGGAACATCGAGACAGCACTGGATACAGATCCGAATGTGCTCAGTGTGCGGTGATGACTTCATAGCCTAAGACTGGTTAGGCTGCAGCTCTGAAGTCATTACAGTTCTACACATGTTTCTCAGCTGTGCCAGCCTAGGCGGTTCCTCGTGTAGAATCACTATTGAGAATATAGTGAAGGGTTCCAGAACCAGCATCACGTCCTTGTATTCAATGAGATTGCACTTATCATGACTGCTATCTGAGCGTTGTGACGTCATTCGTTGTTGACAATGTTCGTCACTTCCTTTAATGTAATGTACTGCTTAGTTACAACACCAACTCACCTCATTCACTGACATTTCACCATTGTGTTCCAAGCGCATGGAGGGTGGGAAGCTTTCCCTGTTGATCTATGAATTAAAGCCTAGATGGTGAGGCACTACTGATACCGCTCATTATATCGCATTGTTGTTGTTGTTGTTGTTGTTGCTGCTACATCGTGGTCACTTAGTGTTTCGCAGTTCGGTGCAACCACGGTTCTGGTCCTCGAATGATGTCGATCTCACCGCTGCTGTTCCACTACCTTTGGCATGCACCGATTTTTCTCGTTGATGGTATGGTATGGTATGGGCCAGTTGATCGTGATGCTTCTTCGGCGCTCTATAGTATTCTGATACAGTTGAATGTATGGCAGTCCAACTTGTCTGACCAGGGGTCGCTCTCGAATCGCTCATCGTGATAGTGAAGCTTGCCGTGGGTGGGTACAGTGCGTTTGTCTGTATCTTGCTTGCCCGATCTCATTCGTTTCTTGAGTGGCAGCAAGGATACAGGTGGTCTTTGCTATACTTTTCGATGCTTTCGACATGCGGAGGAAACGTGTTTCATATCCGCTGAGACGAACGAGACTGGAAACTTGCGAATCGACACCGGAAAGCAAGCTGCGATGCTACACGGCTCATCAGATATTGGTCGCGATGACATCAAACCACACTTTTCTCTGTCACGGTTCACAGGTCATCGATAAAGCACAAATCTTTGGGCGTCGTCTTGATGGGTGCCAAGTTTGCTGTTCGGCGCTTCACCACTTTGTCGTATATTGGACCGGGCTACCGTTGGTTGGCGGAGCTGCCTCCGTGGATCGACTATAGATAATTACGGGAGCGGGACCCTCAGTCAAGAACTCACATTACTGCAGGGCACGATTATTGTCGTCGGCGAGTCGAGCATGAAAGCCTCACAGCCCTGCGACCGGTTCACGCGGATCATTGGCCGTTTGAGATTTCTGCCGTTCGATCCGGACCGGCGAAGCAGTTATTCTTGCGTCTCGGCGCTTTCGAGTGCGAGCTGGAGACACAAAAGGCAAAGAATCGACATGGATGCAAACGGATGCGTCTGTCAGGAGGCCCTGTCCTGTTTAACAATCACATAGCTTCATTGAATGCTCAGGCCAAGGCCGAGATCAGCAACACCAGCTCAGTTTCAGCCAGGCTTGCTGCTGGGCTGAGTTGCGCGTGGCCCGTTTTTTTGTTTCTGCGAAACTAAGGTACCGACGGCTCCGCTCCGCCTGGATGCAAGAGGGGCACAAGGTACAGCGTCACCTCGAGCCAACGATCGCCGTGCTCATGTGCAGACGAGAAGGCGAAAGCAGTACTGATGGTGCGCGGGGCATGGATGGATTGGAGTGTTGTACGACGGGTGTTGCCGCCATCAGCTGGTTCAATACTTCTGGGACCGCAGCGACGGTCCCCAGCCAGCGGACGCTCTGCCTCTGCTTGGCGGGAATTTACTGCGCGCGGCGGGCGACACAGAGGCGTGGCACGGGGAGACAAAGAGGGCGGAACCTCGTGCACGCGCGGTGCCCAGCTGGTCAAGGGTCAAGGCACGGCGGCACCCAAGCAAGGTCAAATTTGTATCAAGGTCCCGTCTCCACCGTCGCAGCGTGATGTGAATTGACGCCGTTCTTCCGTCTTGTCGGCCTCAGCGTCGCCTAGTGAAGAGCCAGAGTTGAAGCTCGGCTCGCCAATCACGGTGCGGTGCCCAGACCAGGCCAAGGTCTTCGAGCCAAGCAACACCAAGGCCAAGATGGACCCAGGCAAATCGCATGTAACTTGGGTTCTTGTCCTCTCCTGGGGGCTCTGCTATAACATGCTCAGCCCGTCCACTCCGAATCTGCTCCAAGTCAGTGCTCGCCGTTAGCAGTCACGAATGCCCATCGAGACGTAGCGCGCATATCGCCGCCCGCCGGTCATGGAACCCCAAAACCCGCCGGTGTCCTACTCGGCCACACACACTCAAAGCCACAGCAGCGGCCCTCAGTCGCCCGCCGACACGGACTACGACTGCGACTCTGAATATAACGAGAAGGACGCATGCCCGCGTAATGACAGCACGCGCACCCACTGGACCAGCCAGTCCGCCCCCGCGCGCGCCCATGATTCCGTCATCTCCTCGCCCTTCTCCCCAAAGGCCTTACTGTCGACAAGCCCCAGCAGCAGCATCTCCAGCAATGCTGGACGCCACCACCGCTCCGTATCTGACATTCAGGAGACACAAGAACGCCAGAGCCGCAGCGTCTCGTACCCTCCGCGTGCACACCTGGACCCAGAAAAGGCCGACTACCATGATTCGCCGCGCAGCCACCGCTCGCTGAACCGCGCCTCGCTTCCGGACGCCGCTGCTGTCGTGTACGACAAGAGCGAATACCATGAGAAAGGCCCCGAAGACAAAGCTTGGCAGCTATTGGTACGTACTAATAGTGTCTCCGCAACTTCGACATCTACTAACCACCCTGCAGTTCTATCTCTCTGCCCCGTGCGCCCTTCTCTCCGTCGCAATCACATTCTGGGCCGTCTTCGCAATTCTAATCTCGCTTGCGCTCTACCCCCTGCGCTTCTGCAGCAACCGCCCACCGCTCTCCGCTCAACTCACCACCTTCCTCGCCCCAGCTTTAAACCTGCAACTCCACTTGGTCTACTCGTTCGACGCGTCAGAAAGCTACAGCGTGCCCATGCTAGTCGTCATCCATCTACTCGCGCCCATCGTCGCATTCGGTGTTGCCATCGCTGCATGGACAGCGGCAGGCTTCTGGTTCTTCTCTTCCATCCTAGGCGACCCTGGCGGTCATGACGGCGGCCGCCACAACGACGGCAAGGATTGCATTTTGGGCGTCCGAAATTACTGGGAGAGGTGGCTTTCGCGAGGCTTGAGATGAGCTGAACTAGCGTGCAACGAGAAAGCAGCTCCGTACGAGAAGATTCGATTCGCGCATTACGATTTCAGCAATTTCCTAGCACTGTTCCAATTGGAACGGGCAGATCTCAGCGGCATGGCATGGCGTACATGGTTCCTCAAATGATGAAAGGGCTGCTCTGGCACGACAGCAAGGCGTTCTTTGGTTCGGAGAGATAGGTTTCTTTACTTTTGGACATGGCTCGGAACGGATTCGAGATTTTACTCTCCGTATGATTATACCCCATCCTACATCAATACGAACAATATTAGCATCACATCACCACACTCATCTAACTACTCATTTAGCACGTCCTCAGCTCTCATGCACACGTACACGCTAGTTCAAAACCTCCCAGCACCACCCCTCCCCCACCATCACACTACCAAGCCCCCTTCCAAGCCGCCGCGCGCTTCACACAAAGCGCACCACCACAGATAGCCCCACCACCTCAAAGCTTTGCGCGGCACTAATGTTTTTGTGCCGCGCCACGCTTCACTACCAAAGCAACCAACTAAGCTAGTCTATATACTTTCCGCCCACATATAGTTTCCGCCCACCCGCCACAACGCGTTACCTAGTTTTTGCAGCTCTATTACAACACCACAACGTTGTCATAATAGATCCTAAGGAAGTTGCTATCTAAAACGCTATCTACAATCTTAATTCTAGTGTTTTTAAGAGCTAGCGGCAGGCAGCTGAGGCGTAGGGGATCCCCTGATCTACGCTACGCAGTTGGCTGCAAGGTTAACAACCACACGCAATAGCTTACTTAAATTAACAACGTTTGACGCTAGAGCAAGAGGAGTTTCTAGTAGAGTAGATACTTGAAGAGGACTCACGTGCACAGCTACTATCTCATCCACGTGTACAAGAGATGGCTAGCCAAATCCTCTATATAAACGGCGACTACAAGCCACTTAGGCATCTATAGGTACCCTATTTTATTACACAAAACCTACACGTTGCCTCTATAGTTAGACAAACAATTAAGAGCGTAAGGACTATAGCAGCTAATTATAAGACAATTTGCGCATTTCTAGAGCTATTTAAGCGTACTTAGATTAAGCTAGGCATACAGTATAAAGACATATAGAACATAGATAAGACTAGGGTCAGCCTTAGGGTATGTACTAACACTAGAGTAGTTACTAGTTTATTAAAAAAGAAGGCTTATATCAAATTACTAGAGGATCATAAGTAGGTGTTAATCCTAGAGACTATCTCTGCTACTAGCACTAGACTCTAGTGCCTAGTTATCTTTAAAGGCAAGCATCTATAAACTACGTGGTTTCTAGCACAAGGGGTACCTAATTAGCTCTACATAACGTTAGAGAATAGATAGACGTTAAACTTAATGTAAGGTTCTAGTTATAGGCAATAGTACTTGCTTTACACTAGGGATAGATAGTAGAGGGATGGCTATAGGTATATTTAATAACAAGAATAATACTTATCTCTCCTAAAGATAGTAAGCAGCGCAGGTTTGCGCAGCTTTGCTAAGGGTAAGACTAATACTAACTAAGGATAGCTCTAGAACACTATAACACTAAACAATTCTATTATAGGTTGTTACAGAACCTCCCCCTCTAGCTACTGTCCCTAGCAGCAACCTTATATAGCCTTAATAAAAAACCTCGCCTTAAAGGGAGGAAAAAGAGTGTCTATAGGTAGGTAGTTAGGGCTTCCTGTAGGTGTGCTTTGTGCGTAGTGCCTGCGTGTTGTAATTATTGCAGATACGCCTTATATTTGTTATAATTTAAGGTAAAAGCATCGCTATACGCACTGTTGCCTAATTTTTTAGCTTAGCAGCCTAGCAGGTAGTAAAACCTCTTTCCTTTGCTCTTCCTTAACACTGTAAGGTTCTAGTTATAGGCAATAGTACTTGCTTTACACTAGGGATAGATAGTAGAGGGATAGCTATAGGTATATTTAATAATAAGAATAATACTTATCTCTCCTAAAGATAGCAAGCAGCGTAGGTTTTACGTAGCTTTACTAAGGGTAAGACTAATACTAACTAAGGATAGCTCTAGAACACTACAACACTAAATAATTCTATTATAGGTTGTTACAGAACCTCCCCCTCTAGCTGCTATCCCTAGCAGCAACCTTATATAGCCTTAATAAAAACCTCGCCTTAAAGGAAGGAAAAAGAGTGTCTATAGGTAGGTAGTTAGGGCTTCCTGTAGGTGTGCTTTATGCGTAGTGCCTACGTGTTATAATTATTATAGATATACCTTATATTTGTTATAATTTAAGGTAAAAGTATTGCTATACGCACTGTTGCCTAATTTTTTAGCTTAGTAGCCTAGCAGGTAGTAAAACCTCTTCCCTTTGCTCTTCCTTAATACTATAATAATAATACTTTTATACATATTTCTTACACGCTCCTTGCTCCTACTATAGTTTACTATCCTAACCCTAAGTTTATTAAGAAGTCTTACCTTTAAAACTAACAGCTGTTTACGTTCCCTAATACTAATAAGCGTGCAGACTACGTTACTATAGTAGAGACTTACCTACGCTGCGTATAAAACATTACAAAGTAGAAGAAGGACTGCAAGAAGCCTAAGCACTACTACTATAAGTATTATATAAAGGGAAATTAAGGTAGCTATACTAAGGTAAGGTAGGCAGGAGCATGCTGCAGGTACTGTAACGACACAGGATAATAGAAAACTCTAGAATGCGTGTGTATCTGCTACAAGGTGTATAGGAGCACTAGGATAGGTAACACAGAGACAATTCTATTCCTATAGGTCTTGTACAAAGAATACTTAAAAACTATCTATCTATAGATAATTCTCCTTGTGCCTTTATACTGCTAGAATACAGGGAAGTTTAGAATGCTATAACTAAGTTACAGGCAGGAACAGAAACGTAAAGGAGCTAAGTTAGAGGTAAATTAGGGTGTAACACTTTTTAGAGACTAGTGCTTTACACTACCCCCTCCTATGTAGGCAGATTGTCCTAGATACGCGTAAGTAATAATAGTTATTATTCTATAGCGTTAGTGCGTTAATTTAGCGTCTATTCTAGGTTTTTAGTTAACTTAGGTTATTGTTTTAGTATTTTGTTGTTGTTTTTATCTAAAGTAAAGATAACTTTTTTTTTGTTTGTTAACTCTGCTGCCTAAATCTAACGTAACAACAAGCTATATTGTAACTTAATTAGAGGGAAACAGGTTTACTGTTGTTATTATATCTAATTTCTAGGACGCGTCGCGTAGGTATATAAACAATTAATCCCTACACCTTTCCTAACTCTAACAGACACTATTTCTTGCTATAAGTATCCCTACGCTCTTTTAATTATTCCTATACTAATGCTCCTAGGTTTGTTAATTAGTTACTATGCTAATACTAGTCCCGCCTAGAGCTCTTGCAGTAGCCTATTAGGTTATCTACCTTTGTTTAATTTAGGCCTTTGTAAGGGGAGGAAGGTAGACTACGCCTTTAATAAGGCGTTGTTGTTAAAGTATGCCTATTACACACTTTAAAATAAGAAGTGTTATCTAGTAACTAGACTTTTCTTTACTTCTGCTCTCTAACTAATACTAATAGTTATAGGTTCTAATTTACGTTAGTCCTAAGTATGCTACTTTTTATAACAACCTTGTTATGTAGGAGGAGGAATCTAGGGGTGAGGCAGCAGGAAAGGCAGCAGAGGAGGAGGTAACAGAGGCAGCACTAGAGGCATAGCGTAGCCTTATAGCATTAGCAATAGCTCTAGCAAGTGTAGTGCAGGTAGCAACTGCGCAGCTTAAGGGAGTTACTACTAATAACGTGTTGCTGCACTAGTACCACGCTAGTACAGCGCAGGGCTAGGTAATAGAGGAGATAGTAGAGAGTTTGTTAGTGTTAACTAGGGAGGTTATTAAGCTGCGACAGGAAATAGCCCCTTATAGCTCTAGAGTTAGAGGTAAGTTAGTAAAGCCAGCTCTGCTTCCAGCACCTAAAAAAGGGTGCTCCTAGGTTGTTAGATAAAACTAACGCTAGTAGCTCTAAGGAGATAAGTAACATTAAGAACCCTTAAAAAGAAAGGGTTTCTTAAGCTGTACAGTAAGGAGGATTTCTTTTGTTTTTCTTTTCTTATTATCTATTGTATAAACGCAGTTAGAGGCGTTTTAGAGTTAATAGATTTCCTTTGTCCTTTTCTAAATTATAATATCTTTATTCGCCCTACAATTCTTAACCTTCTTCCTATGCTATAATCTATTCGTTTAATGCCTTTAGTAGACTAGGCTGCTCTAGGTACTTGTTACAGGTATTCTCCCCTAACAGGGGATACCTCAGTCAGGCCCTAGGCCAAGCCTAGAGACCTACCAACTAGTATATAATATCTACACACCTAACAACTTATCTATTAAGGATTTGTCTTATCTCTTAATATTACCTATTATTCCATCCTATATCGCTCTGCTCTATTGCCTGCCTACAGTGCCCTTACAATTTAAATCCTTTATACTTCCTCTTAGAACAGGCAGCTAATTAGCAGCAGAGGAGCAGGAAAAAAACTTAGCTATTAGCAATGGCTAGAGGATAACGTAACCTCTGCTTAACTACAAGTAATGTAGAGGAGTTGCCCCTTGCAATAACCTTAGTTATAAGCTAGACGCTTAACGCTACAACAACGCGCCTAGGGTATCTCTACTACCTATAGAACTACTACTTAACCCTTACAGGGGCGAGTTAGCCACTATAGCAGCAGGCATTGCAACGCTAGATGTCCTAACACTACGCATTACACAAATAGAGTTGCTACAGGCTTCTATCCTGTTATTGCTAGAAGTACTTAATAAGGCAGAATTGTCTAGCGCCCCTAAACAAGAAATTAAAATCTAGCAGTAGCAATTTAACTAGGCAGTTAAGACCCTGTAGCAGACGCACGTTAGACCTGCACTAGGTAGCTACTATCTAGCGTTTAACAAGGCTGGCAAGATAATGCAAGTCCTTAACAACGTCTAACCTAAGCTAAAACTTAGGACAGATAACAAGCCTCTATTAACTTAGCAAGTAGACTAGTAGATTAAGGATATAGACACAGCGTTCTAGTACACCTAAGTAGTTAAAGACTCTATTACCTGTACCTACTAGATTATAGGCACAATCTACTATAGTGTCTATTAAGAATTAATCTAACAACGTATTAACAAGGGATTAATCTAAACCTAGGCTAACCTCTGTATAGAGGAGGAGTAGCTTATACAAGACCTAGTCTTTACTTAGTATAAGAACTACAATAAGTACTTTAACTATAAGTAGAAGGCTAATAATTCTATTAATACCTTCCTAATAAAGTTAAATAAGTAGGAGTCTCTACTACCCTGTAACTTTGCTAAGTTTAATAATAGCACAGATAACTATAAGTTTAAGATAGCGTTTGTATAGAGCCTTACGCCCTATAAACTCTAACGTAAGATCTAGCGCAATAGCAGCCTAGAACATATTACTAAGTAGATAGAGTTTAAATAGGCCCTCTAAAACGCAGAGACTGCAACAGTCCCCTTGAACTTAAGCCTCTAGGCTAAAGGCAGCAGTTAAAACAAAAGACCTTACTCTTCTCTAAATAGGGGAGGATTAAAGAGGCACTGTAGTTAGGCCTTAACCCCTCTAGGAGCGACGCTAGAAAGCAGCTAGGAGACTCCTAGCTAGTAACTAATAACGCTAATTTGTTAGGCGGCAAGGGGTCCTATAGGGGCAATTACTACTAATAATCTAATAGGGGTAGTTATTATTAATAGTCCTAAGGCCAATTACATAACTAGGGGCAACCCTCCTAGGGTTATTAGCAATAGGGCTATTAGAGAGGCTGTAGAAGTAGTAATTAACAATCTAGTAGTAACTAGGGAAATAGCAAACCCTAGTTGCTAACCTTTCCTACCTATAACTAGGGTTAGAAACTAAAGGGAAGTAGACCTACATAGCAGTTACTGTCTAGCTAATTAACTCTAAGGGCAACCCTAGGACTCTCTAGGCCCTGTACAACTTAGGCTTAGAACTAAACCTTATCGCCAAGCAGGTAGCTAGAGACCTAGGGCTTAACCTAGCAGGGACTAACTAGTAACTAAACGTAGTAGTCCTAGACAATATAAAGCTATTGCTAATAGAGCAGTATTAGTTAATAATAGTCTGCTACAACAGCAAGGGAGCACTAAAAACAGTTAGGCTAACTAAATTCTAGTCTACACTATTTGTTAGATACGACCTAGTATTAGGTTATCTATAGCTGGCTAAAGCAGACCTATGTATCTGCTTCTCTACAGGAACCTACAAGTAGTTCTTGGAAGACGTTGAAAGAGTCTAGCTAGTAACTGCTAAACAATTGTTCAGCGATCTAGAACTAGACAAGCAGCTATACCTACTACAGTCTAGAAATCTAGGCATAGGTAAGCTAGCAGACGTCTACTAGACAGACGCTAGACAGACGCTAGATGCAACCCTTGCTAAATAGTTAAGGATTATAGCAGTAGGAATTAATAGTAGACCTATCCTAGAGGCTAACGCCCTAGACATAGAAGAGCTTAAATATATGCCTAAACACCTCTATTACAAGTAGTTTACCTTTAGCAAACAATAGACAAGTGTGTTAGCACCTTATAGGGAGTATAATTACTCTATTAATATTAAAGATAGGGCTAAAGTCCCTAATCTCCTAATCTATAACCTGTCCTGCTAAGAGCTAGATATACTCTAGGAATACCTTAAGGCAGCATAAGAGAAGGGCTAGATCTGCCTAAGCAAGTTGCTAGCAGGAGCACCTATCCTGTTTGTCCCTAAACCTAATAGCACTATAAGATTATGCGTTAACTATTAGGGGTTAAACAAGATAACTATTAAGAATTAGTATCTAATCCTACTAGTAAGCAAGATAATAGATTAACTGTTAAAAGTAAAGGTCTTTACTAAGCTAGATCTACGTAACACCTATTACAGGCTCTAGATTAAGGAGGGCAATAAGTAGAAGACTGCGTTTAAGACGCGATACAGTTATTTCAAATACCTAGTAATGCTATTTAGGCTGGCGAACGCACTAGCTACGTTCTAATCCTATATCTACTAAGCCCTAGGAGGCTTACTAGATAGGATCTGCGTAGTGTACCTAGACAACATCCTTATCTATTCCTAGAACAAGGAGGACTACAACAAACACGTTAAGGAGGTCCTAGATTGCCTAGTTAAGTAGGGGATGTTTGCAAAGGCAAGCAAGTGTGTTTTCTCTAGCAAGTTAGTAGAGTTTCTAGGGTTTATTATCACCCTAGACAGCGTGGTTATAGATCCTAAGAGGGTCTATACTATTACTAAATAGCTAGAGCTATTAAGCTACAAGGATATTTAAGTATTCTTAGGCTTTGCTAACTTTTATTAACAATTTATCTTTAACTACTTAGGAATTGTCTAGCTGCTTATTAACTATATAATAGCCGCCTAGCACCTAGCAGAGGACTAGGGGGCCCTAGTTAAGAAGAGGGGGGCGAAACTAAAGAAGAGTTAGAAGGGACTAATAAAATAGTATAAACTATAGCACTAGCTAGAGGAAGCTTACACAGCGTTCCTTACAATTAGGGAGAAGTTTATAAGGGCCCTAGTGCTTTAGCACTTTGACCTAAACAAGCCTATTATTATCCTTACTAATACGTTAGACTTTGCTATAGCAGCTATCCTGTTGCAACCCTAAACGTCTAAAGTAGCAACAGAGCTATACTGGAAGCTAGTAGCGTTCTAGAGTTAGAAGTTCACAGGCCTATCTATTAGATAGCACACCTATAATAAGGAACTATCTACAATTGTTAAAGCCTTTAGGTAGTAGAGACACTATCTTAAACACGCCCTAGCAATAATTAGAGTACTCTTAGATTATAACAACCTAAGGTACTTTATAACAATAAAGGAGCTCTCTCCTAAACAAGCCTAATAAGTAGAGGAGCTAGCAAGATTTAACTTTAAAGTTAAATACAAGCTAGGACTAGAAAATGTAGCAGACAGCCTATCTAGGCGTCTAGATTACGCCTAAGGTCTTAAGGTTAGAGAATAGCAGGCCCTGCAGGACGCTATGCTACCTACCTTACAATAGAAGCTTTAGATCTAGATAATTTGTAAGTCTAGGGCTTAAAACAATGCATAGGCAACATCTAGGCTTAACGTACCTATAGCAGACCTAGTAGTAGTCTAGCAACTACCTAAAGTTGTCCCTAAGGAATTCTACTAACATTAGATTAGCTATAGAGATTTGTCTCCTATAGACTCTAATCCTCTATCTATTAACTAAGGTTAGGATTAGCCTATTAACACTAAAGCTAGGGGACTAGACTTTAACGTTGCTAAAGCTCTCCTTTATAGCCTAGACAGTAGAGTTAGTGCCCTTACAAACCTTGCAAATAAAGCTACGTAAGGAGATTCTGCTTTTGCCCTAGATACACTAGTAATCCTAACAGATTTTGTTAAGCAGGTCTAGCACTAGGATGCACTATACCCTAGGAAGCTGTTGCTAGCAACTAGGACAGATAGCAGAGCAAAGAAGGAATAACACTACTAGGAGGTTAACCTAAGTAGAACCTTACGCTAGAGTAGGAAAGTTTAGATTCCTAATAATATTACTCTGCGCTACACTATCCTATTAAGGAACTATAATAACCCTATAGGAGGTTACTATAGCGTAGATAAGACTGCTAAAGTACTTAAGAAGAAGTACTACTAGCTAGGACTAATAAAGGACGTACATTAGTACATCTAAAGGTGTCCTACGTGCTAACTCTACAAAATTAGGAGGTATAAGCTGTAGGGTTTACTTACACTACTTCTAGTCCCTAATACTGCCTAGCAGCACTTCTCCCTTAACTTTGTAACAGACCTGCTAAAGTTAATAGACGCTAAGGGGAATAAGTACAACGCTATACTAGTCCTTATAGACTAGTTTAGTAAGTACGTCTAGTACCTACCCTGTACTAAGACAATTACTGCCTAGCGCCTAGCTAAACTATTAATAAAACAGAGCTTCTTAAAGTAAGGACTACTAGATACGCTGCTGTTAGATTAAGGTTTAGTGTTTACTAGTTAATTCTAGTCTAATATTTGCTACTACCTAATAATTAACTATTAGCTTAGTACAGCGTTCTATCCCTAGACAGACAGGCAGACAGAGCGTTAGAATTAGGAGTTAGAAACGTACTTACGCATATACATAAACTACTAATAGGATAACTAGGTAGATCTCCTGCTATATGCTAAGTACGCCTACAACTCTAAAGCTTACTCTGCACACAGAGAATCTCCTATTAAGGTTGCCTTTGGCACTAACCCTAAGGGATTTAACAGGATGCCTAATAAGCACTAGCTCTAAAAGCCTCTAGCTGTCTAGGACAAAGACAGAACTACGCTAGAGCTTTGCAGGCAGGTTGCTAGACGCTTAGAGCGCTGGCACAACATATAGAGAATAGTAAAAGAGGCCTTAGAGTACACACAAAAGGGCAACGCCTAGTAGTACAACACAAAGAGGTTAGAACAACACTTTGCTAAGGGGGACTTAGTCCTCCTGTAGGCTAAGAACCTAATAACAAGCTATCCTTTAAAGAAGTTTAACGCTTACTACCTTAGACTATTTGTAGTAATTAGGAAGATAGGAAAGCTAGCGTACAAGCTGAAGCTCCCCTATCTATAGACAGAGTGCACCTAGTGTTTAATGTATTATTACTTAAGCGCTAGAGGGAACCCTAGCTAACAGTAGGTTCTAGCCAGGTCCTATTAGTATCCTAGAAGACATCCTGCCTGGCGACAGGTATAAGGTTAAAGGAATACTATTACACTAAGACACTGTAGCCTAAGGAAGGGAATACAGAGTTAAGTAGCTAGGTTAGCCTAACAAAGAGTTAACCTAGGAGCTACTTAATTATCTTAATTACTGCAATAAGATCCTTTAGGATTATTACTAGAGCGCTCGCGCAGGTAATCTATTAGCAGGTAACTAGGCAACGCCTAGGGAACTAACGCTACTAAGGCGTAAGAGAGGACGTCCTAGGAAGTCTGCCTTATAAAAGAATCTATCTAATAGGGCTAGAGGATAGGCGCTCCTAGAATAAGTGTAGCTAGTAGCTAAAGGAGGCCTAGCGTCTATCTAGTACATTACTAGCAAGAACAGCACGTTTAAAGTTAGAAGAGGGATTAATTGCAAGGTTTATTAAATTAATTACTATAAGAATAGAGAGTCTTTACAACTACTACTATACGCTTAAGCAGTAGGGCCGCTACAACCCTTAGACAGGCTTAACTCTAAGGAAGGGCTACAACGTTAACAGCTACCTAGAGTAGGCTTTGTAGGCAACGCAGACAGCCTCTTAAAGGTAGTAGTAGGAGCCTAAGCAGAAGACAGCAGATCAGTACTATAGTAGTACTACTGCTTCTCTACACTGTTCGCGCTACCTATCTTCTAGAAGTGCTCCTTAATTAGAGTATTAATAACTACGTTGTTAGGCAGTTTCTTGCTAACTGTACTAACTGCAGCCTGCTAACATCAGCCTTAAGAAAGGAGAGGAGGAAAAGTAACTTACAATGTACTGCTTGAGGTTGTGCAACTAGGAAACCTAACGCGCCTAAGCGTACTTAGTCTTAGAGAGACTAGACTTGTTAACGCAGTAACAAACTACAGTATTATAGGTAACAAAGCTGTTGCAGCAGCCTAGAGTGTAGTTATAGGTAGTCTGCTAGAACAACTAAACAGCGTTATTAATAGAGTCCTTGGTTGCCTAGACGCCCTGTTAGATAGTCTCCTTGTTAGTCTTGTAGAGGGCCTAATTAATAAGGAAGTTAAGCATGTTAACAGCTTAGTGAAAGACAGGGTTAATCTACACATATTAGCTATAGACAGACACTAGAATAGCACAGGACATACCTTAACATACTTGCTAGCCTTCGCCTCTATATAACTAAAGCACACGCTAAAGTTGTCCTTGCGCAGCCTATAACTACTAGGTTAATAGAAAACGTACATAAATAACTTAATAGTGCCCTTAGGGTTGTGCTTAGAGCAGGTTGTTAGGCGCGTAACGCTGCTGCAGCACTAGAATTGCAAGAGCAAAGGCTAGGGCTGTATATTGTTAGGCAGCTAATAGACGTAGTTAGGCAGAGCCTAGCAAGAGATGTATAGGGGCAGGAGAGTTATATTAAGGGCAAGTGTCAGGAGCAACAGTTAAATAGCAGATAAAGATAGTAGTAATAAGGCACTGTAGGTGGGGGAAATACAGTCCTTATATACCCTAGGCGCCTACTAGCCTATTAGGCACCTAGCAACAACCTAACCTCTTACTACTCTCTTACCTAACGCAGGTTGCTGCGCAAATAAACAAAAGTTTGCTATATCTAAACATAGGTCTATAGACTAATTAGAAGACGTCTAATAATCTTACCTAAGATTTACGTTGCAAACACACTAGAGCCTAGGCCACGCTGTATAAGAGTCTAGGTAAGGCGTTAGGCATAGCAAGGCTGGCAGCTTACTGTTACAAGCTAGCATGCAGATAAGATCCCCTGTAAATAAGCAAATTCTGCAGACTAGTTTGCGTAGGAACAGGCTGCAGGAGCTGCTAGCAATCCTCTTACAGACGTCACTAGTTAGGGACTTACTTACTACTTAGGCCCTAGAGATTTTAATCCCTAGCATAAGGCACCTAACCACCTAGGGGGTTGCAGGGAGTATAAACAAACATCTACACGTAGGGCAGGCCCTAGCCTAGTGCTAGCTGCCTCTTGCAAGACGTAGGGAGTAAACAGCCCCTATACGTCTAACGCATAACAGTTACGCTCCCTATAGGTTAAGCTAAAGGCCGCTTTAGCGTTGACCTTTGTAACGTCTAATAGTTACGCTCCCTACAGGTTAAGCCAAGGGACGCTTTAGCGTTAACCTTTGTAACGCCTAACAGTTACGCTCCCTACAGGTTAAGCTAAAGGCTGCTTTAGCGTTGACCTTTGTAACGCCTAATAGTCACGCTCCCTACAGGTTAAGCCAAGGACTGCTTTAGCGTTAACCTTTGTAACGTCTAGTTTAAGCTATTGCTTACCTGTTAAGCTATAGAGCTAATAATTGTAGACTTAACGCAGGTTAAGACTCTAGAAAACAAGCAAGCGTTGTGACAATAGGTAGCTAGCGTCTATAGGATTGCTCTTAACAGCTACCTAGCCTTACTTAATGCAAGAAACCTAGTTGCCTAGCAGCACAGCAGTGCTGCCCTAGCAGAGTACTAAGGTAGTGTTGTAATAACGGCGTAGCTGGCATCTGCAGGATTGCTCTTAACAGCTACCTAGCCTCACTTAATGCTAGATAGTTACCCTAGGATACACTACATTTCTCCTGCTAAGTTTTCCCTTTACAGGAGGTTTTTCTAGAGCTTAATAATAGCGCTAGGGATTCCCTAAAGCAGTTTAGGACAAACCTTTAGAAGGGGGCTATTGTTATAGGTATTCTCCCCTAACAGGGGATACCTTAGTTAGGCCCTAGGCCAAGCCTAGAGACCTACTAACTAGTATATAATATCTACACACCTAACAACTTATCTATTAAGGATTCGTCTTATCTCTTAATATTACCTATTATTCCATCCTATATCGCTCTGCTCTATTGCCTGCCTATAGTGCCCTTATAGTACTTGTTGTAATACGCCTTTAGCTTATAGGGTGCTCCTGTAAAGTTTTTTGCAGGATACTAAGTTAGGTCCAGGTTATAGCCAACCTAGCTTACACAGTACTTAAGACTACAGCAGACCAACCTACTAGCTAGGATTTCTTAGACCTCCCATTCCTCTACTCCTTAAATAGGAATACCTGCGGGTTTTAGAGCTTCCTAACTAGGCAACAGGTTATCTAGATCCTTACACAGAACGTTAGGTGCAAATACGTTATGTATTTTTAAACTAGGGGGAAGTTTCAAGCAATATAAGTAACTAACCTGTTCTAGGACCTTAAAGGGACCTTCCTACTTATTAGATAGCTTTTGGCTTAGTTGCTTACTTGTTAAGTTTTTAGTAGAAAGGTACACTTTATCACCTACAGTCTAGTTAACTAGGTTGCAATAAGCGTTAACTGCAGAGCGCATATAGTCTTAGGCTTTCTCTATATTCTCCTTAGCTACCTTCTAGGCGTTGTGCATACAGGTTGCTAATGCTAAGGCCTCCTTATAGTTAAGTTGTTCCATAGGGGTTACTGCTGTATTAGCTCCTTTCTAACTCTAGCTCTGTTTAGGTTAGCTACTATAAATTACTTAGTAAGGTAATATTCTAATTAAGGAATGTAGCAGAGTAAGTTAGGCATAATCTATAATTAGTAGGAGTTTAGACTAGTTATCCTAATAGTACAAGATAAAGGGACAGAGCTGTTAGTCTATATACTTATTTATAATCTCTGTTTAACTGTTAGTTTCCTTGTAATAGGCAGTAGATAGCTTAACTTTCACACCTATAATTCAACAGAATTCTGTCTAGAAAGTTAAGATAAACTAGGGGCCTCTATTACTTACTATTAACTTAGGGGTATGTCTAAACTAATACACCTATTATATAAACAAGTTTGCTATCCTGCATGCTGTAATTGTTTTATAGCATAGGATTATAATAGCTTGTTTAGTTAGGCAATTAATAATAACTATAATCTAGTTATACCTAGCTTTGTCCTTAGGAAAATCCTTAAAATTAATGCATAAATGTTGTATTAGTTTGTTAGGTATTAGTAAGGGATGCAAGTACCTACAGAGTTAGGTCTGTCTTAGATAGCCTTAGCAACATAGGATGCAGTTTTAGATATATCTTTTACATGTAGCACTTATACCTTTCTAGTAATACTGTTGTAATAACAGTTAGTAGGTCTTCTTAGCACTAGGGTAAGCAGTTAATAGTTAGTTATAGGCTTCCTTAATTAGGCGTGTGCATAGGGTTAAGTTAGCAGGGACACAGAGTTAATTATAGTAGAGAAGGAGTCTGTTTTAGATCTAATATAGAGATAGCAACAACAGTTATTCTTATCTAAAAGATTTCTAGTTTTCTTGTATTAACGCCTTAATTAGTTCTAAGGAATCTAGTTTTATAATAGGCTGTACTAAGCAGATAGTAGCTACAACTAGGTTAGTCTTAGCTAGATATGTCTAAGCTAAATTAGAATTAATCTAGTTGTGTAACTGCTGTAGACCTAGTAGGACTTAGGACTAATTGTCTTCTTAGGCAGACTTTAGATTTGCAAGATCCTATTCTTAGCAACTTAGGATATTAGCACGCTTATTATTCTTGCCTAGCGTGTATTTAATCTTAAAGTTAAACAGAGCTAGAGCTTCTGCCTATTGTGCTTGTTAAGCATTTAAGATTTTAGTTGTTATAAAGTACTCTAGAGATTAATAATTAGAGTAGACTTAGATCTGTTTTGTGACTAAGGTAAGTTTAGCTCTCTACTTATTAAAGGCTTGTAAAATTGCAAACAACTCCTTATTATATATTTCCTAATTAAGTTTAGCTCTAGAGAGTACTTAGCTGTAGAAAGCTATAGGGTACTACTTGTTGTTAGGGTGCTGCTGTAACAAAACCCTAGCAACAACTCTATTAGAGGCGTTAGTTTCAATCTTTGTATTGTAGTTAGGATCAAAATAGCATAGAGTTAGGATAGACAACAAGGCTTCCTTTAGGTTTTTAAAACTAGATTAGCATTAAGCAGTCTATTTAAATAGGTTTGCTAGGCTTTGTAAGGCGATAAGGGGCTTAGCCACGCAAGAGAATTTAGGTACAAATTATTAGTAAAACCTAGTAAAGCCTAAGAACGATTTCACACTAGTAACAGTAGTAGGAGGGATCTAGTTCCTAAGGGCTTGTACCTTCTTAGAGTCTACTTTAATTCCTTTGTTAGTTAGGATGTAACCTAAGTACTTAGTACAGGTAACGTAGAACTTGCTCTTCTTAATATCTACTTGTTGTTAGGTTCTCTTTTAATAAAGGTAGCACGCTATTAAGCATTAGAAAGTAGAGGATAGTATTACAGGTTAAGGATAGACAAATCGCTACTAAAGGAGTAGAGCGATTCACTTGCGTTATATAGTTACGCCACCCCTATTCCTTAATTAGGCCATGCTGGCCTCGTAGGGAACTACTAGAACTTATTAGTCCTAACAATATCCCCCTTCTAAGGTGGCTTGCCCTAAGCTACAGATATTATAGGCTTTTAGGTAGAGTAGGTAATTATAGTCTGTTATAGATTAGACAGTAACAAGGTTACAGGAGAGTAGTGCTTTGGTATTTAGAGGTATTCCCTTAAGCTCATGCGTAGGTTTAGGCAGCTCTACCTTTACCTTCCCTTTTACCTTTACCTTTACCTAGGAGTTGCGCTGCTGCCTAGAAAATAAGTAGGGCAACGCGTTGCTAGTACGGTGCCTAGATATACCCTACGTTATCCCCTATTTTAGTCTATTACTCCTACACTCTACTCTAATTTTTAGTAAGTTAGTGCTTTTCTCTAGCTAGGATAGGTTCCCCTTTGCTAGTCTAGGATAACCCTTAATAGGTTATTATAGGTTGTTATAACTCTATAGGTGGCTAACTAGATTCTCTAGGCTCTAACAATTTTAATAGCATATCCCCTAGCCTACTAGCCTGCTGCACTACACCCTACCGCCCCCTACACGTCTAGACTACTTAAGATTATAGATCTAAACACTGTAGGCAACAATATAGCGCACAATAGTGTGCAGTTATACTAGGTCTGTGTTTAATGCGTCTGTAGCTTTGCTGTAGGCTAGCATAAGTATTATAGAAGGACTAGTTATGTCTATATCTAAATTACCCCTACTAATATTAACTTGTATAAGGCATAGCTGTTGCAGATAGACTTAGGTAAGTTAGAGCAGGTTATGCGCTGCTTCTAATACTTCTCTTCTAACTAGGAGTGTATTACTGTGTGTATTCCCCTCCTTTAGCCTAATTATAACCCCTTATAGGTTATAACTAACTCTAGCAGCTCTATTTAAAGCACGACAGCGACTTAGCTAAGATTTATAACATTCTCTAGGCTTTAGAGTTTAGCGTCTAGGACCTAGACTAGGGCATAGTTAATAATAAGCTCCTATAGCGCCTATTAACTAAGATAGAAAAGAAAGCGTCTAAGTTTAAGCTTATATCCCTCTATTAGCCTATCTCCTAGGCCTATAGTTAGTAAGTTGTCCTCTTTAAGTAGTTTTAGTCTATTATAGGTTATTCTTACACCTCTAGTAGTACTTACATCCCTTACGCCACTTACCTCTACCTACACACTAGTGCTATAGCTGATAATAAGGACCCTTGCTCTAAGTTCCGCCTAGACTAGCGTTAGCATAGCAAGAAGGCTGTGTTAGTACGTGCTAAAGCCAGCAAGCGCACCCTTAAGGCTACTATTACTAATAGGGTTGCTAAGGAGACTAATTTACTACGCAAGCAGGTATATATGCTTATCTTATCTCTAGATAGACTATTCTAACTTATTATAGGCTAAGGTTTACAATTATGCTCTAAACCCTAGTTCTAAGCGCAGAAAACTAGGTAATGCTTTAGTTACAGAGATAGCCGCGCTTGTAAGGGAGAAAAGCTTCGCTACTAGCGCTAAGAAGGGCTCTTTGTCTAAGAAGATTAAGACTCTGCAGAAGAGGCTAGATAAGCACAATAAGGTTTAAGAGTAGTAAGAGCGCGTTATAATAGGTCTTAATAGACTATTATAGCTAGTATAACAATATAACTATAAACAATTTCTATAGTTAGATTTCCTTAGAAATCCTAGATATACCTAAGCCTTTAGCTTAAATTTAATAGAGTACTTACTTTAATATCCTATGTTTTCTTCTTATAATATTAGAAGCTTTGTGCCCTTATAGATTAAACTGTTGTAATTTAGACTAGGTTCTTGTAGTCTATAATAGATAATTATAGATCCTAAGAGATGCTTATAAGTTAAGCTAAGGTAATCCTAGAGTATAACGCTGTTAAACACCCTAAAAACCCTATAGGAAAACTAGTAAAGGTACGTTGTCTCCTTAGGATCCTCTTATTGCCTTTGCTTATCCCCCTTCTTTTTTAGGGTTGCCCTTAACTCCTACAAAGCTTTTTCTTTGCATTTCTCTTAGGCTATATGCCTTTAGATTTCTAAAATTATTAAAGGACGTTACTAGAGATATTTTAACTAGGCTTCTAGGAGTTTTCTTCGTCTCTATAGCTAGTCTATTTAACTAGATATTCCTACTAGTTATGTTCTCTCTTGCGTCTATCTAGTATAGTGTCTACTTTATAGACATTATTACTATACTTACGCAGTGTGTCTACAATTAGGACCTCTAGGTGTAGAATAAGACCTTTTAGATTATACGGCTCTAGCAGCAACGCATAGAAGACTAGATATACGCTCTGTAACCCTAGAAGGTTAACTTTAAATGCTATTAGACTATACTAGTCTACTATACAACCTAGACCTAGGTATTTCTAGTTAAGCTTCTTCTTAGGTCTTGTTAACCTAATGTGCTAATTTAACACTATTACTTAATTACCTACTTTAAACGTATATGCTAAGCGTTTCTTATCTATATACAATTTCTAGTATTTATTTACAGTAATAATTTTCCTCTTGCACTCTTGTTGCAGAGCGATAACTTTGCTAGCTACTTGTTCCCCTAGAGGCGATTCTCCGTCGCTATAAGCTATACTAGGCTAGTTAGGACTAATAGGATCTATGCTATAGTATGCTCTAAATAGAGTAGTGCCTATAGTTATATGTATGCTATTGTTGTACGCAAATTCTGCAACTAATATCTATAAACTCTAATTGTCTTGTTCTAGGCAATAGTAGCACTATAGGTACTATTCAAGTGTCTAGTTCTATCTTTTAGTCTGCCTATCCATCTATAGATAATAAGCAGAAGTTAACACCCTTCTTAAGTTTAGGTAGTGTTAGAAAGTATCCTAGTGTTTAGCTGCTATAAGTAGGCCTCTATTAGAGATTATCTTCTTTAGGACACTGTGTAGGCGTATAACTTCTCTTATCTAGGATTAGGCTAGGTCTGTACTATCCTAATCAGCTCTAGCTAAGATATAGTAAGCTATTTTAGTAAGTCTACACACTATAACTAAGATAGTGTTGTATACCTAGTTGCTTAGGCGGCTTAGAGGTAATTCTGTAATAAAATCTATAGTAACTTCCTCCTAGGCTGCGTTTAGTAGAGATAAGGGTGCTAGGAGACTATATAGCTTATAACGCGCTAGAGTTGCCTTCTTGCATACTAGGCAGCTTTTATAATAGTCTCTTGCATCCTTTCTTATTCCCTTCTACTTATAGTGTTGTTAAAGCTTTTCTATTGTCTTCTTACCCCTAAGATGTCCTCTAAGTAGGTCGTTATAGCATTCTTAGAGAGCCTTAGACTTCTCTTCTAGAGTAGTTAAGTGCCTTAACCCCTTATAGACTATAAACAATTATTTTAGGTTATTATAGTCTGTTTTAGTATTGTATCTATTAGAGGTTGCATCTAAGGCTAGTTCTACTATAGACTCTTCCTTATAGTTAAGCAGATCCCTAGTTATAGTACTTTCCTTTACTTGGAATTTTTAGAGGGCTTTAACAATTTCTAATTGTTTTTTAGACCTTAGAGATGCCTGTGTTGTAACAGCTAACACTAGGAAGTTGTTCTTTCCTTTAGAGGAGAATAAATCTTAAAGGGGTTGTACAAAAGCTTTGTTATACTTTAGTAAAGGTTTCTCTGTTTCTACCTTATAGTCTAGTTGCCTTAAGGGTCTATCTGCAGGATTAGTAGTCTCTAGTTAGTAGGTAAGGATAAAGTTAAACTAAGTTAAGGCTAGATAGGACCAAACCTAGCGATAGTTAAGGGTCTTATTTTCTATAAACTATTTTAGGTTCTTGTAGTCTGTAAGGATCTTAAAGTGTATACCTTTAAGGTAGTAGCGCTAGTGTTCTAGACTCTTAACAATAGCTAGCAGTTCCTTGTTATAGGTATTATAATTGTATTCCGCTTAGATTAATTTACAAGAAAAGAAACTAATTAGCCTCTATTAACCTGTTCTATCTTCTTCTAGCACATTTTAACTTAATATGCCTAAGATCGCGCCTCCTAACGCGTCTACCTCTACTCTTATTTTCTAACAAGAATTAAAGTAAGAGAGTATAGGAACTTAAGTAAAAGCGTCTTTAAGCTTCTAGAAAGCAGATCTGCCTTTTTGCTAATGTCTATTTTCTAGCTTTCCTCTCTTCTTATTGCCAGACCCCCTCTAGCAGACCCTAGGGTTTTATAAGTTATTTTAGTTAATAGTAAGGCTAATTTAGAGAACATGTAGATAAATTGTTAATAGTAATTTATAAAGCTAATAAATACTTAAATATTGCAGACTATTTGTAGTTGTAGCTACTCTTAGATCGTTTTTACCTATTCTAGGTTAATACTAACCCCTTTAGGGCTAATTACGTATCTAAGATACTCTGTGCGTTAAGTGTGCTACTTACACTTGCTAAGTTTAATATATAGCTTAGACTTACGTAGTCTTTATAGTACATCCTTTATATACTATATATAATCTTCTTTTGTATTTAAGTAGATTAGGATATTGTCTAAATAGATAATGCAACATATGTTAACTAGTCCTATAAGAGCATAGTTAACGTATGCTTAAAACTAGGCAGGGGCGTTAGTTAGGCCAAAAGGCATAACAGTATACTTATAGTGTCTATATCTAGTACAGAAAGCAGTCTTCTACTTATCTCCCTCTGCAATATAAATCCTATAGTAGGCCTCTCTTACATTAAGCTTAGTAAAATACTTCGCCTAAGAGAGCCTCTCTAGTAACTCTGTAATTAGGGGTAGTAGGTGTTAGTTCTTAATTGTGATCTTATTAAGGCCCTAATAGTTAACACAAAGTCTTAGGCTGCTATCTTTCTTCTTAACAAAGAGTATAGGTGCCCCTACTAGAGACTTTAACTAACGTATCTATCCTCTTGCTATATACTCCTAAAGATAGTTTTAAAGTATCTCTAGCTTAGTTACTAAGAGGTTGTATAATAGTTAGTAAGGTAGAACACCTTTAGGTGTTAGAGTTATAGATAGATTATAGTAGCTATGCTCTAGAAGACTCTTAGAGTCCTTCTCTAAGCCTACATCTGCAAACTTAGCATATTCTAGGGGTAAATAACCTATAGGGTTATCTTCTAACTCCCTATAGCCTACAAAGTTAACAAGGCACGCATAGACGTCTGTATTAGGTTCTCTTATACTACTCTTAAACTGCTTAGCGTCTTCTATAGCTACCTTTATAAACTAGACAACCTTATTGTCCTTGTTCCTCTAAAAGAGCATACGTCTAGTAGCGTAGCTAATCCTTAGATAAAACATATTAATCTAGAGAAGACCTAAGTACACTAAGTATCTTTAAAGGTCTGTTACTATAAATAGTACTTAATAGGTCTCTTTATAACTACGTAAATTAGTAATAGTTATATCTACTGTTGTAGTACTATACACTGTTAATCTACCCCTATCTACGCCTTTAGCTAGCAGCTTAGGCAGGGGGTCTACTTAGAGATTATGTTCCTTTACTAGCGTAGCTAACATTAAGTTTAGCTAGGAACCTCTATTAATTATAGCCTCTATAGGCTTAGAGGATTAAACTGTGCACTGCATAGTTAATAACTAAGAGAGATAGAAGTAAAGGGCTTCCCTTAATTTCCTAAGGTCCTATGTTTCCTAGTTTAAAGCTATGTAGGCAGAAAGATATAGAATTAATCCTCCTGCCCTTTCCCTTTTCCTAAACTAAGGTTTAAGCCTTCCTTTAATTCTAAAGTAGTTTCCTTCTAGTTAGCTGTAGCATCCTTGTTCTTTAGAGGGCTTTGGCACTTAGCTGTAGTGTAACTAGGCTTTCTACAGTTGTAACAGGTTAGACCCCTACCTTTGCCTTAGGTACCTGCAGTTTTGTGTAAAGACAGTCTGTTATAGTCCCTTTTAGGCTATTTTTGTCTTTTTAGGGGTTTTTATATCTCCCTGTCTTATCACTCTTATTGCTACCTTTTAGTAGCTACCTCTTTACAGGAGTAACTTTTGCCTCCTTGTCTAGATTCCTTCTGCAGTAGATAACGTTAGCATATTCTTCTACTATTAGCAGAGTGTTGCGCCTATTAACTAAGAGTAGGAACAGGTCTCTCTAGATGTCTTTGCGCAGAGATAAAATGTACTCTATTACTTAAAGCTCTAGAGTTTAGGCTAAGCCTATTTCCTCCTATAAGGGTCAAAAGGCATCTAGCAGATCTGTAGGTAACTAATTTAGCTTTTGCTAGATTCGCTTAAGAGTTTTATAGGCTTACTGTTTCTGTTCTAACAGCGTTCCTAGAGTGTTTAATATAACAGTTTTAAGTGTCTCCTAGGTTAGTTGCTAGGATAGAGAACTTGTCTATTCTGTTGTGTAATACAATTTCTATAGAGTCTTAAGTAGCTTAGAGAGGTACATTGCCCTAAAATCTACCTTTTGGTATTCTTTAGTAAAGTTTATAGGCAAACGTAGGAAATACGACTTGCAGTTACGTTCCTAGCAGTTATATTCAGCTCTTAACTTCTTGTTGTACCTTTAAGGTAGGTCTAGCTTTAGAAGGTTAGCTAATAGGCCTAAGGATGTTGTTGCAAGGGTCCTTAGTAGAGTTAAAGTTAGAGGGAGCACTAAGGTGTCTCCTAACTTATATTTAGCCCTTAGTTAACAGAGTTAATTAATCTTGCTTTACCTCTAGGCCCTTTTTAACTAGGCGCGGAGGTCTTCTAGTTCCTAGTCTATTAGAGAACGTAGTAAAGCGTTCTAGACTATTGTAGGTGTTTGTAGTCTAGGAGGAGTTGTTAACTAACCTCCTAGTCTCTGCTTGTTCGCTCTACCTTTAGCTAGTCTAGAGTTCTCCGCAGCGTCCCTTTCTACTAAGGAAGGTAGGCTTTAGATGTAAGCAGTAGCAGAGTCTTCCTTAACAATAAATCTAGGGCGTACTAGTGTACCTAAGGGTTAACTACTTTCAGACCAGCTTACTCGTTGGCTCTGTTGTCTAGTCTACATTTTAATAACGTGTAATAGTAAGCGATTTAAATGTTAGGTTCTCTTTTAATAAGGGTGGCACGCTATTAAGCATTAGAAAGTAGAGGATAGTATTACAGGTTAAGGATAGACAAATCGCTACTAAAGGAGTAGAGCGATTTACTTGCGTTATATAGTTACGCCACCCCTGTTCCTTAATTAGGCCATGCTGGCCTCGTAGGGAACCACTGGAACTTATTAGTCCTAACACTTGTAATCTAGCAATATAGAGTTAATTAAGTACTAGCTTAACATGTTGTTTGTAGGTCACAAGGTCTTTAGAGTAGATAAGGATGTTATCTAGATATGCAATACAGAAGTTGTCTAGATATTTAATAAGAACATTATTTATATATTATTAATAAGTAGCTGGTCTATTACATAGCCTAAAGGGTAGAACCTTGCACTTGTAACTACTGTAACGTGTACAGAACGTAGTGTACTCCTTAGAGGCAGGATCTATACAAATTTAATTAAAGGCATTGTAGATGTTAAATTTAGTAAATACCTTAGCCTTAGACAGTTATGCTAACAATTTGTCTATGCGCAGTATTAGATAGGAGTCCTTTCTTGTAAGAGCGTTAAGTTTACAATAGTTAACACAAATACGCAAATTCCTATTTAGTTTTCAAACACAGAGTATAGGCGACGCAAAGGGGCTCTAACTATATTTAATCTAGCTGTGCTATAGTTAGTCTTGCACAAACTTCTTAGTAGCTTTAAGTTCCTTAAGATTTTATTTATATAAGGGCAAGTAGGAATTTAGCAATTAGCCCTCTAATATAATTTTGTAGTTATAGGGGTAGTGTTCTAGAAGGGTTTCAGCTTCTGTTTTGCTAAACACATTAGCATATTAAATATATTTGTCTAGCAATTGTTTATTAAGTAGCTAAGCGTTCTTAGGGTCGTCTTAGGTACAACAGTAGTTAATAACATAATTAATCTTGTATAGACTAGTAGTAAAAAATTTGTTCTATAGTTTTTTTATAGAAAAGTAAAAAGCATTTAATAAAAGTAAGGAAATGCGCGCCTCCCTAGGAGGTAGCAAGTTAGAGGCTTTTTAGGTCAAGATTGTTAGTAAGGAACAGCATTTTAGCAATTAAATAATACCTCTTATACAATATATTAAGTAATTTAGACTTTAGCAACGTTGGTACTCTGCAGCTTCCTATAGGTTGTCCCTTTGTTGTACGTCTTGTAGGACGTAGGCTTATAGCAAAGGTTAATATAGGGTTATTATTAATAGAGGGGCAGGGTTGTACAACCTAGGGTACCTTACTAGCTATATAAGCCAAGATCGCTCTATATTAAGTTAGAGTTTAAAACGTTTTAACTATTTAATTCTAATAATACATTCCTAGGATCCTAGATTAACAATAATAAAGGGGTAGTTGTGTATCTTACGCCTATTAATAGTTAAGTACAACTAAATGTACTAGTTTACTAGGGTTGTAATCTAATCCTAGAATCCTTTAACTTAGACCTTAAAGGGCAACTTTTAGATAGGAGTCCTAAGTGTAGTAGACACTAAAGTAGCAATGTTAGAATTTAAAAATAAAAATCCTTAGGCACTAGTGTTAACTAAGGAGTTAAGTTGTACGCCTAGCCCTTAGTTTAATAGAATAGAAGAAGCAAGGAAATAGGGGCTACTAAACAAATAAGATAAAGAAAGGTTAGATAGGTTATATTAGTTTAGGCCTAGGTAAAGTTGTCCTCCTAGGTAGGGCTGTTTCCCTTAGGTATTAGTTCCTCTTTAAAATCTTCTTTAGCGTTAACATATTCCTCTATATCTACTTAGATTTCTTGTACCTAGGGACTAGGGCAATCTTTTGCAAAGTAACCTGTCTTGCTACAGTTATAGCAGTTGCCTAGGGTTAGCTCTCTTACAGGTGTGGCTTGGGACAGTGTAGTCCTAGGTGCTAGAGTAGGAGTAGATATAGGAGGTTTCCAAATGCCAGGTGTAGGCTAATTTAGAGGTAGGTTGTTAGTCTAATGCTAATTATTAACAGTTTAGGGTTAAGTCTAAGTTAGTAAGGTATTAGGTAGGGCATAAACAGGATATTGTTTTCTTTCTATGTTATACGCTGTAAGATGCTCTACTATAAGTTTAAACAAGTTATCCTACTACCTCTTAAATCCTAGGTTAGGACTTTAGAGGGCAGGGGTAACCTTTGTCTACATGTAGTAAAACCATTCTAACTTAGGTACTTGTCCCTAGATAGCAGCACTTAGGAAGCGCGCTTTAAAAAGTAGAAACGTGTTATCTTTTCCTATTTAGAGTTAATTAAAAACAGCTTAACTTTTAGCTCTCTTATTCCCTGTAATAAAGTAGGAGCAGAGAAGCGTTATTATTTCCTCTGCGCTCTAGAACTAGTCTGTTTTGCAAGACAAGTATTAGGGCTTAAGGTATTCCTTAGCAAGCCTAGAAGTATATCCCTATACTAGAGCTATACAAGCTCGTTCTGTAGGATAGTAATCTAAATTAATGTTAAGTTAGTTCTAAATCAAGGCTTGCTACTATCTAAAAGTAGGGTCTTTTCTATTACTTAATTTGTTAATAGCTAGTATGCGTTTACTAAGCCTAGGGTAGTAGACTAGGGTCTTAGACTAGAACCTTTTAGGAGGTTGCTGAGATTAAACAAGGGGAGACTCTGTAGTAGGCACAGGTACATCTTTATTAGGAAGGGATTAGGCCTAAAGCTAGGCTACTTCAGCCCTTAGTTAGTTAACTAACTTATAAAGATTTACCTATTCTAAGTCTAATTTAGTATTGCTCTTGCTAAGCGTCTAGGTGTTAGTTAATCCCTTAGCGGGCGCTGTTGCCTGTCCTTAAGTAGATTGTCTAATAGGTTCCTTTAAACCAGGGTTAGTAGTGCCTAATATTAGTAGTAATCTAATTTAGGTAGGTTATTAATAATCTCTAAGTCTTTATCTTAGCGTAATCTAACGCAACTTTTTCTAAAGTAATCCTAGAGTAGTAAGTTGCAGGAAGTTCTAAACCTAAAGGCTTTAGTTGTTAGGAGGTCTCTAGAATCCTAACTGTTAGATAAACAATAATTAGGACCTGTATAGTTTATAACTAAAAGAGGTCTAAATCTGCTTAGTACACAATAACTAAACAAACTTGCAATATTATTTAGAGGCTGTTACTAGCTAGGACAAGTTTTTAAGTATAATGTAACAACATAGGATAATAGAAAACTCTAGAATGCGTGTGTATCTGCTACAAGGTGTATAGGAGCACTAGGATAGGTAACACAGAGACAATTCTATTCCTATAGGTCTTGTACAAAGAATACTTAAAAACTATCTATCTATAGATAATTCTCCTCGTGCCTTTATACTGCTAGAATACAGGGAAGTTTAGAATGCTATAACTAAGTTACAGGCAGGAACAGAAACGTAAAGGAGCTAAGTTAGAGGTAAATTAGGGTGTGACACTTTTTAGAGACCGGTGCTTTACAGGTACGCCTTAGCTAATCTATACAGGTGCCTACTGCGCTTAACAGCTGCTTAAATTACCTTATCTATCTCTACTACTACTATAATGCTGCTGTTAATACTACTACTATCCCTTACACTAATATAGCTATAATTAACTAAGGCACCTAGCTTACACGTTGCTAGCGCTAGTTTAACTTAGAGCTTGCTAGCTGCTACTATATTACAGCCTACACTAGTATACCTATAGGTGTTGCTACCTAGGTGCCTATAACATCCCCCTAGTTCCTAGGTCTAATCCTAGTAGAGCAGCGCTATATTGCCTCTGCCCTTAAGCAGCTTATAGGGCACGTGTCTTACATAGTAAGTTTGCTCCTTTAACACGTCTAGGGCGTATACTAACCTCTTCTTAGGGTAGTAGTAGTAGTAGTAATAATAATAATAATGCTAATAATAATAATGCTAATAATAATTCTATAGCTAGTAATAGTAGTGCTAGTAGTAATAGTAGTAGTAATAGTAGTAGTAATAGTAGTAGTAATAGTAGTAGTAATAGTGCTAGTAGTGTGCCAGTGCACAGAGTAACTGCCTTAGCAGTTACTTAGGATGCTAGGGCTAGTAAGTAGCGCTAGTATATAAAGGGATAACAGGAAGTTTAGACGAAGCCTCCTAGACTATTATATACTACTACAAAGAGATAAAGTTTATATCTTATCTGCGTAACCTGTATCTGTAGTTTCTTGCCTAGCAATATAGCTCCTCTGTCCTCTACATACTAACAGGTTAAGCACTTCTTACTAGAACAAAAAAATAGTAACCTAACTAGGGGCAATAGTATAGTATGTAGGGGAACTAATTGTTAAACAAAGATACAGATAATATAGCTACTCTTATGCTATAGCACTCTAATAGACGCCTTAGGCATAAGTAACAAATAACAAAGATACAGATAATACAGCTATTCTTATGCTACAGCACTCTAATAGACGCCTTAGGCATAAGTAACAAACAACAAAGATGTAGATAATACAGCTATTCTTATGCTACAGCACTCTAATAGACGCCTTAGGCATAAGTAACAAACAACAAAGATATAGATAATACAGCTATTCTTATGCTACAGCACTCTAATAGACGCCTTAGGCATAAGTAACAAATAGCAGCTGTCTATAGGTCACTCTAGTTAGAACACTAGTATTAACAGTAGGCATCATTTTAACCCTAAAAGAAACTATACCTCTAGAATTGCTAGATAGCTATCTAACAATACAAGATAGCTATTTCTATCTTAGGATTGTATAGATATACTAAACAATTCTTCTACTATACTATTAGCTAAATATATTATTAGCTAACAGGGTCCTAGCCTAGGGCTTATGCGCCTAAGAATTAACGCTCTATAAGAGTATACAAAAACTCTAAGAACTAAAAAAGAAGAAAGAAAAAGAAAAAGCACCCTTAGAACTAATACTATTACTATATTCAAACTATGTCTATATATATCCCTTCGCTCTTAGGAATTAATAGAACTCCTAAGGGGTCCTGCCTTAGTAACCTATCTTAGGATAGTTGTCGCGTAACTGAGCGCGTAGAGTTACATACGCAGCTCGTTTTCTAACAGAGCGTGCTAATTTGGTTAAGCTGCTCTACCCTAGCAACGCTGGTTCTAAGCGGCCCTAATACTAGCCAAACGCTTGTTAAGCGAGATTACGTAACCTACACATTTTATTTATATTTAAGCAACACGTTCTATATAGAAAACTAGACACTAATTAAATTAATTAATTACTTAAGTATAGTTCTGTAAGCTCTGTTATAGTTATAAGCCTAGCTTCCTAAGCACAGTAGATCTCCCTACGCACTTAGCAAACAAGCTTATTAGACTTAGCTTAACTGCTCTAATTACCTAATTATCTTTCTATCTCTTACTAAACGCTACTATAGGCGAGCTTGTTAACTATAATAAGCAAGCTCTCTTAGGTGTCCCTACAGGACCCTATCAGCTTAAAACAAGATCTAATTAGCCTAATTAGTACATCTAACTTACGTAGCACGCTAAGCTTTGTAACGTATAGGATATAGTAGATCTAGACGCTAAAGACGCCCTAGGCATACACAAAGGAGCGCCTAAACTACCTATTATAGGCTTACTCCCTACTTAACTACTAGCTTAATCTACCTAAAGCTAGAGCACCTAACCTAATAAGCCTCCTACAGGCTAAACAAGCGTTAAGAACTATAATAAGGAGCTCCTTAGATACAAGATTAGAGCAAGCAAGTAGGCTGCTAAGGCAGAGCGCCTTTAGAAGATCTAGAACTAGGTTAACACAATAGTATTACTATTAATCCTCTTACTAGTAATAGTAAAGCTTGTTACTAATAACACTATAACGCTGCAATTGCTTATGCAAGCACTAAAAGAGGAGCTTGCTCTAACAGATATTAGCACCTAGAACTAGGTTAGGGCAGAGTACTAACAGCATCTTAGAGCGGCTAAATAGTCAAGAGCTGCTCTACAAGACTAGTACAATAGGTAGTTATACCTCTATAGAAGAGCTAAGTTATACAAGCTTCTAGAGGTTAATAGGGCGCTTACTATACAGGATTTCTTAGATGCCTTAAGTTATAGGATTGCCCTAGATTAGGCTTGTACTATAAACCAAAGGATTATCTAGGATAGTATCCTAGGGCTTAATTTACTTAATTTAGACAAAGTAAGTAAGGTCTTTGGTAGTTTAATGCATAAGCACACTATAAGAGCAGGAAAAGATAACCTAGGAGTATTTGCAATGTTTAGAAGCTAAACAGATACTACTTAAGCTCCTGCTACTAACTCTAAGAGCTTAAGTAGGTACTCCTGCCCTTATAAATAAAAAGGAGAGACTTATAAGTAGAAACTAACTAACTACTAACGCCTAGAGACAGTAGTTAGAGGGAGCTCCTTACTGCCTATCTACATAAGCGAAAGCTATCGCAAGGATACTCTCTAGAGGCTCAAGAGCCAAGAGTATATAGATACCAAGAAGGCGATTAAGCAGCTTAATTAGACCCTAAAAGCTCTATTAGCTATAACAGCTCTACTAGCAAAAGGTATCCTACCTAAAGTTAAGTTTCCTAGCAATGTACAGGCTGCTCTAATTAATCTAAAAATAATGCAACTAAGTAACCTAGCTAAGAAACCTAGGGTTTACAACCTTATAGATTTTAACGCTTATCTGCTCTTAGAGAGTACAATTTTAGATAATAGAGCGGCTACACACTTAGTTAACAGCGCAGATTAGCTTATACCTAGGTTATTTCACCTAGCTAACTCTACTAATACTGTAGAGGTAGGCACACAAGCGTTTCTAGTAGTAGGACAAGGAGCTTGTTTGTTTAAAAACGCGTTATATAGAAAGCGCAGCCTATATACAGAAGACCTGCTCCTTAAGGATGTAGTAGTAGTAGAAGGTTTCTACGTTAATATTATTTCTAAGGCACGCCTCTAAGAGAAAGGAGTTTAGTACTTAGGGCTAGACAGCTTGCTCTAAGTAAGGTACATTAATAATCTAAATAGGAGCGTTGTATATGCTACTCTTAAGCGCGCTTACAACCTTACTTTCTTTAAATACAAGCTACTATCCTACTACCCTCTAACCCTTAACGCAGTAATAAAATAATTATATAAGTCTTACCTACAAAGCTCTGCTAAACACCTCTAGCACGCTAGAGCAGGTTATCTAGGCCTAGAAGCTCTAAAAGCACTAGTACAACAAGCGCGCAGCGTACACATTAACAGCACGCTCTAAAAAGATTATAAGGTCTACTTAACAACCTACGCCAAGCAAGTTATATCTTAACAGAAACAGGAAAAACCTACTAAACCCTTTTAGAGAATTAGCTAGGATCTATTTAATATGCCTATAGGAAGGAGTAGTAAATTATAGATACTTTTAATTAAGGAGTACTATAGTAGGAAGCTCTTTACGTACTTACTGCTAGGGAAGACTTAAGTAGAGATACTACAGGTACTTATAAGTTTCTTAAGCTAGGTACATACCTAGTACAAGCTCTGTATCTGCAAGATAAGTTAAGACAATAATACTACTACTCTCCTATAGCAAGGAGCTCCTAATATAAGCGCTAGGTAATTAAAAGGGAATAGATATTAAGCGTATACCTCTATATACCTACAAGCTAAACAGGGCAGCAGAAAGAGTAGGGCAGGAAATAATTACTAAATCTATTAAAATAAGGAGCAGTGCAAACCTACCTAAGAAGCTCTAGCTAGAGGTTGTAGCAGCAGCAACATAGCTCTATAACATAAGTCTAACTTACTTAAACAAGCTACAGAGCCTAAACAAAGAGCTTAATTGCTAGTTTACTTACTATTTCTGCTAGTATAAACCTAAGCAGGTAAGAGCACTAACAGCTAATCTAAGACCTAATTAGAGCGGGATATACGCCTATAGCTGCAGAGCGTATCCCCTAAATAGGGAACAAGCAGCTAGGCATAATTAGAGAAGCTTTAAAGTAACTCTAAGGGGTTATATTAGATACTTAGTAGGGTACTAAGCTTCTAATATATACTATATATAGGTCCCTAAACTAAACTAGGTAATTACAACGCATAACGTAACCTTTAATAAGGAGCTCTTTTACAACAAATTAGATAAGTTGTTAGCCCTTACAGTCTAAGAAGCAGAAGTAGTTGTAGAAATTCTACATAAACCTAATAAGATAATAGAGGTAGGAGAAGTAATAGAGCTCCTATCCCTTAAACAAAGAGACCTATTGCTTAGCTTGTCTACTAAGCACTAGCTTAGGGGTAACACTTAGGAAGAACCTTAATTGCTAGAAGGCCAGTCTAGTAGAGAGGGAGCCCCTAGGATAGATACTGCACGCGCAGCAAGCTTAGCTAGCAAGCTACTAGAGATCTGTGCAGGACAACGCTAAGAAACAGGTTTACTTTCCCCTAACTAAACGCCTAAACTAGAGCAGTTAAGTATAGGTAGAGAAGCTCCTAATAAGGAGGATAATCTAACTAGTGGCTTACAGGAAGTGCACTTAACTGTAGAAGAAGGGAGCGAGCTAGTAGATAGTAAGGATCTTAATAATCTACTAAGACCTGCTTTGCTACTTATTCTAATACCTTCTTAAAGATTAACGTAAGTAGATAAGGCAGGCAGGAGACGCGCGTATTAGCAGAGAGTCTAGGGCCTGCCTACAAGATAGAGCTGCTAGATAGAGAACCGCAAGCGCAACAAGCCTACTACTAATAATAATAGAGCAGGTTAGTACTCTGTAATAAGCTTAATAAATAATCACAGATACGCCTAGCTTATCTACCTACTATTTAAACATGCAAACAAATATAGCATAGATAGAAGGGAGCTGCTTACTGCCCACGCAGTAATTATTACCTTAACCCTAAAAAAGGAAAGACTAGTTACTTAAAACGAGCGCTAGTTACACAGGGACAAGCTCCCTCTACTGCTAAGCAAATAGAAAGATCTACTCTATCACCTACTAGGAGCTCTTTTTCGCTAGGCCTGCTAAAAAGAGATAGACACGCTTATTAAGAAGGAAATGTAGAGAGAAATTAACTAATTAAGCGCCTTATTAAGGCCCCTGCTGCTTAAATAGGTCTTTACCTACAAATTTAACTAGGATAGCTACTTCCTTAAATGTAAGGCAAGGATCTGCGTACGCAGAGATCTACAGGCAAAGGATTTAATTGTCTTAACCTACGCTACAACGCTTACTACTTGCTTGTTTTGCACTGTAGTAGCAATTACAGCCTAGTTTAACCTAGAGCTCTATTAGTATAACGTAACTAGCGCGTTTCTAAACACAAGCTGCTAGGACAAACCTTAGGTGCTTTGTAAATTACTAGATAGATTTAAGAAACCTAAGCAAGTTGTTCTACTACTATAAGCTCTATATAGGTTACGTAATTCGCTAGTCCTGTAGTATAAAGAGCTCTCTAGTACGCTCTAGAAGCTTAGTCTCTCAGCATTAAAAGAAGAGCTGTGCCTATTCTATAATCCTAAACAGAAAATAGTGCTACTCTTCTATATTAACAATATTCTCCTAGCCTATTACAATAACAATTAAGCTGCTACTAAACAGCTAATAAGCTTGTTAATAGAAAAGTATTAAATTAAAGACAATAGAGCTGCTAAATAGTTTCTAGGCGTTTAAATAATTAGAAACTAAGAGGCCTGTACTATAACTCTTACGCATAACTCCTATATTAACAAGCTTACTACTAAATTTAAGATAGTAGAGAAGAGGTCCTTCCCTGCAGTACTATTTCCTATAGAGGAGCTGCTTAAATATAGTAGAGAAGCTTTAAAACAAGAGGTTAAAGCGTTTTAAGAACAAGTTAGGTCTATACTCTATACAGTAATTATAATTTAACTAGATATAGCATACGCTGCCTCTTAGCTATCTTATTATTTAACAAATCTAGGAGCTGTTTACTTTAAGGCAGCTGCTTAGGTTTTAGCTTATTTGTATAGAATAAAGCATCTAGGTATAAGGTATAGCGCTTACAAAGGTAGTTATCTGCTTATATATAGAGACGCCTTATTTGCTAAATAGAGAGTCCTTTTAATCTTCCTAGGGGTATATTATACAGCTCTTTAGCAGTCTAATTATCTAGAAAGCTGCACAGTAGTTAACAGTAACTACTTCTACTACTAAGGCTAAATTACTTGCTTTAGAGCATGTAGCTAAAGAGTTAGTAGCTCTAAAACAATTCCTAGGAGAACTTTAGCTAGACTTAGGGGTGCTATAGGAGATTTTCTATAACAACTAATAAACTATCTAACTAGTAGTTAAAGAGAGCAAGTAGCTTACTACCTAGCTGCGCTATATAGATATCTAAAATATATAGTTAAAATAAGAGTACGCTAAGGGAAACCTCTAAGTAACCTACCTTAAAATAAGTAAGATGCTAGCTAACAGCCTTACAAAAGCGCTTCCTAGATAAGCTTATAAGCGCTTTTTGTTACATTTAAACTTACAGAGCATTAGTTAAGAAGGGAAAGACTTAGTTATAGAAAAAGAGCAGGTTAATAGAGAAAGAGAAGATCTTTAAATTGCTAGGGAGGACAACCCCCTCCCTAAATAGGTATAAGTCTCCCTAGACTGCTAGTTGCAGCTCTTTTAAGCGCACGCCTAGCAGCTAAGGAGCTTACAAAAACAAATTAACTATAGGTAGAGAGGATAACCCCTCCCTATAGGTTTTATCTTAAAGAACCTACTTACAAATAGGTACTTAAAATTCGTACCTATCTGCAAGCAGGCCCTTTACTACCTAGATAGCAGTGCGTAGGTTAGTAGCCTACTAAACACTTATTAGCTACTGTTATCTACTAAAAACTAAGTTACTTACTAAAGTTGTTACTCTGCTAGAGGAAGTAAGCTCCTCTACTAGTTTAAGCCTAAGCAGCTTAAGGGTAGGGGGCTATAAGCTATTAGTCTACTACTTAACTGCTCTTTTTTAAATACATATAGCAGGCAGTAGGAGTGCCTAAAGGCACAACGCTAGTAGCGCTTGCTGTAGTAGCTAGCAGTAGCGTTGTTAACGCACAGCGCAACTAAGCTACTTACTAGCAGCGCGTCTACGCAGTACGCGCAGGGGATTAACCTGCGCGCACCAGGCACTAGAGCGCCTAAGACAGGGGCAGGGGGCGTAGGCGTAGGCGCAGGTATAGGCGGCGGCGGCAGCGCGGCAGCGTAGGCAGTGGCAGTGGCAGCAGCTATGGCGACAGTAGCAGCAGCAACTACTAAAGGAGTAGGCGAAGCCGCAGCTACGGGCTTGGGCGAGGGCTTAGGCTTAGGCGAGGGAGTGGGCGCAGGCATAGGGGCAGGCGCAGGCAAGAGCGAGCAGGCAGCTGGCAGCTAGCCAGCTTAGGCAGTAGCTTAGGCGGCAGAGGCGGCGGTAGTGCGCGCGCAGCGCTAGGTTTTAGTCTATTTCTATACCTAAGTTAGCAAAACCTCTAGAAAAGAGCTAGGAAAACGTTAATAGCAAGATTAGTTAGATAACATCTATAAGCTCTTAATAGATTAAGAAGCTAGAAATAATTAGCTAGAGAGTGCTTAGGCGCGCAGAAAACAATTTAGTATACTTATAGGCATATTAATAGATATAACTAGAGAAACAGAGAAATTAAGTAGGTAGGACGCTTATATAGGGAAGTAACTAGGTTAGTAAAGGTAAAGCTGCTAGATTATAGTCCTTACGCTTACTCTTACTACCTAGAAATGCTTAACCTAAGAAGTGCTTACCTTAACTATAACTAAGCAGCTTAATAGCTAGCTATAGGCTTAGAAAATTTAGCTGTTAAAAATAAGCGCCTAAACTAGCAACAAACTGCTTACAATAGCAGCCTAAAAAAGTTAGGGAGGTCTCTTAAAAGGAAGAGCACCTAGAGTACGCTGTAGGCGCGCAGTAATCTTAGATATCTAGGGAAATGTAAAAATCTAAGATTAGAGCCCTATAATTACTAAGGGCACGCTCCTAGTTTAGTTGTTCCTAATATAGGATTAACTAGGGGTGTGTTATGTAACTAAGCGCGTAGAGTTACATACGCAGCTTGTTTTCTAACAGAGCGTGCTAATTTAGTTAAGCTGCTCTACCCTAGCAACGCTAGTTCTAAGCAGCCCTAATACTAGCTAAACGCTTGTTAAGCGAGATTACGTAACCTACACATTTTATTTATATTTAAGCAACACGTTCTATATAGAAAACTAGACACTAATTAAATTAATTAATTACTTAAGTATAGTCCTGCAAGCTCTGTCACAATAGTTAATTATAAGATAGGGTCCTAGTTCCTATAAGAGGAAGAGCTAATTACCTCCTATTTAATAGAGAAGAGGTCTCTAAATTCCTAGATAACTTTAATTAAATAGTAAATAATAGGGGCCTTACAGACTAGCAAAAGGTTAGGGTCCTTCCTAACTACTGTAAAAGTTACTATTAAAGATTTGTAAAGAGGTTAAAGCTGTTCTTAGAGGGAGACTAGATTAAACTACAACTAGCTATAAAAGAACATTAGAGAGACTAGGACACCTCCTAGAAAATAGGTACCTAAGCTTTTATAGAGACATATGTGCAAGAGACTGCTTAATCCTTTCTAGGACTCTTAGACTACTACACTAACTTTGTAGTGTATAGTAATGCCTACTAGAAGAATAAACAAATCTTAACCCTTAAGGAGGGTTACTTCTTCTTCCTAGGCCTCTCTAAGGAAGATAAGAATCTAGTCCTATTTAATATGCTAAACAGCCTAGCAATAAAGGATTAATCTTTATTTAAGTTAGAACTAATATATTAATTTGTTAAAAGAGTCTAGGAACAATAATAGGGTCTCTAAGATTTGTTACTAACAAAGGATAATAGCTAGACTAAGGAAGTAAGACGCATAATAAATAGCACTAGAAACCTAGTAGATTACTACAGCATAGTAGACTAGGCTAAAAGACATCTTGCAGAGGATAAGACAGTGTCTAGAAATTCCCTGCCTCTAGGGGTAGATAAAAGTGTTAATAAGCTCGTAAAGGCTATAGATAGTTAGAAACTATCTCTTGCTAAGGTTAGCTCTCTTATAAATTCTAATAATAGGATTAAGGAAATCCTACGTAACCTAACTAACTATACCTACTTTGTAGCACACGCTACTAAGGCAGGCGAGGTCTTAGAATATAATAACAGGTTGTTTGTCTCCTGTTCCTAGAGGAATGTAGATCCTAGCAGAGGTGTTTTATACTACTAAGGCTAGGAGTACAACAGTTCCTGTACTATATACAACAAACTAAATTACAAATCTTAAGACTATAAGCTCTACTAGGCCTTAGTTAGGATAGGATAGTGCAGTTACTACTACAACTATAAAAGCAACAGGAGGACATACTACTTTAGTCTAGTATATAAGCAGCTAGACACTATCCTAGGTTTAGTTCTGCTAACTTATTAACTAAGCTAGTTAAAACAGAAAATCCTTAAGTATTTCAAAGTTTCCTAGGACGTCCTAGACTAGCCAGCTTTATTAGTTAAACCTAATAGATTTAGCAGAGTAGACTCTAGACTAAGAGGAACAGCATATAGCTCTTAACAGGTAACGTTATCTACACAAAATAGAGGACAGCTAAATCTAGGTGCTAGTATTAGCACACTAACAGTAACTAGTTACAGCTAGTATTATCCTAACTCTATGTCTTCCCTAAGAAACTTTAAACTCCTAGGACTAGACTACGCAGAGGTGCTAAGCCTAGATTACATTAACAGCTAAGATATTGTCCTTAGAGCTTATTCTACTAAGTCCTTAGTTAGCGCAGCTACTAGGTTATAAAAACTATTAGAGAGACTAGTTAACTAAGTTCTTAACAAGACGCAAGGTAGAAACGTACAAAAGTAATAGTCTAATACTAACCCTCTACTAAGCAAAGGATTAATAGAGTAGCTATATAGCTAAGCAAGGGAAGATTAAGTCTAAAGGGACCTCTAGCCTAGTGTTACTAAGGTGCTAGAGGACCCTTTTACTATCCTGTTCTAGAGTAGACCCTACAATAATCTATACCCTATTGTTAGACTACTACTGTAAGGAAGAGTTATAGAGGACATACCTATAACTGTCCCTAGAGGAAAGAAAACCTAAGGGGGAAGCCTAAATAACAAAGAGCTTGCTAGCCTCCTGCGCCTAAAGCTATTAAAGATTCCTTTAGCTATCTTACTACAAGAAGTAAGAGGAATTACTGTAGGAGATTTAGTCTCCTAAGAATTAGTTAGGACTCTCCTACAGAACCTTATAGAAAAGACACAACTAGAGCTAGATATAGGCAGAAGCGTTAATATAGCCACTAGCTAAACCCTATGCTAGAGCTAATTAGAAGATAATAGGTTAAACCTACTAACTCCTAATTAGTTTAAAAATTCTAGGGTCTACGCTAGCGCAAGGCACTGTGCAGTAGGGCTAGCCCTACTGTCTGCCCTAGCAAACAGCAGATTTTGTAACCTAGTATTAGAATGCGCTGTCTAGCTTTGTTATGTAGTAGAAGGAGATAGAGATAGTTAGCATAATAAGGACCTACCTAATAATGTTGCTAAGTTAATGTTAGAGCTTAGGTTAGAGAGGGTTGTCTACCTAGACCTTCTAACGTGCTAGGCGTAGATTAGAAATTATAGCGTTAACTGCCTTATTAATATAGGCGCCTAGATAAACTTGCTTTAATTTAGTATATTACAGGCACTTAGGTTAGTCTACAAGGAAATAAGCTATGTTCCTAGTAAGGAGTAGGGCGTTGTTATAGCTAATAGGAGTATAGACTCCTTTATTAGCACAGCATAGAACGTTCTAGTTAAGATTAGCAAAGTAGTTACACTTACCTACTTCTAGATAGTGCGGAACCTTATAAGGTTAGTAATACTTAGCACTCTGTAGTATGCGTCTTCTTATATAGCTATTTAATACAATATATTTAGACGCTCTACCTGTTATATTATATTAGATAATAGCTTAAGGAATGCTGCGTTTATAGCGTCTAATCTAGCTCCTTATTACTTAACTTTAGTAGAATCTACTACAGGAAAAGACAGGAGGCCCTCTTAATTAAGGCAGGAGGCGCCTGCAGTGTAGAAAACCTTAATTCTAACAACTAGTCATGCTGCTTAGCATAGGTAGGATACAGCCACCTCTATACTAGCGATCCTAAGGAGAGCAGGAGTATTAAGGATATTACTTAAAGAATATTTAACCCTAGCAATTACAAGGTAGTTAGGTAGATTTCCTTAGGAGGAGATAAAAGCTAGATAGATCTTAACAAAGACGTTGCTACGTTAATAGTAGAGCTAAGCCTTTTAGACAAACAACAAGAGCATATAGATTATTAGCTAGTAAGCTAGTAGAAAGAAGATAGTAGAGAGGTTAATACCTTATACAAAAGAGTAGGGGTGAAAGTTAGGCTAGTTAATAAGCTAAGGGTAACAGAGCTAATAGAACTTAGCTAAGAAGACTAGAAGCAGCTTGCAATTAAACAGCAATAACTTTTCTATAGCTTGCAACCTCTAGATATTAGACCCTTTAATTACCTATTTGAATAAAGGCATGTAGCATTCCTAAGAGGTATAAGACTTAATCTAGAAAGACTAAAGAGCTAGAAGTTTAGTAAGGCGCTTCTTCCCTATAAAAAGGAACTATTTATTAAAATAATTATAAATAGAGAGGCAGCTATCGCCTTTATATTTTCTAAATTAGGCTAAATATAGAAGGAGGTTACACCTCTCTACAAGATTAAGACTATACCTTATAAAGCCTAGCAGGTTAAAGCATTCCTAGTAGCAAGGAGCTAGGAAGGAGAGCTAGTAAAGATGCTTCTAGAACGTTTAGAGAGAGGAACACTAGAGAGATGCAATAGTTAATATAGAAACCTATAGCACCTTATAGCAAAGAAGGCTAGCTCTTTCTAGTTTATTAACAACGTATAGCACATAAACAAGGTGTTAATTAGGGATGCTAGAACACTACTAACAGTAGATAAGTTCTTAGAGAAGTTCGCAGGCTGCAAAATCCTGTTACTAATAGACTTCTTCTTAGGATATAACTAAATTACCCTTTACAAAGATAGCAGAGATATAACAGTAGTAATAACACTAGTTAGTCTACTTTAGTTATGTACCTTAGTCTAGGGAGCTACTAATTTAGTAGCAGTATTTTAAAGGACAATAATTAAGATACTAAAGGATTACTAGCTGAATACTCTACCCTTTCTAGACAATGTTACTAGTAGAGGTCTAAAAACTAACTATAATAGAGAAGAGTTGCTCCCTAGTGTTAGACGCTATATTCTAGAACACATTTAGCAGCTAGATGCCGCTCTAGCTAATATAGAAAGGGCTAGTGCTACAGTGTTAGGGATGAAATGCTACTAGGGTTATAATAGGTTAACTGTAGTTAGTTACAAAGTTAGCGCAGACAGCTGCTTCCTAGCTAAGACAAGGTAGCAAAAATTACTACCTAGCTAGAGTGCTAAAACCTAAAAGAAGTCTAAATATTTGTAGGCATTTGTGTTTACTATTATATCTAGGTCCTGTTATTTACTATTCTTACTAAACCCCTATTTAAGCTTATAAAGAAAGATACAGAATAGGAATAGAGAAACGCAGAACGCTAAGCTATAGCTGCTCTAAAGACTTATATTACAAGCGCGCTAGCGCTAATAGCTATATTATACACTAGTAGGTTAACTATCTTTGTGTTAGTAGACGCTAGTAATAAGGGAGCTAGCGCTTGTCTAGAATAGATAGGTCTAGATAGCAAGCGTTACCCTTGCTAATTTAAAAGTACACTCTAGTTAAAAGCTAAATCTAACTAGCACTTAACTAAACTAGAGTGTAAAGCAGTTGTCTAGGCTCTTAAGAAATTCTAGATATAGCTATATAGAGTACATTTTATTATTAAAACAGATGCCTAGACACTAATAGCACAGCTTAATTGCTCTTTAACAGACATCCTAGGCTTAGTAATAAATAGGTAGCTAGCAGCTATCCTACTCTAGGACTTTGAAATTTAACACATTTCTAGAAAAAGAAATGTAGTTGCAGACGCTCTATCTAGATACCCTAAGCCTAAAGGATAGATAGCTCTAGATAAACCTAAGTTAGACGTTAAGGATTTTATTAACAACCTAGTAGCAATAGCAGAGTTATTGTCTCTACTCCTATAGAGACACCCTAGCCGCATCCTTAGGGATAAATACTTAGAATTATCTAAATAAATTGCTACATTCCTCTAGATATTAAAGATCCCTAGGGAATGTCTAGGAAAGAGTTACGTTTATAGAAAAAGAGAGCTCTTAACTACTTTGTTTAAGACAGATATCTATTCTATAAGACGTTACACAATATTGCTATTAGGAGAGTAGTAGATAATACTAACATTAGGACTGCAGCAATTTAGGAAATATATTAAATAATTAGACACAGAGGTGTTAACGTAGTATACTCTATGCTTGCCTAAAGATATTACTAGGATTATATGCATGCTAAGGTTAAAACTACACTATCCTCTTGCCTGTAAGGAGCTAGCCGCTAAGGGCTGTGTGCAAGTAAGAACTAGATAAATTTAATGCCTATCTACAGGTGCGGTGCTTTGCATATAAATACTACCTAGTAGGAGTATATTAGAGGCTGTCTAAAGGGTCTGCAGGCCTCTAGTAGCCCTTGTAGCAGTAAGGCAGGCTCTAGTCTAGAGGTCTTAGAGAACCTATGCAGAGATTTTGTAAAATCTTAGAGTTCTGCTAAGGGTCTACATAGTTAGAGCGTAATTAGCTAGAGCGCCTAAGGCCTTCTATGCGCTAAGGCACTAGTCTAGGGCCTAGCCTGTTACAGTACCCCCTACTATTCCTATTGTTTATAAACAACATCTAGAACAAAATAATAGACTAACTTGCTTACTTGCACATCTTCTGCACGCCTACCTACTACTACTTTTGCCTCTTTGCTGCTTGTGCGCACTCCCCTCCTGCCTACTCTTGTTTTGCTTTGCCCTTGCTTTGTCTTACTATAGCTAGCCCTAGCAAGCGCAAAGCTAGTTCTACTGCTAGTTCTGTAAGTTATCCTACTTATTGTTCCTATTGCAGCGTGTTTTTATATAGAGCAGAAGCTTTGTAAAGCTACTTATAGCTCTATAATAAGTGTTTCTTCCTTCTAGGAAGCGTTTGCAGCGCGTAACACCTTTACCTAAGCGCACACTAACTGCTTGTTCTCTATAGCCTAGCAAGAAAGCTTTACTCTACTCCTCCTTTGCGCCTAGCTGTACTATTACTAACTCTAATTGTAAGCTGTTTAGCAACATTAACTTTAACGCCCTTACTACCTCTGTTAATAGTCCTAATAATATAGAGAAAGATGTTATTGTGCTTATAGACCCTTACAGTTACGCTTAGTGCACTCTTAATTATTAGTTCTGTAATATTAATAAGGATAAGTTAACGTGTTCTAAGTGCAAGCGCAAGAAGTGCTGCTGCTATAAGATAAGTTTTATAACTTCCTTATTCTTTAAGTATGTCCCCTTTGTCTAGTTAGTTACTAATCTTTAGGTTCCCTAGGCTCCTTGCAAGACCTTTAGGTCTGCTGCTGCTGTTTACTACATCTATAAGCTCTAGCCTAACCCTAAGCTCTGCGCCCTATTCCTCTCTACCCTAGTCTCTGCTAAGGACAAGCGCGCTCTCTAGCGCTGCTAAAACTTAGTAACAATGCAAGATCTTCTGTCCTAGCCTAGGGATAAGCTAGGGTACTATGCTAATCTTTTAGACTATAAGGCTAAGGTTAAGGAAGAGCTTAAGAACCCTAATAACGTTGTTAGTATAACTTGTAAAGGCTTAGATCTCTAGAGGAAGGTGCTTAAGGAGCTGCGCTCTACCTATAAGGTTATAGACAAAATTCTCTACTAGAACAAGCTTGTTGTAAGTCTCCTCTTAGAAATTATTATCCTTAGTCTAGCTGTAGCTAACATTTGTAGCTTAATTCTCTTTATAATGTGTTTGTTGCGTAGTCTATAACGTAAGGCGTGCTTACTTAGGCTTATAACGCATCTAAGGATAATATTAGGGCTAATGCTGTTGTTGCTTGTACTATAATTAGCAATTAGGAGCAGAAGGTTATAGCGTTTGTAAGGGCGAACTATATTAAGGCTTCTTCTAATAATAATAAAGAGGTGCCTCTTGCAAACTAATTGTTTTCTATCCCTAGCGTTTAGGTGCTATAGTATACCCCTATAATAGGCTTCTCTGTTAGTTACTATTTAGCAGTAACTAGTATTTTTGTAGTGTAATAAATAGAACTTCTTTCTTTTAGAATGTTCTCCTCCTAACTGTGTAGTCTTCTTCTTCTCTTCTTTGTGTCCTTAAGGGTTCCGCTCCCTATGCGGCAGCTATTTTGTATAGTAGCTGCTTACTATTTCTTTAACTAGAAGTGTAGTTTCCCTTTTACTAGGAGTGTCTGTTAGAAGGTTCTAGAGAGAATCCTAAGGGTAGGTTTCTCTAAGTGTTATAGCTTCCAGCCGTTTCTATAATCTATTTGTCTAGGGCAGACAACTCTTTACAGTTAGACTTTAGTTCCTAGGTTTTCTAAGCATAGCCTCGCTATGCTACTAAGTATTAACAATCCTTGCTATTTGTCCCTAATAGGCGTTCTCTGCAGATAGCTTTAACTTCCTATTCTTTAGTAGAAGAACTGTCTTCGCTTGTTACTACTAAGGGACCTAGTTACAGGTTATTATTTGTCTGTCCTTCTAAGGGGTTGTCTGCACAGAGACGGAGCCTATCTACATAGAACACTAGATAGATTCTTCCCTTAACATTAAGTTTTACGTTATATAGGGAGATTACTTCTATTATAGTAAACTTCCTGTTTTTCTAATCTAACTTCTAGCTAGCTTAGTTGTTAGAGAAGTAGTTTCCTAGTTTCAGCTAGACTTTGTTACCTACGCAGAGTTAGGGTGCTTCTTTCTAGTGCTTGTTAGCTTAGAGTTCCTAGGCCTATTATGCTTCTGCTATTTTAGACTGTACAAATCCTATAGTTTTAGTAAACTTCTACACTATTATAGCTGCTGCCTTCGCTAGTTCCCTGGCGTTCTAATAGAGGCTTTTAGCAGCTAGGTCTAGGTCCTCTTAGACAGCGTCTACATCGTATCTGTGCTAGATAAAAAGGGGCTAACGCCTGTAGAACTTGTTACTTGTCCTTTAATAGCGATTTGTGCTGCTAGTATCTAACGTGCCTAGTTATTCTAGGTCTAGTCTATATAGGCTTAGAGGTAGGCTTCTACGACTAAGTTTATGCGTTTAGTGCTGCTGTCTGTTTATAGATAAAAAGCAGTAGACAACTGTTAGGTAATCTGTAGCTTTTAGCACATTGTTCCCTAGAAATTGCTTAGGAACTGTAATCCTTAATTAGAGACTATAGTGTCTAGTGTCTAGTAGTATATAACTACGCGGGAGATAAACGCGTTAGAGACTGTTTCTATAGATATGTTTAGAAGGGGAATTAGGATTACATCTTTAGAGAGTTAGTTAGTAACAACTATTAGATTGCTATTCCCTATACTGTCTAGTAGGTTAGTAATAAAATCTATAGAGATTTCTTTCTATATACAACTTAGTAACAGAAGTAGTTTTAATAGGCCTTATTTTAATTCTCTCTATAGTTTAGTCCTTCTATAAACGTTGTAGTTAGAGACGTAACGTTAGAGTGCTAAGGACATGCCTAGCTAGAAATATAATTGTAATAGGATAGCGTACATATTCCCTTGCCCTAGGTGTCCTATTATAGGCAAGTAGTAGATATTATTTATAATCTGTCCTTTTAAAGCTTCTAAGTTAGGTACCTACTTCCTTCCTCTATAACGCAGCTAACCTTTCTTATCTAGTAAGCATTCTGTTAGAGAGACTTTTAGGTTAATCTACAGGGGAAACTTTTAAGCGCCTGCTTGTATAGCTTCTATTGCTATTTAGTAAGTTTTGTCTGCTTAGGCAGTCTAAGTCTATAGTGTCTTAAACGTGTCTATGTTATTATAGGGGTTTTTGTTATAGGTGTGTGTAGGGGCCTGTTCGTTAGCAGTTGCTTAGTCTTGCTCCTTAGTAGGAGTTACTGTTATTTTACTATTCTGTTCCTGTGTTGTTAATGCTAGCCTCTATCGTCTCTGTAAATAAGTAGTAATTAGATAGCTGTGCATTGTTAGTTTGGCCAGTTAGAGAGTATTAGCGCTTTAGAGGCAGGCAGAGAAGGACACTATAGCTTCTACCTCCCCTTCCTCTAAAGGCGGCTGTGTTACTGTAGCAAACAGGCAGAGTAGTTAGAAGTGTTACGTTCTTTTCTAGTTATTATCTGTTCTATTAGGCATGTCCTCCTCTCTCTAGGACAGGGCGTCCGCTTAGTAGTTAGTTTTCCCTAGCTAGTACATAAAGGTTAGGTTAAACTAACTAAGGAGGCTTAACTATTAGACATAGCGTTCTGTAAGGAGTCTAGTTTTATAGAAGTACTCTAGATTCTTGTAGTTAGTAACTACTGTAAACTCCTTAACCTGTTTTAACTTAGTGTTCTATTCCTATAAGCACTTAATAACTGCTAACATTTCTTTGTTGTAAATTGTATAGTTTACCTCTACTTTAGAATTCTTAGCAGAGAAGTAGGCTACTGTTTAAAGAGTGCTGTCCTTGCTAAATTAGGATAGCACTCCTCTAGTAGCCTATCTAGACGCGTTACACTCTAGGACTATCTTTAGATCTAGGTCAAAGTTAGTTAGGGCAGGTTCTGCAATAAAAGCTTCTTTTATTAATTTAAAGGCTTTGTGTTAGGCAGGTCCCTATTTAAAGTTAGAGTTCTTCCTAGTTAACTTTGTTAAGGGTTCTGCTATTAACAAAAATCTATTAATAAACTATTAGTAGAAGTTAGCAAAGCTAAGGAAACTTTAGACGCCTTTTACTGTCCTAGGGGCTTCCTATGCTTTAATTGCCGCAACCTTCTTAGGGTCTATCCTAATACCTTTCCTAGCTTTAATAATAAACCTAAGGTATTTAGTAGACTTAATAGAGAACTTACTCTTCCCTACGTCTAGATGTAGGCTAGCCTTGCCTAGTTTCTGTACAATCTTAAGTACCTTCTGTTTGTGTTCCCTCTAACTCCTGCTTAAGTAGACCAGAACGTTGTTAACATAAGCAGAGCACTATTTGTTAAGGTATTCCTAGAGCGTCTAATTAATGTACTGTTAGAACGTGCTAGGGGCGTTTGCTAACCTAAATAGTGTTACTAACTATTTATAGAGGCTAAATTAGGTCTAGAAGGCAGTTTTCTACTTGTCTCTGTCTGCTATACAGATTTTGTAAAAGGCTTAGACTACGTCTACTTTAGTAAACTACTTTGCTTTTAAGATTTAAGACAGCGTCTTGTGTATTAACAGGAGGGGATATTAGTCCTTCTTAGTAATAGCATTTAGTGCTTAGTAGTCTACACAGAACCTAAGTCCTCTGCCTAGCTTCTTTGCAAAGAGGACTAGGGCTAATACGCTTAACTTACTAACCTGTATAAATCCTTTGTCTAGGTAACTAGTTAGTTACTATCTAAGCACTAAGAGTTCCTCTCTAGACATGTTGTAAAGTAGGCCCTAGGGGATAGTAGCTAGTTTCCTATCCTCTTCTATTAACTCTATAGAGTGGTTAATATCTAGACCTTAGTAAAGAGCAAGCTTGTTAGCTTCTGTTTTTAGGAAAGTTTAATATTCGCTTTTTAAATAGTCTAGTAGGACTGTTTATAGGTCTACTAACTCTTTTTTTTAAGAGCCTTCTAAATGTCTACTATTAAAGTAGAGAAGATTATAGTGCTTAGGTCTCTGTAAGACTGTTTTTGTAGGGCCTAAAATAGGGCTAGGCTAGCCTATTATGCAACCTAGCTAGGTTTAATTCCTTCTTAGCTTCTTACTTGTGTTTTAGATAAGTGTATAAATATAGACTTTTTGCTAGTGCTAATGTCACGTTGTGTTAGTCTATCTAGGGCCGTCCTAGTATAAGGTTGTATTCTTCTTTGTCCTCTAGGACATAGGCCTATATAGTTTCTTTATGTCTGTCTACATCTAGGTTAAACTTAGTCACTTCTGTAATCTATAACATCTTTCTAGCAACACTAGTTATCTTTCTCTTATAAGATTAGGTGCGCAACAGCTTATATTTCTTTATAAATCTAGAGGAGATAATTCTATAGGTTAGGCAACTAGTATTAATTAGTATATGTGCTACAGCTATTTCGTCTACTAGTGTGTAGAGGGATATTAGTTTACTATCTAGCTATTGCTAGTAGAATTCCCTAAAGGATTTGTTTTTCTTTACTTTCTTGTTTCTTAACCCCTGTCCGCGTCTATAGACAGAAGTAGCTAGTTTTCTAAGTCTAATATCTCTAATCTAGAGATTTCCTTAGGAGTGTTAGTTGTTACTGTAGCTTTTGCCTAGATGCTGTTAAGTCTCCTTGCTAGCCTAAGTTTGCATTGGTTTACGTAGTAGCTATCCTTCCTGCAACGCATACACAGGTTGTTAGACCTACGTTTTTCTATTATTTCTAAGGGTTGCTATTCTGCTCTTCTGCGGTTGTCTAGTTCTATGTAACTTACGTAGGCTTTAGTAGCTTCCTAATCTATTTTATTACTATTGTTAGGTTTCTTGTTACTTCTGTTAAAGTTCCTACTAAAGTGACTTTGTACTTGCTGTATATTAACGTCTACCTTAGAGACTCTTGCTATAAGAGTCTAGAGGTCCTATTCTTCTAGGATGTCTACTAATATTATTTTCTCTTAGAGATCTGGGCAGAGTGCTAATAGATATCTTGTTTTAAGGTTTTGTGTATTTTTCTCTTCTAATGCGTTATACGCTAGCTAAATAAACTCTGCGTTAAAAGTTTCTAGAGAGTAGTTATGTTTCCTTATTGTAATAGTCTAGAGCTTCTAACGCAATTGTTCTTTAAATAAGGAGTCCTTGTACTGTTTGTCTAGGAATTTCTAGAAGTTATCTATTGTCTTATTTAGGTTCTGTTCTTTCTATAAAAGACCTACGTGTGCAGCTTGTCCCTCTAGACAGTTAAATATATAGGCTACTCTAATGCTAGAGTAGTCTTCTAGTAATGCAAGTTTGTTAATTATCTGTAATTTAAACGTCTAGTATGCTTGTCTATTTCTATTAAACTTCCCTACGTCTAGGAGTTTAGTTAATTAGGGGAATAGTAGCGTCTATTGTTAGGCGCTGCTGTAGTAGACAGGGTGTTAATGTTTAAGTTCTATTAACTTATAAGTTGCTGTAACTAGGCCTCTACTAAGCCAGCGATGTGTTCCTTAAGCAAGTTGTCTTAGGACTTTGCTAGAGCGCTTGCTAGGACTAGTAGTTTAGCGCTTAGTAGTGCTAATGCATTTTCTAGTAGTTATGCCTATAGCGGGTAGGTTGCTAAGTTTATTAGGGCTCTGTTTAGAGCATCTTCCTGCTAATCCTCTAGGAGGGTTGTAATAGCTTAGTGTTGTACTCTACTACAGATGTCTGTTCTTAAGTTACTTCTGTTGCATAACTTAATTCTGTAATTTAACAGGCGCCTTGCAGCGTTGTTAATAGTTTTATCTATCCTAAGTAGTGCCTTTTAGTACGTGTTAGTAGAAGAAAAAGAGTAATTAAATTTAATTGTAAGGAGCTGGCTGCTAAGGGCTGTGTGCAAGTAAGAACTAGATAAATTTAATGCCTATCTACAGGTGCGGTGCTTCGCATATAAATACTACCTAGTAGGAGTATATTAGAGGCTGTCTAAAGGGTCTGCAGGCCTCTAGTAGCCCTCGTGGCGGTAAGGCAGGCTCTAGTCCAGAGGTCTTAGAGGACCCGTGCGGAGATTTTGTAAAATCTTAGAGTTCTGCTAAGGGTCTACATAGTTAGAGCGTAATTGGCTGGAGCGCCTAAGGCCTTCTGTGCGCCAAGGCACTAGTCTAGGGCCTAGCCTGTTACATTGCCTAGAGTGCTAGTTTAGGACTAGTAAATAATTAAAGGATATACTAACTACAACATACTCCTACATACTCTAGGAGTTAGTAGCAGCTAACGTTGTCTACATGCCTCTATGCAGAGGCTATTAGTATATAGTTATTGCTAGAGAATATCTTAGCAGATAGGTAGAGGCCTAGCTACTCTATAATAACAAATTAGCTACTGTTGCAAAATTTCTGTACAAGGATATTATTTGCTAATAGAGCATAACAAGGAGGCTTATAGTTAACAGAGGACTAGACTTTGCTAATATAGTAAAAAAGCTTACAGTTACATACAGGATTTAGCAAATACAATCCTTAGCATATAACCCTTAGGCAATAGGGAAGGTTAAAGGAGGACATAAACTAATTATTAATGCCCTTACTAAACTTTACAGACTATAGGTAGACAACCTTCTAATAGTGCTGCTAGCGGATAGGGTCTCTATTTAATCTAATAGGTACTCTGCGTATTAATTAGTTACTAGACAGAACCTAGTTCTACCTATAGATTTAGCAATTCCTACCTAGTAGACATTGCTGTACTAGCGGGTTTTAGATAGGTCTTAGTTACTAGTAATCTATGCTATGCAATTAGACCTCTAGGACTAGTTTCTAAAGGACGCTGTTAGTGTTACTAAACAACTGCAAGTATCTAAGAAAGAATACTAGGATAACAATTAGGAAATTAGGAAAGAAAGTATTAGTACTAGCAACCTAGTCTTATTATAGGATTTAGTTAGGGAGATTAATATGTTAAGAGACAGAAAGCTTGCCTGCAGGTAGCTTAGACTATACAAAGTCTTAGAAGAGAAAACAGCAATAGAGCGCAGCACCTTCCTACTAGAAGACTTAGATAGATTAAAGATGCCTTACACTATTCTAGGCTAGAGACTTAAGAGATTTATTAAATAACAACTAGAAGATATTATAGAGGAGCACGCAGGTCTAATTAAGATCTAGGATAAGAAAGCCTAGAACAGATTGTACATAGACCTAGTTAGGGATATTAGGAAAGATAATATCTTAGTACTAGACTGCACTATTAGTAGTTACTAAGAGGTTGTAATACAACTAAGGAAACTTATAATATATAAGAAGGCGCAATATAAATAATACAACAGCGACTCTAGTAGAGACTCTAACATAAGCTAAGCACTGCATTACTTAGCTTAACAAAGTAGGGGGAGGAGAGACTTAGTCTCTAACTATAAAAATGTCTTAATAAGACAACTAATAAGGCAGGGAAATAGTAAAACCCTAGAGTTCGCCTATATAGCTATTAAAGAACAAGCAGCAGCGCTAGTAAAAATCTAACTAACTAGAAGCCAGCAAGTTACACCTAACAGCTTCCTATTAGCTGCGCAGCTGTTAAGCAAAAAACGCTAGCGCGAACTTTACCTTACTACTACAATCCTACTATAATTAAGTAGTAAAATAGTAGTAAGAAGAACAGATGCTTAATATAGCTATAAGTAATAGCTTGCTACTTTTACTCTGCTACTCTAACACTCCTTTACCCTACTACACACAACAAAAACTTAAAAATTTAATTTAATTAAGTAACCTAGCTCTGTTACTATACTTACACTATAGCCTTAGACTCCTAAGCCCTAGTAATAGCTAGCTAAGAGTAACTAGGCTCTGCCTATGTGTTATAGCCAGCTGCTCTTTAAGCTATTACCTCTAATAACATAACATCTATCTATAGTATTAGTATGCTATACCTTAATAACATCTTAACAGGTAAGTTTATTATATAGCTAACCTAGGGCAACCTAGTTTAACAAAGACACGCACTAGACTCTTAGATAGCAGCTGCTATATTAGAGTTTAACAAAGCTACTATAATAATACACCTTGTATTATTAGTTATAGAGCAGACACTAAACCTAATTGCATAATATAGAGGGGCTGCACAGTTTAAGAGTAAATACCCTGCTATTGCTATAGCTATAAACTACAACTAAAAGAGAATATAGGAGTTAAGCAGCGCGTTAACACGTATTAAATTACTGCCTAGAGGAAAGACACTTATAAGTAACATTATTGCGCCTTACAGCCCTACCTCTAGCATAGAGCACAGTTGCTTAACTAACATTATATACTACACAGCAAGACTAGGTACTATATACCTAGCTAAGTTTATTAACTCTGCTATATACTAAAGACTTTACACACCCTGTTACAAGCAAGATAAGTATATTAACTCCTTAGACTAGGGCATAGCTTGCAAGGGAATATAGCTGTTTAAACAAGACATTTAGTCCTTTATAGGTAACTCTAAAAACAACAGCTACCCTCTCCTTAATCTCCTTAGAGGCATTTTAGATTTACCTAACCTATACACTAATACAAAGAAATACATAGTTTACCTTATAGACAGTAGTAACAGCTAACAAAAGTTCTAGCGAGCTGCTCTTTAGCACTAGAAGACTATGCCCCTAGTAAGAATATTTAACTTAGAAGGAAAACTAACTTACTATCTAGTTATAGAATAAATAACACAAGAGTAGACTATAGCTAGTAGGCTTACAAAACATAGCAACAGAATACTTCTGCCTATTAACTCTATCTTTAGAGATACACCTTCTAGACTTAGGACAATCAGCCTAAGCCTAGGACTAGGGCGAGCATTAATACTAGCAGAAGGGGCATCTATAGTGCAAACTGCTAGCAGCTCTAGCTAACTACTAGAGGGGTCTTCCCTTACTCTATTAAGACTAATAAGAGTGTAATTAGGTGTTACTACTTACATTTAAAACACTAGAATAACTAGCAAAGGGACCCTTAAGAGTGCCTAAGAGGAAGAGGACAACTTACTTACTAACCTTAACCCTAGAGAGGTTAACAGGTTAGCCTTAGAGCTTAGAGTTAGACACACACGCTGGCAGGAAGAAGTAGCTAGCAAACTTGTTCGCTATAGAGAAGGAACTGTCTCTATTACTAATATAACAGCTGTCCCTAACAACAAACAATACTAGGAGCAATTAACTATTTGTAGCACTAGATTCTGCTCTCTTAAGGATGTTAGCAGTAAGAGAGCTGTCTTCCTACTAATAATAAAGCTTAATCTGCTTAAGAGGACAAGTCTATTAGTCCTAAGGCTATACAGGAGGTTAAGAGATCTAAGAGCTGTCTATGTGCAAACCCTAAGTTAGCTCTTATTATGCTGTGCAAAAAGCATAGTAGAGGAACTCTTAAGGACGTAGATAAGATAAAGCTGCTCTGTACATAGGTCTAAGAGTGTTATACTAAATTAGAACCTAAGAGCTAAAGGATAAAGAGTTCTATAATAGCTTACTATAAGGTTAGTAAACATAGGGTATACTTCTCTTACTTAAAATACATTACTAGACAACTAGGCCTTCTAGTCTAATTAATGCTAAGGTATACCGCTGTTAACATGCTTATAATACTGCACCTATACCCTTACAAATAGGGAATATAGCACAGCAACATACAAACCTACATACTGTTCTAGAATTACCTTAGAGGCCTAGGCACTCTTAACAGCCTTTAATCCTACTATTATTAACTAAACAGCACTAGTCTTAAGGTAGACTAGGACGCGTTTATTAATAGATATCCTACTCTCTTTCTACAACAAATAGTAAACATGTTTAAGGTAGAAGGAACTGTTATAGCTAACTACTTCTAAGAGGGGTTTAGAGATAAAGAGCTTTAGGAAATTATAAATAATTACTTTAACATGTATAACTAGCACACCTGTACTATTAACAGACATAGTAACCTTAGATAGTGCAGGACAATATACTACTTAGTAGTCTAGCAACTTATTTAAGGGGATGTAGGTTACTAGCTTCTATATGTCTTACTTTGTTGCTAGACTAACCTTATCTCTTACCCCTACTATACAAAGTACACTAGCCCTAGTAACTAAACAGCATTTAAACACGTAGACCTTAACCTAGCTAATGCTTACGCAAATAGTAGGGGTGTACAAATAATCTAGGGCTTAGTGTCTTTTAATAACAAAGATAAGGAGAACTATACTATTGCTCTTGCTAGGTTCTATAACTATATAGGCGAATACCTTAAATAGCAACAGAAGAGGGGTATAGATAAGAGGAATAGATATATTAAGGGTTAGAAGGATAACTAGGACTACCTAAAGGAAATTAAAGACAAGCTTAGTTGCGAATAGAAGAAGTATCTATATAAGGCAGGGCAAGTATAAATCTCTAACCTACTGCTCCCTTATAGATCTACTAGACTAGCTACAAAACAACAACACACTGCTCTTCCTTAGTTTATGCTAGTAACAGAAGACTACAGCACTATAGAGGTTCTAGAGATAGGTAGCTATACAGAAATTGCTGCATCTTACTAGGCACTATAAGTAGGTCTGTTATCTCCTTTAGGACACGCTAACTAATACAGAGGAGTGCTGTATGCCTTTCCTAGGGATATTCTACTAGAGTTTACGTTATAGATCTTAAAAGCAATTTACTGCTAGGCTTGCTATAACTTAGTCCCTATGCTAGACAAAATAGATAAAATACTAAACTAAATAGATTTAAAGCAGTTACTAGCTTATATAAGACAGACTTGTGCTAGTAATATTTCTATAGTTAAGAAGCACTAGGAATAGGTTAAGACAGCTAAGATAAGAGCATACAAGGAGGATATTAACTTAGATGTCCCTAACTAGTTATATTTTGTAGGATTATCACATCTAGCTAAGTTCTTAGATAGTGCTGAAAAGTAGGATAGAGAACACAGCAGGGATTTAGCATTGTCTAAGATGTTCTCTAAGATAAATATACAACCTAACTCTCTAACTAGATAGGATGTAGCTAGGGTAGACGCTAGTTTATTGTTAGATAAGCACTATCTATTACTAACTCTAAAGACCTTAAAGGCAACAAGGTTAACAGTTGTTGCTAGATTATCTAGTTTAGCAGGAACTGCTGCTGTTGGCTGATACAACACTTGTTCTACTTGCTAAGATGTTAGTGCTTAGTTAACTACCTAGTTAAGTAGTTAACTAAAGAAGGACAAGGGCAAGAGACAGATAAAGGAGTAGAGGAAGTTGTTTCTTTTGTTTGTTTCTTTTGTTTATTCCTTTTCTCTTTTAATTTAACACTCTACTCTCACTTAATTTCCTATATAACACTTTACTTACTAGCCTCTCCTCTGTAAGCACAAGGGGGCCGTGCTATTAAGGCGGGGGAGGTTTGTGCTAGTGCACAGAGTAACTGCCTTAGCAGTTACTTAGGATGCTAGGGCTAGTAAGTGGCGCTAGTATATAAAGGGATGACAGGAAGTTTAGACGAAGCCTCCTAGACTATTATATACTACTACAAAGAGATAAAGTTTATATCTTATCCGCGTAACCTGTATCTGTGGTTTCTTGCCCAGCAATGTAGCTCCTCTGTCCTCTACATACTAACAGGTTAAGCACTTCTTACTAGAACAGTAGTAGTAGTAATAATGTAGATAGTAATAAGTTAATAGCTAAGTAGTTTGCTATTTAGCAATTAGGCGCTAATAGCGCAAGGTTAAGGTGTAGGCAGTACGTAGTTATAAAAGTCCTTTTCCCTTTTATATTATAGTAGGCCTAAGGCTAATAAATTAAATTATGCCCTGCGTGCAATAACAGCGCGCTTAAGATAATCTTAACATCCTCTTTATTTATAAAGATCTCTAACCTAATTTATATTCTTAGATTGTATTATCTATGTCTTTAAAGTCTAATACTAGAGTCTATATATCTTAAGTTTTATTATAGCCCTTCTAGTAGAGTAGGTATTATAGTTAGCCTCTTCTAGTTTGTTTCCCTAGAATCTTTTCTACTTCCTATACTTCCTTACCTTCTAGGGTTACCTCTAGTAGGTAGGTGTTATCTTCTCCTTTAGCTCTAGGATTCTATTATTCTAATAATAATATGTAGAAAACGTTATAGATCTAGTATAAGGGTAGTAGAAGTAGGCAGTATGCCTATGTTCTAATTGCTTCCTAAACTTAGAATAGGCTAATAAATTTACTTAAGAGTTTCTTGCTTAGTTAGTAGGCTAGGTTAATGTTCTTAGTACTAAGTAACACTAGGTCTCCTAGGTAGAAGACTTTGTTCTTATATTTCTTGTTATAGTACTAGGTTTAGTACTCTTATGCTTTTTCTAGGTGCTCTACTAGCGTTGCTTGTGCGCTGTGCAGTTGCTTTACCCTTTAAACTACATCTAGTACCTCTCCCTTAGGCCTACTATCTGCAGGAGGCTTAGTAAGTAGTAGGTATTTGCTATATATAGTATAGAAGGGAGTTATTTTAGTAGATTTATGCACTAAGTTATTATAAGCAAACTGTGTAGTTAGTAGTAGCTTTACCTAGTTCTCTTAGGACTCTAAGATAAATATCTAAAGATACTACTTAAGCGTTTAATTCTAGCGTTTAGTTTGCCTATTAGTTTATAGATAGAAGGCTATACTAAGCCTACGCTTTACCTATAGTTAGTAGTAGATTTCTGTCTAAAATATAGAGGTAAAGATAGTTCCCCTATCTAATATAATACCCTTTTATATCCTATACTTAAGTATAATATGTGTAAAGTAGGCTTCTATAAACTGCTTTGTATCCTATGTCTTTAACGCAGGTAGATAGAGTGCTATCTTAGAGAAGTAGTATACTATTATAAGGATTATATTAAAGGCGTAACCTAAGGAATCCTTAGCTAGGGATAAGCTAGTAATAAAGTCTAGTGTAACTTCTTTAAAGATTTCCTTTAGTATAGGTAATAGTAATAGTATTCTATACTTACTATGCCTTAGAGCTTTACTTCTTTAGTAGATAGCATAAGTTCTTATATATTCCTAGACATCTTAACTAAGGGTTAGCTAGTAGTAGGTTCTCCTAATTAGCTTAAGCGTCCTACATGCGCTAAAATAGCCTACTATACGCGTGTTATAGTTCTAGAACAAAATCTCTTACCTAATAGCTAGTTCCTTTAGAATATACATTCTACTATTATATCTTAGGACTTTATTTTTGTCTAAGCACTATGTGTTAGGGGCTTTCTACCTTAGGCACGCTAACCCTTAGAGACACCTTAGGGCTACCCTAGTAACCTGTTAGAGCTTACACACGTATATATTCTCCTAAATCCTTAGGGCTTAACCCCTAAGGATTTGTCTTATCCTGTCTAATACTATATATTTTATCCTATCTCTCTTACCTGCCTATAGTGCCCTTACAATTTAAATCCTTTATACTCCCTCTTAGAAGAGGCAGTTAAAAGAGATATCTAATTTTTTCTATACCTATTACAATAGCTAGAAATTAACGTTGTCTACGTGCTGATAGTAACAACAACGCTACAGGCTCGCAACAGCCCAGCCCTAGTATTAACCTAATAGATCCCTAGAGGTATCCTATACACAATGTAGTAGCAAACTTGCTACTACCTAGTATACCCCTAGCTAGCAACACAACGCCTAGTATATCTAATAACTAAGCGTTAGGTCCTACAGAATTAGGAGACAAACAGGCTTACAGCCCTACTAGTACTCTAATAGATGTACTATTACATTAGAGTTAGGTTAACCTAGCAACTAGTTTAAATGTAGACCCCCTGCCTGCTGCAGGGACGCCTAGGCTAGATCCTGTAGCCATCCTAACTACAGGCTAACCCTTCTTTGTTAAGTAACTCCTTAGGAACCTTTTTAAGGCAGAGCTTGCTAGAGCTAGTAAGGCTAAACTAGCTATCTAAAGGAACTAGATTAACTAAGCCTTATAAGCCCTAGGCTTAACTAAGGGTAGGAACTAGTTAGAGCCTAACTAGCTAGCGTTTAACAAGGCTAGAAAAATTATCTAGGTTCTAAATAACATTTAACCTAAACCTAAGCTAGGTACTAAGAGCAAAGCTCTATCCCTCTAGTAAGTAGACTAGTAGATTAAAGACATTAAAACAGCTTTTTAGTACACATAAGTACTAGAGGACTCTATTATAAGGACTTACTAGGCTATAGGTACTATCTAGTTCAGCATCTATTGCAAACTAATCTAATAATAGATTAACTAGGGATCTATCTAATTATAGTCTAATCTTAAGGTAGAGGAGGAGCAACTTATATAAGACCCTATCCTTACTAAGTATAAGAACTACACTAAGTTCTTTAATATTAAGTAGAGAGAAGGTAATATAGTTAACACCTTTTTAATGCTGCTAAATTACTAAGAGTTACTGCTACTGCACAGCTTCTTTAAGTTTAATAATAGTACTAAGGACTATAACTTTAAGATTACCTTTATATAGTCTAAAACCCTACCTTATCTCTAACAGGAGATCTAGCGTAACAGCAGTCTAGATAACATCTAGCAATAGCACAAGTTTAAACAAGCCCTCTATAATATAGAGATAGTAGCTTGCCCTATAACTACTTACAGGAGTAACAATGCTAACTATAGCAAAAGGCACGCTACATCTTCTAATTAGAAGGGAAATAAGAGACATGCTAGCTACAGAAGCACGCCTGCCTACAGCTAGGGCAACAGCACCCTAGTAGCTACCTAGCTAAACAATAATAATAATAGTTAAGGTTAGAACAAAGACTAGGGTAGCTAGAAAAGCTATTAGAAGAACTGTAGCTATAACCCCTTTAAAGGAAATAATAATAGTAACTCCTAGTTAATAGGAGAGTTAGGGAAAGGAAGCCCTAGTTGCTAACCTATCCTAATTACAACTAGGGCCTAAGACTAAAGGAAAGCAAACCTGTATTGCAGTTACAGTATCCCTCCTAGGCCCTAATAGGTCCCTAATATTGCTCTAAGCCCTCTACAACTTAGGAGTAGAGCTAAACCTTATTAGCTAATACGTAGTAGGCAAATTCTACCTAGAACATAAACTATTCTATCTAAGACTAGTAGCTATATTCCTTAATAGCAACTACCTAGATATTTAGCAACCCTATAACCTAACTATTAATTGCCCTAACAGTAATAGTATAGTTAAATCTATAGGCCTGCAGAAGTTCTAGTTAGCTACTTTTAAAGGGTATAACCTAGTACTAGGTTACCTCTAGTTAGTATCTACTAACCTGTGCATACGCTTCTCTAAAGGCATATACAAGTAGTTCTCTAAAGACGCAGAGAGAGTACATATTACTACTATATAGGACTTGTTCTACTCTATAGAACTAGGGAAAGGGCGTACCTTATGCACCTAGGTAACTTAGTCTACTAAGTCCTAGAGGAGATAATTAACACCCTATTAGAAGATAACTAGGAAGGTAGTAGACTACTACTAGCCTAGGGGCTAAGTAGGGACGCTATTCTTAACGTAGAATACTTCTATAACAAGAGACTCCTCTAGCTCTAGAATAAAATACTTAAAGCTATAGACTACCTTTAGCATTACGTTGCGTAGCACTTAGATCTATTATAGCTCCCTAAAGCTATAGGGAAGCGTATAGTAGTAAGCATTATTTAGAGCCCCCTTAATACTCTAGGATGCTACCTACAGGTATAGCCTAAGTCCTCCTAGATAATAATAAAGACTACCCTTCTATTAACCCTACAGACAATAAACTAGACCTAGAGGAGCTTAAGCACGTCTCTCTAGAGCTGCACTATAAGTAGTTTGCATTTAGCAAGCACTAGTCTAGTATATTAGCACTATATTAAGATTATAATTACTCTATTAACATTAAACTAGGAAGCAAGATACTAAACATGCCTATCTATAACCTCTCTAGGAAGGAGCTAGAAATACTATAGGCCTACCTTAATACAGCATAGGAGAAAGGCTAGATACGTCTAAGCAAGTCCCCTACTAGGGCACCTATCCTATTTATGCTAAAAGCTAATAGTATACTGTAACTCTATGTAGACTATAGGGGCCTTAACAAGGTTACTATTAAGAACTAGTATCCTATTCCCCTTATAAATAAGATGCTAGATAGGCTGTTAAAAGCTACTATCTTTTCTAAGCTAGATCTACGTAATGCCTACTATAGGCTCTAGATTAAGAAAGGTAATAAGTAGAAAACAGCTTTTAAGACTAGGTATAGTTATTTTAAATACCTAGTTATGCCTTTTAGGTTAGCGAATGCTCTAGCTATGTTCTAATCCTATATCTAGAGAGCCTTAAGGGGTCTTATTAACTACACCTATGTAGTTTATCTAGATAATATCCTTATATACTTAGAGTATAAGAAGGATTATTAAGCCTACATTAAGGAGATCCTAGATTAACTTGTTAAATAGGGGTTATTTTGCAAGGTAAGCAAATGCTTGTTTATAATAAAGTTAGTTAAGTTCCTAGGCTTTATTATTACACCTAGTAGAGTAGTTATAGACCCTATCTACGTGCAAACAATCTAAGAGTAGCTAGAGCCTAAGAGATACAAGGATATCTAAGTGTTCCTTAGCTTTGCTAACTTCTATTAAAGGTTTATCTTTAACTACTCTAGAATTGTGCGCCTATTAGTAGACTATATAACCTCTGCCTAGAGGCTAGAGTTAGAGCTAGGAGGCTCTACTATAATAAAGGGGGAAGAAAACGCTAGTAAAAACCTATAAGGGCCTAACAAGATAGTATAAACTATAGAGTTAGCTAGAGGAAGTACACTAGGCCTTCCTTACTATTAGGAAGAAGTTTACTAAAGCCTCTATACTACAGTACTTTAATCCTAACAAGCTAATTATAGTCCTTACTAATATATTAGACTTTACTATAGCTGCTATATTGCTATAACTATAATTATTAGAAATATTAATAGAATAATACTAGAAGCTAGTAGCGTTCTAGAGTAGGAAGTTTTAAGGCCTATTAATTAGATAGCATACCTATAATAAGGAATTAGCTATAATTATTAAGGTATTTAGGTAGTAGTAACACTACCTTAAGCACGCCCTATTAATAATCTAAGTACTCTCTAATTATAACAACCTGCAGTACTTTATAACTATAAAGGAGCTCTCTCTAAAGCAAGCACGCTAGGCAGAGGAGCTAGCTAGGTATAACTTTAAAGTTAAATACAAGCCTAGACTAGAGAACCCTATAGACAGCCCCTTAAGGCGCCCTAATTATGCAAAGGGACTAGTTATTAGAGAGTAGTAGGTACTACGTAACGCTATGCTACTAACTCTCTAGCAGAAGCTTTAAATATAGACTATCTAGAAGTCTAAGGCTTAAAACGTTAAATAGGTAACTAGGGTAACAGGCAGCCCTAGTAGGGGTCCTGCAGGATCCTAGCAACTCTCTAAAACTGCCCCTAAGGAATTCCATCTATTAATAGGTACTAGAGATACGTCTCCCTTAGCTCTTAACTAGCTATCTACAGGCTATAGCAGCTAGGGTTAATCTAAACTATTTAAAGCTTAGGAACCTAGCTTTAATGTTATAGAGGCTCTCCTTTATAACCTTAATAGACAAGTTAGGTTACCTACCTACCTTACAAATAATGCTGCGCAAGGCGAATCTGCATACGCCTTAGACATACTAGAACGCTTAACTAACTATATTAGATAGGTTTAGGAGCAGGACGCTGCCTATAAGTTACTAATAAGTTAGGAAGCAGGCAGAGCAGCTAAGGGTTACTACTACTAGGAGGTTAACCCTAGTAAGATCCTGCGCAGGAGTAGGAAAGTGTAGATTCCCTAAGATGTAACTCTTTGCTAAACTATCCTTACAAAGAACTATAACAACCCTATAGGGGGTTACTATAGTTATAAGAAGACTACCTAGCTGTTAAAACAAAAGTACTACTAGCTAAACCTAAAAAAGGATGTATATAAGTAGGTTTAGCATTATACAGCATGCTAACTAAACAAGATCTGCAGGCACAAGCTATAGAGGTTACTAGTCCTACTCCCTATACCTAATACACCCTAGCAGCACTACTCCCTAGACTTTATAACAGACCTACTAACGTTAAAGAATAACTAAGGGAACAAGTATAACTTAATCCTAGTCCTAGTTAATAGGTTTAGCAAGTATGTCTAGTACCTGCCTATAACTAAGGCAATTACTTCCTAGAGGGTAGCTAAACTACTACTCTAGCAGTGCTTCCTTAAACATAGTCCCCCTAATACCCTAATATTAGACTATAGATTAGTATTTACTAGTTAATTCTAGTCTAACATCTACTACTATTTAAAGATTAACTACTGCCTTAGTATAGCCTTTTACCTATAGACTAACAGACAAACAGAGCGCTAAAACTAGGAGTTAGAAACGTACCTACGCATCTATATAAACTATTAATAGGATAACTAGGTAGATTTGTTACTATACGCAGAATATACATACAACTTAAAGGCTTACTTAGTATATAGAGAGTCCCCTATTAAGGTAGCTTACAGGATTAACCTACAAGGCTTTAATAGAGTCTCTAATAAGCACTAGTTACACTACCCCCTAGAACCCTAGGCTAATAGTAGAAAGGCACTAGACCTCTACTAGCAGGTAATTAGACAGCTAGAGTAGTAGTATAATCTGTAGGTAGCAGCAAAGGATAGCTTAGAGTACGCCTAGAAGAGCAATTCTTATTAGTATAACACTAAGTAGGTAGATAGACACTTTACTAAAGGTAAGTAAGTACTACTCTAAGTAAAGAACCTAACAACTAGTTAACTATCTAAGAAGTTTAATGCCTATTACCTAGGTCTATTTACTATTATAAAGAAGAATAGCAAACTAGCTTATAAGCTAGACCTACTACTATTAATAGATAGAGTGCACCTAGTATTTAATGTATTGTTACTTAAACTATAGAGGGAACCCTTTACAGAGAGGAGGTTCTAGCTAGGTCCTACACAGATCCTAGAGGACACTCTTCTAGTTAAGAGGTATAAAGTTAAAAGGATCCTATAGCACTATAATACTTAAGCCTATAGGTAAGAGTACCTAGTAAAGTAGCTAAGTTAGCTAAATAAAGAAGCCACCTAGGAGCTACTAGAGAACCTTAACTACTGTAAGGAAATCCTTAAAGAGTACCTTAAGATAGTAACTAATATACTATAGTAATCTGCTTACAAGCGTAAGGCTAATGCTTAGTTAGGTTAAGGTAATCTAAACCTGCCTTAGTAGAAGAGGGGTTGCCTAAGGAAATCCTCCTAGGATAGAACCCTTATATGCTATAAAACTGTAGACAATATGTTAACCTAGAGTTACTGCCCTAAGGCTGTAGATTGGCCTAGCAACTATCTAAGGTAGGGGATAAGGGTCTTAAGAGCATAGGGGTAGGCATAGAGGTTTATGTAGTTACTACATTTAATCTACTACTATATATTATCTAAAAAGCAATCTAAAAGTAGAAGGTATTACAAGCCCCTAGTAGGGCTAGGCTAGAAGTTAGGACTACCTGTATAACAGCGCTCTAGAGTCCTCTAAGCTCTAGAGAACGCAGATTTAGTAGGAGAGATTATTAACTACTAGAAAGGCGTAGCTAGAGCGTTAGTAGTAGAAGGTACATTAGTGCTATAGTAGTACTAACGCTTCTCTACACCCCTAGCAGCACTATCCTGCTAGAACACATACTTAACCTCTATATTAATAACTATATTAGATAGTTCCTTCTAGCTAACTGTACCTAAGGCAGCCTATATAGAAATTAGCTATAGCAAAGGTAAAGAGTTAAGGCAGAACTTACATTAAAGCGCTATAGGTTATACTTACGTAAAACCTAATAAGCCTTATTATAGTTAACCTAACTTAAGCCTAAGTCCTTTACATAGCAACTAATAGCAGTATTATAGGATATAAAGCTAAGATAATAAGCTTTAGCGTAGTTAAAGGCAGTCTACTAATAGTGCTAGATAGTACCTAGGATATTATCCTTAGTTGTAGCGTTACCTTATTAGGCAGTCTCCTTATTTGTCTTACAGATAGCACGCTTAAGAAGGAAGTTAAGCATATTAATAGCGCAGTAGAAGTAAGGCGCAATCTATATAGGTTAGTATTAGGCAGGCACTAGGCAGAGCTCTAGGCTTACCTTAATGCATCTACTAACGTTACTAGATATGCACCTATTACATACACTAAAGTTGTTCTTGCGCGTGTAGTACCCTATAGGGCGCCTAAAGACCTAAATAAACAACTTAATTAAGCTATTAGGATTAGTAGAGGACTTAGTAGTAAGCTTCTTTACATACTTAGGGCACTAAAACTACATAAGGAAAGGCTATAGGGCTATATTATTAGGTAGTGCGTAGATAAAGTCTAGTAGCTTAGAGTTATTAATATGCGAAGGTAGGAGAGGTATAATAATAATAAAGAAGTAGAGTAGAAAGTGTGTAGAGTGTAAAGTAAAGTGTAGATAAGGAAGATAAAGTTAAGGTATCTACTTGTTATATACTACAACTCTCTTACCTCTATCTGCTACCTACTAACATTCTGCTACTTTACTACCTACCTTCTAAACAATTAAACGCCTATACTTTATATAGTTAGTAAGGAATAATACGCGCCTAATAGGACACTTACTATACGTCTATAAGGTATCCTAAGTCTAGAGTAAGTAATAGCTAATAATATAACAAAGGTACTAGTTAACACTACGCAATTAATAGATAAACTCCTATAACAGGAGCAATCTAAGCATAGGGTAACGCCCTTAGGCATTGTTATAATAAACTACCTACATATAGCGTGTTGCCTTAGGCCTACTTGCGTAGAAGCAGGACAACCCCTAGGCACTAACTAGATACCCTATAGGGTACCCCTTAGGTAAAGGTAATAATATATCTAACTAAACTACTATAGCAGTAAGGCAAATAGTCTATACTCCTAGCAACTGTAGTTATCTAGAATAAGGGTAATAATGTCTCTGCAGAGCTTATAGACAAAGGACCTTAGGCAAGGACACTTAACAACCTATAGGGGAATAAGTTATTATACTAAACAGTCTAGAGCAGCAGATTACTGCACCTAACACTAGCTCCTAGGCAATTGTAGTCCCTAGACTTAGAGTAGTAGTACCCTACAGGGACTGTAGTGCAGTAATAGGTACCCTATAGGGAGAGCCTGCTACAAAACACTATATAGCTTGTCCTATATATTCTACCATGCTCCTAGAGGTTAAGGCTACTAGACTAAGAGCACTAGATCCTTAAGGGGACTGCAGTAAGGCTGCAGACACCCTATAGGGCAGTACTAGCTAGACACTTGTTTAGTAATCTACTAAACTATTACCTAACTCCCTAACAGTTCTAACTACAGGTTTTAGAGTTAAATAATCCCTATAGATCTGTAGGTAAGGTCACCTAGTAAGCAGCAAACTAGTGCTAGTTGCACCCTATAGGGAGTTGTTTATACTAACATAACCTAATAGATCTAAACACCTACTAATAAGCAAGCTAGCTTTCTTCTAACTATTTTCCTCTTACGTTAGAGGTTTTTTAGAGTTTAAATAGGCAGGCATTAGGCATATAGGGTTTAGCAGCCTAGGACAGACTGTAAGAAGGGGGCTATTATTAGGGGCTTTCTACCTTAGGCACGCTAACCCTTAGAGACACCTTAGGGCTACCCTAGTAACCTGTTAGAGCTTACACACGTATATATTCTCCTGAATCCTTAGGGGCTTAACCCCTAAGGATTTGTCTTATCCTGTCTAATACTATACGTTTTGTCCTATCTCTCTTGCCTGCCTACAGTGCCCTTATACTATGCCTGCGCTCTGCTACGTCTTTAAGTGCTATCCTTACTTATTAAGCTTATAATCTAACCCTAAGCAAAGGCATCTCTTTGTTATAGTTAGTGTAAGGTTTTAATAAGTAATTAAGACTCTACTATTACAGGTTTGCTACTAACTAGTACCCTAGCTAGTAAGCATAGCACGTATAGCATGCATTCTATAGCGCTAGTAGTAGGGACCTTCCTAGTTCTGCAAACTATAGCAACGTGCGTCTTACACGTGCCTAACAAGCTTAGCTTGTTTATAGATCTACTTGCTCTACTAGCTATATCTATTACTAATAATTTGTTCTATAAGGTAGGTAATAATTAGGTTAGTAATAGGTTCTCCTGTTTGTAATCTACCCTTCTAGAGGGGCTATCTATAGGGTTTATTTTGCCTAGACAGTATTCTACCTTAAAATTAAAAGCCTCTAGGTATATAGCCTATCTAGCTTGCTATAGGTTTAGCTTTTATGTAGCGCGTATACTATATAGGTTATTATAGTTACTTAGCACCTATATAGTGTGCTATATACCTTTAAGGTAATACCTCTACTACTTAAAGCTATATACTATAGCAAGTAGCTCTAGGTTATAGACCTTATAATTTAGCTTAGCAGCTTATAGCTTCTAAGAGGTAAAAGTAACTAGGTGCTACTACTTATCTTTAAAGAGTTAGGAGAGTATGCCTAATATAGTAAATATAGACGTATCTATCTCTACTTAGATAGGGAGCGCTGTGTTAAAATAGCATAAGATAGGCGCGCTTAAGAAGCAGGTCTTTAGCCCTTTAAATAAGTAGTTTATAGCTTTATTCTATTACTAGTTGTTGTTAGATAACAAGCTTAGGAATAACTAGGAGATAGATTATTAATTCTTATGCAGGTGTCTACTCTAGTTACTATTTATATGCTTATTAAGCATCCTGTGCTCCTATTAGTTAATTAGTTAATATTCCTAATATAGACAATTAACCTGTTGTACACGTAGTGTAAGTAAGGAGAGATTTAAATCTATTAGTAAGTTAGCTTAACCTTAGGTAGAGAAGCTCTAGGGGACCTAAGCTTCCTGTAGGTAGATCTAGTGTTTAGTAACTTTGCAACATACCCCCTAGGCAAGTTAAGCACGTAAGACTTGCCTATTTAGGGGCTTGCGCTATTTTTGTTAAGGCGTATATTATATATACTAAGCTATTATTAAGCAAGCCTCCTATAATAACATGCGTTACTTATCCTACCTTCTATTTTTAGTATAACCCTACGCTATAGTTAAGGTTAGTACTCCTCTAATTAATCTACACTTACGTCTGTTACTTACGCTATACCTTATAGAAACGTTCTGCTACGCAGTAAGCGCACACTGCCGCTATAACTACTGCCTGCTCTACTACCTGCTCTAGCTCCTGCGCGCGCTCTACCTTGCTTGCTGCCTCCTCTTCCTTAAGCTCTCTAAGCTTACTGCTAGCTTCTCCCTAGGGCTTGCTACCCCCTATACTATTACTGTTGCTACCTTACTCTCCCTCTGCATTGCTGCCCTACTCGCCCTTGCCTTTGCCCTTACCTCCCTACACGCTATTGCTGCCTCCTAGCTCTAACAAGCACATGCTGTCTCCTCCCTCTACTCCTGCCTCTAGCGCCTGTGGTGTTAAGACAACTAAGCGCAGTAAGCCCTGCCTTAGGTGTATTAACAGCGCCCTATCTAGTTGTTTAACTAGTAGGTGCTTTAATTACTTAGGTAGTAGCTCCTGCTACTAGCTATGCGCTTCTAGGTATAACTGCAACGCCTAGTAAGTAAGCTCCTTACAGTACTATTTATTAATTATGTGCTAATACGCATAGCCCCCTTGCCCTCCCTAAGGCCTATAAGCTTTTAGCAGCCCTACAGGCTAATTACTAGCCTATAGAGTTAGCTCTTAGGAAACTAAGGGTTAAGCTTTATGTAGTGTTAGTAGTAGCTAAGGTAGTAGTTGTCGCCTATAGCCCTCCCCTACTGCCTGCCTCCTCTACCTCCTCTAAGGATGATCTGCTCCTACCCCTACCTATTGTTCCTGCCGCTGCTGCCTCTACTAATAAGATTTGCGCTCTTAGTAAGCGCTTTAAGTAGACTGCTAGTAGGCTTATTAACAATCTTGTTAATAAGTTTGTTAGTAATCTGCTTAACTATAGTTAGATTAGGCCTAAGGCTATAGAGCTTTGCTCCTTAATAATACCCTATTCTCCCTTCTAATCTATATATGTACCTATACCTTACTCCTCTATAACTATTATAATTATATCCTTAAGATTAAGCTAGGCTCTAAATCTCTTAAACTATTACCTTAGTAGATTTTTTGTTAATCTATCTGCTAGTATGCTGTTAGTAGGTAGGTAGAGAACTTTAAACGTACCTGCAGCATGCTCCTGTTGTAACTATATATTCTGTATATCTATATAGCGCAGCTGTGTTATTATACGCTTATTCTCTCTAACTACTAGTCTAATTATTTGCTAGTTATTACAGAAGATTGTCTAGGCAGCTCCTAGGATTAGTGTAAGTTTAGTAAATAGCTGTTTAAGCGCTATAGTCTCTTTAGCGACGTGCTTAAGTGCTAAGAGCTCTGCCTTAGTAGTAGAGGTAGTAACAGTAGCCTGCTAGGACGCCTTCTATACTATTAGCCTACTAAAGAGCATTATAAGGTACCTATAGGAAGATTGCTAAGTCTTAATATTATTAGCAAATAACGTATTGCTGTATATAAGCAGTTTAGCGCCTTTATGCCTGCTATATTAGATTAAATAATACCTAGTTTAGTATAAGTAGATAATTGTCTAGTGTACAGCTTTAAAGTGCTCCTTACTTAGATTAGTAAGGTATAGGGATAGTTTAGCTGCTACAAACGCTACATCTAGTTGTAGCATAATTGCAGTATATAGCACTAATCTAACTCTTTCCTAATAGCTTTTAATCTCCTGTTTAGTAGCTTCTCTAGTGCTCTTTACTAGGTCTATAGTAGGGAGCAGGGTATATAGGAAGAGTCTAGTTTTATTAAGGTTGTACTTCTTAGCAATTTTATTAATATACTTGTTATAAATAAGCGTTATTGTCTGCTATTCCTAGTTCCTAAGTACTCTAATATTAAGGAACTATTAGACTAGGCCTTAATCTTTAATTATATAGGCTGCTGTAATTATGTTAATAACGTGCTTTGCCTCTAAGATCTAGGTAGAGTAGTATATTACTACTATATTGTTAACGTAGAAGAGCAGCAGTATCTAATAATTACTACTAAAGAACAAATAAGGCTCTTCTTTTAACGCTATAAGTCTAGTTACTCTTAGTGTTTAAGAGAGCTCTTTGTACTATAGGAGGGGTAAGTCTTTTAACCTATATAGTGCTTATTTAAGCTAAATACATTTCCTTAGTATCTTGTAACTATCTAGTAGATTATAGGTAACTACTAGCTAGTAATCTCTGTAGGCGTGTAGGAAGGCTCTAACTATATTGTACTGTATAATCTCTAGATTAAATTTAGCTGCTATTGCAATAGTAGTTCTAAACAACCTAGCAGTAAGCGTTGCTGCGTAGGTAGATTAGATTATGTTAATGTTCTAGAGATCTCTACGTACTACTATCCTTGCCTTACACTTAAGAAAGTAGCTATCCTTATCTAGTTTGTACGTAAAAACCTATTTAAGTAGTAGTAGCTTAGTATCCCCTAGGATTAGATTAATCTCTTCCTAGGTACTAGTGTTAAGCAGAGTTGTAATCTCCTTACCTGCAGCTTCCTTAAATAGCTGCCTGTGTAGGTAAGAGAGTAGATCTCTCTATCTCTGTAGTAGGTTTAGGAGTTAGTCCCTATATAACTATTAAGCTTAGTTTAGGACTAGTAGCTGCTCCTTCTTTTCTACTAATACTCTTATAACAGCATGTACTGTTTTAAGCTTAGTGTTAGTTAATCCTAATAGGATTAACTTATCTAGTAGGTAGCTCTCTCTATAATCTGTCTAGCAGTTATATAGGAGAAAGTAAGCCCCTAGTGTGTTACTTCTAGGATCCTCTAGATCTAGATAGCGTAACCTTCTACTCCTCTTTACTAGTTGTAAGCTTAGCGTAGGTAGTGCCTCTAATTAACTAGAGTCTTCTATAGTAGTTACGTTGCCCTTAACACCTAGAGCTGTAGAAGCAACACTCCTAGAGTGCGTAGGTACAGCGTTATATTGCCTAGATCTCTCTAATCTTACTCCCCTTAGTAGGCTTGCTCCTCTAAGTAAGTGCTCTTCCTAGGAGCTGCTAGGGTGTGCAACGCTAGGCTTAGGTATAAGCTCTAGTGTTCTTAGGCCTAAATACTCTAGATTCCCTGCATAGATTCCCTGTAACTTACTAGCCTTGTTTGTTACTTATGCAGGAGATATTCCTTGTTTAGTACAATCTACTAGCTGGCTAGGCGGTTAATTGTCATCCCTTAGATCCTTACCCCCTAGCTGCTGCTAAGAGCAACCTAGATCTTTAGTGCCTGCCTGCTTATAGGCTGCTGCGTAGAGTTAATTAAATATATTTTTAAACGCCTCTCCTACATCCCTAACCTTATTCTTATACAATAGTTCTGCAATTAACTTAAGCTCCTCTTGTAGGTATTCTACTGCTTCCTTATCTTAGTAGAATAAGCTCTTATTAAAAGTAACATTGCGTGTAGTTATAACCTAATTAAGCTTAGGGATCTATATACTATATATATTAGACGCTCTGTATCCTACTAGATATCTAATATAGCCCCTTAGAGTTACTTTAAACCCCTACTTATCACGCCTAGCTACTTAATCCCTATTTAGGGGATATACTTAGCATCTATAGGCGTAAATTCTACTCTAATCTAGCTAGAGATCTGCTAAGTAGTAACAGATTTGCTCTAGTTAATAATACTTAAAGTACTGTCTAAACTAGTTATCTAATACTGTGTTAGGAGCAATTATCCTATAGCTATAAGATAGGCTTATGTTGTATAGCTATATAGCTACTTCTACTACTTCTAGCTAGAGCTTTACTAGAAGGTTAGCCCTACTCCTTATTTTTATAGACTTAGTAATAATCTCTTGCCTAGCTCTTTCTGCGCCCCTATTTAGCTTGTGTGTATACGTTAGGGTGCTCTAGATCTCTATACTATAATCCTCTGCCTATAAACTGTATTGTGATTTGCTACGCTAGAGCAGTGTAGCTACGTTGTTGTCCTAGAGAATTACTAACATATAGAGTTTATATTGTATACAAAGGATGCTTATAAACTTCTTAAATACCCTTATAATCTTATCTAATAACTTAGTATAGATTAGGTAAGTATAGATCTTCCTACTATACTTATCCTTAATTAGTAGCATCTATAGCTCTCCTAAGCGTCTCTTTGGCATATTAAAGAGATCCTACGTAATCTGCTAGTATAGCTATAGAGATTGTTCCTTAGGCCTCCTAGATATAACTTAACTTACATAAGTAGTAGCGCAGTGTTTATACTACTAGTAGGAGGTTCTATTAATCCTTACATTTCTAGCGTTTTTACTAGTGCTTAGAGCGCTGTAGGCCTAAGGTGCCCTGCTTAGGCGTGCTATAGGTTCTTATTATTAGATCTAGGATAGGTAACCTATAATCTAAGCTTCTAAGTAGATAGAGTCACGCTTATAACAGCTAGATAGATTAATAGTAGCTTGTATTCTATAAACGTAAGGTTATAGTAGTGTAATAGGGTAGCTAATACAACGCTTTTTTGTAGTAAGCTAATACGCAGTGTTAAGTCTAATCCTAAGTACTATACACCTACCTTCTTTAATTAGGCTTCTAATATAATATTAACATAAAATCCCTCTACTACTATAATGTTATAAAGGATTAGATCTTCTATACGTTCCCTGCTTAATCTGTATAGCACTTTCTTAATTACTTAGGTGCTAGTGCCTAAGATTAGGAAGGACTAAGTGCTAGCCTCTACATAAGTAAGCTTCTTAGCTTTCTAGAAAGTATTAGGGTTAATAAGATTAATCTTATTAACTAAGTAGAGTGCTACTCTATTATTAAAGATAGTACTGTCTAATAGGGGATAAGCGTTAAAATCTATAGTTAAGTAGATCCCTTGCTCTATAGATTAAGATCCTATTAAGTTAGGATCTATTAGTGCTGCCGCGATTAACTCTAGGTAGCTATTTCTACTTATTATAGCGTTGCTATCCTTAATCTATCCCTTCTTAATAACCTCTTTCTTCTATTTATTATACTTAGGTTTGTTAAGCTGTTTTAGAATCTCCTTCTTAACTTAATTACTAGGAGTAAATAGTTTGCTAGTAAGAGCTGCCTCTAATAGATTGCAAGTAATTAGTTTCTAGAAGTATAATTATCTATATAGGCAATTAATCTTTACGCCTGTTTAGGCAGTAGATTAATTGCTTATCTAGACCTAAGCTAGTTAACTTATAGTAGCAAACACCCTGCCTAGGCTATAGGGAGCTTAGATAGAGTGCTTCTAAAGGAGACTAGAATACACTTAACTAACTTTATCTAGAGTAAGCGTTTTGTTGCCTAGAACAGAGTTCTAGATAATAGACTATTGCATAGCCCTTAACTAGTCTAGTGCAATCTTAGTTAACGCATCTAAGAAGTTGTATACTACAAGCTTGCCTGTTAAAGTTGTACTTTAAGCAAAGCTTATAAGCACTAATTCTATTAGTTCTTAGGGATAAGTAATAGTTCTAGAACAGTAAGGGTAGACGCCTAGGTGAAACACCTAACAACAACTAGGGTAACAATAAGTAGTATAGAGGAGACTATCTAGCTTAAAGGTTAGGTTAAGATTCTAAAGACAAACTTAATTAATAAGGTTAAACACAAACTATAAGGGTTGTGTTCCTACTTGCTATATACTATAGGAAATGCAAGAGCTTACTAAGCTTACTATAAGCTGCGTAAGCTAGGCTTAACATAAGCTGCGTAAGCTATTACGTAGGATCTACCTAGCTTGCAATACTAAGGGTAAGCTCCTTACGTAACTACAGTAATTACTATACCTTTAACTATGCTGCAGAGAAGCAGGTCTATAATTACTAGCCTAGTACGTTTGCGTACGCTAACTACCTAGACAGCAACTAGCTAGGTATAGGGTTTATAACACTATCCCCCTCCTTCCTAGGATTTGTCCTAAATTCTGTTAGCTGTTCTTTATAAGCGTGCCCTGCTACTACCTAGTGCCTGTAGCATTACTATGTCCTCCGCATCCTAAAAGCAACTACGTCTTAGCATTAAAATCTGTTGCTACAATACTATTGCTCCTATCTCCTGCAATTGTTGCTTTGTATCTAGCTATAATTATTATATTATACCTTCTATAAATTCTTGTTTAAAGTGTTTAGAGTGCGTGCGCGCTAGCCGTCTATACGTTAACTTGTCCTAGGAATCCTTAGATAAGACAAGGGCAGAATATAAAAAGAAGGTAGAAGAAGATAAAAAGTTACTGTTAGACGTAATTGCGCGTCTACTACAAAATAAGAAAATTCTAGCGTAAGTAAAAGATAGGGCTTTAAAGAAGGCTGTATGCCTTACAAACAAGTTAGTAGAGAAGGGCAAAGACATTTAGGCTAAGGAAATTAACTATCCTACTACTAATGCCTTAGTAGCTTATTCTCCTGCAATATAGTCTACGCTTAACTTCTTAGATACTACTATAAACTTTAGAACTAGTTTAGTAGTTATTAGCAGTTTGTAAGGTGCGTTACTAGTTCCTATATATTTTCTAATTCTAGGTATCCTAACTATTTAACTAGGTACTTGTTGCCTTTACCTATGTTACAGTGTTACATTATTTTCTTAACGTCCTACTTGTTGTTGCTGTTAGCCTAATAGTAGAAGTCTTTCTAGATTAGAGTTCTAGGGTTAGCTAGTTCTAACAAGCTTATGTAGAACACTAGATAGACCTTTATATCCTTAGGCAGGTTAAGTCTATAGTTAACTAGGCTTATCTGCTTTAAAATAAAAAATAGTCTAACCTTAACTTTGTCTAGTTTTTTTATAGGTCTTTGCGTTTAAAGATTTTTAGTAAGGAGATAGACTTTATCCCCCTCTTTTAGCTAAGGTGCTATTTTTTATTTCTAGTTAACATATAAGATCGCTTATAACTAAGCTTTTATAATATTTTTAAGCAATTTCTAGTGTACTTCCTTCAGCCTTTCTACTAAGGATATCGCTGATTCTGTTTAAATATTAGTATTAAATAACCTAGTAAATAGATTTAGGTGTCTCCTGTAATTCGCAAAGAACAGCGTTACGCCTATTACTTCTAATAACTTGTTGTTGTAAGTAATTTGTGCTATAGGTAGCAGTGAAACCTAGTTATCTTATTGCTAGTTGCTGTACATCTGTAGGTATATTTCTATAGTTTAGTTAGTTCTTTTAGTTTGTCTATCTGTCTGTAGATAGTAAGCAGTTAACAGCTTCTTCTTAGTACCTATATACGCTAACAGTGTAGTCTAATAATTTAACATAAAGAGCTTGTCTTAATTGCTAATAATTAATTCTAGTATACTGTAGTGTTAGATAACCTAGTCTAGGAACACTTGTGCGAGCTGCTCTGCAGTGTAGCTGTAACAAAATAGTATTATCTTAGCAGCTTTCGTAAATCTGTCTACTATAATAAAGATTAAATTGTAGGCATAGTTAGTAACAGGGTCCTTAGAGATTAGTAATTAGGTAACAAAATCTATTATAATGTTTGTCTAGGGCGCCGTAGGCAGTTCTATAGCCTGCGCTTCTCTATACTTAGTGTGTGTGCTATACTTATTCTGTTAGCACTGTATACAGTTCTTAATAAACTTAGTAACCTTATCTTTTATATTACTAAACTTATAATGTTGTTTAATAAGTTCTATTGTACGCGTTATTCTAGGGTGTCTGTGTAGCAGGTTATTGTAGTAACTAGCTATTATTTCTTCTTAAAGTTCCTCTAGTACTTGCAACAGGATGCGTTGTTCCTACTAAACTTATATTATATTATTAAGTTGTTACAATAGTCCTAGAGATCTATTATTGTTAACTCCTAACACTGCAAACTAGTTTATTATTTTTTTCTCTAATAAGGTTGTGTTAACAGCTAAGTGCGTTAGCTCTACTATTGTCTTTGCCTAGTGTATACAATATCTTAAATTTGTATTATCCTAGCATTTCTAACTAGCGTACTTGTTGTTAATTTAGGACCTTAGTAGTAGTAAAGTATACTAGGTTCTTGTAGTTAGTATAGATAGTAAGTTCTAAGCAACTTTCTGTATACGCTCTCTAATATTCTAGGGCTAATACAATTGCAAGCAGTTCCTTGTTATATATGTTGTATTGTTCCTCTAGTCCTAAGAACTTACGTAAGTAGTACGCAATAAGGTGCTATAGTCTATCCTTTTCTTGTATAATGTATGCGCCTAATGCAAGATCTAAGGCATTAGTTTCTATGCGCATTAGTTTACTACTAGTAAATATAATTAATGTAGGTAGTGTAATATAGGCTTACTTAAGTGCCTTAAATGTATTATCTTGTTCTTTTCTCTACTTAAATAGCGTGTCCTTCTGCGTAAGCTTTGTTAGCAGAATTACAATCTTAAAGTAGTCCTTAATAAAGCGTTAGTTAAAGTTAACAAATCCTAAGAATTCTTAGATCTGTTTAACTGTCTTTAGCGTTAGCTATAATTTAACTACTTCTACCTTTATTAGACTAATCTTAACTCTATATTATCCTACAATATACCCTAAGAATTTAACTTCTTTTTAGTACTAGTTGCACTTTTTAGGTTTTAGTTGTAGATCTGCCCTTCTTAGGCATTCTAGCACTTTAGTTACGTGTTAAATGTGCTCTTCTAGTGTCTTTAAGTACACTAGGATATTATCTAAATATGCTACTACTGTCCTGTTAAGGTGTGCCCTAAGGACGTTGTTAACTAACTCCTAGCACGTAGCTAGTGCGTTTGTTAGACTAAATAGCATTATAAGGTACTTGTATAGTCTATATCTTGTTCTAAAGGCTGTTTTCTATTCTTCTTCTTCCTTTATGTAGATAAGGTTATACACTCCTCTTAAGTCTAACGCAGTAAAGTATTAAGCTCCTACTAGCTAATCCTGTAACTCTGTTATGTTTAGGAGCAGGTAGCAGTTTTTAATAGTAATATTATTAAGCTTCCTAAAGTTAATGCAAGGTTGTAGCTAGCTATCCTTCTTTAGAATAAACATAATAGGGTACCCTATAGGTAATTCTAATTATCTAATAAATCCCTTTTTAAGGTTCTCCTAAATGTACTTGCGCAGTACTTTAAGTTCCTTCTCTAATAACTAATATAGCCTCTTAAAAGTTAGGTTCTTTCCTTCCTAGAGCTTAATCTTGTAATCCTAGAGTTTGTACTTTAGCAGGGCTTTTACTGTAAGCTCTTCTTTAAACATCCTAGCGTACTGTCTATATATATCTAGGATAGCAGGAGGTGCACTATTCTTATTCTCCTTAACTCTTACTTAGGGACCTATAGGGCATTTAGCGTCTATAGAGTTAACTGCTCTAACTTAGCACGTCTTATTTATTAAAGAGATATTATTAATCTTCTTCTTATCTACTAGCTGCAGCGTGCGCTGCGTAGGCTATAATACCTTATTGCTACAGGTACATTGCTTTAACAAGAGCTGTTCCTTCTTCTAGTTAATCTCTAGGTTATGCTTTTATAACTAGAGTAGCCCTAATATAACATTATGCATAGCTATTACAAAGACGTCTAAGGTTACTTCCTTATAGTGTCTATAGATGCTAAGTAGGACATTAGTTACTTTATATGTAATCTCTAATTCCTCTAGCATAGGTTCTCTATTAGCTACTTAGAGCAGATAGGGTTTATCCTTGCATTGCAGACGTAGTCTAGCTAGTACTGCTGCCTGCAAAGAGATGTAGCTTAACTGTACTCCTAAGTCTAAGAGTGCCTATATCTTTACTCTACCTATTGTTATAGGGAGTTTAATTAGTTAGTAATTAGTCCTAATCTAATTAATAGATTAATCCCTAGCGCTCTTGAGCGCTATCCTAAAAAGGATTAGGCTGTCCTCTAAACCTATTAGCCTGCTTTACTCCTTTGTAAGTTATACAGCTAGGGTTAAGGCAGTGCTGCTATATCTAATTTATGCAGGTCCTATTAATTGTTATTTGTTAGGCTCCTTTAGCTAATAACAAGCTATTTCTAGGGAAGTAGTAGTTAACACGTTTGTTAATAAGGTGCATCTTACAGGTGTTGTTTTTACAGCGTGTCTAGGTTTTCTTATATAGCTTCTTCTATATAGGAAAGAATGTGCTTCCTATTTTTTCTAATAGATAGATAGTGCATCCTTTGTTATAACATGCAGTAAACAATAGCACTCTATAGTGTAGATTTCTTAAGTCTATGTTATACTGTAGTGCGTAGAACCTATCTGTACAGTATAGGTTTTCCTTAAATAACTATTATTTATGCTAGCGTAGGAATTCCTAGTAGTCTTTAATAGGTGTTGTAAGGTATTATTCTTAATACTTATAGTAAGCCTTGTCGCACTAGTTCTCTAGTTCCTTATTATCTTCTGTGCTAGGAATAATAAGATCTTAACATATCTGTGCGTATACGTTATCTAGCGTAGGTTATAGGTTCTAGTAGTTAAAGCTAGCCTATTGTGTGTTCCTACGTTTCTTGCAGCGTGTTTGTTGTTCCTTAGGTAAATCTTGTTTAAAGATCTTAGTGTTGTTTGTTATTATAAAGCTATCCTAATGTTACTTTATAATCTAGTTAAGGTTGTTCTCCTAACTCTTAACTTTACTGTCTGTTACTGTTTGTTAGTATAGCGTAGGTGCGCGTAATTAGCGCTTATAACAAGACTTAATATAGTTCTTATTCTTAGAACTAGACTCTAGGTCTTCTATAAGTTATCCTATATCCTTAGTAATAATTTCCTATTTACTAGCATTAGCATCCTTAGCAGGCCTGCTAGTAAGCACGTTAAGCTGTCTAAAGACCTTATTCTTCTAATAACAGTTACGCGCAAAGTAGCCTAGTTTGCTAAAGTTGTAGCAGTCCTTTAACTTACTACTATTATTATGCTTTCCCTTATTCTTGTTGTTCTAGCAAGCTAGTAGGGCTCCTAGTCCTTTATTTAGGTTAGAGAGATCTATAGCTGTAGGGCTATAGTAACTACTGCGTGTGTTATTATAGATACGTTGTCCTAAGTTAGGGCAATATTAGTTTCTACAGTTAAGATTATTGTGCTATTAGTTGCGTAGTGTAGTAGGTTTAACGTTTACAACCTATACCTACAGATTATCTTATAGTTCCTGTTGCAACTTATAGATTTTAATATTAATTTTAATTAATATGTTAATAAGGTTATTAAGGGTGTTAGTGCTTACGCCTGTGCGTATAAGTTCTTCCTTGATTTTTAGTTTAAGACCTTGCTTAAACATTGTTATTAACGCAGTATTGTCCTAGTTAGTGTTAGTAGCTAATTATTAGAATTTAGCTGCGTAGTTAGTAGCTAACTTAACTTATTAGATGCGTTAGATTTTACGTTGTGTAATAGTAGGCTTATTAGATATGCTAAACACTAGCTTAATCTTAAGTTTAAATTAGTTAAAGTTGCTAACCTATTTGTCTACTTTATCTAGGGCGTTGCCTACGTTGTACTGTTAGATAAAGGGCTTAATCTACTTAAATGCGTTGCTTCGCATATAGCTAGCTACTAGAGTAACTTGCTTATTCTTAGGTACTTTCTCTCCTTAGAAGAGGAAGAAGAGGTTCTATTGCATAAGCTAGTTGTTAAGCTTACTACAATCTCTATAATAGAGGTTAGGTTTGTTAACGTTTATAACGCTAGACCCTATAGTGCTAATGTTGTTTATGTCTATGTCTCTAACACTTAAGTTGCTAGAGGTAGCACGTATTCCTAAGGTATTACTTATCTTAGGGGTGTTTAAAATGTTAAAGTTGTACTTTAAGCAAAGCTTATAAGCACTAATTCTATTAGTTCTTAGGGATAAGTAATAGTTCTAGAACAGTAAGGGTAGACGCCTAGGTAAAACACCTAACAACAACTAGAGTAATAATAAGTAGTATAGAGGAGACTATCTAGCTTAAAGGTTAGGTTAAGATTCTAAAGACAAACTTAATTAACAAGGTTAAACACAAACTATAAGAGTTGTGTTCCTACTTGCTATATACTATAGGAAATACAAGAGCTTACTAAGCTTACTATAAGCTGCGTAAGCTAGGCTTAATATAAGCTGCGTAAGCTATTATATAGGATCTACCTAGCTTGCAATGCTAAGGGTAAGCTCCTTACGTAACTATAGTAATTACTATACCTTTAACTATGCTACAGAGAAGCAGGTCTATAATTACTAGCCTAGTACGTTTGCATACGCTAACTACCTAGACAGCAACTAGCTAGGCATAGGGTTTGTAACACTATCCCCCTCCTTCCTAGGATTTGTCCTAAATTCTGTTAGCTGTTCTTTATAAGCGTGCCCTGCTACTGCCTAGTGCCTATAGCATTACTATGTCCTCTGCATCCTAAAAGCGACTGCGTCTTAGCATTAAAATCTGTTACTATAATACTATTACTCCTATCTCCTACAATTATTACTTTACATCTAGCTATAATTATTATGTTATACCTTCTACAAATTCTTATTTAAAGTGTTTAGAGTGCGTGCACGCTAGCTGTCTATACGTTAACTTATCCTAGGAATCCTTAGATAAGACAAGGGCAGAATATAAAAAGAAGGTAGAAGAAGATAAAAAGTTACTATTAGACGTGATTGCGCGTCTACTATAAAATAAGAAAATTCTAGCGCAAGTAAAAGATAGGGCTTTAAAGAAGGCTGTATGCCTTATAAACAAGTTAGTAGAGGAGGGCAAAGACATTTAGGCTAAGGAAATTAACTGTTCTACTACTAACGCCTTAGTAGCTTATTCTTCTACAATGTAGTCTACGCTTAACTTCTTAGATACTGCTGCAAACTTTAGAACTAGTTTAGTAGTTATTAGCAGTTTGTAAGGTGCGTTACTAGTTCCTATATGTTTTCTAATTCTAGGTATCCTAACTATTTAACTAGGTACTTGTTGCCTTTGCCTATATTATAGTGTTATATTATTTTCTTAACGTCCTACTTGTTGTTGCTGTTAGCCTAATAGTAGAAGTCTTTCTAGATTAGAGTTCTAGGGTTAGCTAGTTCTAACAAGCTTATGTAGAACACTAGATAGACCTTTATATCCTTAGGCAGGTTAAGTCTATAGTTAACTAGGCTTATCTACTTTAAAATAAAAAATAGTCTAACCTTAACTTTGTCTAGTTTTTTTATAGGTCTTTGCGTTTAAAGATTTTTAGTAAGGAGATAGACTTTATCCCCCTCTTTTAGCTAAGGTGCTGTTTTTATTTCTAGTTAACATATAAGATTGCTTATAACTAAGCTTTTGCAATGTTTTTAAGCAATTTCTAGTGTACTTCCTTTAGCCTTTCTACTAAGGATATTGCTAATTCTATTTAAATATTAGTGTTAAATAACCTTGTAAATAGATTTAGGTGTCTCCTGTAATTTGCGAAGAACAGCGTTACGCCTATTACTTCTAATAACTTGTTGTTGTAAGCAATTTGTGCTATAGGTAGCAGCAAAACCTAGTTGTCTTATTGCTAGTTACTGTACATCTATAGGTATGTTTCTATAGTTTAGTTAGTTCTTTTAGTTTGTCTATCTGTCTGCAGATAGTAAGCAGTTAACAGCTTCTTCTTAGTACCTATATACGCTAATAGTGTAGTCTAATAATTTAATGTAAAGAGCTTGTCTTAATTGCTGATAATTAATTCTAGTATGCTGTAGTGTTAGATAACCTAGTCTAGGAACACTTATGCGAGCTGCTCTGCAGTGTAGCTGTAACAAAATAGTATTATCTTAGCAGCTTTTATAAATCTATCTACTATAATAAAGATTAAGTTATAGGCGTAGTTAGTAATAAGGTCCTTAGAGATTAGTAATTAGGTAATAAAACCTATTATAATGTTTGTCTAGGGCGCTGTAGGCAGTTCTATAGCCTGCGCTTCTCTATACTTAGTGTGTGTGCTATGCTTGTTCTATTAGCACTGTACACAGTTCTTAATAAACTTAGTAACCTTATCTTTTATATTACTAAACTTATAATATTGTTTAATAAGTTCTATTGTACGTGTTATTCTAGGGTGTCTATATAGCAGGTTGTTGTAGTAACTAGCTATTATTTCTTCTTAAAGTTCCTCTAGTACTTACAATAGGATGCGTTATTCCTGCTAAACTTGTATTATGTTGTTAAGTTATTGCAATAGTCCTAGAGATCTATTATTGTTAACTCCTAACACTGCAAACTAGTTTATTGTTTTTTCTCTAATAAGGTTGTGTTAATAGCTAAGTGCGTTAGCTCTACTATTATCTTTGCCTAGTGTATACAATATCTTAAATTTGTATTATCCTAGCATTTCTAACTAGCGTACTTGTTATTAATTTAGGACCTTAGTAGTAGTAAAGTATACTAGGTTCTTGTAGTTAGTATAGATAGTAAGTTCTAAGCAACTTTCTGTATACGCTCTCTAATGTTCTAGGGCTAATATAATTGTAAGCAGTTCCTTGTTATGTACGTTGTATTGTTCCTCTAGTCCTAAGAACTTACGTAAGTAGTACGCAATAGGGTGCTATAGTCTATCCTTTTCTTATATAATACATGCGCCTAATACAAGATCTAAGGCATTAGTTTCTATGCGCATTAGTTTACTACTAGTAAACGTAATTAACGTAGGTAGTATAATACAGGCTTGCTTAAGTGCCTTAAATGCATTATCTTATTCTTTTCCTTACTTAAATAGCGTGTCCTTCTGTGTAAGCTTTGTTAGTAGAATTATAATCTTAGAGTAGTCCTTAATAAAGCGTTAGTTAAAGTTAATAAATCCTAAGAATTCCTAGATCTATTTAACTGTCTTTAGCGTTAGCTATAATTTAACTACTTCTACCTTTATTAGACTAATCTTAACTCTATATTATCCTACAATATACCCTAAGAATTTGTAACAGAGCTTGCAGGACTATACTTAAGTAATTAATTAATTTAATTAGTGTCTATTTTTCTATATAGAACGTGTTGCTTAAATACAAATAAAATGTATAGGTTACGTAATCTCGCTTAACAAGCGTTTAGCTAGTATTAGGGCTGCTTAGAACTAGCGTTGCTAGGGTAGAGCAGCTTAACTAAATTAGCACGCTCTGTTAGAAAACAAGCTATGTATATAACTCTACGCGCTTAGTTACGTAACATACCCCTAGTTAATCCTATATTAGGAACAACTAAACTAGAAGCGTGCCCTTAGTAATTATAGGGCTCTAATCTTAGATTTTTATATTTCCTTAGATATCTAAGATTACTACGCGCCTGTAGTATACTCTAGGTGCTCTTCCTTTTAAGAGACCTCTCTAATTTTTAGGCTGCTTTTGCAAGCAGTTTATTGCTAGTTTAGGCGCTTATTTTTGTTAGCTAAATTTCTAAGCCTATAGCTAGCTATTAAGCTACTTAGTTATAGTTAAGGTAAGCACTTCTTAGGTTAAGCACTTCTAGGTAGTAAGAGTAAGCGTAAGGACTATAGTCCAGTAGCTTTACCTTTACTAACCTAGTTACTTCTCTATATAAGCATCCTACCTACTTAATTTCTCTATTTCTCTAGTTATATCTATTAATATGCCTATAAGTATACTAAATTGTTTTCTGCGCGCCTAAGCACTCTCTAGCTAATTGTTTCTAGCTTCTTAATCTGTTAAGAGCTTTATTATTAGACGTTGTCTAACTAATCTTGCTATTAACATTTTCCTAGCTCTTTTCTAGAGGTTTTGCTAACTTAGGTATAGAAATAGACTAAAACCTAGCGCTGCGCGCGCACTGCTGCCGCCTCTACTGCCTAAGCTGCTGCCTAAGCTAGCTAGCTGCCAGCTGCCTACTCGCCCTTACCTGCGCCTGTCTCTATACCCACGCCTGCTCCCTCGCCCTCGCCCTTGCCCAAGCCTGTAGTTGCAGCTTTGCCTGCTCCTTTAGCAGTTACTGCCGCTACTGCCGCTATAGCTGCTGCTACCACTACTGCCTATGCCACTGCGCTGCCGCCGCCGCCTATGCCTGCGCCTACGCCCTCTGCCCCTGTCTTAGGCGCTCTAGTGCCTAGTGCGCGCAGGTTAATTCCTTACGCATACTGCGTGGACACGCTACTAGCAAGCAGCTTAGTCGCGCTGTGCGTTAACAACACTACTACTAGCTGCCACAGCAAGCGCTGCTAGCGTTGTGCCTTTAGGCACTCCTGCTGCCTACTCCCCCTACCCTTAAGCTGCTTAGGCTAGAACTAGTAGAGGAGCTTGCTTCCTCTAGCAGAGTAACAACTTTAGTAAGTAACTTAGTATTTTAGTTAATAATAGTAGCTAACAAGCATTTAGCAGGCTACTAACCTATATACTACTATCTAGGTAGTAAAGGGCCTGCTTGCAGATAGGTACAAATTTTAAGTACCTATTTGTAAGTAGGTTCTTTAAGATAAAACCTATAGGGAGGGGGTTATCCTCTCTACCTATAGTTAATTTGTTTTTGTAAGCTCCTTAGCTGCTAGGCGTGCGCTTAAAAGAGCTGCTACTAGCAGTCTAGGGAGACTTATACCTATTTAGGGAGGGGGTTGTCCTCCCTAGCAATTTAAAGATCTTCTCTTTCTCTATTAACCTACTCTTTTTCTGTAACTAAGTCTTTTCCCTCTTAACTAATGCTCTGTAAGTTTAAATACAACAAAAAGCACTTATAAGCTTGTCTAGGAAGCGCTTTTATAAGGCTGTTAGCTAGCATCTTACTTATTTTAAGGTAGGTAACTTAGAGGTTTCCCTTAGCGTACTCTTGTTTTAACTATATATTTTAGATATCTATATAGCGCAGCTAGGTAGTAAGCTGCTTGCTCTCTTTAACTACTAGTTAGATAGTTTATTAGTTATTACAGAAAATCTCCTACAGTACCCCTAAGTCTAGCTAAAGTTCTCCTAGGAATTGTTTTAGAGCTACTAACTCTTTAGCTACATGCTCTAAAGTAAGTAATTTAGCCTTAGTAGTAGAAGTAGTTACTGTTAACTGCTGTGCAGCTTTCTAGATAATTAGACTACTAAAGAGCTGCATAATATACCCCTAGGAAGATTAATAGGACTCTCTATTGTTAGCAAATAAGGCGTCTCTATATATAAGTAGATAACTGCCTTTGTAAGCACTATACCTTATACCTAGATACTTTATTCTATATAAATAAGCTAAAACCTAAGCAGCTGCTTTAAAGTAAGCTGCTCCTAGATTTATTAAATAATAAGATAGCTAAGAGGCAGCATATACTACATCTAGTTAAATTATAATTGCTGTATAGAGTATAGACCTAACTTGTTCTTAAAACGCTTTAACCTCTTGTTTTAAAGCTTCTCTGCTATATTTAAGCAGCTCCTCTATAGGAAATAGGACTATAGGGAAGGACCCCTTCTCTACTATCTTAAATTTTGTAGCAAGCTTATTAATATAGGAGTTGTGCGCAAGAGTTATAGTACAAGCCTCTTAGTTTCTAATTATTTAAATGCCTAGAAACTATTTAGCAGCTCTATAGTCTTTAATTTAATACTTTTCTATTAACAAGCTTATTAGCTGTTTAGCAGCAGCTTAATTGTTGTTGTAATAGGCTAAGAGAATATTGTTAATATAGAAGAGTAGCACTATTTTCTATTTAGGATTATAGAAAAGGCACAGCTCTTCTTTTAATGCTAAGAGACTAAGCTTCTAGAGCGTACTAGAGAGCTCTCTATACTACAGGACTAGCAAATTACGTAACCTGTATAGAGCTTATAGTAGTAGAACAACTTGCTTAGGTTTCTTAAATCTATCTAGTAATTTATAGAGCACCTAAGGTTTATCCTAGCAGCTTGTGTTTAGAAACGCGCTAGTTACATTATACTAACAGAGCTCTAGGTTAAACTAGGCTGCAATTACTACTATAGTGCAAAACAAGTAAGCAGCAAGCGTTATAGTGTAGGTTAAGACAATTAAATCCTTTGCCTGTAGATCTCTACGTACGCAGATCCTTGCCTTACATTTAAGGAAGTAGCTATCCTAGTTAAATTTGTAGGTAAAGACCTATTTAAGCAGCAGGGGCCTTAATAAGGCGCTTAATTAGTTAATTTCTCTCTATATTTCCTTCTTAATAAGCGTGTCTATCTCTTTTTAGCAGGCCTAGCAAAAAAAGAGCTCCTAGTAGGTAATAGAGTAGATCTTTCCATTTGCTTGGCAGTAAAGGGAGCTTGTCCCTATGTAACTAGCGCTTGTTTTAAGCAACTAGTCTTTCCTTCTTTAGGGTTAAGGCAATAATTACTGCGTAGGCAGTAAGCAGCTCCCTTCTATCTATGCTATATTTGTTCGCATGTTTAAACAGTAGGTAGATAAGCTAGGCGTATCTGTAATTATTTATAGAGCTTATTACAGAGTACTAACCTACTCTATTATTGTTATTAGCAGGCTTGTTACGCTTGTTACGCTTGTAGTTCTCTATTTAGCAGCTCTGTCTTGTAGGCAGGCCCTAGATTCTCTGCTAATACGCGCGTCTCCTGCCTGCCTTATCCGCTTACGTTAATCTTTAAGAAGGTATTAGAATAAGCAGCAAAGCAGGTCTTAGTAGATTATTAAGATCCTTACTATCTACTAGCTTGCTCCCTTCTTCTATAGTTAAGTGCACTTCCTATAAGCTACTAGTTAGATTATCCTCCTTATTAGGAGCTTCCTGCCTATACTTAACTGCTCTAGTTTAGGCGTTTAGTTAGGGGGAAAGTAAACCTATTTCTTGGCGTTGTTCTGCACAGATCTCTAGCAGCTTGCTAGCTAAGCTTGCTGCGCGTGCAGTATCTATCCTAGGGGCTCCCTCTCTACTAGACTAGCCTTCTAGCAATTAAGGTTCTCTCTAAGTGTCACCCCTAAGCTAGTGCTTAGTAGACAAGCTAAGCGATAGGTCTCTTTATTTAAGGGGGAGCTCTATTGCTTCTCCTACCTCTATTATCTTATTAGGTTTATATAGAATTTCTACAACTACTTCTACTTCTTAGACTGTAAGGGCTAACAACTTATCTAATTTGTTGTAAAAGAGCTCCTTATTAAAGGTTATATTACGCGTTGTAATTACCTAGTTTAGTTTAGGAACCTATATCTAGTATATGTTAGAAGCTTAGTACCCTACTAAGTATCTAATATAACCCCTTAGAGTTACTTTAAAGCTTCTCTAATTACGCCTAGCTGCTTGTTCCCTATTTAGGGGATACGCTCTGCAGCTATAGGCGTATATCCTGCTCTAATTAGGTCTTAGATTAGCTATTAGTGCTCTTACCTGCTTAGGTTTGTACTAGCAGAAATAGTAAGTAAACTAGCAATTAAGCTCTTTATTTAGGCTCTGTAGCTTGTTTAAGTAAGTTAGACTTATGTTATAGAGCTATGTTGCTGCTGCTACAACTTCCAGCTAGAGCTTCTTAGGTAGGTTTGCACTGCTCCTTATTTTAATAGATTTAGTAATTATTTCCTGCCCTGCTCTTTCTGCTGCCCTGTTTAGCTTGTGGGTATATAGAGGTATACGCTTAATATCTATTCCCTTATTAATTGCCTAGCGCTTATATTAGGAGCTCCTTGCTATAGGAGAGTAGCAGTATTGTTATCTTAACTTATCTTGCAGATATAGAGCTTGTACTAGGTACGTACCTAGCTTAAGAAACTCGTAAGTACCTACAGTATCTCTACTTAAGTCTTCCCTAGCAGTAAGTACGTAAAGAGCTTCCTACTATAGTACTCCTTAATTAAAAGTATCTATAATTTGCTACTCCTTCCTATAGGCATATTAAACAGATCCTAGCTAATTCTCTAAAAGGGTTTAGTAGGTTTTTCCTATTTCTGTTAAGATATAACTTGCTTGGCGTAGGTTATTAAGCAGACCTTATAATCTTTTTAGAGCGTGCTGTTAATATGTACGCTGCGCGCTTATTGTACTAGTGCTTTTAGAGCTTCTAGGCCTAGATAACCTGCTCTAGCGTGCTAGAGGTGTTTAGCAGAGCTTTGCAGGTAAGACTTATATAATTATTTTATTACTGCGTTAAGGGTTAGAGGGTAGTAGGATAGTAGCTTGTATTTAAAGAAAGTAAGGTTGTAAGCGCGCTTAAGAGTAGCACATATAACACTCCTATTTAGATTGTTAATGTACCCTACTTAGAGCAAGCTGTCCAGCCCTAAGTACCAAACTCCTTTCTCTTAGAGGCGTGCCTTAGAAATAATGTTAATGTAGAAACCTTCTACTACTACTACATCCTTAAGGAGCAGGTCTTCTATATATAGGCTGCGCTTTCTGTGTAACGCGTTTTTAAACAAACAAGCTCCTTGTCCTACTACTAGAAACGCTTGTGTGCCTGCCTCTACAGTGTTAGTAGAGTTAGCTGGGCGAAATAACCTAGGTACAAGCTAATCTGCGCTGTTAACTAAGTGTGTAGCTGCTCTATTATCTAAAATTGTACTCTCTAAGAGTAGATAAGCGTTGAAATCTATAAGGTTGTAAACCCTAGGTTTCTTAGCTAGGTTGCTTAGTTGCATTATTTTTAGATTAATTAGAGTAGCCTGTACATTGCTAGGAAACTTAACTTTAGTTGCTTTTGCTAGTAGAGCTGTTATAGCTAATAGAGCTTTTAGGGTCTAATTAAGCTGCTTAATTATCTTCCTAGTATCTGTATACTCTTGGCTCTTAAGCCTCTAGAGAGTATCCTTGCAATAGCTTTTGCTTATGTAGATAGGCAGTAAGGAGCTCCCTCTAACTACTGTCTCTAGGCGTTAGCAGTTAGTTAGTTTCTACTTATAAGTCTCTCCTTTTTGTTTATAAGGGCAGGAGTACCTACTTAAGCTCTTAGAGTTAGTAGCAGGAGCTTAAGTAGTATCTGTTTAGCTTCTAAACATTGCAAATACTCCTAGGTTTTCTTTTCCTGCTCTTATAGTGTGCTTATGCATTAAACTACTAAAGACCCTACTTACTTTGTCTAAATTAAGTAAATTAAGCCCTAGGATACTATCCTAGATAATCCTTTAGTTTATAGTACGAGCCTAATCTAGGGTAATCCTATAACTTAAGGCATCTAAGAAATCCTGCATAGCAAGCGCCCTATTAACCTCTAGAAGCTTGTATAACTTAGCTCTTCTATAGAGGTATAACTACCTATTGTACCAGTCTTGTAGAGCAGCTCTTGACTGTTTAGCCGCTCTAAGATGCTGTTAGTACTCTGCCCTAACCTAGTTCTAGGTGCTAACATCTGTTAGAGCGAGCTCCTCTTTTAGTGCTCGCATAAGCAATTGCAGCGTTATAGTGTTATTAGTAACAAGCTTTACTATTACTAGTGAGAGGATTAATAGTAATACTGTTGTGTTAACCTAGTTCTAGATCTTCTAAAGGCGCTCTGCCTTAGCAGCCTACTTGCTTGCTCTAATCTTGTATCTAAGGAGCTCCTTATTATAGTTCTTAACGCTCGTTTAGCCTATTAGAGGCTTATTAGGTTAGGTGCTCTAGCTTTAGGTAGATTAAGCCAGTAGTTAAGTAGGGAGCGAGCCTATAATAGGTAGTTTAGGCGCTCCTTTATGTATGCCTAGGGCGTCTTTAGCGTCTAGATCTACTATATCCTATACGTTACAAAGCTTAGCGTGCTACGTAAGTTAGATATACTAATTAGGCTAATTAGATCTTGTTTTAAGCTAATAGGGTCCTGTAGGGACACCTAAGAGAGCTTGCTTATTATAGTTAACAAGCTCGCCTATAGTAGCGTTTAGTAGGGGATAGAAAGATAATTAGGTAATTAGAGCAGTTAAGCTAAGTCTAACAAGCTTGTTTACTAAGTGCGCAGGGAGATCTACTGTGCTTAGGAAGCTAGGCTTATAACTGTAATAGAGCTTACAGGACTATACTTAAGTAATTAATTAATTTAATTAGTGTCTATTTTTCTATATAGAACGTGTTGCTTAAATATAAATAAAATGTGTAGGTTACGTAATCTTGCTTAACAAGCGTTTAGCTAGTATTAGGGCCGCTTAGAACCAGCGTTGCTAGGGTAGAGCAGCTTAACTAAATTAGCACGCTCTGTTAGAAAACAAGCTGCGTATGTAACTCTACGCGCTTAGTTGCGCGACAGAATTTAACTTCTTTTTTAGTGCTAGTTACACTTTTTAGGTTTTAGTTGTAGATCTGCCCTTCTTAGGCATTCTAGCACTTTAGTTACGTGTTAAATGTGCTCTTCTAGTGTCTTTAAGTACACTAGGATGTTGTCTAAATATGCTACTACTGTCCTGTTAAGGTGTGCCCTAAGGACGTTATTAACTAACTCCTAGCACGTAGCTAGTGCGTTTGTTAGACTAAACAGCATTATAAGGTACTTGTATAGTCTATATCTTATTCTAAAGGCTGTTTTCTATTCTTCTCCTTCCTTTATATAGATAAGGTTATATGCTCCTCTTAAGTCTAACACAGTAAAGTATTAAGCTCCTGCTAGCTAATTCTATAACTCTATAATGTTTAGGAGCAGGTAGTAGTTTTTAATAGTAATATTATTAAGCTTCCTAAAGTTAATACAAGGTTGTAGCTAGCTATCCTTCTTTAGAATAAATATAATAGGGTACCCTACAGGTAATTCTAATTATCTAATAAATCCCTTTTTAAGGTTCTCCTAAATATACTTGCGTAGTACTTTAAGTTCCTTCTCTAATAACTAATATAGCCTCTTAAAAGTTAGGTTCTTTCCTTCCTAGAGCTTAATCTTGTAATCCTAGGGTTTGTGCTTTAGTAGGGCTTTTGCTGTAAGCTCTTCTTTAAACATCCTAGCGTACTGTCTATATATATCTAGGATAGTAGGAGGTGCACTATTCTTATTCTCCTTAACTCTTACTTAGGGACCTATAGGGCATTCAGCGTCTGTAGAGTTAACTGCTCTAACTTAGCACGTCTTATTTGTTAAAGAGATATTATTAATCTCCTTCTTATCTACTAGCTGCAGCATGCGCTGCGTAGGCTGTAATACCTTGTTACTATAGGTACATTGCTTTAACAAGAGCTATTCCTTCTTCTAGTTAATCTCTAGGTTATGCTTTTATAACTAGGGTAGCCCTAATATAACATTGTGCGTAGCTATTGCAAAGACGTCTAAGGTTACTTCCTTATAGTGTCTATAGATGCTAAGTAGGACATTAGTTACTTTGTATGTAATCTCTAATTCCTCTAGCATAGGTTCTCTATTAGCTACTTAGAGCAGATAGGGTTTATCCTTACGTTGCAGACGTAGTCTAGCTAGTACTACTGCCTGCAAAGAGATATAGCTTAACTATACTTCTAAGTCTAAGAGTGCCTATATCTTTACTCTACCTATTGTTATAGGGAGTTTAATTAGTTAGTAATTAACGCACCTCACAGGCAAACAGCGCACACGACTAAACAGCGCACTTTTGCCAAGACCACACTAAATCTCCCTCTCTACACCAATGCCTCAACAACAGAGCAAAATTAACGCGTTAAAAGAGTCTTAGATACAGCTTGCGCTTGCAGCTCTTCAAAACAACCCTAATCTCTTAGTACAACGCGCTGCAGCTGTCTACAGTACCTCTAAAACTACACTGCGCGCATAACGCGCTAGACAACCTTCACGCAACAATTCTATAGCTAACTTACAGAATCTAACTAATACAGAGGAGGAGGTTATTGTTATATACGTTCTTAAGCTCGTAGAGCATAGGCACCCCCTTAGCTCTTAGATGTAGCTAATATAGCTAATTATCTGCAAGAAGAGCGTAGTTTAGGCCCTATTAGCTTAAACTAGGCTAGTACGTTTGTTTTACGTACGCTAGAGCTTAAAGTAAAGTTTAATTGCAAGTACAACTATAAGAGAGCCCTCTACAAGGATTCTAGAGTTATATAGGGCTGGTTCAGCCTTGTAGCTAATATTAAAGCTAAGTATAGCATCCTAGACGCTAACACGTACAACTTTAACAAGACAGGCTTCACAATAGGCTAGATAAGTAGCAGAGCAGTTGTTACAGCTGCTAATTTACTAAGACAACTAAAGTTAATACAGCCTAGCAACAGGGAGTAGGTAACAGTTACTTAAGGTGTTAACGCAACTAGATAGGCAATTCTACCCTTTATTATCTTTAAATCGCGCTGCTACCCTTGCTCCTAGTTTAAGGAAGACGCCCTACCCCTAGGTTAGAGCTTTTCTAACTCTAATAACAGCTAGACTAGCAACAAGCTTAGTTTTAAGTAGTTAAGGCACTTTAACAGGCATACAAAGACGCGCACTGTTAGTACCTACTATATGCTTATTATTAATAGTTATAAGAGCTACAACACTGTAGTATTCCACTAATACTACAAAGATAACAAGATTATGCCTGTATGCATGCCTCTGCACTTATTGCACCTCTTACAGCTGCTTGACGTAGGTTGTTTTGCCCCTTTAAAGCAGGCGTATAGGGACTAGGTTAACAAGCTAGTACGTACCTAGATAACCTACATTACAAAGCTAGAGTTCCTGCTATGCTTTATACACGCCTATAACAAAGCTATTACTCCTAGCAACATCTAAGGAGGGTTCTAAGGGGCTAGACTAGTCCCTTTTAACCTACAACAGGTTATATTAACCCTTGATGTGAAGCTACAGACTCTATCACTACTACTCCCTACTAACAAAGAGCCCTAGCAGTTGCAAACCCTAAAGAACCTTATTAAATTTAGCTCTTAATTAACTCTAATTTAAGACAAGTATAAGAAGCAAATAGGTAGCTTACTAACCTCTGCTACTAGCGCGCTTAATTACCTTATAAAGGGGGCTATAGGTATAGCGCATAAGATAGCTTTGCTTAAACAAGAACACGCTAAGCTTTAAGCAGCCCTAGAGGCTGCTACAGAGCGTAAATTACGCAAAAGGAAGCAAGTTTAGGCAGGAGGGACACTAATAGTTAAAGAGGGCTAGCGTTTAATTGCTCTATAGGAGTTTAGCGCGCGTAGTAATAGTAAGAAGCTAAAGAAGAGGGTACGCGCTGAAGGGGGTGAGCTATTACAGCGACGCTGTAGAACGTGCAGAGAGAGTAGGCACAACGTACAAACGTGTAAGAATAAAGTAGAAGAGGTCTCTAAGTAATATTACAGCTTGTTACAGGCTAGAAAGGCGCAGAGTGCGGCGTTCTAGGGCATAATATAGTATAATAGGGGAGAGTCTTGGCAAAAGTGCGCTGTTTAGTCGTGTGCGCCGTTTGCCTGTAAGGTGCGTTAGTCCTAATCTAATTAATAGATTAATCCCTAGCGCTCTTAAGCGCTATCCTAAAAAAGGATTAGGCTATCCTCTAAACCTATTAGCCTGCTTTACTCCTTTGTAAGTTATACAGCTAGGGTTAAAGCAGTGCTGCTATATCTAATTTATGCAGGTCCTATTAATTATTATTTGTTAGGCTCCTTTAGCTAATAATAAGCTGTTTCTAGGGAAGTAGTAGTTAACGTGTTTGTTAACAAGGTGCATCTTGCAGGTATTGTTTTTGCAGCGTGTCTAGGTTTTCTTACATAGCTTCTTCTACATAGGAAAGAATACGCTTCCTATTTTTTCTAATAGATAGATAGTGCATCCTTTATTATAACACGCAGTAAATAATAGCACTCTATAGTGTAGATTTCTTAAGTCTATGTTATACTGTAGTACGCAGAACCTATCTGTACAGTATAGGTTTTCCTTAAATAACTGTTGTTTATGCTAGCGTAGGAATTCCTAGTAGTCTTTAATAGGTGTTGTAAGGTATTATTCTTAATACTTATAGTAAGCCTTGTTGCACTAGTTCTCTAGTTCCTTATTATCTTCTATGCTAGGAATAATAAGATCTTAACGTATCTATGCGTATACGTTATCTAGCGTAGGTTATAGGTTCTAGTAGTTAAAGCTAGCCTATTGTATGTTCCTACGTTTCTTGCAGTGTGTTTATTGTTCCTTAGGTAAATCTTGTTTAAAGATCTTAGTGTTGTTTGTTGTTATAAGGCTATCCTAACGTTACTTTACAATCTAGTTAAGGTTATTCTCCTAACTCTTAACTTTACTATCTGTTACTATTTGTTAGTATAGTATAGGTGCGCGTAATTAGCGCTTATAACAAGACTTAATATAGTCCTTATCCTTAAAACTAGACTCTAGGTCTTCTATAAGTTGTTCTATATCCTTAGTAATAATTTCCTATTTACTAGTATTAGCATCCTTAGTAGGCCTGCTAGTAAGCACGTTAAGCTGTCTAAAGACCTTGTTCTTCTAATAACAGTTACGCGCAAAGTAGCCTAGTTTGCTACAGTTGTAGCAGTTCTTTAACTTGCTACTATTGTTATGCTTTCCTTATTCTTATTGTTCTAGCAAGCTAGCAGGGCTCCTAGTCCTTTATTTAGGTTAGAGAGATCTATAGCTGTAGGGCTATAGTAACTGCTACATGTGTTGTTATAGATGCGTTGTCCTAAGTTAAGGCAATATTAGTTTCTATAGTTAAGATTATTATGCTATTAGTTGCGTAGTGTAGTAGGTTTAACATTTATAACCTATACCTATAGATTATCTTACAGTTCCTATTACAACTTGTAGATTTTAACATTAATTTTAATTAACGTGTTAATAAGGTTATTAAGGGTGTTAGTGCTTGCGCCTGTGTACATAAGTTCTTCCTTAATTTTTAGTTTAAGACCTTGCTTAAATATTATTATTAACGCAGTGTTGTCCTAGTTAGTGTTAGTAGCTAATTGTTAGAATTTAGCTGCGTAGTTAGCAGCTAACTTAACTTATTAGATGTGTTAGATTTCGCGTTATGCAATAGTAGGCTTGTTAGATACGCTAAACACTAGCTTAATCTTAAGTTTAAATTAGTTAAAGTTGCTAACCTATTTTTCTACTTTATCCAGGGCGTTGCCTATGTTGTACTGTTAGATAAAGGGCTTAATCTACTTAAATGCGTTGCTTTGCATGTAGCTAGCTACTAGAGTAACTTGCTTATTCTTAGGTACTTTCTCTCCTTAGAAGAGAAAGAAGAGGTCCTATTACATAAGCTAGTTGTTAAGCTTACTATAATCTCTATAATAGAGGTTAGGTTTGTTAACGTTTATAACGCTAGACTCTATAGTGCTAACGTTGTTTATGTCTGTGTCTCTAACACTTAAGTTACTAGGGGTAGCACGTGTTCCTAAGGTATTACTTATCTTAGGGGTGTTTAAAATGTTAAAGTTGTACTTTAAGCAAAGCTCGTAAGCACTAATTCTATTAGTTCTTAGGGATAAGTAATAGTTCTAGAACAGTAAGGGTAGACGCCTAGGTGAAACACCTAACAACAACTAGGGTAATAATAAGTAGTATAGAGGAGACTATCTAGCTTAAAGGTTAGGTTAAGATTCTAAAGACAAACTTAATTAACAAGGTTAAACACAAACTATAAGAGTTGTGTTCCTACTTGCTATATACTATAGGAAATGCAAGAGCTTACTAAGCTTACTGTAAGCTGCGTAAGCTAGGCTTAACGTAAGCTGCGTAAGCTATTACGTAGGATCTACCTAGCTTGCAATGCCAAGGGTAAGCTCCTCACGTAACTGCAGTAATTACTGTGCCTTTAACTGTGCCGCAGAGAAGCAGGTCTGTAATTACTAGCCTAGTACGTTTGCGTACGCTGACCACCTAGACAGCAACTAGCTAGGCATAGGGTTCGTAACATTGCCCTCTACATTAGTAATCTTAAGAGCTTTAGCCTTGCTATGTAGGAGGTTCTAATCCTAGTACTACTTCTTAGGGTTCTATTAACCTTGTTTGGCCTTCTAGAGATAAGCTTAGTACTATGCGCGTACTAAGTTCTTTTTACTAGCATTAGATAGAGCTAGCTCCTTCTTTAGTACCTTAATTAGGGCTTAGAGAGTTAACTTCTCTTCTTTAATAAGCGTTATTATAGCTAGAGTTATAATTACTAGGTCTACTATGCTATTAACCTACGTCTATAGGTTTTGTAAGCGCGCGGACTAGGAGGCCTAGTTGCTTAATTTAGCCCTATATTCTATAATTTATATCTTATATAGGTTAGCTTTAGTTAAAGTTATTAAGCTAGGTAGCTCTAGCTGCTAGGGCTTAGACTAATGTATTAGTATTATGTCCTTAGCTAATAGATTAATCTACTCCTATATTCCCTTGCTTATTGCATGGAATTTAAGTTAGATGTACTATCCTAGCTATTAGGATTAGTTAGTAAGCGTGTAAGCTCCCTTTAGGATTAGGGCGTTACTTATCGCGTAGATTGTTTAGATTATAAAGATATTAGGAGTAGTTACTAAGCTTGTGTATCCTAGCTAAGTACACAGGGGGAGATTGTCCTAGTCTTAATAAGCTAGGCTTATAACTGTTATTAGATAATAAGCTTAGGAATAACTAGGAGATAGATTATTAATTCTTATACTGGTATCTACTCTAGTTACTATTTATATGCTTATTAAGCGTCCCGTGCTCCTATTAGTTAATTAGTTAATATTCCTAATATAGATAATTAACCTGTTGTACACGTGGCGTAAGTAAGGAGAGATTTGAATCTGTTAGTAAGTTAGCTTAACCTTAGGTAGAGAAGCTCTAGGGGACCTAAGCTTCCTGTAGGTAGATCTGGCGTTCGGTGACTTTGCAACACTAGTCTTAGTTTTTCTTTAATAATTCTATAAGAGGAGCTGTTTCTCTAGCATATTCTTTAACAAAACGCTAATAGAAGTTAGTAAACCCTAGAAAGGATTGTAACTCTTTAACGTTAGTAGGCTATAGCTATTAGGTAATAGTGCTTACTTAAGCTAGATTAGCGTATACACTATATATGTTAATAATAAAACTAAGAAAGTGTACTATATCTAATATAAATATACATTTCTATAAGTTAATAAATAGTTCTACCTTATATAGGGACTAAAGTACTAAGCGTATAGCACGCTAGTAAAGTGTAATATAATTGCTCCCTATATAGATAAGGATATTATCTAGGTAAACTACATAGATATAGTCTAAGTGCTTAATTAGGGCCTTATTAATATAGGCCTAGAAACTTGTAAGAGTATTAGTTAGCCTAAATAGCATTACTAGGTGTGGGAGCTGAGATAACTAGACAAGATGATCAGAGTGTGAAAGAGTTGATCAAGTTCCTTGTCTTATTATTTGAGCAAAAGATCAGGTCTATATACCTTACTGGCTATGCCCTAGTCCAGAAATAGGATCGATCTTCCGGGTGGATTTGATCGATGTGATCTGATCCGGTATGGTCCGTGATTGCTCACATCGGCTCACATGACCACCATCCTTCACTGCGACACACCCCCAGGGACACTGGTATTTTGATCAGTGTTCCTGCTCCAGCAGGTTCGTTATCGCACCTTGTGTGATCTTTTTGTGAAAATTTTCCGATCGCTGCGCGCGCTGCGCCTTTGTAATCAGGGTCCAGCAATTGTTGCCTGATCCGCTCCGCACGCAAACGCGCTCACAACAACAACAAAAAACAAACCATGACTGCTCCCTCACCCTCACGATCTTTCTCACCTCGTTCCTTGTCCACCAACCGATCACCAAACACCATTCTCATCGACGTGAGTGATCTGATCCTTATTTCCCAGTCCAATGCTTACTCCAATATCAGAACCTTGATCGCTACACCTTCGGTGTCCTCAAGATCAAGATGCCTCCCAAGAGCTCCAAGAGCACTCCCAAGCGTCGCACGAGCGCTCTGAGCGTGCTCGAGGGCACTCCCACCAAGAAGATCAAGTCCAAGCCTCCAATCGTTCCCAAACGCCGATCCACTCGATCTTCCGATACTCAACCTGTCGTGGTCTCCGATGATAAGGATGATGAGGATGAGCCGATCAATCCGCAGGCTCTCTTCAAGGAGTTTCGTAAGCAGACACAGACCCCTCGTCAGCCCACAGTCGAGGATCAATACGAGGATGAGGATGATGATCCTCAGTTTGGTGCTCCCCGCGAGTATCCTTGCTCTCGCTGTCTCAAGCGCTTTTTGGATGGCAAGGGAACAGGTGTCTGCTACAACCGTATCCGCAATCCCAACGCCCGCGGCCGAGGCAGTGATCGCTGTGTCAATTGTACCACTCATCAGTGCAGTCCTATGTGAGTAATCCGATCCCGATTTCGTCATGATCTTCTAATGTTTTGATCAGCTTCCACACTCTTCGTGAGCCTGCCAAGGCTGCGATCTTTGCTGTTCAGCAGAAAGTTTCCTCAGTGAGTAGTCGATCTCGATCCTGATGATCATGCCTAATGTTTCCAGGCAATCTCCAAACCTCTATTCGACGCCTTGTTCAAGGCTGTCATTGACATGGAGGGTCAACTCGAGACTCAGGTTTCAGACGAGGATGTGGTGAGCGATCCTAACGCCGATAACTTCGATCACATCGAGGATGATCAATACGCCATGAGTGGTGGTGGTTATGCCATGGATCAGATCGCTGATGCCGCCGCTCTTGCTCCCCGCCAGGCCACTCCAGCTCCGCCAGCTCCTGGATCGGCCCGCAAGCCTCTGAGGAGGATACTTGATCAGATCAAGGTCCAGGATCCTCCATACTCCCAGGGTCAGGTTATCGCTCAAGGACGTCAGGAGCAGGGTCAGGGTGGTCCTCCTCATGATCAAGGGGTCCAGGATCAGGGTGGTTATTCTCAGGGTCCTGCCTTCCCCGGTGATCCTCGTCTTGAGAATCGCCCCTTCCACCCAGCTGCTCGCCCTCATGACCTTCGTCATGTTCATCATCAGTCTGTTCCTGAGGTCCCTGTTCGTCGATCTGTTCCCGCAATCCGCGCTGACATTGTCTCCGCTATCCGATCCGTTCGCGGCGATCTCCAAAACATCGAGATGTTGATCTCGGAGATCTTTGATTGATCAAGCATGCGCTGATCGTCTTGTCTCTTGACACCCTTTGGCTCGATCAATCACGGAGATTGATCAGTCTTGTCTGGAAGTGGATTCTGCCTGGTGGGTTGGTGTGTAGGATACTGTAGTTTTTAGATCAATCCACTCCATTGACCCCAACTTCCTTAATGATATCCTGCATGTTTTCTACCTCCTCTGACTTATGTAGATTGATCAGTTGCTTGAACTTATCGAACTGCTGATAAGTGAGTGATTTGGTTAATCCATCCGCAGGCATGCTATTGGTTTCAGATAGCTAATCTGGATTGATCCCTTGGTGTACTCTTGCCTAAGCCACATGTTTTGGATATCCACATGTCGGAGGCGAGTGGTGATCCGCTCATTTGCTCCTACTACCAACCTGATTGTTTGGAGGTTATCACACCATATATTCCACGTATCGCTTATCTCAAGATCAAGCTCGTTAAAGAATCGTCTGATCGCAATTGTCTCTTTTGTAACATGTTCAAGAGCTAGAAGCTCTGCTTCAGTTGTAGACGTGGTCACAGTGCTTTGTCGTGTAGCTTTCCACAGGATTGGTCCTCCAAAAAGCATGACCAGGTACCCATGAGATGATCGTCGAGTTTCTGGATCATCTGCAAAGGAGGCGTCTCCACAGATTGTTAGTTCTGCTCCGTTGTAGTTGCCGTATTTAATGCCTTCCAAACTTGTTCGGTAGAGGTACATGATCACCCTATCCACAGCTTTCTGGTGCTGATCACTTGGATTAGTGAGAAAGTGTGATAATTTAGATACTGCAAACGCAATGTCTGGTCGGAGCATAATTGCTGTATAGAGCACTGATCCTACTTTCTCTTGATATGTTTTGATCTCTTTCTTTTCTGCCTCTCCAGTATTCTTGATTAGATCCTCTGATGGTAACGGCGTTGGTGGATAAGATCCTGTGTTTAGGTCAAACTTCTTTGTGATCTTGTCGATGTAAGTATCGTGTAGAAGTGTGATTGTTCTGAGCTTTCTGTCACGGATTACTCTGATCCCCAGGAACCATTCAACAGGTCCCTGGTCCTGGATCTCGTATTTCTCCATAATTCTGCTCCAGAGGCGTTTTGCTTCTTGTTCATTGACCTTAGAATAGATTAGGAGTATATCGTCCACGTAGAAGAGTATAATGATCTTTTTATTCTCATCGTAGAAGAGACAGGGCTCTTCCTTGCTTGATCGTAGACCAATTGATCGAAGAGTATTAGAGAACTCTTCATACCAGAGAAGTGGAGACTCTCTTAATCCATATAGTGCTCGGTTGAGCCTAACGCAGTATCCATTCTTTCTGAATCCTTCTGGCATCTGGCATAGTACTGATTGGCTGCCGTGATCAACGCGTTAAGGAACGCTCCTACAACATCGTATTGTATAACTTCCAGATCAAATTGAGCTGCGATCGCCATCATAGCTCTGAACGACTTTGCTGCTAGCGTTGCTGCATAGGTAGATTGAAGAGAGTTTGTTTCTTGCAAATCTCCTCTAACAACGATCCGAGCCTTGCACTTGATAAAGTAGCCATCTTGATCAAACTTGTAGGTCCACACCCACTTTAGTGGTAACGGTCGATCTTTGGTTTCAATCTCAGATACACGGATTTCTGACCAGGTGCCTTTCTTGATCATCTGATCAATCTCCTTGCTTGAGGCGTCCATGAACAAGACCTTCATTGGATGATTTAGGAGTTGTTTCCATGTGCCTGGTGGAGGTGGGAGATCATCTCGATGGAAGCGTGGATGATCAGGTTGGCTTTTTAGAGTAGCTGCCATAACTACTGAGTTTAGCGTTTTATAGCTAGATTGCTCGTCCCAGGACCAGTTTGTTCCTAGGAGATATGTGTGTTTGAAGTCGTCTATTAGATCAGTCTTTTGTGGATCCGCGATCAATGTATTGACGCTCCTTGACTCTCACCCCCAGTTGATCGTCGTGATCTTTCTTTCTGCGGAGTGGTAGATATATGTTTGTTGGTCGATCTATCTCAGGCGCTGTACCTCTGATTCTTCGACTTGTTCTTTGTGTTAAAGTATCCCTTACCATGTCTGGAGCAACAGAAGCAGTGCTAGCAGATCTTGTATTGGGATTAGTTGGGCGCTCCTGCCTCAACTCCTGTGATCCTATCCGATCACTGGGATGCGACGGGTCGGCTCTCACAGGTGTGTTCACGTCCTGTCGACTGTCCATCCCCATACGATCGTTCTGATCGTGTGTGCCCAGAACTCCTGTCCCTAGATCAGTCGGTTCAGGAGTTTGTTCTGGGGTTGCTAGTCCAATGTTTTCAGGTCGATCTGAGCGGATTTCCGGGTGATCACTGGCCTTGTGAATACCCCGCTCAGTCTCCGTGTCTCTTATCTCCTGATCCTGAACCAGGCCAGTTCTTGAATCGTTTGATGGAGTCACTTCACCCCCAAGTTGTTGCTCAGTGGTCGATCTGATTGTGTTGGATAGCGTTCGATCTCCAAGGTCTGGGACATTAATATCCTGACCTGGATCATCCAGTTCCCCTTCATGAAGCATATCTGTGAGCTCAATTGCCTGATCTTTAGGCATTTCGTCGTTCTTCTTTCCTTCATAGAACAGGGATTCGTTAAACGTAACGTTCCTGGTAACGATCACTTGATCGATTGCTGGGACCCATATCTTGTAGATATTAGAGGCTATATAGCCAACTAGGTACCCAATATGACCTCGTGGATTGACCTTATATCCACGTCGATCTCGCCCTGCTGCTCGATCCCGTTCTAGGGGTATGCTCGGCAGCCATAGGCGTATATACCACTCCAGTCTGGTCGTAGATCGGCTAATCGGTGTCTAATCTGAGCAGGCTCGTACCATCTAAAGTACTGCCTAAACCAGTTGTCTAGAACTTCGTTAGGTGACCTAAAATAATGGATTGCAGTAGGACTGATCCCATGTAGGTGTGCTGCAGCATCCATAATCTCAGGCCATAGCTTAGGTGGGAGGTTAGCGCCTATTCTCATCTTGATTGATTTTGTAATCAGCTCCTTTCCTGCTCTTTCCGCTGATCCATTTGGTTCATGAGTATAAGAAGGTGGAGCAATGATCTTGATCCCCTTTTCTTCTGCCCAAACCTCATAGCGTGATCGACCTCTCCATGGCTTAGTGGCTGTATCGTTATCCTGGTGGATTTCAACGATATTTAGTTGATACTTTCTCTTAACCCATTCTTCAAACGGTTCTATGATCCTCATAATATCGTCTAAGGATTTTGACTGCACGTTGTGATTGAAGAACTTTCCTGAGTGATCTTCTTTAATAATCAAAGCCCATTCTTCGTTGATCCGACCTGTTGGCATGTCGAACAGATCCCAAGATACTCTGTAGAAAGGTCTTGGTGATCGTTCCCTTGGTCTTCTGGATATAACTTGTGTTGAGTGGGTCATTGCGCAATCTTGGCAGTCTATCCTTTTTGTTCCATTTATCTGAACGTTCCGAGCAGCCTGTACCAGTGATTGGAGTGCTCTCTGCCCGAGATGTCCTGATCTTCTATGCCATAGGTCCTCACTATCCGATCTTACTGTAGGTTTTGATGATCGTATCGTTGTGTACACATTGGGAATAGAATAAGAGGCAATCTTGTATTCGATAAAGGCCAGATTATGAGCAGTGTGAAGTTTCGCCATGATCACGTTTTCTTTGATCGTTCCATGCCTGAGTGTGTTGTCCAATCCAAGGTACCAGATACCTGCCTGTTTGAGACGAGCTTCAGATACAATGTTCACATGGAATCCCTCAACAACCTTAACGTTCTTGAGCATAAGATCCTCAGTCTTTGGTCCATTGTTCCCGTTTAGGATCTTTTTCAGCACTCGATTGCCTGTTCCTGAAACTGGGAGTGATTGAGTTCCTGCATCAATCGTCTCATTAGGAGAGGATTGCTTGAATGAACCAGGTATTAGGAAGGATCGATCATTGACTAAGTGGACAGCTCCTCCACCATCTAGGATCGTGCTCAAAGATAGAGGGTGTTTTGAGTCAATAGTAGAGTAGACTCCACCCTCGTCTGATTGGAAATGTGATGGATCAATCACGGCCGCTGAAATTGATCCGGGATATTTGGCCGAAGAAGATTTGTCTAAGGAAGATTTGTCCGTAGTAGATCCGGTCTTCCATCCAGCATCCTTGATCTGTTCTCTAAGCTTGGTCCATTCTGCAGTATCTAGCCTCTCCTTGATCTTTGATTTATCAAGACTTGACAGAGATATCTTAGGTGCTCCAGATGGGGTTGATCCTGTGATAGCAGCTTGTAGTCTTCGGCAGTTAATTGGTTCCCAGGTGTGTGATCCTCTCGGTTTGCATGGGCAATTCTTCCGGTTTGATCCTAAGCTGTTCTTATCTTGATCTGACCTTCCTCCTAGGGTTGCAAAGGCAGAGATTCCTTTTCCTTTGATTGAGGTAGCTGCTTGTTCCTGGAGCATAAGGGTAAAGACTTTGGATAGATCGCTCATATCCATTGATTGTCGTCCAAAGGCTGCATCCATGATGATTTGTTGCCTCATTAAGCGGGACCATTCTGGAGCAATCCTAGGAGCAATCGCGTCAAGAAAATCGGTGAGAGCAAGTTGACCCTCAATCTCAGTGATCCCAAACGCCTGAGCTTTTCCATAGAGTATTTGCCACTCATTAAACCACTTATCCGGCGAGATCCGACCTGATCGGCCCTTTTCAAGGTGAGCACGATATTGCTGCCTGACCAGATGCATAGTGTTGCTGTCAGTTGGTGCCAGATCGTTCTTTAAAATTCGGATCAGCGCTTGTGGGGTCGATTCTCGGGCGTTAAGCATCTTAATTGATACCGGGGCCATAAGATCAGCTGATACAGTTTTATTGATCCAGTCTCGGATATTGCTGAGTTTTGCGGCCATCCTTACCCATTTTGAGGTTGCAATCTTATATTTCTGTACCTCTTCAGGGTGATCCTTGATCGCCAGCTCGTATGCCTCCATTCTGAGGGTGTGCTGCTCTTTATCGGTAGCAGCGCTCCGCTCATCTTGGTCACTGGTCTCTGAGATGCTCCTGGGGACTGGCTTTGGAGGAAGAGTTGGATATTCTGGTTCTTGTTCGTCGATTGCTGCAACCGTTTCGCCTTCTGGATTGATCTGATCCCATACTGCCTTGTCTCTTGCATGAAGTTCAAGCTGAGCAAACCAGTAGGGCCAATCTGATCTGGTCTTGAGGAGTATTTGACCGGTTGAGAGTTGGGAGTCGCTTTCCATTATTTAGGTGTTAAGAGAAGTAGATAATATTTGTGATCGATCGTGTCTAGCTTCTTAGCTATACAAAGTACGCAGGAGAATCTACTGTGTAGTCTTTATAACGCCGGGCTCATAACTGTGGGAGCTGAGATAACTAGACAAGATGATCAGAGTGTGAAAGAGTTGATCAAGTTCCTTGTCTTATTATTTGAGCAAAAGATCAGGTCTATATACCTTACTGGCTATGCCCTAGTCCAGAAATAGGATCGATCTTCCGGGTGGATTTGATCGATGTGATCTGATCCGGTATGGTCCGTGATTGCTCACATCGGCTCACATGACCACCATCCTTCACTGCGACACTAGGTACTTAAAGTAACTATATTAGGTCCTAAAGGCAGTTTTCTACTTATCCCCTACTTTAATCCTTAGCTAATAATAGGCGTTGCAAAGGTCTAAGGTTATATAATAATGTGCGCCTAATAGGCAGTCTAGTATCTCTCTAATTAGTAGGAGTAGGCAATAATCTTTTATAGTAACAGCATTAAGACCTCTATAATCTACACAGAGGCAGAGTATTCTATCTTTCTTAGAAACAAAAAGTATAGGTGCTCCTGTAGGACTTATACTATACCTAATCTACCTATTACTTAGCACTTGTTCTAAGTATTTATATAGCAGCTTTAGCTTACGTAAAGAGAGGTTATAGAGTAGTCTATATAGGGGTTCTTTCCCTTCTATAAGTAGGATTATATAGTCTAAAGATTTAAAGCTAGGTAGAGTAGTAGTAGCTTCTTTACTAAATATATTAATGTAATCTGCTAAAGCGTCTAGGATATAAAGTTCCTGCGCTATATATACTTTATAGATATAGGTATTACATTCTAAATAAACACTAGTAGCTTATAATACTCCTAAAAGGAGGAGATTAGAGTTAGCTTCTTTAAACTCTATAGAGATAACTAGCTAGATGCTAGCTATAGTGTATCTCTAACACTAGGATTATAATCTATAATCTAGATAGATATATTCTTATTAGAGGAAAGGGTTCCCTAATAGTAAGGGAGTTCCTTCCTTATTAACTCTATACACATTAGTAGACGCACAACACTTAACACCTATATTATTAGTTAAGTATATCTATAGTGCATATACAGCGTATGTGCTTTAGCGCTACGTGCTAATCTATCCTAGGTGTAGAAGTTCTACCTCCTTAATAGGTAGTAGGTTTATTTCTATAGTAATCCTTTAGCTAATTAAGCTTATATCTGCCTAAGAATTAAGAATAACCTATAATTATTATTCTAGCGTTGCCTCCCTAGATGCGTTATACGTGCGCTTTATACCTAGTAAAATATATACTAGGATATGCCTTACTATCTCTAGGTAGCTAGTAAGGCTTAGCCTTTTCCTATTTAGTTAATTTAAACTAAGATCTAGTTAGGGTTAGAGTTAGAGTTAGAGTTACTGCTTTAACATTTATTAGCATAGTAGCTAGTCTTGTTACACTTAAAGTAGGTAACGCTACTCTTGTTATATAGGCCTTTGTTAGTAGAGGCATTATCTCCTTACTTTTACCTCTTATGCCTCTAGGTACCCTTGTAGCGTGTGCTAGGTATATAAGTTAGTAATAAACAGCGCAGGTTGCGCTTAAGTGTAGAGCCTAACGCTACTAGGTCTTTGCGTATAGCTAGTACCTAATAGTAATTAGTAATTGCCCTTTATAATTCTAGTTAAAGCTTAGAGAATAAGTGTTAGACCCTCTATTCTTTAGTATAGGGGGTAAGTTAATCCTCTAAGACCTCTAAGTAGGTTGCAAAAGTATAGACTATTTAGTCCTTCTACTACATAGCATAAGCGTAAGCTGTAGCTAATTCTAAGGTGTAGTTTATAGGATTAGAGAGTAAGTCTAGTAAGTACTATTTAAAGTACCCCTAGCTAGGTGTCTCTTCTTATACTCTAAACGTGTGCTTAAAGTGCGTGTACTAAAGCTCCCTTAGGTCCCCTAACAGGTACTACATTGCCTAGAGTATCCTATCTTTAGAGTTACTAAACTCTTATAGTAATAGTTAGAAGGCTATCTTGCAGGAGTAGAAGAACTTATAATATTCTTTAAGATTCTTTCCTCTATATTTAGCTAGGTCTTTAGGTTTAAGTGCGCGCTTTATAGGTTAAGGTAAGCGTTATAGATACGTCCTACTTATACGTACTAGTCCTTAAGGTCCCCTTAATAGTCTCTACTATACTTAAAGTAGTATAGTTCCCTATACCCTCTAGTTATATAATCTTAGCTTTAAGTAAGCGTAGGCGCTATAAGGCCTAAAGCTTATTATATTAGTGTTTAGTAGCTTAAATGCGCTCTTAAAGTGTTAGAGGTGCGCTTATTATAGGGGTTAGGATCTCTTTATTAATTAAAGAAATCCTACTAGAGTTGTCCTCCTGCTAGGTTTAAGATAAGGGTGTAACGACACAGGATAATAGAAAGCTCCAGAATGCGTGTGTATCCGCTGCGAGGTGTCTAGGAGCACTAGGATAGGTAACACAGAGACAATTCTATTCCTATAGGTCTTGTACGAAGAATACTTAAAAACTATCTATCTATAGATAATTCTCCTTGTGCCTTTATACTGCTAGAATATAGGGAAGTTTAGAATGCTATAACCAAGTTACAGGCAGGAACAGAAACGTAAAGGAGCTAAGTCAGAGGTGAATTAGGGTGTGACACTTTTTAGAGACTAGTGCTTTACACTACCCCCTCCTATGTAGGCAGATTGTCCTAGATACGCGTAAGTAATAACAGTTGTTGTTCTATAGCGTTAGTGCGTCAATTTGGCGTCTGTTCTAGGTTTTTTTAGTTAACTTAGGTTGTTGTTTTAGTGTTTTGTTGTTGTTTTTATCTAAAGTAAAGACAACTTTTTTTTTTTTTTTTTTTTTTGTTTGTTAACTCTGCTGCCTGAATCTAACGTGACAACAAGCTGTATTGTGACTTAATTAGAGGGAAACAGGTTTGCTGTTATTGTTATATCTAATTTCTAGGACGCGTTGCGTAGGTATATAAACAATTAATCCCTACACCTTTCCTAACTCTAACAGACACTATTTCTTACTGTAAGTATCCCTACGCTCTTTTAATTGTTCCTATGCTAATGCTTCCTAGGTTTGTTAATTAATTACTATGCTGATACTAGTCCTGCCTAGAGCTCTTGCAGTAGCCTATTAGGTTATCTACCTTTGTTTAATTTAGGCCTTTGTAAGGGGGAGGAAGGTAGACTACGCCTTTAATAAGGCGTTGTTGTTAAAGTGTGCTTATTGCACACTTCAAAATAAGAAGTGTTATCTAGTAACTAGACTTTTCTTTACTCCTACTCTCTAACTAATACTAATAGTTATAGGTTCTAATTTACGTTAGTCCTAAGTATGCTACTTTTTATAACAACCTTGTTATGTAGGAGGAGGAATCTAGGGGTAAGGCAGCAGGAGAGGCAGCGGAGAAGGTAACAGAGGCAGCACTAGAGGCATAGCGTAGCCTTATAGCATCAGCGATGGCTCTAGCGAGTGTAGTGCAGGTAGCAACTACGCAGCTTAAGGGAGTCACTGCTAATAACGTGTTGCTGTATTAGTACCACGCCAGTACGGCGCAGGGCTAGGTAATAGAGGAGATAGTAGAGGGTTTGTTAGTGTTAACTAGGGAGGTTATTAAGCTGCGACAGGAAATAGCCCTTTGTAGCTCTAGAGTTAGAGGTAAGTTAGTAAAGCTAGCTCTGCTTCCAGCACCTAAAAAAAAAAGGTGCTCCTAGGTTGTTAGATAAAACTAACAACAGTAGCTCTAAGGAGATAAGTAACATTAAGAACCCTTAAAAAGAAAGGGTTTCTCTAGCTATACAGTAAGGAGGATTTCTTTTATTGTTATCTATTGTATAAACGCAGTTAGAGGCGTTTTAGAGTTAATAGATTTCCTTTATCCTTTTCTAAATTATAATGTCTTTATTTACCCTATAATTCTTAACCTTCTTCCTATGCTGTAATCTATTTATTTAATGCCTTTAGTGGACTAGGCTGCTCTAGGTACTTATTGTAATACGCCTTTAGCTTATAGGGTGCTCCTGTAAAGTTTTTTGCGGGATACTAAGTTAGGTCTAGGTTATAGCTAACCTAGCTTACATAGTACTTAAGACTACAGCAGACTAACCTACTAGCTAGGATTTCTTAGACCTCCTATTCCTCTACTCCTTGAATAGGAATACCTGTAGGTTTTAGAGCTTCCTAACTAGGCAACAGGTTATCTAGATCCTTACACAGAACGTTAGGTGCAAATACATTATGTATTTTTAAACTAGGGGGAAGTTTTAAGCAATATAAGTAACTAACCTGTTCTAGGACCTTAAAGGGTCCTTCCTACTTGTTAGATAGCTTTTAGCTTAGTTGCTTACTTGTTAAGTTTTTGGTAGAAAGGTACACTTTGTTACCTACAGTCTAGTTAACTAGGTTGCAATAAGCGTTAACTGTAGAGCGCATGCAGTCTTAGGCTTTCTCTATATTCTCCTTAGCTACCTTCTAGGCGTTGTGTATACAGGTTGCTAATGCTAAGGCCTCCTTGTGGTTAAGTTGTTCTATAGGGGTTACTGCTATATTAGCTCCTTTCTAACTCTAGCTCTGTTTAGGTTAGCTACTATAAATTACTTAGTAAGGTAATATTCTAATTAAGGAATATAGCAGAGTAAGTTAGGCACAATCTATAATTAGTAGGAGTTTAGACTAGTTATCCTAATAGTACGAGACAAAGGGATAGAGCTGTTAGTCTATATACTTGTTTATAATCTCTGTTTAACTATTAGTTTCCTTGTAATAGGTAGTAGATAGCTTAACTTTCACACCTATAATTTAACAGAATTCTGTCTAGAAAGTTAAGATAAACTAGGGGCCCCTATTACTTACTATTAACTTAGGGGTGTGTCTAAACTAATACACCTATTGTATAAATAAGTTTACTATCCTGCGTGCTGTAATTGTTTTATAGCATAGGATTGTAATAGCTTGTTTAGTTAGGCAATTAATAATAACTATAATCTAGTTATACCTAGCTTTGTCCTTAGGAAAATCCTTAAAATTAATGCATAAATGTTGCATTAGTTTGTTAGGTATTAGCAAGGGATGCAAGTACCTACAGAGTTAGGTCTGTCTTAGATAGCCTCAGCAACATAGGATGCAGTTTTAGACATATCTTTTACATGTAGCACTTATACCTTTCTAGTAATACTGTTGTAATAGCAGTTAGTAGGTCTTCTTGGCACTAGGGTGAGCAGTTAATAGTTGGTTATAGGCTTCCTTAATTAGGCGTGTGCATAGGGTTAAGTTAGTAGGGACACAGAGTTAATTATAGTAGAGAAGGAGTCTGTTTTAGATCTAATACAGAGATAGCAACGACAGTTGTTCTTGTTTAAAAGATTTCTAGTTTTCTTATATTAACGCCTTAATTAGTTCTAAGGAATCTAGTTTTATAATAGGCTGTACTAAGCAGATAGTAGCTACAACTAGGTTAGTCTTAGCTAGATATGTCTAAGCTAAATTAGAATTAATCTAGTCGTGTAACTGCTGTGGACCTAGTAGGACTTAGGACTAATTGTCTTCTTAGGCAGACTTTAGATTTGCAAGATCCTGTTCTTAGCAACTTAGGATATTAGCACGCTTGTTGTTCTTGCCTAGCGTGTATTTAATCTTAAAGTTAAATAGAGCTAGAGCTTCTGCCTATTATGCTTGTTAAGCATTTAAGATTTTAGTTGTTATAAAGTACTCTAGGGATTAATAATTAGAGTAGACTTAGATCTGTTTTGTAACTAAGGTAAGTTTAGCTCTCTACTTATTAAAGGCTTGTAAAATTGCAAACAACTCCTTATTATGTATTTCCTAATTAAGTTTAGCTCTAGAGAGTACTTAGCTGTAGAATGCTACAGGGTACTACTTATTGTTAGGGTGCTGCTGTAACAAAACCCCAGCAACAACTCTATTAGAGGCGTTAGTTTTAATCTTTATATTGTAGTTAGGATCAAAATAGCATAGAGTTAGGATAGACAACAAGGCTTCCTTTAGGTTTTCAAAACTAGATTAGCATTAAGCAGTCTATTTAAATAGATTTGCTAGGCTTTGTAAGGCAATAAGGGGCTTAGCTACGCAAGAGAATTTAGGTACAAATTGTTAGTAAAACCTAGTAAAGCCTAGGAACAATTTCACACTAGTAACAGTGGTAGGAGGGATCTAGTTCCTAAGGGCTTGTACCTTCTCAGAGTCTACTTTAATTCCTTTGTTAGTTAGGATGTAACCTAAGTACTTAGTATAGGTAACGTAGAACTTGCTCTTCTTAATATCTACTTGTAATCTAGCAATACAGAGTTAATTAAGTACTAGCTTAACATGTTGTTTGTAGGTTACAAGGTCTTTAGAGTAGATAAGGATGTTATCTAGATATACAATACAGAAGTTGTCTAGATATTTAATAAGAACATTATTTATATATTGTTAATAAGTAGCTGGTCTATTACATAGCCTAAAGGGTAGAACCTTGCACTTGTAACTACTGTAATGTGTACAGAACGTAGTGTACTCCTTAGAGGCAGGATCTATACAAATTTAATTAAAGGCATTCTAGATGTTAAATTTAGTAAATACCTTAGCCTTAGATGGTTGTGCTAACAATTCGTCTATGCGCAGTATTAGATAGGAGTCCTTTCTTGTAAGGGCGTTAAGTTTACAATAGTTAACACAAATGTGCAAATTCCTGTTTAGTTTTTAAACACAGAGTATAGGTAACGCAAAGGGGCTCTAACTATGTTTAATCTAGCTATGCTGTAGTTAGTCTTGCACAAACTTCTTAGTAGCTTTAAGTTCCTTAAGATTTTGTTTATATAAAGGCAAGTAGGAATTTAGCAATTAGCCCTCTAATATAATTTTGTAGTTGTAGGGGCAGTGTTCTAGAAGGGTTTTAGCTTCTGTTTTGCTAAATACATTAGCATATTAAATATATTTGTCTAGCAATTGTTTGTTAAGCAGCTAAGCGTTCTTAGGGTTGTCTTAGGTACAATAGTAGTTAATAACGCAATTAATCTTGTATAGACTAGTAGTAAAAAATTTGTTCTGTAGTTTCTTTATAGAAAAGTAAAAAGCATTTAATAAAAGTAAGGAAATGCGCGCCTCCCTAGGAGGTAGCGAGTTAGAGGCTTTTAGGTTAGGATTGTTAGTAAGGAACAGCATTTTAGTAATTAAATAATACCTCTTATACAATGTATTAAGTAATTTAGACTTTAGCAACGTTAGTACTCTGCAGCTTCCTATAGGTTGTCCCTTTGTTGTACGTCTTATAGGACGTAGGCTTGTAGCAAAGGTTAATATAGGGTTATTATTAATAGAGAGGCAGGGTTGTACAACCTAGGGTACCTCACTAGCTATAGGAGCTGAGATCGCTCTGTATTAAGTTAGAGTTTAAAACGTTTTAACTATTTAATTCTAATAATATATTCCTAGGATCCTAGATTAACAATAACAAAGGGGCAGTTGCGTATCTTACGCCTATTAATAGTTAAGTGCAACTAAATGTACTAGTTTACTAGGGTTGTAATCTAATCCTAGAATCCTTTAACTTAGACCTTAAAGGGCAACCTTTAGATAGGAGTCCTAAGTGCAGTAGACACTAAAGTAGCAATATTAGAATTTAAAAATAAAAATCCTTAGGCACTAGTGTTAACTAAGGAGTTAAGTTGTACGCCTAGCCCTTAGTTTAATAGAATAGAAGAAGTAAGGAAATAGGGGCCACTAAACAAATAAGATAAAGAGAGGTTAGATAGGTTATATTAGTTTAGGCCTAGGTAAAGTTGTCCTCCTAGGCAGGGCTGTTTCCCTTAGGTATTAGTTCTGCTTTAAAATCTTCTTTAGCGTTAACATATTCCTCTGTATCTACTTAGATTTCTTGTACCTAGGGACTAGGGCAATCTTTTACAAAGTAACCTGTCTTGCTACAGTTATAGCAGTTGCCTAGGGTTAGCTCTCTTACAAGTGTAGCTTAGGACAGTGTAGTCCTAGGTGCTAGAGTAGGAGTAGATATAGGAGGTTTCCAAATGCCAGGTGTAGGCTAATTTAGAGGTAGGTTGTTAGTCTAATACTAATTGTTAATAGTTTAGAGTTAGGTCTAAGGCGGTAAGGTATTAGGTAGGGCATAACTAGGATGTTGTTTTCTTTCTATGTTATACGCTGTAAGATGCTCTACTATAAGTTTAAACAAGTTATCCTACTGCCTCTTAAATCCTAGGTTAGGACTTTAGAGGGCAGGGGTAACCTTTATCTACATGTAGTGAAACTATTCTAACTTAGGTACTTGTCCCTAGATAGCAGCACTTAGGAAGCGCGCTTTAAAAAGTAGAAACGTGTTATCTTTTCCTATTTAGAGTTGATTGAAAACAGCCTAACTTTTAGCTCTCTTATTCCCTGTAATAAAGTAGGAGCAGAGAAGCGTTATTATTTCCTCTGCGCTCTAGAACTAGTCTGTTTCACAAGACAAGTATTAGGGCTTAAGGTATTCCTTAGCAAGCCTAGAAGTATATCCCTATACTAGAGCTATACGAGCTTGTTCTATAGGATAGTAATCTAAATTAATGTTAAGTTAGTCCTAAATCAAGGCTTGCTACTGTCTAAAAGTAGGGTCTTTTCTATTACTTAATTTGTTAATAGCTAGTGTGCGTTCACTAAGCCTAGGGTAGTAGACTAGGGTCTTAGACTAGAACCTTTTAGGAGGTTGCTAAGATTAAATAAGGGGAGACTCTGTAGTAGGCACAGGTATATCTTTGTAGGGAAGGGATCAGGCCTAAAGCTAGGCTACTTTAGCCCTTAGTTAGTTAACTAACTTATAAAGATTTACCTGTTCTAAGTCTAATTTAGTATTGCTCTTGCTAAGTATCTAGGTATTAGTTAATCCCTTAGCAGGCGCTGTTGCCTATCCTTAAGTAGATTATCTAATAGGTTCCTTTAAACTAGGGTTAGTAGTGCCTAACATTAGTAGTAATCTAATTTAGGTAGGTTATTAATAATCTCTAAGTCTTTATCTTAGTGTAATCTAACGCAACTTTTCTAAAGTAATCCTAGAGTAGTAAGTTGCAGGAAGTTCTAAACCTAAAGGCTTTAGTTGTTAGGAGGTCTTTAGAATCCTAACTATTAGATAGATAATAATTAGGACCTGTATAGTTTGTAACTAAAAGGGGTCTAAATCTGCTTGGTACACAATAACTAAACAAACTTGCGATATTATTTAGAGGCTGTTACTAGCTAGGACGAGTTTTTAAGTATAATGTAACAACACAGGATAATAGAAAACTCTAGAATACGTGTGTATCTGCTGTAAGGTGTCTAGGAGCACTAGGATAGGTAACACAGAGACAATTCTATTCCTATAGGTCTTGTACAAAGAATACTTAAAAACTATCTATCTACAGATAATTCTCCTTGTGCCTTTATACTGCTAGAATACAGGGAAGTTCAGAATGCTATAACTAAGTTACAGGCAGGAACGGAAACGTAAAGGAGCCAAGTCAGAGGTAAATCAGGGTGTGACACTTTTTAGAGACCAGTGCTTTACAAAGGGTAGTTAGATCTCTCTTATAGGTGCCCCCTAACTGTTTATTTAAGTAGTTAGAGCTATCTCTAGACTATTAGATTAATAAAGTATTATTATATAAGGTTCTAGTTATAGGCAATAGTACTTGCTTTACACTAGGGATAGATAGTAGAGGGATAGCTATAGGTATATTTAATAACAAGAATAATACCTGTCTCTCCTAAAGATAGCAAGCAGCGCGGGTTTTGCGCAGCTTTACTAAGGGCAAGACTAATACTAACTAAGGATAGCTCTAGAACACTACAACACTAAACAATTCTATTGCAGGTTGTTACACTTAATTAGATCTAAGTAGTTATAATAGATATTTATCCTAAATACTATACCTTTATAGGGGGTAGCAGCTACTACTATTAGATAGCTACAGCTTCTATACCCCTATTAACTTTATGTAGACTTGCTAGCAGTATTAGATCTATCTTCTATACCTCCTACCTTACGCCTTACACGTCCTCCAGCTGCTAGATCTAGCTCTATTCTCTGTTATTAAAACCTACTACTGTAGTTAAATCTAAGCACTCTTAGCACTTAATAACGCAGCACCTATTAAGAAGGAGAGGTTTGTTACCTTATACAACAAAGCAAGAGAAGAAGGACTATCTGAGAGAGTTATACGAGCTGGCTGGAAGGCTGCTAGCTTATGCCCATATAACCTAGACCTAGTGTCACAAGTGGCAAAGCTAGGGCCAAGGCAGGCATGTGGCAGCGACCACCTCTGACCTAGTTAGCAATAAGTACTGTTCTGGCCACGTTATCACCATCAGAGTGATTATTTGTACCTTTTTGGCTGCTATAGCTAGGTAGGTAGAGTCTAGTCCTAACATAATAATTACTCTAATGCCTAAAGCATCGTGGGTTTGAGTCTGGCTGGCAGACTAGATCCCTGCGGATGTTAGGTTCAGCCAAGCCAGCAGGTAGCTGAGGCAGGGCACCATATGATGTGGGCCAGGATGTGCTGTTGCTGCTAGAAGGTCTAGTACTTATCCTTAGTGCCTAAGGACAGGCACCTAAGGGGGCTATTGTCACGAGTGGCAAAGCTAGGGCTAAGGCAGGCATGTGGCAGCGACCACCTCTAACCTAGTTAGCAATAAGTACTGTTCTAGCCACATTATCACCATCAGAGTAATCATTCGTACCTTTTTGGCTGCTATGGCTAGGTGGGCAGAGTCTAGTCCTAACACCTAGTACTACTCTTATCTCAGATATTAGGCCAACCTGTTACGCCTCCTCTATCTACTTAACCTATAGATAACGTATTTGCTACGCCTTAGAGCTTACAGGCCCTTTACAGGGCTTATTAATGGCTCCTTTTGTCAGAATCTCTCTCTTAAAGCACCTGTGTGGTGCTTAGCAAGGCAGGCAAGGCTATTGCTAGCGCTAACACTCGTGCAGCTTAGTTTAAATTAGAGAATTAATAACTTAAATATTAACTAGATAGTACTAGGGTTACCTGCTTAAGAAAGCGTGTTTAAGTTAACCTAAATAAGCGCTATAGCAACGTTGAAGCTATTAAGGCTGCTATTAATCAGGCAGCAGCATTACAAGCTGAGCAGGCATCACGTTTAACTGAACAAGAGGCTCAAAAAGCAGTAGCAGCAGCAGCAGCACTCACGCTTTAGTCTATGTGTACAGAGTGGCAATTGTAAACGTTAACGTTGAAAAATCACGACTTTAATCTGAGTACTGGTGATGTGGCAGGTGGGCGGAAACTATATGTGGGCGGAAAGTATATAGACTAGCTTAACGCATTGATGGCTTTCGAAGCAACTAGATGTCGGTGTAATAGATAGCTAGTGTTTACAGATAGTGTGTATTTAGCTGCCCTCGGCTGGATTCTTAATCACGCCTAAACATAAAGTGAAATGAAATACTCCGCTCCATTCCTTGAGAGTGGGCGATCGCTTTCGGCCCGGTTTCGGCTGCTTCGTTGATGGTTGGTTGGGCGGTTGGACAGTTACACGGACGGTTAGATGGGAGAACAGGCTGTGGTGAGAGTGCCTGAATGAGGCGGAGGGCGAATCTGCTGTTGTTTGCGTAAGTACAGTATTTTTTTATTAATTTTTTTAGATGCGAGGTGGTATGGAGAGATGTGGTTGTGTTCGGTAGACTATCGTACACAGTAGAGCAGGTGGGTAAAGAGTACAGATAAACCAGGGTATGTAGGTCGATTACACGGCGAGCAGTACCGTTCTCTCGGGCTTGGTTATGCGTGCGTAAATGAATAAATAAACTACATACAGTAAGTATCTACATAGATGGTACTCTGGACTAAAGTTGGTAGTACTGTATAGTGGCACTGCATACTTAGTACTCCCGCGAAACGAACCGACCGACGGCAACGGCTCTATTCCCTCTTTCACGACGCTACACAACACATACTAATCACCACACCGCACAGCACCCGCGATCTACAGCAAGCGCTTGGCAAAACCCAGCCTTAAGCAGTGTCTCTAGTAGCCCTGTCTATCATTTATTGCACAGACCCTTTCTCATTCGTTCAGCATCTTCTTCTGGTGGTGTAATCTAAGAGCACGTGGCTTATATACAGTTAGATAGTCACGATTTGTGCATCGCGGATTCCATGCCAAGTGCCTCGTAGATCGTGGCTATGATGTTGGGTGCTGTAATTGCAGCGTCTTGTCATTCTGCACGCACACCTCTGGTTCTGGTTTGAGTTCTGGCTTGGGTTTGGGTCTGAGCTTGTTTTGGCAGCCGCTGTTTCCGGGCGCGCATTCGCATGTGATGTATCGCTTTGACGGGCCTGCTGCATGCTTGGGGAAGGATGAGACGTACCGGCTGCGACCAAGTGGCTTGTTGGTGTTGGGCTTGCAGCTGAGGGTAAGGGCGGGATAAAGTGGGTGGCTGTGTAGTGTGTGGCAGTGCTGGCAGTGCTGGCAATTTGTAGGATGAAACTGAAAGTAAATAGCATTATGCATTCGTTAGATTCTATGTACGTTACATTACGTTTACGTCTAGCTGGGTATAAGGCGATTAAAAGTGGCAAGTCCGTGTTACATCTCAGAACTAGTTGGCGAAGGACTACCAGGATGTAGCACTGGTCAAGCTATTCAACTTCAGCTCAATTTCCTTCTCTTGCACGACCATCTGGCCTTTTGTGGCTTTCTCGCACGTGGCCCGCGACAGCTCGCGCACAAAGCAGTTCTTGAAGCATTGCTCAATTAGCGAATGATCTAATTCGTGGATGTCCAAATCTAATCTCGATTGGCGCAAACAACTCCGATCGCTGCCGATCTGTTTCTGGAAGACATGATCTAGGAATGCGTAAGAGTCGTCAAAAGTCTTATAGCAGCTGTAGCACGCGTAGCTTGCGTTCTCATCTGCGCTGCCATGCTCCGGTTCCACGTGCGAAGTGAAGAGAATGCATCGTGCGTCGGGGAGACCGGAATGTGTTGCGACAGAAATACATGTGTCGCACTCGGGGCAGATCTCTCGGTCATCATGGCGATCGCGTGGACGTAGCTTCTTGGTCTGCAGGTTGCTGCCCTTTGAAGAAGTGAGGTCCTCGCGTAACTGTTGTGCAAATGTGCAGTACTGGACCTTGAATCGTGGAGGTGGTAGGTATAATGATGAGGTTGGTGTTGAGAAGCGGTCGAATTGTGCGTGCAGGGCCTCGAGGCAAATGCGATGGATACTTCTAGAGGTGGTGATGATCTCGTCGTATGGTATGGAGACTATCTGAGAAACAGCACTATCACAGAGAAGTTCGCGGACTTCGTACTGGATTCGAACGAGTTGGGCCTCAAGCGTAGTGTGACATGTGGCTGGAGGCTATTAGTGCTGTCATGTCAAGGTGTGGATCAACACATACAGTCACCTTGCTCGAAGCGCGCCCCAAAGCGTTTCTTGCCAGTCTCCATGAAATTTCTCACGTCACGTCCTAGGCTCAACGCCTTCGCAAGGCCGTCGTCTGAGGTCCTGACGGCAAAACGCGACCATGCCGACCTCTTGTGGCCAGACTTAGCCTGGAGTTGTTCGTAAAGCTCATAGGCGTTTTGGAACTCGCGATCGATGTCCCAGAGGAGGAAAGACGTGTGTTGCGACTTGTTCCATGTCACCGTCATTGCTCGTGATTAGATGAGTATATCGTATATAAGTTAGAAAAGAAAGTAGGAGAGGTTGACAGATAGGCGAAAGAAAGTGTAATGAGTGTGGATGAAGCGGGCTTCAAAAAGAGATGCGTGACGGTAGGATTTCACCGCATGCGGATCGAAATTTCAACGAAAGCAGAAAAGCTCTTCTCCTATTACATGCGCAGAGGTTTTCGAGGCTTCAACGTCTATCCGCAGGGCTTCATGCGATGTATAAACGGCGGCAGAAGCGACAACTGTCAGTGGAAATGACCTTCGTATTTGCGGCGCGTTACTAATATTGGTGAAGTAACGAAGAAGTCGCGCAGGAGCCACGAAGATCCTTCCCAAAGCGGCCACAAGGCTTACAAATGCGGAAACGTCAAAGATATTTGATTGGGAACATGCTGGCGGAGGCAGTCAGGTACGCGAGATATAATTGCGCATCATATGAGCAGGACCGCGTGCCGTGATGAATTGCAGGGGATGAGGCGCAGTGAACAGACCGTCGCGGCGTCATGCAGCCATGATCCTGCTTCTGGCGCGGCCATAGCGTTTGTCGCTTTGCCTGGTCTCAGTCGCGATTGTGATATCCTTTGCGTCTACGGTCTCATTCAGCCTCTGGTTTGGAAGAAAGCTCTGGACGATGGTTGATGTGCGACGGATTCGTGAATGTGGAGACGAAGGTGATTGACATCGGACGCGATCGCCGTTGGCATGGGTGGTTGAACCCCACCATAGTTCCTGCCCCACCTTGTCACGCTTCACACTTTCTCCGCAACATCAGGATTTGATAACAACAAACACTCTACCTCTTTCACTGTACGTCTTCGACCATGTCGCACAGCCACTCACATGATGGCCCTTCGCACTCTCACGCTGCTGCTGATCACGGGCATACCCACGAGATCCTAGATGGCCCTGGTAGCTTCGTGGGACGTGAGATGCCCATCATTGAAGGTAGAGATTGGGAGGACAGGGCGTTCACAGTAGGCATTGGAGGGTAAGACCAAAATATGTAAGCGTTGATATGGTAAGTGTATTGACATTGTCTAGCCCTGTAGGCTCTGGGAAGACTGCTCTCATGTTGGCTCTGTGCAAAGCACTTCGACAACGCTTTGGTATAGCTGCAGTGACCAACGACATCTTCACAAGAGAAGACGGCGAGTTCCTGACCAGGCACAAAGCTCTCCCAGCGTAAGTTCTCTAAGGTCCTGAAGCATACCCGGATCTGATCATCGTAGCGAACGCATTGTCGCCGTTGAGACAGGAGGCTGCCCCCACGCTGCCGTCCGTGAAGATATCTCGGTCAACCTCCTGACCCTGACAAATCTCCACCACAAATTCAACACCGACCTCCTTCTTATCGAATCTGGCGGCGACAACCTCGCAGCTAATTACTCGCGTGAGCTTGCCGACTTCATCATCTACATCATCGATGTATCCGGCGGCGACAAGATTCCCCGTAAAGGTGGACCAGGGATCACACAGTCCGATCTGCTCGTGGTGAATAAGATCGACCTGGCTGAGGCCGTGGGTGCGGATCTAAATGTCATGGAGCGCGACAGCAGGAGGATGCGCGAGGGTGGGCCGACGATCTTTGCGGTTGTGAAGAAGGGCCAGGGTGTGGATGCTATTGTTGATCTGATTTTGTCAGCATGGAAAGCTTCAGGGGCAACACAAGCACGCAAAAGCAAGTTCGAGCCGACACTCATGGATGAGTCGTAAGAAGGCCGAGAGAGGAGCTACAGCATGTCTTGAGACGCTACGCTATACCGTAGAGATAGCGATAACATTCGATTTTCGATTATCTGGATTTCAGTGAATGATTTTCATGGCCGTGCTGTGCTACAATCGAACAGAGTTGACTCAGTCACCTCCAGGTTGCTGCAAGCCACCAAAAATAGTCGTTCCGGTGTCGTTTGAATGGAAACGAGAGTCCAGCTCTGAGTGTGTTGCCAACTCTTCAGTACATCATGGCTGGTGTTGGCCCCGTCGATGCGGTCCGGGTGTGATAGATCGAATTGTGGTGCTCATATCTGTCGACTAAATTAGCCCTGTATTGGCTATGATACGCGTCGTTGCGCCGATGCCGCGGATATCGAAGGGGGCTGTCAGACGCCTTTAGCCTTTCAGCGAGCATTCCGCTGTTTACAAGCTGTAAGCATTGACTATCTCGTGACCCCCAAAGTGAGGTGGCTGAAATTGCCTTAGAATCGACCGCCGTGTTGTCTCTTCTTGTCTCGAAGCGAGAAGCATTATCGAATGTTCGATCGACGCAAAAGTCCCCCTTTGGGATGCGACCATATGATGAAATCTTCATTCAATATTGAGTAAAAATTGTAACTTGGATAGGCGCATGTGGATCTGCGCTGCAGTGGACTGGTTGTGAGAGCGTTTGCACGATAATTCACGTACGTCCGCGGACGCGCATTCACACATGCAGCGCCCCTTGTGTCACCTGCAACAGCCCCACCAGCCCTCTTAACCGCTGTCTTTGTACTTTGGTCTCCTGTTTCAGCTTACCAGGCCACTGCAGTAGAGACCAATATCCATGTCAGTTCGTCACTCCAAACATCCACTCTTGGCTCTCTCTTTGGAATGCGCTGAGTGTTCTTGACTGTCGTGTAATGGTCAGCTCCTCTTTCGCTGAGAGGTCCGGTTGCGCCGGTTAGACCGACTGCTACTGTCTATCGGAAGGCTGCGAAGACGGAAGCGATACCACACCTTGGAGGTCGTATTGGCGGTTCGGTACGCCAGCTTGCTGCCTTGGCATCATAACGTGCAAATTGTGAGCATGTTGCTGCATCTTACTAGGAGTTGGCTGTTGGTCAATACTTTGGAGCTGTCGACATACCATTCGGAACGCCTCTCGCGCATCTGCTTCTGAGAATCTCTCTGGCGGCACAAATGGAACAGGAGCGGGGTTTCCGGCAGCTGTACAAATCTATTGCTCAATCAGCTGTGTTAGTTTGCTGGTTCAGTATTATTGCAAACGTACCCTCTGCTGGAATTCTCTCGACTCGGCTCCACAAAGCCAAATCTTGGAACATAACACTGTATATACCTCCTCCATAAGCTGGCAAAGATATGATGATTTTTGAAAGAACTTCCTTCAAGGACTGTTTTACTGCAGACTGGATGTCGAGTGTCTTTTGAACTTCAGCCACCTGTTTTTTCAATCCGGTAACATCTTGCATAGTTTCGTTGTATTTCTTGTTTACATTGCTTTGGTCTTGTTTGAAAGCTTCGAAAGCCTTTTTGATGAGGTACCCATCTCTTCAATTTTGGAGAGGCTGTTAGAAAGTGCTTTGGCGTCCTGTTTGTACGCATCAGTATAGCGCTCGAGGATGTTGTTGGCGTTAGACTGCGCAGTCTCGAAACGGGCGTCAGTGTAAGTTGTCATCTCCTTCCTGAGCCCAGCTATTTTCTCCACAAAGGCTTCCTTTGTGACTGAAAATTCCTTTGCCAGTGTGTCCATGGACTCAATTGTTTCCTTCCTGCTGCCCTTTGCCTCGTCCAGGCAAGAATTGAACGAACTACGCGCAGCTTAAACGTCTATTTGGAGCTGCATGATGTCATTTCCAAACAATGTTGTGTCCTCACGCGTCTTTGTTTCCAACTTGGCGAGACGGTCTTTAACACTGATCAGACTTTGATGTTGCTGCCACTTCAAGTCCGCAGAGAGAGCACTGAACTCGGAAGGAAGTTTGCATTGAGATGCTGTGAGTTCTGCCTTGAATCCTTCGCACAATTTTTTGTCGTTTCCTCGTCTTTCGCTCTTGCTGACTCGAGAGTATCGGCCATTGATTTGAGGGACGTCACATAACTCTGGTGCTTATTCTGAAGCTCATTGTAGCCCGCTCGGAGCTCCTGGTTGTCTTCGCAGAGCTTTACAACCACTGTCCTGAATCTGTTTCTCATATCTAACAATCTAGCCTTGTCATGTTACTTGTACGATTATATAAGGCGATCTCCGCCATTGAGAGCTTGTGTAGTCGATACTGATTGGATGAAGGGTGAAGATTATATGTACACGTAGATGCAGTCTATAGAGTGGCTCAAATAGATATCTTTCCTGCGCAACTTGACCAGCAGTCTCCCAGAAGTTGTTTGGGATTCAAACCAGCCCTATTGTTCGCTGGAAATAATATGTAGTGCCACCATACCCAGGCAGCCGTCACAACTGGGGCCAAGCTCACTGCCCCTTGTATCTACAATAAAAAAATACATCTCTTCCGTAAGATTGGATACCCAGCTAGGACATGCGAGACACCGGTATTTCAAGAGCTACTAAAGCATTTTATTTTCCTGAGTACCAATACCCAACTCGCTGATGCATTTAATCGAAGGGTACGCAACAGGAAAGTCCACAGGCCGCACGATCAGAAACAGCCAAGCATCCCGAAAAAGAAATGATGGGACATCGTATTGTGCATACGCGTAAGTGCAGTGAAAGCGCACCACTAGCGCAGTCACTTTTGAGTAAACACCTGTGCTTCAACTCACTCACGAATCATTGCTTGTTATAAACAAGGGCCGGACAACAAACCCTGTTATGCTTGACCCTAGACATTATATGCCTACCACCCTTACCCTTTTAGTCTAGTCTATTGGCTGATCTCAAAACCTGCCGTACAGGTGGGTAGGTGGATCCTGCCTCTGCATCGCGTTATTGTGTAACTACCATGTAGTGGTGCTCGGTTAAGTTCAGCTGCCGGTAGCCTCACCGCTTACTCCGACATCCTTTTGCCTTATCCAGCCTACAGTACCAGTCTCGCACTGCAGGTCTTGATCAACACACATATGCCAATCGCAAAGAAAGCTGGTTTGATATTCGTAGCTCACTCGGGTATTTTCCTCCCAAGCCACCTGCAGCCGCCCTCATGTTATTTACACCTTCATCAGTCTTATCAAAAGTTGGCGTTTTATTCTGTACCTTCTCATCAGTAAAAATGTTTCGAAAAGTGCACGTAACAGCTCATACAAGAAGGAAGATTCAGCACAGACCAAGAATCAGCTTCACCACGTCTGTGCTTAGGGGCGGCAATTCAAAACAGTCACAGTTTATCTCTCTGCCAACTGTAATATGGGTTTAAAAAAGTTTTCTTCTTTGGGTCAATCGATCTCCTGGGTCACCGGTGTTTGGGCCCGAGTAAGAGAGTCTGGCCTCCTGATCGAGCGTACGGCGCATTAAAGCATCACGCCACGATGTGCAACTGGGGTGCATTTTAACGTACTTAGCGAGCTAATTTAAACATTCGGCATGCGTCGGTGTTGAAGAACTACGACTGAGCCAGACTCGCAGTCGATTATGAGCATAAATAGAACAACATCTCAACTCGCCTTATCCATCTAAGGATTTTTCGAAGTCTGCACATAGGCACTCCACCTTTTGCAGATGTCTGGGACGGTAGAGTCATATGAAAGTGGCCGACCAATTCCTATGGTTCTCGAAAATCTATAATCCATTTGAGCTTCCAAACGGTTGATTTTAAGAACTCCTGAGAGCATATCGCTCAGGGACCGGGGTTGGTTTATATTGAGCGTCACGAGAGTGCAGTGTAGGATTGCTGTTAAACCACTTGATGTAATGTCGTGTGCATGGATGAAACCGGTCATCATGAAGTTCAGGTATCTCACATTCATGTACAAGCACTTGCATGAAGCCTTATTGCATTCATTGTCTCTACGCGTATCATCTTGTGGGTACACGCAAATCGCAAAGCGGACCTACTTGCCTGCCAACCAAGCTAGAACTGCATTTGTGTGAAGCGTCGAAGAAAGATGTATGATAGATGGGATCAGCTTCAATGAGGTAAACGGGATACGAGTCCCGTGCACAATGATGTCGTAAAAGCGTAGCAGTCTTGTATCCCCGCAGGTAATCTCTTAAGAACCGACGGTATGTGACACAAGTATGCAGTCGTAAGGTTTCCTAGGGATCTCCCAAGTTGTTTAACACATGCCGTTGCCTGTGTTCATCATCTCATGATAGGAAACTATGATGCAAGTGGAATCAAGAGATAAAAATATGGAATTTAGTACGTACTTCTGCGCTAGTTATATCACTGGAGTGTATGGTTCAATATGCACATCTCTCGCTAACTACAACACTTGGAAGTGTATGCAGAAGCTGTGATGTTGCTTGAAACGGGCCTTTTGCTGCGATGCGGAGGACACAGCGGTGACGCAATGCATATTTGAGCCTTTGTTCGGGGCTCGCTCCGCCGCGAAGACACACGCACCGCTTAGTAAACGTCAGTGCTTAACGCCTACGTATTGTCGGTTCGATGACTACAGTTACGGAAATGGGTAAGATCAGCATGATTATAGTCCATTTAGTCGGATTGAACAGGACACAAAGAGTGATTACTACTTAAAGACCTTATTCAAAGACCTTATTCGAAACTTTATACTCTCTCTATAGACAATCAGACAATATGGGGAAAATAACAGGCTACGACGCTCATGCTTCAACGCAGGTGCCAAGAACCCACAGCGGCGTCGACGACAGTCAGAAGAATGGTCAGTGAAAGTGCAAACCCAGAAACTCATATAAATCCACTTTCTAACAATCTCGTCACAGTCCTCCAAGAACCGCTACTCCAACATTCCTCTCGTGGCATGTATCCCATGGCGAGCAAGTCGATACCGCCTTCAGTGTTCAAGCCTGGCTTCTGTGATTCTCAAACCCCTATCGCCGCCGAGCTCACCCAGTCCTTTTTGAACTTCGCATCGAAGAACGGCGGAATTAACCTCAAACAAATGGGCGTCAGGTCTGGTCAAAGATGGTGTGTCGAGGCGACGCGGTGGCAGGAAACATTGAAGCACGAGAAGGAAGCAGGCGTCGAGGTGCCGCCCGTCAAGCTTGAGTGTACACATGAAAGTGCGCTAGAGACAGTCGACTTGGAAATGTTAAAGCGATACGCGGCAACATGAAATATATAGCGTATGAGAGCAGGATACACCCGAATCAGATGTCAAAGTTTGCAGGTGAAGTGCTAGAGAGCGAAATAAATCAAGGTACGCAGTTGTTACCGGGCTTACCAAGCAGGCTAGTTCGTCCAAGTATTAATGTGACCATCGAAATACTACATTGCTTTATACGTCGTACAGGCGTCCTCCCCATCTTTCGTCTTCAGTGTGGGCAATTTGTTCAAAGCGTACAGCACACATGTTATTCTCTTGGAGTGCCTAGTTCTGTCTTCTCCAGCAATCAACAGCTATGTTTCTCGATTGTTAGTGAGGGGTTTCTTCTCGAGACGTCGAGGAAATACAAGACCGCTACTTTAATCATACTTAGGCCATGAAGCAAGAATGATACTAATGCTTAGTGTAAAGGCACGGTTCGAAGAGCCATATGCGTTGATCAAACACCGTTGAGGGAGTCGAGTTTTCTGTTTCCCTGTCGTTGCGAGAACAAGCTTGTGCCACGCAAGGCTGCATACATGAAATAAGAACCTTGTTGATAGCGTCAAGGGTATGCAAGGTAACATAGCGAGTACTGGAAGTGATCGAACAAGCAGGTGTTGTTGGTGAACTGGAGAAGCGGTGATGGCTGGCCAATGCACAACTCCTGCAGCTCTGGGGACCAATCACCAATATTCTGCAGCGCGTTTCCTAAACACACCGTGCCCTCGCTACAGCAACACCTGTACACCACAAGATGACACGATATGCTCGAATGAATGTTGTTGATCAGCCGGAGCTACTGATCGTTCAGCCTTTCCTGCGCCCAAATATGGTGCCTCTTAAACTGCATACATCTGCATCCCACGCTCTGTTGTGTACCTTTCTCCCATTAACGATTCCATCTAGCGATCTGAGCTGGCTCTAAAATATTCGTTCCTCTACTAACAGTCGTTTTTCATCACGATATTCCTAATATCATGGCTTACCACAAGCGGGGCTTGTCCAAGGACATTACTTCGAACGAATCACACGCCACACCGTTGCCCACATACTACTCACAACAACTGCCTCGATGGACCAGCAAAAGCGCTTTCGAGGACCAAAAGCCGTTTGAGGTCAAGGGAGAGCCGATTGAACCTAATTATCCGCAATTTGCGGCTCCCATGCCCAGGTTGGATGATATTCCCTTGCCATCACGCCCTCAGCGTCGCCGCCTTCCGAGAAAGGCCGTTTTGATACCCTGGATCCTTGCAGTTGTTTTATTCATACTGGCACTGTGGTTCACCTCAATTGCGCTTGGTGTGCGCCTGTTCATGGTACTTCAACCGGCGCCTACCGACCCACCTATACAGGAAATCCATGTCTTGATTGACGGAGACATGCTCCACGATTTCACGTCTACATACACCTCATATATCACACTATCTGCCGCTGCAACGACAACTACAACGGCGGCAAGCATACCGGCATTGACGAATGACGGAAACGCTGTGCCTACCACTACCGGGGAGCTGGTCACGGCGCCTAAACTAAATGCCGGCCCACTCGAGATTGCAAGCGAAAGTGTGTTTACACCCGGAAACGTTCAGTCAAGTCCCACTGGATTCAAGACAGTTACTAGGGTGGTGCAGCGGACAGCTCCTCCGGCGCGTAGGGCAAGCGAAACGCTGTGAGCGTGTCATGGTGTAAACATCATCATGTTTCTGATGACCTTCACTCTTCTTGCCTTGTGACTCAGACGGAACAGGCAAGCCTTACGGGTATCGTAATGGTTGTTGCGAGCACTGCTCCCTTGACGCTGTACATCTGTTCATTTTGGAGCAGATTCAAACCCTACTATTAATCAACGTCATTACGGTATTTACGGCCCTGAGGCAAACTTCGAAGCGCTGCAGGAACGTGATCCCAGCTGCCGCTTGTCAGAGAAGTTTTGAAACAGCACGGAGCGCTAAACAATGCGATATTGGTCACGCTAAACCCCATGCAGCGAGTTTCAAAACACTGACCTCTCCACCATGAAATCCACCCAATCTCGGCTGGCTGCTTCGAGGCCCTGCGCCGCAGCCTCGCATGACATACATATGAACTACACCGATATGGGCAAGGCCACTGCCTCATCCATATTGTCAAGAACATGGCTTCCGCCTGGGCAGCTCGCTTCGTTGCCCAGAGCCAGAGTAGCAGCAACTGGTGTAGTCAAGGATTCATGCAAAAACCCTGGACATCGGAATTAGTTGTTGCGGCACAGGATCGAGGAACTCATCTTGGCCCAGATGCTGGAAACTGAGGTTTAAAGGCGCCGCGAGCCTCGCTCACATCTGCCTGATCATTCCAACGGCCAGTCTTTTTTTCCAGTTGCTTGCAACAGTCCATTCATTCTTCTCATTCACTCACCACTTCACATTCGTTTCGTGATCCGGCATCACTAAGTCACCTGTTGTACATTCCCATACACAACACTTACCAACCAACACAACCTTCAAGATGTTCTCCAAGGCTATCATTGCAACTGCTCTTATCTCCGCCGTCACGGCTCACCAGAACCTCCACCAGTTCTGGGTCAACGATGAGACACCCGGCTACCAGGTCGGCATCCGGATGCCACCCTCCAACAGCCCCGTCACAGACGTAAAGTCGGACGACATGGCCTGCAACGTTGGCGGCAGCAAGGTGCCCTCCGGCGTTGAGACCGTCGCGGCTGCTGAAGGCGACTCTATCAAGGTCCAGTGGGACTCCTCTGGCCACCCCGGTCCTATCACCCACTTCCTCTACGGACCCGTCGACGATGCGTCCCAGGCTACTGGTATTGGTGCCGGCTGGTTCAAGATCGATGAGCTTGACCAGGTCGGTGGTAAGTGGGCCAACGAGATCATGCAGGCGGCCAACATGACACATGAGTTCAAGCTGCCTACTGGTCTTGCCAGCGGAGAGTATCTCCTCCGTTCTGAGATGCTTGCTCTCCACGGTGCTCAGACCGTTGGTGGCGCTCAGTTCTACAGTAAGCCCTTCCACCAATACATCATAACTCAGTCAAACTAACACCATCCAGTTGGTTGCGCTCAGCTCAAGATCACCGGCACTGGCAGCAAGGGTGCCTGCGGACCCACCATCTCTATCCCTGGCGCGTACAAGGCTGAGGACTCCAACATTTACATCCCCAACGTATACAATGGCTTCGACGCATCGACCTATACTGCTCCCGGTGGCGCTGTCGCTTCCTGCGGTGCTGGCTCCGGCGGCTCCGCCCCTGCTACCTCAGCCGTTTCCAACAGCACCGTCCCTGCCACCCCTACCGCCCCCGCTTCTGCTGTCCTCTCTTCTGCCGCTGCTGCTACCTCAGTTGCCGCTGAGACTCCTGCTGCTTCCAGCGCTGCTGCTTCGACTCCTGCTGTCTCTTCTGCTGCTGCCGCTACCTCTGTCGCAGCTGAGACACCTGCTGCCTCCGCCCCTGCTTCATCTGGCGGTGCTCTTCCCGAGGAATTCACCCTTGAGACCTTCATTGCTTGGCTCAAGCAGCAGGCTGCTTAGATTAGCAGTGTCAAGGATGGATGTATGTGACGGAGAAACATCTTTTTGTATATACCTTATGTTGGCTTGAATATAATTTGCCGTCAGTTAAGACACTTTCACTCTGATTGAATGGTGTTTGTGTGCTACCTTGTGCTTTGATATATTATACGCTTCGGAGAAGACGGTTTCTGTAGATGGTAGTGATTGCATTGTTCTCTAACACGAGCGCCCGATTATATAGTGCTTTAGCACTGAATTACAGCATGCAACTCCATTCTGTCACATACTGACCGTAAAAATGAGATGTTCATCTTGTTAAGTACTGTGTATGGCCGCCAGCAGACAGCGGCAAGTTAGAGCTGTGGTGGAGAAAGATCTGACGAATAGAAAGAAATGCCGAAATGCCAATTCAATTTAATATGTAGCTGCCAGCTAGCAGGGTGTGGAATGCAGGGATCTAGGTATCTATGTATGTATATTAAATAGTAGAAGCTCTGTGTTTAGTAGAGATTGCTGGTAACATCTCATTATCCCGTTCCGATTCAATTCGTCCCCTGCTAGTCGGTGGTGCGGTTACGAGATGTTGTTTTTATTGTAGGTGCGTAGGTATTGAGCTCGAAGCGTGTGTACGTGTTGTAACCTCGTCGTAGCCTTGGAAATACTCACACATCATAAACCTTGACCCCGTAAGTACTCTACCGCTTTCCATCATCCCTAGCACTGGATCATTCGACATATTCACATTGGCAGTCAACATAGTTTACTCAAAAAATCTTAACCCACAGCTAAGTATTTAGCAGCAAACTTTTCATGGTGTGCCGCAATAACGCTGTCCTAAGCTCGTAACCCTTTGTTGTCCTCTTACTTCCTGACACATCATTCCCTAATGACATGAGTTCCAAGGCTGCTATATAAGCATGTGCACACCTACAGACAGATACGCGCCATCTACCAGGTATTACAAGTAGAGCTGTTTTGCTCCACATTAAGTTCTTCAACCCTCTCCTAGTTTCTTACTATAGTAGAATCTACCACTCCTCGCCCACCCATTCAGTCTATCCCATTCGCACCATCACTATGAGCTCTTGCTATCTAGTTTTGTCTTGCCATGTGGCATCTAGTGTGAGGCGTGGATATCAAAAGCGGAGGACTGTGGATGCCACCACCGCAGACCTGTGGATATCAACAGCGTAGAACATAGTTACATGGAAATGAAAACCTAGCATCGTCTCTCCATTCTGAGTTTGCAACGTGCTACATCGCATCACGACCGTAGAGTCTATGTTGTTGGTGAAAGTGTGGAAGGACGGAGGGGCTGTTAGTGCTGCTTGGTTGGATTGGTTGTGCGCTCTAGGTAGAGGTGGTTGGGTCTGAGAGGATCGTGCTGAGTCTGGTAGATGGAATGGTTTGTCGAGGCTTATATGGGTAGGTTGATGTAATTGATTTTGAAGCGGTGAAGTGCATCGGGCCTGTTCCTGCTGAAATATCAAACTGTTATCGAGGGTGCTTCTACATGTCTTGTGGGAACTGTGACAGGCTACAAATTTGATTCGTGCCGATACAGCAACTGCGCCAGGATTAATTTGTTGGTCGTTTGGCTGACTTTGGTTCCATCCAAAGCATGCCTCGCATCATGGTTGCACATTACTTCTTCACAACAGACTGCCTAAATTCCACTGCGACTTGTTCCTTCCTCACCATGCCCAACCAAACGCACCAGGGTATCATCAGCTCCAGCGGTCACTTCTACCGACCGGCCCACATGCCGCCGCCTCTCCCCAGCCCCTCAAACCCGCCCAGCCCTTTCCCCTCGTTCACCGGCCTCTTTGCCACCCTCCCCTGCGCCTTAACCCCCTCGACAACTCTGTCGAGCTGCGTCTCAACTACGACGCCGCCCACGATCATCTCGCCCAGCGCCGCATGCAGCGTCTCGAAGTTGAAGATCAGATCCAGTTCACACACGTTCTCGAACAGTCCGTCAAGCGCCTGTACGAAGACTTGTATCAGGTCGAGGAGGGCGAGGGGCGACTCGGTCGAGGTACTGATGACGATGAAGTAGAGGGTTGCGTAGTGGCGGTAGGTGACGAGGGAGGGGGTGTCGTTGTGCGGGGTAGAGGGGGTGGAGGACTTGCTTGACTGCTGGAGGAGGGGAGGGAGGCTGTTTGTGAGGTTAGCTGTGCACGTGTGGGTAGAGAGGCGTGGGCATGACGCACGGCAGGAAGTTACAGGCCGAGTTGGGGCGGTTGGCGACGAGGGTGAAGATTTCGGAGATCAGGCGCTGCTGGACGCTGGTCTCGAGCTGGGTGTAGAACTTTGTCAGGCGCGGCTGGCCGGCGTTGTTGAAGACGAGGACCGCGTTTATCATGGCTCGTGTCGCATATGCAGGTGAATGTGGGGGTGGTGTTGGACTGCTCCAGGGTATGATGCGCTGCGCTGCTTATCGATTGTGGCAGAGCTGAGCTCGCTCCTTCCGTGCAGCTCACTCCGCATCTGCCTCCGCACGCAAACACCTCCGTATCTGGTCCACCACTCATCAGCCGCGCATTACATCCTCCGCAACCCATCACAATGAAGTCTGTCGCCAGGTTGAGCGCTCTGGCCCTCCGCCGCGCCGTCGCTGCGCCTCTGCGTACGTCGACGCCGGCCAATTGCATCATCGCTCGAGCTGCCGCTATCCACCCTGGCAGAGCTCCCGTGCGCGCATTGCACGGCAGCACCAGTATGCGCGGCATCATGCCCGAGTCGGACAAGCCGTCGCCCAAGCAGTCTGAGGACCACGAGAATCCCACCGTGCCCACGGACATTTCCACGACCGAGTTCCACGAGCGCGCCGACGAGTACCTGAACGAGCTGGTCGAGCGCTTGGAAGAGGCGCAGGAGAAGAACCCAGACATTGAGGTCGAATACTCGGTGCGTCTAGACACACTCACTCCAAAGAGAGAAAAGACATGCTAACAAGATTCAGGCCGGTGTCCTCAGAGTCGATTTCATCTCCAGGGAGCTCAGCTACGTGCTCAACAAACAGCCGCCCAACAAACAGATCTGGCTCAGCTCGCCCATTTCAGGCCCCAAGCGCTTCGACTGGGTGGTCCTACAGGAGGGACAGAATGCAAAGGAGGGTGGTGGCAGCGGCGACTGGATATACCTCCGTGACGGCACGAGCCTGACTGACTTGATCCGCAAGGAGCTGGCGGTTGACAACACCGTGGACGACGATGTTCCTCGATAGAGTGAGAGGGTGGAGCACATTGCGTTGTACAAGACATACCGATTTTCAATAGTCGTACACAATTGACTATGCTTGTATACGCTCTCCAAATCAGTGTGGTATACCCAAACGCCAGTCCATGTACGCTCTCTAAGTCTCTGTGTGGTATACCCAACGACAGTCCATGCAACGCCCTCAATGCTCTGTACTCATGACCGATGTGCACCTACCAAACTCAAACCCATACCGATGTACACCTACGCAGCAATGACAGCCACCTCGCCTGGCGCATCATCCTTTTCCTTGGGCAAGTCAGACTGCAGCGTCACCGTTAGCTTCAGCACACTTATAATGTCCCAGCTGAGAGGACAAGAGCCACCGAAGTACCCACCTGGTCGAAGATAATCCTAATCATCAGCGAGCAGCTCGGACAGCGTGCAATATCCTCACCGTCACGCATGTCGTAGATGCTGATTTCGAAGCGGTCGCCGCATGGACATGGATGGTGGTAGATTTGCAGCGTGGCGTCGTAGAAGCAGTCTTCGATTTCGATTTCGTCGTATAGGTTGATATCTTCGTCGGCCATGATTGCTGGTCGTGAGCTTTTGTGCGTGCAGGTGTGTGTGCGTGCGGGTGTGTGTGCGTGCGGGTATGTGTGCGGGCTTGCTTGCTTTGGCGGAGGCGTGAGATTAGGAGGCGCAAAACTGTGAGCCGTGGTGAAATGCACTCCCCGCGCCACTAGCCTCGAGTAGTGGGGAGAGCCTAGAGGGTCCAGGCTGGCTTCAGGCACCTCCGAGCTCGCCGCATCACCAACGATAAGCCAGGACAGACACCACCACAACCACGACAGACAGGACATACACCACAACCGCATTCACAGTGCACACAAATGAATCACGTACTGTGACACTGCCAACTTGACCCATTCACCCAAACAACCTCATTGCAATTGCGCACGCCAAGCCAAGCCCATCCATGACCTGCGACTAAACCGCGCACACCGTGGGCCATGGGCGACGTCGAGTCGCTCGCACAGCTGCTGCGGCACCCCGAGGACCTTGAAAAGATCCCCGCCCTCAAGGCCGAGTTCTCGCGCAAAAAGGCGGCCGTCGACGGGCAGCTGCGTCATGGCCTGCGCGAGCAGCTCGAGCTGACACAGGCCGGCATGAACAGCATCACCGACGGCCAGCGCACCGTCAATCTGATCAAGGAAGAAATGATGAAGATTGACAAGCTGTGCGCAGAGGCCCAGAACATGATCCAGGACTTCCCCCACATCAACGTCGTCGCCCAGACTCACAAGAACTTCGAGAGCGTCGAGAAGATGCGCAGCGATATCCAGTCCTTTGACGAGCGTCTGGCCCAACTGGAGTATCTGCTCGACCAGGACGACGAGGCCCCTACCGAGCAGCCTAACCTGCTGCAAATCCACTACGGCCTGACCCAGCTGCGCGACATACGCGACGTGGCCATGGACCAGATCAAGACCACCGAGGACGGTTCCACCGAGCTCATCGACAACCTCACCCTCGAGAACGGCGCCACCGTACAGGACCTCTTTGCGCGCCTCGACGATGTCATCGAGCGTTTCGACCAGCACATTGGGGAGGCCTGCATCAACCTGATCGAGCTGGTGCAGACGGGCAACGACGGCATGGTCGTGCGACTCGCTGTCATTGTCGAGGAGGAAGAGAAGACAGATGCAAAGGTCAAGGCGCTGCAGGATGCGCAGCGCGAGTACAAGGATCTGGCGTCACGCTTCAAGTCCATCACCGCTGGACCCAAAGAACTGCGTGGCTATAAGGACAAGTTCACCAAAGCCATCGAGTACGTCTGCGAAGCAAACATGGCTGAGGCCAGGGAGAAGTTCGACGAAGACCCGGAGAAGGTTGACAAGTACTTCAAGTGGTACTTCAACAACCTCAACACCGTCAAGCTGGGCATGATCAACCTCATGCCCAAGAAGTGGAAGATCATGCAGACTTACATAAACATCTACCACAAGCGAATGCACGACTTTCTCATGGGTCTAGCCGAAGACGAAGGCCTTGGGCCCCAGTACCTTCTCGCCGTCATCAATTGGGTCGACAGGTACTATGCAAAGATGAACAAGCTTGGCTTCCCTGAAGAATCTCTCGAGCCACACGTTATCGACAACCGCGGCCCAGAGCTGATCCGTACATACCGCCAGGTCATCATCAACGCTGTCGACCAGTTCATGGACCGCATCAACTCGGGCGACAGAAAAAGCTTTCTAGAGCAGGACCGCAACGCTTACGAAGTCAACCCCGACGGCATCTTCCAGACAAAATCACTCGGCGATGTATGGACCATGCTTAGCCAAAATCTTTCGGTAGCCGCCAGCAGTGATCGTAACGATGTTGCAGAAGGTACCGTCGATTCTATGATACGCGCCCTCACCACCCGCCAACGCATTTGGACCCAGCTCATCGACGATGAAAAAGACAAATACATGGGCCCCGCGCCAACACAGGACGGCGAGGGCGTAGCAGTCTTCCAGGAATGGCTCATTGCTATTGCGAACGACCAAATCATCTGCATCGATGACGCAGATGAAGCTGTCGGGCGACCCTCCTTCGTCACCATCTTCGAGCGCGAAGCTACACCCTTATTATCAGCCACATACCTCTCGGACCGCCTGGTCCCACAGCTTGACGAGCTGCGCAACGGGTATATCGACATTAGTTCGCACTGCATACAGATCTTCTGCCAGCTGATATTCCTTACGGATTTCCGTCCTATTCTCAGCAAATTCTTCACGCAAGAGTGGTACCAGCGTACAGACATGGCGTCGATTATAATCACCTTCCGTGATTATCTTGCCGATTACGAAGAACAAGTCCATCGCTCTTTGCGAGATTTGTTGATTGATTCGCTCGCTGACGAGTTGCTGGTTCAGTACTTGGGCGCCGTGCGCAACAAGTCCGTCAAATTTCGCCGTTCAGACCAATTTGCGGCCAAAATGCGCGACGACTTAGTCACGGCGTTCGAGTTCTTCCGCACCTATGGGGATCAGGGGAGGGAAATCATGGGGCGCTGGCGCGCTGTCGAATTTTTCCTCAGGCTGCTCGAAACCGACAAGTCACAAGTGCCTTTCGTGTATGAGGAATTCAAGATGACGTATAGAGAGGTGCAGATCGGGTGGGTGGAGGCGGTTTTGCGCAGCAGAGACGATTTTGACAGGGCCATGCTCAACGCTGTCAAGGCGAAGGCGGCGGAAACCTCGACAGAAGACTTGGATGCGCCTGCAGACCCTATCATGGGCAGGGTCAAGTAGGTGGGCAGTGGTCGTTACAATGGACATTTAGTGTTGCTTACTAGCAGTACCCCAACTTTTGCACAGATACCTGCGTTAGCGAATACGAGCGCCGTTGATCATGATCCGCCATCGTTCTACACTACACTCACGATGCCAGATTGTGGCATGATCATACATCTCCCGAATACGATGTTGACGACTTTTGCAGGATGCACTTCCACTGTAGACACGACTCAGTCGCAAACAGCAAGATTCGCAACCTCAACACGAGATTCGCGGTCGGTCTCGAACTAGCCGAGCAGCATGACCTTCTTGAAACATGACGTTCGCGCAACCGTGCCACAATCAAAACAACCCAAACATCCGCGTGTGATCATCATTTCAGCGCTGCCGGAATTTGCACTCATATACTGGTGCCTTCTCAGCAAGCACTTGTTTCAGATGGGCTTGTCAGATTGCTCATCTTAGGATTTTCCTTGCAGGATGCGGTTCGAAACAACAACCACGTTATTTGGCTCTTTGTTTGCGCACCGGACATTCCGATCTACAACCAAGCCCTTACCAAGAAAGGGAGCAAGCACACAACGGCACCAACACCAAGAAAAGCAATGCACACATACTGCTAGTTGCTCAGTTTTTCAAATGTTGTTTGCGACATGCGTACGCATCGCGAGGCTGTAGTCGTCACCGCCCACGTTCTCCAAGATGAGTGCCAGACAGAAGACGCGGGAAGACACTTTCATACCCCGAGTCGATCATTAGATAAATCTCCGTTATCGCCACCACCCTTGATCTGCCAACTCCAACACTCTATCGATCCCTGCGCTGCCCAGAAAGCAGGTGGGGCTCTCCATCTTGCAGCCTGATCGAGCAGGACGCGCAATTCATTTCGAGGCTCGTATATCAGGCGGAGCAAATCAGCATTCCTCCCCTCGTCATCTTCGCAAGTCGAACAGTAATTCTCAGTCTCGGAACTGTTAGCCATTCTTTCAAACACAAACTCACTACGTTCTTTACCTCTCATACCAATCAACCTAACTTCCAGCCCATACCAAACTTAATCCACCATCACACCCACCAACAAGCCAAAATGAAGTTCTCAATCATCGCCGCATCCCTCATCGCCGCTGTCGCCGCACAGTCCGACATCTGCACCGCCCCCATCACCATTACCGTGACCGAGTACGCGTCCCCCGACATTCCCTCCCATACCAATTCGCCCTTCTAACAACCTCCAGAACCCTCTCCTACGGCGTCCACACCCCCAGCGCCCCTGCCTCGCTGGCTATCACGGCCTCAGCACCTTACCCCACCGGGAGCGTCGCCGTCCCACCCGTCGTCCCCACTGGCACGCCGCTGACGCCCCTGGTGTCGGAGGTCGGTACTGCTGCGCCGTCTGGTACGGGTGCATACAGCGCGCCTGTTAGCGAGTTTACCGGCGCTGCTGCGCATGTGAAGGTTGGCGGATTCGTTGCTGGTGTTGGTGCCTTTGCCGCGCTATTCTTGTAGATGGGAGGTTGACGGTTGACTGTATGGTTGACCGTATTTGGTGAGGAAAAAGGAAGCGGATGAAATCGAACGACGGGGAATAGAGGCTGTCGATATACCCACCTGACATAATTATTGTCTATTACTATCTCTGTTGCTGATATTGAAGTCTCGTCGACGTTTCCTCAATACCCAACATTGATTCAATACGTGATAACCTTGACCCTGTCCCTACGACATACAGTTTTCTTGATTGAGCTGGTATTGTGTTAGTACACAGGAGGAAGTTGCCTTTTCGCTTTACGAAACACGTGTGCTTGATCTGCATCGCTGTTCTGCTGCTACTTAAACCTGAATTTCTGGATTGGAGACACTGCTATGTCATCGTGTTGTCTGGAGTATGCTGTCTGTTGGCTTCACGCACACGTGTTCTAAAACTGCTTGCGACTGCTTGTCTCTACGATTTTGGATTGTTGCTTGTAGATACTATTGCAGTGTTAGCAAACAGGTTAGCAAGTAGGATTGCTACTAACGTTTTGATAAGCACTTGTTAGGGATACGAAGTTAGAAAGCAGTAATCAGGTTATTGCCATTGCACATATGTGCTGGTAATACTATAGGTAGAGAAGCCTTGCTGTTGGGAAATTTTTCTTCTCTTCACGTTTCTTCCTCCTATGTGCTCTGTGTCTGCGTTAGTAATCAGCACTAGGACGAGAGCTAGAGTACTGCAACAGTAATACCTGTTGTTCAAGTAGTCCGTGTAGCTAGTAGAAGTCGTAATGCTTTAGACACACGCATGGTGCCAATACGTTTATAACTAGCACCAGGCAAGCATTCCTTCGGGATAAGTTTGCCTCTTTCAAGAGATATCTTACGGTAGCAGGCATAAGTAGTGTAGGTGGACCCAGTCGTGGCTGAGGTAAACAAGATCTGCTTATTTTTTTAACATAATCATTGGGCGTGTAGCAGAGATAGTAAAACTTTCTAGTTGGTGCTAGACATGTACTTCGAGATTTTGCATTGTCAGTCAAACCCTGTTGCCTTAACCAAATTATCACAATCTATGCTTGCTACTTTAGTACCTGGATCATCTTCCCGTGTGAAGAAATCCAAGATTCTCCGCACGTCAGGATGCGATAATGAGAGTCATGTCTTGTTGTTTATCTGAAGATAATGCATTGATACAATGCTGTGCATTCTACGGAGTAATACTGCATCTAATAACTTCCCGCATAAGATCAGAGATCACTGCGTGACCTGTTCGGCGACCAGCGTCTCTGTACAGGGTACAGGGTACAGGGAAGTGCCTGGACGGACTGGAATACGAGCTTGCTTGCACTGAGCATCTAGTGATCTTTTACCAGGGAAAAGCCCCGGTGTGGCAAAATCGTATTCCAGTCGGTTAGGGCACCCCCTTGCGGAGCAGTCGACGATAACAGCTGAGTTCGCGATCTTGCGGGCACATACAAGGGGAAGCATGAACAGGCGAGAATACGAGCTTGCTTGCACTGAGCATCTAATGATTTTTACAAGGACAAAAGCCCCGGTGTGGCAAAATCGTATTCCCGCCCGTTCATGTTCCCCCTTGTATGATGAGATGTATGATACACCCGTCCGCTTTGGTTAGCTCATTTCAAGATGGAAAAATCCAATAATGAGTGGGCGGTGCTTTTACCTTGATTGTGCAATGTGCCATGGCAACTCGTGGATAAATATTGCTACAGACCGTGTATTAAGTCACCACCAGTAAAATGAGCCACATATTCTCCGACGCTCGCGACAGGCTTCAGCATATCGGGATCGAAAGATAAGCTCCGCTAGGAGTATATCCCGACCAGGCTTGACTGGGGGCGTTGGTGTCTGTCATCCGCACTTGCGCTGACAACCTTGGAATTGACCGAGCGCACATCCCACAATGAACTTCCTCAACCTGAAGTTGTATCCCAAGCGATATTATCACGTTCTGGTAACCGCGCGTAGGGAACTCAAGTCTAAATTAGAACTACTCAACATTGTGTATCTTCGTTCACTTCTATTCTACAGACGCAAGACATTCATCATCATCTGCAACACAGAACGAGATTGCGCGGCCTTCTCTGTACGCAATCCCGGGTCATCCGCCCAGTGCTCATCCCGCGCGCATGACGGAAGCGGGCAGCGCACGTCCAGATGCGAGATCCTGCCCTTTTAGCCAATCGTTTTGACCGGGCCGCCTACGTCAGCACATTCTGCTTGGCAATATCTAGCGCAACCCTGGAGCGTTCGGCGTCTATAAAATGAATTTACGCGCTTGAACACCGCCAGTTCGGAGATTTTCTGCACCTCCAACCCGTCGGCGAGCTTAGGAGAGCCCAGCTCTTTCTCGTAGTTCAGCCACCTCGCTAGGTGGTCGAGATAGGTATCTTTTTCTTCGGTCATGCGTCTGCGGTTCGTGGCTGTGTAGGATTGCGGGCGGCGGTAGTGCCAGAATGTAAAGTAGTTTAGGCGCATGAAACGCATGCGTATAGTTAAAAATCTTATCAGAGACAGTCCAGGTGCTAGAAAGACATGTGTTGCTTGTGCTCATTGTGCTTTTACGATATTTCATGATGAAGAGATACTGTGGTGCTTTCAAAGAATAAGTTTGCGTCCTGTTCTTTAACAATGCCACCACTTATCGTCTTTGTCAAAAATGCTAGTAAACAGGAGAAAAAACGAGGACAACAGCAGAACTTTTAGCCAAGAGCGTGGCTTCACATGGGTAAGCAGGTGAAGGGTTGCAAGTTCACGCCGTCTAACAGATGACATCTTGAGTGCGGTTGCCCAGTAGTATGGAATCGTTTCTTCTTAACATTCTCTATTAAGGTCTACTATGTACAGTTGCGGCGTACCGGTCATATTCGTGGAATGTCAGAATGCTAGAATGCTCATTATTTACTGGATCGGAGCGCCAGAAGCAGCTACGGTAGCGTAGAACAGCTTAGTCTGACCAGTGATGACCAGGCGGCCCTTACCAGCGAACTGGAAGTTGGCAGCAGTAGTGCCGGTGTAGATCTTGCCAATGAGCTTGCCAGAAGTGTTGTACACCCAGACACCATCACCAGCCCCAGCGTAGACGCGGCCCTTGGAGTCAGTGTGAACACCGTCAGGGATGAATGAGGGGACGTAGGCAAAGGTCTTGCGGTTTTGGAATGTTCCGTCCTTGGCAACATCGAACGAGTAGATCGAGGCTGGGGAGGAAAGGTTACGGCCGTAGAAGCCGAGGGCGATACCGGTATCGGTCACATAAGCCTTGTTGCCGTCGGGCGAAATAGTGACGCCGTTGGGCAGGGTGAAGTCGTCGGCGACAACGGTGATGGCACCGGTATTGAAGTTGTAGCGGTACACCTGGTTTCGCAGACCAGGGATGGGACGGAAGTCCTGGAGGACGCCGTACAGACAGTCGGTGAAGTAAAGATCCCCGTTCTTGGGGCTGACAACGAGGTCATTCAACGAGTTGAACTGACGACCAAAGTAGTTGTTGATGAGAGCTAGCTTTATTAGTAAAGATCTGACACTAATTCTTGGAGTACTCACTGGTGGTGTTGTACGGCGCTTCTGGGTTCATCACGTACAATGCTGAGGGGACATAGTCGCCTTGACCTTCACCAGCGAAGATAATGTTACCCTTGTGATTGGTGCCACCATTGGGGTTAATGACCTGAGGGTTGGTCGTGTTGACAATGGTCACGGGTACAGCCTTGAGAGTTCCATTGCGAACTTTCTCCGCATCAGCAAGAGAAATCTTCTGGATGATGGAAGACTTGTTCAGACCAGTGCCTGCAGCTGGGGCACCAGCGTTCTGAACGAAGAAAACCTCATCACGAGCAGGATGCCTGGGGGTTCGATTAGATTTAAGCATTTTCGTGCTGTGGTTCGATGAACCTACCATGTGACAGCCTCGTGGAAGATGGGGTCCGACACAGAGGAAGCGATCTGAGTCAAAGAAGGGTTGGGTCCAATGACATCGTAGAACTCCTCGTCGTAGATGTGGAATGGCTTGGCCAGCAGGGACTCTGCAGTGACACCAGGCCAAACGAACAGCTGGATACTAATCAGATCATCCCGGAACGTGGAGCGTTGGAGATGACATACGGTGGAATCGTTTGCTATCGCGGGGGCGGAACAGATCCGAGGACATTGAAGACCCTCTGATCCACGACCTGGGCAGATGCAGGTACTGTCTGCGCTAAGGCACAACCGACAGCCGCGCTGACAGCAATAAAGGCACTTGTGGACGGCATCTTGAAACGAAAAAGCAAGTGATATTAGCGTGAAACCTCCGAATTAAACCGAAGACGAACAGGTCATACACGACTGCAGACACGCGAATAGCAAACGCAGATGGACCCTGAGGATATATACAACCTTTGAGATTGCCAGGACAAGACCCATGTAATAATGTCGCGTTGTTTGCGACAAAGCTTGCGGGTCAACAGGAGCTAAAGTACGGAATGGGCTTCGATTCTGGCGGCCATTGAAGAGCTAGACCCAGCGCTGTCCGTACGTGGGAGAAGGGCCGCGGAAGCGCAGGACGGGATGCGGAGACGTACCGATGGGGAATCTACGAAAGCTAATCTAAAATGCTTGATCTTGACGCAACAACACCCTTGCTCGCATGCTGTAAGCGCAAGGCTATATCTTCGCGCTGTGTCCAAGCTGCTGACGCTTGAAGATCAACAGAAATTCGGCACATCCCGTTGGCGTTTGAGTGGTGGCTGCAGCGACATGAAGAAGGATTGACGTTGCTTGGGCTATGCCCTAGCACGTGCGAGGAGGGTTCATTACACTAGCGAACCCCACGGGAAATCCGCAACCCGCGCCCCGGTCCCCTCCCCTGCTTCTCCATAGGCCGCCTGAGTGTCAAAACCGTCGTAGTCACGCAACGATACCGCCTTTGTTCTTGAGGCCGAAAACAACACCGTGCCAAGGTGTGCGCCGTCTTAGCCCAGCCGCGAACGATCAGATCCTTCGGATTGGCCTATTGGCCTATTGGCCATGTCGCCCAGAGCCATAGTACAAAAGACATCGTGGGTCCATAAATGAGAACATGGTTTTCCGGATTTTCAAAGATTTCGTACATGTTCCGCCAGCGCGACGTGAAATGTTGCAACAATCTGCTGATATTTCAAGTCGCGCCGACGTTATCGCCGTGCAGAGAGTCTCATCAAAGAGCTGCAATATCACAGGAGGTTCCTGGGTTGGGTTCCAACGCTCCTGTACATGTAAGACCTCGTAATGACGGCTTGAATTACGAGTTACATACAATCCGTCGCTCGAGCTAACGTTCAACATCCGGAACAACGGCCAACTTTGACCAAAGCCATGCACTGTCCCAGCATCAACCCAGACTGCACAAGCGAGATACTGATGTCTTGACCAATACCTGCCTGCTGGAATCCTTGTCCACAAAATATGCCCGGTAAGTTGCCGAAAAGTGGCGTGTACGTTGCACAGAATTGCATTGAACTGCGTGGTAACGGACCGATTTTAGCCCCCTTTCCAAAAGCTTAGGTCGTGTAGTTTGCTTGCCCTGCTCAAAGCCAGGCTATGGAAGCAATGTGGGGACTCAAAGCGCTACTCTCTACTCCGTCTGCCGATTGTCTGCTTTTTGGCATCTTTTTGTACAGCCATGATCGACCTCCCTGTGTTGAAAGTGGTGGTGGTGGTCTTCCTCAGCCTTGCGCTCTATAACTTCTTCGAACTCAACGTCCAGATCTTCACCACCTTCAAACGGCGAAGCGGTCTCTATTTTTGGAGCTTCACCATTTCAACATGGGGGATCCTCTTCAACTCTATCGGATATCTCCTCTTACATCTCGAAATCACGACTGAGGGGAACCTATACGCAACGTTAATCCTTATAGGATGGTGCTCCATGATCACCGGTCAATCAGTCGTTTTGTACTCTCGATTGCACATTGTGATGCACAACGCATTCCGACTGCGGGCCGTCCTGATCATGATCATCATCGATGCTATATGGCTCCATATACCAATTATTGTCATCGTATACGGTACCAACTCAAGCAATCCCGCGCCATTTAACCACATTTACCCCATCTACGAGAAGATTCAGTTGAGTGTGTTCGTGGTTCAAGAGCTCATCATCTCTGGTCTATATGTCTACGAGACTATAAACCTTCTCAAACTAGAGCGGACTATTGGCAACAACGGCACTAAGGCTCTGCTGTACCATCTGATCTACGTCAACATCCTAGTCATGCTGCTTGACTTCAGCATAGTCGGCCTTGAGTTCGCGAATCTTTTCGAGATTCAGACTTCCTGGAAACCTCTCGTCTACAGCATCAAGCTCAAGCTCGAATTCAGCATCCTCAATCGCCTGGTCGAGTTGACAAGAAGTGCCAGAAGCGGCGACTCCCGCTCTTACAGCAACGCCGGTCGATCTGGAGGGGTGGCGCTGGGCACCATGAAGGGCAACGGCACAACCAATCAGCGGTCGGTAGCGCGAGGCGCAGACCGAACTGGTGAATGGGAAGTTCATGTTGGAGGTGGTAGAGGCAACAACACAGCGCTTCCTGCCACGGTCGTCAAGACCACCGAAGTCAAGATACAGAGTCATAGCCGCCGGAGGAGTGACGCGAGTTTAGCCGAGAGTAAAACAGAAATACTACCAGAAGCGGCCGCTCAGGATACGCAGGACGTAGAAAGAGGAAGTGCATCATCTGTCTCATCAGAAATTATTGGATACGGAAAGTACGCCAATCCATCGTGGAGTTGAGCTGCTTAAAATATCATCACTTAATCGATTTCCTTTTTTTATACCATTATTACGACAAGTAGATACTCTAATCCCGATATTATCTGACTCAAATGCGCCTATGTCAATCGCGAAAACCTTATCAACTTCGACGCCATACATCTGTCTGCCAGATCTCACAGTCTTTTAAGAAGAGCGCGGGATAATTGGAAACAGCCAAAGTTTAGGTGAGAAGGGAAGTGAGGGCACGCGATCTGCATCGATTTAGGTGACCCAGCATCGCGCTTTTCAGTCATCAGAGTCAACATCATCACCATTTCAGCTCATACTTCCACTCGCATAGGTCAGTTGATACCCACCAATCTCCACTCGAATCTTTTCCGGTCAATGGATCATCGTGTGACCACATAAAGCCAGTGTGGTTCTCGTCATATTGTTGTGGATATTGTCATCAAAACGGAAGGTAAGTCCAGAGCTATGTTTAAGACTAAGTCGTCCGAGCCCCAGAAGTGCAAAGCTAACACCTGATCTTCAGTGTGATATCCAGTGTGATCTCCAATAACCATCTCCATTGTACGCAGAGTCGGCTTCGGAGGCGGGATCTGCAGAAAAATGATCTGCGACATATGCAGTAAGCCTTCTTTCAACCGAGGCCCTTCGGCGTGTTTTTTCTCAAATTGTGAGGCTGTAGTAAGCGCCGTGGTCCTGCCGAGCAGCCTGATATGCGCTTCACTACTGTACTATGGCCTGCCGCGAAAGTAGAGCCCCATGGCCAGTGCAATGCGGAGGAAAAGTAGGAACTGGCAAGTTCAGCTTCCGAGGTTTTCTTGGTCTTGCACCAATCAGCGAGCGCCCTCTTTCTTTGTTATCTGCTAAAGCATCTGTGCGCGCTTGGTATAAACACCAATATGCGTTTCTGCACAACAGCCACCGCACTGGCCATAGGACTCTACTTTCGCCGGAGACCATAGTATGGCCTTAAAATGAGTTAGCCGGGAGCAACATCCTGACAATATTGGGGAGTGCTTCTTCGTGGAGGGGCGGGGTCGTCTGTGGTTTTGCAAGTTCTTTCAAGCCTTTGATAACATGCATGGCTCGAGAAAATTCCAGCGCAGAATGTCCTCGCGTGCCATGCTGGTGTTCTGCGGGTAGACGCATGAATCTTCTCGGCGTTCGTGGCAAGTGTTTCGCCACGATGTGGCGCGAGCTTATCAGCACCAATCATATGCTGTAGTGATTTAATTGGTGCGCTACAATGTTAAGATTGTATCTCGGAAAATCTTCTTTCAAGCGCACACCGCATCTACTCCTCGCGCACCGCTTCCACATCGCAATCATGCCTATCTCCAAGAAAGCTAGGGTATGTTGCTTTACCCATGTGCTACTACGCAGGTCCGGGTGTGCCTTAGCTTACCGCCAAACTCATAGGTCCAGCGCGAGCACAAGGCAGCCGAAAAGGCAGGCACCCGCGCTCCAGTCAAGGCAAACGGCCTTCCAGTCAAGGCCCCAAAGCCAACATCAATTGTACGAATTTGTGCTCCTTCTCTGTCTTCAAGAATCATATCCTTTGACGAGTCAAGATTGGGAATGAGGTTGCGTGGCTAACATTTGCGGGTGGTCGATGTAGTGCCAGAATTGCCGCAAGGAACTGGTATCCACAAACGTCCCACAGCTCGAGGCCCATGCGGCGACTCACGATGCTGCAATGTGGCCAAAGACAAAGTGTTTCCCCAAGGACTTTGCGTGAAAGGATTAAAACAAGTCAGAAAGAGAAGAAATACCTGTTGATCATCACTGCTACCCCAGCTCCCAGCAGCGCACTTGAATTGGAGGGAAACACTTGTAATTCGACCAGATTTGCATTGAAATCATCCCCAGTACTGGCAAGACTGGGCACGAGACTCTTTACTCACGGTCGCACTAGCACTTGTTCGGCTGTATGGACGCCAGCATATATCATCGAAAATGAAATAGGAAGTTGTTGAGTCAAGTCATGTCTATTCATAACTCAAACATCTGCAGCCATCTATAAACGCCATCGAAACCTATCTGCTCAGAACACGCCAAGATTCTGACCTAAGAGCAAACCAAGCCAGCAAAGTTCAGCCCAAAATACAGATAACTTCTTGCCCAACACATGCGCTTACTACCATTACAAATCTCCACTTTGCCGCTCCCATCGAGGTACCATCCTTTCATATTGTTCTGGTTTTGCATTGCCCAAAATAACCTTCTCCAACTCATTACAGTCGTTCGAGGCATGTGTCGTGCCCATACCGACGTTAGGTAGGTGCATGATATGGGCGTCACCAACAAAGAAAACTCTTTACTCGAAGAAGCAAGCCTTCGTGGATGCTACGTCGTGGATTTTGGTCACGAATGCCGCCTCGATGCTTTGTACGATGGCCGCGAGTCCTTCTGGAGGTGTCTTCTTTGCGAGCGATTTCTGCTTTGCCCACAGTTCCGGACGAACAAGACCTCGAGGTATAGTACCGTTATGCAGTTTGTCGTCGATATCTGTGAATATTCCCCTCATCGCTGGTGCTTCAGCCGGGCGCTTCAAATACCAGATCCATTTATGCAGGCGCTGACCCTTCGCAAGAGAACCATTGTCTGTCGAGGTGGTATAGCTGTGAATTTAACGGGTTTGCCACATTCTTTGATATCGCATTGTCTTACTTGAGTGTGTAAGTCATCTGTATTAGGTAAAAAGTCGCCTTTTCCGAGTACAAACCCGAGCAATCAAGCTTGAAGTCAGGAAGCAATATGCTTCGAATAGCTGAATTAGGGCCATCGGCCATAATAACGATACATGTTGAAAGCGTCTCCCTGGTGCTATAGTTGGCGTCCAAGTGGTGCATCACGACCTTACTGCCGGCCTGTTCAATAGTGGTTGCGCGTTGCCAAAGCGGGATTTGGCCTTCTCATTGCTAGACCGTGGCTCCGTTGGAACAGGAACCGCAGTCGAAGTTAAGCCCTCAAAATGCGCATGCAACATACTGGCCAGAAGACCCCAGATAATCATGAGCGTAGTCTGCCCACGCTGCGCTTCCGATTTTCCATTTATGTCAACCATGAGGCCTGGTCGGCAGGTGATGATCATCTCATGCTTGACGTGATTGTGTCTCCTGAGCTCCTCACCAGCTGGTCCGAGCTTGATGCCTGCATCGTAACCCTCCCGAGAAGGCGAAATTTTCTGCTCACGTGTAAGTTATCAGGTACTGACAAATGTAGTAGTTGCGGATCATAGAGATAGAGTATGAAGTCATGTGTGATCATTAGTCAACATTGATCATGCATAGGTTGTTAGATCCCATTGCCGTTGCACGTGGGGATCAATTGACAATTTTTCTCCCTTGGTAGCGCCATATCATGTCAAACCGACAGTCAATTAGCCATGAGTCGAATAATGCTATGAAACTTGATGGAGAAGACTATAAAAACCAATGTGCATTCGCCATTTTCCAATCATCGCTAACAGCGACAGCCTGTATCGTTTAGGAAGCCCTCGCTATAAAGGGCCAACGTACGGATATTGAACCTATGAAAGACGCGGTGATTGGAAAGTTCTTCACACTATTAACAGAACGGACGATTATTACTCGGCTTCTGACTATTCGTTGTACTTTGTTGCATGATCATCTCTTTAAGCTAGCCAAAAGAGTGATCTCGGTGTTATCCGCTCTTTGAAACATACAACAATGCCAAAATTACAGGATATCAGCCCAATCGAAGACTAGCAGGGATTCCTTTTCTTTCCTCGTCGGTCAATTCAATGCCGAAGATCTTGCTCAGCGCATCTACTCGCTCATCTTCGGTCGCACATTCCTTCAAGACTTTTTGATTGCCACCAATAGTCTCCTTTATAGTGGCCTCGAATAGAGTGATGTTTCCTATGATGTCTTTACGTGCCTCATCCATTACCATCCTTGTGCTTGTAACATATCTGGTGAAGAATGATCTTTCGTGTGTCGACGTAAACCACGACATCATTTCGTAATCCTGCGGCAAGAACTCCGTATTGGTAAAGCAATAGACCGGCACCCACACGCTCTCAGCATTGTCGACTGGATTGTAGCAGACGTCGTAGCACCACAGATCATTAGACCGAGTCCCGTAAGATTCTGCTATAGAGCGTGATTGCAACCGTATTTTCCGAGGAGCGACGCTGGTCGTCTCGAATCCGTCCTGCAACGGATAAGGCAGATTTGGCCCCATCGCACCCATTCCAACGTCTACTACATACCATTCGCTATCAAGCCTGACAAGATTGAGCATGTGGTTCCATCCATCGTAGGTCTTGCTCTGATTACGCCGAATCTCCGGAAACGGGCTCATCGCCCGTGATACGCGGCCTCCACAATTACGCACTTCGTAGCCGAGTGAGCGCAAAACCGTCCCAAAGAAAGTGTTGTTTTCCATACATCGTCCACCGCGACGCCGACGGACTATCTTCGTGTATAAGTCGGCCACATCAAGGGTGATAGTTTTATGCGCAGAATAGTGAAGTTCGAGATTCTCGAAAGGGACCTCACAAGTGTGATGCCTGGTCAGGGCCTGCAGGAATGGGAGTCCATGCTGCTTGGTTATGGCATGGGATGTATCCGATAACAAAGGTGAGTCGAGGTACTTCTGTGGGAGTTGGATTTGCCTAAAATAATCGTGCAACTGGGCAACACTGTAGCATGGTCGATCTTCTTCGTTTAGCGGCAGCTGGGTAAAGGCTGAGGGCAGAGAAGCATGCGACATCTGTGGTAGGTACGTGGGCAGAGGAAAACGTGCAGTTGCAAATGAATAGATGCAAAAGACATTGATTGAAATAGCGCATACAGATGTCATGATGCAGTTAAATACGCGAAGGGCCTCGAGGATGGTAGGGTACTAACGCAATAAGGGAGGAGGACAGCGGGAAGAGCGGGGAGACTAACTGAGCCGAGTTTAGCCGGTGGACCTTTCAGCATAGCCGCCCTTGTTACGAGATAACGTGCGTGTCTTTGACACCTCTACAGTTGCTTTATAATCTCTAAAGTATATATATAACAGCTAGAACTAGATATTTTTACTTTGGTAATAAAGCTACCAATAAACTATAACCGCTTACTACTAGAGTCTAGTCTTCGAACATGCTTTCAAGATGTGCAACTTTTTATTCAAGATATAGGTCTAATTAATGTGATTTAAGTAGCGATATAGCTATTATAGAGGCGTATCACCCCTTACATAGGAGTGCATGTCAATACTTCCTGCACTCTAAGCCTGTACGCGTGTGCTAGCAGCAAAGCGCTTTAATCTATCCGCTATTATAAACTGCTTACTACTCGAATACAATGCAAGGTTCATCTCTAGGAATTCTCGCTGTTAGGTGCGATTGTGCATGTACTCTGCTCAACAGTATGCTGGTTTCTACAACAGCCCTTAGTTCATCTCCAGATGCCCTGAGCAATGCTTGTACATTTGAAAAATAAGCATATCTAGATGCTTGGTTCTAAAATGTTCGCTACAGTCTACATAGTCATGTGCCAAATCCCTCAGTGTTTTATAAGCCACCGTCCTTTCATAATAAGGGGACGCTCTAATGAAACCATTCAGTCGCGTTAAAAGGACCAGCGCTGTAACTTAAGTTGGAAACCCCTTACAATGAAACTACTCACGAATGAATCTCGGATTGGAAGAAACACATCGGACTTCAAGAACTGTTTGGTAGCAATTACAATCTGCGTTCTTGAATTGACCATAAATAAGCAGGGAGCACATATCAATGCAAGGAGTCGAATTCCTGTTCTTTGTCCCATCGAAACAGTCCTATGAGACCCGCTATCATAATCCTCAAAAAGCGTCGGGAATACAAAGCTGGGTGTCACGAAACATAGTGAACCGGGTAGAAAAGTCAATTTGGGGCACCCAAACTTGTCGACTAGCGAATGCAAGGACTCGCATGTAGGAAGCTTGAAATCCCAGATCATATTTTGCCGCAACGTATTGATACATGCCAATGCCGAGCATAAATCAAGGCAACGCCACATCGTAAAGGGTTTTTTTGTACAGCGATCCCGCGCTAGTAAAGATAGCTTTCGAGAGCCGAATAATGTAATATGAAAGCTTTAAGTCAATCTCTTTGTTGGCACATCTCTGATATGACAGGATAATAGAGAAATTATAGGATGTTGTGGTCATACCAATGATAAAATTTGGCTACGCGATGTCAGTAAAAGTCGAGACCAAAGTTATAAGGTGGTGAAACGGCTGCAGGAAGATCGTGTAGCGGAACAGTCACACCGAGATTAGAAACTGCGAAGGAAAATCTAGGAGTGAAACTATCTCAAACAATACGGGAAAGGTGCGAGAGGGGAACAAACGTCTGGAGATTGGGGAGAAAAGAGCACAGATTATACATAGTTCAAGAGTCATGTTTCGAGAGGGCGTTGTCGGTGGTCGAAGTAGACATAATTTTCATAATTTTAAATGGCTTGCGGTGAGTTTCTGCTCGCGACGTAAATGGAGCAAGAGTACTTAGATATACGCAGGCATTCGCGCGGGCTCCCATTTCATCATGGTAGTGTAGATACGGCGTGGAATATTAATTCAAGCGCCATAAGGGAATCTTGTCTCATAAATAGTGCCCATGCATGCAGTTTTTTGAAGATGTAAATTGGGGCACGATCCGCTGGACCTATTGTGATAGTGGAACTATGACCAACGCCATACTATCAAGAACGCGCACTGGTAATAGATCTATGCAAAGCACTTTTGCGAGGGTCCATAATCGAGAAAATACAATCATCGTTTCGCAGGCTTGGGGTTCTAGTCTCTGGTTTTGGCGCTACAAGTATTTGCTTTATGAAAGGGAAGATCCATGAAGACTGTTTTCGGAAACACAACGTCTGCAATTAGATCTTCCCTACTTCCGTTCTCCCACATTCATGAACTCTTCGCGCACCATGTATCTGGTATTAGTCTTCTCATGCGGCAAAGCTGTGTTAAGGGATCGTCAATTTATTATTTCTGCCTCCTACATTCATACGGTTTTACGTCTGATTTTTAGAGTACGCGCACGAGAACATTTCATGTATTACTCAGCGCCTCTTCTAAACAGAATCCCAAGTAATAATCTAGGAGCATATATCCTCGCTCTCGAATCACCCCGAATTAGGCGATAGCTTTAGCGACATACGGCTCAGGCTTTAGTAGCCTGGACATCGCTGTGTCTAGGTCCTCTTCGATATCATGGAACCATAGCCAATTGAACCAACCTTGTTGCAGCTGAGGGAGAATCTTGGTCATATCAGAACCTGTTTCCTCATGCTGAAAGAATATCATGCGGCCAACTTCAGCGGCCTGCTCTAGCTGCTTCTGGGCCCGTGGCCGCCGCACCGAATCGTATGCCCTAAAAGCTGCAATAATGTTCGGTTCCAGACTTGCGCCGCTTTCAGGGATCTTGGAGAGCTCTGAAAGCACATGCGAAAGCACCAAAGCGTCTTCCAAGCCCTGAGCAGCGCCGGCGGCCTGGAAGGGGAGAGAGGCATGGGCACTGTCGCCCATAAGAACTACGCGGTTGCGGTAGTATGTCGTGGTATGTAGATGATGGAAAAATCCCCACTTGATAGGACTTGCTTTTCTGAGAAGTTGGCGAAAGCGATTATCTACGCCAACTCCCTCGAAATCAGCCATCATGGCTTCGTGTGTGACCTTTTCCGTAACATCATTCTTTAATGTCCACGAATTTTCGGAGGCGACACAAAGGAGAAAATTGAATTCCTGCCGTTGGTACTTGATTAGAACTTGTCCGTATGACGATTATGCGTCAGAAAGATGTCAACTCACTTCTCCACCCGTGATTCGATAAGTAACAGCGCTGCGTCTGTAGCCGAAATAGAATTTGGCGACATCAGTAAGATTCCCAAGAATCTCTTCGGCATCTCTCATTGGAATAACGCCTCGGTAGCAATACGCATCGGCATAGACTGGATTCACCTGACTGGGATACAGAGGCTTCAGCACATGCTCTCGCACGATGCTCTTGATTCCATCAGCGCCAACGAGAGTACTAGCTGCGAAGACCTCGCCGTCTGCGAATCGGAGGACGACCTTGGCTGGATGCTGCTCGACATTTACTAAGCGTTTGTTGAACCTGACCTTATCTATCGGTATGAAGCTGGTCATAATTTCAAGGAGCGTTTTCCGGTGTGCCTATTTGAGGTCAGCATCACATATATACTTGGTAGCAAGCGATGTGTCACAAACGGATTTACGGTGAAAATCAGGATGACCCCAAGCCGACTTGCCGTACCATGGTTGATCTTGGCCTGCGAGTGTTGATTAGTAAGAACATTTAGTGACGATCTGCTTATCCAGAGAATAAGGCCTGTCGTATACATACCAAGACCTTCTTGAAGAAGCAAGCCCTCAAAGAAGGTGTTCTGAGCGTCTGCTGGCTTGTTCCCAATACAAATCTTCTCATACCGAGGACGAAATCCCGGCTCGATGAGGTCCATTGCTCGTAGGCCATTGGGGGCAAACCCGATACCAGCGCTTCATTGCGATTAGAAAACAGGCTAGAATGAGAGAACGATCAGAAAATAGTAAAATATAACTCACCCTGCGGTGGAATATTCTTTGGCTTCTTCGTAAAGTGTGAAGGGTATGCCTTTTTTGTACAACCCTATAGCCAGTGCAACCCCCGATTCCAGCACCTGAGGCCATTTTAGCTGACCATATCAGTGACAAGGCAATTTCGTAAACCTACCGACAATAGCCACATGAAAGTTGTTGTCGGGACCTTCACTCATAGTGCAGACTTGGTATAGTGGCAAGCGTCCCGTCGGATAGGCGTAAGGCTTCTGTTTATATTATACGTACACTAAAAAACACCGAAAATGCCTAAACATTACGATGAGATCATCTACGAAGGCATGGTGGGGTATTGCTAGCTAACCGAAGAAGGCTGTATGCATAGCGGTGCGGGGTTCACGCAAGGCTGCTAATGTTATTACAGATCATGCAGCCTTAGTTGAGTTAGCGGGTGGGGGAAAATTACAATTTAATAGCTATCAGTGGAATTACGAGGTTGGCAAAAGTGTCGCAACAGGATTATCCCACTATATCAGCAGGCAGAGCGGGAGGTAAGTGTGTTCACTTTTGCCCTCTTTTTCTGCTTCCACAACAAGTCAATGGTTTCCTAACCCTTTTTCTGCTCAAAATGGATAACTAAGTACCATACAGGCTGCGGCTTCCTCAAGCCAACATACTATGTATGTGTCGGCATACCAGGCAACGCCACGATTGCGCCTGCTGTTTCTACATCCACGACCAAAGGTCTAGCAACTTCAACTGGTACGCCACTACCATCAAGTTTCAAGCTCACTATAGGACAATAATTTTGCAGCGGTTTTTGGTCTGCTGTTCCTGCTCCTACTCCTACTCAAGACGGCGTCCCATATGGTTGAGTCAAGTGGGTGCTCCGGCAAAGTGAGTGTTCTGTGCCGATATAGCAAAGACGACAGGGATCAGCTTAGGTGCATTTATGCTCTGAATTTAGTTGTTGGAAAACATTTTGCTGGGATGTGCATGGCTATGCGTACTGTACAGCTACCGGTTATTGAGCATTAGGGAAGAAGGTACTGTGAATGAATGGACGATGGCAGAAACACATTGAAGAATAAGCATATCAACCTCTAATGAATTTTTTAATTTAGACGCTCAGAATTCATAACAGTATTCTGATCTGTGTAGCTTAGACTTCCCCAATACTGCTGTCGGGCTGTGTTATGCGCTAACGAAGTCTTACTGCACTGAGCATCCTCTGTGACAAATGACAGGTATCACTATGCTCCAACCAAACCAGTGTGTTCTAGATCTACCTTTTATTACTGAATTTCGATGGGAAAGCTCTATGATACTATGTACTCCCTATTCAAGGGTACAACCCGCTTAGTCACTGTACATCGAGAAGACTTGAATAGAAGGCCTCATCTCTAGTATTTGTACCACGACAAGCAAATAATGATGGATTTGCACTAATACCGGGATGAATATGTCGCTGCTGCCTACGACTATTATGCTTTCTTTGTAAGGATGTTCAGGGAACCCTCCCACATCATCACACTACCATCAGACGGATGGCCGAACATGACACCTGAGATCATGGCGGCTCTACCAAAAACCGATGAAGTTGTGTCGCTTCTATGACACCTGACTTACCTCGAAAAGGAACCTTGCTAAGATCACCCAAGCTGTTTGCCTGGCTGCACGCCAAATGACTGGAAAACCATTGTAGACGGTTTGGCTTCTGGGAAAGAGTACTTATTCGGTGGCAGAATCCCTTAGTATTGATTTTGTATTATGAACACTATGCAGGAAAGATACCATTCTGCAATAATACCAAAGACAGAGTATTGTACTGGATGGAGTGTCCAAAAGAGATTCTGAAACCTCTGAGCCTCAGCCATAATCTTTGGTATATCCGATAGAGGATGAGGCTGAGGGAGAAGAAGAAGAAGAAGAAGAAGAAGAAGAAGAAGAAGAAGAAGAAGAAGAAGAAGAAGAAGAAGGTGATGACTTTGTCACCAAGGAAGACGAGAACGAGAACGAGGATAGCGATGCGGAGTACGATGAGAACGAAACACCCTCAATATCTGACAAGGAAAACGACGAGGAAGATAAGGATTCAGAAGACGACGATAAAGAAGGCTCTAAAAACTCAGACTACGCAAGCAAAATAACATGGGGCCCTGCTGACCTGTCCGTCACTTCGTCGCCATGCTGAACAATCAATTCCTCAAGTTGAACTTAATTCCTAGGGACCACTTGAACGGAAAAGACCAGAGAGGGTGAACAGATCCCCAGTGGTATCTCTCCACTGTTGCAGTCTATCTATCAGAAATATGGTTGGCCTGATCTAAGAACGTTTTAAAAGGAAAAGTGTCAGAAGGAAATCGACGAAGAATTGAGGAGACGATTTCACCATGTGAAGTAGTATTATGGAGGTCAGTTACAAAAGCTAGCAGGATCATCAAGACAGTGACTTTCGAAGCTAAAGAGCCTTGATACTTGAGGGGTTTTATTCTAAACATTTATAATCTACAATCTAGCACTAGCTTCTAAAGCAAACTGTTGAGATACAAACGCAATAGTGTAAAGAAACTAATGATCTAAGCCTCCTTGGCTCATCACTAAAGACTGTCAGTTACATTGGTTGAAGCTCATGCATTCCATATTCAGCTGCACACTCTGCTTTCGAGGCGATCTCCACACCTATAGCTCGAAGCACGCTGACAAGAAAATTATTTTCTAATCGTTACGAATTGCCCTGAGAGGGCACAATGTTGAACACGCAAGACCTTTTGCATGGTGAACTTGTGACTCACCGCATCAGCCCTAGCATCTTGTGATCCATGAATAAATCGTTTTCTAAAAATAATGCCTGTATTATGCAAGGACTGCTCTTTCGCTCAAGATGCTACCCTTGATGTTTTCACGCGATCTGCAGCTCTACCGTTGAGTTGGGAGGAACTGGAACTACGAAGTCAAGAAGGAGTTGCCTGCGAACATGCCATCACGGAGGCTCAACCATAGCTCAAAGTAACATCTTTTCTTACAAGGCACTTCTCCCGTTCTCAAAAAACCTGGGGCACCATTTAAATTTGAGCGGGCTGACCTCGTGGTTGCCTAGAAATCTATGTTTGCGATATCGCCCGCTCTCAACTCACAAATCAGAACATTTAGACCGCAACAACTTTGTGGTGGTCAGCACCATAAGCTGGACTCAGTCTCATTAATTGATCGAGTTCTCCGCATATATACCAATAGGGCGTGCGGATTGTGGAGCCTTATACACGGGTCATGCAAGGCTGACATCTGCCAGGCAATATCTTAGTCCTGCTGACCTACTCTCTAGCATACTCGAGGCGCAGCGCCTTACAGCTGAATTGCTTTCGCCCATGTCTTGCCAAAAACCGCACATAGTAGTCAGCCGCCTGTATGTTCCATCACTAGTTTCTCAAAAGCAAACTGATATCTAGGTAGATGTAGCCACTGCCTGAAATACCGAATGACTGCGCCGCACATCCGTGATGGCGCAGCCTGTAGCTTATCTTGGAGACGGACCCACCACACCAATATATTTGTGGCAAGCGGGCGCCTACTCGGCCCCCACGTAAGACACCCAAGTATGCTATGCGGCATTGGCAAAATGACAGGTCAGCGTATCGCGACCTTGTTGACAGGGTATTTAGTGTCCGGGAATCGACTCTACGACCCTGAACTCGAACATCCATGCAATACTTTCTTACCGAGTCCTCCCTCATCGCCAACACAGCCCTGTAGGCGGCCGCTATAGAAGGACCACCCAGCATCTGACTCACGCCCGGTACTGCCACAGTTGCAATCGATAAAAGGAGGCTTGATGGAGCGCACAAGATTAATTGATATTCAAACATACCACCTAGCGCAGGCATACACGTCGTAATAGCATTTCAGCCTTCACGCAACGTACACACATAGCTCCCTGGTAACTGTTGATATCAACGAGTCGGCCATAGCAATACAACATGGAATTACCCACAATAGAAAAGAACCCTCAAGCGCCTCTGCGATTGCTTTCACTAGATGGAGGAGGTGTACGAGGCTTATCGTCGCTCATGGTGTTGCGCGACTTGATGCAAAGCATAGCCCTTGAGGAAAAGAGGCTGGGGCGACGAGCACAGGGCAATCACGAAGCATTGAAGCCTTGTGACTATTTCGACCTGTAAGTAACGAAAGCACGCATTCTAGGCTAGCATGCTGATCAGCTTGTAGCATCGGTGGCACATCGACGGGAGGTATCATCGCGATACTCCTCTCGCGGCTGCGGTTGAACTGCGAACAGTGTATAGATATTTACTTGAAGCTAGCGCAGCAAATTTTCGAGCACGATCGGTCGTTTAAGGCTTTTGGAATGAAGGTGCCGACCGGGGCGACACGGTTCTCGGGAGCTGTTCTTGCCAACGCAATCAAAAAGTCACTGAAGGATATGGATTTCGATGAGAACGAGCTGATGTGGGACGAAGCGCTCTTTGAAGAGGTTGAAGAAAGGTCCGACCTTGCAGATAACAGCATCTGGGCGGAAGCGGAGCCTGATTTAGTCATCACTGAAAGTCCCGTGGCCACAATAAAGAATCATGAGGAGGCTCTGCCGTCTGGTCCGCTCACATCTCGCAATACTGATACATCGAGGCCTGAATCGACGTTGTTTAGCGATAGCCCCTTCTCGCCGAAACCACTACCTACACGGAGCGATACATGGAAACTGCACCCCCGCCAATCCGTGCATCGAAAAGCAAACGCGGCTGGTTGTCGTGGATTTGTACTTACATCTCTCAAGAACGCATTGGGCCTTCCAAGAATACTCTCCACCTACGACCCTAATGACAGAACGACTCGCATCTGGGAAGCTCTACGAGCAACGTCTGCAGCGCCGACGTTCTTTGAAGAAATGCAGTTTGGCACCCCCAAGGTCACATACCTCGACGGCGGTGTCGGCTTCAACAATCCTTGCGCCGAAGTGGATTACGCGGCCAAGGCGCTCTGGGAGGGCCGCTCTATTGGTGTAATTGTATCTGTCGGTACAGGACTGCAGAGTCTGTCAAGCGTGAAGAAGATGGCGACTTGGCTGCCCTTCGGTCTCGGAACTGACATCTCCCTGGCGACAGCGTTGGCGGGAATGGCGACCAGCACTGCACGCGTGGATAATGAGATGCGACGTATGTACAACAATAGCGACACCAAGTACTATCGCTTTGACGTGGACCGCGGACTCGCGAATATTAGCCTTGAGCAGTGGATGAAGGAGGATGAGATGGCTAGTCTGACGGAGCAGTACATGCAGGACGGCGAGCAGGTTCGAAGAGCGAGGGAATTCGGCGAAATTGTGGCGAAGCTTTCTGCGCTGCCACCCAAATTTGAGATTGCGCCCACGCGCTTTAGGCTCGGTGTCGACGGACAAGGTCTCAGAGATGATAGCTTCCGGCTCATACAAGTCGACTTCAAGACTGGTATGCTTCTCGGTGTTGCCAGTCATCTCGACGATATACCGCGCATGTCGCAGTTCCGCAGCTCATCGCCTTCCGGTGAAGGCGGCCTTGCGATGAATGAAAGCGGTAGTCTGAGGAAGATTTACCCCGTGGCGGAAGATCTGGATCACGACGGCCGGCGCGAAGAGGCAGCAGTGTACCAGTGCATCGAAGCCGATAATATCTGCATACGAGACATCAAAACAGGTATACCGCCAGGCAAGTACAAGGTTCAGTTCATCGTCGCATTCCACGACGCCACGCACACGCCTCCACACGATCTTGTATTCAGTGTTGGCAGACCTTTTGATGCGACTACCTTCAAGAGCCGCTTCGTCGACGTCAAAATCACCCCGGACGTTGCAGCGGTTCTCTTGCATCCAGACGCAGTACGCGTGAGAGTGGGGGAAAAAGGTATGAAGAAAATAAAGGGAAAGGGTGGATCGAGATTGAGGGTGATATCGAGATCAACGTGAGCCTATATGGTGCACTAGGTTTCATTGTGAGCAAGAGGTTTGAAGAAGGGGTGTTCGTTGATGGGTGGAGTTTTGGCGGTGTGCGGCTCGAGCCTGTCTTTGGCATGCAGCCGGTGAGTTCGCCGAGGTTACAAACATGATGCAGCGCAGTGGCCAAGAGACAATTGTCATGTTATAATAGTGCAAGTGATAGAGCTAGATGCGAGGGGACTTACCGATTCTCTAGGTATTGGTATGGTAGAACATATATTTGGGCTTCGATAGTTCAAGGTCAAATGTTCCGCGTACTCCAAACATTCCAATAGGAATAACAAACACGGCCTCATTAGGACAAATAAGAACCAAAGAATAATAGGTTCCGTTCACCCCAGTGATGTCTGGTGTAAAATCTGCCGTGAGTGTCTCGCTTGTTATCAGCCTGCTTGCTCATAAACTAGATATCGCGGAAAACTCGAACGTTTGGAATACTCAATCTCGGAGTTCTAGATGACGCGGATCTCAGTAATGTTTATCCAATCTTTGGGCCACAGACCAGCTCTAGTTCAGGCGAACACGAGTAGCTATTGGTGGATTCAAGAACATGGGGTAAAACTCGAGCGAGTGTAAACAACGTCGATGCTTTCGCCAATGTACACATGCCTGTTGTCTACATGTCGTCTTCAAAACCTACTTTCAATTGTGTCCTCCCTTCCATCATACCCGACCATGTCCAAACCAGCCGTGGTGCCATCACCGAGTCGATGCACCTTGTGCATACAGCTGTCGTCTGCTCTTCGGGTAACCTTTTGCATTCCGTGGGCAACCCGCAGCGCCCCACGCTACTCCGCTCAAGAACACAATGGGCGTCATTACTGGAGAAGTCTCCCACCACATTACGGTAAAAAACAGGGTGTAGATGTGATAACGTAAAACCTAGGTTAGCAGTAAGCTATAAGTGTAGATGATCACGACCGCTTGACTACGATGCATGTCCAAATCGTTGTTCGAAATGCACCGCTCCGCTGCCCGCTGCCCGCTCTCTTGCCAAGCGATTGCTAGCCTTGCCCTTTCATCTCCTCCGCCATCTCCATGCCACGTTGTGCGAATTTATGTGATGTCGCCCTTTCGTCTCGTCCGCCTTCAGCAACAGCCTTTTTGCAGTCACACAGTGCCGCGGGAAACTCGCTTCTCCTCATTCCTCCTCGACACTCGACCGGCAAGACTAGCGCCGAGAAGGTATTGCTGTCACGTCAGGCTCCAGGACTGCGCGGGTGGACCTACAAGCCAGCCTGTCATCCGTATGCGCTACTGACGAAACTGTCGTTGCATTGTCCGTCGAAATGTTGAACATGCCCTGATAAGCTGCGGCCACAATGTGCGCCAGCTTTTGCACCTGTTACAAACCCTTCGAGGCCAACCAGCGACGCCAACGATATGCATCCGCCACCCCCTACTCATCTACAAGGCGTCGACGACGGATTCTTCCGCTCGCCGCCTAGTAGATCGAGAGTGCGCCACGCTGTCCCACCGTCGTGGACACCGATCTCGGCCACAACGTCGTACCAACACGCGACTCACGCCCTGCACACAATTTCGAAGGCGCTGGACAAGCAGGAGCAGCGGAAGTGCTTACGCGGGCGTGATTACCGCAAGCCTGGAGCAGCAAAATGGTAATGGTGTTGAAATTAATCAAGACCCTCCTTAGGCGACGACCGCTGTACACCTTTAGATACCAGTTACCTTTCTTTCGGCACATCAACCTGAAGCCCTGGGAATGCGGAAACTCGTTGCTCGCTTCGCTCTGCCTCGGCCGAAATGCAGGTTCTGATCGTCTCCACACCATCACACCTACGATACCGTCTGTAAACAATCTCCAACCAAAATATCACATTATTAATAAATAGTTTCGTCGACTTTTCATCAATTCCATGAGAAGGGTGAGGTGGCCGAGTTGGTTATGGCGCCAGGTTAAGGTCTTTCTCCTTAGCATTGCTTAGCAATAAGCTTCCTGGTCACGAAAGTGGCGCGAGTTCGAGTCTCGTCCTCATCAATATCGTCTGGCATTGCCAGGTTCTCCAGAGTTTTTGTCAGGGTGGTGTTCGACGGGTGGCGCTGTGAGGGTGAAGGTCTCAGTGGCACGACACTGCGCTTCTTCTTTTTCACTAGCTTGAAAGTATGGGAACTGCTCAAAATATTACATTTTTCTTCGCTTCTTGCTGCTCGTGTAGCGTCTTGTTTTTTATGGTTGGTGTTCTGATGACGTCTGCACATAGCGGTGGAATCAACAGCAAGAGCATCAAGCCTCGTTCTTGCCCATTTATTCTAGGCTGTAAAATGCAACCGCCCTCAAAATCTACCAAAATACACCATTTTGTCCTGCAGCAGTTCTAAGAATTGCTCGCGGCCTGGCTATGCAGCGAGCTAGAGTACAGGTCACCAAGTTCCATTATAACCTTTTCCACCAGCATCGAGCAACACCCTTGCAACCCCCAAGCGCTGCTTCTTAACAAAAATTCCGGGTAGCGTATCTCCCTTCACACTGCGATTACCGACCCTGGCGCATTTTGTTACCTGAGGGCATCTCCATCAAGTGTTCATTATCAGTCAACACAACGGCTTGGAGCGCGGTGTACGAGTCACCCATTGGTCTCTCACTGCCTTCTCACCTGCATAGAAGAGCAACTGCATAGTCTTTATATGGCCCTCCACCGCGGCGAGCTGGATCGAAAACGGTCTCGTTCCATTTCCCGCCCTGGTGTTAGCACCCAGCTCAAGCAACAGCTTCGCAATGTCCGTGTGGCCTTGCTTACAAACAAGCTTCATTGCATCATAGCACTACAATTGTCAAGTAACATTTTTCTGCTGAGCTTTGTCGATGTCCGTGTTGGACTATCGAAAGACTCACGGTGAGGTTAAAATTGTGCCCTCTTTTGTCAAATATGACATCCTCACGGTTGATTGACCATGGCTGTTAAATATGATGCTCCTTCAGAAATGCCTACTGCCCATGTCTCAATCAAAATGGAATAATATAATCTATAATGCGGAAAGAAGCACCAGCATCATGTGCATAGACCTCTTGCAAAAATATTACCACTTCGGCTCCAACACGAAATCTTTCCTCTGAAAAGACAGACTTTCTGCAAAAGAATCGTATTTCTCCGACGGGGAATCGAACACCGGCCTCCTGCGAGCTGTCTAAGCAGATGACAAGCAGAAATACTGACCACTATACTATCGAAGATGTCCGGCTGAAACAGCTGGGAAGAGATCTGATTGGTCGGTGGAAAGTCGATTCAAATAGCTGTATATATACTTGACAGTCAATGATGCAATGCTTTTACAGTTGTACTAATATGGGCAACTTGGAGCTGAAGATGGGTCATATTCATCGAATCTCGGGCAGTTTGTTATCGTGAAGCTTCATTACACGCCCCTGCTGCCCAGGTTAAGCTATTACGAAGACAACAACCGATTCCATGCTTATCGATCAGTGGAGCAAGAACCTATCCCACTCTTACTACTACCCCCTAGCATGCGTTTCATCTTGTTGCTGATATTTTCTTGATTTTGACCGGGAAGCAACGCTCTAACTGAGAGCGGTTACATTGATCTTTGGACCCTAAGCAGGTTTGATGATCATTTGCTGAGCGTAAAGAATGTTGATATAATCGATGGACTTGTGGCCTGGAAGGACACATGCAGCGTCTGTGTTTCCCGTCGCTTCACGTTCTAAAGCAGCTGTACTACGCTGCGGTGAATGTGCAATCCATGGGACCTTGTGTTGGACAAATTTGCAGCGTTTATTAGGATATTTGGACATCCCAAGGAATTCCAAGCTGAAATCCTGACTAGGATTGTGTTACAGCACATTTTTGAGGTTTGACTTGTCAATAACGTGGGCTGTCTGTGCCGAATCAGGTGCTAGCTCAGCGACTTTGGCATTGAGCGTCTCAATCTGCTCGACATAAGCCATTTCTTCCTGTTCTTTGATTTGAATATGTTCCCGAAGTATCTGTACTTCGTTTGCATGGTCAAGCAGAACTTCTTCATAGGCATCTTTCATGAATCGAATCATATCACGATAGATATCGATCTTATCTTTAGACTTGACAATAAAATTCTGATCTGCGAGAGCCTCGCTGCGATCTTCCGAAGAAGAGATTGAGTCTTGAGACACAACGTCTAACTTTGCGAGCTCCGCGATTGTTTCTGTTGGCTGACGATCAACGATGTCAAGAGACTTCATATCCAAGAGCTGTTGCTTAGTGACTTCAGACTCTAAATTGAATTCTAGCAAGCATTCTTCGTAGATGTCTTGATAGTTAATCCAGCGAGTGAGCTCTCCGCAATCGACCTGGGATTGTTGATTCTGGAAATCGAAAGCTGGTAGCACAGGAGCAATGTATGCGATGCTTTCAGAAGCTTTGTTGGGCCTAGGGGTAATCTGTGGGACTTCAAAGCTCTCGAAATTTGAATAGAGGAGGTCTAAGGTCATCTTGGTGGCGTTGCGCCTAACTGCTACTGTGGGAACCCCCATACCAATCTCAGAATGCGTGGATTTTGTGCTTTGATCAGACGAGGCGTCTGACTCACCTTCCAAGCTTCCGTCCCTATTTTGGGCGTTCTGAATAGCATAGATATTTTTGATCGTGAAAACATCCATACGAGCCTGCTTCGGTTGCTTTGGCTGCCGCGGCAATTGGACCGGATAGAAGAATTGGTTTATGGCTGAGGTGGTTATCTTTGACGTTTCTTTGTATTCAGGCACAATTGTGCAGTACAAGGTAGTTAAAAAATTATATTTATTGCAGGTGGTGGTAGTTTTTGATGAGATAGATATCTGTTCTACAAGCTTCGATATATAACAGCTGCTCTCAGCGTTGTGCATAAGCATAAGCTACTATGCACACACAAATATCTGGAATGCATGTAAAAGGGTGGGTAATTCCTCGCATATGCGCCACCCTGTTAGGGCAAACAAAGCAGATGCTCTGTTGGACGAACAAAGAAGTGCGAGTTCAAAGTCCTTGGCAAGAAGAAATCCCGAGTACATGCAATCTTTTAAATTCAACACTGTTATCATACGGATCTAATACAACAGTAAGGAGTGGTAGCTTCTAGTCTTTATCGTAAGAAACTTGACTCAAATTGAAATTCTCTAATGTACGTAGCTAAAAGTGAACTTCAGGGTACGATTTAGCTGGTCATTGAGTTTGAAGGGGTTGCGGCGGATACCTAAAGGCCTCCTCAGGTTTAAAATCATTGACGCTAGCAGCGAAGAATGGAAATTATGGCGTAATTGATCAACTTCAGGTCGTTGGATCTGCAAACTAGTTGGGCACTCTGTAAATAAATTGTTTGGTTTGCACCATTCAATCTTTTACGCAAGCTTCGATAGAAACGCGAAACGTTAAACAATGCTCCAGCTGTTGATACATTGCAAATGCATACAGAATGTAAGACTGAGAATTGAGGGAAATAAGGGTAAACTTGAAGCGCTAAGCAGTCTTTACCAGGCCATCGATGTGTTCTTGTGGCAGAATCTCTCAGTTAATGGAGCTGACACTGCCCTAGGCTTACCGATCATAAAGTCAAAAACAGACGGGAATAGAAGTTGATATTCCTGCCAAAGATGATTTTCATGATAAAGATTATGATAGGGGAAGAGTAAAACCGTAGTTCTACCTGATAAAGGATAACCCTCTAGGAGACATGTAGGCTCTAGCTGTATTGGCGAATGAAAAGGGTACTAGACTCTGTTGGAACTATTCGTTATTATCCATTTTCCATAGTTAATCCTCAACCCGCTCCATTCTCTTTAAAGAAGGGCTCATTAAGAGATTTTCAGGTATTGTATTATCAAGAAACGTAAACAAATTTTGGAGTTGACAGGTTTATTCTGCGAAGAACTCTCCTAGGTACAACGCTGCGATCGAGACAGGTGCAGGACAGGTTTGGAGCCTTGCAGTCATTCTCAGTAAATCCTTCAAATTATATGGGATAAATGAACGACTTGTTCTGGAGATCGGACAGATCCAGTACCGCGACATTTACTTTTACCCGGACAGTTTCTCCTTCAGCGTTGATCTCTTCCACAAAGCCCCCTCAGCCTCCCGAGAACTGAGCCCGTTTGAGTGCCTCTCTCGTTCTTCGTTTCTTCGTATCAAAATAAATCGAATAACCAGCAGAATCGCAGGAGTCCCAACCCAGGCAATCACAATCATCGATACCCAAGCGCCATAATATCTAGGCCCCTCCGAAGGAACCCAGATTTGAGGAGAAACCAGATTTCCAACACAGTAACCAAGCATGAACATAGCGTTACGCGTGAGCTTCTTGGTATAACCCGCAGCAGTAGAGGTAGTCCAGCCGAGGGCGATAATGTACGTGACACCGTACGTGGAAGCTGCCAGAATAAGACAGGCGAGCAAAGCAATTTTGTTCTCCCAGTCTATTGTGACCATGCCGATCCCACCAGCTATGGAAGGTAAACACCAAAATGACGCATGCCAGGCAATGTTTCGTGGCCATCTTCGCAGCGCAAGGGTTGCCACAATACAACACGCCACGCCGAATCCTCCTCCTGCTGCGGTGACCAAAGTAGAGTTTAGAGGTGTGATTCCAATAGAAGTGGTAATTAGGTTTTTTTGTCCGTAGTTGAGATTGTTGGAATACATCAGGGTGAAGGATTGGAGGGCAAATAGCCATGATACTGGATCTTTGATCGTCTCCACGAGTTGCTCTTTTTTGAAATTTTTCTGCTCGATCGAGCTTTGGTGCGACCGATGCACGCGACGAACGACCTGGACCTTTTGTTCGAGTGACAACCAACGGGCCTCTGCTGGGTTGTTGGGATAGTCGATCCATACCCAGATAGCAAGAAGGAGGGTGATACCACCCGTTACGATATGTAGCAGTTTCCAGGGAAGTACTGGCCCTGTGCTCCAGAGCAAGCCATACGAGATGAACCCGGTGACGACAGGCGCAGCCACACAGCTGATCCACAGCACTGGCTGCAGGAAGGACTGTTCGTAGCGGTTGAAGAACATGCCAATCGTAATTTCCATTGCTGGGACGATAACCGCTTCGGCTGCCCCTAATGCCAGACGCATGACGACGAGACCGGCATATCGAACGGCAACGCAATGCAGAAGGATGATGATTGCCCAAGTAAAGACGACACCGCCAACAAACTTACCAAAGGGTAGTCGCTGCAACATATAATTTCCAGGCCACTGAAATGCAAGATAGCCTGCTAATTTGAGCTACATGAATATTTGGCAACAGTTTGAATACACTTACCGACATAGAACATGGTGTTGAGATTGTTGTACTCAGCTTTGGTAATTTTAGTCTCTTCAAACAAGCCCAGGATGGCAGCGTAGCCGAGCGTCGATTTGTCGATCTGTGTGCGGTCAGCTACGCTTTGCTCACTCCATTCAAGCAAGAGGACATACGAAGAGGACGATGTTAATTGCTGAGAGCAACATCATCAAACGCAAGTACAACGTCCGCCTTAGCTGCTTTTCCTTCTCCGGGGTCAAGGGACCAAACTCCTGGTCGTGCTTCTCAAGAAGCCGAAGTGTTACGTCGGCGTTGCGAACGTCCACTATCTTCTTGTCAGGCAACACATGTGTTTGAGTCGGCGCTTTTTCTTCAACCATATTGTTATTCTGTGTGCCGACCGAACTTTAGCAAGCAACGCTGTAGATACCAAGACAAGCTCTTCCTTTAATACTAGAACACCTGAAGCCACCATGCTAGGCTGCAATATGGCGACATCGGTAGCTTAAGGTCGGACATAAGCCAAGACATAGATAGAGATTTACCTATTTACTAAATTGCTAAGATTAGGCTAAGGCTTCTAATAACTAGCTTTGAAATTATTATTTCTGGATACAGTAAGGTAATTAAATGTTAGAATTAATTTTGATATTTATATGTGATAAGAATAAGTTAAAAAGTTAAGAACAGAAAAAGTTTTTAGAGAATTACTAAAACTAACTTAGTAATGTATTTATTTGTGTTTTTATGCAAATTTTTAATGCTAAGAAACTATAAAATTTATAATAACTTTCTATTTATCTACTTAATATAAAGTAGCTATAGAAAGTTAATTATTAAGGTCTTAGAAATTTCATAATTTAGTAATTACTAAATAAACCTCCATCTACAAGTTAAGAAACGTAGTTTAATAGCTAACAATGCTCTTTATATTGACTCCGCGAGAGTGTTTTGGTGTAATCTAATGTTTGAATGTCGTCATATTTCTGGGCTTTTCCACCATCGTGGTGAGGTGTCCACCCTTCGGACCTTACTCGGGTGTTTCCAGACGGCAAAGAACATCCTCGATTGCGACCTGCAAGTAAGTAGACAAACCAATCAAAAATGAACAACATACCATACCATATTGGACAATTGAATTACCCAAAAAACGTTGATCATGAACATTTAAAGAAATGCGTATGTAATGACACTGGCAGCGGTGTCTGCATGCCCAGCCACTACCAAGCAAAATGAGGTGCCAGGTGAGGATAATACGATATAATAATGAAGATAGTCTTGATACAAAGGGGGAGCCTGAGCAGGCGAGAAGATGAGCTTGCTTGCACTGAGCATCTAGTGATCTTTTATAAGGGTAAAAGCCCTGGTGTGGCAAAATCGTAGTCTCGCCTATTCAGGCTTCCCCTTGTAGATCCTTTGCCCACTATTCTTTCGGTCAACTCTGAGGATTATAAAGTGCAAACATAGACCCTCCCATTAGGATGGACTCAGGCCACCCCGATCGTCGCTCGTGTACTGTGCCTTCTCACGTCTGCTGGACCAGCTTGGCAATACTCCTAGGTAATTTTTTCCTAGTTAAAGCTTGCTTAAGAGTAGTTGTAAGAAATCTCAACTTTGTAGTATAACAGAGCAAGACAATCGGTACATATTGGTACTAATTCGGCTTTTTTATACACTTGTATATATATAGAGATGCGTTTTAGAAGCAACACCGATGCTCTACAAGATCCAGATCCCTTGTATGTTGGTCCAGCGGCGGTGGTAAGGTACTGTGGAAGCTGCGCGATCAACGGCTGCCAGTAGCTAAATAAAAACTTGGCGAGCATCTACAGGATGACAGTGCAATCTTTCTTCGCATAGTGCAATCTTTTTTCGGGATATTAGATGTGCAAGACCCGATGCAGCGCGGCAAATACTTCATGCTTATTGGCGCAGATATGAAGGTTCGCTACTCAGCTGAGGCGGGGAAGGTAGCCCGAAACAATTTTTGAAACACGTGCGTACTCACTTCGTTGTTACGCGCTATCGAGGGCGCTTAGTAGATCATTGTTTACTACATCGTAGTCTCAAATCTGCTCTGATTCTACCTTTCTGTCTTCACGTTTTGTAGTGCTATCTTCTAGACCGTTAGTCTAGCCTTGTAGAACGGCATATGGTAACTTATTTTTGTAATTTGTACTAATAAGACCGTCGCTGACAGCAACTTAGTGACAAGTACATTTGAAGCTTCCTAGAAATCTGCCACGATGCTGAGTATCTGATTAGAGTCACCAAGCTATCCAATTTACCGACATGAGCTTATCAAATAACTCTACTGTACAGGGTGAGACATTCGCTGACCTTTTTCTCAATTTGCTGACTTCCGATGAGGCGCGGATGACATTGTTTCAGGTACAGGCACGATCAGAGTCAACCCATATGTGGAGCCTGGTTTTGATCTCGACGGTCGGGAGTGTCTCGATCAGTACCAGGCTATATCAGCACAATCCGAATGCCAGGATTTCAGCCTTGAAGAACTTAGGCTAGCAGACTACAAACATGGGAGAGGAGTGACACCTGCAGCAGCAGTTGTGCACTCATTCTCGTCGCTGCAGCTACCTAGTAGCAGCAATAGAAAAGCGCGTTTGGATTTGTACGTTTTTATATATCGAAGAAGCGCACAACTGATCAAAGTAGACTCCGTAGTCCAGGGGTTGAAGTCCTTGTCGGAAAATCGACATCGCTTTACACTGAAACCGATGTTCACGACACTTGGTGTCTTCCCAGGGCTTTGATATCACACCATTCTCCTTTTTTCAAATCTGCTTGTCTCAATAACTTCAAAGAACGCACAGAAAAATTTATTGCCCTTCCAGACGACGATGCCCAGGTGTTTGCTCTCTTCGTAGAGTGGATGTACTACGGCGACTACACAATCCCATGCTGGTTCCGAGGCGGAGACGATAATATCAACATGAACGCAAAATGCTGGGTCCTTGGTGATAAGCTTCTTTGCACCCAGTTCAAGAACCACGCCATGAGCCGCCTGTATACGCAGCATGCCGATGGGTTTCCAGCCACACCGATCAAGACACAGGATGTACGATTCGCCGTAGACAATAGCGTCGCGGAATCTAAATTGCTCTCCTTCTATCTCTCGTTCATGGTTGAACATTTTTCGAATCCGAAACGCCTCGTGGGGGCAGTAGAGGACTGGAACGGCTTGCTAGGGGGCTGTGATCATCTGAGACTGGTCCTTATCGAAAATTTCAGAAAGCCTTATCAAGAGAGGAGAGTTGTAAATGCTAAGCAATTCTACATGGATCAAGACACTTACCTTTCCAGTGTTTTGGGAACCATGAACATCGGAGCTTCTGCGAAACAATAGACTCTATGGCGCTTCGCAACCGCATTGCCAATTCGAAACACACCTGAGTTGCGAAAGTCATGCGGGTCTGTCAGCGGTTTTTCTGGTATCGAAAGTTCCCATATAGGATGTTTTGGGTTAAATTCAGTTTTTTAGTTCCTGAGCGGAAATCTTTCCAGTGCATTGGTTGAGGCTAGATAGTGCTCAAGCCGAGGCTTGCTTTCAATTCTTTCTCGAAGAACTTCCGTACGCAAATGTAAAGACCGGATCGTTGTTCACTTTTAGCAGAGACGCACTTCATTCATATGAATTTCCAACAATGGCAAACACATTATTCATTCTGTAACAGTGAGGATTTGACAAATTTTAGTTAGGGGCTGATGACGTCTTGTCTGGGACACCTTACAGAGACCCAACTAGCGTAATATGGCGGACGTCCAGCTACCTTAGAAATTATGAATGCAAAGGTGTAGCCTTATTCGCACGCGTTTCCCGCTTCTTCTTATTAATGCATCCAGGCCCCCAGGCTTGTCAACAAACAAAACAAACAATATTTAAAGCCTGGTTTTGATTTATTTAACAATTTCCTAGTGTTGTACTTTGTTTGATTGGTTTTAATAGACTATAGGAGCTATTTTATTTGTTTAATTGTTTGATTATTAAGAATTGTAAGGCTCTACAAGGCGACTAGTATAGCAATTACTAAGGTTGCTCCTCCTAATCCTTGATCTTAAACTCCTTCACGAGCGTCTCTTTGCAGTACTTTGCTGCTGCTGTTGCGCCAGGTGGTTTAAAGCCAGCATGTATCTACTGTTGTGTACAAATAAGCGCAGATAGTAACTGTAGGCTTATTTTTTGCCTCTGTAGATCTGAGATTTTGCTAGCAGCACTAAAGACTCTCTTACAGTTGCTCTTAGAGGTAGGGATTGTAAGTACGTTAATCGCAAGCTACGCAAGGTTAGGGTACTTTACTTTTAACAATAACTAGTATTATATAGCTATTACGCCCTCCTTGTGTTGTTAAGCTGTCCACGCAGGCTCTTCTAGCTACTCCTTGTATTTATCCTTCTCTGTTACATTGCAATTGTTATTGCTAGCGTTAAGTATAGAATTAATTGCGTTGTTAAAGCTACTTATTATATGCTTTAGTAGGGAGATTAGTAAGGTTGTAGTTGCGTCTGTTAGCTTGTACAGTGCCTAGAGCTGTAGGAAGCCTATATGCGCAGTGTAGAGAAGGTTAGGTTTGCTACGCTAGAGTTGCTGGCAGTAGGTCTTGTAGCGCGGATAGAGTATTGTAGTAGTGTAGTAGACAGGTAACTCTAGTAGTTTGTTAAAGTATTAAGTCGCTTTCTGCCTTGCAGCTTGTAGGTTAATTAGCAGGTAGTCTTTAGGCGCCTTAGATAGCATATAATTAACGCTTTAGTATAGCTTAAGGCAGCTATCTAACTTATTAATTATAGACTCTAACACAGGGATAACCTTATATAGCGCGCTGTAACGTCTACTCTTACTATAACCTTGTAGACAATTAGTAGCAAACTTAAGAGGTTGTAGGATAGCAATGTAATTATTAATTACTGCCTAGTTAGCAGCAGTAAGCCTAGTTAACCTTATCTAGGATAGTACTATTAGGAGCTTGTTGTTGCAAGTCTGCGTAGTAGAGTTAGCAGCTTTAGTCTCTGTTATGTAATAATTAGCGTATAACATAATAGCTTGTTAAAGCTTAATACTATACTTAAGTAAGCTATAGAAGCTATTCTAGCGTGTAACAACAGGCTTAACAGGCTTGCAGATAGTAGTTGTAGCAGAGCTAGTAGCTATCTCCTTTAAAGCCTAGCGTTAACAGCTTATAAACAACGCGTACTAGCTCAGCGTGTTAATATAGTTAATAACGCTAAAAAAAAGACGCCTAATAGTCTATCCTTCTGCTACTCTCTTATATAGTACTCTTCTTCCTTTATGTTCTTAGGCTTGTTATTGTACGCGTTAGCGTCGCAACTAAACATAATTGTTTAGCTAATAAGGTTAAGTATGTAGCAGGCGTAGTAGAGACAGCAATTTGTGCTGTTAAAGTTGTACATTGTAGCAAGCTTGTTAATAGCAGTATTATTATTAGCTGCGTTGTTAAGTATAAAGTACCTAAGCTTGCTACAACTAATGTTAAAGTACTATAAGATAGCTGCTACAGCGTTAGCTATAGCCTTGCTAGTGTAGGCGCTAACAACCTGCAGCAGCGCAATAGGTAGGTTAACTATCTTAGTGTCCTTGTTGGTGTAGTAAGCAACTACAGCAAAGAAGCTATGTTTGCTGCCTTTAGACGTCTATCTATTAAAGCTTATGTGTATCTAACTCTCTGCCTCTGCTAACGCGTGTGTGACCTGTAGTTGCATATAGCTATATAGCTTTATTACAAATTGTAAGACGCTATTATAGGATCTCTACAACGCTGTCTCTGCCTCTAGGTTAGCAAACTGTATTATGCTACAAAACGCTAGCGTCTTAAACTCTTAGAGAGGTTAATTGTTCTTAACTAGCTATAATATAGCAGCCTGCTAAAATCTATGTATGTTAAAGTTACCTAGTTTATTGTAGGCAGATGTAGAGACCTAAAGGCTGCGCTAACTAGCAAATTGTAGCAATTATTAACTAGGTTGCTGTTAAGGCTTTAGAGCAATTAGACCTGTCTTGCTTAGTTAATAACTAGGTTTATTAAGAGCAAGGTGTTGTATAGCAGCGCTTGTTAATCTAGTAGTCTAGTGTACTACTCTAGATAGCTTATATGTGTAGCAGTATTTACACACAAAATAGAGCAACTCTAGGTTAAATAAGTGCTCTTTCTATACCCGCCAGCTGTGTTTATAGATCTAACTAGTGTTACCTTTTAGACCTACTAGCAGCTTTGCTATGCCTTATAATTAACTAAAGTTAACGCTGTTGTAGTTGCTAATCTACCTATTGCTATTATTATTGTTATTAATTGTAGCCTCTGTTGCTGCGTTAGAGCTAGCTAGCAGTTGTACAATTGCTGCCTTAGGCTTATTAAGCATTAATTATAACTCCTAGGTATTATTATTAGTGATTTATAAGGCCTCTAGAGTAGCTAACTGTAGGTCTTAGCGCGGGGATATATGTTAGGGTAAGGCATCTATAAGTATAGGCTTATTTAACTAGGTTAAAGGTGTATTTAGGGGCTCTGTAGATAGAGGCTCTAGTGTAGTATAATAGATAGACTAGCTGCTGTCTCCTTTACGCTTCTTTAACAAGGGCTTTAGCGTACGTTTTAGGTATTTAGTAGCTGATTTAGCTGCGTTAGTAGACTTAAGTGTACGTTTTAGAGGCATAATAGATAGTAAATAAGCTGTAGATGTAGTAAGATAGATAGGGGGTGTAGCTATTAACGCGTTGTGCGCGCGAAAAGGACGCAGCTAGCCTGTTAACATTACTGCCTCTACTAAGGATTAATGCGAAAACGCTATACAATTTGCTACAATAGAGATAGAGTAAATCTAATAAGTAGAAATAATTTAGCAGCATTACTTTAGTTATTACTAAGCTTAATTTGTTGATTTACTGTGTAGTTGTAGCTAGTGATTTTTTAATAGTTATATATAATAATTGATACTTATGCTTATATGCTAGGCGTAAGCTATTACTAGAATCTTACTCTGCTACAACACTACAACACTATAATATTACCCTATTTGGCATATTGTATATATATTAATAGTCTTGTAGATCTTCTATCTAAAAGAGGAGGAAGAGAAGGGGTTTAGTTCAGGCCAGCAGACGTCTGCAACTAAATTTACACACGCTTATAGGCGTCTGTTAGTTAGGACTAAATCTAGGGCCTTTTTTAAGCTTGCAGGTTTAATTCCTAGTAACTACAGCTATCTTTTTGCTCTACTAGCAACTATACAATTGCTATAGTGTTAATAAAGGAGGGGGTAACAACCCTAGGAAATCGATCGTCGGCTGCTATCTTAGGTATCCCAACAACCTCACACGTGACGATTTTTCAAACAAATTCAAACAGATTTAATAATTAGAAGCTAGAGTATTGATTTTGTTTGATTATTAGGAGCAGTAGCCATTTGTTTGATTGTTTTGAAGTAATCAAACAAAATCAAAACAATATTATTGAATCCATTTGATTGTTGACAACCCTGCAGGCCCCTCTAGACGTATAAATTTGTGAAGACCATTACCTGAAAGGAATTGTAGGTTAGTCCAGAACCGGAAACGCTTCCAGCGCCTAAGTACATAAACTCTGACCATAGGTGTTCGTAACTTTCTAACATCAAACACTGTTTCTTTTCGAAAATGCATCTGCGGCTTGCCCAACCATCGGACGAGCCGGCTATAGTTGACATCTGCGCTCGTGCTTTTTTCGACGAGGACCTCTTTGGCAGGGTGATCCATCCCAAGCGCGAAGAATTTCCACAGGATGTAAAAATCTTTTGGCACGAGACGTTACGCAACGACTGGTCAACACCACGAAACAAGATCATGGTCGCCGTAACAACTGACGGCGTTCAACAAGAAAAGATTGTCGGCGCAGCAGTATGGCAGCGCCAGGGCGACGATGCGGGTGCCCATAAGATCATTGCAGAATGGACTGATCCTGGACCGTGGCCAGCATTGGCCTCAACACACAATCGCGCCCTAGATCCTCCTCGGAAGAACATCTTGCAAGACTCAGCATTTTATACAAAACATTACTGGTCGGGACCGTGTGCAACCAACTGGTACCTGTCGCTGTGCTTTGTGGACCCGGACTTCAAGGGTCGTGGGACTGGACGGCTGCTAGTGCAGTGGGGCTTGAATCGTGCCAAGGAAGAAGGGGTTAGAGCAAGTGTAATAGTGAGCGCGGGGTCAGACGCTTTTTACATCAAGTGTGGTTTTGATGAAGTGTTGGGAAATGCGAACGATGGGGAGGGCAATCCGTTGAAGGAACTGGACGTCAGGGGAGGGAACATTTTGTTCATGTGGGTCGAAGACGGCAAGGGGATCGATAAGTAAGCTCCACGGAAGGCCTGATCAATGCAAAAGAGTGAAGTTGCATCGGCTTGATCCCGTTCCCCTCGCTGGAGACCTACCATATCGGGGTGCGCTAGCTCTCATGGTCTTCCGTCGGCCGTCCCCTACGCCCTCAGCCTCCCTCTTATTTGCAAGACGGGCTTTAAATACCAGGAGCTAGTTAAGTGAGCCTTATTAAGTGATTTCTACTTAATAAATAAAATACAAGTATACTATTTGCATACAGTTGACAAGTGCCCAGACCCTCGTAAAGACTTCCAGGCTTTGTTACAGAAGTTTGGGAAAGTTACTACATCCTGTTTTTTCTGCATCATGAGAGCCTCAGTTTACCTATCATGCCCCATTAAGTAATTTTACCATTCAGAGCGCCTTATATTCGAGCATGTGACGTTTAAATTCTTCCGTGCTCTGGCCCATCAATCCTGCTGTTCCGACTCGGGCATGGAGCCTGAAACTAAGGTCTTGGCCGCTGCACCATGCAGACACAACACTACGAGCTATGATCGAGCTTATCGGATCTCTGCCTGTACCAAGACCTGCGAGACCAGACTACTGGTTCTTACCACGTTGAGTATGGAATCTCGTTATCAAAGGGCGGAAAGTACATGTCAGGCCTGTTGAGTACTTCAGTAAAGGTCTTTGAGCGGAAGATAAAATACGGAATTACTAGTAACAATGCCTGAACAAAGAACATAAGTTAGAGGATATCATAAGTATTCGTGAAATATGGAGCTTCTGGCCTAGCGTTTGAGGAGATATAGCTGGACAAGAGCGTTGAAACAATATTTCAAAGGACAGTCTAGACCCGATCCATCCACGCCCCAAATCTTCAAGCAGGGTACTTCGCCTTGACTGCATCATACTCCTTCTGCGTCAGCTGTGTGACTGACCCATGCTTTAATCCAGTAGGAAACCCTGAAGTACTTGACGTAGTCCATTTTCCACTGTTGATGTTTGTCGTCTCGAACGGCACATACTCAACATAGTTATCAAGCAGGATGTGGTACTTCCCAGTGACAGTATTGTCCGCGAAAGAGGCCGTACCCTCCCAGGGGCTTCCAGAGGTTACGTACCCCGGTACCCTCTTCCACGTTCCAAAAAGTCCGCCCGTAGTGTTCTCCTGGTAGACCTGCAGCGTAGTCTCATTCTTAATGAAGCGCGTGAAGTGACCTTTCTGCCCGAGATACTGGAACTCCTGGTCGATAACTGGCGTGTTGGCAGGCGCAACATAATCTTGAGGCGCGCTGAATGTGTTGAAGTCCTTCGTCGTGGCGTAGCGAATGCGATCAAGACCTGCAGTACCGGTATGAGCGGCGTCAGAAGAGGCATACAAACGCGAAGCCCAAAAACGTAGAACTGCTGTGTTGCATCGTCCCAGACTGCAGAGGGAGCCCACACCATGCCAGCTGTGGCACCTTCGATCGTCTTCAGGCTAGCTGAAGACCAGTTGACCAGGTCACTCGACTTCCAGACGACGATGCCTCGGCTGCCTGTGCGGGTGGCTTTGTCCCAAGAAAAGCCGGAGGCATTGATGTCAAGATCTGACCTAAGGCATTAGCAGCGATCTTCTATTGCTCTATGGCCTTCGTACCTGTGGCAATCATGTAGTGCTGGGTGCGAGCACCGTTGGATGCCAAGAAAACATCCCGAACAGCTTTCGTGCCGACCGTCGAAGTCAGAACAGGGTTGCCTTTGTTCAGCTTGGCGAAGCTGGTTGGGGAGTTGCCGTTTGACAAGTACCATTGCACCTTAGGATTCACATCCGAAAAGGTGGATATGAGGTAGCCGGCATAGCTGGATTGGCGTTTCTCGCTCTGCACAGGCGTCGCGGAGACGAATGCGAAGAGCGCAGTAGCAGCGGCAATGGAGAGCGAGACGAAACGCATCTTGGCGAAGTATCAAACTTGAAGAGCGGTGGAAACCCCATCCTGATCGGGGGAAGATGTGGTCTTGAAGTCAACCATACCGGAAAATCTCGAATCGCTTTGCGCGCAAATACATGATCCTCAGCATGGTTCTCCCCACATTGCAATATAGTGCCCGCGTGACATGGGTGAAATCCGGGGCGGCTAGCCAATCAAGAAGAAAACTTCGGCGAAAGGCCGATCCTCGTACGGCGAGATGAACCCTAAAGGTCTGCTGGCCTGTCTTGCCTTCGGGGTCAAGGAGCCCTTAAAAACGATAGCCGTGAGCCGTTGCGTATTACGGCAAAGGCTCCGAATTATTTCTATAAGTACAGATTACTCCGAGTCGACTGCTGTTGACAAATGCAGTCTCGTCGCAGGCCGCTCAAACAAACTCTAACAGGGGCCACAATGATTGCAGAGGCTCTTGTCACCTAGTTCAAGTTATGCTTCCGGATTTCAGGATCAGTCTATACCTAACGAGCTTTATCATGAGGGACGACTGAGGCCACAGTTGCTGTGATCGATCGCTGGGAAAATCTATCATTGAACAAGACTCGCGATGAATTGAGACATCATTCGAGTGTTCCTAAATGCGTATCTTAGGAAGTCTTTGCATTGATTGTACCCTGGAGTATTTAGATATACACGAGGATGTAGGAGTGATAGGGAAGGCCTCAAAGCGATCGCGTCCTGAGCGCCTCGCGCTGGCGCTAGCATCCCCGCTTTTCTCGAGGGTCGATCCACACAACACCTTCTTGGCTGCACGCACCAGTACAAATAATATTGCTCTACATGCAGCGTCTGAGGACATATTTCGACCGTACATTTGTTCTTTGGAAGATATCATGGGCCAGATTTTTGACAGGGGCGCGTTTGCGCGGTTACGGGGCAGATATGGCTAAGAAAACCTTTCAGCAAACAACACCTCATGTCAGCAATTCGACAACCGCGCGTCTGATCCCTTGCCGCAGAGCTATGTCAAGGCCAATAAGTCAGATCCTCATAGTAACGAGACTTGGCAAGCACGGGCATTTGACTTGTGCAAACCTGCATCGAGATACTGCTTTGCGGTAACCACTGATAACTTAGTTCGAGAACGTCTATGTCGCCGTCTCAACTGCGCGAAGTGAAGGTATGTTCTCGTTCCTCAAACAAAGGTCTTTTAAATGTGGGCAAGGATTTTACAAAGATCGCAGGGCCATGGCACCAAGACCAGAAATACGTTATCTGTGCCAGCTTTGTCTGTCTTGCATCATTCACTTGTACTCGCCAGAAATAAAACAAGGGTAATTGTCTGCATTGTTTACTGTCGAGTTGCAAGTGGTCAAATGAATCATCGAACCTGCCCGTTGTTGAGTTCCAGAACAACAAGGACCCAGGTATGCCTTTGTCGCGCGACATTCTCAACAACGCCAAACTGTACATGTACAATACTTTGTCTGAACTTTGAGAGCTTGCAAATATAATAAAGTATTAATATAACCCATCGCCTAGCAAGACTGGAAGACTGCAGTACAACAAACTATCGGCTATCATCAACTTTGGATGACTCCTTGCACAGGGAACACCTTGATCGTGGATTATAACCATTTCAAATACCACACTTATTCAAACGCCAGGAAACATGTCCCCACGAAGGTCCTTGCCTCGCCGTGTCAACAAGCACGTCAAGACGTTGCATTGCGTCTGCGGGCAGAGCTACTGTCGGGCTGATCATTATGGTCGTCATGTGAAGGCGCATGGGCATCGAAGTGTGTATCTAGCCGCGTCAGAGCCGTTACCTGATCCTATATCCAATTCGCACCCATTCTATTGTTCATGTGGTACAGGCTATACCGCAAGCTTTGCTTTCGAGCGACATCGTAGGACCACCGGACATCTTGGTGACTGGCAACGATCCAAGTTTCAACCAAGAGGCTACCAACCGGCTCTTTCCGCAGTCCATGTCGCGGTACAAAGTCATTCAAACATTACAGACGCTACTAATGAGGCCAATCCTCCTTCTTTGCGCCAACGCGTCGACGCCTCCGGAGATTTTTTGGATGAAGATGTTGACCTAGCCACTAAGCAACTTCTTCTTAAGCACACCAATGAACAACAACAACAACAACAACAACAACAACAAAAACGACAGGAAATGCCGGATTTGAACTCACATGATATAGGACTTTCATCAACTCAAGGCGATGAACATGCCAAATCCAACAATCCCCGTCAGCAGAGCAGAGAACATCACGATGAACCGATTAACCAACGATACAGGTCAGATGAGGATGATGAGGACAACCAGTTTCCTTATGAGGAGTTGACAGAAGCACCACAGAAGAAGCACCTACACCAGGACTTTAGTGCTGGCAATCTAGAAGAAATTGCGATAGCCGAATACGAGAAAACCGTCAACCGTGAAGATGACCGTAACAACGATATTGCACCCGAGCAGTCTACTCCCCACCATGACAATACTGTTGACATGAGCGATCATAACGATGATGCCGATGTCATGACTCAACTGTTCAATGAGGAGATACAAGCTAAGTTGCGTGCTCGCCACACTCTTACAGATCTACCACCCGATGAAGTCGGAACTGATCCAGAGGAGAAGCTTGAACCTGATGGTCAAAAATCTGAGTCCGGAAACTCTGGAGAAACGGTTAGAGGCACTGGCGTAAATCTTAACGATGAAAAAGAGTATGGCGAACCTAATCGTCCACAAATCGAGCCGCATCCACGCCTTCCTAATCCGCGGGACCGTGGGAAGCGAGGGCAACAGGGCAGATATCGACGCTCCATCAATACCAACGTTAGCAAGTTCCGTCAATTCGGCGGGCGCGTGGCCAAAGCTGTGGACAAGCACAAATGCAAAATCGTGGCTGGGTTAGTCCTCATGGTAGCTGCTGGTAACCTTTACGCACAAAGCCACTTGTACTTTCCTCTTGCTGATTCCAACCATGAATGGCGTCTGGATTCCACTTCTCCTATACATATTGCCAAGGACAGTAGTGCTTTCAGCAACGTGCATGATCTCCATCGCGTATGCCGGAAACCAATATTCGGACTTTGCAAGGCCTCTTACTGTGATTGGACTGGAGCTGTGCCACTGGAGTTTTTGAATGGAAGGAGTCTCTTGCTAGAAGATGTGCTGTACAAGCCTCGAGCATACAAGAACGTCGTGTCACTGGCCAAGCTAGGCCAAGCTGGGTTAACCGGAAATTGGACCATCGACGAAATCACCATAATGAATACTACTAGCACAGAGGTCTTAGCTCGTGCGGTGAACAACAAGAACATGTATTTGCTCGATGGACTGGCGCCACCTAAGCGATCTACCGACTGGGCACGATCTACGAAGACACATACGCCTTTACCAGTGACAACTACACCACGCCACAATGTTCAGCCTTCGGTAAGAACAACCACCTCAACAAACCCTGACACGGCCTCTGGGACCTTGCGTACTGCGTATTGTACCAGAGAAGAGGAAAGAATTGACTCTTCGACTTCATCTGAAGTAGAAACCCTCCAAAACAATACTGATCCCGAGATTTCTGAAGAGACCAGTGATGCTAATTTGTCAACATCAGTGGTCTTTTCACCAAGCTGGGCTACTATTTGCAACACAACCTCTTCGATAAGTCCGACAGGCAATAACCTCGTTAGCCCGAAGTTCACTCAGTCATCACATGTTTCACCTGCAAATCTGAGCGGATCTTCTAACTCCACGTTCGCCTTCACAAGACCTAGAATAACGTTTGCACCTTGGATCTTATTGAGAAATTATTTTAATGCTCCACAAGTGATGACAAACACATACCCGGCCTTTTCCCCTCAGCCAAGCAACTACAGATCCACACCTATGGAAGGTCTCGGAACAACATCGTCCACCAGCACAATCACAACACCGAGCAGCATGGTACTACCGCACAATACACATTGGTTCGTGATTCAAGACTCTTCCAATTACCAGATCACATCGTCTGCCACTGAGGCCCAAAATGATCGCAGAAGCTCCAAGTTTGACAACTGGACCAAAACCACATAAACCTCGGCTTCACACATGGACTCATTCACAGCTCCTGCTAAATGTTTCGAATATCCAATTTCAGGTTCCGATGGCGTCCTGGTTCCTACTTCACTTTCTACAACCTATGTTAACACAAATCTACCATTCATCTCCGACACCTCAGGAAGCGACATCATACAAAACCGCTTCGACCTCTGCCCTATTAATTCAAACACCCTCGATCAAAAAATCTTGGGATTCGTAACAGGCCGTGGACGAAGTGACGACGTTTGGGTGAACAGCAGGAGGGGCTCAAAGCCAAGTTGATTGGATGTGAGGGTAGGCTGGCAGGTGCTCGGGACTGTGCGAGTTATTTGAAAAAATCTGGTCTTTCGTTCCAAGGCTAGATTTCCAGCTAGTCGAAAGCATTGGCTGCGGTTAAACCATCAATGACTATGTCTTCGACGGCGACATTTACATCGACGTTGACCCCCGAATTCATGTTGTCACTGTCTTGGCCAAGCTCGTCAGCCTTGAGTCCGAAAAATAAAAGGTAAAATCCTTCTACTATATTGGAACCTACCCAATATACCAAATAAAATCCATTCTCTTGGATTTGGGATGGCAGGGACGCGGCTTCGGTTGAAGTGAAAACACTGAAGTCGTTATCCTCTTTGACAGCAACATCAATATTGCCCACAGAGTCGGAAGCGGCGGAAAAGTCCTCTAACATTAGAATTAATCCTTTAAATAATGATAAAACTTGCTCTACGAGTCAGATATTTCCTACCACATTCAATATTGGCACTCGGTGGCTGCACATTTACAGCGAGGGTCCAAGTCCAAGCACATCCACAATACCTAATTTCGCTCCAACTCGCAGGATCACCATGTCTTCCTATAACCCCTTCACTGCACTAGTACCAAGAACAACAACGAAACCTAGACCACTTCCAGACGGTCCACTACATCTTTTTCATCACTACCCGCACCGAGAAGATGGAAAAACTCAAATACGTGCCCGGAAAAAAATCTGTAGCTGAACATCCAACAACCGAAGAGCGTCTTTTGACGCAAGAGCAATGGAGACAGCTTGAGCAGAACAAGTGCCCACCTTGTGAACCTTGTAACTTGTCTGGAGTTGTAAGATAGTGGACTTGGAATTGATGGGATGTGATGTTATAAGTTCTGATATTTTCATTTGGCAAAACAATCTCCCCCATGTTGTCTTGTTTATGCCTGTAATCCGAATCCAGCGTTCTGCTTTTGTACCATCAATGTCTTTTCTAGAAGTGCAAAACTGAATTACTGCATCGATTCACTTCGTTCTTAAATAATTCTGCTTGGAACGACGGGAGCACGGCTGAGATAGCCAGCGTCAAGTGAAGGTGAAGATGGATACTGTAATTAGTAAACTAGACGCCCACTCCGTTTGTCTAAAGATCTACCGTGACCCACGAACTTCAATTCTAGGAACTATTATCATCCGCAAATCGTCTAACCACTCATCCGCGACTCCGCCACTTCCCCACACACGCACGATTACCTCGATTCCGTCCACGATGACAAGCAAATACCCGGCCACCATTGACCCTAAAGCTGTTTCAGCCACATCTAGGACCCAACCCTTTATCCTGGTTCGGGCGCAGGCTGCGTTGTCGAGCTTGTCAAAACCAGTCGAAAATTGGGGTTTCAGCGACGTTCCCGTTCTCTCGCCACGACAGATAGTATCGAGACGAGATCGACCAACACACAATCGATCCATCCGAGATAGTGAAAGCGATAATACAGATGATAACTCTCTTCATAAATGCACCCGCAAACGCACAGCGGGAGATGTATCGCGAATTGCATGCCGAAACATTCCCATCCGGCCGTTGAGCATTTCGAGCGTGTCAACTTTTGGATCTTGGATGCCAGACCAAATTTACGCAGCCGAAGATGCAATCTATAGATACAGCACTCTACACTCTACCGAGAACGGTTTGCAATTAGCCAAAAGATTTCCAGGACCAACGTCGGATGTGCAGGCCAAACGCGCAACAGCAGGTCAGCATCAGCATGCCAGTCCGGTAGTAACAGCATCTGCATATGACAACCTCAACGCATACTATAGCTTCAAACCCGAAACAGACATACACCCGCTGCGGATGCACCCGCCGACACCGGTATGCCCACTCCCTGGCCAAGCGACAGCGGTTCAAAACCAGAGCCCCTCAACGCATGTGCAGACTTCGAGCGCACCTCAATCACCCCGAACCACGCTGCCCGAAGATAAAGCAACCATTGAGTCCTCTTTTTATGATAATAGTGCACGGCTGTTGCGCCCCGCATTCGCTACATTGGACATAAACACAGTCAATCGATGCATCAAGATAGATGGTGATAAGCAGAACGCGACAGCCTCAGTGACGAAAGAGACCCAACGAACCGCAGTCCTTACCTCCAAGGATACTCCAGTGCCTCGAGATGTTGGCTACGTCGAGGCATTGCGCCTCTGGTATGAAGAGAAAGAGTTAACAGCAAAGGAGTGCCGATGAGTGTTCTATTCCTTTTACTGTCTCTAAATGATATCGGCTGTGGAGTGCATCGATAGAATTCTATCCCAGCGAGGATTGAGCCCAAAACCATGAGTTCCCCGGCTACTTGCTACAGTAGAGCCTAGTCAAGAGACTTGAGGACGATCCTTCGGGGGCGCCTTTTTCTGTACTTGGCGCAGAGTTCCCAGTATTACGTATCATTCGGTCCTGTTCCCAAGTTTTGATTTATCGCGCTGGTAGTCAGGCATTCACAAACCCGGGAATAATAAAAACTCTCTACAGATGTTCTAGAAAGTGAGCTGTATGTCTTTAATCGGCACTTCTTGACATCTTCACATGTCTTCATCATTCAGAATCACACGTAGATTGTGTTGTTGATCTCATCGTATGACGCTTGTAAATGGATTCAAATTGCAAGATTTGAGATCTGGCAATGCTCTCCGAAAACAAACTTAGCAAGAGTAGTAGCAGGCAATGTCCAGCATAGAATATGCATCACAATAGTGAAAGGGTAAAGGAGCAAATCTGCCATCCTTCGTGCCATCCAGCCTAGCGAGTCGTACTAATCATTGTATGACGTCATGGACTCCCTACCCTCAACACTTCACTTTCCAGTTATACGTCTACCATATTGACATTGCTCCAGAATCTTGAATCATCAAACCCAACGGTAATCTTACGATGTAAATTCTATCCATGATCTGTAAAACTTGCACAATCCTTGATACACAGAAGCTGCTATTAGCACCTACACCGCTACCCCGCTTTATCGTCTGTCGAAGAAACAAGTGCAAGCGCTTGGTCATGCGCAAGGATTGGCGTGGGTTCAGATATCATATCCCGTGCCCGATGTCCAAATGCTAGAAACGATGGCGCGGTCTGACGAGGGCGGAGAAGAACATGCTACGGAAAGTGAGGAGGCTCTGTTCAGTTCTGTCCATTCAGCCCCCAGCAATCTCACAAGATGTCTTCTCCTTCTGGAACGAGGCAGCATATTTCATCCTTGCCTACAATCATCGATGCTTGGGTTTGTTGGAGCTCGCGGAGGTAGATTGGATATTGGCAATGCCCCACAAAGCCTTAGTTAGCCGCAGCTCCGCCGAGAAAAATCTTCACGAATGCATCGCAACTTGAGCAGACTTGCAGAGGCTCAAATTTTTTAGCCATCTGCAGAGGTTCTTTTTCGTGTAATTTGGTGTTTAGAGTGAGCACTTGTTTCATCAACCATTACAGATTAACATCTGGCCTAATGGCCCAATGGCAAGGCGCTTGACTACGATCAGTACGAAATCAAGAGATTCCAGGTTGTAAGTAACACCTCATTGGAAGAGACCAGCGTTCGATTCCTAACACCAATACAGCGACCCCTGGTTAGGTCAAAAGAAACTTTTTTGCAAATCAAAGATTGGTTGCTACGGCATAATCAGTCGTCATCCATTGTCCTTTACTGACCGCCTGCAGCCTCCGTCTGCTCCTTTTTGGCATGATTTTCGATCCCATATCATACTTGTATTTGGCATGCTCAATTAACTTTGGCGTCTCTACCACACACCACTCAATGCGTATAATCACAGCCGCCAGCAATTGAGTGGCAGACTCCTGCATCAGTTTCTCATGTTGCCTTTTGGACTGGAGCCCTTGCTTATCGGCCATTACTTGCTAGTTCCTTGGCCTTTCGCATTCTTTTAGATATATCGAGATCGAAACCATTTGAGGTAATTGGTAGGGATAGTCATCATACGTGTGCATTTACTAATCCGCCAAGGTATTGTGATTAATTGTAGGTTTGAGTTTGGGGGTTGATTTCCTTCTTCTCGCGATTTTTTTCAATTTGGTATCCTGCCACTTATTCAACTTCCAATTCTTTTACTCTTGGTTGGAGTTATGGAAAAGTATCTGCTCTATTGCTGTTAGCCACTCCCATTATCACATCATGCGAGAGCTACGTATCGAGTTATTTTGAATTCCAGGATCTTATAACCGAGGAGAGATACAACAAACTTAGGTCTGATATCAGACACCTGTCACTCCAATCACTGTCAGCACGGGCCGTCCTTTAAGAATATGCCCATAGAGACGCTCATGTCTGTCGGAATACGCGTTGCGGGGGCAGACTGGTGCGGGATAGCGTGGAGTACAGACTGGGACACCTATTGGTACTTTCAAAGTAACTGCCTAGATACCAATACAAAGGGAAAGACTCGATATATTTCATGTTTCTGCGTGGCATGATTACATATTTAAACGCCTGCGCTGCTGCGTTTCCAGGATAATATATACAAATGAAGCTACAGCCTATAATGCAGAACATTAACCTTAAGAGCCGGTCACGGTGTACTTGGAGTTGCCGCCAGCATTGCCCCAACCCTCAGTTGATAGAGTCTGGTAGTTGTGCGTTCCCAAGTTCAAGCCGAGCTTGGCCCAAGCATCGAAGTGGCATTTGGTCGTAACGGTTCCGCTACCAGGCCTCTTGTTCTGCCTGTTGCTGATGTACTGTGTGAACGTGGTCGTTCCGACAATCGATGGCTGGTTGACCTGGGTGTGCTTCCAGATATCGTAGACGGAGCCATCGCATGTCACGGATCCCACTTTCGTTCCTTGAGCTGAACCGGCGCCGTTGCTGGTGTACTCTTGGATGTAATACTCGACCAGCGGGTTCTGGGTCCAACCATAGACGGAGACTAGGACGGTACCAGCGGTCGCGCTTGTGGAACCACTGAAGTTGATTTTCCTGTTTTTGAGAGTCAGTGCTGGGAGATACATATCAATGCATGCATTCATACCTGGTGGTACCCTTTGACCATCCCTTTCCAACGACGAAGTCGCCAGCATTGGAGAACGAGACTGAGTATCCGTTGCTGGTTGGGCTGAAGTTCACGTTGCCGCTGGTCTTGTAGTTCTGATTATAGTCCTGGCGACGCACAAGGCTGGTAGCACTGGTGAGCTCGAAGTCGGGGAGGTCTTCAGCTGGGTTGACGGTTGGAGCAGCGAGGGAGCCAACGGCCGCAGAAAGGGCAACGGCAATGTGAGAAAAGGCGACCATACTGAGTGTGGGTGTTGAAGCGTGGATATAGGTGATGCAGTGCGTATCTGTAGATGCTTGATGATTGCTTTAATGAAATAAGACATCGATTTATATGCACCAAAAGCTTGTCCACCGGGTAAGTTGTTGAGCAACCCTGTTTCCCTTGAATAGATTGCGCATGTTTGTGGGCGGTTGTATCTGACTCTTGTGGAGTACACAAGCCTGAGCGGAATTGATTAATTCGGAGCCCTGTACTCCACAATTGGCAACGATAGGGTCTAGAGCCCGGCAGTTCATATGTATACCTTCGATGAATTGTGGGGATAGGACCGGACCTGTGGCGGCCCGTACCCTATGAGGTTTGTCTAAACAACGGTCGGTGTTTCAAACGCTGCTCTTAGTAACACCACCGGTTGAAAACACGCTAAAGCATAACGACAATCACAGTCTGATTCATAGTTGGAGGTGGATATATCATAAGCTCCGTCATCTTTTCTTTGGTAATCATGCGTCCAGACTTTCAAGCCGGTGGCAGTCGAGGTCTGCTGGTGATTGGTTCAATTTAAGAGAAGGTCGGATCCGATCGACACCTGAAACCTTAAATGGGTCAAGGCTAACAAGAATATCTGCCGCATCTTCGCCGTGGCTCATTTCACTTGGCGATGCTTACTTTCGCTCGGCAGGGGCTTAATTAAACTACACGGCAGCCGTCGTCACCGTTCAGGAGGTACCGATGTCAGTTTCGGATCTCGTCATCGCAATAATATTGCAGCTGCCCAAGAGACTGTTTTTGAGACATACGGTGGCTGCTGACGTCAAAGCGTTACTATGTAATGATTCAGAAGTGGCAATGTTCGTAGTGCTTTTATTTCAGGTGTTTAACGAAGTTCGCAAGTACAGTTATATCTCCGCACATTCAACAGTTCTGTCATGGTGATGTACTTCTGGTAAATCTACAGAGACAGTGAAGCCCGAGTACCTATCAAGATAATGTAAAGGTTGTCCAAGCATAAAAGCAGCACTCTACGGGTTTGAGTGACTGCTATTGATCGTGAAATAATAAAAACCCCATCAATGAATAACAATGAAGAGTAGTAGAAAGAAGTGTCGTACTACATACTTGTGGAGGTCGAGACCGAATGTATGACCAGTGCAGTATTAGGTTAGAGAAGGTCAGGAACGTCCAGAGGCTCTTTCGTTGGGTGGGGCTGCGGGGTGACGAGTCCGCACCTCAGAAGCGTAGTCCATTAGCCTCACTACATTCATGCTGAAGGACGATTACCTCTTTGCTGGAAGCTCCATACACGGACAAAGTTCTAGGCGCCATCTCAAACAAAGCTTTTTCGATCATTCCTCATTAGCTATCCCTTGCTCTAGAGTCCGAGTTGCCTTCCACAATGTCCGCGGCCTGTTCTCTACAGTTGAGCTTTTGTAATTCAATCAAGAAAGTCTCCAGCTATAGCTTCTCGACCATAGCTTTCGATTAAGCGGGCCGAAGGATCATCTATGCACAATACTGTATCGCGTCTTACTTCTGCCTGAAGTAGTCACGGTAATCCGGAAATTAGGAAAATCGGTGCCGGGTTTAATCTACAATAGTCTGCTGGTTAATCGTCTTTTCTTCCCGGAGGCAAGCCGAATCCTGTGCTTTACATGTGACTCTTCCGAGGATGTATGACAGACATCCCGACATTTGTCATCTTGGAGGGGTGGTGCTGCAAGACGATGTAGAACCTCAACGCGCACAATTGTACACTAATATCATACGGGAAATTCCTTTCCAATATAAGCAGGGTACCTACATAGAGCAAACCAGTTGGCAAGGTGTATTGAGTCAGCTACAGTTTTCGAAATTGGGGAGCCTTTGGTTCTGGGAGACCGACCACGCGGCAACACTGAATACTGAGGATTTGATATTACACCTTCTTCCAGCGCCACTCCGTTTCCAAAGCTGAGGTCTCTGTACGCCAGCGCTACATCAACGTCTATGAAGCTCCTGCATCCACTCGTCCCCAAGCTTGAGGCTATGAGGCTCTCGAATGAAGACATTGGCTGAACGAATAATGTACTGTCTATCTCATCGTGCTTTCGGTACCTCAAGTCTTTCACCGCTCAGCTCAGTACGGGTAGCCTTGTTCGTGGAGCAGAGTTAATACAGCTAGCAGATAACTGCCCCGACCTTGAGGAACTCAAGATGGGTATAGATAGCTGGTGTGAGGTCGTGCCGTCGGCGACTGGTATCTGAGACGGACTCATCGAAAAGCTGGCTCCAAGTCTGTTCAAGTTGAGATAGCTCTTTCTTTTGTTCGATTCAGATGCCCGGCTCAGAGCCGTTGCGACTCTTCGAGCTCTTAGTCAGCATTATGTAGCTCTCGACGATCTGACATTCTAATGTCGAGCAGATTGGCGAATGATTACCGCAATACCTAGAAATGCGCCAATACTGCCCAACCTGAAGCAGTTGCACTTCTGCCCAAATGAGCATATGGAACAGTGTTTAACCAGCGATGACCACATTCGATTGCTGGGTTCTTGGGAAGAGAATGCCGCCACTTTGTTTCCTCGGGCCAATTTTATGATTCAAAGATGCAGACGATCGAGAGGAGATATTTATCAATGTCTTGTGAAGTATTCACGTACCTGATGCTCACGGAAACGACAATCCAGACAATGGTTAAGGCTGTATAGTCCCCACAGCTGCAACATGAATTAGAGCATGGTGAAAGTTGAGTTTAGCGGGGTAGACATGAGGGGTACCCAGTGCACGGGCCACTCGCACTAGAGCGTTTCTTCTTCTGCACGACCACACACTATCTGTGCCTCTACAACTCTTGAAAGACAGAGGTGCTTGAATGGTGACCACCTGATGTTCCGGAATGCTTGTAACAAATTAGTTCTTCTGATAACGACCCAATCACCCCTTGGTGAGCTACCAACGCTCTGGCTCTGGCCAGGTCGACTGCCATCTTGCATACCGGTCATCCTGTAATTGTGGAGGCGGCTCATTCTTACGGCAGCAGCATTCAGACAATCTTTTTGAAGAGGGCTTATGAATTAGAGCCTAGGGACGCTCGCGATTCCTTTTGCACGACAGCCTTGAAAAGCTTGCCGCAATGCATCGAGCACTCCTGTTACCCGAGATTGTGACGGCGATCGTAAGGTCTGGTAAGACAGAGCCTGGCTTGCTATATAACTGCCTGTTTGTGAACAAACTTTTCTCCTCTGAGGCATGCAGAATCCTCTGGAAAGGCTGTTATGGCATCTTCGGGGTAGGGCACGTGACCCCTAAAGTCAGTGACCTTGCGAACATGGTTCTGCGTGAAGACATTGGTCCCAATTGCGCGCAGTTCTATGCCAACTTCATCCGCGTACTCGTGTTCCAGGAGGATGGCGAGGCTGATGATGCAACATGCCACCCGGAACTCCGCCAACTGCAATTCCCTTTGCTGGAAGATTTGAACATTTGGAGAACAAAAGCAGCTGAGGAGTTCAACACGGAAGAGATAATTCTTCACTACGTTCATTCGGGTCTTCGAGACCTTCGTGTGGACGCGAGTGGTCCACTGTCCGACTTCTTTCTCGAAGAGGTCAGCCGTCTGTGCCCACGACTTCAGCAGCTTGACATTGATTTCAGGAATGTCACAATCACTAAGGAGGGCCTTAATCGCTTTCTGCAAAAGATGTCATATTTAGAAGGCCTCCACATAGCTGCTCTGGATAATAGCTGGTCGGCAGAAGCGCTTGCAGCAGTGTCTATGTATGAGCGGCTGCAGCTCCTGCATGTTCCAGCAACCCCGGAGACCTGGTTTGACACTATCGATATGGCCTCTAGATCATCCTTCTTTCCAAACTTGAGGTACTTCTACTGCCTGGATACGACCGGAAAAGCTCTGATTCGGTTACACGATCTCAGTCCTCGACTAAACGCGCTTCACGTATACAACGAAAACCTTCAGGAAGCAGATGATGTCTTGGCCGCAGCCGCGGAGTTTTCCCAGCTCGCACATTTTACTTACCAACCAGAGATGAACGCGCGAATTACAGGACACAACCTTTTGAAACTGGCGGAGGGCTGCCAGTTACTCACCTCGTTGTCCATTGGCCAAGATCAGTCAATTCTTCCGATAGCAACAGACTTAACAGACCGGGTCATATGTCTAATAGCTAAGAGCCTGCCATGTTTGAAAGAACTATATCTTCTGTTCCAATCGACCTCCCCACCGAGCATTGCTACAATACTTTCTTCCTTTGGCCGAAACTCCACCCAGCTGGAACAACTTGAGATCTCGTGCGGCTCAGATTGGCAGTCAATAACCTCTTTATCCAAAGACGTTTTATTCCCATGTTTATGGACAATTTCCCTTCGGCCTCAGCTTCATATGGAAGACCACCTGACTGTGGCGGAGTTTGAGGAGCTGCTTGGTTACTTTCAGACACATGCAGCGCAGTGGTTTCCGAAAGTTGAATACTTCACAATCGAAGAGGCCGATGATTGGGAGCAACAGTTCAATCAATACATGTACGCTGTCGGCTGGGAACGAGAGTACGGAAGTGAAATCGCGAGCGATGACGAAAACAATGAAAGAGATGGCGAAGTGAGCGGAAATAGAGCAGCCTTTGACGAAGAGGAGGTAAGAGGAGTTGAAGACGAATTAGTGGACCGTACACTTAACCTGACACTCTCCAATGCCTGACCTGGGCTTCGCTGGTCACGAGAAATGGAGCCCGTAGCAGAGACGCTATTCGGTGCTTAGCAACCACTCCAGACTATGGCATCTGGACCAATGGCTACAGCTGCAAACATACGAGCGCTGCGCTTGCAAACTAGTTGTTGAAAAGTTGAGCATGAGTAACCAATCACATAGCAGGATGGGGCAATGACCTTGCATAAAATCCTACACGCGCTTCCACGCTGATTCTCACATCCTCGTCATTCGGGAAGATGAAATCAGGAAGACTTGTTTTTGAGTATCTGATCAAGTGCATATTGAAGGGATTCGAAACCTTAAACGGGTACTTTGCCCAACAAACAAATTATAATATACAGAATAATTATCTACGAGTTGCCACCCTTGCCACCGGTGGTTGTGCAGTTCACCTGTTTTTCAATGCCCGAGATGCTACCGCAGCTAAATAGATTAGTGCCAGAGGGCGACTTGACGTCAATGTTGCTGACGTTGATGTTCTTGCACACGGTCGGGCTCGAGCACTGAAGGTAGCCGATCAGCGGGTCGTACTTCTTACTTGTCGTGCCCTTGAAGTTCTTGATCGTGATGTCCTCGATGGTGATCTTGGAGGGGAACTCGTTGCACAGTGTGATGTTCTTCTGGCCATAGCACTGCGTGATCTCAATCGCGTAGTCGACGTTGGAAACTGTCATGCCATCGTAGGTGATGTTGCTGACCTCGCCTGAGCCGCCTCCACCCTGGAGGTCGCCGGACAAGGCGCTGGCTGCGCCGGGCCAGACCTTGATGCGTGCGCCGTCTGATGCGTTGGACATGCTGATGTTGGCGACGTAGATGTTCTTGACAATGTCCACCTCGCCGGCGTACTGACCGAGCGAACCAACAGAAATACCGTGGGAACCGTTGCAGATGAGGTTCTGCACAACAATGTCGGTGCAGTTGGGCTTGAAGGACACACAATCGTCGCCATTATCGATTTTCGAGTTTTGAATCACAATGTTAGAGCTGCGGTAGGTGTCCCATCCATCGGTGTTCTTGGCAGGATTCTTGCTTGTGCTGCTACCGAAAATGTCGATGTTGGAGAAGACGACATCAGTGGAGTTAGCGACGAGGGTGTACCACTGCGGGCTGTAGCGGAACTTCAGATCCTCGATAGTAGCGCCTTTGAGACCGATGGCGCCGAAGAGGATGGGGCGAAGGATGTAAATGTCCTTAGCGTACAAGTCGTACCAGACCTGGCCGTTACCATCGAGGGTACCGCCACCGTAGACGTTAACATCTTCACCACCAAGCTGGAAGAAGGTGGTGGCGTTTTGGAAGGTCTGGTAGAAGGCGTTCTTCTGCCAGTAGTCTGTGTCGTTGGTGAACTTAATAGTTCCCTGAATGTCTGGAGAGAAATCAGTAAAAGTTTTGAGTAGATTGCATGTTTCCGCCTACCGAGATCAATGCTCTTGAGGAACGTCAGATCGAGCGCAGTGCCAATGGTGTAGCTCTTGTCCTTGGGGAAGATGACATGGCCGCCGTTGTTACAGCTCTTGATGGCGCTCAAAATGTTCGTAGAGTCATCTTTGCCGTTACCGTTGGCCTCGACTATACATGTCCTCGTTCGCGCAGGCGAGGCGGGAAATGCTTTTCCTGGGTGGTAGGGCGCGATTGCGTAGTTAGGTCGCTTAGAGGGAGTGACATTGGTGTTAGGTTTCTCAGCAGGCGTAGCAAACGCTACAGATGCAAGTGAAAATGTGAGAAGCTCAGAGACACGCATGTTTGCGACTGTGTGGTGATGATGTCCGAGTCGATGGAGATGAAGGAGCCGGTAGCCTTATAGATGCGGTGCCGGCCCCCTTAATATACTCATCTCGTTCATCATTTCGCCTTTACACCCAGCGGCCTGTAGAACAGGAGATGAGCGGCGGATAAACTTTCTCGTTCTCCCCAGGATATGGCTGTCTACCATAGTAGGTTCTTTCTCCAGGTTGTAGCGGGGAAGGGGGCGGTGGGTGGCACTAACGAGCAAAAGCTTAGCTCGTGCAAGCGTGCTAGGCACCTTGGCGCTGTGGTTGGTGGAAGTATTTTACCCCAGACCTGTCATTACCCCCAATACCGACATCCAGCCGGCAGCTCGGACGCCATCCTGATGGATATTACCGCGTTATCGATCCTCGGCCCGGAGCTTCAGGCGCCTGGGTGGCAGACCATGTTGACGATGCTCTCATGTACGCCTCGCCGAGGCCTCCTAATCCGGGCAACCGCGGATGATTGAAAGCCGTCGGAGCGACGGCATCCAACACGTGACAACAGGGCAATTTTTTACGACAGGCTTTTGTGGACTGATCTTGAAGGTTGAAGCCTTCGATATAGAGCTTTATTGTGTTATTCCAATCTTGAAGTCGGAGATGGGAAGGCTAAGGCGATCTGTCTGTCATGAAGCCGTATCGCAATTTTCTTCCGGCTTCGTTCATCGAAATCTCGGTGCTTTTCGCATACACTTCTACACAGCTAATTAGTACTGTAATCATGCCTCATTAAACAAGTGCCACGTGGGCTGTTTCGACTACTATAGCAATGCCCTCGAGTAACACAAAAACTTCCTTGTGATGATCTCCCTTTCATGTTTCACAAAAATCGGCGGATAAGCCCGCGACATCCACGGACTCAACTATGTTAATTCAACGAATGACACTGTAGAAACGAATTGATTACAGCAAAACTACACTATGTTTATGTGAATAACATAATGTAGACACGAAAACCTAGAGACATCAAAGCGTCACAACAGACATTTAGAAGGGTGTTGATTCACTTCGTTCATATTGATGATGCTGGGTGGCCTGGGCTTATGCGCCGTTTTTTTTTTTTTTTGCGAAACATGAAAGCCGCCTAGTGTTGGTACGCTAATCATCATGCGTTCGTAGATCCCGGGTGTTCATATTACTCACTGTGTATACATTATTGGTGACAAGATGAGCACAGTATCACCGTTCGAAAGCCGGACCGATTCTGGCTTGAAATTGCAGGTACAAGAGTTTGCATATGCCGATCGCTTTGCATCAAGCCCTGTTAAGCTTCAGGGGCTCCCAGAAGCGAGCTCCCCAGCGACCCGGAGCGTGGCTCGATTTTCTCAACCACTACCAAGCTGGTGGAGACTGGCCCGAAAGAACCTGACAACAGCGTGGGCAGTTTTCGGTAAGTGCTCATATTCGTTCGTACAATGGATGTTTGCTGCACGAAGACGTTGACTAATCGTCGAAAGGGATTCAATCCTGACTTGCAGAGCTCCATGTCACGTATTCCTAGACCCTGCACTCTCGCGTACCAGTCTGGGCAAGAAGAGCGCCATCAAGGAAAGCCGGTCGACGTTAGCGTATCTAAAGGTACACAGGTTTGTATAGCGCGTTGTAGCTAAACCGTCGAAAGACTAGGACCCTGGTGGCGGGTGTAAGGACGACATGTATCCAGCCTCTGGACGTGATCCCCAGCTTTCCAGAAAATACAGCTGAGATAAGCCACATTTTCAAGATCTTCATCGTGAACTAGTAAATCAAAACATAGGTATCGTATCCAAAACATAGCGCAGCCATCCGAAGTCCCTCGGAGCGACTACGCACAGCACGGATCTGATAAAAAAACACGAGTTCGAAGAAGAAAACATCGCCTTGACAAACCATCACGTATCATAACCATCCCGCCTCGCTCAACAACTTCTGCGCCGTGACGTCCAGCATCCTGACCCGATCCACACGCAGACAAGCCGCCAGATCCAGCCAGATACCGCGAGCAAGCCACTAGCAAGCTCCACCAGGGCACGAACCAAAACCTAGAGGCAAGCCTAGCTCTTAGCATGCGAAAAAAAAACGTTGGTTGATATCTGCACCGCATCGTCTACATGCTCCAGTCCAGCGCAGATCAGAAAATCCAATGAGTCCCTGCTACCTGAACTTTATTCTGTTTCTCCTCCTCTTCTTGACTCCTGCATACTCCTCCCTTCTACTCAGTCTCTCCATTCACTTCCCGGTCTGTATCCATTCCTGTGCAGTGTCAGATCAACGTCTAATCAACATCAGATGAACCAGGCAAGCTCACTAATCCACCAACATCAGCGCATTTACTTATCCTATTTACGCCAACTTATACACTCGCTAGCAGAAAAGGTGTGTTTGCTAGAGATTCTATCGTTGCGCGGTAGAAGGAGGGTTGTTAGTGTTTTAGGGTGGGGCGGTAAGGATAGGGGAGGGTAGAGGTTAGGGGTTATGTAAATGTAATATAACATCTACACCACACCATACTATTTCTAACCTACGTCCTCGGTAGGTGTGCAGGTGTCGGGGTTGATGGCCAGGGAGCTAGGTAGGAGTGAGGTTGAGGTTGGGGTCAGAGGCTGGAAGAATATATACAGGCATTCAGGACGTGTAGGTGAGGTTAACCTCGTAAACCAAACACAAGTAGAGAGGGAGGATGTGTTTTGCTATCCTGGCACAATCTAAAGCGTAAATCACAAGTATCATGTACGAACCCTACGATACGATACAGGCTCATGACGATGCGATGCGAGATACGGAAAACACAATGGTCGGGACTGAAAAAGCCTGGAAATCCAGCATGAAGGCCGTTTGTCATTCGTGGGATGAAAGGGTTGTGCGATGGCTTGATTCTATGTCCTCCCGTACATGACCTGACTAAGAGCTATACTATGCCTGTCCGTACCATTCTTATGCAAGAACACAATCATACCTACACTGTACTATACAGAAACACAATCATAATCTACTATACTACGCTACGCTATGATATGCTATGCTCTGCTCTGCTACACCACGCTATATATACCACGCCACGCCATCCAACCAAAGCTCCCAAAGGTTGAACTGGATGACCTTTTTCTTCGTACCATAAGGGAAGACAACCCGCCAACGCGAAAAGAAACCCAGAGACCCCAAGGTGAGAAACCAGGATGGAAAGCAATGGGGACGCCATAAGAAGACGCACCAGAATGTCGTAGACAAACACCAACAGGACTGCCGTGAATGACTGCTCTTCGTACCTTGGCGAGAAGGAAGAGAGAGGAGGGGAAGAGAAAGAAAGCGGAGTATGATGACGATGGCGAAGTACATAGCGACGAACCGTCGTGGCGACGAGTCTGCCACCGCCTAATCGCAGAGGAACAAAACCCAGGAAGAAAACCGAAGACGAGAAACTAGAAAGAGAAGCGATGGGAAAGAAACACCAACATATTGTAGGCAAACGCCCCCAAAAAAATACAGTCCTGAACAACCCAACCCATACCCTCGTATCACCGTACCTTTATGAAGACGGAAGAGACGGGAAAGAAGCGGTGCGATGACGAAGTAACCCACAACGAAGAGTCGGGACAAGCACTTGTGACGACAAGCCCGCCACTGCACAACGGCCCAGCGAGAACCCAAAACGATAGATAAAAGAAAAGTGACAAGAGAGCCATCAACACCTACAGACGTCGAACCGCCCGCTACACAAACAACGAACCACCTACATCCTCCCACCTACACCCCAGCTCCCCAAGCACCACACTGCCCACCGCGCCATCGCCGTGCTCCCACAGCCCGCGCGGCTGTGGCGGCGTGACGGGTCCATCGCCCGACGGGGTGGGGGAGGCAGAGAAAAAAGGTCGCCAGGCGCCTGCTCGGGGACGTAGGTTGCGTCGGCGGCGCGCGGTATCATGGGGGAGGGCGATAGCGACGGCGGCTGAGGCAGGGGATAGGCGAGGGGCGTGCCGCCATAGCTGCACGACGGGGAGTGCATATGGCGCGGCAGTGCGAGCGAGGGACCGAAGGGCGAGGCGGTGGAGGGGTAGGGGGCGAAGGGGAGGCTGTCGTCCATCATGTCGTCGCCGTGCAGTGGGTACGGCGACTCGGCGCGCGGCGTATCGCTGCTGTACATGCTGTCGTTCTCCCAGCTGCCGCCGAAGGGGTCGGAGCGTGGGTACGAGTACGAGTCCCGCGTGCGCTGCGAGCGGCGCAGAGTGGCGGCGCGACGGGCTGCCTGGCCGCCTTTAGCCCCGGAGGCTTGGCGCTGGGGTTGGGGTTGGACGCGGGTGGTGCGCTTGTTGGGTACTTTGCTGCGGTAGCGCGTGGTGCTCTTGACGCCTTCGCGGAGGGCATTGGCGGTCAGGCGCCACATGAAGCCCTTGGTGGTGGAGTCGGACGGGGACTCCACTTTCTCGAAGGCCTGTTTACGTCAGTGTGAATTCTGGATGTTGGTGAAAGGGCGTACTCACGCCGTTCATGCTGAGGTTGTGCCGGATGCTGTTCTGCCATCCCTTGGTCTCGCTCTGAGCAGCCTTGTCGGTGTACTTCCGGAACCAGTCGTAGATATCGCGCAGAACCATGGTGTGATTAGGAGCGTCATGCAGAGCGCGGTAGATGAGCTGGGCGTAGGGCTGCTCCTTGTCGACGGGCTGTTCCTCGTTGGAGTATGGGGTGGAAGCGCGAGACATGTCCGAATAGGGGCTGCTATAGTCGATCTGGCCTTCCTGGGTGATGTGCGTCAAGTAGTGGAAGTCGTAATCTTCGTTGAGTTGCACAAGTTCGGGAGTGTTGGCGTCGGGGAGCGATAGCGTGTCGTATGCCTGGGGTGGGGAATGGAAGAAAGTGGCAGGCGGGTAGGAGGCAGTCGTGTCGCTGGGGAGTGCAGGATACTGGTTGCTGTTGTATATGCAAGGATAGCTGGGGGTAGAATGTGATGGGTAGGTGAGACCGTAGTTGATGCTGTATGAGAGGCTATTCGGAGTTTGCGAAGCGTAGTCGATGTTTGGTATGAAGGAATTTGGTGTGCAAAAGGCAGAGGAATCCTGGACGAGGCTATCGTGCTGAAAGGGGCCTTGAGCGGACCACGGCATCGATTCAGGGTCGAGAATCATGGGCACTTGCTGCGCGTGGTGATTGTCGAGAGGAGCGATTGCTCGGCTGGCGGTAGTCATGGACATTGTCTCTTCACAGGACTGAGGGGGCGGGGAGGCTTTAGTGCGGGAAGGGAGGTCGGTGCAGTAGATGTCTTGATGGTTTTGTTGTACTCGGAAGATCTTAGCAGCGGGCAGGGGAGGGGGCGAGTGCGAAGGTGACATTGCCGTAATGCTCTCTGCCTTGGGCATTGTGGGATGGAGATGTGCTGGCCAGCGAAAATTTGTGAGACGAAAAGACTGGCAACGCTTGAATCACTGGAGGACCACAGAACAGCGGATAGGGAAATGAAGCGACAATCGAGACATTTGTATGCTTAGCCAGGCACGGGCGCTGCGCATTGGTTAGAAAGCTCATTGTCACCCCACGGCTGCCAGCGTAGCTTGATGCTGCAGACGTGCATGGGCTACCGCAAACAAGGTCAAAGAGTGTCATGGAGTCGCTCAGGAAGCAGACGCAGAAATGGTCGCACAGCAGTACAGTACCGGATGTTGAAGACGTGGAGGCCATGGCTCGCGGCTCAGTTCGGAGCTTGAGGCCGCATCACACTACGGTAGTGACAGATGCAGAGAGTACTATTCAGGAAGCCAATGAGGTTTCGGTTAGGGTGCATCAGCAGGGCTGGCTACGGGTGCATGCATACGCCCAGGCCAGCTTGTAACGTCAACAACGGCCACGCATCGCAACCAATTGACATGTTCATGGGAGACTTCTGCCCAGGCCGCCACAGTTGTTTGATGGGAGGACGTTACCATTTGTGGCGGACTATCGCAGCGACATACGAGAAGCTTCAGCTCTTGCGTATAGACAAAGCGCTCTCGATTGTGTCCAGCAAGCGATTGCGGCTGGCTTCCACCGTGCTCACAGGCAAACCTGGGAGGAAGGACTTGGGCGCAGTCGCGGTTGACATGCATAGACTGTTACCCTGCAGATCCTGCCTGGCGTGAGGCTGCTGGGGGAACAGGAGCAGCAAGCCGTTTGAGGGTATCACACAGAAGATTGTGACACGGATTTGATCCGGTGAAAGCTTCATTGGCATTTCTCTCTCGACCTGACAGTGACGAGCCGGTTTCTGATTGGCCATCCGTCTTGACGCATTCGTCACCGCTCAGATTGCACATACACCGCTAGAGCCGAGCGATGGTGGGCATCGCAGATGGTACCTGATGGCCCGGTCGCACTGTAGGACAGCTCCACCGACTGACACGGCTATGTTGTCACGTGTAGTCGCGTAGCAATCGATGAGAGGTTGGTGGGCTCATGCCATGCCATGCTCCCCACACTGTGTAGCCGCAGCAGCGCATGCACGATGAGGTCGTTTGCAAGAAGGAGGGCGACGGGCTATTTCCGATAGTAGACCTGCGCGAGTCAGCGTGAGGTGTGGTGTTGTACGGAGGAAGCTACCTTTTTGAACTGGAAATGCAGCTGTAATATGCCCTGGGTGGCGTTAGCCAATGTGTGGGGTCGGGGGTAGCACAACTGCGCTGTCAGGGAGGTACCTTATCGAAACTGCTCTTGAAGCCTCGCTCCCGCCTGGCACTGTAGTCCCACTCCTTGTCTACGATGCGGAAGGCCAGGTCCTCGTAGGGCGGGCCGGCGATGAAGCGGATCAGACACGTGTCGTCCTCGCCGGCGGGTGCAAAGGACTCGCCACGCCTGCGGCCGTTCTCGCGCTCGATCCTGTACGTGGGAGCTTTTGCTTTGTCGACGAGGTCTGGGTAGAAGATGTTGAACTTGTACCCTTGGACGACCTTGGGCGGGGGATTATCGTGGTCGTAGTGGGTCTGGTTGTACTTGTTCCACTCGTAGCCCATCTGCACGCGGTTGAAGTAGCGGGGCTTGCGGGGCTTGTAGGTGGCGGCCCAGTGGGGTTGTGCTGTGGTGAGGTGTTCTTCGGCCGTAAAGACCTCCTCGCCCTCTTCGACGCCGCGTGCGACCTCGCGTTCGTAGAGGGCCATGGTTGTCTGTGAGTAGTCGTCCTTGTCGACGGGGGCGAAGCGGGATGTGCTGAGTGTGGCGGCGGCGGTGGTGAGGGGGTGCTGTTGGCTGTGCGCTGGTCGGCGGCAGCGCTCTGCGACGGGACGTAGCCGAGCTTTTGTATTTTGCGGCGCTCGATGGCCTGGCTCAGTCAGTGGGTGGATTGTGGAGAGCGTGCAGGGCGAGAGATGTGAGAGGTAGAGAACGTGCAGGGCGAGAGATGTAGATGTAGAGAACGTGCAGGGCGAGAGATGTGAGAGGTAGAGAACGTGCAGGGCGAGAGATGTAGATGTAGAGAGCGTGTGGGGCAAGAGGTAGGGCACTCACAACGTGCTCCAGAAACTTCTTCTCGTCGACCTGTACCAGGGCCTTGTCCTCGGCGCGCAGCTTCAACGACGGCGCAGGGTCGAGGGCAGCATGGTAGGCTACGGCAGTGGGTCCTGTGCCGGCCAGCTTCTCCTGCAGCCTCTCCTGCGCGGCTGTGGCAGCGTCTGCCTGTTGCCTGCGCAGCGTGTGCAGGCGCTCTTGGACAATCTCGTGCGACACACGGCGCAGCTTGGCCTTGGCCTTGGAGGTGCGCAGGTTCCGCAGCAGCAGCTCCCAGTAGTCGTAGTCGATGGGTTCGTCCGAGTCGAGCTTCTTCCTGACCTGGGCCTCGAGCGCGTCGAGCTGCTCGTACGTCTTGGGCGCGAGGAGCTTGTCTATGTCGGCGGCCACAGAGCCGGTGCTGCGCGCGTCGGGCGGTGCTCTTGCCCTGCGGCCGAGGTCCTTGCAGATGGTCTTGAGGGCCTGTGGCGGGCTGTCAGCGGGCTGTCGGGCTGTGCAACACGGTGCAGCGGCGACTTACGCCCCAGTACTCGCGGTTGCTGCCGTTCGTCTCGAGCGTCAGGTAGTTTTCAATCTCCTTTTGCAGCTCCGACAGCTCGCCCGCATCGAGGCCCTCCAGCACGCCCTGCGGGTCCGCCACGTCCAGCTCGTGGTCCTCGACCTCTTCGTCGTGCAGCGACCGGGTCGGGTCGATGGAGCGCAGCGTCACGGCGAGCCAGTCGATGGCCTTGGCGCGGCCGCCCTTGACGCGCAGGGCCGCCTTCTTCTTGGCCTGCTGCAGCACGAAGCGGTCCTCGTCGGCCACCCACGCCTCTTCGGCCGCGTTGGTCGACCGCTTGGCCGCGCTGGTGGCCCGCGAGTCTGCCGAGCGCTTCGCGGGGACTGTGGACGATGGTGGCGGCCGTTGCGGTGGGCGGTCGCCGCTGTTGCGCTGCCATGGCGGGGGATTGCGTGACGACATGATGTCGAGATGGCTGTGGTGTGCAGTGTGTCCAGGGTCGTCTCGAATTCTTGGGCCGCCCTGACGTACCGGCACCCGCCTCAGCCCTGCCCTCCCACGCCCGCCGCCCTGCCCTCCCACGCCCGCCGCCCTGCCCTCCCACGCCCGCCGCCCCGCCTACCAACTAGTGCCTAGGCCTAGCGCCAGCCTTGCACCTCGACCGCCATCAAGGCACCCACGCGCACTTCACTCCGCGCACGGGCAGCGTATCTAAGAACCTACCTTTTCCCTAGCCGGCAATGCGCCCAATTCAACTAGCCCCCTCCCGTGCTTTGTCTTGACTGCTGCCATTCAAATGCCCACGTGAATCCTCATGGGAATGCCGCCATGTCCTGGCGCCTCTTGGACCTCACTGCGCAGCCCCACGGCGAGCCCATTCCACAGCTCCTGATCAAGCCAACCTTCACACCACACTCGTACACACTCCATCTCACCTGCCTGACCAACATCTGGTCTGAACACCTCGACCGAGCTGCCATCATAGACCGAGCTGCCGCCCAGCATTCTCCCATCGATGTCAGCAACCAGGACACGGCCCAGCTGAGCATCCTCCTCGACAACGTCAAGAACTCGCTGCACACTTCAGACGACGCCAATTGTCTGCTCACCCGCGAGCGCTCTGATGCCATTACCCTGCACACCACCATCCGCCTGCCCGAGCCACTTGATTCCCTCACCTGGAACTTCCATCTGCAGAAGCGCACGCCCGTAGCACTCAAGAACGAGCTGATCCTTCCCCTGCTGGTCTCCTCGCACATCCAGTATGAACGCATCAACGACCTCGTCACAACAATCGAGAACAAGGACAAGGCCATTACCCGCATGCTCGACCAGTTTGAGTCCGCCAATCTGGATCTTGCTGCCGCTTTCCCCAGCATACGAGCCTTGAAAGCAGGCCGCAAGACAATCAAACGAGAGCAAGCCGCCAGGCATGTTCCCGCACTTCGCCCCTTCCACCACCATGTTTGGAGAGAAGAGACTGCACAACTGGCCGACTCGCATGTCACCACGCTAGGCCTCTTTCAGGAAGCCCTCGTTCAGTGCACGCCACATGTGCCCTCAACTCTGGAAACGGACGACGGCGCTGAAGACTGGCTATCTACCGTGCCGAGTCGCCTGACGTGCCCCAAACCGGCAATCAAAATCAGGACCCGAGAGCCTGCTTCTGTTTTTCACCCGCCGAAGCATGGCCACGAGTCGAGTCCTGTAGACGACGATACCGAAGATGAGTTCGAAGTGCATCAAAACTTCAACGTGAGCTGATCTCGAACTGGTTAGATTTCACGACAACTAATTCAATCATAGACACGGATTCTTCTCAGCAAAAGGGTACCCGAGCCCACACCGCCTTTGGCTCAGCACAAAGAGCGTGTTGACCAAGTCGAGTCTACTGAAGACGAAGAGGATGGGGATGCACCTTCGAAAATCCAGAGCCAGCATCAGAGCCAATCCCACAGCAGCTCGCCCGAACAAACACAGCAACGCACAAAGTCACCATCGCCAAAGGCACCATCTGAACCGGCCTCGTCTCCCCCACCAGTCAGCAGACACAAGGGAAGGGGCTTTCGCATAGGAGGGAAAGCTAAAGAGATTACACCCATGCCTTTGCGACAAGAAGATGAGCCGGCTCACCAAGACAAAGCAGCAACTCAGTCTTCGGGAACGCCCAAACAGCCCAGAAAAGCGTTCAGGATGGGAGGCAAACCCAAAGCTAGTCAAGAAGCCGCCTCATCGCGACTCGATATTGCGGCACCTCCCACAAGTTGCTTTGAGAGCGCAAACTCACAAACACCAAAGTCATCGCCACCGCCCATGCCCCATGTCCAAAAGGAGGCAACGCCCATGGAGGAAGTACACGAGGAGACGCCGGAGGAGAAGGCTGAGCGAAAGAGGGCTGAACTGAAGCGCCGCAACGAAGAGGTTGCTAAGAAACAAGCACAGCACAAGAAGAAGAAACGGTTCTAGAGCTTAGCATTCACATCAGATACCCGTGCATTATACTGGCCAGTGCTGTTGGTCTTCACTTACAAGTCGTAACAGCACGCTTTCTGCTGGTTTGCTCGATCAAGTTGTTCTTCACTCGAGTTTCCTATACAAGCTGCTCCCCTTCACCTGTCGTCATTCCAATTCGCCATCTTCCACGTGTGAACAGGACGCACCTTCCTGCTTCCTTCCGTGCCTGCCAATGCTACACCCACAATTACGCAACCTCCTTCTTGTCTGCTCGTATGGGTAGTCTTGACCAGCGCGTGTCGAGCGACAACCGCTACCCATCATTATGTGTGTGTATCACTACCTCTACTTCTCGTCTTGTCAACACGGCGAGCTTAGCCAGATCACCTACTGCGACAAGGCGAAAGCACTTGGCCTAGCTGAGCGGTACGTATACCATACTACGCGCTGGCCACGGCTGACATGCACAGAGACAGTCTTTCGCACGGCCGCACCGGCGCTGGCATCAATCAAAACACGCAACCAATCACCTCCCCACCGTTGTCTCAACTGCCGACATCATCTTCTGCAAGCAGTCCTAACGCTTCACATTCGCATCGTCAGCAACCACATTGCACCATGGCAACTTTATCACCTTCCAAGACTCGCACAACCCTTGGCCGTGGCCCCACCCCAGTCGACCACAGACATCAGTCACCTCAACGCGCTGCCCTTACCCCCGCTCAGTGCTTCCAGAAGCCAGCGTCCCAAATCCATCACATGGATCGTCGCACACTGCATCAACATCGGTTATAGAAGCTTTCAACGCATTGAACAGCAGCAACACATATGGCAACGTGCTGAAGCTGAGTGCAGGGAACCTCCGTCAGCGTAATTCTCCACCAGCGTCCGTTGATCAAGAGTTCCCTGACGTCTTGCAAGGCTCCCTACACGACATCGCCTCAGCGACTAGCATCTCTGCACAAACTTGCGATTCTGACGCCGATTCAATTGAGGAGTCATCTGAGGCCAGCGTCGACATCATCACAGAGCGAGAGTCTATGCAATACAGCGATGTAAATTCGGCGAGTCCACGCAAGCCGCTTCCTGCGCAATGGTTGCCCGCAACAGACCAATCTACTTTCTCGATAGCGCAACGAGTGGAAGCACCCGAAGACGCAAATAGGCCTGCTGGTGGCTCCCCTGTGGAGCACAAAGCCACTCGCTTTTCGCGCGGTCCACTTGGTATTAGTAAGGTGCACACAGAAGGGACGTCTTTCCTGACCAAGGAGGCACTCGGCGCTGTCGATGCCAACATTGCGCCCACCGCACTTTGGCGCAGTCCAAGCAAGATCCAATCCTCGCCTGTAAAGGTACCTTGGAACAGTCCAGCTGCTTCACCAAAGGTTGAGAGTCTACGAAAAAGCGCTGGATCACCAACGAAATCGTCGCCCCCTCGAACGAAGCACCTGAACACTCATGTGGCTACTGATTATAGACGTGCACCTAGTAGTGTTGTCTCTACGGGTGCTACCTCGTTCTATACTGCTCAGGGGTCACCGGTAAGAAGTCTTGCATTGTCGCAGACCAGCTTCTCGTCGATGGAAGATTACGATGATGTAGGTTATGAATCTCCCAATTCCATGGCTAATGTCGATGTGGAGCAGAGGGAGCGCCTTGATGGCAAAATGGAAGTCGGTTCAGCAAGGGCAGGTGCAGGCCTTCGGACACGGGCGTCGAGACCGGAGTTATCGATTGATATTCCATCTTCGAACCCTATGTTGGACGCCGAACCGCTGTCAGCTTCGACTCGAGCGTCGGCTACGAGCAGTAAAGGAGCAGGCATTGGCCAGGGTCTCAGTCCAGCCTCACCATCGCAGTCGTCTCGCATTCCCCGTATGTCCTTGAGCAAAGGTAGCAGGGCGCGTGCTCCCACACTCAGCTCGACCTTGAAGCAGACGAAATCTACACAAACGCTGAGATCGCCAAAAGCTGCAAAGCGTTCAAATGAAGGAGACCATTTGATCATCTACCACGCTCCGGGGGCGAAGTTACTGCGTCAAGCTCGTGTCGTTGATAGCTTAGGCACTACACCCATTCTCTTGGACCGCAAAGGTAGTGACTATAATACACCAGCAAGCGTCGCCAGTGTTGCGACAATGAATACTGAACAGATAACGCAAGGCCCTGATGTCAATCTCCTCGCATCATATCTACAAGACACAGCGTTGGATCTGCAACAGGTGTCCACTGTATCTCGGGCTGCAAGCAACTCAACTGTCAAACCGCCTCGAACCGTTGATGATCCTGCTTCCACGGATTCTGCCGTCATTTATAGTCGCAAACAGGCAGTCAATTTTGGTGTGCAACCTATGCATGCTTGTCTATTTTCTGGCAGCTGATGTTTGTGTTATAGGCATCCATCACTCGAGTGATGCGGATGATGAAGATGACGGCTCTCCCGCAGGCTCGGCCGACAGCCAGCAAAACTCCTCAGTTCGAAGTCACAGTAGGGACTACACTCCCAGCATCCGACGTACGACCATAAGTGAGGTGTCGATGAAGTCTAGCTCGGCCTCAGATCTGCGCGCCACCGCAGCAGAGTTCGTCCCGGGATGCAGAGGAGTTGTGGATGATGCGACTACTCAGCCTGCTCAGGCCACCGATCTGCCTGACATGTACACCCTAGATGGGTATGGCATTCCCTGGTTTTACCACATGTACCCCGTTCCTTGGCTGTTCCCTCCCATCTGGTCAGCCGGCAAATCCAGATCACCGAGGAGATTCCGGAGCAGAAAGCAACGCTCACCTGTCCGTTCGCCGGCCGAGAACTCTTCAGCTCAAGATGAAATACTGCCTTCTGTCGAGACGCAGATGATATCGGGCACTAGCGAGAGCTTCCTTGCGAAGGAATCAACAGCAGACTCGACTGTCATGCCTAAATCAATCGCCACCACCCACTTGGAGACTTCCGAAGGCCCCTTTGCTACTCAGTTTGACACGATTGCTCGCCAAGCCTCTCTCCAAAACAGCACCAATGACATGCGACGACCTCCAGACGTTGATCTGACGCGCATCCGCAATGTTCCCACTCACGAGTTACGCCCGGCGCACGGAGAGAGTTATGGCAGCGTGCCTTCTCGACGTCGAAACTACCGCCAGACAGGGAATGGGCTATATGGCGGCCGCGGCAACGTTGGTGTACCTCTGTATGCAACTGTGCCCTTCCCTGATCCTGTGCCGCCGATGGGACGGCCGACTGAAAGCCACAACAGGGACCCTCAAGCCTACTTTGGTTACACGACCGGCACTAGGGCATGCGGCACGATGGAGATCGAGAGAGCAGCTGAGCACGGAGGTGATCAGGTCTGCAACACGTGCGCGCCGGACCACTAAATGCCTTCTACTGTTGTGAGTAAAGCTACCGATCGGAAGGGTTGGAGACGACTTATTGGTATCGATGACATGCTTCCATAGCACATGTATTGTAGTGGCCCTGGATGGCGTCAAAGAAAACACTCGTTTGGTATGGATGTATTGGATAGACAATCATGATAACAAGAAAACATGTGCCTAGATTCTCTTGAACTTCTCCGCACTATAATCTTTTCTCTGTGAGTACAGCGATGCCAGCCTACTCGCTCCCCTATTGGTTGCCTGGTTCCGGCATTCAAGAAGCCCTCGCTTATGCATTGCCTAGAGATAATAGTGCGGTACTCTTGGGAACCTGAGGAAGAATGTGGTGGGAGCTTCAGGAGGAGTATAAGTGCCCTATCAGAAGAGCAGCATGTTGACTTTGACTAAAGAGATGAGATAGAGAGACAGAAATAAAGCTCCATGCGTTGGGGCTGTTGTGATAGCAGGCGCCCCATTCCTGGATGATGAGGGCCTTGGCTGCGGTTTTGGCATGGGCGACGTAGGTTTGCAGTTTGGCTGTGTCGAAATCTCCCGGCCCGTAGGCGTGGATGGCGAGTATGTCTAGCGCGGGGCAGGAGAGGTAGGCGGGCAGGAGGGAGGTCGCTAGGTACGAGCCGCCGCCTGTGCTGACGGGGATGCGTGCGTTGCTGCTGTTGCGCAGAGAGGATTGCACTGTCTCTGCCATGCTGCATTGCCAGGTTGCTAGCGCGGTGGGGTTTCCCTGCGCCGAAGCTGTTAGCTGGTTGTGGGCTTGATTGACCGTGGCCATATACGAACTTGTGGGCGCATGGCTTCGTTCTGCGCTTCGAAGGCGAATATGTAATCTGGGCTCTGCGCCCATGTCTTCCCCGTGGCGGGATTCACGTGATCCACGACGTGCGTGATGCGCTCCTGGAAGTGCGCGGTGGCTTCGCTGTTAGTGTAGAAGTCGTCCGTGCCGTACCACTTCCTGTAGAAGTCTTTTTCGCCCTCTAGTGTGTTGTAGCTGTGTATTGAGATTAGCAGCTTGATGTTGTAGCTGTGTGCTTTCATCATGAACTTGTCGAGGCGATTAAGCACGGTGTCGTCCCAAGAATCTGGCAAGTCACCTTGGAGCGCTGGGAAATTATCTATGGGCGTTCCCTTTGTGGTTTCAGACTGTCCTTGAGGCATGGTCAGTGTTGCTGGTGGTGGCGGAGTTGGGGATAGACTTGCCATCAAGCCAGACACGGAGAACTTTGACGCCGGCACTTTGCAGTCCTTCGAGCAGAGTCGTTTGCTGTGATTATTTCAAGCCAGCAGCATAATACAGATTCGAGGCAGAAAATGACTTTGCTGCATGAGTAGTGCGGAGAGCCACGAGACTAAACAGCACACCAGTGAAGAGAACTGAGAACCTCATCATGTCTGGCAATGCAAATTATCAAACAATGATTCCCATCTCCATGAAAAAAGAACATCATATATACCTTTCTGTGCATGGTACTCATTACGGTGTTGCTTGCTGAAGCCTGCACCGAACAAAAGGCTGGAGATCGACATGCCTGATGGGGCACAGATGGCGTAAGGCTGAAACACCACGACTCCGCATCGCGCATTTCGAACCGCAACACCCCTCATCAAGCACTGGGGTATTTTGACATGTGTTAGGTTAGTAATTCGTTGTAAGGCGGACTTTGCTCATCGTCATTTACACACGCAGCAAGTGCGAACTGCGATTGGCTGGGGGCGACAAGTATTTGGGGAATAATCTATATAGCTATGTTACCAGAGTCCACTCAATTTACTTCCGGACATGTTGAGCGCAATACAAATGCCATCCACGATAATGGTTTTGGTAAAAGGGTGCTCGATGGCTTGTGTTCCCGGGGAGCGGCGGATGGACTTTCTGGCATCAGAACTGTCCGAGATCAGAAATCGCCACGGCGAACGACTCCGATCTGCCATCGCGCGAATCTCCCCAAGCCGCTTACTTTCCAAATTATTGAGCTATCAATAGCCGGGGTGGGATAACTCTGGAATTTCCGTAAGGTGCATGTTCCAAAGTCAATGTCCCAAGGCATCCGGTTGTAGAAACTTTCGTCGTGCCAGGCTATCAATGGCATTCCAATATAGGAATCTAGAGTGAGGATTGTTGTGGAGGACCCCGGAGTAACCTGGAGATATGTAATGACTTCATAAATCTGGAAACAGTTTTCGCGGGTTTAAGTATGAGGAGAGTAGTAATCTGCATCCTTAGTCTACAGTGGATTAAAATATACCGTCCTGGCCTTTCGAATTCAGCGTAGGAGTTTTTTTATAGCATGGATACTTCTGTGGATCAGGCGTGTAATGGAGGTACCTCCTTATGTTCATCTAAAGCGTCTGCAGGTTCTTTCTTTCCTGTTGGCTTTTCATGGGGCCCTTTGGTAGAATCCTGTTGAGTCTCATAGCAAACTTATATAGAAAGGTTGATGCGGCGGAATTTTAAGACTGCTTTGAGCAGCATTTGCACTTATGTGTGTGTGTGTGTGTGTGTGTGAACCCAGCTTCAGTGGAAACAAACTGGAGAGCTCCGCCCACGTGCTGCGCCACGTTGAGTCCGCGACCCCACCTCCCTTCAATACGCAGCCTGACACCATCCTTTACACAACAATTATCCTCAGCAAACACATACCAGATATCGCGAGCAACTTTCAGTCCCTTAGGTACGGGACAGCGAAAACAGTTGAAATTGAAATCCGGTTTTGCCCTCCGCTTGCACGATGAACTTGGAGTTAAACCCTCATCCACAGATTGAGGTGATGTACTGGGACACGTCCAACGTTAGTGTTAGGTGCCCTTATTGCGGGGAGGTTCATAGGCATAGCTGTCAGCTTCCTGGCAGACGGCAGTCACACTGTTTTCCCGGCGGATGTTACCAATTCTCTTATCCTGTTGACGAAGATAACGGTCTCGTAGGCTACGAAATTGATAAAAGGAGGGCGCGATTCGTGAACATCAGCTGTTTGGATGAGCTCAATGATCTGGATCGCTCTTCAGCGGAGAACGATAAACACGAGTTAGCCGTTCATATGCAGCTTCTAGGCTTAAACGACACCGATACAACTGGCAGCTCAGATTGGAAGCTTTGGAGCGACTCTATCGAGACTTTTACCATGCCCGAAGGCCCAGGGGGTACTTCAATGACAATGAAGTGGATGCCATTTGTAGTATCCGACTGTCTGTTTGGAGACCTGGCCGCTACTCGCAAGTACCTTGAAACCTCAGAGGAGAGCAAGCTGTTCTTGCATGGACGAGAGAGAAACGGGGATACAATACTGATAATGAAAGCAAGAGACCCCCAGCCTGAGATGGTGTCACTTCTCATCAAAAGTGGTGCAAACGTCAATGCTGTCAATGGCCAAGGGCGCAGCGCACTTATGGAAGCAGCTTTATGGGGGAGATTGGAGAATGTCAAAATTCTCTTGAAAGCTAATGCTAACACGCATTTGAAAGACAATGAGGGCCATTCTGCATTGTACTTTGTAAAGTTATTAGAACTTCTCTAATAATCTTTATAAATGCAATTTCCTAATTAGGCTTAGTGGCTAGGCTTATGTAATTATTATTATATAATTGTATAAGACTAGAGGATTAAGATGCTGTGCTTACTAAGCACGTATCTAGTGCTGATCTAGAGATATCTAACTTTCTATTTTCTCTAAGAAAGTAAGATCTCTATAAAACTTAGATAACGTTACTCTTTTCTATAATTAGAGTAGATTACGCGTCTAGCTACGTAATCTACTGTACACGTAAGCTATATACGTAGTCTTTACTATAAGATTACGTGTCTCTAAGAGATAGATTACTAATTAGTAATCTAAGAGACATCTAGAATGTTCTGCTTAATAATGTAAGAGAGAGAAGCAGAGTATAAGTATCTCTGCTGTCCTCTCTTAAAGTTCTGTACCTAGCATTTAATATAATAACTTGTCTATATTATTATATTATCTTATCTTTACTCTATTAGGCTATACGCTTCCTTATTTAGAAATTACCTAGTCTAGTTAGTCTAGGTCTTCTAGATTAGGGAAGAAAGTAGCTTTGTCCTCCCCCTACTTTCTTTACAGGTTATAAGCCTAGCTCTTTATAGCCTATAGAGAATTTTATATACTCTATAAGACTTAGTTCTAGCTATTATTATAGCTACTGCTTATATAAGCAGATTATCTAAGCAAGAGGAAGAAGGAGAAGAAGAAAGAGAAAGCTATTAAAGCTTATATCTTCTCCTATTTACACTCTATTAATACAGGCTCTTAAGCCTTAGTAAGAGTGTTATTTATAGTTGTTTTAGTGCTATTTTTAGCCTATACAACTTGCAGTATCCTGCTATTAGTCCCTGTTCCTTAAGCCTCTAGCAATAGAGATAACTTAAGAAACTAGAGCAATAATTCCTAACCAAGCGAACCCCTACGTAAGACTATCTTAAGTCTAGTAATTCTTGCTTATATAAGCAATTTATTAGGCCTCTAAGAAACTGCAGAGGGGAGTTATAGTAGTAATACTATAGCACGGCTCTAGGTAGACTCTAGAACTAAGAACAAACTAGGCAGCGGCTATACTATAGTATAGTATAAGCTATAGGGATATTATACTATAAAAGAGATACTTTTAGGACTCTACTTATAGTATACCTTATAGTAACGCTTACTAGAAGCTTGGCAACCTTCTAGAAGTTACTATTACGTAGTATATAATTGCAAAAATATACTGCTTTATTTATAGTAGTTTATTATAACTACTTTTACTATTACTAAGCTTTATTTTTAAGCTTAAATCTTGCTAAGATTATTTTAGCCAGAGTCTCTCTTAGAACCTACGTGGTTAGTAGAGACAGTAACTAAATTAATCTTATTAAAGATTTATTAGCATTAAAAGCTAGTAATTATTAAGCTAAGAGAGCTGTTTTATAACTATAAAGTATAGTTATAAGTATTATATAAGCCTTATTCTATCTAGCACTTAGTAGAAAACTAGTACTATAGTAGAAAACTAGTACTTAGTAGAAAGCTAGATAGATATTTTGCTTTAGAGATATAAGTATAAATCTCTAAGCGATTATATAAGCCTTATTTAGTCTAGTACTTTAGGAGAAAACTAGAATTTTACTAGAGATAAAAGTATTAATCTCTAGATTTATTATAACGTTAAGAGAAATAACGTTTTTTAGATATAAGACCTATTATAAGTATTAAATAGGCATTCTAATTGTTTATAAAAGGCTTATTACTAGTTTAAATCTCTTATTAAAAAAGAGACTAGTGTTTTTATAGATATAAGACCTATTATAAGCTGTTAAATAGGCATTCTAGTATATTATAAGGCTTATTACTAGTTTAAATCTCTAAAAGAGACTAGTATATATCTGTTTTACTCTCTTAAGCTATTTATTAAAAGCTTCTAAGCCCTTGCTATCTGTGTGGAGGCATAAGCTAGATAGAGAATAAATCTTATTAACTCTACTAGCTTAAACCGCAGTAAATAAGCTCTATTTAATAACTTAGTATTTATAAGACGTTATAAAGAAAAGATTAATTAGCTTATTTACAAGATGCTAGATTCTATTAAGCTTCCTAAGCTTAAAGGGTCTATTAACTATAATCTATAGGCTATAAGATTAGAAGCTATTATAGTAGAAAAAGGTTATTTAAGTTATATACTTAATAATCCTACTACTATTATAGATAATGTAGAGACTCTAGAAGAAAATGCCTATAAAGCTACAGCCTTAATTAAATTAGCCTTAGAGGACAGCCCTCTATTACAAACTAGATTTATTAGTAATCCCTTTATATTGTGGAATACTTTAAAAAATCTATACGAAGCTAAAGGCTTTAGTAGTGAATTCTTACTATCTAAAGAATTAATAAACACTACTCTTAATAGCTGTAAAGGCAATCTAGAAAACTATATTAACTCCTTTAAGAGAGTTATTAATAGTCTAGAATCTAGAGGAATTACTCTACCTACTAAGTTTATAGTTGCGTTGTTACTAAATAATCTAAATAAAGATTACGAATATATAGTAACAGTTATAACGCAATCTATTAGAACATCTAATAGTAAAATTAATATAGAAGAGATTATTTCACAATTATTAGATAAATCTAGAAGACTTAACTCTATTAAGGGAATAAAAACTATTCTAATAATACTAGTAACTCTAATACTAGTAAGAATAGTAATAATAATAAGTCTTCTTCTTATAGTAACGACATAGAGATGTCTTTACAAACTAAAAACAATAATAACACTAAAAGTAAGGATAATAAACCTACTATAAAGTGTAATTATTGTAATAAAAAAGGGATATAAAGAGTCTAGCTGTTTTAAGAAAAATCCTAGTCTATATAAGGATAAATCTATTAATAACAGCTCTACTAAAAAGAAGAAGAAGAACAAGTCCTATCTTCTTCTATTAAATCTAATAGTAATAAAACTATAGATTTTATTTTAGACTCTGGTGCTACTATACACACGTGCTATATTAAAGAGTTATTTACTAGTTTAAAACCCTGTTCTACTTCTATTAAGTGGGGAAATACTAGTACTACTCTAAAAGCACAAGGTGTAGGCGATATTAGTCTAGTATTTACTAGTACTAAGCAATTAGTTAAACTAACTAATGTGCTATTTGTCCCTAACTTAGGAGTAAACCTACTAAGTTTAAGTCTTATTACTTCTAAGAATTATAGCTTGTCTTTTAATAAAGAAAGCTGTTTTATTAATACACCTAAGAATACTTTATTAGCTAAAGGAAGCTATAAAGAAGGTGTAAGTGTCTTTAGTGCTACTAGCTCTAAGCCTATAAAGTCTATTATAAATAACAAACTTTTTACTACTCTTAATACTTCTAATAATTTAGAAGAAGAAGAAGTAGAAGATAGGCTTGCTATAGAAGAGGCTATTAATCTAGAAGAAGATAGTACTTCTACTAAAGAAATGGTAGAAGAAGAAGAAATAGTATTAAATAAAAATACTATAGAGCTAGCACATAGTAGATTAGGGCATATAAACCTTAATACTATTAAGCACTTAAAGAAATCTACTTTAGGAGTAGAATATATAAATCTAGAAGATATAGGCACTGCATCTACTAGTTTAGATAATTGTACTATTTGTATACAATCTAAACTTACTAAGAATAGAAAAGTAGAAGCTAGTACTAAAGTAAATGCCTATCTAGATTTAATCTATATAGATATAGGAGGTCCTATTAGGCCTAAAGCACTTAAAGGCTTTAAGTACTATATTACTTTTAGAGACAGCTTTACTAAATACTTAGTAGTTAAGCTATTAAAATCTAGAAGTAGTATTATAGATATAATTAGGACTACTATTACAGAGTTAGAATTAGAAGCTAAAGATAATAGCTCTAATAACTCTAGTACTAGTACAGAATCTAGTAAACCTTTCTTTAATAATAAGGTTAAAGCCTTACAATTAGATAATGAATTTAAATCTAGAGAACTAGATAATTATCTAAGTGAAAAAGGTATTAAAACTAGATATTCTGCTCCTTATACTCCTGAACAAAACGGTGCAGCAGAGATAATTAATAGAGTATTACTAAATAAAGTAAGAGCCTTACTTTTTACTAGTAATTTGCCTAAGTTAATTTGGGGCGAAGCTCTATTAACTGCTGTTTACCTCTATAACAGAACTCCTAATAGCTCTATAGAGTTTAAGACTCCTTATTACTATAAATATAAAGAGATGCCTAATTTAAGTAATTTAAGAGTGTTTGGTTCTCTAACCTACTATAAAGAACCTAGTTTATTTACTAAGAAACTAGATTCTAAAGCAACACCTTATTACTTAATAGGCTTTATAGGGTCTAATATTTATAAACTCTATAATCCTAGTAGTAACAAGATTATAACTGCTAGAGATTGCAAAATAATAGAAGGCTACTACTATAGGCCTAATAATAGTGCCAGTATACAACGTGTTTTTACTAGACTAGAGCCTAGTAGTACTAGTAGAATTATTAACAAAGATTCTACTACTATAAAACCTTCTAAATCTAGTGCTATTAAAGAAAAGCCTAGAGAAATAGAGCTATATAGTGATTCTGAAGATGAATTAGCTAATTATACTTCTATTATAGAAGAAGATAACGCTAATTCTATAGAAAGTATTGTTCTAAGTGCTATAGAAGAAGTAAATAATAAGCAGGATTGGAAAAGTCTCTATAATAAGGCTATTTTAGAGAATATTCTTGCTACTTCTAATAGCAATAACTTAGAAGAACCTAAGTCTTTTAAAGAAGTATTACTAAGAGAAGATAAAGATCTCTATCTAAAAGCTATGCAAGTAGAGATAGAGGATTTAATTAATAGTAATACGTGGTCTCTAATAGAAAGACCTAAAAATGCCTCTATAATTAAAGGTAGATGGGTTCTTACTAAGAAATATAACTTAGACAATACTATTAAGAAATATAAGGCTAGGTGGGTTGCTAAAGGATTTCTACAAAAATATAATATTAATTATAAAGAAACCTTTGCTTCTACTAGTAAACCTAGTCTTATTAGGCTACTATTATCTATTTTTGCTTACTTAGATTGGGAAATCTATACTTGGGATATAAAACAAGCTTTTCCTAATGCAGAAATAGATATAGATAATATCTATACGCAGTTGCCTATAGGCCTAGAAGAATATATCTTAAAAAGAGCTCTAGAAGAGTCTAAAGATAAAGAACTCTCTAGTAAATTAAGTAATACTATAAAGAATAAAGATTATTCTAAGATAGTATGTAAATTAAACAAAGCTCTCTATGGCCTAAAACAAGCTAGTAGGCAGTGGCAATTATTCTTAACTAGAATTCTGGAAGAATTAGAATTTTCTAGCTTAAGAATAGATACTAGTATTTTTATACACAAGTATAAGCCTATAGTACTTGCTACACATGTAGACGATATACTAGTATTTGCTAAAGATATTAGCCTAGTAAATAGTCTTTATAAAGACTTAATTAGTACTTCTAAATTAGAAGTAACTAACTTAGGCGAAATTCAAGAATTTCTAGGTGTAGAAATAATTAGAGATAGAGCTAAAAGATCTCTTATTATTACACAAAGAAACTTTATTGCTAAAATACTTAATAAGTATAATAAGCAAAATAATAAGCCTAAATCTATACCTTTGCCTATAGGTACAAAACTAAGTAAATACTTAGAAGAAAGCTCTATTACTAGAGAATTTCAACAGCAAATAGGTAGTCTTATCTATCTTACTATATTTACTAGGCCTGATCTAGTTTATAGTGTAAACTACCTTGCTAGATTTATATCTAATCCTAGTCTAGAACACTTAAAGTATCTAGATTATATCTTTAGTTACTTAGTTAAAACTAAAGAACTAGGATTAGATTTAACTTTAGAATCTACTTTGCAATCTACAAATACTACTACTAAATCTATTAAGTTAGTAGGAGTATCTGATGCAGATTGGGGGCGATTTAGATTCTAGAAAATCTACTATAGGCAATATATTCTTATTAGAGAATATTAATAAGAAATCTATAGCTATTAGCTGGATTTCTAAGCTACAAAAACAGTAGCAATTAGCTCTGCAGAGGCAGAATATATGTCTCTAAAAGAAGCTACTAAAGAAAGCTTATATCTACAAAATATAATTAAAGAGCTGTTTAATAACTCTTTAAAAGACTACTTTATATTTAATAGTCTTAATACTATTAAAACAGATAGTCTTAGTGCTATAGAACTAGCGAAAAACCCTATTTATCACGCTAGAATTAAACATGTAGATATAACTTATCACTTTGTTAGAGAAAATCTGCTTAATAATAATATAGACTTAGTATACGAAAATACTAGTACTATACTAGCAGATAATCTAACTAAAGCTACTAGTATAACTAAGTTTAAAGAGTTTACTAGTAGAATTAACTTAGTAGAATTATAAAAATCTACTAGTTAAAGAATTAGGTTGTTTTATAGAGTTTCTAAATTGTTATACTCTATAACCTAAGCCTAAAAAGAATTTATATCTATATAAAAGAGAGCTTAAATTGTTTTACTCTCTAAGATATAATTAGATTGCTTAAATTAAGCATTATAAAGATTAAGGGGGTGTGTAAAGTTATTAGAACTTCTCTAATAATCTTTATAAATGCAATTTCCTAATTAGGCTTAGTAGCTAGGCTTATGTAATTATTATTATATAATTGTATAAGACTAGAGGATTAAGATGCTGTGCTTACTAAGCACGTATCTAGTGCCAATCTAGAGATATCTAACTTTCTATTTTCTCTAAGAAAGTAAGATCTCTATAAAACTTAGATAACGTTACTCTTTTCTATAATTAGAGTAGATTACGCGTCTAGCTACGTAATCTACTGTACACGTAAGCTGTATACGTAGTCTTTACTATAAGATTACATGTCTCTAAGAGATAGATTACTAATTAGTAATCTAAGAGACATCTAGAATGTTCTGCTTAATAATGTAAGAGAGAGAAGTAGAGTATAAGTATCTCTGCTGTCCTCTCTCAAAGTTCTGTACCTAGCATTTAATATAATAACTTGTCTATATTATTATATTATCTTATCTTTACTCTATTAGGCTATACGCTTCCTTATTTAGAAATTACCTAGTCTAGTTAGTCTAGGTCTTCTAGATTAGGGAAGAAAGTAGCTTTGTCCTCCCCCTACTTTCTTTACATACTTCGCGCAGCCAACTCCTGCCAACGAAAAGGAGAGGTATCGCCAATGTGATTTCTTGGCTGCTGACAATGTTCGAGAATGGGACCGATGTAGACGGCACATTGCCATTCTTCTGGGCCCGCAAAGTCAGGTCAAGAAGAACTACACAGCACCGTTGTCTGCCATCAAGCGTGCCGAGTATAGTTTCCAGAAATCAGAAGTCGATCTCACCATAACGCTTCGTGGACCGATCACGAAGTTCAAGGTACAACGTATCAGCAAAACTGCCGCAATCTTGGACCGTGGCGAACATTTCCCCCGTATTGCAGCAACCAGTGGGTGGGCTAGAGACGCTCTTCCCTCGAACATCGAGTACCGGCCTTCCTGGACCACCCTCGTGTTCACACTAGCATCGACTGTGGGCCACAGACTTCCGACGACGAGGTACGACCATGGCGAGCCTGGGAAATACTATGCATCGCATTCAGAGAAGAAGCTGATAGCTTACTTCATCGAAAAACATATCTTCACACCTCAAGACCACCGTTACGATGAACACGTACAGCAATCATTACGAGACGTGGAAGAACTACTCGAGGAAAAAAAAGAAAACGTCGGTAGCCTGGAATACAGTATGCACACTGGAGCAGGCAAGGAAAAGACTCGAATGGGAGATTCTCGACGCAGAAGACGAGCTGCATGACGCAGCAGACGAGCCAGAAAAGTCCAACGATAGGGCAGAAGTCAATCAAATGGTCGCTCGACTGCGACAGATGGATAACGACCTGCGTGCTCTCGAGAACGAGGCCGATGTCCTAGAGATGAGACACCAGCAGAAGAGACAGCGCCTCCTGTTAGAGCAGGAACGACTGGAAGAGTGCCTCGTGGATCTGAGCAGACATCGACCTCCCTTATCGCTGACGCAGGCGGTGATATGGAGCAGTAGCAGGGTTTGCGAAGATTGCGAAGGATTCAAGAATGCGGTGAATGCTTTCTTCCATCTCGATATCCATCTGGCTTGGATGTGAACGCGTTTGGCATTGCGCTGGTGCTGGAGTCTCATGGTCGCTTCGATGGAAAGATAAACATATCACAACAATCACAGCGGATCATATAGCAGAAAGGTCAATGCAGGGAGAGCAAAAAAACATTTTGTCCATTCAATTCTCGTTATATTGCATTACTTTTCTGGGTTCGTGTCAATCCAAGCAGTGTTTCCCAACACGCCGGAGAAAGGCTGCTGGAAGACCTTGTCGACGGTCGAGTAAGGTTCGTACTGCTTCTTGGTCATAACAATGGTGACATTTGTCGAGGCCCGTCCAGTAGCGTTGAAGCCGGGGCCAGTGTTGTTGTATTCAGCCATTGTCGTGTTCGCATTGACGCGAGGGTCAGACGTGCTCCAGTCAATGTATCCATTGGGCTGGATGGAGTCATCGAGGTAGGTGTTGGCGAAGATGGAGCGATGCAGAGCGTTCCAAGGTCGGCCGAGAGCACACTTTCCAGTCAATACGAGAGACGAGTTTGCTTTTTGGACCCTCGAGTCATTGATGTAGACACCCTAATTCTGTCAGCAGATTCTCATACATGCGCTATCGTGTCACGTACATATCTGTTCACGAACGTCGTGTTAGTGCCCTTCCAGGCTGTGATACCTCCACCGCAGTTGCGCAAAGTCAGTAGGCTGGACTGGATCCACGCAGTGCCGAAGCCGTAGAGAAAGTCGGTCTGGCCGGCGATCTCGTTCTTGTAGAAGTAGATATTGCCAAGCTTGCCAGCGTAGACCTGCAGCGCATGTTAGATTTGAAAATGGAACCATCAATTGAATGACTTACTGTGTCTTGGTACGAATAGAATCCGCAAAAGTAGAAGCCGGCATTCGCGTAGCTCACGCCAACGGCAAGAGAAGGTCCGGAGGAATACGGTTTGTAGTCGTTGATAAAATTCAGGTTGTACGCCCTGAAGTCAGTGTTGCCGAACGGAGTGTTTGCAGGTACGGGGTTGCCAGTAGGGCCACTTCCGGTAGTGCTAGAGTTGAAAGTGGGCGCCACCGTAAGAGTTGACGTGTAGGCATTGTCCACATTGGGAGTAATACCGCTGCCAGTAGCGTTACGCCAGATGATGTTGACCGTGTTCTTGCTCTGGTCGTTCGGGCTCTTGGTCTGACCAAACAGGTACACAGGGCCAGGACGAGTGACGTTGACTTGTTCGGTGTAGTTTCCAGAGAGGATGAGAATATGCGAAGCAGCTGTGTTGTCTGGCAGACTGAGAATCGCTGACTGCACAGTTTTGTATGTCTGGCCAGGGCCGACCAGAAGTGTGTCCTTGGGGCAGCCGTCTAGGGGATTACTGGTGGGTTGCTGGCATGCTTTACGATCAAACGATGACAAGGCCGAGCAGGCCTCGAGGAGGCATGCTATAGCAATAGTAAGACGCATTTGGAGTCGATTATCTTGTGGCGAGGCCGAGCTTCACGATGTTCGAAACTCGATCAGATACAGGGCTACACTCAATGAAGGCGAGTACATGTATTTATTGTGTTGACAAGTTTGGGCACGTTGCGTTATATAGCAAAGGTAATCCAGGAGGTTGCATGACGGGAAAATTACAGCATGGTGTCCACGGTTGCTATCGCAGGCACAATTTCCTGAATGTCTCCAAGTCGCGCCGTTATGAGCCGCAGACGACAGTTGTTCGACTCACGGCCTGGGGCATAATCCAATCAAGAGGGCCAGGGGTTTTACCGAACGCGGGGAGTGCTAGCTGGGGTTTATGGGGTTGTGGGTGGAGATGATCCACCAATCGTCAGCTAGACTAAAGGCATTTTGCCTGTCTGGACCGAGATGAAGCCCGGCATTATTTCGCGTTTTGGAGATGAAACTTCATTTCGAGTTGAAGGACTGTCTGCAAGCCCGATGATTGTACCGTCCCGTTCCTGCATCGTGGCTGTTAAGGCGCGAATCAAGCTTTGCAACTGGCCACGGACGAAGCTTGACACTTGATCTGCCGAGCGGATCATTCGGAATTGTCTCATTACACTAACCGAGTCTGAACAAGTACTATTCTTGTCTTTGTCTGTCACGCACGGAGTATCCGGAAGCTCAATGTCTTTCACAGTATGAGTGCGGCATCTCATGGCACATATCGGATGTGTTGAGGTGTTGAGAAAATGTAGCAGCCCGGTCGTTCGGTCCTCGGCGAGGTTGTAATGACAAGAGGATACGCCGACAACAAGGCGGTACCCCAAAGCTAAGCACGGCGCAATGCGCACTCATTGACGAGTTTTAAGGTGAAGCAGCGATGATCCAAGGTTCAGGACTACCGGTAGCGCGATTTGTTAAACGAGGGAAAATGCAAAGCACAAGGCAGTGAGCAGTTGGCGTTGCAAACACCAGCCTGGAGTATTATCAGCCTCCATATCCTTGCGCTAAAGGGATGCAGCACGGGAAGGGTACAAATATCGCTAGGGTGGAATGATTGCTTGGCAACTTCCCGCCGTTTCCGTGAACGTCCCACAGTCGCCGTAAGAACTCGAGCACCTTCCATACCAGCACCCAGCTCCTATCTCGAACAAATCTATCAAGGACGACAAGCAATTACTGCCGCCACCAACAGAGCTTTCTGACCAGACAATGCGATTCTTTATACCTGCCAAGTTTATCTACGCGCGTTTGCGGTACGCCGAGCAATCACGACATCGGAGCTGATCACTCTGCGCACCGCTCATGGCGTATACCAAGAGTGCTTCACCAGAGCATTTGCTTGACCTTCCTAATTGGGTAGCTCTCGACCACTCAACGCTGATAAAAGACAACGTCCGTCTGACTACCATGCAAACCAAGACTTCTAACGTCAATCTAAATGACAATCGCGAAATGTAGGCGTTCTACGAAAATTCTGTGCAGCTTAGAGCAGCTTGGAGTTGAGTATAGGACGAGCACGCCACAGCAGGTGTGTATATGACCGTAGTCTGCCCCAGCAAACTATTCCAGAGCGTGCAGCGCATCGGCTCCACTTTTTTCCCATTTGAAGTCACTCGATCACACGGCGTTTGTGCTAAGTGGGCTGCAACTGTATCTCGACCTCTGTCTTCGTACGGGCACCCTGAAGGCTGTCGGATTGTCGATATGGCTTCCAAATTTGAGGAGGATGACGGCAAGATCGCGCGCGAAAGCGGTCGCGAAACGTCACCACCTCCACCAGGCTACACGGACGACCATGTCAGCGTGCAGACAGACCAAGCATTCGTCTACGACGACAGCCAGAAACTCGGCTACACCGGCACAGTCTTCGTTATCCTAAACAAGATGATCGGTACTGGAAGTGAGGCAGTCTACTCTTGTCTCGACCGAAACAAGCTGACATTTTCCGTAGTCTTCTCCACCCCCTCTGGCATCTTTGCGGCCACAGGCTCAGTCGGTGTATCGCTTTTCCTCTGGATCATCGGCGGCATTCTCACCTTTGCTGGTCTGTCTGTCTTTATCGAGTTCGGTCTTGCCATCCCTCGATCAGGTGGCGAGAAGAACTACCTCGAGCGAGTATACCGCCATCCCAAGTATGTCGCCACATGTGTCCTTGCAGCACAGATGCTGCTGCTTGGTTTCTCTTCCGGCAACAGTCTGGCTTTCGGGCGCTACTGCTTGCTAGCTTCTGGTAGCGAAGTCGATGGGTGGGTCGCACGTGGGATTGCCATTGCCTGCGTCACCTTCTCTGTCGGACTGCATGCCGTTGCACCGAAGTGGGGTATCCGCTTGTTCAACGTACTGGGCGTTTTTAAGGTCGTTATTCTGCTGTTCATCGTCTTTTCCGGCTTTGCCGCTCTTGCTGGTCACCGCAAGGTGCCCAACCCGCACAACTTCGACAACGCATTCAGGCTCGAGATTGGTGAAGGTTACGGCGGAGGCAGTGCTTACCAATACTGCCAAGCTCTTCTCCGCATCATTTATTCGTACAAGGGATGGGAGAATGCCAACTATGTGCTTTCTGAAATCAAGAACCCGAGGAAGACGCTTACCTGGGCTGCGCCGCTCGCCATCGGTGGCACTACGATACTTTATGTGCTTGCCAACGTTGCCTACTTTGCAGCCATCTCTAAAGAGGACCTTGCCGGGAGCGAAGCCATTGTTGCAGGTGTCTTTTTCCGCAATGTCTTCGGTGATAGCGCTGCAGCTCGCAGTCTTCCCGCTTTTGTGGCCCTCAGCAACCTAGGCAACGTGCTTGCCGTCAGCTTCGCTCATTCGCGTCTCAACCAGGAGTTTGCCAAGGAAGGCCTACCCTTGGAGCAAGTTCTGGGCGTCCAACAAGCCCTTCAATGCACCGGCTCCGGCGCTCTTCTTACACTGGCTCATCACTGTCATTGTGCTTGTTGCACCCCCGCAGGACCCGCATACGACTTCATCACGGACCTATACACGTACCCCGGCGCCTGGATCAACGGATTCGTTACCGCCGGACTCATCTACCTGCACTACTCGAAGAAAGAGCGATGGGAGTCGCCGTGGCACACGTACCTCCCCATCGCAGTGCTGTATCTCGCGGCGAATATTTTCCTGGCGCTCGTTCCCTTTATCCCTCCGGACGGCGACTGGAATGCTGGCGGCTATCCATACTACGTTTTCCCTGTGGTGGGTGTCAGCGTGCTGCTGCTCGGCGTCTTCTACTGGTTCTGTTGGACCCGGATATGGCCGAAGCTGGGCGGGTATAAGATTGTTGCGCAGAGACACGAGGACGCGCAGGGCATCGAGCACGTGCGTTATGTGAAGGTGTACAATTAAAAGGAGTAGGGACGCGGTGGCTGTGATGATGATGATGATGATGATGATGATGATGGTGATGGGTAAAGCGTGGGAAAGTGCCGACGAAAGCAGCGCGGCGTATTGACTGGGGAAATTAGATTCCTATTCCAGCCACGCCGATCTATGATGGCCAAAGGAAAACAAGTCGCAAGAAGCTCCCCTATATATTCATCTTGTACGGCACATTCGTCGCTGAGTTGTGGGGAGGCTCAGCTTGAGGCTGTGTTGTAACTTGGTGCGCTACGCTTTTTGTTTTCACCATAATTACCAATGTTGCCGTGTTTCGTAGTTGCGAAGAAGTGGTGTTTGTGAGGGAGATTTAATGTTGGGACTGGTCGTATCAATAAGACCGCGCGGTCTGACACGTTCGGCTTCATTGCTTGGGAACCGGATCGCCACGGAACTAGGCAGCGGTATATAGAAGAAGAGAGAACCGCACCTAATACGACAGCTGTATATTTTTGTTTGTTCTACCTACACGTGGAATTCGATATTGACTGCTTCTAGCATCCCATCCCATCCCATTGTGGCTTGGCCATCCCTGGATAAACAAAGCAATCCCCGACGCACGGCCTCGAACACTCTATTTCCCTGCAGGAGATGTCGGGCAGATGCGCAGCAGATACGCGGAACCCTTAGTGTATCTACCGTCATGGCTAGATGTTTTTGAGCGTGCTGCGACATGCTGGCCACGAAGACATGAAAGCGTGGGGCACGAGTAGGCTGCTTGGCGTGCAGCGTCGACGATGCAGCTCTGCCTGAACGAATGTTGGACACTCGCTTGGCGGCAGGTGCACCGTCAGTGACAGTGACGGGAGCACGTGACGTCTTCCAGGATGATGGTCACGCCGGCGTCTTCGTCTTACTCAACCGCCAGGGGCAGGTGCCACGACTCGCCGTGTTGCACAGCACGTCCCTGCACCGGGGCTGGAATGCAGGGCCGTTCCCCAGGCAGTGCGTCATGAGGCAGGCAAAACAAAACGCAGGTTGACAGATGCACATTCCCGTGTTGGGGTGGGGCGCGGGGTTGTGCAATGCAGGGCTTGCTGCGCGCTGCTTTGAATGGAGCGCTGGCACAAAAATAGCACGATGCGCTAGACGGCTGCTACGAGACGAGACATGCAGGGTGGCGATGCAGGGCAAAAAGTAGTGAAAAGAGGTGGTGAAAGCGGTGGTGAAGGACGTGGTGAAAGCGGTGGTGAAGGACGTGGTGAAAGCGGTGGTGGAGGACGTGGTGAAAGAGATGGGGAAAAGAGACAGCGAAAGGGTCGTCGACAATACGGTGCGCGCTCAGCCAGGCAGGCAGACAGGCAGGCAGGCAGGCAGGCAGACAGGCAGCCAGTCCTACGCCGCTCGTAATGCAAGAGTAGAGGGGTGAACAGGCGTGCCGTGCGAGTCGTGGACTGGATGACAGGTCTGGACGCGGCCTAGTGCATACCGAAAGGGCTACTGTGTGTTACGGATCAGAGCCACGGCCCACGGCACACGGCCCACGGCACACGGCCCACGACTTGCCTTGGGGCATGTGCCCCGATGCCTCATGTGCCTCGTCCCCTTGTGCAGTCGCCGCTCGTTCGCTTCGTACAAAGCTGCTCGTCTCTGCACCGCCGCGTGTTTGGTTTGCCTGCCGTCTGTTTCTCGCTGTCGGTTTTTTTTATCTTATTTTTGGATCCCTACTCCTCCGGTCGCTGTCCCACAGTAGTGACCCACGACACTCGCTACCAACTACCGCCCTCGACAGCTGCTCCACCACGCTCAGGGGCACGTAGATAGCCTCGCTATAGGATATACCCACCACCACGTCGAATCACCCCATTCGCCTGCCCTCGGCCCCGGACCCCTTCACGGCTGCCTGTGAACCAGCACCCTTGCAACGCTGTTCTCGAGCTTCGACTTGTTGAAGCTGGCCCTTGGTTTTTGACAGCTGCACGCTACGCCACACCCTGCCCTGCCCGCTGCACGCTGCACATTGCACGACCTGCTTAGTACCCTCACACGACATCCCCGTTGCCCACCACCGACAATGGTCCGCGCCTCCCTCTCCGCTGTCCTGGCCGCAGCCACGCTCGCGGGCACTGCCTACGCCGGCGCCAAATGCTCAAAGGACAGCCACTGCCCGGCCGACACGCCATGCTGCTCGTGTGCGTGCCCTCCCTCCCCCCGCTGCCCGCGTGCGCTGCTGACCCCCTCGCAGTATACGGGGACTGCGGTATCGGCGCTTTCTGCCTCGGCGGCTGCGATCCGCTCATGTCGCACTCGTTCGACTCGTGCGTCCCCGGCCCCGTCTGCAAGTCGGGCACCTACGCCCTCGACACCCTCAGCAATGTCCAGAGCATCGACAAGTACCTCGGCGACTCGTCCAAAATCGACTGGCAGTCGCAGGGCATGCCTGCCATCTTCACCGATCCCGGCAGCGGCAAGAAGTCGACCCTCTTGACCATGGCCCAGGGCACCGTCGGAACCCTCATGGCCTCGACACACTACGTCTGGTACGGCAAGATCTGCTCCAAGCTCACCACCGCCCAGGGCAAGGGCGTCGTCACCGCCTTCATCCTCATGTCCGACGTCAAGGACGAGATTGACTTTGAGTGGATCGGCGTCGACACCGCCCACGTCCAGTCCAACTTCTACTCCCAGGGTATCACGGTTTGTACGTAGCATGCACATCTCCATCCAAACACGGCTAACATGCACAGACACCAACGGCAAGAACCTGACTGTCCCCGGCGGCAACACCGTCCAGAACATGCACGAGTACTGCATCGACTGGAAGGAGGACACCCTGACATGGTCCATTGACGGCAACAACATGCGCACCCTCAACCGCAAAGACACATGGAACGCCACCTCCGGCCGCTTCGACTACCCCCAGACCCCCGCCCGCATCATGCTCTCCCTTTGGCCCGCCGGTCTGCCCACCAACGAAAAGGCACCGTCGATTGGGCCGGTGGCGAGATTGACTGGAACAGCCCGTACATGCAGAACGGCTACTACTACGCCCGCTTCCAGGAAGTCACCGTCGACTGCTACGACCCGCCCTCGGGCATCAAGAGCCCCGGCTCCAAGAGCTACAAGTACACCGATGCATCCGGCACCAACAACACCGTCCAGATCACAAATGACCAGGTCATCCTCGGCTCCCTCATGGGCACCGGCGAGGACCCCGGCGAGGCGCCCAAGTCTGGCGATGCCAAGCCGTCGGCGACCGACGTGGCCAACGTACCTGGTGGCAACGTGGGAGGCGGTAACCGCGCCGAGGAGACATCGATACAGGCCGACGCCAGTGGCACAAGCAGCGGCGCACAGCCCACATCAGACGCCGGCTCCCAGGGCAGCGGCTCCACCGAATTCGTGCAGGGCGGCGACGCGCAGCAAAGCACGGGCTCTGGAGCGAGCATCGAGCCCCGACTCGGCGGCTCCTTCCTAGCTGTTGTCGTTGCCGTTTTTGGCCTTGCCGCCTTGTTGTAGCCGGCTGCGCCGCATGTCCTCGTCCGCTTTCACGTTTCATGTCCAGGCCTGGTGTTTAGGGGAAAGAGGTCTCCGTCCATACCACACGGTCCTCCTTTTTGTTATTTTGGCTGCTGTCCAACAGCCCGGTAGTTGGTCCATCTTCCATTTCTTGCCTATCTTTTTTTTTTGGCCCGTAGAACGTTTACTAAGTTGGTTCTCTCAAGAACAGGAACCTCGGTCCTTGGTCGCTGGTGTTAGTAGATTCGTATACCACGGCATAGTAATTCACATGGGCATTTTTCAGTCTCCACTTCTCCATTTGTCGGCGCAGGACTTGATTCCTCGTTTCTATACGACGTTCTCCTGGCCTTTGAATGTCTTTTGCCTGTCCCTGCAAACTACTCTGCAACCTATCCCAAACTAGCAAAAGACGTACGCTCAAGCTACCATAATCTCTTCGCCATCTCTCCTGGTGGAAGCGTCGTGGACATCATGTGCAGGGTGGATGCAATGTCGATACCATGACTTGAACAACACGTCAAAGCCACGCTTATACAGCTTTCAACCGGATACGCCTGGGCCCTGGAGTCAGAACCCTACGCTGCATCGTCGCCAGCCGCCTTGTCCAGCAGCGGCTTGCACGTCGGCTTGTGCTTCTTCCAATCCTTCTTCTGGCAGTCCGGCGAGCAGTACTGCGCGGCCTTGCACCTTGTGCATTTCAGAAGCGGGTTGCCTGCTTTGGTGGTCCGGGCGCCGCACTTCAGACAGCTGTCGTTGTTGGGCTGGGGTCGTCTCGACGACGGCGGTGGGGAAGCGCGGGCTGTGGCTGTGCCGGCGTCGTCTTGGCTGATGGGAGAGGCGAAGAGAACGGGGATGGCAACGCGCACGCCAAGGGGGAGAATGGCTCAAAGGGCTTTGTGCGCGCGAGGTACTTCTTCGGGAACACGCCGGCGCCGCAGCGGCAGGTCAAGGGCTGCTCGGCCTCCATCGAGGTGGGGATGCAGCCTGCGACCTGATACTCGCACGTGGCCTTGTGTCTCCACTGACGGCATCGCTCTGCAAAGACGGGGAGTAGGTGCCTCCAGAATAACAGCTCGTCCGTGTTGGCCTGTATGTATATCATTTGCGTCGCCAACGCAGCTGCAAGTGGCGCCATGTAGGCAGCGCCGCTGCCGGGTTGAGGCGCGAGCAGAGCAGCATCCAGGAAGACGGTCTGGTGCGACAAGTCGATGCGAATGCAGTCAACAAGTATCATGCCCACCATGCCAGAAGGCGAGGTTAAGCAGAATGAGCTCGACCTCTGCATTCCCCCTTGTCCTATCATGTGCAGGTACATGCTATGCAAGCTCTCCTTCACGCCCAAGCGGCCGGGCATGGAGGTTGTGCAGTCTGCCCGCGCCTTCTCGTATGCCTTGAACTCGGAACCCGACATGGTAGCGGGGCAGCACGTGTGCGCAATGAGCCAGCTAGCCGTGTCGGGGCGGAGCTTTGGAAGAGTCCCCGGATTGACGTACGCGAGATGCTGGAGAGAAGTGATGGCGCTGGTCGAAATTAGCACAGTTCGAACAGTGTAAAGAGCGCCAAAGCATCGTACCCTTCACGCATGGTGATCGGAAAGACGGCATCTGGTTGTGCAGCTAGCGACTGCAGGTCCGCGATCGGTGCTGTGAACTCTACCCAGAGCTGCTTTCGGGCGATCCTGGTTGTGGCGACCGCAGCCTTGAGAGCAAACGGGACTTGCACGCGCTGTTCCAGCTTTGAATCAATGTTTAGTTTGAGCTCAAAGAGGCCTGATCGCTCGACGACAACGGGGGCAGCGTCTTGTAAGAGCATCTTCGCGTCTTCGGACGTCATGTCGTAGCGAACTTGACAGGAAGTGACGTGCGTGGGCGCAAGAGCAGGTTGGATCGTAATCTTTGCAATGCCATCTGGTCCCCTCAGTCAGTACAATGCTCGCGGTGCTCGCTAGGTAGGTTATCAACGTACCGGGGGCGGCTGAGGTGGCATCATCGAGCCGACAGACATGTGGCCCACCATGTTTGGGGCATGCCGTGTGATGAAGACATCTTTCTTTCCAACCTCAGACATGTGAAGATGCAAAAACAATCCAAACTCGATCCCAAACTTAGCCAAGGCTATTGGTGTGTTCTTGAGCGCGAACAATACACGACCTGCGCTATCTCCATACTCGACCAAGGAACAGGTCGACACCATAGCCGACACAACCAGCGGCGAATTTCCCTTCCATCCTTCGCCGTCTGTAGCAACAGCTATGCGGTACTCATTGGTAAACGCCCTACCAGATGCCGCGATCGTCCCAAAGCCCATCTGAATGTCTGGGTAGTTGGCCTCCTTGCCAGACAGAGATGACTGCACTTGAATCTGACAAATAGGCGTTCCGTTGCCTTTGTTCATATCACTGAACATGAGAACAGTCTTACGAGGGACAACCAGTGTGACACACACGATGGGCGGAATCTCTTTCCAGGTCCGGAACGGGCCTTGCAAGTCTTGAGGGAAAGTGCGAGGGTGCCACCAGTCGCAAAACCGGTCCAGCTGTACAAGAGACAGCATCTCGAGATAGACACAGAGAGACTGAAAGTGGTGTGGCCCCATGTTCAGAGAGCGATCGTTTAGAATGAATCCAGTAATAAGCTTACGAGCGAATGGTGTCCAGTCGACAATGTTAGCATTCCTGATGCATCGCAGCAAAGCGGCTAAGCTAGCTCGCGTGTACATTTCATAGGCTTGGAGCTTCTTTTGCAGTAGGTCCTTGTTTTGAAGACCCAGTATCGAGAACCGGTCAGCCCAGCTCTCGTCTGAGAACATGTCCAAGTAGACGCCGTAGAGGAAACGAGCAAGCTCGTTTGCATCGTACTGGACATGGGAAAGACTGAGGGGCTTCCAAAGAACGACGGGTCTAGACATCGCACCGACAACCTTGTCACTTCCGGGAATGCCTCATGTTGAGGCTTCATTGACGTTCCAAGTGTTTGTTGCGTTCGTCCAATACTGTATAGGCTTGAGACCAAGTAGTGAGGCCACGGTAGGCAAATCGCCACAAAGCAGCTTCTTTACCGAGTCTGCAATGTTGGCTTCTCGTGGAAGCAGCATCTCAGTACGGAGGGTCGATATCGAGTCATGGTCGAGAAGCGGACCTGCAGCAGTGAGAACATTGATACTTCCCAGATGGTCCATTAGATTGGAGGTATCAATGACGTTGAAGGTGACAGGTGCTGAACCTTCCTCGCCGTACTCTGTTCGGTCAAGGACGAGTGGCTCAAAGGTCCACGCACTGCGATACCAGTGCGCATCTTTGGTCTGGCCATGTGTTTTTTGATGTTGAAGGACGTGGCAGAATGCGAGAGCATCAGCGTTGACAAAACGAACAGTGACCAGGTTGGTGCTGTTTCGAAACGCGCTGCACCAGGCGGCAAAATGCTCGAACGCTGCCTGGAAGCTGCTGGAGACAGAAGGTGACCACATATTTTTGGCCGTGGTTGGCGTCAGCGGGGAGTCGACTGCAAGCTGTGTGTGTGCCGACGCAAGGTGGAAGCCGGTGAGTGGGCTCATGCCATAGTGCAGAATGAGGTTGTTCCGAAAGCAACCAAACATGGGGTTCGAAACAGTGAATTTGGAGTTCATTTTCTTGTCATCAAGACATGTGCCCGTGCTCCAGAAAGTACGATACTGCTTGCTTACGTCGGTGAAGGCTTCAGAGACCATCGGTGCGGCGGCACGCAGGCCGTCCAGAGTCACACCACCAGCCACCCTGTCGCTCTGGTGACGTTGAGCTGCCTTCCATTGATCTTTGAGCAACGTTTGCATGGCCTTGTACTGCTTTCCTGAAGATGGCCCGGTGACATATAGCTTCCAGATCTTGACCACTGCCTCGAAAGTAGCATTGTCGCAGAAGCGAATCAAAGCGGCATACGGGCCCCGGTTCCAGGTTTCAAGTGACTGAGTATGGGCAAGGAGGGTTTGAACATGAGTTTGCAGAAGCTCCATAGCTTGCGGATCGAGGAACACGTGGTAGTAAAGGCTCCAGACATGTTGAAGATGAGCGCCGTCCTTGTCATATGATATGAGGGTCAGGACCACGGCGTTGCGAGCAATGATCTCTGCTTCAATGTCGCAGCAGGTGAAGTCGAGCTTTCGGCTATCTTCCATACAGTTAGCAAACTCTCTCGTATGGCTTGAGCTGATGTTAAGTGGGAATTTAACATACCTAATTCTAACCCGCTGTAGATGGTGAACAAAATATTGCGAATGTCTCCACAACCTAACAAGAGCACTTTTGCGTCGACCTCGGGTGGAACGGTGTCAGTCAAGCATACCGCTGGCGTGTTTCCAGCCGGGTATAGGTACGGCCCCTGCGCAATGTGCGCTGACTTCAGCGTCATGTTGTTGATCGTAGCCTCGTTCTCCGGTCGATTAGAATTGGAGCACGATCGGAGTATGAGCTGGAGGGGATGAGAGAGAAGCGGGGAAGTGTATCTGATAAGCAAAGTGCAGCACCGCTAAACGCTTTTGAAAAACCTGTACTCCCTTCACCTCAGTGGCTCCCCAAGAAGACGTCGATAGAATGCCCCGCATGTTAACCAGCCATGGGCGCCAGCAGGCTTTATCCCAATCCATTCATTACTATGACCTCCCTGGATGTCTTAGATGAGCCCATAGATTAGTTAATCGCAGATATCTTGTGACAAACAATGCCGCCAGTTTGAGAGTTCTGGCTCAATGGACGATTATACGATTTCGGTGCGGCACTTGTAAGCGGAGCTGGCCGGGACCATGGTGAAAGTGAAGATAACCGTGAACAAGGAGCATTTTCGAGAAAGCTTTCATTCTCGTGTCGTGCTTCGACCAGGCGCAGTCTGTCCGTATCTGTAAGATACCTTCTGGATCCTAGTCCATGCTTTTGGCCGTAGGATTGTAACGAAGCACATGTGAGGAGGAAACGACGACGTAATGAGCACGAAGAAACAAATATCACAACAACAGCAATCCTGTAGACGACTATGGACACGTCTGGGACATGTCGATGGAAGTTGACGTTCACAGTAGGGGCCCCGCACACACCCACGCTAGGCTCAAGCTCAATGCGGGACTCCTTGATGGCTGATCCAAAAACCCAAGAGGAGCGTGGACGACTTATCTTTCTGTGTTGTCGAGGGGAGCTGAAAACCTTCGGGGAATTATGTACGCGGTCTTTCGAGATTTTCACTTTGAATGAGATGGTAGAGCAGCCCGGATTCTTCTGAGTCGACAAGAGTTGGACCTCGGCAGGAATTGCACTCGCCTCACTCTTTTCCAACACCTGTCCAACGACCACATGAGAACCGACCTTGATGTGCGTGTCCAGAAAACAGGCGGATATCTTTCACCCCATGTCATATCTCTTACACGGTAGCACTGGGCACACAGGCGTGGGTTGGGTCGACTAGGTCCCACGGACGGGCAAGCTCTACATCGGCGGACTGTATGCGCTATACCAGACCGACCTGATATGCGCCGCCGGCATTACACACGTGCCGTCAGTCATCGATTACGAGCCTTTACTCCAGGACGGATTCTCGCACCTCAAGCACTTCCACATCCGGGCGGACGACCACCCCAACGAAGACCTGCTGCAGCACCTACCGGAAGCCGTCAGGTACATAGATAAAGCGCTAAACCAAGTCAAGCAGATCGAAAGCACTGATGGCGCTGCACACCAAGACGGCGGCATATTCGTCCACTGCGCAATGGGCAAGTCGCGGTCCGCTACCCTCGTGGTAGCCTATCTGATGTGGAAGTACCATCTCGATTCAGATACAGCACTGAACCAGCTCTGCGAAGGGGGACTGTCTGCTACCCCAACCCTGGAGCTCTTGGCGTGGGAGAGGATGTGTAAGAGTGAGACGGACAACGAACGCAAGACGATTTACGAGGATTGGGAGAAGCCGAGATTTAGGGGAGAGTACTGGGAGTGGGATAAGCGTGCGGAAGAGCTGAAAGTGAAGCTGTGAGCTGTCATTGAGTGCTTGCCCGTTACATGCACGTTTGGTGCATAAGGATGACCACGCTCTCAACAGCCGTGACTGCCTCACACAGATCACCAAACCTTCGTCGGCATCGATGAGTTATGTACGAACTAGGCTTTCATGTCCTCAAGAATGGAGCATCTTCACGTGCGGGAAGGTTGTAAGTATCTCAGCCTATATAATCCAGCCCAAACGTCGACGTCGGGCTCAACTCCGCAAACTATAGGCAGAATCTCACTCGCATCCAGATTTTGATCTGGCATCACCTCCTTATCTCCCAGTTGCGAATCTTTACTTCCAGTCTGTAAATTTTTACTTCCAGTTTGTAAATCTTTAGTTTCTGGAAGGACCTCTACACTTTCCGGGAGTATAGAAACAATGCAAACGCGCTCTCCCGAACCTCTCGGCCAAGGCGGGAACGAACACATGTTTGGGGCAACATATTTGTTGCACACATGCGGTTATGTGTTGAAATACCACTGTACAGCAAGCCTTCAACGCTTGTTGATGGTGTCATGCGCTTCCGTATTGGGAGTGTGTATCCTGCATGCATTACGGGAAGTTGGGAACTAGAACGCGAACCCTGCCGGGAGACGCGGACCTATTATTGTAAATGGAACCGCTGAACACCTCTCCAGTCCTCGCCACGACCGATAAGCGAAACCAAACCAGTTCTCCTCATTCTGAACATGGCGCCTGCGCGCGACAACCAATTCCTGCCAGAAGTATGGGGTCTGTATTCCATCGGGTCTCTGTGGATTGTTCTCAGGTTCGCGGTGCGGCTCCGCACAGGCGGTGTTGGAAGTTTACGACTCGATGACGGCTTCGCCTTTGTTGCTTTGTTCGCTTGGACTTTCACCTGCGCTAGCATCCACATCACGTACTACACAGGGACAAACACGGACTTTACAGCTGCGGAAGTTGCCTTGTTCGAGCAGGAGAAATTCAGCGAGGTTGAATATGGCAGCAAGCTTTTCCTCGGAACTTGGTACGCCTAGTACGTGGCCCAGCCCATCGAGAGGATGCGTTCGGAGCTGACAGGATGTAGCATTGTTCTCGTTTTCAGCCTCAAAGGCATTGTTGTCATACTATACCAGCGAATTTTCTTCGAACCCTGGCAGAAATGGGTGCTCAGAGTGACAATCTTCCTCTGTGCATTAGGGTTCTGTGGCCTAACGCTGGCTTTGAGCCTCTCGTGCTTGCCTTACCGTCAAAGATGGCAGATCGTGCCACCGCCATCGATTCGGTGCACGGCGTCGCCACACATTCTCATCACCACCAGTTGCGTCAACGCTGTGACAGACGTATTTGTACGTTGCATTCTTAAGGCACTACATTGTACACTTCTTAATTCCTTCCAGTTGCTCAGCGTACCGATCTCGCTACTCTGGAACCTAAATAAACCTCTACGCACGTACGTCCTCCCTACACACCTACGACACATAGCAAACACCGCTAATACCTGTAGTCGTATTGCCGTCTTCGTCCTCCTAGCCTCTGGTCTCTTCGTGCTAGCAGCATGGTGCGCTTTAACCCCTGCCACTCCTCTTTCCCCATCTAACAGCACCCCAGCATACTCCGCGTCTCCCTAACCGTAGTCCCCAACATATTCGTGCTGAACATCGCACGCTGGGGCGTCCGAGAATTCTGCATCGCCATCGTCGCCGTCAACACGGCGAGTCTGCGACCGCGTAAGTATTCTCCCGCCCCGCCCCCATAACACTCTCCTAAACTCCCCGTCCTCCAAACACTCATTACTAACACCTGGATCAGTATTCCGCAAATCTTTCTGGTCTCCGAAACCCCACCCTCTGCCATCCGCCCAGGGCGAGTGCAGAAAGTACATGTTCGCATCTATACACCGCGCGCGCCAACGTCTCAGTCGCGGCAGAGCGCAGAACTGCAACCACGTGATGAAGTCGACGTTGCCGGACATGTCGACGATTGAGGGGTATATCCGACAGGAGCTCGGTGGTGAGGGAGCTGTCGTTGAGGAACTGGATCATCAGATGACTGGCGCCAATGGGCCGCAAAGTGGTGCTGGTGGTGTTGGTTCGGGAGAGTTGGATCTGGAGAAAGGAAGGATGCTCAGGAGGGAGATTGTTAGGGCGGATAGTGGGCTTCCGAGAATGGAGGATGAGAGTGACGAAGAGGTGGGGGAAGGTCGGTGTATAAGTCCGTCTACGCGGGATAGTTGAGATGATGGTACTGCGGTGCTAGCAAGGTTGGAAGGAAATCTGTATGATAGTCTGCTAAGTATACGTCTCCCTGGCCAGACGAGAAGCAGATTCTCCATTTAAATCGTCTCGTGAACCAAGCCGAGATCCTATCCGACTATGCAAGGTCCATGGTTATAGGATCATTGGTCTTTGGTAATGGAGAATGTTTTACCGTCTTGGTCAACCTGAACGGCTTTGTACGACTACCACCCCTTTTCAGCACCGAGTTACACCGTATCACAAAGCTACAGCGCAAAATGGAGTAACGTCTCAGCGCCTGCGTTCGCATTCTGCAGCTCAGAACGCTTCGATCGTATCTCTCGTCGCCACATCCACCACTCGTTGTGCCATCTCCTACCCCAAGAATTTTTGGTGACGACCTCGGCTTCAGCACCCTGGTGTCCAAGTTCTGCGCGGGGCATGTCACCCTGGCAGTTCGCCCAGGTGACGACCTCAGCTTCAGCACCCTGCTTTCCAAATTCTGCGTGCGGCATGTCACCCTGACAGTTCGCCCAGATGACTGGACATGGCAGCAGCGTATGAGTGCGGTAGGCGCGAAAGAGGGAGCCGATGAAGCCAAGTAGATTGAGCCTGAAAGTTTGCAGAGTCATGCTCGTCTGTTCATAGACTTGCATGTCGTTGGTGCCAATCATCTGGAAATGTAGTTTTGCACCCGAGGGTAGATACTGAGTGGCACGAAATAGGTCGGTGACTTTGAGAGACATCGATTCCAGCCGTATATGCGTCGTCATTTTGAAGTCGAGGTGAATTTGGAGACTGCGAGAGGCGACACCAGGAGGCTTTGTCATTCGAATCGCCCAATCCTTCAGCAATGCGAAGTCAAATCCCTGTTCCATATCCCCGTAGACAACTTAACGGTCAGTGATTGGTCCTGCAAAAAATAGATGCCGGTGCGTCGGATAGTCTGATTGACTAGCAACATGTCTGGCACTTTTTGAGCGACTTTCCTCTGGTTGAGATTGTATACCGGGCTGCAGATTGGTGAAGTAATTAAACTCCATAATCTGTCTCTGTAGAAGCTGGCGACGGCGGTCAAGGGATTCGCCTCCCGTCCCTCGGATGAAACACGCTTGAACTGCCCATTTGTAGACTTGGAAAACGAGACAACAAGCGATTGCGTATGTCTCTTGTTGCTGACACTGAGATCCAATTTGATCATCGAGCCGTCCGCCACGATATAGAGGCCCCTAACCGACCTGAGACAGCGCAGATATGCGCGCAGCTCTATCGACTGTTGCGCAAAAAGGCTGTTGAATGAAGCATTCAAGCCTTGAGTTGCGGCTCGCTCGCTTTGGATTGAATTACGGCAGTAACGACAAATCCCCTGAGCCTGGTGGATGAAAGAGATCTGAATGCTTTCTGACGAATTCAACAGCCTGGTCTGTCTCAGTATAGAGAGTAAATCAAGCTCCCAGAAACGTGGCGAGGGGCAAAGGGCGCTGATATCGATGTTGGGTACCCTAAGGAGATCTTTTGACCTTCCCAGCATTTGCAGCCATTTGCCGACTGGCCGTGTTTTGTAGTAAACGTTATCCCCCATCACGAAATTGAATGTGTTATGTGAATACAACACCCCATCATCTTACCACCGAACCAGACAAAAGCCGAGCAAAGCTAGCAGGGTTTTGAAGTCGCTTCGTTGCACCTCGTCGCTCTCCTCTTCTGCATGTGGATTGCATGATGTGCGCGGTGTGGGTGAACAAATGAATATGAGTGTTTGTTGTGGTTACGAGTATTTAGTGTTTTTCAAGGACAGTGGGGGAGTTGGTTGGTAGATGGGCGAGAGGCGGGAGAATGGCATCTTGATTCGTCAAGGGAGAGGAAAGGAAAGGAAAGGAAGATGAGATTGGGTATGTGAGGTACGTATATTGAACATCACGAGGGGTTGTTACATATATTGGTATTGTCAAAGATAGATTCAATTTCTGGACAATTCTGTAGGAAGAGTACGAGTCTGAGCAAAGCCTGTTGAAATGTTGTTGGGCTCGTTTTAGAAACCAAACGAGGATGTTGCTTCACTGATCCCGTGGAGGAGTGAAGGAAGATGTACGTGTATCTCTGTCAGACAGAATTTACCATGTAGATCTGATCGAGGCAACACTAAGTAAATTCGATTGCGAAACTGAGCAGAGACTTTTCGTCTCCACCCGCACGTCGGAATTCAACCTCTTCCACCCGAACTTGATGAAGACGATCGTCAAGTATCCTTTCAGAGGGCTTGGACTCCACTGCCGGGATAGAAAAATTGGGTTTAGAATTAGTGTTGTATATCTCAGTGCTCTGTTAAGGAGCTGGTAGGGCTTGTTGGATAATCGTGCCTGTGCATCATCATATGACATATCGCCTTTTGTGTAGCTACACGTACCATCCCTTTCTAGACTGACTTTGTGCTGGACATGTTCTTCAAACAAAGCAATGTTGCAATGTAGCATTCGCTATGTACCAGCGTGGCGTTATGAGAGCGTGTCGGTAAACAGGGCCCAACAACGAATCACGATACCCTGGTTGTCGCTCTCCGCACCTTTCTTCCAGCTTTGCAAAAATTAAATTGAAGTAAGCCTCTGGGGTATCGGGTTCGTCGGGTTCTGGGTTGCAGTAGACTTTGTCTTGGTGCTTCTGTCTTTGAGTAAGAACTGTGCGTCACACAGCTCACTGTTTCCATTCATATCAAGTGCGGAGCAGGGGTGAATGCAGTGATGGGCGAATTACTCGAGCAGACTGATTAGAAAGTATAGAAGCCGCGTTTTGGGATCGTCCAGTTGTATCTTGGCTGCTCTTGATTCTTGACTAGGCAATCGGAAATCTGGTCTTATTTTGCAGATGAAAACTTGTAACCATGGGTCGGTCGTGGCAATGCGTCAGTTGGACTCCTTATTTTGGCGATAGAGTGGTCGAGAGTAGGGCTGATGAGTAGTTGAATTGTCAACACGGGGGTAGCGGCGGTGCCAAGAGATGCAGAAAATGAGTGCTCCTACCTTCACCTTAACCGTAGCGACCTAGGGATGCTAATTCTCACACCCCGGCACTTCCCTCTTTCTCCTCCGGGAGCACCACATACGGCGCGGCCTGTTTCGGCAAATAACTAGGACAAATTCCATCCAACTCCGGCCTAGCCATCTTCAACCTCAACGCAGCCGCAAGTACTTTTGCCTGCATAATCCCAAACTCACTTTCGAAGCGACCCAAGCACCTTATGATGAACTCCTGCGCTGGGCGCTCAGCTATGGGCATCGAGCCAGCGATGTAAAGCGCCCATAGTGTGGAGTGACCGCCGGAGATGCGTACGATGGGGAGGCGATCATTGATGTTGGAAGATACGAGAGAGGGCTCTGGTGGAATGTTTTCCGAGCTGAAGTTTTCGAAGAACAGCTTATGGGGCTTGGAGAACGGCTGGTGCGAGTCAGTCTTAAAAGCTGAGCCGGCAATGGAGCCTAGTGAGGAGATAGACTCTGGCGTAGATTCTGGCGTAGACTCTGGCGAAAACATGGTTGACGGCGATGGCGAAGGTGTAGGATACGATTGTAGAGATGGGACCACTTTCGGTACATCGTGCAAGAACTGCGGCATACTTGCTAGGATGTCGGATTGAAGCTTTTGTAGCTGTTCGACGCTCTTGGCCAGCTGCAGCAGGTATTGAGTACCCATGAAGGTCGGCGGTGATGCGGAAAGGCCGGCAAGGATAGTATTGCGAATGATGTCATGGATGTAGATCTTGGCGTAGCGTACCCAGTTCCAAGTCTGAGCTGTGGCATGGCTGGGGTAGATATGGTATGTTGCACCGAAGACGAGGGGACTCCATTCTGCAAGCGCGACCTCTTCGTAGCTCCACTCTGACCCTGCATCCTCGAAGACCCTCTCTGCCACGAGATCAAGCTCAAGTGCGCGATCCAGTATGCTCTGCAGGCTCATTGCTGAGTTCTGCATGATTTTTGCGCGAAGGTTGATGACATCTTGCTGGAGGAAAAAGAAACGACTCCTGGGGTCCGTGCCAGCAGAGTACTTCATGATTTCCTCGTTCATCTCGCGTACATAGGGTGGCAGAGCGGTGCTGTCTCCCAGGCAGTTCATTGTAAGGAGTCCAATTGCGTGTAGATACATACGTCTTCCTGCTGGCGAGGCAAACTGCTTCATGCCGCGCATCTTGACGAGAGAAGCAGCGCCTGCGACATGCTCGCTCAAGCATGGAGGGTGTACTCGTTAGAAGTGGCTTCAAACATGCCGAGAATTGTGATGGCCAGCAGCGTGGTGTCTGAAGTCACCTCCTGAGGGTGCGTGATGGCGGAATTGGTCTTTCTGATGGCATCGAGATACCACCGGGTTGCTTGGCCTTTCAGAGCTGTGTCTCTGTAGATGTTGGCCACGCCAGCAAGTCCAAGAGCGGTCATTGATGTGGCAACAAGAGGATGGAAGCCATTGGTGGCCAGGTGCTTGCTGTATGATTCAGACCGGATCGAGGGCTGGTCTAAACCGGTGGCATAGTGGGACATAAAATAGGCGATGCCTTGGTCGATCAAGGGCGCTAAGAGGAGGATCCCAGGTGACTCTTTTCCGGGAGTCTCTTGAGCGAAAATGGGTGAGGGTAAAAGCTCGTTGGAGGCTACCGATGAAGCTCTGCTACTTGCATGTCGTGCATCGCGTAGAGCTATTGCCTTTGCTTTGGTCTTCTTTGCCTTGACCTCAGTCCTGGCTGTTTCATCGTGGAAGAAGACGTCCACGTTACGATCATACCCAGGACATGGTATCCTGGCTTTGGCACACTTGAGGCAGCCATCCAAACTTTCGTCGCACTGGGTTGTTGTTAGTGCACCTACTGGGTATCGTGAATCACGCCGTTGACCTTGATCTTACGCTCACGGCAGTTCTTGCAGCCTGTTGAGGGGCGGCCGCGATACACCATGCTGGTGGCAGTCCCAATGCGAGCTCGAGAAGGAGAAAACAAACATGGCAGCAGTTTCCGGTGGAGATGAGATGGTTAACCTGTTCTAAAAGGATGATGAGTGACTCGAAGCTGGACGCCTAAAGCGCACCTAGCACCACCCAATCGGGCCGTGCTTACCACAGGGGCAAGTACAGCACACACTTGGTTCAGGAGCGAAAGGCAGCATCTATAAGAACAGTCTTTACATTGACAAACTCCTCTTAGGAGAATACAATGTCTACGAAGAGGTACATACTCGCGTATACTATGCATATGGGTATTTTTTTTTATAGCACAATCAGGTTTTCAATCCTCACGCCCTGCGTCTTGAAGTAATACCTCCTCCTCACACCCACACCGCTCGCTCTTCTCAACCTCTGCATGGTTTCCTCACCACCATCCACCATGAGCAGCGGGATGGGATGTGGTCTGAGTAAGCCTCCGGGCGTATATTGCACTTGGTCGAGTAGAGGCTGCACCAGTGGACCTCCAGCCTCGCTGCTTCCTCGCTGCTTCTCTCGCTTGCTGGAAGACGTGGTGGATGGGGTCTGCTGTTCGGGAAAGCTGACAACAATGACCAGCTGGAGAGAGTTCGGGTCGGGCGGGTATGCAGGGATGTTTCTCAACTTTGCAGAAAAAGAACAGCCGCCACGTGGAATGACAAGGATTTGGTACCCCTTTGCTACCTCAAGAGACAGACGGTCGGCGCATAGATCTGTATCATGAACATAGATCTTGGACCATACGAGAGGGTCCGCAGGGCTGTGTGCAAGGTCTGGGTCGCGAGTATCCGGCAACGGGGCTGCACCCACGCCGATCGGTAAGGTGCCAGCGACAGCGTAGCGTTTCGTGGCCTGTTGCCGAGGTGTGGTGCTAGCTCCCGTCGGTACTGGGGCTGTAAGCAGGTTCTGCAGGGACGACAGCAGGTTCGAGAGATAGGAAGGCTCGTCTTCCAGGGTTTCTGGATGCGCTTCCATGTCATCGAGCGCATCGACAATGTCGAGGCCGGTGAGATTCCCGAATTCGCCGAGTGCGACATTGAGCAGTGAAGACAGTGTGTCGGATGAAGGCGCTGCTGGAGCAGGCGGAACGTCAATGACGAGGTCGAGAGTGTGCGGGTCACGGGTGCGTGTAAAGTAGGGATCGAGGGGTTGAAGCTCTCGATGGTCGCCCGAGACATGAAGACTTTTTCGTCGCGACCCAGAGCAACATTCGAGATTGCGTAGATGCGGAAGTGCTCGTCCATCTCGACAAGCTGGTCATGCTCACGCACCATACCAAGACGGAGTCCGCTCATGGAATTGACCAGGATGCCTTCGGGCATGCGCTGCATAGTGCCCAGCTGAGGGCTATTTGGCATGTTGGGAAACGATAGATCGAACGTGGTACGCATAGCCAACGGCGAGCTCATTGCGTTCTTGGGGATGTACTCCAACGGCAGGGTCCATGGGTAGTACGTGTAGTTGGAGGGCGATCGAACGTCGGCCATGGATATGCTGGGATGATCAGCGTTGAACTCGATGAGTGGCGACTCGAGCGTCTCGATGGTGGGCATGAGGTGCAAGCGAGCCAGGCTGGCCGCATGGAAAATGTCCGGTCGTGCAGCGGTAGCCGAGATGGTGAAGGGCAGAATAGCAGGCGGTAGAGGACATGTGGCAGGTTCCGGCTGCCAGTGCGGGAGAGGTTCGTGTTTTCGTTGGGCTCTGGCTGGGCGAAGCCGCTTTGGTATGACAAGAGGGTGTCCTTCGGTGGTGAAGACGTACGGGGCGTCCCACGTGTTCAGTGGGTGCGAGGGATCGAACAGCAGGAACAGATACTTTGCCGTTTCACCGAGGAAGAAGCTCTCCATGCGGTCACTCAACTCACCGGTGCGGATGTCCTGCAGGCCGGCCCATCCACACTTGGTCCAGCAGCGTCTCTTGATATCGCGGAGCGTCATCTCGCCAACATGCAGGTACCATGGGTCTTTGGTGGCGTGGTAGAGATACCAGGTAGACTCGATGAACTCTGGTCTGCCACCCCACCAGCGCAGACCATGCTCGATGTTGCCGGTGGCCGTCGACCATCTCTCGGGCATGGCCGAGTATCTGGTCCAGAGGGCAGTGTACAGGAGATGCGTCTCAATGGCCTCGTCGAGCTTACCGGCCATGGCTAGCAGGCCTTGGTAGAAGGCACTCAGGCTGTCGATCCAGAAAGCACGTAGAGCGCCGGTGTACAGATCGACCTGAGCATAGTGGGGGTGCTGGTGCTGGGCGCCTCGGTAGATCTGGCGCTTGATGCCGTCGTGTGCCTCTTCCCAGGCGAGCAAGAAGGCGTCGGGCGAGTCGACGCTGGCATTGGCAGGGTCGTAGGGCAGGCCAGAAAGGAGAATGTGCGTCTTGAAAGCGTACTCGAAGAAGCTGTCGATGCCTGCTCCAATGCCCGTGTAGGGCGAGACCCACTGGCCTGTCTCGGCGTCGATGCCGGCGCCCAGCAAGCCGATGGTGCTGCGACGGTGCCAAACGGCCCAGAAGGCGTCCTTGGCCGCCCTCTCGTATCGCGGGTCGCCTGTCAGGCGGCTGAGGGTGGTGAACTCGAGGACCAGACTACCGGCTCCGGCACTGCACGTCTCTGTGATTTCGGTGGACTTGTCGTTTGGGTCTTTGCTGCACTGGCCGTGTTCGGGGTCCATGTTGAGGGGCGAGTTGGCGTAGAAGGGCACGCCGTGGCGTAGGTTGACTCGAGGGTAGGGGAGGCCGGTGGGGGTGTGGAAGGCTGGCAGAAGGCGGTTGGCCAGGTCGGTGGCCAGGCGCAGCAGCTGTCCGTCGTAGACCAAGCCATTGGGCCAGAAGATGCCCTGCTTCCCCTTGCGTGTCTCCTCGTGTGCGTGGTAGCCGCGAATGGGCAGGTCTCCGACGGCGAACTGGTGGGCGCTCAGCAGACCGCCGACGCCGCGGATGGTCGTCTCGAAGACCTGGACCTTGCTGTCGAGATCGAAGCCTCGCGCCCTGGAGCCTTGGCCACTCGGGCCTGGGGTGCCGTCGCCGTAGTTGTCGACGAGGGCCTGGATGCCATGCTGGAAGTCGTCGAGGGCCTTGTTGCGCCCGGGCTTGTTCCGGCCGTGGTGGTGCGGGGGAGGGGTGGATGCGAAGATGGCGAGGGTGGAGAGGCTGTCGACGAGGGTCAGGGAGTAGTTGCCGAGCACATCGTTGACTTCGATGTGGGCGGGGTTCTGGCGGTCGCGGGTGAGGGGCGCGCAGGTCAGTGGCCGCAGCTCGTCCTCGGGGAAAGCGTGGGCCATGTAGTTGTCGAAGCCATGGTAGAAGATGTCGCGCGTTTCTTGTCTGCGCTGGTGAGTGTGTGGAGGAGAGAGGGTGTGTGTGGAGGAGAGAGGGTGTGTGGAGGTGAGTAGGTGTGTGTGAAGGTGCGTGGGTGAGTGCGTGGGTGAGTGCGTGGGTGAGTGCGTGGGTGAGTGCGTGGGTGAGTGCGTGGGTGAGTGCGTGGGTGAGTGCGTGAGTGAGTGCGTGAGTGAGTGCGTGAGTGAGTGCGTGAGTGAGTGCGTGAGTGCGTGCGTGAGTGCGTGAGTGCGTGCGTGAGTGCGTGAGTGAGTGCGTGGGTGCGTGAATGAACCTACCTCAAGTCGGCTATCGTCTCATCCGTCATGCCTCGCACCCAAGCCGACCAGCAGGTGCACAGCAGCAGGCATAGCAACGGCCGGACGCGGGCTCCCCGTGCATTGGCCGCGGAGTCAGTCGCATGCCCAAGACAGTCTCTGTGCAGCGACATGGACGCTATCCATCCAAGTGGTTCAACAGCACGGGCGGAGACGGAGACACAGATGCAGACGCAGACGCAGACCTGGGCGTACTGGAAGCCACCTTTCGTTTCTCGACTCGAGCGCGCGCCGGGATCAGCGCGGACATGACGAGTGACGAGGTGCTAGCTTGGCGCGCTCACGCCTGAGCTTGCTCTTTTTCGACACGACGCCGCCGCCCACCCTCACCACTGCGCTCCCCGAGCACCACCCTTTCATTGCATTGCCCCCTCCCCCGTCTCCTGCTTCGCTGTATGGTAGACGAGTGTGTGCTGTGCCCTCTGTAGTTCCCCGCCATGCTCGCCCGAGCAGCATTCCGCGCGCTGCGGACCCGCCCTGCACTGGCAGCGCCGCGCACAGCTCCCATCACGTCGACAGCGCCGTGGACCTCGAGGCGCGCCTACGCCAAGGTCGGGAAGCCCAGGACCACTGCCATCATCGCCGACGAGCACCACAAGGCGCCGCCCGCCGCCGTCAGCCCTGCCCAGCAGCCCGAGTTCACAGAGACGGCCAGCGCGCCCGCCGCCAACACAGCGCCCACGTCCACCACACGGCCGCGCCCCGCCACCGCCCATGCCACCGTCCACAAGGCCGCCGAGCAGGCCCCGGGCACCGAGGAAGCCAACCCAGATCCCACCGCCCAAGAGCCCCAGAAGCCGCTGCCCGACCTGCGCTTCGGCATCCCGTCGAGCTTTGCCGCCGAGCACGAAGCCGAGGCCAGCGCCAACCGCGACCCCAACGACCCCAACGACCCCAACGACCCCAACGGGGGCCCCGAGCCTGCGTTCGGCAGCGGCGGCGGCGGCGCCCGTGAGCTGCCCAAGTCGGCCTACGAGACGAGCACCGACCGGCGGCGGAACCGCGTCGCCAACTGGGGCTACCTGGCCACGCTGCTGTTCGGCACCGTGGGCGCCGCCTACATGGGCCGCCCGTGGGAGTCCGAGGACGAGGCCAACGCCCACCCCGACATTGCCAGCGACTGGACCCCCGCCCTCATGTACGCCCGCGCCGCCGCCCGCATCAACGGCCAGAAGGCCTACTACACCGAGCCCACCTTCCAGAAGCTGCTGCCCGACAAGGACAAGATCCCCGGCGGCGCCCCGAGCTGACGCTCGTCCTGTCGCTCGAGGACCTGCTGCTGCACTCGGAGTGGAGCACCAAGCACGGCTACCGCCTGGCCAAGCGCCCCGGCCTCGACTACTTCCTGCGCTACCTCAGCTCCCAGTACGAGCTCGTCATCTTCACCTCGGTCAAGTCCATGGACGCCGACCCCATCATCCGCAAGCTCGACCCCTTCCGCCTCGTCATGTGGCCGCTGTTCCGCGAGGCCACGCGCTTTGAGAATGGCGAGTACATCAAGGTGCGTTGACTCTCCCCTGGGCCCCCTACAGTACTAACCCACCCCCAGGACATCTCCTACCTCAACCGCGACCCCGCCAAGGTCATCATGATCGACACAGACAAGTCGCACGTCAAGCTGCAGCCCGAGAACGCCATCATCCTGCCCAAGTGGAAGGGCGAGCCCGGCGACAAGGGCCTCGTCGCCATGATCCCCTTCCTCGAGTACCTCGCCATGATGTCGCAGACGGGCCAGCCCCTCGACGTGCGCCAGGTGCTCAAGTCGATGGAGGGCAAGGACATACCCACCGAGTACGCCCGGCGCGAGGCCAAGCTGCGCGAAGCCTTCCAGCGCGACCTCGCCGAGCAGAAGAAGAAGACCAAGGGCAGCGCCGGCGGCATGTTCATGAAGTCGCTCGGCCTCGACGCCGCAAAGTCGCCGGGCATGCAGCTGGGCGACCAGAACATCAGCCAGGGCATGAGCGAGGGCAAGATGATGATTGACATGTACCGCGACTTCAACATCCAAAACTACCAGCACCTCGACAAGCAGATCCGCGAGAACGGCGAGCAGTGGCTGAAGGAAATGGCCGACGAGGAGAAGAAGATGCAGGAGGCCGCCGTGAAGGACATGAAGGCCGGTGCTTTCAGCTGGCTGGGCGCCGCCCCTCAGAGCGCTGCCGTGCCCTCGGCAGCATCTGCACCAGAGGCCGTCACCGCGCATGCCGGCGTGCCGCCCACCGAGACCAAGTAGGGCAGTGGTGAGGCCTCTTCTCCGTTGTTTGGTTGGTCTTTGGCACGCGACAGGCAGCAGCAGGCGCTGCACGATACCGCATGTAAAGCATTGTACAATATGTGAAATTAGGTAGATGTCACAACACGAGCATCCCGTCTTGACCAGTCTTCTTCCCAGCACTACCACCTACCCTCTTGAACCGGCCCAGCCTCGGCTCGGACTTGGCCACCCCTCCACCTCCGCCCCCACTTGGCCGCAGCCTCGGTGACACACCTTGCCGTCCCCAGTCCCCCACACCGACACCACACAAGCAGCAGCGCATGTTCTACTTCCACTCGATCCCACCGCTCACCCATCTACGCCACGCACCCTACCGCGCCATGACCACCCCATCCCCTCCCCCACCACGCAACCCCCGCCGAGACCACCCCTTCCGCTTTCTCGACCTCCCGCTCGAGCTGCGCGAGCTGGTGTACAGCTTCTACTTCCGCCCGGCGGACCGTCTGTGCAAGTCTGCGGCGCTTGAGGGCCAGGGCTTCTGGGGTGGCATCTATCGGTTTGAGCTGGCCGTGTTTGGGGTTTGCAGGCTGATGGGGAGAGAGGCGAGGAGGGTGTGGAGGAGGGAGGTGAGGACGGTGAGGGTGGGTACGCCGTGGCCGGCGGCTGGTATGTGGTTTATTTATTTCCTTATTTTTCTTGTGAAGACTATTTATTCATCTCTCTTGTCAAGCCTATTTATTCATCTCTCTTGTCAAGCCTATTTTTCATCTTTCTTGTCAAGACTATTTTTCATCTTTCTTGTCAAGACTATTTATTCATCTCTCTTGTCAAGACTATTTATTCATCTCTCTTGTCAAGAGAATGTACTGGCGCGCTGACACGACTAGTCAACAACATCTCGGCGGAAGGCCTCGTACCGATTATATGCACCGGCCGCCGCGCTGACTCGTTCAACGACCACCACGCCCTCGTCCACATCACCGCGCCCTTCCACCAGGCCGTCCCGGAGCAGACGGTGGTTCTGCTCCTCGACGACTTGCATCTCTTCGCGCAATTATGGTACTACTCGGCGCTCTCGTACCCCATGCTGAACGACCGCCTGTCCGCCGCGTTTATCTTGCGGGACCCGGATAAGGACGACGTCGACGAAGGGGATGAGAAAGATATACCCCTCGCACTGCAGCGCAGGATCCTCTTGCCCTTTGGCCAGATCAAAAGACTCTACTCGATGGCCATGGAAGGCTTCGACAAGACGGTCGCGCGCGAACTCCGCGCTGCCATGGCTGTCCCGGCCCCGACGCTGCAGCAGAGCTGCGAATCAGCCACGCACTATCTCCACGCGGGGGATGCCGCCCTCGCAAAGGGAGCAGCCGGCGCCGACGAAGCGCTCGAAGCCTACCATCAGGCCTTCCACGCCATCCACATCCTGATCAAAGGCCGCACGCGCCGCGTCCTGGCCGACACCTTCTTCCACGCCCACATGACCGCAGGGCCGTACGCCGGGCAAACAGGCATGACGGTGCGCGTCATCCTGCGTCTCAAGCTGGTCGCGCGCACCACAGCCGCCCACCTCGCCAAGCACGACTGGGCCGAAGCCGCCTTCTGGGGGATGCGCAGCGTGCGCATCATGAGCGAAGCCATGGACACGGAATTCGAAGACTTCCTCTCCGAGCTAGTTGGCGGCGACGACGTAGCCCTCGTGTACGTGCGCGCCGGCATCGCCCTGTACAAGATGAAGTGCGACCCGGTCAGGTACCGCGACGAGCTGCGCAACTACGACGTCGACGACTCGGCCGACGTCGACGCCCTGTTCCGCACCAGTCTCAAGCACCTCAAGCGCGGTCGCGCCCGCGCCCGAGCCGAGCTAGACACGCACAACCTCCCCCGCCCTCTCGTAGCCTTGTTCCAGGACCCCGAGCCCCCGCGCAGCGACGCCGGTAGCGAGACGGTCAATGTCGATCCGACCGAACATGTCGGCGTCGCCGGCGTATCGGGCTGGTTTTGAAACGTCTATGATATACCACGGTCTGTTTTTTTTTCGTTTTTTTATTTACACCACTGTAGGTACATGTACCGCATGGCTAGGATACAGTAGAACCCTACGCAATGTACATGTAATGGCTTTTTTTTCTTTTCTGCTGATGTGTTGGTTACTCACACGCGCCCAACAAGCAGTCATGGAATTACAACACACAAACACATTAGCGAGGAGAGAGTGTATGAATGCAGGTAGATAGATGTAGTATTAACTAAGGAGGTAGAAAGATGTGATGTGACGAGATGGTATGTTGCAATGGCATGAAACGCAAACAAGTGATATGAGAAGGGAGAAAAACAAGGCAGCCGCTAAACGCTAGAATCCACGACTCCATCAACCAGGCCCCGACATTTAAAAAAAAAAAAAAACGGCTCAAAACTCCTCCCCCTCAAGCTCCACCCCCAATGCCCCCTTACAACACCGCCGTACAGCGCGCTTCGCATCCTCCTCGCTCATGCGGCCTGTCTGCTCGCTACCGTCCCATTTGATTCCGACAATCTTTCCCGCGCCCTCGCCCTTGAGATCCATGACGACGAACAGCTCGGCGAGCTTGACGCCCGTCCCGGCGCGGTGGAAGTGGACTTTGAGTTTGCCGTGGGGATCCGGGCCCTCGGAGAAGACGAAGCACTGGTGGGCTGGGTGTGCGGGGGAGAGGCCCGTGTACAGCGCGTGGACGTGCGAGGGGGTAGGAAGAGGTCCCATGCGCCGATCAAGGTGGGCTGGCTGAAGGGAGAGGTCGGGTGCGCGCTGTGCGCTACCCGCGAGCGGCTCGAGCATGTGCTGTCTGTGCTGGGTCGCCGCGAGTGCTGCGACGACGCGGGCGATGCGCCGTGTGCGTACGAGAATGGCTGCGAGATGGGCAGGTCGGGGAATGAGGCTGAGTCGACGCGACTCTGTGTGGGCTTCTTTGGCCGGCTGTCGAGGCCTGGTAAGGACGGGCCTGACTCGGGGTGCTTTCAAGTTGCCCTTTGTTTGAGCTGCGTTGGGGCGAGCGAGGTGGTGATTGTGCTTGTTGTGCTTGGTGGACGTCGTCCATGATAGGACTCGAGATGACAAGAGGCCTTTCTTTTCGTGTGAGGCGTCGGAAGATGGACTTCTTCTTGAACAGCTGCGGTGGCTGGGTTTCAATGGCCAGCATGGTGTCGGTGTGAATGGGTTCTAGACAACGGTCCTGGTTCAGGTACAAGCGAACGTCAACGACTGTCAGCGAATGTTGGTAACTAATGCCAGTCCTGGGCGTCGACGATGCAAGAAAAGTAAAGCTGACGGTGGATGGGGCAGTGCCGTATTTCACTACATCAGCATGCGGGACCTATATCTGGATTCAGCCTGCCCCCACCAATATATGCGTACTCGCGTTAGTTGGGCGCTCACATCCTGGTCTCCGTCAGCCAACGCTCAGCCAAATCGTGGGTCAGGAACCGCTCCAGGAGACGGGAACGGCAGAGCACAGGCACAAGCCCCGCGCTTGACCAAGGCGTTCGGCAGTCTAGCCATCGCGGCTGGGCATGATGAAATGCGCACCCCGCTAGAGTGCTGGGGTTGGATGCATCCGGCTCACGTCACCATTGAGAGTTGCCTGCTACAGTATGGCATCGTGCGGGTACACCGCGACGGCAGCCAGCACGGACTCGCTAGTGCTGATGCGGTGCCGGTTGCGGTCTGGCAAGATCTGGTACGCTTGAAGTTTATCGCTACACATTATGAGTTGGGTAGCATGGTAAAGTCGAGATGGACCCCGCCACTTCGCAACCTCGCTTAAGTGGCTTAGCCAGTTCATATGCCGTGTCTTCAGCCCGCTCCTGCCGCAACCCTCACAACAGACCTCAGTTGCAGATCTGAGCTCAAGTGGATTCTGCATCGGCCCCGCACAACCGGTCCCAAACAGCTTTGCTTTGTCCTTCAAGCCTGGTGTTGTGCGCCGACCCAACAGACGTCTTGACCGCTTGTATAGGCGACGCTGGATTGGCTGAGCTGAGTAGTTCGCAAGAAAGCCACCTCAGCCACCGAGCTCGGAGTAGGCGATCGCGCAGCATCGTAATCTGGAAGCGTCAATAGCGTGCTGTTTGGCTTGTAGGTGCAATGACTTCATGCAGACGCTGATCAGTACTTGTCAAAGTCTCGGACATTTTGTACCCAGTCGAGTCATCGTTGGCATAGAGCCAATCCTGAGAATTCCAGCATATTCTTGTGCGTGCGTTGTCGCAAGTGCCGGTAAACAGTCCGGTAGAAAAGATCGATCGAACGCTGCATTTGTGTCCTGCATTAGCTTCGCAGAGACCCGCTACACATCGCGCTATCCTGCGGCAGCTGACTTGGGAAGCTGGAAAGTTTATTTGTCCTGCAAACTTGGGTTCAGAAGCATTTCGATAGATTGCGATACTTTGTCATTTGCTGTCATCTGAGCTGTGCCGCAACAAACGCTACTCTTGGTACGTGATGGTCTTTGTTCTCAAGAATTCCTCAATCCCCCAGTTACCGTTGAAGCGACCGAATCCGCTCGCTTTTGCTCCACCGTGGGGCAGCGCCCATTCATCATGCACAGTCATCGAGTTGATGTGCACAGCACTGTAACCAATTAGCCACGCTGTTTTACACTCCATCGCAGGGACTTACCCAGTCTCGATTTGCTTTGCAATGCGGAAACCGCGACCAAGATTCTCTGTGAAGACGGCTCCAGACAGACCATACTCAGTATCATTGGCAATCTCAATAGCCTCTTCATCAGTGGTGAACTCAATGAGCGATACAGACGGGCCAAAAGACTCCGTGTAGTAGATATCCATCTCCTTCTTGACCCCTTCGACAATGACAGGACGCATCCTCGTGCTGGAAGGCTCCTTGGTTTCCGGGTGTAACTCCTCCTTCTCATGGTCGCCGTGAACGACCTTGGCGCCCTTGCTCACAGCATCGGATATCAGTTTCTTATTCTTTTCAATGGCCGCAGGCAATATGGTAACAGGTGCCGGCTTATCGCCGCCAAAGATGCCCTCTACGGCGCCCTTGAATGCCTCGAGGAACTGCGGCTTGATGCTCTTCTGCACAAGTACCCTTTCTGAGCTCATACAGATTTGGCCAGAATGCAAAAAGGCACCGAGAGCGCACTGTGTAGCAGCCTTCTGCAAGTCTGCGTCATCGCAGACAATGGCACTGGCCTTGCCACCAAGCTCCATCAACACGGGTTTGAGGTTCTTGCCGGCTTGAGAAGAAATGATGCGGCCCACAGCTGCGGAGCCCGTGAAGTTGATCTTCTTCACGGCAGGGTCTTCAATTAGAGCCGAAGTGACCTTGGCAGCATCCTCGGGTCGGTGGAAGAGCACATTGATGACGCCTGCGGGAAGCCCGGCTTCTGTCAGGATGTTGCCAATAACCCAGAACGTGCGAGGGCAAAACTCAGAACTGCAAGAGTCAGTGCCCTGTCAATGCCAGCAACAGGTAAACAGGGCTTACCCCTTCAAGATAACAGTGTTACCTCCAGCCAGGGGGTACAGGATTGAACGCATACCAAGCACGTAGGGCGCGTTCCTGCCAGGCTCGTCAGTACTGTGACAACCAACTACTACAGGGCCATCCACTTACCACGGCGCAATAGCAAGAACAACGCCCAATGGTTCTTTGACGATCAGTGCGGCTGCCCCCTCCGCTTCACAGGTTGGGATATGGCCCATGATTGTGTTGGTTCTGCCTGCAACATCTCGCAACATATCAGCACACTTGGGGACGTTGAAGCCACTGCTGAAGACCTCGCCAGCACCTGTCTCGACCTGCATGTAGCGCGCAAGCTCATCTTTGCGGGAGTCAATGATGTCGGCAGCCTTGAGAAAAATGTCGCGCTTGGTAGCAGGCTTCATCTTGGCCCATGCTGGGAAGGCAGCCTGTGCTGCTGAAGTGGCATTCTTGACGTCCTCCAGAGAAGCAGAGGAGGACTGCCATATCTGCTTGTGAGATAAAGGCGAGGTGACCGGGAAGGTCGTCTTGGTGGTGACCTCCTTTCCATTGATGAGGAGGGGCACAATGTATGATGTATCTGTCGTCATTTTGATAGGAGAGTTGTGTCACAGGTTGTGTGTAGGAGGGAAATGCAGAAGATGCAGAAGAGGACTTCAGGTGGACTTCAAGAGAAGTCGCCGGGCCGCACAACCCGATGGGTATCGGAGGTGCTAATTGATGACAAAAGCCGGTGGTCCAGGCGCCAGACGAAACATCACGGGAGGTGGGGATGTGGGGAAGGCACGACACTAACACGCGGGAGCAAGCATGAAGGGATGACGTTTTGAGTTACACAGTATATAGGTTCCCATCCCACCAGGTATCTACGCTTCTATGTAGCTTCTGATGAAATATGACCATTCTCCATCCTTCCAGCATGTCGTATGCTATAATCAGCGCTTCGTGGTCCTACGTCCCAGCGGCCGTTTGAGCAAGGAAGTCACTTGCTTGTTGTTATTGTTATCGGGCCGTATGCATTCCGCCTCGTGCCGAAAGTAGTCGCAAAATTCAAATCATGGGGTACCGCATCAACTGCTGAACAGTTAGGCTCCTTTGGGACGTCACCTAGGGCGAATCAGATCGCTAGCGGTGACCCACCGCTCAACAACGCTCCTTTAGTCACTCTCCAGCATCACAATAGCATCAATTGCAGCCAAAACAGTAACCTAAAAATAGTTGCAAATAATTGTGGGATTGTTTCTAAGTACAATGATACCCATATTGGCTGCCCTAGGTTATCCCTATCCTTAGTTGCAACCTACAATTATCCTAACAGCAGCGAATTTTAAGGTTAACAACGTATACAGTGGTTTTTAATAACATAGCAATCTAGACGCCTGTAAGGCATATAAGGTGTGTAAAGGCAGCAATTTTAGGTAGTAGAGAGAACAGTTAATAGTTGTTAACAGACAAGAAAATCAATGTTGCTATGTTACAGGTATTTCTCCTAAGGGCTACCAGCTAGACCCTAGGACAACCTCAGGGCTAGGCAGGAGACCCACGGACTACATGTATATAACCCTCCTAAACGCCTTAGGGCTTATACCCTAAGGATTCGTCTTATATCTATCTATCTATCTACTATTTGTCCTATCTCTAAACGCCTGCCTACAGTGCCCTTACAATTTAAATCCTTTATACTCCTTCTTAGAACAGACAGTTAATTTAGAGTAGTAGTTAAATTTTTTTAACCCTACTAAAATAGCTAGAGGAAAACGCGTCCTCTGCAACACAACAACAGAGCTAGAGGAAAACTCTTGTTAGCTAAGCCCTAGCATTAAACTAGGCTAGCTCTGTTACACTCCTGCTAAAGTTCCAAGCACACAGAGCGGTACTCTAGTAGAATCTGTAGTAACGCCTACCCTATTACAGCAGAATGCAACTCTAGCAGATACAGTAACTTAGGCAGCTACTATAGGAGCAAACCAGGTGCCTATAGGAGAACTAACTCCTATAATTAGGTACTAAAATCTAGTACAATAAGCTCTCCTTACCCTTAACGCAGCTAAGCTTGCTAGGGCATTAGAAGTAGAGCTTAGCATCTAATAAAAGTAATTTAATTAGGCTATATAGGTACAAGCCCTAGCATATAGCAGAACAACGTTAGTAACGCACTGCCTAGCTTTTAACAAAGCTAGTAAAATTATAAGGGTATTAAATAACATCTAACTAAAACCTAAACTAGGTGTAGAAAACTGTACCCTAATACCCTAGTAGGTAGACTAGTAGGCTAAGGACATTAACACTACTTTTTAGTACGCCTAGGTGCTTAATAACTTAATTACTAGGACGCACTAGGCTATAGGAACTATCTAGTATAGCATCTATTAGGAACTTATCTAGTCCTATATTAATAAGGGGTTAATCTAAACCTAGGCTAACCTCTGCGCAGAGGAGGAGAAACTAGTATAGGACCCTATCCTAACTAAATACAAGAACTTCTCTAAACTGTTTAACATAGAATAGCAAGAGAGAGACTCTATTAATACCTTTCTAATAAAGCTTAACTATTAGGAGTCCCTCCTACCTTAGAGCTTCTTTAAGTTTAACAATAGTAGCAAAGACTATAAGTTTAAAATTATATTTATATAGGTAAAGACTCTACTAGCCTTCTAGCGCGAAATCTAGCGTAGTAGTAGTCTAGAATATATATAGCTTTAGCCTAACTTTAAACAGACCCTCTAGAACGTAGAAGTAGCTAGTAACACTAAGGCAAACCTATAAAGTCTTAATAGGCTAAAACGTCCTACCTATTTACTACTGCGTAACAAACTAAAAAGGCGTAACAAAGATCTACTCTACTCCTAGGACTAATCTAAGAGCGCCCTAGCAGAAGACTAACTAAAGGGCTATAACAACTAGCAGTACCCTAAGGACTAAGACTACTAGAACGCTTATTAGAAATCCTAGGGTAATAAGTTATATAGCACCTAAGGGGGTAACAAGTCTAAACTAATACTAGATAAGGGAAACGCAAAGCCTTAGTTACTAACCTTTCCTAACTATAGCTAGGGCTAGAAACCTAGGGTAAATAAACCTACATTATAGTTATAGTAGGCCTACACAGACACAACAATGCCCTAGTACAGCTCTAAGGCCTCTACAACTCTAGGGCTAAAATTAACCTTATAAGTTAAGTAGTTGTTAACTAACTAAAGTTAGAACATGCACTATTCTATTAGAAGCCTATAGCGTTATTCCTAGATAATAACTAGCTAAACATTTAAAGACCCTACAATCTTACTATAGACTGCCTAGACAGTAATAGTACTACTAAAACTATAGGACCTAAAGTCTTCTAGTCTACTAACTTTATTAGCTATAACCTTGTCCTAGGTTACCTATAGCTTATAGAAGTAGACCTCTGCATCTAATTCTCTATAGGTAAGTATAGCTGGTTTAATAATAATACAGAATAAGTGTAGGTCTACAAGGCTAAAACCCTCTTTAAAGATATGCAACTAGGTAAGTAAGCATACTTGCTCTACCTAGGAAACCTAGCGTACTAAGTACTCTAGGGGACTAAAGACGTGTTCCTACAGGAACTGCGTTAGGACAAGGCTAGGCACAACTAGCCCTTAGGTCCTAATAGCAATATAGTTACTAATAAAGAATATTTTGTAAAATGTAGAATCCTCTAGCTAAGGAACAAGATAATTAATATAATTAAGTATCTTAAGCACTATATGTCTTAGTACCTAGACCTAGCGTAGCTACCTTAGGAAGCTAGTTAATAGATAGTAGCAAGCATATATAAAGGGAACCCTAGTTAGGCTATACTACCTCTAGGTACTGCCTATATCCTCCCTAACTACAAGTTAGACAAGGATGCTCTATATATACTACCTAATAAAGACAAGCTAGATCTAGAAGAGCTAAAATTTGTTCCTAAGAAACTACACTATAAGTAGCTTGCCTTTAGCAAATATTAGACTAGCGTACTCTACCTACACAGGGAGTATAACTATGTAATTAAGATTAAGGAGGGGGCACGCATACTAAACCTCCTAATCTATAACCTGTTACAACGTAAGCTAGATATCCTTTAGGAATACCTTAACATAGCACAGGAGAAAGGCTAGATCTATCCTAGTAAGTTACCTACAGGGGCACTAATCCTATTTGTACCTAAAGTAGACAGTACCTTGCGGCTCTATGTAGACTACTAGGGCCTAAATAAAGTTATAGTTAAGAACTGCTATCCTATCCTACTTGTTAGTAAGATGTTAGATTAACTCTTAAATGTAGTAATCTTCTTAAAGCTAGATCTACGCAATGCCTACTACAGGCTCTAGATTAAGGAAGGTAATAAGTAGAAAACTGCATTTAAAACCTAATATAGGCACTTTAAGTACCTAGTAATACTATTTAGACTAGTAAACGCCCTAGTAACGTTCTAGTCCTATATTTACAGAGCCCTTAGTAGCCTATTAGACTGCACTTGCGTAGTCTACCTAGACAATATCCTAATCTACTCTAAATATAAGGAGGATTATAATGCTTACGTTAAGGAGGTCTTAGACTACCTTATTAAATAGGGTCTGTTTTGCAAGGTAAGTAAATATAAATTCTTAACTAAATTAGTTAAGTTTCTAGGCTTTATAGTAACCCCTAGGGGCGTTATTATAGACTTAACGCGTGTACAAACTATACAAGAGTAGCCTAAACCTAGGAGTTTTAAGGATATCTAGCAGTTCCTAGGCTTTGCAAACTTCTACTAGCAGTTTATCTATAACTATTCTAGTATTGTACGCCTGCTAGTAGACTATATAACAGCTGCCTAGAACCTAGCATTAGCCCCTAAGGGTTCTAATCTAAAGAAGGGGGAAGAGACTAGTAAAAAGCTGTAAGGGACTAACAAAATAGTACAAACTATAGAGTTAGCCTAAAGAGGTACGCTAGGCCTTCTATACAATTTAGAAGAAGTTTACAGAGGCACCTATACTTTAACACTTTAACCTAACTAAACTAATTATAGTAGTTACTAACGCCTTAGACTTTGCTATAGCTGCTATCTTACTACAACCTTAGATAACTAAACTAGCAACAGAATGTTACTAGAAACTAGTAGCATTCTAGAGTTAAAAGTTTTAGGGTCTATCTATCTAATAGCATACTTATAATAAGGAACTATCTATAATTATTAAAGCGTTTAGGCAGTAGCAACACTACCTTAAGCACGCTCTATTAACAATCTAGGTACTCTCTAATTATAACAACCTAAGATACTTTATAACAATAAAGGAACTCTTACCTAAGTAAGCTTGCTAGGCAGAGGAGTTAGCAAGATTTAACTTTAAAGTTAAGTATAAGCTAGGACCTAAGAACGCAGCTAACAGCCTATTAAGGCGTCTAGATTACGCGTAGAGACTTATAATTAGGGAAGAACAAGCACTCTATAACGCGATGCTACCTACCCTCTAATAGAAGCTTTAGATCTAGACTCTCTAGGCGTCTAGGGCTTACAACACTAAACAGGCAGTGCATAGTATAGGCAACTACAAGGAGGCAACAACAGACGCTATAATAACCTCTAAGACTGCCCCTATAGAATTCTACTAATACGTTAGTTATAGGGATACGTCTCCTACAGCACTTAACTACCCTTCTACAAGCTATAGCTAGGGTTAAACTAATTAATCTAAAGCTTAGGGAAGACTAAGAGAAACGTCCTAAGGGCTCTCCTTTATAGCCTAGGTAGAGTAATTAGCTCTTCTATATATCTTGCAAACAAAGCTACGTAAGATAAAACTGCATACGTACTAGTAACCCTAGACTACCTTATTAATTATATTAGGCAGACTTAGAAGCGTGATAAGGCCTATACTACTTATAAGTTGCTAACGCGTTAGAAGGAGGGCAGAGCAGCTAAGGGCTAACTACACTAGGAATCTAACCTAAATAGAGTCCTGCGCAGGAGTAGGAAAGTATAGATTCCTAATAACAGAACGCTCTGCTAAACAATCCTGTTAAAGAACTATAATAACCCTATAGGAGGCTATTATAGGACTAAGAAAACTACTTAGTTGTTAAAATAGAAGTACTATTAGCTATAGTTAACTAAGGACGTATATAAGTACATCTATAGGTGCCTAGCGTGTTAGTTAAACAAGATCTGTTAGCACAAACTATAGAGACTACTTATACTACTGCTAGTACCTAATATAGCCTAGCAGCACTACTTACTTAATTTTATAACAGACTTGCCTAAGTTAAGGGATAATTGCAGGAACAAGTTTAACTTAATCCTAGTGTTAGTAGACTAATTTAGTAAATATGTCTAGTATATACCTGTTACTAAAACAATAATAGCCTAGCGCGTAGCTAAGCTACTCTTAAAACAGTGCTTTCTAAAACACAGTCCTCCTAACACCCTACTGTTAGACAGGGGATCTATGTTTACTAGCTAATTCTAGTCTAACATATGCTACTACCTTAAAATAGACTACTAGCTAAGTACTATATTCTATCCCTAAACTAACAGCTAAACTAAACGCCTAAACTAGGAGTTAGAAACATACCTGCGTATATACATAAACTACAATTAGGATAACTAGGTAGACCTGTTACTATACGCAGAGTATACCTACAACTCTAAGTATTACTCTACACATAGGGAATTACCTATTAAAGTTGCCTACAGGACTAACCTAAAGGAATTTAACAGAGTACCTAATAAGCACTAGCTAAGGCAACTACTACAGGTATAGGGAAAGGACGCAGCAGCCCTAGAGCTACGCCAGCAAGTCGCTGGCCGCCTAGAGCAGTAGTATAAGATATAGGCTGCAGCAAAGGAAAGCCTAGAGTATGCTTAGAAAGGCATAACGCGCTAGTACAACGCCAAGCAAACAGAGAAGCACTTTACTGTAGGTAACAAAGTAATTCTCTAGGCAAAGAACCTAGCTACAAATTATCCTTTAAAGAAGTTTAACGTAAGGTACCTAGAACTATTTATAGTTATAAGGAAAATAGGAAAACTAGCGTATAAATTAAAGTTACTACTATTAATAAGTAGGATCTACCTAGTGTTTAATGTATCTTTACTTAAACCTTAGATAACACTACCTACTAGCACTAGGTTCTAACTAGGCCCTATAGGGATAGCAAACAGCAAAGTACTAGCTGCAGACTAGTACAAAGTTAAAGGTATCCTTAATTATTGCGATACATCTACCTGCAGACAAGAGTACCTTATAAAATAGCTTAGGTAGACAAATGCAAACTCTACCTAGGAACTACTTACTAATCTTAATTATTGCAACAAGATTCTAGAGGACTACTATAAGAGTATTAAACAGAGCACTATAACTCTACTAAGCTAGGTACCTCCCCTACAAAGGCAGAGGAGAGGAAGACTACAGAAGCTACCTACAGGAATATAGCTAGAATTGCTTATAACAATATAAGGCATAGATTATACATAGGCTACTCTAGGCCACTCTACATGTAAAGCACTAGTCTCTAAAAAGTGTTACACCCTAATTCACCTCTAACTTAGCTCCTTTACGTTTCTGTTCCTGCCTGTAACTTAGTTATAGCATTCTAAACTTCCCTGTATTCTAGCAGTATAAAGGCACAAGGAGAATTATCTGTAGATAGATAGTTTTTAAGTATTCTTTATACAAGACCTATAGGAATAGAATTGTCTCTGTGTTACCTATCCTAGTGCTCCTAGATACCTTGTAGCAGATACACACGCATTCTAGAGCTTTCTATTATCCTATGTTGTTACATTATACTTAAAAACTTGTCCTAGCTAGTAACAGCCTCTAAATAATATTGTAAGTTTGTTTAGTTATTATGTACTAAGTAGATTTAGACCCCTTTTGGTTACAAACTATATAGGTCCTAATTATTATCTATCTAATAGTTAGGATTCTAGAGACCTCCTAACAACTAAAGCCTTTAGGTTTAGAACTTCCTGCAACTTACTACTCTAGGATTACTTTAGAAAAGTTGCGTTAGATTACGCTAAGATAAAGACTTAGAGATTATTAATAACCTACCTAAATTAGATTACTACTAATGTTAGGCACTACTAACCCTAGTTTAAAGGAACCTATTAGATAATCTACTTAAGGATAGGCAACAGCGCCTGCTAAGGGATTAACTAACACCTAGATACTTAGTAAGAGTGATACTAAATTAGACTTAGAATAGGTAAATCTTTATAAGTTAGTTAACTAACTAAGGGCTGAAGTAGCCTAGCTTTAGGCCTAATCCCTTCCCTACAAAGATGTACCTGTGCCTACTATAGAGTCTCCTCTTGTTTAATCTTAGCAACCTCCTAAAAGGTTCTAGTCTAAGACCCTAGTCTACTACCCTAGGCTTAGTAAACGCACACTAGCTATTAATAAATTAAGTAATAGAAAAGACCCTACTTTTAGACAGTAGCAAGCCTTAATTTAGGACTAACTTAACATTAATTTAGATTACTATCCTACAGAATAAGCTTGTATAGCTCTAGTATAGGGATATACTTCTAGGCTTGCTAAGGAATACCTTAAGCCCTAATACTTGTCTTGTAAAACAGACTAGTTCTAGAGCGCAGAGGAAATAATAATGCTTCTCTGCTCCTACTTTATTATAGGGAATAAGAGAGCTAAAAGTTAAGCTGTTTTTAATTAACTCTAAATAGGAAAAGATAACACGTTTCTACTTTTTAAAGCGCGCTTCCTAAGTGCTGCTATCTAGGGACAAGTACCTAAGTTAGAATAGTTTTACTACATGTAGATAAAGGTAACCCCTGCCCTCTAAAGTCCTAACCTAGGATTTAAGAGGTAGTAGGATAACTTGTTTAAACTTATAGTAGAGCATCTCACAGCGTATAACATAGAAAGAAAACAATATCCTATTTATACCCTACCTAATACCTTACTAACTTAGACCTAACCCTAAACTGTTAATAATTAGTATTAGACTAACAACCTACCTCTAAATTAGCCTACACCTGGCATTTGGAAACCTCCTATATCTACTCCTACTCTAGCACCTAGGACTACACTGTCCTAAGCCACACCTGTAAGAGAGCTAACCCTAGGCAACTGCTACAACTGTAGCAAGACAGGTTACTTTGCAAAAGATTGCCCTAGTCCCTAGGTATAAGAAATCTAAGTAGATACAGAGGAATATGTTAACGCTAAAGAAGATTTTAAAGAGGAACTAATACCTAAGGGAAATAGCCCTGCCTAGGAGGATAACTTTACCTAGGCCTAAACTAATATAACCTATCTAACCTCTCTTTATCTTATTTGTTTAGTAGCCCCTATTTCCTTGCTTCTTCTATTCTATTAAACCAAGGGCTAGGCGTACAACTTAACTCCTTAGTTAACACTAGTGCCTAAGGATTTTTATTTTTAAATTCTAACATTACTACTTTAGTGTCTGCTACACTTAGGACTCTTATCTAAAAGTTGCCCTTTAAGGTCTAAGTTAAAGGATTCTAGGATTAGATTATAACCCTAGTAAACTAGTACATTTAGTTGTACTTAACTATTAATAGGCGTAAGATACGCAACTACCCCTTTGTTATTATTAATCTAGGATCCTAGGAATGTATTATTAGAATTAAATAGTTAAAACATTTTAAACTCTAACTTAATATAGAGCAATCTTAGCTTATATAGCTAGTAAGGTACCCTAGGTTATACAACTCTGCCCCTCTATTAATAATAACCCTACATTAACCTTTGCTACAAGCCTACGTCCTACAAGATGTACAACAAAGGGACAACCTATAGGAAGCTATAGAGTACTAACGTTGCTAAAGTCTAAATCTCTTAATATATTGTATAAGAGGTGTTATTTAATTGCTAAAATGCTGTTCCTTACTAACAATCCTAACCTAAAAAGCCTCTAACTTGCTACCTCCTAGGGAGGCGCGCATTTCCTTACTTTTATTAAATACTTTTTACTTTTCTATAAAAAAACTACAGAACAAATTTTTTACTACTAGTTTATATAAGATTAATTGTGTTATTAACTACTATTGTACCTAAGACAACCCTAAGAACGCTTAGCTGCTTAACAAACAATTACTAGATAAATATGTTTAATATGCTAATATATTTAGCAAAACAGAAGCTAAAACCCTTCTAGAATACTGCCTCTATAACTACAAAATTATATTAGAGGGCTAATTACTAAATTCCTACTTGCCCTTGTATAAACAAAATCTTAAGGAACTTAAAGCTACTAAGAAGTTTGTGCAAGACTAACTACAGTATAGCTAGATTAAACATAGTTAGAGCCTCTTTGCGTTGCCTATACTCTATGTTTAAAAACTAAATAGGAATTTGCGTATTTGTGTTAACTATTGTAAACTTAACGCCCTTACAAGAAAGGACTTCTATCTAATACTGCGTATAGATAAATTGTTAGCACAACTGTCTAAGGCTAAGGTATTTACTAAATTTAATATCTAGAATACCTTTAATTAAATTTGTATAGATCCTGCCTCTAAGGAGTACACTATGTTCTGTACACGTTACAGTAGTTACAAGTGCAAGGTTCTACCCTTTAGGCTATGTAATAGACTAGCTACTTATTAACAATATATAAATAATGTTCTTATTAAATATCTAGATAACTTCTGTATTGCATATCTAGATAACATCCTTATCTACTCTAAAGACCTTATAACCTACAAACAACATGTTAAGCTAGTACTTAATTAACTCTATATTGCTAGATTATAAGTAGATATTAAGAAGAGCAAGTTCTACGTTACCTGTACTAAGTACTTAGGTTACATCCTAACTAACAAAGGAATTAAAGTAGTGTAACAGAGCTTACAGGACTATACTTAAGTAATTAATTAATTTAATTAGTGTCTATTTTTCTATGTAGAACGTGCTGCTTAAATACAAATAAAATGTGTAGGTTACGTGATCTTGCTTAACAAGCGTTTGGCTAGTATTAGGGCTGCTTAGAACTAGCGTTGCTAGGGTAGAGCAGCTTAACTAAATTAGCACGCTCTATTAGAAAACGAGCTGCGTATATAACTCTACGCGCTTAGTTACGCAACACACCCCCTAGTTAATCCTGTATTAGGAACAACTAAACTAGGAGCGTGCCCTTAGTAATTGTAGGGCTCTAATCTTAGATTTTTATATTTCTCTAGATATCTAAGATTACTGCGCGTCTGCAGCGTACTCTAGGTGCTCTTCCTTTTAAGAGACCTCTCTAACTTTTTAGGCTACTTTTGCAAGTAGTTTGTTGCTAGTTTAGGTGCTTATTTTTTTAATAGCTGAATTTTCTAAGCCTGTAGCTAGCTATTAAGCTGCTTAGTTATAGTTAAGGTAAGCACTTCTTAGGTTAAGCATTTCTAGGTAGTAAGAGTAAGCGTGAGGACTATAATCTAGCAGCTTTACCTTTACTAACCTAGTTGCTTCCCTATATAAGCGTCCTACCTACTTAATTTCTCTATTTCTCTAGTTATATCTATTAATATGCCTGTAAGTATACTAAATTGTTTTCTAAGTGTAACGACACAGGATAATAGAAAGCTCTAGAATGCGTGTGTATCCGCTACAAGGTGTATAGGAGCACTAGGATAGGTAACACAGAGACAATTCTATTCCTATAGGTCTTGTACGAAGAATACTTAAAAACTATCTATCTATAGATAATTCTCCTTGTGCCTTTATACTGCTAGAATATAGGGAAGTTTAGAATACTATAACTAAGTTACAGGCAGGAACAGAAACGTAAAGGAGCTAAGTTAGAGGTAAATTAGGGTGTAACACTTTTTAGAGACTAGTGCTTTACACTACCCCCTCCTATGTAGGCAGATTGTCCTAGATACGCGTAAGTGATAACAGTTGTTGTTCTATAGCGTTAGTGCGTTAATTTAGCGTCTGTTCTAGGTTTTTTTAGTTAATTTAGGTTATTGTTTTAGTGTTTTGTTATTGTTTTCATCTAAAGTAAAGATAACTTTTTTTTCTTTTTTTTTTTGTTTGTTAACTCTACTGCCTAAATCTAACGTAACAACAAGCTATATTATAACTTAATTAGAGGGAAACAGGTTTGCTATTATTATTATATCTAATTTCTGGGACGCGTCGCGTAGGTATATAAACAATTAATCCCTACACCTTTCCTAACTCTAACAGACACTATTTCTTGCTGTAAGTATCCTTACGCTCTTTTAATTGTTCCTATACTAATGCTCCTAGGTTTGTTAATTAATTACTATGCTAATACTAGTCCTGCCTAAAGCTCTTGCAGTAGCCTATTAGGTCATCTGCCTTTATTCAATTTAGGCCTTTGTGAGGGGGAGGAAGGTAGACTACGCCTTTAACAAGGCGTTGTTATCAAAGTGTGCTTATTGCACACTTTAAAATAAGAAGTGTTATCTAGTAACTAGACTTTTCTTTACTCCTGCTCTCTAACTAATACTAATAGTTATAGGTTCTAATTTACGTTAGTCCTAAGTATGCTACTTTTTATAACAACCTTGTTATGTAGGAGGAGGAATCTAGAGGTAAGGCAGCAGGAGAGGCAGCAGAGGAGGTAATAGAGGTAGCACTAGAGGCATAGCGTAGCCTTATAGCATTAGTAATAGCTCTAGCGAGTGTGGTGCAGGTAGCAACTGCGCAGCTTAAGGGAGTTACCGCTAATAACGTGTTGCTGCATTAGTACCACGCTAGTACAGCGTAGGGCTAGGTAATAGAGGAGATAGTAGAGGGTTTGTTAGTGTTGACTAGGGAGGTCATTAAGCTGCGACAGGAAATAGCCCTTTGTAGCTCTAGAGTTAGAGGTAAGTTAGTGAAGCCAGCTCTGCTTCCAGCACCTAAAAAAAAGGGTGCTCCTAGGTTGTTGGATAAAACCAACAACAGTGGCTCTAAGGAGATAAGTAATATTAAGAACCCTTAAAAAAGAAAGGGTTTCTCTAGCTGTACAGTAAGGAGGATTTCTTTTATTATTATCTATTGTATAAACGCAGTTAGAGGCGTTTTAGAGTTAATAGATTTCCTTTGTCCTTTTCTAAATTATAATATCTTTATTTACCCTATAATTCTTAACCTTCTTCCTATACTGTAATCTATTTGTTTAATGCCTTTAGTAGACTAGGCTGCTCTAGGTACTTGTTGTGATACGCCTTTAGCTTATAGGGTGCTCCTGTAAAGTTTTTCACAGGATACTAAGTTAGGTCTAGGTTATAGCTAACCTAGCTTACACAGTACTTGAGACTACAGTAGACTAACCTACTAGCTAGGATTTCTTAGACCTCCTATTCCTCTACTCCTTGAATAGGAATACCTGCAGGTTTTAGAGCTTCCTAACTAGGCAACAGGTTATCTAGATCCTTACACAGAACGTTAGGTGCAAATACGTTATGTATTTTTAAACTAGGGGGAAGTTTCAAGCGATATAAGTAACTAACCTATTCTAGGACCTTAAAGGGACCTTCCTACTTGTTAGATAGCTTTTAGCTTAGTTACTTACTTATTAAGTTTTTAGTAGAAAGGTATACTTTGTTACCTACAGTCTAGTTAACTAGGTTGCAATAAGCGTTAACTATAGAGCGCATGCAGTCTTAGGCTTTCTCTATATTCTCCTTAGCTACCTTCTAGGCATTGTGCATACAGGTCGCTAATGCTAAGGCCTCCTTGTGGTTAAGTTGTTCTATAGGGGTTACTGCTGTATCAGCTCCTTTCTAACTCTAGCTCTGTTTAGGTTAGCTACTATAAATTACTTAGTAAGGTAATATTCTAATTAAGGAATATAGCAGAGTAAGTTAGGCACAATCTATAATTAGTAGGAGTTTAGACTAGTTATCCTAATAGTACAAGACAAAGGGACAGAGCTGTTAGTCTATATACTTGTTTATAATCTCTGTTTAACTGTTAGTTTCCTTATAATAGGCAGTAGATAGCTTAACTTTCACACCTATAATTTAACAGAATTCTGTCCAGAAAGTAGAGATAAACTAGGGGCCCCTGTTGCTTACTATTAACTTAGGGGTGTGTCTAAACTAATACACCTATTGTATAAATAAGTTTGCTATTCTGCGTGCTGTAATTATTTTATAGCATAGGATTGTAATAGCTTGTTTAGTTAGGCAATTAATAATAACTATAATCTAGTTATACCTAGCTTTGTCCTTAGGAAAATCCTTAAAATTAATGCATAAATGTTGCATTAGTTTGTTAGGTATTAGCAAGGGATGCAAGTACCTACAGAGTTAGGTCTGTCTTAGATAGCCTTAGCGACATAGGATGCAGTTTTAGATATATCTTTTACATGTAGCACTTATACCTTTCTAGTAATACTATTATAATAACAGTTAGTAGGTCTTCTTAGCACTAGGGTAAGCAGTTAATAGTTAGTTATAGGCTTCCTTAATTAGGCGTGTGCATAGGGTTAAGTTAGTAGGGACACAGAGTTAATTATAGTAAAGAAGGAGTCTATTTTAGATCTAATACAGAGATAGCAACGACAGTTGTTCTTGTCTAAAAGATTTCTAGTTTTCTTGTATTAACGCCTTAATTAGTTCTACAGAATCTAGTTTTATAATAGGCTGTACTAAGCAGATAGTAGCTATAACTAGGTTAGTCTTAGCTAGATATATCTAAGCTAAATTAGAATTAATCTAGTTGTGTAACCGCTGTGGACCTAGTAGGACTTAGGACTAATTGTCTTCTTAAGCAGACTTTAGATTTACAAGATCCTGTTCTTAGCAACTTAAGATATTAGCACGCTTATTATTCTTGCCTAGCGTGTATTTAATCTTAAAGTTAAATAGAGCTAGAGCTTCTGCCTATTGTGCTTGTTAAGTATTTAAGATTTTAGTTGTTATAAAGTACTCTAGGGATTAATAATTAGAGTAGACTTAGATCTGTTTTATAACTAAGGTAAGTTTAGCTCTCTACTTATTAAAGGCTTATAAAATTGCAAACAACTCCTTATTATATATTTCCTAATTAAGTTTAGCTCTAGAGAGTACTTGGCTGTAGAATGCTATAGGGTACTACTTGTTGTTAGGGTGCTACTGTAACAAAACCCTAGCAACAACTCTATTAGAGGCGTTAGTTTTAATCTTTGTATTATAGTTAGGATTAAAATAGCATAGAGTTAGGATAGATAACAAGGCTTCCTTTAGGTTTTTAAAACTAGATTAGCATTAAGCAGTCTATTTAAATAGATTTGCTAGGCTTTGTAAGGCAATAAGGGGCTTAGCTACGTAAGAGAATTTAGGTACAAATTGTTAGTAAAACCTAGTAAAGCCTAGGAACAATTTCACACTAGTAATAGTAGTAGGAGGGATCTAGTTCCTAAGGGCTTGTACCTTCTTAGAGTCTACTTTAATTCCTTTGTTAGTTAGGATGTAACCTAAGTACTTAGTACAGGTAACGTGGAACTTGCTCTTCTTAATGTCTACTTGTAATCTAGCAATATAGAGTTAATTAAGTACTAGCTTAACATGTTATTTGTAGGTTACAAGGTCTTTAGAGTAGATAAGGATGTTATCTAGATATACAATACAGAAGTTATCTAGATATTTAATAAGAATATTATTTATATATTGTTAATAAGTAGCTGGTCTATTACATAGCCTAAAGGGTAGAACCTTGCACTTGTAACTACTGTAACGTGTACAGAACGTAGTGTACTCCTTAGAGGCAGGATCTATACAAATTTAATTAAAGGCATTCTAGATGTTAAATTTAGTAAATACCTTAGCCTTAGACAGTTGTGCTAACAATTTGTCTATACGCAGTATTAGATAGGAGTCCTTTCTTGTAAGGGCGTTAAGTTTATAATAGTTAACACAAATACGCAAATTCCTGTTTGGTTTTTAAACATAGAGTATAGGTAACGCAAAGAGGCTCTAACTGTGTTTAATCTAGCTGTGCTATAGTTAGTCTTACACAAACTTTTTAGTAGCTTTAAGTTCCTTAAGATTTTGTTTATATAAGGGCGAGTAGGAATTTAGCAATTAGCCCTCTAATATAATTTTGTAGTTGTAGGGGCAGTGTTCTAGAAGGGTTTCAGCTTCTGTTTTGCTAAACATATTAGCATATTAAACATATTTGTCTAGCAATTGTTTATTAAGCAGCTAAGCGTTCTTAGGGTTGTCTTAGGTACAACAGTAGTTAATAACGCAATTAATCTTGTATAGACTAGTAGTAAAAAATTTGTTCTGTAGTTTTTTTATAGAAAAGTAAAAAGCATTTAATAAAAGTAAGGAAATGCGCGCCTCCCTAGGAGGTAGTAAGTTAGAGGCTTTTTAGGTTAGGATTGTTAGTAAGGAACAGCATTTTAGCAATTAAATAACACCTCTTATACAATATATTAAGTGATTTAGACTTTAGCAATGTTAGTACTCTGCAGCTTCCTATAGGTTGTCCCTTTGTTGTACGTCTTGTAGGACGTAGGCTTGTAGCAAAGGTTAATATAGGGTTATTATTAATAGAGGGGCGGGGTCGTACAACCTAGGGTACCTTACTAGCTATATAAGCTAAGATCGCTCTGTATTAAGTTAGAGTTTGAAACGTTTTAACTATTTAATTCTAATAATGCATTCCTAGGATTCTAGATTAATAATAATAAAGGGGCAGTTGCGTATCTTACGCCTATTAATAGTTAAGTGCAACTAAATGTACTAGTTTACTAGGGTTGTAATCTAATCCTAGAATCCTTTAACTTAGACCTTAAAGAGCAACCTTTAGATAGGAGTCCTAAGTGCAGTAGACACTAAAGTAGCAATATTAGAATTTAAAAATAAAAATCCTTAGGCACTAGTGTTAACTAAGGAGTTAAGTTGTACGCCTAGCCCTTAGTTTAATAGAATAGAAGAAGCAAGGAAATAGGGGCTACTAAATAAATAAGATAAAGAGAGGTTAGATAGGTTATATTAGTTTAGGCCTAGGTAAAGTTATCCTCCTAGGCAGGGCTGTTTCCCTTAGGTATTAGTTCCTCTTTAAAATCTTCTTTAGCGTTAACATATTCCTCTATATCTACTTAGATTTCTTGTACCTAGGGACTAGGGCAATCTTTTGCAAAGTAACCTGTCTTGCTACAGTTGTAGCAGTTGCCTAGGGTTAGCTCTCTTACAGGTGTGGCTTGGGACAGTGTAGTCCTAGGTGCTAGAGTAGGAGTAGATATAGGAGGTTTCTAAATGCTAGGTGTAGGCTGATTTAAAGGTAGGTTGTTAGTCTAATGCTAATTGTTAACAGTTTAGGGTTAGGTCTAAGGCAGTAAGGTATTAGGTAGGGCATAACTAGGATGTTGTTTTCTTTCTATATTATACGCTGTAAGATGCTCTACTATAAGTTTAAATAAGTTATCCTACTGCCTCTTAAATCCTAGGTTAGGACTTTAGAGGGCAGGGGTAACCTTTATCTATATATAGTGAAACTATTCTAACTTAGGTACTTGTCCCTAGATAGCAGCACTTAGGAAGCGCGCTTTAAAAAGTAGAAACGTGTTATCTTTTTCTATTTAGAGTTAATTAAAAATAGCCTAACTTTTAGCTCTCTTATTCCCTGTAATAAAGTAGGAGCAGAGAAGCGTTATTATTTCCTCTGCGCTCTAGAACTAGTCTGTTTTACAAGATAAGTATTAGGGCTTAAGGTATTCCTTAGCAAGCCTAGAAGTATATCCCTATACTAGAGCTATACAAGCTTGTTCTGTAGGATAGTAATCTAAATTAATATTAAGTTAGTCCTAAATTAAGGCTTGCTACTGTCTAAAAGTAGGGTCTTTTCTATTACTTAATTTGTTAATAGCTAGTGTACGTTTACTAAGCCTAGGGTAGTAGACTAGGGTCTTAGACTAGAACCTTTTAGGAGGTTGCTGAGATTAAACAAGGGGAGACTCTGTAGTAGGCACAGGTACATCTTTATAGGGAAGGGATTAGGCCTAAAGCTAGGCTACTTTAGCCCTTAGTTAGTTAACTAACTTATAAAGATTTACCTATTCTAAGTCTAATTTAGTATTGCTCTTGCTAAGCGTCTAGGTGTTAGTTAATCTCTTAGTAGGCGCTGTTGCCTGTCCTTAAGTGGATTGTCTAATAGGTTCCTTTAAACTAGGGTTAGTAGTACCTAACATTAGTAGTAATCTAATTTAGGTAGGTTATTAATAATCTCTAAGTCTTTATCTTAGTGTAATCTAACGCAACTTTTCTAAAGTAATCCTAGAGTAGTAAGTTGCAGGAAGTTCTAAACCTAAAGGCTTTAGTTGTTAGGAGGTCTCTAGAATCCTAACTGTTAGATAGACAATAATTAGGACCTGTATAGTTTGTAACTAAAAGGGGTCTAAATCTGCTTAGTACACAATAACTAAATAAACTTGCGATATTATTTAGAGGCTGTTACTAGCTAGGATAAGTTTTTAAGTATAATGTAATAACATAGGATAATAGAAAGCTCTAGAATGCGTGTGTATCTGCTACAAGGTGTATAGGAGCACTAGGATAGGTAACACAGAGACAATTCTATTCCTATAGGTCTTGTATAAAGAATACTTAAAAACTATCTATCTATAGATAATTCTCCTTGTGCCTTTATACTGCTAGAATACAGGGAAGTTTAGAATGCTATAACTAAGTTACAGGCAGGAACAGAAACGTAAAGGAGCTAAGTTAGAGGTAAATTAGGGTGTAACACTTTTTAGAGACTAGTGCTTTACACTAAGCGCCTAAGCACTCTCTAGCTAATTGTTTCTAGCTTCTTAATTAGTTAAGAGCTTTATTGTTAGACGTTGTCTAACTAATCTTGCTATTAACGTTTTTCTAGCTCTTTTCTAGAGGTTTTGCTAACTTAGGTTATAGAAATAGACTAAAACCTAGCGCTGCGCGCGTACTGCTGCTGCCTCTGCCGCCTAAGCTGCTGCCTAAGCTGGCTAGCTGCTAGCTGCCTGCTTGCCCTTGCCTGCGCCTGCTCCCTTGCCCTCGCCCTCGCCTAAGCCTGTGGTTACAGCTCTGCCTGCTCCTTTAGCGGTTGCTGCTGCTACTACTGCCATAGCTGCTGCTACTGCTGCCGCCTACGCCGCCGCGCTGCTGCTGCTGCCTGTGCCTGCGCCTGCGCCCCCACCCCTATCTCAGGCGCTCTGGTGCCTGGTGCGCGCAGGTTAATACCCTACGCATACTGCGTGGACGCGCTGCTAGCAAGCAGCTTAGTTGCGCTGTGCGTTAACAACGCTACTACTAGCTACTGTAGCAAGCGCTGCTAGCGTTATACCTTTAGGCACTCCTGCTACCTACTATATGTATTTTCTTTAAAAAAGAGTAGTTAAGTAGTAGACTAATAGCTTGTAGCCCCCTGCCCTTAAGCTGCTTAGGCTTAAACTAGTAGAGGAGCTTGCTTCCTCTAGTAGAGTAACAACTTTAGTAAGTAACTTAGTTTTTAGTTAATAACAGTAGCTAATAAGTGTTTAGCAGGCTACTAACCTGCGCACTGCTATCTAGGTAGTAAAGGGCCTGCTTGCAGATAGGTATAAATTTTAAGTACCTATTTATAAGTAGGTTCTTTAAGATAAAACCTATAGAGAGGGGGTTATCCTCCCTACCTATAGTTAATTTGTTTTTGTAAGCTCTTTAGCTGCTAGGCGTGCGCTTAAAAGAGCTGCTACTAGCAGTCTAGGGAGACTTATACCTATTTAGGGAGGGGTTATCCTCCCTAGTAATTTAAAGATCTTCTCTTTCTCTATTAACCTGCTCTTTTTCTATAACTAAGTCTTTCCTCTCTTAACTAATGCTCTGTAAGTTTAAATGCGATAGAAAGCGCTTATAAGCTTGTCTAGGAAGCGCTTTTGTAAGGCTATTAGCTAGTATCTTACTTATTTTAAGGTAGGTTACTTAGAGGTTTCCCTTAGCGTACTCTTGTTTTAACTACATATTTTAGATATCTACATAGCGTAGCTAGGTAGTAAGCTGCTTGCTCTCTTTAACTACTAGTTAGATAGTTTATTAGTTGTTATAGAAAATCTCCTACAGCACCTCTAAGTCTAGCTAAAGTTCTCCTAGGAATTGTTTTAGAGCTACTAACTCTTTAGCTATATGCTCTAAAGCAAGTAATTCAGCCTTAGTAGTAGAAGTAGTTACTGTTAACTGCTGTGCAGCTTTCTAGATAATTAGACTACTAAAGAGCTGCATAATATACCCCTAGGAAGATTAATAGGACTCTCTATTGTTAGCAAATAAGACGTCTCTACATATAAGCAGATAACTGCCTTTATAAGCGCTGTACCTTATACCTAGATGCTTTGTTCTATACAAATAAGCTAAAACCTAAGTAGCTGCTTTAAAGTAAGCTGCTTCTAGATTTGTTAAATAATAAGATAGCTAAGAGGCAGCGTATGCTATATCTAGTTAAATTATAATTGCTGTATAGAGTATAGACCTAACTTGTTCTTAAAACGCTTTAACCTCTTGTTTTAAAGCTTCTCTACTATATTTAAGCAGCTCTTCTATAGGAAATAGGATTGTAGGGAAGGTACCCTTCTCTACTATCTTAAATTTAGTAGCAAGCTTATTAATATAGGAGTTGTGCGCAAGAGTTATAGTACAAGCCTCTCTGTTTCTAATTATTTAAATGCCTAGAAACTATTTAGCAGCTCTATAGTCTTTAATTTAGTATTTTTCTATTAACAAGCTTATTAGCTGTTTAGCAGCAGCTTAATTGTTGCTGTAATAGGCAAGGAGAATATTATTAACATAGAAGAGTAGCACTATTTTCTATTTAGGATTATAGAACAGGCACAGCTCTTCTTTTAATGCTAAGAGACTAAGCTTCTAGAGCGTACTAGAGAGCTCTTTATACTATAGGACTAGCAAATTATGTAACCTGTATAGAGCTTGTAGTAGTAGAACAACTTACTTAGGTTTCTTAAATCTATCTAGTAATTTATAGAGCACCTAAGGTTTGTCTTAGCAGCTTGCGTTTAGAAACGCGCTAGTTACGTTATACTAACAGAGCTCTAGGTTAAACTAGGCTGCAATTGCTACTATAGTGCAAAACAAGCAAGCAGCAAGCGTTGTAGTGTAGGTTAAGACAATTAAATCCTTTGCCTGTAGATCTCCTTGTACGCATATCCTTGCCTTATATTTAAGGAAGTAGCTATCCTAGTTAAATTTGTAGGTAAAGACCTATTTAAGCGGCAGGGGCCTTAATAAGGCGCTTAATTAGTTAATTTCTCTCTACGTTTCCTTCTTAATAAGCGTGTCTATCTCTTTTTAGCAGGCCTAGCAAAAAAGAGCTCCTAGTAGGTAATAGAGTAGATCTTTCTATTTGTTTAGCAGTAGAGGGAGCTTGTCCCTGTGTAACTAGCGCTTGTTTTAAGCAACTAGTCTTTCCTTTTTTTTAGGGTTAAGGCAACAATTACCACGTAGGTAGTAAGCAGCTCTCTTCTATCTATGCTATATTTGTTCGCATGTTTAAACAGTAGGTAGATAAGCTAGGCGTATCTGTAATTATTTATTGCTTATTACAGAGTACTAACCTGCTCTATTATTATTAGTAGTAGGCTTGTTGCGCTTACAGTTCTCTATCTAGCAGCTCTATCTTGTAGGTAGGCCCTAGACTCTCTGCTAATACGTGCGTCTCCTGCCTGCCTTATCTGCTTACGTTAATCTTTAAGAAGGTATTAGAACAAGCAGCAAAGCAGGTCTTAGTAGATTATTAAGATCCTTACTATCTACTAGCTCGCTCCCTTCTTCTACAGTTAAGTGCACTTCCTGTAAGCTACTAGTTAGATTATCCTCCTTATTAGGAGCTTCCTGCCTATACTTAACTGCTCTAGTTTAGGCGTTTAGTTAGGGAAAGTAAACCTGTTTCTTGGCGTTGTTCTGCACAGATCTCTAGTAGCTTGCTGGCTAAGCTTGCCGCGCGTGCAGTATCTATCCTAGGGCTCTCTCTCTACTAGACTAGCCTTCTAGCAATTAAGGTTCTCCCTAAGTGTTACCCCTAAGCTAGTGCTTAGTAGACAAGCTAAGCGATAGGTCTCTTTGTTTAAGGGGAGCTCTATTACTTCTCCTACCTCTATTATCTTATTAGGTTTATGTAGAATTTCTACAACTACTTCTACTTCTTAGACTGTAAGGGCTAACAACTTATCTAATTTGTTGTAAAAGAGCTCCTTATTAAAGGTTATATTGCGCGTTGTAATTACCTAGTTTAGTTTAGGGACCTATATCTAGTATATGTTAGAAGCTTAGTACCCTACTAAGTATCTAATATAACCCCTTAGAGTTACTTTAAAGCTTCTCTAATTACGCCTAGCTGCTTGTTCCCTGTTTAGGGGATACGCTCTGCAGCTATAGGCGTATATCCTGCTCTAATTAGGTCTTAGATTAGCTGTTAGTGCTCTTACCTGCTTAGGTTTGTACTAGTAGAAATAGTAAGTAAACTAGTAATTAAGCTCTTTGTTTAGGCTCTACAGCTTGTTTAAGTGAGTTAGACTTATGTTATAGAGCTATGTTGCTGCTGCTACAACCTCCAGCTAGAGCTTCTTAGGTAGGTTTGCACTGCTCCTTATTTTGATAGATTTAGTAATTATTTCCTGCCCTACTCTTTCTGCTGCCCTGTTTAGCTTGTGGGTATATAGAGGTATACGCTTAATATCTATTCCCTTATTAATCACCCAGCGCTTATATTAGGAGCTCCCTTGCTATAGGAGAGTAGCAGTATTGTTGTCTTAACTTATCTTGCAGATATAGAGCTTGTACTAGGTACGTACCTAGCTTAAGAAACTTATAAGTACCTGTAGTATCTCTACTTAAGTCTTCCCTAGAAGTAAGTACGTAAAGAGCTTCCTACTATAGTACTCCTTGATTAAAAGTATCTATAATTTGCTACTCCTTCCTATAGGCATATTAAACAGATCCTAGCTAATTCTCTAAAAGGGTTTAGTAGGTTTTTCCTGTTTCTATTAAGATATAACTTGCTTGGCGTAGGTTGTTAAGTAGACCTTATAATCTTTTTTAGAGCGTGCTGTTAATGTGTACGCTGCGCGCTTGTTTTACTAGTGCCTTTAGAGCTTCTAGGCCTAGATGTCCTGCTCTAGCGTGCTAGAGGTGTTTAGCAGAGCTTTGTAGGTAAGACTTATACAATTGTTTTGTTACTGCGTTAAGGATTAGTAGGTAGTAGGATAGTAGCTTGTATTTAAAGAAGGTAAGGTTGTAAGCGCGCTTAAGGGTAGCACATACAACGCTCCTATTTAGATTGTTAATATACCCTACTTGGAGCGAGCTGTCTAGCCCTAAGTACTAAACTCCTTTCTCTTAGAGGCGTGCCTTAGAAATAATGTTAACGTGAAAACCTTCTACTACTACTACATCCTTAAGGAGTAGGTCTTCTGTATACAGGCTGCGCTTTCTGTGTAACGCGTTTTTAAACAAACAAGCTCCTTGTCCTACTACTAGAAACGCTTGTGTGCCTGCCTCTACAGTGTTAGTAGAGTTAGCTAGGCAAAATAACCTAGGTATAAGCTGATCTGCGCTGTTAACTAAGTGTGTAGCTACTCTATTATCTAAAATTGTACTCTCTAAGAGCAGATAAGCGTTAAAATCTATAAGGTTGTAAACCCTAGGTTTCTTAGCTAGGTTACTTAGTTGCATTATTTTTAGATTAATTAGAGCAGCCTGTATATTACTAGGAAACTTAACTTTAGGTAGGATACCTTTTGCTAGTAGAGCTGTTATTGCTAATAGAGCTTTTGGGGTCTAATTAAGCTGCTTAATTGCCTTCCTAGTATCTGTATACTCTTAGCTCTTAAGCCTCTAGAGAGTATCCTTGCGATAGCTTTTGCTTATGTAGATAGGTAGTAAGGAGCTCCCTCTAACTGCTGTCTCTAGGCGTTAGCAGTTAGTTAGTTTCTACTTATAAGTTTCTCCTTTTTGTTTATAAGGGCAGGAGTACCTACTTAAGCTCTTAGAGTTAGTAGCAGGAGCTTAAGTAGTATCTGTTTAGCTTCTAAACGTTGCAAATACTCCTAGGTTATCTTTCCCTGCTCTTATAGTATACTTATACATTAAACTACTAAAGACCCTACTTACTTTGTCTAAGTTAAGTAAATTAAGCCCTAGGATACTATCCTAGATAATCCTTTAGTTTATAGTACAAGCCTAATCTAGGGCAATCCTATAACTTAAGGCATCTAAGAAATCCTACACAGCAAGCGCCCTATTAACCTCTAGAAGCTTGTATAACTTAGCTCTTCTATAGAGGTATAACTACCTGTTGTACTAGTCTTGTAGAGCGGCTCTTAACTATTTAGCTGCTCTAAGATGCTGTTAGTATTCTGCCCTAACCTAGTTCTAGGTGCTAACATCTGTTAGAGCAAGCTCCTCTTTTAGTGCTTGCATAAGCGATTGCAGCGTTGTAGTGTTATTAGTAACAAGCTTTACTATTACTAGTAAGAGGATTAATAGCAATACTGTTGTGTTAACCTAGTTCTAGATCTTCTAAAGGCGCTCTGCCTTAGCAGCCTACTTGCTTGCTCTAATCTTGTATCTAAGGAGCTCCTTGTTATAGTTCTTAACGCTTGTTTAGCCTAGAGGCTTGTTAGGTTAAGTGCTCTAGCTTTAAGTAGATTGAGCTAGTAGTTAAGTAGGGAGTGAGCCTATAATAGGTAGTTTAGGCGCTCCTTTGTGCATGCCTAGGCGTCTTTAGCGTCTAGATCTACTATATCCTATATGTCACGAAGCTTAGCGTGCTACGTAAGTTAGATGTACTAATTAGGCTAATTAGATCTTGTTTTAAGCTGATAGGGTCCTGTAGGGACACCTAAGAGAGCTTGCTTATTATAGTTAACAAGCTCGCCTATAGTAGTGTTTAGTAGGGATAGAAAGATAATTAGGTAATTAGAGTAGTTAAGCTAAGTCTAATAAGCTTGTTTGCTAAGTGCGCAGGGAGATCTACTGTGCTTAGAAAGCTAGGCTTATAACTGTAACAGAGCTTGCAGGACTATACTTAAGTAATTAATTAATTTAATTAGTGTCTATTTTTCTATATAGAACGTGCTGCTTAAATACAAATAAAATGTGTAGGTTACGTAATCTCGCTTAACAAGCGTTTGGCCAGTATTAGGGCCGCTTAGAACTAGCGTTGCTGGGGTAGAGCGGCTTAACTAAATTAGCACGCTCTGTTAGAAAACGAGCTGCGTATGTGACTCCACGCGCTTAGTTGCGCGACAAGTAGACTCTAAGAAGGTACAAGCCCTTAGGAACTAGATCCCTCCTACTACTGTTACTAGTGTGAAATTGTTCCTAGGCTTTACTAGGTTTTACTAACAATTTATACCTAAATTCTCTTGCGTAGCTAAGCCCCTTATTGCCTTACAAAGCCTAGCAAACCTATTTAAATAGACTGCTTAATGCTAATCTAGTTTTAAAAACCTAAAGGAAGCCTTATTGTCTATCCTAACTCTATGCTATTTTGATCCTAACTATAATACAAAGATTAAAACTAACACCTCTAATAGAGTTATTGCTAGGGTTTTGTTACAGCAGCACCCTAACAACAAGTAGTACCTTGTAGTATTCTACAGCCAAGTACTCTCTAGAGCTGAACTTAATTAGGAAATACATAATAAGGAGTTATTTGCGATTTTACAAGCCTTTAATAAGTAGAGAGCTAAACTTACCTTAGTTACAAAATAGATCTAAGTCTACTCTAATTATTAATCCCTAGAGTACTTTATAATAACTAAAATCTTAAATACTTAATAAGTATAATAGGCAGAAGCTCTAGCTCTGTTTAACTTTAAGATTAAATACACGCTAGGCAAGAACAACAAGCGTGCTAATATCCTAAGTTACTAAGAATAGGATCTTGTAAATCTAAAGTCTGCCTAAGAAGACAATTAGTCCTAAGTCCTACTAGGTCTACAGCAGTTACACAACTAGATTAATTCTAATTTAGCTTAGACATATCTAGCTAAGACTAACCTAGTTGTAGCTACTATCTGCTTAGTACAGCCTATTATAAAACTAGATTCCTTAGAACTAATTAAGGCGTTAATACAAGAAAACTAGAAATCTTTTAGACAAGAACAACTGTTGTTGCTATCTCTGTATTAGATCTAAAACAGACTCCTTCTCTACTATAATTAACTCTGTGTCCCTGCTAACTTAACCCTATACACACGCCTAATTAAGGAAGCCTATAACTAACTATTAACTGCTTACCCTAGTGCTAAGAAGACCTACTAACTGTTATTATAACAGTATTACTAGAAAGGTATAAGTGCTACATGTAAAAGATATATCTAAAACTGCATTCTATATTGCTAAGGCTATCTAAGACAGACCTAACTCTGTAGGTACTTGCATCCCTTACTAATACCTAACAAACTAATGTAACATTTATGTATTAATTTTAAGGATTTTCCTAAGGACAAAGCTAGGTATAACTAGATTATAGTTATTATTAATCGCCTAACTAAACAAGCTATTACAATCCTATGCTATAAAATAATTACAGCACGCAGGATAGCAAACTTATTTATACAATAGGTGTATTAGTTTAGACACACCCCTAAGTTAATAGTAAGTAATAGGGGCCCCTAGTTTATCTTAACTTTCTAGACAGAATTCTGTTAAATTATAGGTGTGAAAGTTAAGCTATCTACTGCCTATTACAAGGAAACTAATAGTTAAACAGAGATTATAAATAAGTATATAGACTAACAGCTCTGTCCCTTCGTCTTGTACTATTAGGATAACTAGTCTAAACTCCTACTAATTATAGATTGTGCCTAACTTACTCTGCTACATTCCTTAATTAGAATATTACCTTACTAAGTAATTTATAGTAGCTAACCTAAACAGAGCTAGAGTTAGAAAGGAGCTAATACAGTAGTAACCCCTGTGGAACAACTTAACTACAAAGGAGGCCTTAGCATTAGCAACCTATATGCACAACGCCTAGAAGGTAGCTAAGGAGAATATAGAGAAAGCCTAAGACTGCATACGCTCTGCAGTTAATGCTTATTGCAACCTAGTTAACTAGACTGTAGGTAACAAAGTGTACCTTTCTACTAAAAACTTAATAAGTAAGCAACTAAGCTAAAAGCTATCTAATAAGTAGGAAGGTCCCTTTAAGGTCCTAGAACAGGTTAGTTACTTATATTACTTAAAACTTCCCCCTAGTTTAAAAATACATAACGTATTTGCACCTAACGTTCTGTGTAAGGATCTAGATAACCTGTTACCTAGTTAGGAAGCTCTAAAACCTGCAGGTATTCCTATTTAAGGAGTAGAGGAATAGGAGGTCTAAGAAATCCTGGCTAGTAGGTTAGTCTGCTGTAGTCTCAAGTACTGTGTAAGCTAGGTTAGCTATAACCTAGACCTAACTTAGTATCCTATAAAAAACTTTACAGGAGCACCCTATAAGCTAAAGGCGTATTACAATAAGTACCTAGAGCAGCTAGGTCTACTAAAGGCATTAAACAAATAGATTACAGCATAGGAAGAAGGTTAAGAATTGTAGGGCAAATAAAGACATTATAATTTAGAAAAGGATAAAGGAAATCTATTAACTCTAAAACGCCTCTAACTGCGTTTATACAATAGATAACAAGAAAAGAAAAATAAAAGAAATCCTCCTTACTATATAGCTTAAGAAACCCTTTCTTTTTTAAGGGTTCTTAATGTTACTTATCTCCTTAGAGCCACTAGTGTTAGTTTTGTCTAACAACCTAGGAGCACCCTTTTTTTTTAGGTGCTAGAAGCAGAGCTAGCTTTACTAACTTACCTCTAACTCTAGAGCTATAAGGGGCTATTTCCTATTATAGCTTAATAACCTCCCTAGTTAACACTAACAAACTCTCTACTATCTCCTCTATTACCTAGCCCTGCGCTGTACTAGTGTGGTACTAGTGCAGCAACACGTTATTAGCAGTAACTCCCTTAAGCTGCGTAGTTGCTACCTACACTACACTCGCTAGAGCTATTGCTGATGCTATAAGGCTACGCTATGCCTCTAGTGCTGCCTCTATTACCTCCTCCTCTGCTGCCTCTCCCGCTGCCTTACCCCTAGATTCCTCCTCCTATATAATAAGGTTGTTATAAAAAGTAGCATACTTAGGACTAACGTAAATTAGAACCTATAACTATTAGTATTAGTTAGAGAGTAGGAGTAAAGAAAAGTCTAGTTACTAGATAACACTTCTTATTTTAAAGTGTGTAATAAGCACACTTTAATAACAACGCCTTATTAAAGGCGTAGTCTACCTTCCTCCCCTTACAAAGGCCTAAATTAAACAAAGGCAGATAACCTAATAGGCTACTGCAAGAGCTCTAGGCAGGACTAGTATTAGTATAGTAACTAATTAACAAACCTAGGAGCATTAGTATAGGAATAATTAAAAGAGCGTAGGGATACTTATAGTAAGAAATAGTGTCTATTAGAGTTAGGAAAGGTGTAGGGATTAATTGTTTATATACCTACGCGACGCGTCCTAGAAATTAGATATAATAATAACAGCAAACCTGTTTCCCTCTAATTAAGTTATAATACAGCTTATTGTTACGTTAGATTTAGGCAGCAGAGTTAACAAACAAAAAAAAAAAAAAGTTATCTTTACTTTAGATAAAAACAACAATAAAACACTAAAATAACAACCTAAGTTAACTAAAACCTAGAACAGACGCTAAATTAACGCACTAACGCTATAGAACAACAACTGTTATTACTTACGCGTATCTAGGATAATCTGCCTATACAGGAGGGGGTAGTGTAAAGCACTAGTCTCTAAAAAGTGTTACACTCTAATTTACCTCTAACTTAGCTCCTTTACGTTTCTGTTCCTGCCTGTAACTTAGTTATAGCATTCTGAACTTCCCTGTATTCTAGCAGTATAAAGGCACAAGGAGAATTATCTGTAGATAGATAGTTTTTAAGTATTCTTTGTATAAGACCTATAGGAATAGAATTGTCTCTGTGTTACCTATCCTAGTGCTCCTAGACACCTTGTAGCGGATACATACGCATTCCGGAGCTTTCTATTATCCTGTGTTGTTACACTACAGGAGCTACCTATAGGGGCATAGCTAGAATTGCTTATAACAATATAAGGCGTGTACTGTAAACAGACCTAATGCCTCTCTAACCCTAAACTAAAGGGAAGCTAGATACTGTCTAAGGACAGCAGTTATAATAGAAATAGTTATAGGAAAAGTAATAGAGTTTATTAACTACTATAAATTACTACCTACTGCAACTAACCTTTATAGCTAGATTACAGGGCTACCTAAAAACTACTTAGAAGGTCCTATTATCCTTGTTATACTTGTTGCTAAGGCAATAGGAGCTACTACACCTAGAGGGGGTGTACAGCTTAGTAGGCAAAGATAACAACCTCTAGAAGGAGGCCGTAGGGGCGTCTACTGCAGAGGGGATATTAGTACTATAATAGTACTAACGCTTCTTAGCATTTATAGCTGTGCTATTCTTCTTAAAGTAGTCTTTAACTACCTTGTTAACAACAGCGTTAGCAGGGGCCTTTATGCTAATAGTACTAAGAGTAACGTTAAAGCGCTTAAGGTTATTGTTAAGTTTTACACTTTAGACAAAGTCTGTAAGTAATTGTTTAATTAGGTCTTGAGGACAAGTATAGTATTAGGGATCCAAGGTAGGGTTAAGTAGTATGCGTCTAGGACCTTAGCTACTTAGGGTTGCAAGGAAGAGTATAGAGTAGACTATCTGTTTCGCAAGCAGGGTAAGAGATTCTAATAACAAAGTTAATTAACGAGGTTAAACACAAACTATAAGGGTTGTGTTCCTACAAACTATATACTATAATAATTATAAGGGCTTACTAAGCTTAACGTAAGCTGCGTAAGCTATAGCTTACTAAGCTTAATGTAAGCTGCGTAAGCCGTCACGTGTAACCTACCTAGCTTAACTGCCAAGGAGTAAGCCTGTTACGTAACGTGTAATAGAACTGTGCTATAACAGCCTACAGTTGTAATTATAGTGCTAGCCTATACTAACATGTTGCTTATAGGTGTTAGCAATTAGCTAGATATAAAGAGATTGTAACACTATCCCCCTCTTTCTTAGATTTGTCTTAAATCTTGTTAGCTGTTCTTTATAAGCAGTGCCCTGCTACTTCTTAGTTCCTGTAGCATTATTATGTCCTCTACATCCTAAAAGCGTCTGCGTCTTAGCATTAAAATCTGTTGCTACAATTCTATCGCGCCTATCTCTTGTAATTGTTGCTTTGCTGCTAGTTAAGACTGTTTTATTATGCCTTTGTTAAACTGTTTAAAGTGCGCTAAATGCGTTTGTGTTAGACGTCTGTGCGTTAACTTGTCCTAGGAGTCCTTAGATAAGACTAGGGCTGAATATAAAAAGAAAGTTAAAGAGGACAAAAGGTTGCTCTTAGACGTGATTGCGCGTCTATTGCAAAATAAGAAAATCCTAGCCTAAGCAAAGGATAGGGCTGTAAAGAAGGCTAAGTGCCTAGCAAATAAGTTAGAAGAGTCTAGTAAGGACGTTTAGGCTAAGGAGATTAACTGTCCTGCTGCAGACGTATTAGTAGGGTATTCTCCTGCTATGTAGTTAACTCTAGACCTTATTAATACTTCTGCAAACTTTAGAACTAGTTTAGAAGTTATTAGCAGTTCTTAAGGTTTATTGTAGGTTCCTATGTGTTTTCTAACTTAGGGTAGCCTAACTATTTAACTAGGTACTTGTTGCTGTTGCTAATATTGCAATATTGTATTATTTTTTTAACTTCCTACTTGTTGTTAATGTTAACCTAGTAGTAGAAGTCTTTCTAGACTAGCGTTCTAGGGTTAGCTAGTTCCAAAAGGGATATGTAGAACACTAGATAGATCTTTGCATCCTTAGGCAGGGCAAGTCTATAGTTAACTAGGCTTATCTGCTTAGAAATAAAAAATAGTCTAACTTTAACATAGTCTAGTTTTTTGTAGGTCTTTGCGTTTAAAGGTTTTTATAAGGAGATAGACTTTATCCCCCTCTTTTAGCTAAGGTGCTGTTTTTCATTTCTAGTTAATATAAGAGATTGCTTGTTCTTAAGCCTTGCTAATGTTTTCTAGCGTTTTCTTGTGTACTTCCTTTAGTTTCTAAACTAAGGAGATTGCTGATTCTGTTTGTACTAGCGTATCTAGTACTCTAGTAAAGAGATTTAGGTGTCTCCTGTAATTTAAGAAGAACGGCGTTGCGCCTGTTGCTTCTAATAACTTATTGTTGTATGTAATCTGTGCTATAGGTAACAGCGAAACCTAGTTGTCTTGCTGCTAGTTGCTGTATATTTGTAGAAATGTCTCTATAGTCTAGTTTGTTTGTTTAGTCTGTCTGTCTGTTTGCGGATAATAGGCTATAGATAGCTTTTTCTTAGTACTAATAGCTGCTAACAGTGTAGTCTAATAATTTAACGTAAAGAGCTTGTCTCTATTACTAATAATTAATTTAGGAATGCTATAATGCCTAACAACTTAGTCTAGGAATACTTAAGTAAGCTGCTCTGCAGTATAGCTGTGTTAGAAGGGTATTATCTCTGCGGCTTTTATAAATCTGTCTACTACAACAAAGATTAAGTTGTAGCTGTATCCTGTAACAGGGTCCTTGGAGATAGGTAGCTGTGTAACAAAATCTATTGTAATGTTTGTCTAAGGGGCTGTTAGTAGCTCTATTGCCTGTGCTTTGTAAAGCACTAGTCTCTGAAAAGTGTCACACCCTAATTTACCTCTAACTTAGCTCCTTTACGTTTCTGTTCCTGCCTGTAACTTAGTTATAGCATTCTAAACTTCCCTGTATTCTAGCAGTATAAAGGCATAAGGAGAATTATCTATAGATAGATAGTTTTTAAGTATTCTTTGTACAAGACCTATAGGAATAGAATTGTCTCTGTGTTACCTATCCTAGTGCTCCTAGATACCTTGTAGCAGATACACACGCATTCTAGAGCTTTCTATTATCCTGTGTTGTTACATTATACTTAAAAACTTATCCTAGCTAGTAACAGCCTCTAAATAATATTGCAAGTTTGTTTAGTTATTGTATACTAAGCAGATTTAGACCCCTTTTAATTACAAACTATATAGGTCCTAATTATTGTCTATCTAACAGTTAGGATTCTAGAGACCTCCTAACAACTAAAGCCTTTAGGTTTAGAACTTTCTACAACTTACTACTCTAGGATTACTTTAGAAAAGTTGCGTTAGATTACGCTAAGATAAAGACTTAGAGATTATTAATAACCTACCTAAATTAGATTACTACTAATGTTAGGTACTACTAACCCTGGTTTAAAGGAACCTATTAGACAATCTACTTAAGGACAGGCAACAGCGCCTGCTAAGGGATTAACTAATACCTAGACGCTTAGCAAGAGCGATACTAAATTAGACTTAGAATAAGTAAATCTTTATAAGTTAGTTAACTAACTAAGGGCTGAAGTAGCCTAGCTTTAGGCCTGATCCCTTCCCTACAAAGATGTACCTATGCCTACTATAGAGTCTCCCCTTGTTTAATCTTAGCAACCTCCTAAAAGGTTCTAGTCTAAGACCCTAGTCTACTACCCTAGGCTTAGTAAACGCACACTAGCTATTAACAAATTAAGTAATAGAAAAGACCCTACTTTTAGACAGTAGCAAGCCTTAATTTAAGACTAACTTAATATTAATTTAGATTACTATCCTACAGAACAAGCTTGTATAGCTCTAGTATAGGGATATACTTCTAGGCTCGCTAAGGAATACCTAGAGCCCTAATACTTGTCTTGTAAAACAGACTAGTTCTAGAGCGCAGAGGAAATAATAATGCTTCTCTGCTCCTACTTTATTATAGGGAATAAGAGAGCTAAAAGTTAAGCTGTTTTTAATTAACTCTAAATAGGAAAAGATAACACGTTTCTACTTTTTAAAGCGCGCTTCCTAAGTGCTGCTATCTAGGGACAAGTACCTAAGTTAGAATAGTTTCACTACATGTAGACAAAGGTTACCCCTGCCCTCTAAAGTCCTAACCTAGGATTTAAGAGGCAGTAGGATAACTTGTTTAAACTTATAGTAGAGCATCTTACAGCGTATAACATAGAAAGAAAACAATATCCTGTTTATACCCTACCTAATACCTTACTAACTTAGACCTAACCCTAAACTATTAATAATTAGCATTAGACTAACAACCTACCTCTAAATTAGCCTACACCTGGCATTTAGAAACCTCCTATATCTACTCCTACTCTAGCACCTAGGACTACACTGTCCTAAGCCACACCTGTAAGAGAGCTAACCCTAGGCAACTGCTACAACTATAGCAAGACAGGTTACTTTGCAAAAGATTGCCCTAGTCCCTAGGTACAAGAAATCTAAGTAGATATAGAGGGATATGTTAACGCTAAAGAAGATTTTAAAGAGGAACTAATACCTAAGGGAAACAGCCCTGCCTAGGAGGACAACTTTACCTAGGCCTAAACTAATATAACCTATCTAACCTCTCTTTATCTTATTTGTTTAGTAGCCCCTATTTCCTTACTTCTTCTATTCTATTAAACTAAGGGCTAGGCGTACAACTTAACTCCTTAGTTAACACTAGTGCCTAAGGATTTTTATTTTTAAATTCTAATATTGCTACTTTAGTGTCTGCTGCACTTAGGACTCTTATCTAAAAGTTGCCCTTTAAGGTCTAAGTTAAAGGATTCTAGGATTAGATTATAACCCTAGTGAACTAGTACATTTAGTTGCACTTAACTATTAATAGGCGTAAGATACGTAACTACCTCTTTGTTATTATTAATCTAGGATCCTAGGAATGCATTATTAGAATTAAATAGTTAAAATGTTTTAAACTCTAACTTAATATAGAGCAATCTTGGCTTATATAGCTAGTAAGGTACCCTAGGTTGTATAACCCTGCCCCTCTATTAATAATAACCCTATATTAACCTTTGCTACAAGCCTACGTCCTACAAGACGTACAACAAAGGGACAACCTATAGGAAGCTGCAGAGTACTAACGTTGCTAAAGTCTAAATTACTTAATATATTGTATAAGAGGTGTTATTTAATTGCTAAAATACTGTTCCTTACTAATAATCCTAACCTAAAAAGCCTCTAACTTGCTACCTCCTAGGGAGGCGCGTATTTCCTTACTTTTATTAAATACTTTTTACTTTTCTATAAAAAAACTATAGAATAAATTTTTACTACTAGTCTATATAAGATTAATTACGTTATTAACTACTGTTGTACCTAAGACAACCCTAAGAACGCTTAGCTGCTTAACAAACAATTGCTAGACAAATATATTTAATATGCTAATATGTTTAGCAAAATAGAAGCTAAAACCCTTCTAGAACACTGCCCCTACAACTATAAAATTATATTAGAGGGCTAATTACTAAATTCCTACTTGCCCTTGTATAAACAAAATCTTAAGGAACTTAAAGCTACTAAGAAGTTTATGCAAGACTAACTACAGCATAGCTAGATTAAATACAGTTAGAGCCCCTTCGCGTCGCCTATACTCTATATTTAAAAACTAAATAGGAATTTGCATATTTATGTTAACTATTATTGTCACAGGTATATACTATTCGAGCCTCAGTCCATCTATCTATTGGATCACTGTACCTTTTTAGGCAGTGTGGCTTAGTGGGTTCGAGCTGAAGTCCTCACAGAGTGATCTAATAGATCTAGGAGCGTGGCAGGTTGTAGGTTCGATCCTCACCTGCTCCTACTCCTAGACAGCTAAGCCAGTCAATTTTGACTGAAGTGTGAGGTAGGCTCTTTAGTCGCCACGCTGTTGCTGCTGGGAGGTCTAGTATGTAACGTGGCGTACCCTAATTAGCTGCTGGCTTAGCTACCCTACTTAGGGCTCAAGGAGCGTGCGCGCTCTAGTAGGTACCCCCTTAAGTGGTTAGCCACCTTGTCAAGGGGAAGCGCCTGGGGGCAGAGTACACCTATTGGTGGCCTGTCAAGGGCATGACCTAGGGGCGCCTTGGCTGCGTCAAGGGCATGGCCTAGTGGCAGAGTACACCTATTAGTGGCCTGTTAAGGGCAGTACCTAGAGGCAACGGCTTGTCTGAGCAGAGTCTCAGGTCGAGCCTTAAGGGAGAGGAGTATACTGTCACAGGTATATACTATTCAAGCCTCAGTCCATCCATCTATTGGATCACTGTACCTTTTTGGGCAGTGTAGCTCAGTGGGTTTGAGCTGAAGTCCTCACAATTATAAACTTAACGCCCTTACAAGAAAGGACTCCTATCTAATACTGCGCATAGACGAATTGTTAGCACAACTGTCTAAGGCTAAGGTATTTACTAAATTTAATATCTAGAATGCCTTTAATTAAATTTGTATAGATCCTGCCTCTAAGGAGTACACTACGTTCTGTACACGTTACAGTAGTTACAAGTGCAAGGTTCTACCCTTTAGGCTATATAATAGACCAGCTACTTATTAACAATATATAAATAATGTTCTTATTAAATATCTAGACAACTTCTATATTGTATATCTAGATAACATCCTTATCTACTCTAAAGACCTTGTAACCTACAAACAACATGTTAAACTAGTACTTAATTAACTCTGTATTGCTAGATTACAAGTAGACATTAAGAAGAGTAAGTTCTATGTTACCTGTACTAAGTACTTAGGTTATATCCTAACTAATAAAGGAATTAAAGTGGACTCTAAGAAGGTACAAGCCCTTAGGAACTAGATCCCTCCTACTACTGTTACTAGTGTGAAATCGTTCCTAGGCTTTACTAGGTTTTACTAACAATTTATACCTAAATTCTCTTACGTAGCTAAGCCCCTTATTGCCTTATAAAGCCTAGCAAATCTATTTAAATAGACTACTTAATGCTAATCTAGTTTTAAAAACCTAAAGGAAGCCTTGTTGTCTATCCTAACTCTATGCTATTTTAATCCTAACTACAATACAAAGATTAAAACTAACGCCTCTAATAGAGTTATTGCTAGAGTTTTGTTACAGCAGCACCTTAATAACAAGTAGTACCTTATAGTATTCTACAGCTAAGTACTCTCTAGAGCTAAACTTAATTAGGAAATACATAATAAGGAGTTGTTTGCAATTTTATAAGCCTTTAATAAGTAGAGAGCTAAACTTACCTTAGTTACAAAATAGATCTAAGTCTACTCTAATTATTAATCCCTAGAGTACTTTATAACAACTAAAATCTTAAATGCTTAACAAGTATAATAGGCAGAAGCTCTAGCTCTGTTTAACTTTAAGATTAAATACACGCTAAGTAAGAATAATAAGCGTGCTAATATCCTAAGTTGCTAAGAACAGGATCTTGCAAATCTAAAGTCTGCCTAAGAAGACAATTAGTCCTAAGTCCTACTAGGTCTACAGCAGTTACACAACTAGATTAATTCTAATTTAGCTTAGACATATCTAGCTAAGACTAACCTAGTTGTAGCTACTATCTGCTTAGTACAGCCTATTATAAAACTAGATTCCTTAGAACTAATTAAGGCGTTAATACAAGAAAACTAGAAATCTTTTAGACAAGAATAACTATTGTTGCTATCTCTGTATTAGATCTAAAACAGACTCCTTCTCTACTATAATTAACTCTATGTCCCTACTAACTTAACTCTATGCACACGCCTAATTAAGGAAGCCTATAACTAACTATTAACTGCTTACCCTAGTGCTAAGAAGACCTACTAACTGTTATTATAATAGTATTACTAGAAAGGTATAAGTGCTATATGTAAAAGATATGTCTAAAACTGCATCCTATGTCGCTAAGGCTATCTAAGACAGACCTAACTCTGTAGGTACTTGCATCCCTTGCTAATACCTAACAAACTAATGCAACATTTATATATTAATTTTAAGGATTTTCCTAAGGACAAAGCTAGGTATAACTAGATTATAGTTATTATTAATTGCCTAACTAAACAAGCTATTATAATCCTATGCTATAAAACAATTACAGTATATAGGATAGTAAACTTGTTTATATAATAGGTGTATTAGTTTAGACACACCCCTAAGTTAATAGTAAGTAATAGGGGCCCCTAGTTTATCTTAACTTTCTAGACAGAATTCTGTTAAATTATAGGTGTGAAAGTTAAGCTATCTACTGCCTATTACAAGGAAACTAATAGTTAAACAGAGATTATAAACAAGTATATAGACTAACAGCTCTGTCCCTTCGTCTTATACTATTAGGATAACTAGTCTAAACTCCTACTAATTATAGATTGTGCCTAACTTACTCTGCTATATTCCTTAATTAGAATATTACCTTACTAAGTAATTTATAGTAGCTAACCTAAACAGAGCTAGAGTTAGAAAGGAGCTAATACAGCAGTAACCCCTATAGAACAACTTAACTATAAGGAGGCCTTAGCATTAGTAACCTGTATGCACAACGCCTAGAAGGTAGCTAAGGAGAATATAGAGAAAGCCTAAGACTGCATGCGCTCTGCAGTTAACGCTTATTGCAACCTAGTTAACTAGACTATAGGTAACAAAGTGTACCTTTCTACTAAAAACTTAACAAGTAAGCAACTAAGCTAAAAGCTATCTAATAAGTAGGAAGGTCCCTTTAAGGTCCTAGAACAGGTTAGTTACTTATATTACTTAAAACTTCCCCTAGTTTAAAAATACATAACGTATTTGCACCTAACGTTCTGTGTAAGGATCTAGATAACCTGTTACCTAGTTAGGAAGCTCTAAAACCTGCAGGTATTCCTATTTAAGGAGTAGAGGAATAGGAGGTCTAAGAAATCCTGGCTAGTAGGTTGGTCTGCTATAGTCTTAAGTACTGTGTAAGCTAGGTTGGCTATAACCTAGACCTAACTTAGTATCCTGCAAAAAACTTTACAGGAGCACCCTATAAGCTAAAGGCGTATTATAATAAGTACCTAGAGCAGCCTAGTCTACTAAAGGTATTAAACAAATAGATTATAGCATAGGAAGAAGGTTAAGAATTGTAGGGCAAATAAAGACATTATAATTTAGAAAAGGATAAAGGAAATCTATTAACTCTAAAATGCCTCTAACTGCGTTTATACAATAAATAACAAGAAAAGAAAAACAAAAGAAATCCTCCTTACTGTATAGCTTAAGAAACCCTTTCTTTTTCAAGGGTTCTTAATGTTACTTATCTCCTTAGAGCTACTAGCGTTAGTTTTATCTAACAACCTAGGAGCACCTTTTTTTTTTAGGTGCTAGAAGCAGAGCTGGCTTTACTAACTTACCTCTAACTCTAGAGCTACAAGGGGCTATTTCCTGTTACAGCTTAATAACCTCCCTAGTTAACACTAACAAACTCTCTACTATCTCCTCTATTACCTAGCCCTGCGCTGTACTAGCGTGGTACTAGTGCAGCAACACGTTATTAGCAGTGACTCCCTTAAGCTGCGCAGTTGCCACCTGCACTACACTTACTAGAGCTATCGCTAATGCCATAAGGCTACGCTATGCCTCTAGTACTGCCTCTGTTACCTCCTCTCCTGCTGCCTCACCCCTGGATTCCTCCTCCTACATAATAAGGTTGTTATAAAAAGTAGCATACTTAGGACTAACGTAAATTAGAACCTATAACTATTAGTATTAGTTAGAGAGCAGGAGTAAAGAAAAGTCTAGTTACTAGATAACACTTCTTATTTTAAAGTGTGTAATAAGTACACTTTAACAACAACGCCTTATTAAAGGCGTAGTCTACCTTCCTCCCCTTACAAAGGCCTAAATTAAACAAAGGTAGATAACCTAATAGGCTACTGCAAGAGCTCTAGGCGGGACTAGTATTAGCATAGTAACTAATTAATAAACCTAGGAGCATTAGCATAGGAACAATTAAAAGAGCGTAGGGATACTTACAGTAAGAAATAGTGTCTGTTAGAGTTAGGAAAGGTGTAGGGATTAATTGTTTATATACCTACGCAACGCGTCCTAGAAATTAGATATAATAATAACAGTAAACCTGTTTCCCTCTAATTAAGTTATAATACAGCTTATTGTCACGTTAGATTTAGGCAGCAGAGTTAACAAACAAAAAAAAAAAAAAAAAAGTTGTCTTTACTTTAGATAAAAACAATAATAAAACACTAAAATAATAACCTAAGTTAACTAAAAACCTAGAATAGACGCTAAATTAACGCACTAACGCTATAGAACAATAACTGTTATTACTTATGCGTATCTAGGACAATCTACCTACACAGGAGGGGGTAGTGTAAAGCACTAGTCTCTAAAAAGTGTTACACCCTAATTTACCTCTAACTTAGCTCCTTTACGTTTCTATTCCTGCCTGTAACTTAGTTATAGCATTCTAAACTTCCCTGTATTCTAGCAGTATAAAGGCATAAGGAGAATTATCTATAGATAGATAGTTTTTAAGTATTCTTTGTATAAGACCTATAGGAATAGAATTGTCTCTGTGTTACCTATCCTAGTGCTCCTAGACACCTTGTAGCGGATACACACGCATTCTAGAGCTTTCTATTATCCTGTGTTGTTACATGCTTCTCTGTATTTAGTGTGTGTGCTGTGTTTGTTTCTCTAGTAATCTACACAGTCCTTAATGTACTTAGTAACCTTGTTTTTTATATTTAGGAACTTGTAGTGTCTCTTAATAAGTTCTATTGTCCTTGTGATACTAGGGTGTCTGTAAAGCAGGTTATTGTAGTAACTAGCTATAATTTCTTCCTGTAATTCTTCTAGTACTTCTAACAGGATGTGTTGTTCTATCTAAACCTGTATTATGTTGTTAAGCTGCTGTAATAGTCCTAGTAATCTATTCTTGTTAACTCTAAGTATAGCGTGCTTGTTAATTGTTTTAGTTCCTATAAGGTTGTATTGTTAACTAAGTGCATTAGCTCTGCTATTGTCTTTTCCTAGCGTGTACAGGATCTTGAACTTGTACTGTCCTAGCAGTTTAGCCTATTAAACCTGTCTCTAGTTAAGTACCTTAGTTATAGTAAACTGTACTAGATTTTTGTAATCTGTGTAAATAGTAAGGTCTAAGCAACTTTCTGCGTAAACTTGCTAATGTTCTAGGGCTGATACAATTGCTAAGAGTTCTTTGTTATGCACATCGTAGCGTTCTTTAGGTCCTAAGAACTTGCGTAAGTAATAGGCAATTAGGTGCTATAAGCTATCTTGTTCCTAAGTTACGTATGCTCCTAATGCTAAATCTAAGGCATTAGTTTTAAGTTAAAGTAGCTTTCTACTCTTAAATGTAGTTATAGTAGGTGGCTCTACGCATGCTTGCTTAAGTGATTAAAACGCGTCTTCTTGCGCTTGTTCCTACTTAAATAGTACGTCCTTCTGCGTAAGCTTAGTAAGTAGTAAGGCTCTAAGGGAGTAGTCCTTAATAAAGCGTTAGTTAAAGTTAACAAACCTAAGGAACTCTTAAATGTTCTTAACAGTTTTAGGTGTTAGCTAATCCTTTACTACCTATATCTTTGTTTTGCTTATCTTAACTCTATATCTTCCTACAACATAGCTAAGGAACTCTACTTTGTCTTTGTGCTATTTGCACTTCTCTAGCTTTAGCCTAAGGTCTGCTTTTGCTAAGCATTCTAACACTTGTTGCACGTGGACCTTGTGTTCCTCTAGTGTCTTGCTGTACACTAGGATGTTATTAAGGTAAGCTACTACAGTGATGTCTAGGTGTGCTCGCAGCACATTGTTAATAAGAGCCTAGTAGACTGCTGGTGCATTAGTTAGCCTAAATAGCATAACTATATACTTGTAATGTCTATAACAGGTTCTAAACGCTATCTTCTATTCTTTGCCCTTCTTTATGCGTATTAGGTTGTACGCTCTGCGCAAGTTAAGTATAGTAAAGAACTTTGCTCCTAATAACTAGTCTTGCAGTTCTGTTATGTTAGGCAGTAGATACTAATTCTTAATAGTAATGTTGTTAAGCTTTTTGGTAATTAACGCAAAGTTATAGTTTACTGTCCTTCTTTAGTACAAATAGAATAGGGAATCCTGCTAGGGATTTAGATTTCCTAATAAATCCTTTCGCAAGGTTTTCCTTAATGTAGTCCCTTAGTATCTTAAGTTCTTTCTTAGATAACTAGTATATAGGCCTAAAGGGTAGTTCTTTCCCTTCCTAGAGCTTAATCTCACAATCCTAAGATTAATGCTTAGGTAGCGCTTTTGCAGATAGCTCTTCTTTAAACATCTAGGCGTACTAACAGTACATATCTAGTATAGCAGGAGTTGCACTGTCTTTCTCCTTAATTGCTGTAGTAGGGCTCTCTAGGTCTACGCGATTAACTGCTCTATCTTAGCGTGTCTGATAGTTTAAAGAGATGTTGTTAATCTCCTTCTTATCTACTAACTCTAGTGTAGGTCGCGTAGGCTAGCGTGCAGTTGTGCTGTATCTACACCCTTTAAATAAAAGCTGTTAATCTTTCTAGTTAATCTATAGGTTGTGCTTTTGTAACTATAGTAATCCTAATATAATATTGTAAGTAGCTGTACTTAGGACGTCTAGCAATATTAACTTATAGTGTCCTTGTATCTAGAGGGGTTAGCACTTAACTTTATGCGTTACAACTGCTTCTCCTAGCATTAGTTCTCTATTAGCTACTTAGAGCTAATACAAGTGTTCTTTGCGCAAGGGGCGTAGTCTAGCTAGCTATACTCTGCGTAAGGAAACGTAGTTCCCTTGTGCTCCTAAGTCTAAGAGTGCTAATAGCTCCTTCCTATTTAATACAATAGGGAGCTTAATAAGGTTATAGGTCCTAATAGAGTTAATAGCAAGACTCTAGGTGCCCTTAGTTGTCCTTCTAAAAAGACTCCTTACTTGTTCTAAACCCTTCTAACTCTTTTACGCCTTAGTGTTTCTTACATCTAGGGTTAAGGTATAACTGCTAATGATTGTTAAAGCAGTTGCTATTAATTAATAGCTGCATTTGTGTTGCAGTAGTTAGGTTGCTATCTCTAGGGAAGATAACGTGGTTGCGTTTGTTAATTAAATAAATGTTATAAAAGTTGTTAGTGCACTTGTACTATTGTACACAACAGCAGTTATAGGGCAATAGAAAGTATCTTGCTCCTAACTTGTCTTTATAGTGCGTTGCGCATCTGTTGTCTCTGCAGGCAGTCTATAAAAGGTTTACGTGTTTAGGGTTTTAGGAATCTAGGATGTACTGTATGCAAGGGTTAACAGCAGCTAAAGGTAGCTAGCTTGTTATTTATTTCTACGTGCGTTGTAGTTCTTAGTCGCACTAGTTTTCTTCCTCTAGTTTATTGTTAATTTTGTTAATAGGGCGCTGGCAGTTATTAAGGTCTGCCTTAAGTTCTCTAATAATTGTGTTAATGCTACGTCTTAGTCTAACGTGCTTAAGTAGTGGCGTTAGCTAGCGTACAAGAGATTAACACATATTATAATATGCTTAGTTATTTTCTTTGCGTTCCTGTTGTTGTTAAGTACAGTAATATCCCTTGTAGCAGTGTTAATTTGCTGATCCAGACCTAGCCTAAGCTAGGGTCCTTCCTATTGTATCTAGGAGGTTGTCTATCTTGTTTTAATATTCTTGCAATTCCTTATAGGGTGTTGCTGCGCGCTTGGGAGGTTTGATGTATTCTGTATTGTCCTTAGGACTAGACTCTAGGTCTTCTATAAGTTGTCCTACTTCATTAGTAATTACTTCTTATTTATTACTAGCATCTGTGTCTTTGTGACAATAGGACAGTACGTTAACTTACTAGAGAACCTTGTTCTTTATACAGCAGTCCCTAGCAAAGTAGCCTGTTTTGCTATAGTTGTAACAGGTCTTATTGTTCTTATTGCCTGAATTGTTGCTTCCCTTGCTCTTTTTGTTCTAGCGTCCTAGTAGGCTTAGTCCCTTGTTAAGGTTTAAGAGGTCTATAGCTTTAGGTCTGTAGTATCTACTTTGTGTGTTGTTGTAGGTACGTCTGCTACTGTTAGACTAGTAGTTGTTGTAGTTACCTTAATTTCCTTAGTTTAGGTTGTTGTTGCGCTACTAGTTGCGTAGAGGCAGGCAATTGTTAACCTTAGTTACAACGCGCGCTCTAGGGTTGTCCCTTAGTTCTATCTGAAGCTTATATAGCTTAACGTTAATACTAATTGCTTTATTAACTAGTTTGTCTAGGGTGTTAGTACTGGCGCTAGTGCGCATTAGTTCTTCCTTAACTTTAGGCTTAAGGCCTTGTCTAAACATAGTTATTAACGCAGTGTTGTCCTACTCTATATTAGCAGCAAGTTGTTAAAACTTAGCAGCGTAATTAGCAGCAGACTGAGTTTGTTTAATGCGTTGGATGTTGTAACGTGCAATAGCTAGTTTGTTTAAGACTCTAAAGATTAGCTTAACTAATTTCTTAAATTTGTCAAAATTGTTAAACTAGAGTAATACTTTGTTAGGACATTTATCTAACATGGCTTTCTAAAGGAAAGGCTTGATCTATTTGAATGCATTGCCACGCATGTAACTTACAGCTAGCATAACGTGTTTGTTGTTAGGGATCTTGCTTCCTTAGAATTTAAAGAACAAGTTAAACTAGAGGAGCTAGTTGTTAAGCTTGTTTTAGTCGCTATTATAGGTGTTAGGTTTAGCAACGTTTATAGTGCTGGTCGTAACAGGAGCATCTATGTCAACGTTGTTTAAGCTAGAGCTACAAGGGGTAGCACAGGATCCTAAGGTAGTACTTATCTTAGGGGTGTTCAAAATGTTAAGTTTTACACTTTAGACAAAGTCTGTAAGTAATTATTTAATTAGGTCTTAAGGACAAGTACAGTATTAGGGATCTAAGGTGGGGTTAAGTAGTATGCGTCTAGGACCTTAGCTACTTAGGGTTGCAAGGAAGAGTATAGAGTAGACTATCTGTTTCGCAAGCAGGGTAAGAGATTCTAATAACAAAGTTAATTAACGAGGTTAAACACAAACTATAAGGGTTGTGTTCCTATAAACTATATACTGTAATAATTGTAAGGGCTTACTAAGCTTAACGTAAGCTGCGTAAGCTGTAGCTTACTAAGCTTAACGTAAGCTGCGTAAGCTGTTACGTGTAACCTACCTAGCTTAACTACTAAGGAGTAAGCCTGTTACGTAACGTGTAATAGAACTGTGCTGTAACAGCCTATAGTTGTAATTACAGTGCTAGCCTGTACTAACATGTTGCTTATAGGTGTTAGCAATTAGCTAGATATAAAGAGATTGTAACAGTTATGCTTGTAGGACGTCTAGCAGGCCTTATAGTACTTAAGCTTACTTATACTAGACTCCTTAATCTTGCAGCGCTCTACACTATTATACTTAACAAACCTAGTATAGTAGTTAAGGGCGTAGTTAAAGGCAGTCTGCTAGTACTACTAAGTGTTCTCTAAGACCTTATTATTGCTAGCGCTGTTACTAAGCCTAATAGTCTCTTTGTTTGTCTTATAGGCAGCATAGTTAATAAGGAAGTCAAGCATGTTAACAGCCTAGCAGAAATAAGCGTTAATCTAGCACAGTTAGCAGACAAACTAGGTAGAGTTAAGAGACAACGTACCTTAACACAACTACCCTCCTTTATATTAACATACCTACTATATACCTTAAAGTTGTTCTTGCAGGTATAGTAACCCTTAGAACAGCAAAGGACTGCAATAAACAACTTAATTATTCCTATAGGCGCCTTTACTAACTTAGTTATAAGGCAGGTAAGGCAGCTATAACACTAGAACCTAGTAAGCAAAGGCTGCAGGGCTATGTTGTCTAGCAGCAAGTACACAAAGTTAGGCAGAGCCTTGTTAGTAATGTAGGCAGGAGGCAGGGTTATAGTAATACTTAATATAGAAGTGTAGTAGAGAAAATTATAATATTAATAGCTAGAAAAATATATTAGGATAGCTGTTTATATGCTTATATATAAGCCCCTAGGCAGCTACTAACTACGCTCTAACTATTTACTACACTCTTACCTGCCTACACGCACACTATTATATACTAGTAAGAAAACACGCGTACTAGTAAATAGTTACTTATAATTAGTTAATAGTAAAGCAATATTATTTACTTACCTCTCTGCTATATTATAATATTAAACAGGTAATACTACGCAGTTACTAATAAGACAAAGGCACTATTAATATTAGTCTAAGAGACTAATGTTAATACTTACAGAGGAAACGTTTGCCCTATACACGCTAGGCTCTGGTTAGTCTTGCGCAGGAGCATAACCCTTACTAGAGACCTACTAGGATCCCTACAGGGATCTAGCAGGACAAGCAAACTATTAACTAGTAACACCTACTTAGCTAAGCGCCTACATAGACGTTAGTAGCCTGCCTACAAGGCTACAAGCAAACAAGTAGGTTACACCTAACCTATAATTAGTACAGGGAAACCTATAGGAGCACGCTTAGGTAGACCTAGGGACCTAGTAGCTACGTAGGCGATTATAAGCCTTATGTAGCATTTCTCCTAATGTAATTTTCCTTAAAAAGAAGAGGTTTTTTTAGAGTTTAATAATACATGTAGGCAGAGATAATAGAAACCTGTTTTCTTCTAGGGATCTAGCAGCTTAGGACGAGCTGCAAGAAAGGGGAGGCTCTATTACAGGTATTTCTCCTAAGGGCTACTGGCTAGACCCTAGGACAACCTTAGGGCTAGGCAGGAGACCTACAGACTACATGTATATAACCCTCCTAAACGCCTTAGGGCTTACACCCCAAGGATTCGTCTTATATCTATCTATCTATCTACTATTCGTCCTATCTCTAAACGCCTGCCTACAGTGCCCTTATACGCTAAGGCTTAAAAAACAACGCTAGTAGTGTAACAACACAGGATAATAGAAAGCTTTAGTAGCGTGTGTATCTACTACAAGGTGTATAGGAGCACTAGGATAGGTAACATAGAAGATCTTCTATTCCTATAGGTCTTGTATAAAGGATACTTAAAAACTATCTATTATAGGATAAATCTAATAGCTCTTTTATATCCCTTGTCCCAGCATCTTGTTACGATCCTAAGAAGAGGACTGCAAGACAGACCTTTATTACAATAACGCGACTAGGATTAGCGCAACGCTTAGCTGTTATGTAATGTCCTACAATGTCTTACATATAGGTCTAAGCCAAGACTGTAAGACAGAGTTACGTAATGTCCTACAATTCCTACAGAAGTCCTATAGTTCTTATAAGGCCCCTATAGAACTTTATAAGAAACTATAAGATAGTATAGGATAACTTAAGTATATAGTTAGTAGGAATACAACCCTTATAGTTTGTGTTTAACCTTGTTAATTAAGTTTGTCTTTAGAATCTTAACCTAACCTTTAAGCTAGATAGTCCCCTCTATACTACTTATTATTACCCTAGTTATTGTTAGGTGTTTTACCTAGGCGTCTACCCTTACTATTCTAGAACTATTACTTATCTCTAAGAACTAATAGAATTAGTGCTTACAAGCTTTGCTTAAAGTACAACTTTAACATTTTAAACACCTCTAAGATAAGTAATACCTTAGGAATACATGCTACCCCTAGCAACTTAGGTGTTAGAGACACAGACATAAATAACGTTAGCACTATAGGGTCTAGCGTTATAAACATTAACAAACCTAACCTCTATTATAGAGATTGTAGCAAGCTTAACAACTAGCTTATGCAATAGGACCTCTTCTTCCTCTTCTAAGGAGAAAAGGTACCTAAGAACAAGCAAGTTACTCTAGTAGCTAGCTACATGCAAAGCAACGCATTTAAGTAGATTAAGCCCTTTATCTAATAGTACAACATAGGCAACGCCCTAGATAAAGTAGATAAATAGATTAGCAACTTTAACTAATTTAAACTTAAGATTAAGCTAGTATTTAGCGTATCTAATAAGCCTACTATTGCATAACGCAAAATCTAACGTATCTAATAAGTTAAGTTAGCTGCTAACTACGCAGCTAAATTCTAATAATTAGCTACTAACACTAACTAGGACAACACTGCGTTAATAACAATGTTTAAGCAAGGTCTTAAACTAAAAATTAAGGAAGAACTTATGCGCATAGGCGTAAGTACTAACACCCTTAATAACCTTATTAACATATTAATTAAAATTAATGTTAAACTCTACAAGTTGCAACAGGAACTGTAAGATAATCTATAGGTACAGGTTGTAAACGTTAAACCTACTACACTACGCAACTAATAGCATAATAATATTAACTGTAGAAACTAATATTGCCCTAACTTAGGACAACGTATCTACAATAACGCACGTAGTAGTTACTATAGCCCTGCAGCTATAGATCTCTCTAACCTAAACAAAGGACTAGGAGCCCTGCTAGCTTGCTAGAACAACAAGAAAAAGGAAAGTACAATAATAGTAGTAAGTTAAAGAACTACTACAACTATAGCAAACTAGGCTACTTTGCACGTAACTGTTATTAGAAGAACAAGGTCTTTAGATAGCTTAACGTGCTTACTAGCAGGCCTGCTAAGGATGCTAATACTAGTAAATAGGAAATTATTACTAAAGATATAGGACAACTTATAGAAGACCTAGAGTCTAGTTCTAAGGATAAGGACTATATTAAGTCTTGTTACAAGCGCTAATTACGCGCACCTACACCTTACTAACAAACAGTAACAGATAGTAAAGTTAAGAGTTAGGAGAATAACCTTAACTAGATTACTAAGCAACATTAGGATAGCTTTACAATAACAAACAACACTAAGATCTTTAAATAAGATTTACCTAAGGAACAACAAACACGCTGCGAGAAACGTAGGAACGCACAATAGGCTAGCTTTAATTACTAGAACCTATAACCTACGCTAGATAACGCATACGTACAAATGTGCTAAGATCTTATTATTTCTAGCATAGAAGATAACAAGGAACTAGAGAACTAGTGCAACAAGGCTTACTATAAGTATTAAGAATAATGCCTTGCAACACCTATTAAAGGCAACTAGGAATTCCTACGTTAGCATAAACAACAGTTATTTAAGGAAAACCTACACTGTATAGATAGGTTTTGTACACTACAGTACAGCATAGATCTAAGAAATCTATACTATAGAGTACTATTGTTCACTGCGTGTTATAACAATAGATGTACTATCTATCTATTAGAAAAAATAGGAAGCGCATTCTTTCCTAAGTAGAAGAAGCTATGCAAGAAAACCTAGACACGTTGCAAAAATAACACCTGTAAGATGTACCTTATTAACAAACACGTTAACTACTATTTTCCTAGAAATAGCTTATTGTTAGCTAAAGGAGCCTAACAAATAACAATTAATAGGACTTGCATAAATTAGATATAGCAACACTGCCTTAACCCTAGCTATATAACTTATAAAGGAGTAAAGCAGGCTAATAGGTTTAGAGGATAGACTAATCCTTTTTTAGGACAGCGCTTAAGAGCGCTAGGGATTAATCTATAACAGGCTAGGCCCTAGACTAGTGCCTTGGCGCACGGAAGGCCTTAGGCGCTCTAGCTAATTACGCTCTAACTATGTAGACCCTTGGCGGAACTCTAAGATTTCACAAAATCTCTGCACAGGTCCTCTAAGACCTCTGGACTAGAGCCTGCCTTACCGCCACAAGGGCTACTAGAGGCCTGCAGACCCTTTAGACAGCCTCTAATATACTCCTGCTAGGTAGTATTTATATGCGAAGCACTGCACCTATAGATAGGCATTAAATTCATCTAGTTCTTACTTACACACAGCCCTTAGCAGCCAGCTCCTTACAATTAAATTTAATTACTCTTTTTCTTCTACTAACACGTACTAAAAGGCACTACTTAGGATAGATAAAACTATTAACAACGCTGCAAGGCGCCTGTTAAATTACAGAATTAAGTTATGCAACAGAAGCAACTTAAGAACAGATATCTATAGTAGAGTACAACACCAAGCTATCACAACCCTCCTAGAGGATTGGCAGGAAGATGCTCTAAACAGAGCCCTAATAAACTTAGCAACCTACCTGCTATAGGCACAACTACTAGAAAATGCATTAGCACTACTAAGCGCTGAACTACTAGTCCTAGCAAGCGCCCTAGCAAAGTCCTAAGATAACTTGCTTAAGGAACACATCGCTAGCTTAGTAGAGGCCTAGTTATAGTAACTTATAAGTTAATAGAACTTAAACATTAACACCCTGTCTACTATAGCAGCGCCTAACAATAGACGCTACTGTTCCCCCTAATTAACTAAACTCCTAGACGTAGGGAAGTTTAATAGAAACAGACAAGCATACTAGACGTTTAAATCACAGATAATTAACAAACTTGCATTACTAGAAGACTACTCTAGTATTGGAGTAGCCTATATATTTAACTGTCTAGAGGGACAAGCTGCACACGTAGGTCTTTTGTAGAAAGAACAGAACCTAAACAAGATAATAGACAACTTCTAGAAATTCCTAGACAAATAGTATAAGGACTCCTTATTTAAAGAACAATTGCGTTAGAAGCTCTAGACTATTATAATAAGGAAATATAACTACTCTCTAGAAACTTTTAACACAGAGTTTATTTAGCTAGCGTATAACATATTAGAAGAGAAAAACACACAAAACCTTAAAACAAGATATCTGTCAGCACTCCGCCTAGATCTCTAAGAGAAAATAATATCAGTAGACATCCTAGAAGAATAGGACCTCTAGACTCTTATAGCAAGAGTCTCTAAGGTAGACGTTAATATACAGCAAGTACAAAGTTACTTTAGTAGGAACTTTAACAGAAGTAATAAGAAACCTAATAACAGTAATAAAATAGATTAGGAAGCTACTAAAGCCTACGCAGGTTACATAGAACCAGACAACTGCAGAAGAGCAGAATAGCAACCCTTAGAAATAATAGAAAAACGTAGGTCTAACAACCTGTGTATGCGTTGCAGGAAGGATAGCTACTACGTAAACTAATACAAACTTAGGCTAGCAAGGAGACCTAACAGCATCTAGGCAAAAGCTGCAGTAACAACTAACACTCCTAAGGAAATCTCTAGATTAGAGATATTAGACTTAGAAAACTAGCTACTCCTATCTATAGACGCAGACAGGGGTTAAGAAACAAGAAAGTAAAGAAAAACAAATCCTTTAGGGAATTCTACTAGCAATAGCTAGATAGCAAACTAATATCCCTCTACACACTAGTAGACGAAACAGCTGTAGCACATACACTAATTAATACTAGTTGCCTAACCTACAGAATTATCTCCTCTAGATTTATAAAGAAACATAAGCTGTTACGCACCTAATCTTATAAGAGAAAGATAACTAGCGTTGCTAGAAAGACGTTATAGATTATAGAAGTAACTAAGTTTAACCTAGATATAGACAGACATAAAGAAACTATGTAGGCCTATGTCCTAGAGGACAAAGAAGAATACAACCTTATACTAGGACAGCCCTAGATAGACTAACACAACGTGACATTAGCACTAGCAAAAAAGTCTATGTTTATACACTTATCTAAAACACAAGTAAGAAGCTAAGAAGGAATTAAACCTAGCTAGGTTGCACAATAGGCTAGCCTAGCCCTGTTTTAGGCCCTACAAAAACAGTCTTACAGAGACCTAAGTACTATAATCTTCTCTGCTTTAATAGCAGACATTTAGAAGGCTCTTAAAAAAAAAGAGTTAGTAGACCTACAAACAGTCCTACTAGACTATTTAAAAAGCGAATATTAAACTTTCCTAAAAACAGAAGCTAACAAGCTTGCTCCCTACTAAGGTCTAGATATTAACTACTCTATAGAGTTAATAGAAGAGGATAGGAAACTAGCTACTATCCCCTAGGGCCTACTTTACAACATGTCTAGAGAGGAACTCTTAGTGCTTAGACAGCAACTAACTAGTTACCTAGATAAAGGATTTATACAGGTTAGTAAGTTAAGCGTATTAGCCCTAGTCCTCTTCACAAAGAAGCTAGGTAGAGGACTTAGGTTCTGCGTAGACTACTAAGCACTAAATGCTATTACTAAGAAGGACTAATATCCCCTCCTATTAATACACGAGACGCTGTCTTAAATCTTGAAAGCAAAGTAGTTTACTAAAGTAGACGTAGTCTAAGCCTTTTACAAAATCTGTATAGCAGACAGAGACAAGTAGAAAACTGCCTTCTAGACCTGATTTAGCCTCTACAAATAGTTAGTAACACTATTTAGGTTAGCAAACGCCCCTAGCACGTTCTAACAGTACATTAATTAGACGCTCTAGGAATACCTTAACAAATAGTGCTCTACTTATATTAACAACGTTCTAGTCTACTTAAGCGGGAGTTAGAGGGAACACGAACAGAAGGTACTTAAGATCGTATAGAAACTAGGCAAGGCCAGCCTACATCTAGACGTAGGGAAGAGTAAGTTCTCTATTAAGTCTACTAAATACCTTAGGTTTATTATTAAAGCTAGGAAAGGCATTAGGATAGACCCTAAGAAGGTTGCGGCGATTAAAGTATAGGAAGCCCCTAGGACAGTAAAAGGCGTCTAAAGTTTCCTTAGCTTTGCTAACTTCTACTAACAGTTTATTAACAGATTTTTATTAATAGTAGAACCCTTAACAAAGTTAACTAGGAAGAACTCTAACTTTAAATAGGGACCTGCCTAACACAAAGCCTTTAAATTAATAAAAGAAGCTTTTATTGCAGAACCTGCCCTAACTAACTTTAACCTAGATCTAAAGACAGTCCTAGAGTGTAACGCGTCTAGATAGGCTACTAGAGGAGTGCTATCCTAATTTAGCAAGGACAGCACCCTTTAAACAGTAGCCTACTTCTCTGCTAAGAATTCTAAAGCAGAGGTAAACTATATAATTTACAATAAAGAAATGTTAGCAGTTATTAAGTGCTTATAGGAATAGAACACTAAGTTAAAACAGGTTAAGGAGTTTACAGTAGTTACTAACTACAAGAATCTAGAGTACTTCTGTAAAACTAGACTCCTTACAGAACACTATGTCTAATAGTTAAGCCTCCTTAGTTAGTTTAACCTAACCTTCATGTACTAGCTAGGGAAAACCAACTACTAAGCAGACGCCCTATCCTAGAGAGAGGAGGACATGCCTGATAGAACAGACAATAACTAGAAAAGAACGCGACACTTCTAACTACTCTGCCTATTTGCTACAGTAACACAGCTGCCTTTAGAGGAAGGGGAGGCAGGAGCTACAGTGTCCTTCTCTGCCTGCCTCTAAAGCGCTAATACTCTCTAACCAGCTAAACTAACAATGCACAGCCATCTAATTACTACTTGTTTACAGAGACAATAGAGGCTAGCATTAACAACACAGGAACAGAACAGTAAAACAACAGTAACTCCTGCTAAGAAGCAAGACCAAGCAACTGCTAACAAACAGGCCCCTACACACACCTACAATAAAAACCCCTATAATAATATAGACGCGTTTAAGACACTATAGACTTAGACTGCCTAAGCAGACAAAACTTACTAAATAGCAATAGAAGCTATACAAGCAGGCGCTTAAAAGTTTCTCCTACAGATTAACCTAAAAGTCTCTCTAACAGAATGCTTACTAGACAAGAAAGGTTAGCTGCGTTATAGAGGAAGGAAGTAGGTACCTAACTTAGAAGCTTTAAAAGGACAGATTATAAATAATATCTACTACTTGCCTATAATAGGACACCTAGGGCGAGGGAATATATACGCTATCCTATTACAATTATATTTCTAGCTAGGCATGTCCTTAGCACTCTAACGTTACGTCTCTAACTGCAACGTTTATAGAAGGACTAAACTATAGAGAGAATTAAAACAAGGCCTATTAAAACTACTTCTGTTACTAAGTTGTATATAGAAAGAAATCTCTATAGATTTCATTACTGACCTACTAGACAGCATAGGGAATAGCAATCTAATAGTTGTTACTAACTAACTCTCTAAAGACGCAATCCTAATTCCCCTTCTAAACATATCTGTAGAAACAGTCTCTAACGTGTTTATCTCCCGCGTAGTTGCGTACTACTAGACACTAGACGCTATAGTCTCTAATTAAGGATTATAGTTCCTAAGCGATTTCTAGGGAACAATGTGCTAAAAGCTATAGATCACCTAACAGTTGTCTACTGCTTTTTATCTACAAACAGACAGCAGCACTAAACGTATAAACTTAGTTGTAGAAGCCTACCTCTAAGCCTACATAGACTAGACCTAGAACAACTAGGCACGTTAGATACTAGCAGCATAAATCGCTATTAAAGGACGAGTAGCAAGTTCTACAGGCGTTAGCCCCTTTTTTATCTAGTATAGATACGATGTAGACGCTGTCTAGGAGGACCTAGACCTAGCTGCTAAAAGCCTCTATTAGAACGCTAGGGAACTAGCAAAGGCAGCAGCTATAATAGTGCAGAAGTTCACTAAAACTATAGGATTTGTACAGTCTAAAATAGCAGAAGCACAACAGGCCTAGGAACTCTAAGCTAACAAGCACTAGAAAGAAGCACCCTAACTCTACGTAGGTAACAAAGTCTAGCTAAAACTAGGAAACTACTTCTCTAACAACTAAGCTAGCTAGAAGTTAGATTAGAAAAACAGGAAGTTTACTATAATAGAAGTAATCTCCCTACATAACATAAAACTTAATGTTAAGGGAAGAATCTATCTAGTGTTCTATGTAGATAGGCTCTGTCTCTGTGTAGACAACCCCTTAGAAGGACAGACAAACAATAACCTGCAACTAGGTCCCTTAGTAGTAACAAGCAAAGATAGTTCTTCTGCTAAAGAATAGGAAGTTAAAGCTATCTGCAGAGAACGCCTATTAGGGACAAATAGCAAGGATTGTTAATACTTAGTAGTATAGCGAGGCTATGCTTAGAAAACCTAGGAACTAAAGTCTAACTATAAAGAGTTGTCTGCCCTAGACAAATAGATTATAGAAATAGCTGGAAGCCGTAACGCTTAGGGAAACCTGCCCTTAGGATTCTCTCTAGAACCTTCTAATAGACACTCCTAGTAAAAGGGAAACTACACTTCTAGTTAAAGAAATAGTAAGCAGCTACTATACAAAATAGCTGCTATATAGGAGCAGAACCCTTAAGGACACAAAGAAGAGAAGAAGAAGACCACACAGTTAGGAGGGGAACGTTCTAAAAGAAAGAAGTTCTATTTATCACACTACAAAAATACTAGTTACTGCTAAACAGTAACTAACAGAGAAGCCTATTATAGGGGTATACTATAGCACCTAAACGCTAGGGACAGAAAACAATTAGTTTGCAAGAGGCACCTCTTTATTATTGTTAGAAGAAGCCTTAATATAGTTCGCCCTTGCAAACGCTATAACCTCCTGCTCCTAATTGCTAATTATAGTATAAGCAACAACAGCATCAGCCCTAATGTTGTTCTTAGATGCGTTATAAGCCTAAGCAAGCACGCCTTATGTTATAGACTGCGCAACAAACATATTATAAAGAGAATTAAGCTACAAATGTTAGCTATAGCTAGACTAAGGATAATAATTTCTAAGAGGAGACTTACAACAAGCTTATTCTAGTAGAGAATTTTGTCTATAACCTTATAGGTGGAGCGTAGCTCCTTAAGCACCTTCCTCTAGAGATCTAAGCCTTTGCAAGTTATACTAATAACATTATTAGGGTTCTTAAGCTCTTCCTTAACCTCAGCCTTATAGTCTAAAAGATTAGCATAGTACCCTAGCTTATCCCTAGGCTAGGACAGAAGATCTTGCATTGTCACTAAGTTTTAGTAGCGCTAGAGAGCGCGCTTGTCCTTAGCAGAGACTAGGGTAGGGAGGAACAGGGCGTAGAGCTTAGGGTTAGGCTAGAGCTTATAGATGTAGCGAACAGCAGCAGCAGACCTAAAGGTCTTGCAAGGAGCCTAGGGAACCTAAAGATTAGTAACTAACTAGACAAAGGGGACACACTTAAAGAATAAGGAAGTTACAAAACTTACCTTATAGTAGCAGCACTTCTTACGCTTGCACTTAGAACACGTTAACTTGTCCTTATTAATATTGCAGAACTAATAATTAAGAGTGCACTAAGCGTAACTGTAAGGGTCTACAAGTATAACAACATCTTCCTCTATATTATTAGGACTGTTAATAGAGGCAGCAAGGGCGTTAAAGTTAATGTTGCTAAACAGCTTACAATTAGAGTTAGTAATAGTACAGCTAGGCGCGAAGGAGGAGCAGAGTAAAGCTTTCTTGCTAGGCTGCAGGGAATAAGCAGTTAGCGTACGCTTAGGTAAAGGTGTCGCGCGCTACAAACGCTTCCTAGAAGGAAGAAACACTTGTTATAAAGCTATAAGTAGCTTCGCAAAGCTTCTGCTCTATATAAAAAACACGCTGCAACAGGAACAATAAGCAGGACAACTTATAGAACTAGCAGTAGAACTAGCTTTGCGCTTGCTAGGGCCAGCTATAGTAAGACAAAGTAAGGGCAAAGTAAAACAAGAGTAGGCAGGAGGGGAGTGCGCATAAGCAGCGAAGAGGCAAAAGCAGTAGTAGGCAGGCGCGCAGAAGATGTGCAAGTAAGCAAGTTAGTCTATTATTTTGTTCTAGATGTTGTTTATAAACAACAGGAATAGTAGGGGGTACTGTAACAGGCTAGGCCCTAGACTAGTGCCTTGGCGCATAGAAGGCCTTAGGCGCTCTAGCTAATTACGCTCTAACCATGTAGACTCTTAGCAGAACTCTAAGATTTTACAAAATCTCTGCATAGGTCCTCTAAGACCTCTAGACTAGAGCCTGCCTTACTGCCACAAGGGCTACTAGAGGCCTGCAGACCCTTTAGACAGCCTCTAATATACTTCTGCTAGGTAGTATTTATATGCAAAGCACTGTACCTGTAGATAGGCATTAAATTCATCTAGTTCTTACTTGCACACAGCCCTTAGCGGCCAGCTCTTACACAATCTATTAATTAGATTAGGACTAATTACTAACTAATTAAACTCCCTATAACAATAGGTAGAGTAAAGATGCAGGCACTCTTAGACTTAGGAGCACAGTTAAGTTACATCTCTTTATAGGTAGTAGTACTAGCTAGACTACGTATATAACGTAAGGATAAACCCTATCTACTCTAAGTAGCTAATAGAGAACCTATGCTAGAGGAATTAGAAATTACACACAAAGTAACTAATATCCTACTTAGTATCTATAGACACTATAAGGAAGTAACCTTAGACGTCTTTGCAATAGCTACGCACAATGTTATATTAGGGCTACCCTAGTTAAGAAAGCATAACCTAGAGATTAACTAGAAGAAGGAACAGCTTTTGTTAAAGTAATGTACCTATAGCAATAAGGTATTGCAGCCTACGCAGCGCACGCCGCAGCTAGTAGATAAGAAGGAGATTAATAATATCTCTTTAATAAATAAGACGTGCTAAGTTAGAGCAGTTAACTCTATAGATGCTAAATGCCCTATAGGTCCCTAAGTAAGAGTTAAGGAGGATAAGAACAGTGCACCTCTTGCTATCCTAGATATATATAGATAGTACGCTAGGATATTTAAAGAAGAGCTTATAGCAAAAGCCCTACTAAAGCATAAGCCCTAGGATTACAAGATTAAGCTCTAGAAAGGAAAGAACCTAACTTTTAAGAGGCTATATTAGTTATTAGAGAAGGAACTTAAAGTACTACGTAAGTACATTTAGGAGAACCTTAAAAAGGGATTTATTAGACAATTAGAATTACCTATAGGGTACCCTATTATGTTTATTCTAAAGAAGGATAGTAAGCTACAACCTTGCATTAACTTTAGGAAGCTTAATAATATTACTATTAAAAACTACTACCTGCTCCTAAACATTATAGAGTTGCAGGATTAGCTAGCAGGAGCTTAATACTTTACTGCGTTAGACTTAAGAGGAGCGTATAACCTTATCTATATAAAGGAAGGAGAAGAATAGAAAACAGCCTTTAGAACAAGATATAGACTCTATAAGTACCTTGTAATACTGTTTAGTCTAACAAACGCACTAGCTATGTGCTAGGAGTTAGTTAACAACGTCCTTAGGGCACACCTTAACAGGACAGTAGTAGCATATTTAGACAACATCCTAGTGTACTTAAAGACACTAGAAGAGCACATTTAACACGTAACTAAAGTGCTAGAATACCTAAGAAGGGCAGATCTATAACTAAAACCTAAAAAGTGTAACTAGCACTAGAAAGAAGTTAAATTCTTAGGGTATATTATAGGATAATATAGAGTTAAGATTAGTCTAATAAAGGTAGAAGTAGTTAAATTATAGCTAACACTAAAGATAGTTAAGCAGATCTAGGAATTCTTAGGATTTATTAACTTTAACTAACGCTTTATTAAGGACTACTCTAAGATTGCAATTCTACTAATAAAGCTTACGCAGAAGGACACGCTATTTAAGTAGGGAAAGGAATAAGATAATGCATTTAAGGCACTTAAGCAAGCCTGTATTGCACTACCTACGTTAATTATGTTTACTAGTAGTAAACTAATGCGCATAGAAACTAATGCCTTAGATCTTATATTAGGCGCATATATTACATAAGAAAAGGATAGACTATAGTATTCTATTGCTTACTACTTACGCAAGTTCTTAGGACTAGAGGAACAATACAACGTACACAACAAGGAACTGCTTGCAATTGTATTAGCCCTAGAACATTAGAGAGCGTATGCAGAAAGTTGCTTAGAACTTACTATCTACACTAACTACAAGAACCTAGTATACTTTACTACTACTAAGGTCCTAAATTAACAACAAGTACGTTAGTTAGAAATGCTAGGACAATACAAATTTAAGATATTGTATACACTAGGCAAAGATAATAGTAGAGCTAACGCACTTAGCTAACAACACAACCTTATTAGAGAAAAAACAATAAACTAGTTTACAGTGTTAGGAGTTAATAACAATAGATCTCTAGGACTATTGCAACAGCTTAATAATATAATATAAGTTTAGTAGGAATAACGCATCCTGTTGCAAGTACTAGAGGAACTTTAAGAAAAAATAATAGCTAGTTACTACAACAACCTGCTACACAGATACCCTAGAATAACGCGTATAATAGAACTTATTAAACAACATTACAAGTTTAGTAATATAAAAGACAAGGTTACTAAGTTTATTAGGAACTGTGTATAGTGCTAATAGAACAAGCATAGCACATACGCTAAGTATAGAGAAGCGCAGGCTATAGAACTACCTACAGCGCCCTAGATAAACATTACAATAGATTTTGTTACCTAATTACTAATCTCTAAGGACCCTGTTACTAACTACGCCTACAACTTAATCTTTGTTGTAGTAGACAGATTTACAAAAGCTACTAAGATAATACTATTTTGTTACAGCTACACTGCAGAGCAGCTTGCACAAGTGTTCCTAGACTAGGTTATCTAACACTACAGCATACTAGAATTAATTATTAGCAATTAAGACAAGCTCTTTATATTAAATTATTAGACTACGCTCTTAGTAGCTATTAGTACTAAGAAGAAGCTTTTAACAGCCTATTATCTGCAGACAGACAGACAGACTAAAAGAACAAATTAGACTATAGAAACATACCTATAGATTTACAGCAACTAGCAACAAAACAACTAGGTTTTGCTATTACCTATAGCTTAGATTGCGTACAATAATAAACTATTAGAAGTAACAGGTATAACGCTGTTCTTCGCAAATTACAGGAGACACCTAAATCTCTTTACTAGAAGTTTAGATACAACTATTTAAACTAAATTAGTAATTGCCTTAGTAGCAAAACTAAAGGAAGTATATTAGAAATTGCTAGAAAACATTAGCTAAGCTTAAGAACAAGCAATTTCTTATATTAACTAGAAACAAAAAACAGCACCTTAGCTAAAAGAGGGGGATAAAGTCTATCTTTTTATAAAGAATCTTTAAACGCAAAGACCTACAAAAAAACTAAACAAAGTTAAGGTTAGACTATTTTTTATTTCTAAACAGATAAGCTTAGTTAACTATAGACTTAATCTGCTAAAGGATGTAAAGATCTATCTAGTGTTCTACATAAGCTTGTTAGAACTAGCTAACCCTAGAACTCTAATCTAGAAAGAAAGACTTTTACTACTAGGTAGATAGCTAGGATAAGTAGGAAGTTAAAAAAATAATAACACATTAGAAGAAAGGACGCAACACAGAATACCTAGTTAAGTAGTTAGGATACCCTAACTTAGAAAATATATAGGAACTACTTACAAATCTTACGCACTACTAATAGTTATTGCGCTAGTATTAGCAGCATTAGGATCTAAGGGCAGAGGATGCGTTGCCTAGTCTAATGCAAGAGACCTAGGCATTAACCTATTCTTAAGTATAGTAACGTTATTAAGTAACCCCTCCTGTTGCTCTAAGTGCTTAATATCTTTAACAAATTAAGTACTTATGTTAAACTATTGCTATTTATAACGCTTTAGGAACTTCTTCTACTTCTGTATGTAACCTAACTTCGCGCGCGCCGCCTAAAGAGTAGCTATTACTACTTCCTTAGCCTTAGCAGCTTTATCTTCTATTTGTTCTAGCTGTAATATTTTATTATTAATTTTAGTAAAGTCTAGAATAGGAGATCTACTAGCTTATATTTCCTTATGCTATTATATTTGCAGTTACTACACTTTCTGTGTAACAATAACAATCTTATAAGGCATACTCTTCTTTGCGCAGTACTTGCAGGCAACTATAGCTAGATATCTAGTATTGTTTATTTAGGTTCCTGTTGTGTGTTAGGCTTAGGTACTTTAAGAGACTATTAGTTAATTTATAAGGACATAAATTGTAGGGAAAGGGGATAGTGTTACAATCCTAAGAAGAGGACTATAAGACAGACCTTTATTACAATAACATAACTAGGATTAGCGTAACGCTTAGCTGTTATATAATATCCTACAATGTCTTACACATAGGTCTAAGCTAAGACTGTAAGACAGAGTTACGTAATGTCCTACAATTCCTACAGAAGTCCTACAGTTCTTATAAGGCCCCCTATAGGACTTTATAAGAAACTATAAGACAGTATAGGACAACTTAAGTATATAGTTAGTAGGAACACAACTCTTATAGTTTGTGTTTAACCTTATTAATTAAGTTTGTCTTTAGAATCTTAACCTAACCTTTAAGCTAGATAGTCCCCTCTATACTACTTATTATTACCCTAGTTGTTGTTAGGTGTTTTACCTAGGCGTCTACCCTTACTGTTCCAGAACCATTACTTATCCCTAAGAACTAATAGAATTAGTGCTTACGAGCTTTGCTTAAAGTACAACTTTAACACATCTCTTAGGTAGCTAAGAGGGAGTTAGTGAAGTAGCAGCTGTGAATCGGAGGCTAGTTAGTAGGTGCTTTGGTATTTAGTTTAGGTTCTAAATACATACCAAGGCCGGTCCTTTACAAACGTATCCATAGATACTACTCTCTAGATGGTTGCAGTATTGCCTGCATTATCCTAGTGTGTGTCTAGCTCTTCTCTTAGGTTATTGCAGATAGGGTGGCCTTTAATATTAATAGTTACAACCTATTAGGTATGTATTCCTCTAGCTATTATAGAGGTAGCTAGTTATTAATCCTGTGTAACAGACTAACTGCTATTTCTAAGAGGGAATATAAAGGATTTAAATTATAAGGTTACTATAGGTAGGCAGACGTATATAAGAGAGATAGGCTGCCTTTAGGAGCAAAGAGGGTATATATTAATAGATAAGAGGTAGACAAATCCTGAAGGCGTGAGCGGCGAGTCCTAGGGGTTTAGATAGAATATATACTTGTGTTTATCTCAGGCGTGCCTAGCTTTGGCCCAGAGGTGACCTGAGGTGCAGCCAAGATAGTGTCTCAGAGAGGGAGAAGGGGAATTCCCCGTGACATAAGGTTGACTGGGTTTTTACAAACTAGGTATAACGCCCGTCTAAATAAGGACCCAAGGTTTTTCCGCGCCCCATTGTTCTTCCAGTAGTTGCTTCACTCGCTTTGCTCGATTCGCAATTAAAACTAATTAAACAAAGTACAACACTAGGAAATTATCAAACAAATCAAACCCAGGCTTTAAATATTGTTTGTTTTGTTTGTTGACAAGCCTGCTGTCTCCAGTGTCAGTTCGCCAATCAGAGTGCGCTCTCATCCGGGTACTATTCCGGTGAAATGCTTCTGCTTCGTAGAGACACACAAGTATACCATTGTTCTACGCATCATGCTCTATCACAAACTCTGAAACGTACTCAAAATATGCATCTCTTTCGCAGGTCTACAATATCAAGTGTCGATGCATCGGGCGAGAGCCTTATCACGTGACCAGATGCATGCTACTCGTATCAGCATAGAGTCACGTGTTGCTTTTCGCAACAAGGCTTGTGCCGAGTCCGAGTGGTAGGACATGACTGTTGAAGTGAGAAAATAGAAGTGCCTGGTTCGTTGAGGGCGGCATCGTGCTTGCCAACAGCCACCTGCGGAGCTTCTTCCGGCTAATTCGCGTGCGCGCTCGTCAATCTTCACAGCAACTTCCAGTAAGCTCATATTTCATAACCTCTTTCGCGGCTGCCATGTTGTTTGTTGGTAAATACAAGATACTGCAGTGTAGTGCAGACGGCGATACAAACGAATGAGCGCTGCGAACGAGCGCGGCTGCCAGTATCGTGGGCGTCACCGCCTCACCTTCACTCACCCACAATCAGCTTCCAGCGCCCTGCTCCGAAGCTAACAATTCGCCCAGCCTTCGGATGTAATGGATTGTCATATCAACAGCGCCTCTGATGGCCAAAACGCTTCATCAAAGCGGCTTCCTGTGAATCCTCGCCGGCACAAGGTCGCTCCGGACCAACGAAAGCGTGTAGTCAGAGCGTAAGTTGTATGCTTCCCTCCAGGTTTTGGTGAGGACTCAGATACTTTCTGCTTACAGAACAATGGTCCATATGCCTCGAGGCTGATTTGGCGCTGACGGTGGGGTTTAGATGCAATGCGTGTAATAACCGCCGCGTCAAATGTTCTGGAGGACAGCCCTGCCAAAGATGTATCCAAACGTCCCGAGACTGCGAATACACAGCATCTGACACAGATCGAACCTCTTTGAATGACGAACTGAAACGGTTACGAGCTCGCTGCTCTGTCCTTGAAGAGGGTCTCAAGACGATTGCGCCACATCGGGCACCAGGCCTGCTCCATCAACTTGACCATGACGAGACACCAGATTGGGCTAGTGTTGTTCGATATCCAGTGTCAACACTGAATGTTGACGAGGCCGATGAGACTGGAGGGCGTTTGCTGAACGATCCGTATGGTGCCGTGAGATATCTGGGCGGATCATCTGGGGCTACCTTCCTCGATCAGTTGAAGCAATTCATGCTCACCCTGGTGGTCCCTCTCATACCTACTCTTGACTCGGCAAATAGCTCTGCCTTTTTGGCTTCTGTTGGACACTACCAAACGTTTGACTCACGTCCATTGCCGAACCCTGATGTAGATGCCACATGGCTACCTTCTAGGTCGGACATGGCCCTGATGCTCCATCATCTCCGGCAATACATACAGGATGGCAACGGTGCTTTCGCATCGGGTGGTACACACTGGTGGGGTGATCTCATCAGTATACCAACACTTCCCGCGGGCCATACCTCAATGGTTGCGTTGACAACAAAAGAGACGCACCGGCACCTGGCATTCCATCATGTTTGCTTTGCACTTTCGGTCTCGCTTGTGCATACTTCCTTTCATCTTGCCGACAGTCAATCCGGGGAGGCGTACTTCAAGCGTGCTCGACTGTTGCTGGGTAACCCTCTCGATACTGTTCGGTTCCCTTTGAGCGATGTCCCTGCCCTGACCCTGATGGCCTATTATCTGATCGAAGTCAACCGGAGGGATGCAGCATATATGTATGTGGGCTTGGCAGTTCACATAGCAATTATGCATGGGTCGTTCAGGCACACCGTTGATGAAGCCAGCAAGCGAACCTTATGGACGTTGTACATCATGGACAGATGGATCAGCATGCTAATGGGGAGGCCCCCGTTCCTACCGGACGAAGCGATTCGGCTTCCGCTTCCAGTTGATGCTCCGTAAGTGGAAACCCTGCGATTGCTGAATGAACATGCACTAAGCTTGACAGTGCGATGCCGCCATCTGCAGGTCTCTGTGCAAACATTGAGCTCGCGAGGATTACCGGGTACATTGTGTGCGAAACCTGTGGTATCGCTCCACGTGTCCCTAAAGCTGCAGGTTCTGCGGCGAACGTCGATGCGGCATTGAGGATGCTTCACGACTGGCATTCCCGGCTTCCGGGTGTGCTCCAGATACCTGCTGAGCAGCCACTACTTGATTCAGCTTGTTGCACACTGCACATGTGCTACAATCAGCTAATCATACTGGCAACTCGTCCTGTGCTCTTCGCTGTCATCAAAAGAATGGTCGCGAATCATGTCTTCAATGGACCGGGCTCTTCGGAAGGACACCTGCGTGGAACCCACACCCGCTCGTGCACTGAGGCGGCTCAACGCAATATACATCTGGCTCGACTTTTGCAGTCAACGAACCGAAACTGGCTTCAGGCTGGTCTGCATTTCTTATTTAATGCTGCTGTCGTACTCCTGCTAAGTCGCATTAGCTCCGCTTACGAGGACGGTGTGGACTCAAACCAAGCAATCGAAGGCCAACATGCTTCAGACATTGGCTTCGCAATCCAGATTTTCGAGAAAGAGGCGAAGATTGGAACAAATTACCCCGGGACTGTTACAGGGTGCTGCAGGACCTGAAGACGCTGACCGACCGCTATGTGCTTGCGCCAAACTTGCAGCAACATGTAACTGTCCGAGACCACAACATACGCACAGCCCAGACAGCCCCTCCACACAGTTCTCACAAAGACCCCAATGCCTACGAGGAAATGATGGCTTGGGTGCAAACTCATAGTTTACAACTAGATGACACACTATTTATCTGAGTTCGGTTAACGCTGCCCGAGGCTTCTCCTACAGTCTCTGCCTAGGCCCTTGGCTGTTCGCTTCGCGGTTCATCAAAAAGAAAACTGCCGCGAGTCAAACTTCCGATTGCGATCTTCCGAAATAAGTTGATCATCTAGGGAAGGGGTGGGCTAAAACTATAGGTAGAGCGAGCAGGTACCCCAGGAAGATTTTCCGAAGCGCCTCTTCCAACAGTCTAGCCACAGACATCAATGACCGTGTGTCATCCTTTGTTCAATGCAGCGTTAGGACCATGCCTCCCCTGATATTGCTCATCGCTTCGCTTTATGCATGTCGCTTAAAGCATTCGGTCTTCAGCTGTGCGCTTTCAGGTTTGTCCGATACAGGGTTCGCTTTAGCGTTCTTAAGGTCGATGATGAAGAATGCGCGTTCCGCTTCCAATTGGTCAAAAACACGCAGGGTGTTCTACTTATGTGGAACCACTCAACGTTTGTCGCCGAAACTTGCTAGTTAGGGACCAAGCTCCAATTGCAGCGGATGTTGGTTGACATTTGGGTGAGGAAATTAGGCTTTCAGCAGAATCGTATGACGAGAGCATTGCCAGCAGTTCACGACTATGACTATGTCACCGCTCGATCATCCTCGAAAACCTCATCTAGATTACAATCTGGCTGTGAGCATGGACATCACCCGTCAATATTACCCTATCCGCTTTCGGACGGCACAAGTTTAGATTTGACAAAAGGCGAACAAAAACAGGCTCTAGGTTTCTGAAGGATTTAGCTTGGGGATCAGGTCACGGTGCATAAACCGAAACATTGGTACAGCTCTACTAATCGACATTATACCTGTTCCATGGGTTGGACCGATTGAATGTCGGAATGCCGTGACGCAAGGTGCGCTTTTGACGACTCAAGGAAAGGCCACCTGTAGCTAGCTCGTATTCCAGGGTTCAGTGCCGAGATTGGGGCTACACCCGACGACCTCAACCTACTATGATATTTGGCATATGTTTTGTAGGGGAGGGGGAGCAAGCCAGGGTTACGGACCGAAGAAGAAAGAGCTCCTACTATCTGATCCAATAAGAACAGACTCACCCGCCGACTGCCCTTGCTGTATGTGCAGAGCTGTGAATATTCCCATACGCAGGGCTTGATCATTTGCGTGACCTACTCAGAAAACATATGCTAACTACCACAGTACCTGTTTCATTATTTTTGTACTGCTACAACCACCGTCAGCTGTTGTAGAGAGATGACTAGGAGCCAAGCACTAGATTACTGTAATGGTGGAATGCCTAACTATCACGCTTAGACTCACCCTCGAACAGGGTGGTGGCGCAGCTCGACTGGGAATATTTACTCTAACGCATACATCCATCCTCGGGCGCCCATCCCTGGTCACCCTGAGGCTGATGGGCGCGTTGTAAGCGCGTCGTATCTATCGACCTTCTACTGCAGATATGACCTTGCGGCACGCATCACTCTCTTGTACGGACAACACACCATCGCGAGCACTTTCTTCGGATCCATGGTAGGCGCAGACACGTATATAAGTTGTGGAAAGGGTCCGCTGACAAGGTCTACAGCCTATGATGTCTTCCAAACCGACAGTACTGCACTACACAGATGGCAGTATCTTTTCATCATTGAAAGCGGACTCGATATGCTGTTAGGTATAGCTGATGGTTCTGGATTCCCCACAGCTCAGAGAACCTGATTACGAAGGCTCGACAATCCGCTACCGAGCGCATCCTCCAAGACAATGCCAGCCCCATGGGTCAGAACGAGGAGAGAGCAAATCTCGCGAGGAGAGACGTGGAGGAAACGATGTCAGACTGTTAGGTTCAACATCTGCGCAGGCCTTCTCCGTGCTCTTGCCCTTCGTCGTATAAGGGCTGGCAAATCTGGTACGTTGGTTTGATCCGCCCACTGGAGCAGTCCGAGATGCCGACAACCGGGTGAAGATGTCTGTCTCCTCACCTGTACCTTTTCGCTCTGAGCTCGGACTGCCCTACAGAACGAGGATACCACATCATCGAGGGATCGAGATCGTACCATATGCCTCCTTGTAACAATGATTGTCCCCCTCAGCTGGCACGAAATATGCCGGGTAATGCATCTTGCTTTCCGGAAGCTATATTCATGGGCCTCTCTCAGCAGCCTGGCTGAGTGACAACAAACCGGGTACGTCACCTAGGCGATGAACAAACAAAACCAAGACTGAGTTGCCTAGAACTTGGCAAGCGCACCCTCGTTCTCGGTTTCAACGGCTTTGACAATCTCGCCATAGTGATTGGTGACCAACATTACAAACACAGATACGCCCCGGCCTACTCCCATTCTACGCTAAGCTCGGTTTCGTCGCAACGGCTTTAGACGGACCCACTCCACAGGCTGTGAACAAGAAGTGGTCAAATATACTTGCAAGAAAAGATGACACCACATGAGGCGGAGCAAGCAGACAACACACGTTATACTGATCGCAAACAGAGGTCTGTGTACTTAATCTGACGGGTCGAGGATATGTAGACATTGTACGAAGCAATCACAAATTTCGCCCGTCAGCGCAATGGCAAAAGTCTTGGCAGATGCTACCGCGGAACCATCTCCGGTCACGTGTTGTGTCATTCTACATGTGGTGTAAACATAGCACCTTCATTCCTCAATAACACTCAAAATCTCAAGTCATAAACACCCATCTCAATCACCAGAACAACTACCACCGCGTATCCCAGACTGCAGCCTTACTGGGCCAGTAAACTCCATAATGCCCATCCCACCGGAACACCCACCAAAGGCGGCCTATTTCCGCGCAACAAGTCTATGTGCTGTGCGTGGCCTACAGTTGACTCGTGTACCGTGGCTAGATCGATTGGGTTTCCAGGCATCGCACCACATCACTGCAATGTTGCGACCCTTCACAGCAGGGACCTTGAGTCACATGGACACATACAATATGGTAACGAATGCGCTCTATCTTGGCAACAGCCCAAGTTACTCGGATGACCTACGATTGTTTGTAGTCTTCCCTCGCCTGAGAGAAGACATCAGAAACAACAGCAGACTTCTAGCCTGCTTCTGGCAAAGGTGCATGCTGCCAGCTATCGATGCTGTGCAACCACCTTCCAGACCCAGCAAACAAAACTATGATGCCATGGACTATATCAGCCACGTCCCGGGAGATGATATGGAATACCTAGATGAGAGTCTTGCCACTTTCGGGCTACACACCCCCAACCAACGTCACGAAAGCGCGCAACCCCTCTCTTTGGAGCAGGCATGGGCGGACATCGAACAGACTGCAGCGAGTGATGGAGACCTCCAGAGTCTACGGGACACGTTCCTCATCGTTTCCTGGGAAGCGCCTGCATTTTCGACTGGAACATGGCAGACTCCATCGTTTGAACAGTTCCTGAACCTTGAGTTCATCGACCAAAGGTGTGGGAAGGTCATGTATGATACGATGCGCGAGGAGCGGCCAGCTTTGCAGACTGGTATGCGCACTATATCGAGGAAGAGATCGGCAACGCTGACGCAGTTGGAGGATCGGCCGAACGCAAAGAGATCACAGAGCATGGATATGAGTTAGCAGTGGAAACCCGCCGCTCTTGCTGTCATCTAGGACTATGGGAACATCTCCAGACGACACGTCAGCTGGATTTCACCTATCTGCTACTCTGCACCTTCGAAGCTCGAATCCCACATGTCTGCGCTCCTCTTCGATTTTGTCCCATTACTCTCCGACACTCTGGCCAACCTAGGCATCTCTCTAATTACCGTTCAACACCTTCACCATCCTGACCCTCCCACAACCGCCGATATCAGCGCGACCCCATTTCACTGAAGTGACTGTACGGAAGAAACGGATTTAAAAAAATCGAACAAAGATAGCAAAAATGCGCGTGACACCGCGCACAGGTCATATGATTGCAAGCCTCCGACTTGGGAACCGGAGTATCGCATCGCGGGCACTTTGTAGTGTTCCATCTTATGGATTCGAGAGACGCTTCCTCTTCCTCGGTCGCAATGTCGCGCTTGGGTTGAATCGCGGATTGCAGAAGGCGTATGAGCATTCTTCGCAGATTCGGAGCTGGTTTGTGAGTTGCTTTGGGTCGGAGGCTACTTCGTGTGAGATGTCCGCATTTTCGCTTGGCTCTTTGTGGAGGGCGTTGATTCAACTTCGTCTTCGAATATTACGCCCATTTCTTCTAGTGAAGCACTTGGTTTCGGGTAGTTGTTCCTTTTTGCGGCACCTTGGCACCCTTTTCGTGGACACTATACTGTGCACTTGGCGGTTTCGAGCTTTCTCTTCCGCTTGAGAGTAACGTAGCGCTGGATGGCAGGTGGTTAGATTGGGATGGGCAGGAGCTCACGGGGGTGATGAGTCGCGCCGTCTTTGCGCGCCTTGAGTTTCGGTCGTCCTCCTCGAAGCTGCAGTTGCATGCTGGGCACTTGACGCTGTCGAGGTTGCCGGTCAAGATGGCGTTGTTGGAGTAGTGCTGCAGACATTCGATACAGAAGACATATCCACGTGCTGCCACCTGGTGGCACGATGTGCCTTTGCTGGGGTCGAGACAGACGCCACACGCATAGGTGCCTTTCTCGAAAACCTGCGGCTTTCCATCCCGATGGTACTCGAGCAGCTGAGGAAAAAGATCCCCGACTACCTCCAGGCGCTCGAGACCAAATGCCGACTCAGCACGTTCTTGCACATGGCTGGCGTAGGCATACAGGACTTCAAACTGGATATCGTTATCCGGCAGCCAACAAGCCTTCAGCTGTACGCTCGGCGCGGTTGTATCTGGGTAGTTCTCTGGCAAGTTGAAGCACACGTGAATCGGTGGAAGGTGCAAGACCCTGTATTCATCGCTTCGTTGTTCTACAAGAAATCTGCAGCGGAGTCGGTAGCACTACAGATACCTCTATGTATCCCGAGTAGCCCGTTTGAACAACCAGACTATCGGCATAGATAGCTCCGAGTGTTTCAAGCTCAGCTGCTTGCTCATCCCCAACCTCTGTCATGGTCTCGAGAAATGGAAGTTTTCCGGCGTGTCGGTTGCTTTGGGAAGGTGGACGTGTGTGGTCGGTCTAGGCAGCAGCCTTGCGAGGTGACTTTCACTGGCCACTTCGCCAGCAACCTTGCCTCTTTCACTGTTGTTTGCTGTTGGACGATTGTTTGCGCCCTTTTCATTTTTGTTATTTTAAATGCACACTGCGTGTTCTTGGTGTCCTCTCTATCTGTACAGTAAACAAAAGTTTGGTACCGTCGCGCCATGGTTCTTCTATCAGACACGCGAGTCATCGACTCATCATCTCATCCATGACTACATCTCGGTCGAAATTGGCTTCATGTATAGCGATGTTATGTTGCTTATTTTGCCCTTGCTGCTTCGACTTCTTGAATCCTGCGAGTGGCAATGTAGGACTGTATCTTATCCATGTATCCTTTCATAATGTTTTCCGAATGCTCGAAATTTCGACAGTAGGTCAAACCCTCTAAACTATTAGGTCTTTGAAATGTAACCAGCAAGAATATGAGGTCCTTTGTTCTTGAACGGTTCGTATACGGTTGACAGCTTGCAGTTGCACTATCGCATCCACGTTTGCAGTGTCGCGTCTCTGCCAGCTCGGTGTTGACCTCCTAATGTCGTGCTATTGGTATGAGCATCCTGATGAGATCATTCCCAGAAAGAAGGTCTGGCGAAGTTGCCACCACAAACCATTGGGTCATGAACCTGCCTGCTGTGGACCGCTACCCCCATCTCGTTTTGCTTGTGAAGGCCTCGTTCGGTGATTTCCCATGTGCTGTACAGGCCACTTTTGAGAAGAAGCTTAAATTTAAAGCTCTGGAGCCGCGTCATGCTATTCCTTGCCCCGATACTTGTCCGTTACCCGGAGCCTGACATGGTCAGTGAATGCTGGGGCCTCGATTGAGGTTACAGTAGCCGAATCACTAGACATGCTTGAAAAGCAGGTGAATTTTCTCACAGTGACGTGGACTGCATATAGTTTCCACTAGCTGGGGTCTCCCGTGATGTGCAATGACGCTGCTCGGATGGTGTCAGTAGCTGGCGAGTTCGAAACTTTCCGCCAAACCTAGCTCCCGCGTGACTGGGAAGCGCTGCAGTATAGAGCCCTGCTCGCTTTCACAATTCTCTCTCGATGCCGCCGGGCCGACTTCAGTCAGTTCGGGACGGAAGGGATTCACCATCGTGAGGTGATAGGTCTAGGTTTCATAGTGTGCATGCGAGTACCTGCTGCAATACGCGGGGCGAGTATGCTCTTCCGTCAGCATCAAGACCATGCATGTAGCCACTGCTTTATCACACCGCACTGCTTTCTCCGTTTTATGGTGCCTGGCCCAAGCCCCAATTGGACGACGCGATTGCAACCCTCCGCAACAGGACGACGCCGTGCACCATGACACCACTTAACAGCTGCCGGCCAGCTTCTGCGCGCTCAGTCACACCTGTGGGGCCTTGTTCGCGAGTACTTACTCAAAGGGCACCATGGCACCTGAGAAAACAAAAACCTAGTGGCGATGTTGATCAATATATTGAAACGATGAAGATCAATCCAGAAGCTTTCGTCGACAGTGGACCCGCTAGGGCCGCAACCGCGAACCGTAAAGGTTGCGGCAAGTTTCGACCTCCTGTGTGTATTATACCTATAGCATGCAAGGATAGTCCATATGGTGCACTGACGCGACCACAGAGCGAACGCGGACATGCAAGCACTCGCCCTCGCCTTCGCACCAGCCCCGACAAGACGCTGAACCCGACGGATACCGGAATGATTACTATCAGGTAAATGCATATCATCCCAGCAAGCTTGGTCAGCAGTTCGAGCACAAGGCTGCTCGGTGTGGTATCGCGCAGTGTTTAGCAGCCTGAGGCAACAATTAGCATCGCAAACCTCCCGTTCAAATTTCAGGTCCCCAAGAAAGAATCCCAGACGGGCGATCATACCGGGAGAGCAATAGAGCCGGCAAGAGTAGATGGAATCATCGGCTTGATGGATCCTAAGCCGCAGTGTACGTAGTGAGCGACAGCAACTATGTCTCGACACCTGACCAGAGTTTCAAATCCGAGCAAGAGTAGCCTCGCCATCCAAGGCAACCAACAATGTCAACCACCAACACCAAGCAGCTATTTTCCACCACGCTCCCATCACTGCGCAAAGCCCTAGCCGCTGGCACCTGTAGTGGTCTACCAAGAAGCGAAAAAGGCCAGCTTCGCGCGTCCCAAGAAGCACTGCGCAAGTTTCAGATGCCGATCTGCAATCAGTGGTTCGCGACGGACCGCGTCGCAAGCCATCCGACAAGCCCTGCGACCGTTGGCATGCGGTCCAACGGCGCGCGAGCGATCAGCCAAAATATGCATAAAGTGACGACAAATCACCGGTGCGGCATCCGATCGCGCATCTGAGGGCATGGGGTTTCCACGCCCCAGGCCGTCTAGGAGGAGGAGGCTTGTTTGCCAGGCAAAAAAAGGTATTATATTGGGAGTATTACAAGGGTACTTGAAGTCTACAAGTAGAATGAAAAGCTTCTAGCGAGTGTGATGCAAGCGGTCAGACGACCGTGTTGCCGGGGGTATAGGAACACAAGGAAATCTGTAATGTGATGCCGCTGACGATGTGTACAATGGTAAGAGTATGGGTGGGTATGGTGTAATGAAAATGTAACGCGAAATCTGCTGTTGAAGCTTGCCGTCCGTCGCCCGTGGGTATCTCTCTGCCAATTTATGTTTTCACTGCTCCACAACCCATCGCCAATCTCGGGCGCATGTAACAATGCTGCTCTTGGATGCCTTTGTGTATCTTTCAAAATGCCATCAATGCCGCTGGAAAAGCTCTGCCGACCTTATGCGCATAAACCCAAACAACGCTGCAAGCCAAGATGTACCCGAAAGAGGTGCCAGAAGTATGCAATAGCTCCAAGGAGATTTGATCCGAGATTGTAGTATGCGTTGCTGTTTGTGCTCGAAGGGTATACTGCTGTGTAGGTATCGTGTACGTCGTGAAGAGAACAAAGGGTGATTAAAGGTGCTGTGATGAAGTTTGGCAAATGCTCTCCAACTTGATTCGTTGCGACCAGCGCAATCTCAACATCTGCCTCTTGAAATATTCGAGGCCTCATGCACTGAGACCTTCAAAGTGGTCGGCCAGTCATTGGTAGCCTGCGCTCGGATCGCCGGTATCTCCGCGCATCTCACTCTGGACATAGGCGCTCTGCTGCTGGCGTTCTCGCTCCTCCTCCTGCTCCGTTTCAATTGCTTTCAACTCCTCCGCCTTGTCTCTACACGCGACGGGCGAAAAGCCAGCACCGACTTTTGATGAGATGATGCGCCAACGATCGTTTTCGTACTCTTGCATCGACGTGCGTAGTTTCGCGACCTGTAGTTCCAATTGTGGTTAGCATCTCCGCATCTGCGCTGGGGCTGCAGGTAAGACGTTGTGCGTTTCAGGACAAAACAGACAGGATGGGGTCTGGTGTTTGATATACATGAAATTCACTTACCATCTCATCTGTCCAGACTGTGGTCTTGGCTTTAAGCTTTGTGCAATATCGCACCTGCAGGGTTCCAGAGCTGCGACCGGGGAAAAAGTCGGCAATTTGCTTCCAGGTCAAGTTCTTCTTCTCTTTCAGGTCGACGAGTAGCTGGTCGTCTTCGGGGGTGAACTTGAGCTTGGGCCCGCGAGGCCGCGGCGCGGGTTCGGGCATGCCCTGTGCGCCTACGACGCTGGGAGGCCCATGATGAGGGATGGGAGAGGGCGACGCACCCTCCATTTGCTGTCTTTTGCTGCGATGTGTATTGGGAAGATGGTGGTGGTGCGTTGGGGGTAAAGTATGCTGTTGCTGTTGTTGCGAGGCTTGTGGAGGTGTGTATTGGTGGAGGGAGTAACCCTGCTGTGAAGGATGGGCAAGTGGGACGCTTCCTGTTGCTTGCCCGTATAGGCTCAGTTGTTGCCCTAAGGAAGGCAGCTCTGACTGCAGCTGATGTTCCTGATGGCTGCGTTTGCGTCCGGCGGTCTGATATGTCGGAGAGTAATCCACGTCGTAGGAAGATGGTGGCTGGTGTGACATGTGGTGGTGGCGTAAGAGGTGAGGTTGATGTAGCGACGGATGGGCCTCGATGTTTGTGTATGCGGGATGAGGGGCAGCGCTGGCATGTTGAAGTGCATGAGACGGGTGTGGCTGCAAGAAGGCGTGCTGGTATTCTGTTGGCAGATCGTGGGGATGCAGTACATTTGAATGTTCGACGTTGGATGTCGGGACATGGTGGTCGTGTCCGGCATCGCCTGGCACGCTGTAGTCGAATAAGGCGCCTCGGTAGGGACTCGCCAGGGCTGCGATTACGCATGGAGACTACCAGAGCTAGCTTGCTCTGGCAGGCCGCCGCAGTGAGACCTGAGCCAGAAAAGGAATGCCTAGGGTTTGTTGCCGGGTTGCCTCGAGGTGCTTGTATCGCATGTGTTTACAATTTTTTCAATCGCTGTTACGTTGACAAATGTTGGAGCAGGAGGAGCCTCGAGATAGAGACCATGGACGTAACCGGATCGCCTGTGTTAAGTATCGGGATAGCGGGATATAGCCAGTGAAAACCAGAACAACCAAAACATGCCGCTGGGACTGCTGCGTTATAAGCCGAATTTTGCGCCTGAAGGAGCGAAGGCATGAAGGCATGAAGGCATTGGGATATTTTGTCCCTTCAACAACCCTAGTCCTGTGCACTTGCCACACGGACGCAATGCCGAAGTACCAAAAGCTATGGGGCATCTCCACGAGACGGTCTCTGTTCCTGAATGGTACAGAGTTAGCTGTGTAGGGAAGGCCCGACAACAAATTCTACGTCAAGCATAATGCGGTGATCAATGACAGGGAAGGGGTCCCCGGTTCGAGATCTGGAAGGTATCCCAAGTCATTTGCGCCAGTGTCATGCTGCTGGCTCGTGTGCTGAATGGCTGCCGATGCAGAAAGCAGAAATTAGATTCTTTTGCCCCAGTACCATTCGACTTTGATGGCAAGGTGTGCGTGGTCCAAGCCAACGTTGTTCTATTTCTAGAAGACCAGGAGAGCAAGATCTCCAGCACAGTTGCAGCATCCTCATGCATATCCACTGTATCCCAGTGCAACGTGGTGGCCAGAAGATGCGCATTGAAGATGTACCCAACGGGCTAGGACGCGCGTCAACATGACAGGGAGAATACCCAAAATGGTGACGCCACTAGCAAGACGATTTGTATGCGAGATTGAACCATACGGACTTGGTGAGAACGTGGAAGCCGGTCCCGCGGTCTGGGAAGCCTGGCAAGCCTGGCGCACGCCAGAGCTTGCGCGTACTGGGCATCTCGACAGCCCGAACATTCGTGATTGGAGAATGCCAGTAGCATATCGCGCCATGTGTATCAACACTGAGCTGATTCATGCCTGGGAGTGCCTTACCCGTTGTGGGCCACGGGGACCGTGGTGCTGCTGGCTGCCTTCGCTATGCTCGGATCAGAGCAGCGTAAATGCCGGTAGGAAAAAGCTAACTCGACGTGTCTGTAAGCAGTGGGCCAGGCACTGACTGGCCTCAGTCATAGCTTTTTGTCGCATTGGCATGAGCCGGCCTGAGGATTGGCTCGTGCAAGTGCCGTTTCGAACTTATATGAAAAAACCCCGGCCCTATATGCGGTTCTGCATCCCCGCAGAGCGAGGATCGACCGAGCCACAAGGAGATCCCTATCGCTGCCGACCGACGCACGAGCGTATGACAGAACTGGCGGACATACGGAGAGGGAACGTGCAGGATGCCGTGGCGAAATGTACAGGGAGCCATTTTTGTTGTTGTATCTGTGACAGTGATAGACATGATGTTGGGGCTCAAGGGAAGCGAGGCGGCGAAAGGTGGCAGCATGCTGGCGAATCGAACTCACGCTGGGCTCGGGAGACCTTCACGGCACGATAGCGACAGCTTGGCATTGCGAGGTCGTCTAGGGCGGCTGCGATCTGCCCACGCCCCCGAGACGCGCATTTGACTCATCTCGCGACAGACGCAGGCGGCAGGAGATGAAGTCGCAATGCGGATAGCACCACAGACCCTTCTTCAGACAGTGTCATTCAGACGGGAACCGACATGCATGCGCCCAACAGCAAACCTCAACACCACCTCAAAACGGGACCAATACGCGAATGCATACCTGCGGAGACGTGCCAGGTTCTCCTTACCAGGGCAGTACCTACTATGACCTCACATGGCTGGATTGAGAACTTGTGAGGCCTTAAAGTTGGTCGATGCTGTCTGCCAACTCCAGCGAAGTTTGACACACTGCCAGTATTAGCCATTTAGGCTGATCGTAAGACCACACATCGGTCAGACCGGCCAGCTTCTGAGTCCATGCGCTCCACTGTACTCTAACATCTCAGCAAGCTCGCAATGGGTCCTCCGCTGCCTGTGCCCTCCTGGCACGCGACGCTTATGTTGGACGAGTACGATCCTTGCGACAAGAGAGCTGCCTCATCCAGACAGTTTGCACTTTGCGTGCAGATAGACCATGATGCTGCCTCAGTTGCCGGTCAAGACATCAGGCCAGCCCCTGTCTAGACCACAAGGTGTTTGCTTCTAGCTGTACCGTCGCACAACACCGTACGGGTCCAGGCTTTCTGTTGGAGGGTTTGCCTGCGTGAGATAGAGAGCGACGCCGTGTTATGGTCAGGGACGCGCCACACAAGCGGAAAGACGCAGGTACCAGGAGCCAGTTGCTCGACCAGGTTGTGATCGGTTAGCGGCCGTACGGAGACATGACACCGCTTCGGTAACGGTAAACCGTTGAAACATTGCTGCGAACTGCTGTAGATACCCGAAACAACGGCTCTCGACATGAAACGGTGCTGGGAGATAGGTTACTTTATGATGGCTGCATTATTTGGATGTTAGTGTTGACTACCTCTCCGCATCTGTACACAGTCGATGCGGCTCGTGATGATATTCCGACTTTGCTACGTACGATGGACAATGTCTAAGCAAAGTCTTTCGGTACTACCAACTTAGCACGCAGCAAACAATGGGAGATAAGTGAACGAAAGAGATGCCCAAGTCGAGAAACAGCCGTTGTGTACTCTGTTGCCGATAACCGTTACCAAGAGCTCCCACAGGGATAAAAAGACGTCGAAAAGAGTTGTGCGCGTGCACCGCTCGACCCAAAAAGGGAAAGCTGGTATCATAAAGTGGGACCATGGCGCTGAAACCGGGAAGATGCAGACTGTGCTCAAAATGATCAATACTTTCCACCGAAATGCTCCTTCGCATACTGCTCGCAAGCCTAGAGTTGTAAGTGGATATACACTAATGTATGGTATGGTGAGTATGGGCACCTACTTTTGCAGGTTTGCCAACCTTCTGGCCAATAGCTTTCCACTTGTTGGCGTCATACTCCTTAATCGCAGCAAGTAACGCTGTGCTCTGCTTACGGATCAGTATTCGTCTGCCGTAGACATTGAGATGGCTCGGACAAACTCACTTCGTCCTCTGCGAACTCGGCGTAGTGCATATCCTGGACCATGTCGTCAGTTACTGCATCGAACCGGGCCGATTGCTTTACACACTTTGTACCAATGCTTCTTCACGCTCCCTTCTGTTCGCTGTGGGAAGGTCTGGAACAGGGTGTTAGCAAGAGCGATGGGTAGTAAGGATTTCAAGATGAGCGTTGCCTACTTTTGCGATTTCGCTCCAGCTGTTTCCTGTATCTCTCATTTGCTTGAGCCTTAGCTCCTCTGCCGGCGTCCATGGTGTGTTTGTTCGACTCTTTTTGATTTTCGGTTCTTGCGCAGGCGTGTCTGTTCGGTCTGCCTGGCCTGGCGTCGCACTACTCTGCGCCTCTGCACCACTGGTTGTATCTGTCATGTTGCTGACTTGCTGGCCTGTGCTGGTAGACTTGCGTTTTCGATGCCCAGAGGTTGGAAACTGCGTTTGTGGCGCACTCATGGGGCCTGTGTTGTTTTCCTGGGTAGTAGGAGCTGCATGCGGCAAGTTAGGTTGCTCGGTTGCTGCAGCAGACTGTGAGGTCCGGGACTGGACTGGCGCGGTCGGTGAGGGCTGGAGATTACGTTTGCTAGCTGGTGAGGAGCTGTGGTGTGGAAGAGCCAAGGTCAGCACATACCAAGATGAGGTGGAGGTAGAGGTGGAGGTAGAGGTAGAGTTAGAGGTAGAGGTAGGGTAGAGGTGGAGGTAGGGGTGGAGACAGATATGGAGGTGAAGTTGAACTCGAACTCAAGGATGAAGGCGAAAAGCAAGAGATGCCGCTCGGTAGTGATAGAGCTTGTGGTCAAGTACACAGTAAGAGCGACTCACGACATGTTTAGGCACGGGTGCGTGTTGCGTCGCCGCCAGTCAGATCAAGACGTGAGGCTTCTTCACTGGTCAGATGGGGTGCGTGTGTAGAGCGTGGTGTCATGCTCGTATACTGCCAGGTTCCGGCCAGGTCCAGGTCCAGGTCCAGCACTGTGTTTAGAAGGTACAAGGGCGAGTGCGGACGTGATGGATCATGGTGATATCCAGATAAGCAGACGGCCGGTCGGTGCAAGTGGTGATCAAGTACAGGGGATACAAGAGGAGTCAGGTTTGCAGGCAGGCGAGCGAATGGGCACAGGGGAGTAGCATCAGAGAGGACAGCTGGGATGCTGTGAGGTGAATCAGCCAACACTTGTAGAGTTGAGTAGAGATACGTCCATGGTGGGCAGAGACTTATGCGATTGCCAGTATCGGTACGCAAGTGAGCTGCAGCGGAGAAGCGGGGTAGCAGACTTCTTGACAGGCCCCAATGAATAGGTGGCTGCAGAGCTGCAGGCGCGAGACGAGTCCGAAGAGGGCGGGGAAGATGCAGCCAGCGCGTGACATGTTGATGCATCTCCAGCTGCTGTGAGTGCTGCAGAACGCCGCCGATCAAGCTATGACGAGCATCGACTAGGCCTACGCAGTACGCGCAGGACGAAGGTACCAAGGTAGCGAGATACGGCCGGGCGCCTTGGGTGCGCACTAGGCGTCTTCATGTGCCCTCTGACAACGAATGCGTGTCGAGGGAGCGGCGTAGTGATTCCATACATGCTATGGTAGTATGAATGGGAGGCGCCGATGTCAGTGTCCGGTCTCGACTGAGGCTTTCCTTTTACGGTTGACAGTTGATGATGCACGTCGCGGCGTTGGTGCGTGCGCTAGGCCCGGACGCTCCTTCCCTCCTCTACGTCTGCCACTGCCTCTTGCTCGTGCTTCGCCATAATCATCATCATCATCATCATCATCATCATCATCATCGGTCAAACGACATCATGCGAGGTCGCAGTAACCTTCACCGATCCCGTGCCACACGATGCCTGACGACATCGACAATACAACCGTCGCCCTCATGGACGCGTTCCGTTCCATCCAATCACGGCCCCACCCTGCTTCGTAGCGGGTCAGGCATCTCTAGCACTTCGCCCTCTTCGCCAGCCCCTGCCCGTCTCGTGGCTGCAGAGCAGTCGTCTTGCCTTGCGACATTCGACAGCTGGGCATGGGGACGGTAGAGGGACTCGATCACTTCTCCATCTACCATGACGCTGAACCACTTGGTCTTGGGCAACGGAGCGTAATGCGATTGCAGTGTAGTCTTCGCTGCCAAGCCAAACCCACCCAGCCACCTGACGCAGCCCCAGTATCAGCCCAAGCCGCACACGTTTGGGACGACCGCTCAACAATAGCAGTGTCAACTAAGCGCCAAGCGACATTGCCTGAAGATTGCCTTAGCACAATGATGCTCCAGAGCGGAAAATGGCATTTCCGAGCTCTTTCAAGTTCCTACTGTCTCACGACATCAACCATGGCCTGCTCTCCCACCGGTTTGTAGATTGGAGTGGCACACGTAGGCTGCGCGTCTTTTCTCAGCACTATGCACGCTATCAACCAGCCCGTGTCTTCTTCGCAAACAAGTTGAGTCATGTTTTACTTGCATTCGCTGCTAACCTGTTCCTTCCTCAGGCACCAAGGCAACGAAACCGTGCACTGTTCTTCCCGCTACCTGTAACCGCGCGTTTTCAGTTAGCGCCCGCTGTTGATATAGCCCGGGGTGCAGTTGTTTCCGCGCTCTCCAAACACTGTCAAACTTTTCGCTTCGCAAACCTGCTGCACGACTTGCTCTCTGACATGCTCAGTTTTGAAACCGACCCGGTCCAACCCAAAGCGCTCTTTACCTTTATGCAATCCGCTCTAGAACACCACTGCTCCAGACAGACGCCTCGCCAAAGAAGTTTGGTCCCTCCCTCTCTGGCTTAACCTGTCTCGAAGCAGGGTTGCTCTCGACAGTTTGGCTTTGAGCACCGATGTCAGCCGTGCCGGCAATCAAGAACTTAGCCGCAGGACTGACAGTTTGAAAACGTTGCCAACATCAGGACGAGCCACTGTAATCCACAATGATGCGTGACCCTGAGAACGTCCCGTTTCTTGTGACTTTCCAAACTCTATAACAATTGTCCGATGCCCCAAGTTTCGAGGCCTCAACCGCATCTGTTCAATCGGCATCAGTCTTTTGGTTTCCTTCTTAGCAGCCTTGTAATACTTTCTTTAACTCCCACCGGTTGGGCTGCGCTACATTCCTTAATCGACATTGCTGGGCAATTACTTTTGTGTATACCAATTACCAGTAATACATTCCTTCAGAGCTAGACTCGAAATCTACGGACATCCCTAGCGGACACGACCCACGACTTCCACATCCCGAACCCATCAACGTCTAAATCACAATCCCTCCATCGACTTCCAAGATATCAACTTTCTCACTATGCTGCACCACCAACCTCAGATCCTATCCCCTCTCCCGGAGATGGGCTCTCAGACCTCAAACACATCTGGCCTGCGTGCTCGCAAAGTATCTGCTGCCGGAAACAGGTCATGGTCAGAAGAAGAGGTAGGGATTACTCCAGTCAACGCAAGCAACCCCTCTAACAAATACCAGGAGAACTACCTGCTCCAGACTCGCATGCAGAAGATGCCCTACAAGCACATTGCTGCTCACCTGAAGAAGACTGAGCTCGCCTGCCGTCTCCACTACCATCAGCTGTCGCATGGTAGCCACCGTCGTAGGCGCAACTCATCCGTCTCGTCGACTGCTTCGTTCGGCTCCGTTGCCCAGTCAGTGTGCTCGACCGGGACTGATCAGGATGACTTCTCCCAATCCTCTCGCCACACTTCGCCAATGAGCTACACCGGTTCCCATCACATCAGGTCGACTTCGCTCAATGCGTCTCCTGGTCGCAGCCAGCACAAGATCCTTCTTCCCAAGCCTCGCACACTCACCCCCAGGGCTCCCCAGAGCCTCACAACAGACTTCGCATCAACACCGAGGTCACCCACCAACCACGAGTCGTCGACACCGACCGACTTCGCGCTATCTACGAGGCTCGCCGCCAGCAGTTCTGGTCTACCATCGCCGCCGACTATGGTGCTGATGTTTCACCTGCACAGCTTGAGGAAATATGGCGCAGCAGCTCCAGCGCAGTGCACCCGCCCACTCCCGATGCCTCTCCTGATGGCAGTATTCTGCACAACCCGGCCTTCAAGTCTTCGGCTGTCCCGTACACGTCACCCGCCCTCAGCGAGCCCAGGCACTACAGTCCCATGAGCATCAGCGCCGTTTCCGCCCCAGAGCGCATGCCATACATGCTTCCCATGCCTGTTCCCTCGTCTGGACGCGCCCGCGCCGGTACCTGGAGCTCGGCACCTAGGGACAACATGCCCATCGCCAGCCTCCTGACAGAGGACAAGAACCCTCGTCAGTTCTAGACACATGGCCGCGGACCAACATCAGCTTACGACTTCTTACTTTCGCTCACTCTTATTTTATGACATGTCGCTTTCCGTTTGTCTGACGAAACTTTTTTGGCGTGCTAAGTGGTTTGACGGGTCTCGGTTTATCGCCATAGTGTTTGCAATGGGGGAAAAGAAGGGACTGGATGTACCGAGATAGCTAGCAAGCATTGTAGCAACCACCAAGTACAATTTTTCAAACAAGTTCATTTCTCGTGACTGTCGTGCCTTGTACATTTTCACGTCACTTTCGCGTCTGCCTCCTCGCTTACCGCGACGCTAGTTGACTCTCGCCCATTCGCACACAACAACAACACCTCACCTCCACCTCGACAAAGCGATCAAGACATTTTGACAGCTTGCGGGCCTGCTCATCCACCGCCTGGTCAGCAGCCACAGCTTACTCGACACCCCCGAGCGAAGGCCCTGGATTTAGACCTGCCTTTTCAGGCATAGACAATGTTTCGTTGCTGACTCCATGAAACACTTGCAGCCTCAGATACAAGGTGGGGACCCGTCACGTCTAGCAGCACCACTTGGCGCCATTGGGCGAAGCGAATGCAACCGTCTTCGAGGGTCCACATGGGCGAAGTGATGGGAGAGAGAGAGAGAGCCATCTCTTGGAGCCGTATACAGGCAGGCCAGGGCAGGCTCTCACAGCGACAAACACGAGCAACGTAGATGACGTGTCAGGGCTGCTTCGTATGGCACAAACTCAAATCTTAACACACACTGCTATGCCGTGAGTGGTGGCTCCGCTTGTTCCGTCTTCCTGGTCTCGCATCTCCCGCCTGTGCCACTCGGCTCTTGCGTCGCTATCCGCTGTGGCCTGTCCTGTGTGTCTCATTTCCCATCGTTCATGCTTGCGGGTCTGTTGCCTTCATCCTTGCCATGCAGCCCAACGGCACCCTGGAGCTGTGCGTATTGGATCGGTGCCATCCTCGTCTCAGGATTTGAGGGCCCCGTCACCTGGTCGTCCCCGCTGCATGAATGATCAGGTGCATCCTTGAACGTGTCGGCGTTGCCGCGCCTGGAAATTCAGGCGATGGGTTCGTCGCCTTGCCACTTTGCAGGGCTGACTGGTGGCCTGGAGACCACGACCGGGTCCTTGGAAGGGTGACGTTGTGGGAATGCGGGCAGTAAGATGAAGAATACCGGACTTGTGGTTCCGAAAGCTTGCCGGGGACGTCTTCCGCATCCAAAGGATGACAAGGAAGAATAGCTGCCTTCTACGCACCTTCCAGGAGGATTACACGTTTGCTCGCCATATGCAAAGACGGCGTGGCTTCTCTGTTGGTATGCCCCCTTTTCCTCACCCACCCAGAAGAAGCACACGATACTGAGGGGTCGCCATGTCCAACCGGACGTCCTGCTCCACCGTTCAAATCCCCTATCGGTGACTCATACGCTCTGTTGGCGCTGATCTCTCCGAAGACGGCCTTACTTCTGGATCCTGCTGCGCTGCTGCAGACTTGGAAGCCCCAACTTGCGCCCCACTTTGCTCAATGTCATGAACGAGCTCTCGTAGGTCATTCTCGGGCGCCTCTTCTCGATCGCCGTACTCGGCATCCAGGCGCTGCATGAGCTCCTCTCCGGGCAAAAGTATGCTCCTGTCGATTGCGAGTGGTAGTCCACGGTGTCGGCCTCGTACCATGACAAACAACATAACGACTTTGCTCAGACTCGCAAAGGACCCGCTGAGACTGTAGTCTTTCCCGGGAACGCCGGTGGACAGACCAACTGTACCGTATGCTGACGTGACTTCGAACAGCACAGAGAAGATATCGAAACCCGGATCCGCCCGTAGAATATGACCTCGCTCGATGATGCAGACGAGGAAGAAAGCGAGGAACTGGAACCAGATGTCGTAGGCGAGCTGTTTTTGCAGATGTGATCCGATGCCGGTAGCGCTGTCGTCGCCCTCTTCCAAGCCGATCGAGCGCTCTTCGTATGTGTTGGTCTTGCGCAGCGTCATCACGAGTGGGTAGCTGGAGATGTACATGATGACGAGGTAGGCTACCAGACATGCTGGAGCGAGAGAGCTGAATGCGATGATGTACGCTCCAGATGTGCGGAGACCCGTGGCCTGGAACAGACCGTCGAGGATCCTCGTACCAGTTGGCAGGGCGTCGATGTCTGGCATTCCGATGTTCAGGATCTCGAAGCAAAGCCATGCTGTGATGTCAATGGTGATTTGAATAGCCAGCAGATACCACGTCTGCCTGCTCGGAAATAGATAGATAAAGCACCGTCTCGGATGCTGCAGCAGAAACTGTAAAGTGTTCCGCAGCCGCGATCCTTTGGGGACACATTTTTTCATCATCCAGATGGTCAGTCGCAGGAATATTGGGAACTGCGTCTGCCCGATCAATGCCAGCGCGCCCGCGATGATGAGGACGTACGGCATGCCACTGAACGGAACGAAGTTGGCATTCAGCACATTCAGACCGCCGTTGGCGAACTCCGTGACCGTCGAGAAGAAAGCCCACCACCCGGGATTCAGTCTTCCCGGCTGGGCATCGTGCAGGATGTCGCGCGTCCCGGTGCGATATGCGTACGGCACCAGGAAGACAACCCCAAACGCGTACCAGAACAGCTGGTAGCCGATCAGGATGAACAGCAAAGCCTGCAGCGCGCGATACTCGACACCACCTAGCTCGAGGCGGTCGTGCTCGCTGAGCTCGAGGAAGCGTCCTCGCGAATCCAGCCGTGGCTTGAAGGATACGTAGTCGTGTTGCTCAGGCCTCAACTCGCTCGTCACGCTGTCGAAGACGCGCCGGAACAGATTCTTCGCCAGCTTCGTTTCCCACGGCGTTGGCACGAAGCCAAATCCAGTCTGGTGGTGGAATGTCCGTCTTTTGGACAGTGGCTGGATTTTGACAGGCGGTTTATTCCCGCTCGCTTTGCTCTTCTTGCGCTCGACATTGCGCCGCTGGCGCAGGCTATCACTGCTGTTGCTGCTGCTGCTGATGTCCATCTGGCGGTTCTCCTCGATATCCCGCACCAGACGCTGCATAGTGCGTGAATGCTTAACAACCTCAGACATGCGCTTGCGAAACATGGACTGTCGAATGAGCACGACAACCATGGAGACGAAAGGGATATTACCGATGATGAGCAAGATGCACAGCACAGCCTGTTGGAATCCAGATAGATCGCCCAGATCTACGGGATTGAGTCCTTCGCTGTCAGTAACCATGCATTACAGATACACCAGCCTAACATACCCGTAGTCGTCATAGCACTGCACGTCAAAAACAGTGCGTCCACATATGTCAAATGCGCACCTCCCACCCCCTGCGGCTCGCTCTTCAGTCCAGAGCCATACAGCACTACGGACGTGATGGCTATCACGCCGATGAAGTACAGCATGTGCGCCCGGTAGAAGTTCAGCGTACATACCTCCTGGCGCAGGTATGCGATGAAATTGTCCCGTGTCTCGCGCGGGTGCCAGAGGGAGTCTACGGGGTCCGGCATTGCTGTGTTGTGTTGTGGTGTTCTTTACTGCTGCTATGTTGTGCTGTGCTTCGGTTCTTTCTTCTGCTCTTACTGCTACCGTGCCGTGCCGTGCCGTGCCGTGCTGTGCTGTGCTGTGCTATATCGCTACGCCAGCATCATCATCATCATCATCTCTACTATTATCGACACGCCATAATCCGCAAAGTTCCGACCTGGGGGCTGTGCATGCCTACCTGGCAGGTATATAACGTGACGTGACGAGGCGTTCTGGGACCGGGGTTGCAGGTTGTAGGTTGGTTGCGGGATGATGTCATTGCGTCAACATGTTGCGCTTTGTTTGTTTGTTTGTTTATTGGTTTGAACTGCACAAGCTAGTGTTGTGAGAAAAGTTTCCGTCTGAGATGGGAGGATGGGTGAATACTACATGATGGGGTGAGAGTTTGTATTTGGGTGAGGTATAAGTGGAGGAAGGCGGGTTCTTCAGTAAAGACATAGTGGACGCAACAACAGCGCACCACACCTTGCCATTTTCCAAAGCAGCCAGATAGATAAACAAAACCAATAGACTCCCAAAGCCCACGTCAGCAACCTGGACACAGTTTGAAAAACCACAGTGCCACGTAGCCCCTCTCTCATCTCTCCAACACCCGACGACTCTGTATTAGATCCAACTCGCAACCGCTTCGTAGAGATGACTAGCTTCCCGCTGCACGGTCGACAATATTTACTTTGAACGCGCGATAAAACGACCAAGAAAGCTGAAAACGCAGCAAGACGCCATGATAAAGTCGGGCTCCTGGGCTCCTAGCGCTTCGATCCTCCGCCCATTAGGTTGCCGGCTTGCTTGTGCAGGTACTTTGTACCTTCCTTCTTAATGATGGGCAGTGCATATGCTGTGAACATGCTCAAGGCTTGCTTCTGCCACTCGGGCTGTCCAGATTTGCCGGCTCCTCGGTCTCGGCGGTCGTAGTCGCGGTCGTCGTAGCGGTCTCGTCGGTCTCGGTCGTCACGGCGCGAGGCGCTGCGCGAGTCTGCGAACATTTTGAAGAGGGCGTCGTAGGGAGTTCCTTCTTTGCGGTCGTCTCGGCGGTCGTCTCTACGGTCGTCGCGGTAGCGGTCCCTCCTGTCTCGGTCGTCTCGACGTCTGTCCCGGTCGCGGTCGCGGTCCCGGCTGTGGTCCCTGCTCCTGTCTCTGTCGTCACGACGGCGGTCTCGGCGGTCTCGGCGGTCTCGGCGGTCTCGGTCGTCGTAGTGGTCGTCCCTGCGGGGTCTGTTGTGGCGGTCGTCGCTCACGTAGCCGCGGTTGTCTCGGCGGCGGTCATCCCGGCGCGGGTGCTCGTCGTATGAATCGTACATGTCACGGTCGCGCGGGCGGCGGTCGCGTTGTGTGTTGCTTCGCCGTGGGGGCTTTGCGGGCGGCACGTCCGAGTCGGATCCGGACTCGTACGGTCTTCTGCGCGAGCGTGGGCGAGTCTCTGCGATACGGTCAGCATTGCATCATGGCGGCCGTCGTGTGGAGACGGACCTTTTGGTGGCGGGGCGTCGTCTTCATAGCGCTCCTTGTGCCGCCGCGGGTCTCGTCGGCTGTCGCGGCTGTCGCGGTATTCTCGCGGGTCTTCTGTTGCAGGCTGCGGCGCCCATTTCGCTTTGCCGTCTTCGTAGCTATCGAAGCGGTAGCTGGGTTCAGCTGGAGGTTGTCAGCAATCCGGGCCGGCCTGCGTTGACGTGCGTACTTACGGCGTCGCGGTGGTGGCGAGTCCGGCAGTCTGTCGTCACGTCTTCCCATGTCTGCAATGTGTTGAAAGACGTCTGCTCGGTGCGCGGCGACGCTGGATGGTGGATAGCAGGACCCTGGTTTCCCAAGCCTCCAGCTCACATGACAGTTGCGTCACGCCTCCAATCGGCGTGACCCATGGCCTGCAGTCGAAGTTTCTGTGGACCAGCTCTCGAGAACTGCCCAGGCGTGCGGCGGCGACGCAGCGTGCCCCAGCGTGCCTCAGCGTGCCTCAGCGTGGCACACGGTGACTGGGCTGTGCTGGTGTGTGTCGCCATCATCGTGCATGCGCCCCATTTCGCCCCCGCCAGGCTCCACCCACCGGCCCTCCCCGCAAATCGCGGCCATCGACCTCGACCATCAGCCTCCTATCGACAAGTGTCTTGCGCAGAAGCCGTGTGCTGCGTGTTCGACCCTCTCAGCTCAGCAGACGCGCACACTGCACACCGAGCCAGCAAAGGCGCAGCGCTGTGTCGGTCACGTGCACGGCCAGGCAGCTCCTGCCTCTGCACCTCTTGCTTCACTCCTTGCTCTCCTTGACGGGTCCTTCGTCGCCTGGCTCAACATCGTCACCTGAAACAAAGCCACTTCTCTCCATTGTCCCTTCACCGTGCCCTGCATCCAGTCCCCATCTCTTCTCTGCATCCATGTTTCTTCGCATGCAAATACCCTGCCCCTCGCGGTCCCCTCGAATCCTGCGCTCCATAATCTGCAAACCTGGCTACTTACCGACGAGCAGGAATGATTGTCTCGTTGCAACTCTGTGCGGTATTCAGTGCTTCGTTCGTAATAGCTGACATCAATTCAACGATTCTACATGAAAGCCTTCCAACAGAATTCTGGTCTATCTCGTAACTTGTGGCTGCAATAGTCCAGCAAGAGTCAGCACTCTACATGAATCCCAACACGGCACCGTCAATAGTTGCCGCAGTCGCTTGGACCCCCGATCAATCATAGACACTCGCACACATGGCTCCAAGCACGCAACCATATCAGAAACGAAAAATACAATCCAATTCCATTCCCCCGCAAAACGCTATGCCATGCCATGCCATACCATGCCCTGTTCCCACCCATTCGACCCCCATCTAACCCTACACCTTGGCAGCCTCCAGCAACTTAGCATGCTGCTCCGGATGCGTCTTCTCTACATTCCCCTTGGCGACCTTCTTCATCATGAAATTCCCATCAATCACCACGTCCTCAGTCAACTTGCCGTTGGCCACGCGCCACGTCGCGGCAATGGTCAGCGTGCCGACGGGCGGCTTGGCGATGACGAGCGAGTCGACCCCCGTGGACGTGTTGGTGAGGGTGAGTTTGTAGGTTGTCTGCGAGCGGTGTTAGGGGTTGGGGTTGTTGGTTGCTTGGCTATGTGGAAACTCACCTGGCCAATGGGTTTCCGGTCCGTGACGGTGTATGTTGCGCTGGTGGCTTTGTCTCCGGATTCGAATGCGTAGCTGATGAGAGCCGGGCAGACGGTTTTGATCATGAGTTCGTGGTTGTGCAGGGCGGCGATGACGACGGCGGCGTCGGTGCTGCCGAGGGAGGTTTCGATGTGGGAGGTGGACATCTTGATGGGAGTGGGGTTGTAGAGAGGACGAGTTCTTGGACGAGTTGTTGTTGTTGTTGTGAATGGATGAGCTGTTGTGATGGGTCCTTAAGCTGCTCGGCTGCCTATCTTATATACATACCCGCCCCTACCACGAACTCATAAGCTTAAACTCAATTCACCGTCTCCTCAAACACGCTGCCCTGCATTCTCCCATGGCTGCCTCACTCGCCTAACCGCCAATACACCAGACACAACCTATTCCCCACAGTTGGTACGACGCCGACTACAAGCCAAATCGTAAATAGCAGCCATCGAAACGCACCGCGTTGTTCCCGCGAGTAAGAAACGCCAGTGCGCTTTAGTCGTAGAGACGGCGGTAGTGGGACCCTGACTTCTGACAGCAGCCGGTGTGGTGCTACACGGCGCGTCCATCAGCTAGCCGAACCCGTCTATCCTGAGCGGTGGTTCTGGTGTTTGACGACACATCCGCTGCGCCCAAAAATAATGCTGCCTGAGACGCCCATGCAGACCGGCCGTCTTTCTCAAACTGCGACAAGCAAGAGCAAGCGAGCGCTGTAGAGCTGACTGTGGCCGCACGACTGCCCGTTGCCGTCAGCGCAGCAGCACCCTGTCTCCAGCGTTCATGTCTGCGTCAGTACAAAATCGCAGGTACCGCAGATGCCGTCATGTCGAGATGCTGACAGCTTGTCATCACGGAGCCCATCTCCAGAAGCCTGGGATTGGTGGTAAGCGGACGTGTTGATGCGGGGTGTTCGTGGCTTCGTTTCGCTCTGATGTTTCACAACGGCAAGCGGATTTGGGGAGCCGAGTGGCGCAGACCGACACGCTAGCCTGGTGTTCAAAGTGCAGCCTCGCGGTTCCGTTCTCAACCACATACTTTTGTTCTTGTTGCTATCGTCTGCTGGAACTACGGCGCTGAATACTTTACTGTGGTGAGTGCTTGTGTGTTTGTGTGTTTGTGTTTGAATCTCAGACATGGGCGCCTGGGCGGTGTTGCGCGCCATTTCAGAGTTTACTGGCAATGAACTCTATTTTTGCCTGATTCAAGGAGCTCACGATACTTCACCTCAGACTAACACCGCGGAGACGCCTCTTGAAGTGGCTGATGGATGATGTCCCTGACAGAATTTCCCAGCAGTCTCAAACGCGTATCGGCGTTGATCGCCACTCATCGACCGCGGCGCGAAGAAGGTTGCGCGCCGTATTATTCGGTACACGCCGCCGTCAGTTGTACGGCTCATTCGTACCACCTCCCCTTCTTTACCACCCCCTACCCTGTGCGGGCGCAAAAGCAACTCTACCCACACTCTCCCCACTCCACACATCAGCGATTTTAACCTCCATCTTCCCGAGTCTACTCGCCTTACTCGCGCCACCCTCAATGCTGTTCCCTTGTATACGACTATCGCTGAAGAACACCGAGTCTCTAATCAGACTACTCACGTAACCTAAGATGGGAGGCGCAGTGCACTTCGCATGCAGGACGAGCGAAACGGCCGCAGCGAGGAACATGACGCCCACGGAGACGAAATAGACGACCAGCCACGGTATGTCCAGTTCGTACACCGGCTCGAGCGGCTTGACGGTACGGGATGTGACGTTCGAGAGGTTGTCGATGGCTTCATCTCTTGTCCAGTTGCCGCTGTTCACTGTCTGGTACGTCCAACCGAGCTGCCACAGGGTATTGTATAGCAGACTCAGCCGCTTCTCTATTGTTTTGACTTCCACATTCTTCAAATCGGCAAACAGGAGTCTTGTGTATGCGGCTGGACCGAACGCTGTGGAGGGATCTTGGAGATACCACTCCACGACGCTAGAGGTACTCGAGCCGCCCTGATTATCGTCGATGACGTCCATGAATCCATTGAAGAACCAATTTTGTACCTGAGGAAAGATATTAACTCCCGTTTCCTCCCTGATACGCCACGGTTCCAGTAGATTGTTTTCCTCGGGTTCTGGTGGCGTATGCATCTTCCGCATAGCATTGACACCGCAAATAAGTTTGGCCCCTAGCCCTTTGGATACGCATGTGACCTCAACGTCGACATACGTTGTTGCGGAAGCACAGGAGACGAAAGACATCATACCCTCCGGCTCGACCTCATCGTTCGCGAGGCCGGTCCCAAAGAATAGTCGAGGGTGTCCAGGGTACGTTCTGTTGTACTTCAAGCCAGCAGACGATGCGACCCAGAAGGTTCGGGGTAACGTCTGTTGTACTGGTCTTCTGTCGAATTGGAAGTGATCGTACGGAACTGGACAAGATCCGAGTAGCTCTGATTCAGTGTTGACAAGGTCCACTCCCGGGTTTGAGATTCGCTGAGGGTAGTCCACGGTGAGCACTGAATGAGCTGAAGTTAGTCGGATACCTTTGCCAGCAACACAAGGAGATCTGCTTACATCCAATGTTTGATAGCTCGAGGTCATATTGAATGTCGTGTTCCCTGTGGTGGCACGATTGATGCCTTCGAAACGAGCGCCCATCAAGCTGCTGTAGTTCTGCACAGTATCCATCCAAGGTATAGAGACCCATTCGTGAGGATTCGATGGATCATAGCCAGCTGCGTATTCTAAGTGTGGAATGCGGACATTGCCCCAGGAGTCCATAGAGGCTTGAACGGCAGCCGACTGAGGGCCTCCGAGCTTCGTCATTGTGTCCTGATATGCAGCATTACTGGGGTCGACGTACTGGATTGTAGGAACAATGTCGTACAGGAGTGCTGAGTACAAAGCGCGAACAGTAGGCTTTGTGCGTTGCATTCCAAACGACCACGTACTCAAGTTCATCTGAAGGCTGAGACTGGGGTTGTAGTACGTGATTTTTCCTGTTCCAGTTCCAACCAGATCCTTCAGATAGACGCCTCTGAATGATGCTTGCGAGCCCAGCGGATTGAATGCCCACAGAAAGATCAAGACAAAAGATGCCGGCTTGAGGATCGACAGAGTGAACATGGCTATAAAGGAGCCGGCCATCTAGAGTAGAAATAAGCGTTTGCAATGCAACGGAGGGGTCAGTCCTAACTGTAAGCGAGCCCATTAATTGCTCCAGCGCCTGAACCACTGTCAGTATTCGCAGTGTTTTGGGTCGTGCTCCGTTCTTACCAGCAGCTGTATGCCACGCTCAGCTCGCCAATTAGCAAAGCGCCTCACTGCATTCCCTAACACTCCTGAAAATAAGATAGGCCAGACAGAAGGAGCAATCCGGGTCGCCTGGATGATGCGCTTGGACCATTCTGTCTCGTTCTGACCTCTGAGATTTGCAACAAACGCTCCTAGGATCAAGAACAAGATCGAAACAACGATCCCAAGAAACTCCCAGGCCAACGCGTATACAGGCAGGCCGTTCCAGAGGACATGCGAAGCTGGATCTGGATGACTGTTGGCTGTGCTGGTGGCGTCGACGCTGTCGTGGCTAACGTGAGGTGGATACTTTGCTGCCGAGGATGCCTTGTCTGAGTGACCGTTGTCATCGACTTCGCTCATCTGGGCGGGGATGTAGTGAATTGTGGAGTGATCATTAGCACTGTTGGCGGAATTCGGCCTGAGAAAACGCGAGGCTGCGGTACGGAAAGTGGGCCCAGAGTTCGACTCTGCAGCCGCTCCACGCATGCCTTCCATTCTGGTCGCTACGGAATCTGTAGCAATGGACGCACGTGGTAAACAACCGCCCCGCGCGAGTATTGAATGCGATGCTCATGCTTGGGTACACGGAGTTATTAATGTGCAGCACTGTGCCGCCGAGGCTGAATGCAGGGGGCGGGAAAGCCTGTGCACAGTAGGATCAGGATGCAGTAGAGCAGTTAGGTCCGCGTAACCGGGACCAGCTTGGTCGCTGGATAGGAAGGTTATGGGGAGATCTGTAAGCACGTATCTGAACTCAGATAGCGTGCATCTGCTGTGAATCGCTTCGAAAGGGGAAGCTCTGCAGATCTCCTCCCAAACATCTCGAGTCACCGAAGAATTAATGCGTGGCGTTGTAACTGCGTTGCATGAGGCTGGAAGTAGGGCGGAAGTAAGCGCCAGAGTGGGGCCAACGCTAGGATGTAGATTAACGACAAAACATCATTGGACCGCGATGAGATACCAGGGCATGGATCGTCAAATTCAGGCATCCAGTGTCAGCATTGCAAGAGCAAGAACTTGAACTTGCTGTTATTCAAAAGCGAACGCCAGTGCAATGAGGGGTATATCCAAAATCCAAATCTATCCAAGCGACAGTAGAAAGAACATCGTGAAATCATACAGTAATCGGCGGTGATCCAAAAGCCAGGTCATCGTCGTCGTCAAAGAACGAAGTAGCGTCTTGTGTAGACATGCCAAAGTCGTCGAAAGCCTTGGACATAGTGCTTGTCGTTACTGACAAAGGAGGTGAGACGAGGCGTGGTGCTGGCATACAAGGCTTTTTGCAAGTATTGTGGGTCTAGGTGGTGGTTCCATCTGCCGTTTCGACGTCAGCAATATTGGTTTTTGAGGACGAATCAAGGGACTTGGCATGCGATCGGACTGAGGGTCAATTCTGTGCATGTTTGCAGTCCTTGACAGTGGTCCAGGTCGGACCGAAGGTGGAGACTTGATCGTCCTGACTGGGGCAGTAGCTCCCGTGATTCTTGTAGCTTTCGCGGTTACAGGCTGTACGTATGGCTCGTCATCCAGATCGTCTAGCGAGAAGTCGAGATCTTGTGTCGAGAGTGGAGGCGTGATCTCCACGATTGGTGACCGCTGAGAAATGGTGTTCGGCACTGAGGTCTTGCTGGTGGTCTCCGCGGAAAGCTCGCGCGCGATTTGCGTACCGCTTTCCAGGAAGTCGTCCCATCCATCCAATGTACATAAAGAGGAGATGGCGGTGTTGGCAGGTGCAGAGGGCGTCGGGAAGCCGGATGATGGCACTTTCGAGGTAGGGAGGCCTGGAAGCTTGAAGCTTGGGTTCGAGCTCGCTTGGTTTCGTTGTTTGATCGAAGGTGGAGGTGCTGTCTTCACTGGGGCTGACGGTCGCGGTCTCCCATTGATTGACGACGGCTTGAAGCCAGACTGTGCAGGCTCTCGGGGCATGTCCGGCAGAACGTAGTCGGTCGCGACGCGCACAGGATATTGGATTCTCGTGAAAGGAAACTTGTCGTCGTTCCGGTACTTCGCTGGAAATAGGACGCGAGTGATGACGGTCTGGGTGCCTGCAAGCTGGCCATCCAGTGTAAGACACTCCAATCGTTCACTCCCCACCCGCAGGACTCGCACATGCTGACTCTTAGATAGCTGACTGCTTGTGTTTAAATCTCTGAGACACACCACGACACATCCCACCTTGATTCGCAGTCGGTGTGGAGGCAGCCCTAGGGGATTGAGCTTGTAGAGTAGGCCTTGTGCAGGAGTCCAGTCTGACGTGATTGCGGCTGTGTCTTGTGACAGGAGCTCGATGGTCTCACCTGGCAGCTCGCCCAGCACAGCTTCCACCGCTTTGTTTATGGGGCCATGTGTGCGAGTGAACTCCACTTCTTCGCCCGCAACATCAAGGTACCGCGGCCGGGTCTTGTATGCTGGTAGTTGTCTCTTCGAGACGGATATCGTGGCGCTTCGCGGTGAGACGTTCGGTGGCTGAGAACTGTTTGCTGCAGTCTGGGGAGTGGGCGGTGCGGTCGCAGGACGGGAGAGGACTGATGTGGATTCATTCACGGGCCCTTCAACTGGGTCTGACATGACCAGATCATGTACTTCGAGGAGAGTGTCGTCATCCAGACCTTCGTCCCATCTTTCACCGCCCTGCTCTGGCAAGTCCAACATCACGTCTTCCATGTCGTCGTCATCAAACGGCTCCTTTTCAATATTCTGCGCAATGACCTCCAACTTCTTTGCCAGCGCCTCCTCTCTCGTTCTTTCCTCCCCTTCTCTCTTTCTCCTCTCATCTTCCTGCCTCTTCTTGTTGACACCCAAAAACGCCTCCATGCCCTTCTTCAGGTTCGCCTGGGTGTGGCTATATCCTATCATCTGTGTTGCCAGCCCAACACCTAGCTGTTGTCTCGCAGCCTTCTCCTTGCGCTCTCTTTCCTCACGCCTCTCCTTCACCACCTTGCGCCTCTTCTCGGCCTCGCGCTCGCGCGCCGCACGCTGGTCTAGGTCATATCCGCGCTGCAGTTGTTTGTGGGTGCGCTCCGATATCTCAAGGCCGTTCTTCTTGTAGGCCTTCTTGACTTCGGTCGAGGTCTGCGCAGTCCGGTTCGGAGGCATGACGGCACATTGCTGGTGATGCAGGCGTGATGCATGGGTTTGCGTAGGGCAAAAGGCTTGGCGAACGCGAAATCACGTGCTATATCTCTCCACCGTTGCTTCCGCTCAGAACGTCAACAGTCAACAATCAACCTCACACCAGCCGGTCTCGTTTGCGGGATACATTCTGCAAAAACGATTTTTGAATGCTGAGGCCAAATATTGAGCGCTGTCTGCAACACTAGATGATGATGAACAGGACGATGAATAGAAGCCACAGGATGAGCGGCAGTGTAACAGGTAAGCAACTCATAATGCAACGATTATTGGAGCGCAAAAGCCAGAACGAGGAGGACTCTACTGACCTCTCAAATGGAACGGGATGTATGACGCTGCCACTTCTTTGTCAAGACAAGCTCCTCTATGCCTTAGGTTTGACCCAAGGAAAGGCGCCGAGGAAACACCCAGCTCACACACGTCAGCGAGACCAAGCTTCAAGAGACAGATTGGACATGCAGGCAAGGTTCTTGCTTTATACAGCAGTGGTAATGAGGCTTTCAAGTACCAGCATAAGCAGAACTGACCACTGGTTGCGCCAGCTACACAGTATTGTTTTACAACTACAGACAGTCCTCGTCCACTTCCTTTATACACTGACTATAACTCTCTTGCTCACCGTTGGTATCTCAGAGATCTCATACCCTCTACCAGACGCTTCACAGCGCTGGCTTCGCGGATACAGCACTGAGGTGATGATGTACAAAGCAGCTGTAAAAATCGCAAGCCCTGCAGGTCAAGTGAGCGAAGAGGTGAGGAACGATCGACTCCAGTTACAGCATGCTCCTGACAGTACGACAGCAAAGAGATAGCGACAGGAAAAAGGCAATCCTGCAAAGCGAGATTAGGTAACGTATATCAGGATGAAGCCGCGTTAGCCTGTGACAGTTGATCAACCAGGTCACCATTCTTACCTGGTTGGAATAATTCACTGCGCGCATATTCGGTCGATAACAGAGGACAGTGTCGAAGTACAACAATGACACTGAGGCACTGACAGTGCCACGTACATAGGTCAGGAACGATTACAACGCGCAATGGACAGTAGTCGACGGAGCTCCAGCAGTATCGGTCTTATGCACAGAAGACGTTCAAGTCGCTTGATCCGGAGCATCTGGGGTGTTCGTCCACCTCAGCGCACCCAAGGCCATCGCACGAAATCGGAGCAGACCACATTTGCTGCTCTCGTGCAATTGCTAAGCGTCATGTGCTCAGCGTCCAAACATATGCCGAGGGCTCCAGCGACGATCGTTGGATGACTGATGAGGCTCCGCCGGAAGATGTAGGCTCGGAGATTCACGAGACGAGTCGAGCATCGGTGGAAGTCCGTTGACAAACTCGGCCGCGGCGATGACAAGCCTTGCACTCGGAGCTATGCAGATGGGCAAGCTCTAGGTAAGATACGGGAGGCGTCAAGCCACGATGCTTCCTTCTACGGGGCTCTAATAGGGCTACATAAGCCGCAATGCAGGTTGCGGGCTTGGAGCTTGGATGGTTCAGATGTGGACGGACAGAGTGGCTACGATTGGTAGACGTAGCTTTTCCGAGCTTGCTGGGCTTGGTCCGCGTGGAGTTTCCAAGACCTGGGCAGCTCTTTTACGTACGATTCGGGCGCACGGTTGGCAATCCTCCTTGCGAGGCGTCCGTTAGTAGGATTTTAGTGCATAGTCGGACTTCCGATGATGTCCAAGTGCTCGTATGTCGGGGAGAGTCGTGGTAAACAGAGCTGGAGGGCTGAATGCGAGTCTGCAGAGGTTTCCCCATGTTCAAACCATGTGTTTACCCCAGATTGGAGAGGAGGAGACCCCGCACTACGAATGAAGGCGCAGCCATGATGAGCGCTAGAAAATTTGTGTATCCGATGGTCTTTGATGCCATGTGCTTGCTCCGGTCTGTTTTCTTGCAACCGCGCAGGATCGTGCGGCCAGGCAGGAGGCGAGCTCTTGGAAAGGTCTTGGAGATTCGTTGGGCTGTTCTGACAGCATGGCAATGAGCTGGGCAAACGAGCGACATCAGAACGAGTCAGCGCAACCGGTCTGCGATGCAGGTCGTGCGTGGGTTTGGGGGCAAGGCTGTGGGCCGCTTACAGTCTCCGCAAGTCCACAACAGATGCACGCCGCTCCGCGACACCAATCTTTCTCACCATTCTTCGCGTCAGCTGAGCGCACCCCTAGAGATTTTTTGCCAAGGCTCCTCCGCGCCCCGCCACCTCAGGCGTCGTTCCACTTTGTGCAAATTATGTGGGCCGACTGTTTCTCGTGCGCTTCAAACCCCAACACTCGAAGCTCGAGGATAGCATGCTCCCAAACCAGTTTTCATACACGAGAAAAGTGGGCCAATCCTTCAGCTCGGCCCTCTTGCCGTGGGAGCGTGGGAGCGTGGGAGCATACAGTTCCAGGGCTCGCCTTACTGCCTTTCACCGGTCATAAAACACTTCCAAGGCCTCGATAAGACTCGTCAAACCGTGTGGCTCGCCAACGAGAACGACGGGCGTTGGAAGAAGCCTGTCCAAGGCTGCTGGGTGACCTTGCCAGCTCGGCCTGCAAGCCACGAAAGGCTTCGTCGTCCTTGGCTGTCGTAAGTTGCGACCTTCGGCACCTGGGCGATGCACCAAACGTGAGCGGGGTCACTGCCAATGCTGGTGACGCTGACTCTCGGCGCAAGCTTCTTCAGAAGAAAGGTAACGCGAGCAATGCTTGGGCAGCCCCGGCAGCTTGGTGGAGGAATGCACAGAGGCTGTTGCGTGCGACCTGCGCGCCGCTCAGCGGTTGCGCACGTTCAAAATCCCTGCACAGCGGACGTCTCGCAGAGCTACCACTGCTTGGGGACCAAAACGTTTTTCTCCCCGTGGGGTTCTATCCCCATATTCGAGCAACGAGATCAGCATGCGGCATTTCCACTTTATCCGACCCGGCCACGCGCTGATACGTTCAGCGAGCCGCGGATGCTTGATCGACTTGGCTCACTCTAGCTTAGGACGTTACATCCACTGAACACCAAAGTGCTGGGCAGTCTTGGTATATCCTTGGCCGTCAGCCACCAGATGCACCACGAAGTGTTGTCGTACAGATAGTTTCCAGGGCCTCGATAGGATTGCTACGAGGCAAGATGCCCCGCTAAAGACATGTTGTGGAAGGCATATATTAGGCATGCCCTGCCCTCCCTTTGAGATCCAGCATGTCCATCAGGCTCAGCTGTCCTTCCTCAACGAGCAGCTTCTTCTCATCGTTTTTCCAGCCTTCTCGACAACATGGCGTCCATCTCTGGCAACAGGCCTGCCGACCCCCTGGCCAAGGGCACTTTCGCAACTGCGAAGCAAGCTTGGAGCGACCTCTTCAAGTGGGAGCAGCGTGTGGTCGTCAGGAACGAGTACGGCGAGGAGACGTGTGAGTGGCAAAAGCCTGAGCCTCTCAAGAACCCCATTAGTCTGCTCGCTCAGCTGGGTCTGAAGGATTGGGCCTACTTCCTCGTTGGTTTCTTTGCCTGGACAGCCGATGCTTTCGACTTCCACGCCCTCTCCATCCAGACCACCAAGCTGGCTGCATACTACGAAAGGAGCAACACCTCCATCACGACCGCCATCACATTGACCTTGCTACTTCGATCTGTCGGTGCTGCCTTCTTCGGTCTGGCTGGTGACAAGTTCGGCCGCAAGTGGCCCATGGTCCTCAACATGATCATTCTCGGCCTTCTCCAGATTGCCACCATCTACTGTGGTACATTCAACCAGTTCTTGGCCGTCCGAGCACTGTTCGGTCTGTTCATGGGTGGTGTCTATGGTAACGCTATTGCCATGGCCCTTGAGAACTGCCCGTAAGTTACCCCAAATCCTCAACCCAGCGTCAAGCTAACATCTCCAGTGTCAACGCTCGTGGTCTTATGTCCGGTATCCTACAGCAAGGTTACTCATTTGGCTACGTGCTCGCAGCCTGCGCCAATCTTGGTGTCGGCGGCGAGACCAACACGTGGAAGATTGTCTTCTGGGTTGGCGCTGGCTTCTCTATCCTCGTCGGACTCGTCCGCATCTGCTTCCCTGAGTCGCAGCAGTTCATCGCCGCGAAGAAGGAAGGCAAGAAGCAGGCGGCCCCTGGTGCTTTCTGGGCTGAGACAAAGGTCATGCTCAAGGCCGAGTGGCGCATGGTTGTCTACTGCATCTTCCTCATGACCTGGTTCAACTTCTACTCCCACACCAGCCAGGACTCGTACACGACTTTCATGAAGCAGCAGAAGCACCTCAGCTCCGCTGGTGCTACCCGCGCTTCTATTCTCATGAAGACTGGTGCCTGTGTCGGCGGTACGATCCTTGGTTACACTTCGCAGTGGTTCGGTCGTCGCCGCACCATCGTCTGCGCCGCGCTCATATCCGCTCTTCTCATCCCGGCCTGGATTCTGCCGACCACCGAGAGCGGACTATCTGCCTCTGGCTTCATGATCCAGTTCTTCGTGCAGGGAGCCTGGGGTGTGATTCCCATCCACTTGAATGAGCTGTCACCGCCCGCGTTCCGCTCATCCTTTGTCGGTTTGACCTACCAGCTCGGAAACATGATTTCCTCGCCTTCGGCCCAGATTGTCAACGCCGCTGCCGAGTCGCTCATGGTCACCACTCACGGCGGCAAGCGCTCACCCGCTTACGGTCCTGTCATGGGTGTTGCCACCGCTATCATCGCACTCGGAATCGCCACTACCACTGCCCTTGGTCCTGAGAAGAAGGGCCGTAAATTCGAGCAGGCTGGCCCCATTGGCGCCAACGTTGACCCCGTCAAGGATATTGAGACGGGCAGCATCGACGAGAAGGGCGGCGCCCACGCTGTTGAGATTGTCGACAACAAGGAGACCAAGGCTTAGATGCAGATGAGCACACGGTGGCAATTCCGGAAAGAAAGAAGTACAAGACAGGATGCCCCAGAGGGCATAGAAATAGATGCACTTAGCACGATTTACGAATCCAACAATGACTCCCCACCTCCATCTGCCCACTTACTCACTCTCCCACCCTCCTCGCCTCCAACATAGCAAACGTCGGCCTACGCACCCACTCGGCCCAAAACTCCTCCCCCTCTCATCCCGCGGCAGTACATTCCCCAACCACTCGATCCCCAACCCAGCCGCCAGCGCACACCTCTCATAAACCTCCTTGCGGAACTGAAAAACCTCAAACCCAAACCCCCTCCCGCCTCCCCGCCCCCAACCTCAACTCGCGCTTTAACACCCACCACAACCCGCGTGTCAGGCGCCTCATACGCGCGGTCCAAAACCCGGATATCGATGCCATAGAACCCGTGTTTCTCCATCTCCATGTACGGATCATGCGCATCTGTCGTCAGGGCGACGAAGCGCCCGTGCTGTGCCATCTGGCTCTCAACTACGCGGAACATGTTGGTGAGTTCGGTTTCGGAGCCGGCATAGTTGAGCAGCCAAGCGGAGAAGACCAGGTCGAATGTGTGGCGGGGCGAGGGCAGGGAGGAGGGGAGGCTGCAGTCTGCGATGCTGAAGGAGAGGGTTGGGTGGGTTGAGGGGGTAGAGGGTTTGTGCGCTCGTGATCATAGTGCGGGATATATCGTAGCCGGTTGCGCTGGTGGCGCCGAGGGTGGTGAGGAGATGGGTGTATTTTCCTGTGCCGCAGGCTAGGTCTGCGGGGGTTAGTAGAGGGTAGGGGTTGGGGGATAGGGATAGGGGTGGAGTGGGTTGTGGAAGATGTTGGGCGGAACAAAAAAGGTGTGCTGTTTGTGGGAATGAGATGACTTCGTTTTTGATATGCATAGAGTGTTTGCTGTGTACGCTGATAGAAGATGAACTCGACACCTGAAAACGACCGCAGTACTATTCACATATGACCAGGTCGTCGCGGGCTGATATGAATAAAGGAAACGACCCTGGACTCTTCCCAAAGTGTATGTCCAACCGGGAACAAAAATGAGATAAACGTACCAAGACACTTCTTCCCCCTCACGCTACCCTCGCCCAGCGCAGCAAGTATACTCGGCACCTCCGGCTCAACAGCAGGCAACTGCTTGATCTCCAGATATTTCGCCCCGATCTGGTCGTACTGTGTGTTTTGCATACTCTTTGTCTGCTCTTCATTCTTGCTCGCGCTTGTCACACCCGCAGCCCCTCCATCAGCCCCACCGTCTCTCCCGTCCGAGTCTTGAACCATGATGTCTGTGCGCCGTTCGTACTACTCATTGACATGAAGATAGCAGACCCTGAAGCACGAATCGTAGGAACTGAAAACGCCACGGGAAGAAGTTGTACACTAGTTTGTGTAAGTCGAGAAATAGTGTTTCAGGGTGCGTCCGGTGAGGCCCCGCTTTGAGTAACACCACAGAAGGCCCGTTCCCCGAAACACTGCTCTACATTTACCGTGTTGTTTGTTGTGTGAATAAGCTAGCCTAGTGTGCAGTAGCGACGGCTTGGTGTTCTTGGAAGTTGATGCACGGAGCGATGGAAAAGGATACCGTTAGACAATGGTTTGTGGTTGTTGGGAAGTCCCGCCGATGACTATATGGGTCGAAAAAACAGGGTTACTGTAGGTACGGGTAACGATCAGCACCCTCCGGTCGGAAATCAAAACTCAAAATCAGAAACACCAAAACACCACCCAGGAGTTTGCAGTCACCCAGGAGCTTCAACAAAGATGGTTAATTTCGTTGCATTACAGTAACTTCGACGGCAAGTAAGTTCTAACGCGTTGTTTATGGTAACACTGACTTTTATCCTTAGGCAAGTACTGAGACTCAACAGAGCATCCAAGCTAAACACTTATAGTTTCTTAAAGATGTTGCTTAGGTAAAGAGAGGATTGTGGGGCGCAGACTTCCCATCCTCACGTTCCGCAATTCAAGTGCCCACTAGTAATCTAAATTATCTAATTACACGACATAATGATTAAAGGCGCCTGAAAAGGAATCCAACAAGCAACAAGTAAGACCACTATTGTATTATATACCCTAGTATCATCAAGTCCTTCTCATTCTAGCTAATTACTACTAGTTTTCCTAAGTCACATGTGCTCGCTTATTCCTGCATTATGTACAGTCCACAAGCTGATGTCTGTTGTCTCTCTCGTCCTTTAACCTCTCCAGAATGCCTTTTTCTTGTCAATATCCCTGAGTTGGATCCTTCTTTTTGCATACATCGTTTGTTAAGTTATCTTTCAGCTCTTCCAGGAATTTCACGATGTGTTTAATGCTGTTCGCCGTCCCCTCCACGCAGTCCTTTAGTTGAGTGAGGTGCGAGTCAAGCTAAGTAGCTAAAAGCAGCGCCCCCTCTATCGCAACACACTCAATTAACTATAGTCTTAGACTTTTCATGCAGACATACTGAGCTTAGGGTGCGGGGCTGAATCTGCTGTATAACGTGGCTGGCCACTCATACGCCCCTTGATCTCTTCGTTATCCTAAGAAATGTTTTTGTATTCTGGTGGCGACGTAGAAGTATGAGAGTCTAATTGAATAGATTGCGTGTTGTCCTCTATCTTAGCCGCTTTAATTGACTCGTGAGTATTATTAGAGGGAGCTAGTATCCTTAGTAATATATCGCATTAGTCTAGCATTGACATACTGTGACGGAGCTTGCAGGACTATACTTAAGTAATTAATTAATTTAATCAGTGTCTATTTTTCTATGTAGAACGTGCTGCTTAAATATAAATAAAATGTGTAGGTTACGTGATCTCGCTTAATAAGCGTTTGGCTAGTATTAGGGCCGCTTGGAACTAGCGTTGCTAGGGTAGAGTAGCTTAACTAAATTAGCACGCTCTGTTAGAAAATAAGCTGCGTATGTAACTCTACGCGCTTAGTTGCGCAACACACCCCCTAGTTAATCCTATATTAGGAACAACTAAACTAGGAGCGTGCCCTTAGTAATTGTAGGGCTCTAATCTTAGATTTTTATATTTCCCTAGATATCTAAGATTACTGCGCATCTGCAGCATACTCTAGGTGCTCTTCCTTTTAAGAGACCTCTCTAACTTTTTAGGCTACTTTTGCAAGCAGTTTGTTGCTAGTTTAGGCGCTTGTTTTTAATAGCTAAATTTTCTAAGCCTGTAGCTAGCTATTAAGCTACTTAGTTATAGTTAAGGTAAGCACTTCTTAGGTTAAGCATTTCTAGGTAGTAAGAGTAAGCGTAAGGACTATAATCTAGCAGCTTTACCTTTACTAACCTAGTTACTTCTCTATATAAGCATCCTACCTGCTTAATTTCTCTGTTTCTCTAGTTATATCTATTAATATGCCTATAAGTATACTAAATTGTTTTCTAAGCGCCTAAGCACTCTCTAGCTAATTGTTTCTAGCTTCTTAATTAGTTAAGAGCTTTATTATTAGACATTGTCTAACTAATCTTACTATTAACGTTTTTCTAGCTCTTTTCTAGAGGTTTTGCTAACTTAGGTTATAGAAATAGACTAAAACCTAGCGCTGCGCGCGCACTGCTGCTGCCTCTGCTGCCTAAGCTGCTGCCTAAGCTGGCTAGCTGCCAGCTGCCCGCTTGCCCTTGCCTGCGCCTGCTCCCTTGCCCTTGCCCTTGCCTAAGCCTGTAGTTGCAGCTCTGCCTACTCCTTTAGCAGTTGCTGCCGCCACCGCTGCTATAGCTGCTACTACTGCTGCTGCCTACGCCGCCGCGCTGCTGCCGCTGCCTATGCCTGCGCCTACGCCCCCTACCCCTGTCTTAGGCGCTCTAGTGCCTAGTGCGCGCAGGTTAATACCCTACGCGTACTGCGTGGACGCGCTGCTAGCAAGTAGCTTAGTTGCGCTGTGCGTTAACAACGCTGCTGCTAGCTACTGTAGTAAGCGCTGCTAGCGTTGTGCCTTTAGGCACTCCTGCTGCCTACTATATGTATTTTCTTTAAAAAGAGTAGTTAAGTAGTAGACTAATAGCTTGTAGCCCCCTGCCCTTAAGCCGCTTAGGCTTAAACTAGTAGAGGAGCTTACTTCCTCTAGCAGAGTAACAACTTTAGTAAGTAACTTAGTTTTTAGTTAATAACTATAGCTAATAAGCGTTTAGCAGGCTACTAACCTACGCACTGCTATCTAGGTAGTAAAGGGCCTGCTTGTAGATAGGTACAAATTTTAAGTACCTATTTATAAGTAGGTTCTTTAAGATAAAACCTATAGAGAGGGGGTTATCCTCTCTACCTATAGTTAATTTGTTTTTGTAAGCTCCTTAGCTGCTAGGCGTGCGCTTAAAAGAGCTGCTACTAGCAGTCTAGGGAGACTTATACCTATTTAGGGAGGGGTTGTCCTCCCTAGTAATTTAAAGATCTTCTCTTTCTCTATTAACCTGCTCTTTTTCTGTAACTAAGTCTTTCCCCTCTTAACTAATGCTCTATAAGTTTAAATGTAATAGAAAGCGCTTATAAGCTTGTCTAGGAAGCGCTTTTGTAAGGCTGTTAGCTAGCATCTTACTTATTTTAAGGTAGGTTACTTAGAGGTTTCCCTTAGCGTACTCTTGTTTTAACTACATATTTTAGATATCTATATAGCGCAGCTAGGTAGTAAGCTGCTTGCTCTCTTTAACTACTAGTTAGATAGTTTGTTAGTTGTTATAGAAAATCTCCTACAGCACCCCTAAGTCTAGCTAAAGTTCTCCTAGGAATTGTTTTAGAGCTACTAACTCTTTAGCTACATGCTCTAAAGCAAGTAATTTAGCCTTAGTAGTAGAAGTAGTTACTGTTAACTGCTGTGCAGCTTTCTAGATAATTAGACTACTAAAGAGCTGCATAATATACCCCTAGGAAGATTAATAGAACTCTCTATTGTTAGCAAATAAGGCGTCTCTATATATAAGCAGATAACTGCCTTTGTAAGCGCTATACCTTATACCTAGATGCTTTGTTCTATACAAATAAGCTAAAACCTAAGCAGCTACTTTAAAGTAAGCTGCTCCTAGATTTGTTAAATAATAAGATAGCTAAGAGGCAGCGTATACTACATCTAGTTAAATTATAATTACTATATAGAGTATAGACCTAACTTGTTCTTAAAACGCTTTAACCTCTTGTTTTAAAGCTTCTCTACTATATTTAAGCAGCTCTTCTATAGGAAATAGGATTGTAGGGAAGGTACCCTTCTCTACTATCTTAAATTTAGTAGCAAGCTTGTTAATATAGGAGTTGTGCGCAAGAGTTATAGTACAAGCCTCTCTGTTTCTAATTATTTAAATGCCTAGAAACTATTTAGCAGCTCTATAGTCTTTAATTTAGTATTTTTCTATTAACAAGCTTATTAGCTGTTTAGCAGTAGCTTAATTGTCGCTGTAATAGGCAAGGAGAATATTGTTAACATAGAAGAGTAGCACTATTTTCTGTTTAGGATCATAGAACAGGCACAGCTCTTCTTTTAATGCTAAGAGACTAAGCTTCTAGAGCGTACTAGAGAGCTCTTTATACTACAGGACTAGCGAATTACGTAACCTATATAGAGCTTGTAGTAGTAGAATAACTTGCTTAGGTTTCTTAAATCTATCTAGTAATTTACAGAGCACTTAAGGTTTGTCTTAGCAGCTTGCGTTTAGAAACGCGCTAGTTACGTTATACTAACAGAGCTCTAGGTTAAACTAGGCTGCGATTGCTACTATAGTGCAAAACAAGTAAGCAGTAAGCGTTGTAGCGTAGGTTAAGATAATTAAATCCTTTGCCTGTAGATCTCCTTGTACGTATATCCTTGCCTTACATTTAAGGAAGTAGCTATCTTAGTTAAATTTGTAGGTAAAGACCTATTTAAGCAGCAGGGGCCTTAATAAAGCGCTTAATTAGTTAATTTCTCTCTACGTTTCCTTCTTAATAAGTGTGTCTATCTCTTTTTAGCAGGCCTAGCGAAAAAGAGCTCCTAGTAGGTAATAGAGTAGATCTTTCTATTTGTTTAGCAGTAGAGGGAGCTTGTCCCTGTGTAACTAGCGCTTGTTTTAAGTAACTAGTCTTTCCTTTTTTAGAGTTAAGGCAATAATTACTGCGTAGGCAGTAAGCAGCTCTCTTCTATCTATGCTATATTTGTTCGCATGTTCAAACAGTAGGTAGATAAGCTAGGCGTATCTGTAATTATTTATTAAGCTTATTACAGAGTACTAACCTGCTCTATTATTGTTAGTAGTAGGCTCGTCGCGCTTGCAGTTCTCTATCTAGCAGCTCTGTCTTGTAGGCAGGCCCTAGACTCTCTGCTGATACGCGCGTCTCCTGCCTGCCTTATCCACTTACATTAATCTTTAAGAAGGTATTAGAACAAGTAGCAAAGCAGGTCTTAGTAGATTATTAAGATCCTTACTATCTACTAGCTTGCTCCCTTCTTCTACAGTTAAGTGCACTTCCTGTAAGCTACTAGTTAGATTATCCTCCTTATTAGGAGCTTCCCTGCCTATACTTAACTGCTCTAGTTTAGGTGTTTAGTTAGGGGAAAGTAAACCTGTTTCTTAGCGTTGTTCTGCACAGATCTCTAGCAGCTTGCTAGCTAAGCTTGCTGCGCGTGCAGTATCTATCCTAGGGGCTCCTCTCTACTAGACTAGCCTTCTAGCAATTAAGGTTCTCCCTAAGTGTCACCCCTAAGCTAGTGCTTAGTAGACAAGCTAAGCGATAGGTCTCTTTATTTAAGGGGAGCTCTATTGCTTCTCCTACCTCTATTATCTTATTAGGTTCATGTAGAATTTCTATAACTACTTCTGCTTCTTAGACTGTAAGGGCTAACAACTTATCTAATTTGTTGTAAAAGAGCTCCTTATTAAAGGTTACGTTGCGCGTTGTAATTACCTAGTTTAGTTTAGGGACCTATATCTAGTATATGTTAGAAGCTTAGTACCCTACTAAGTATCTAATATAACCCCTTAGAGTTACTTTAAAGCTTCTCTAATTACGCCTAGCTGCTTGTTCCCTGTTTAGGGATACGCTCTGCAGCTATAGGCGTATATCCTGCTCTAATTAGGTCTTAGATTAGCTGTTAGTGCTCTTACCTGCTTAGGTTTGTACCAGCAGAAATAGTAAGTAAACTAGTAATTAAGCTCTTTGTTTAGGCTCTATAGCTTGTTTAAGTAAGTTAGACTTATGTTATAGAGCTATGTTGCTGCTGCTACAACCTCTAGCTAGAGCTTCTTAGGTAGGTTTGCACTGCTCCTTATTTTAATAGATTTAGTAATTATTTCCTGTCCTGCTCTTTCTGCTGCCCTGTTTAGCTTGTAGGTATATAGAGGTATACGCTTAATATCTATTCCCTTATTAATCGCCCAGCGCTTATATTAGGAGCTCCCTTGCTATAAGAGAGTAGCAGTATTGTTGTCTTAACTTATCTTGTAGATATAGAGCTTGTACTAGGTATGTACCTAGCTTAAGAAACTTGTAAGTACCTGCAGTATCTCTACTTAAGTCTTCCCTAGAAGTAAGTACGTAAAGAGCTTCCTACTATAGTACTCCTTAATTAAAAGTATCTATAATTTGCTACTCCTTCCTATAGGCATATTAAATAAATCCTAGCTAATTCTCTAAAAGGGTTTAGCAGGTTTTTCCTATTTCTATTAAGATATAACTTGCTTAGCGTAGGTTGTTAAGCAGACCTTACAATCTTTTTAGAGTGTGCTGTTAATGTGTACACTGCGCGCTTGTTTTACTAGTGCCTTTAGAGCTTCTAGGCCTAGATGTCCTGCTCTAGCGTGCTAGAGGTGTTTAGCAGAGCTTTGTAGGTAAGACTTATACAATTATTTTATTACTGCGTTAAGGATTAGTAGGTAGTAGGATAGTAGTTTGTATTTAAAGAAGGTAAGGTTGTAAGCGCGCTTAAGGGTAGCATATACAACGCTCCTATTTAGATTATTAATATACCCTACTTAGAGCGAGCTGTCTAGCCCTAAGTACTAAACTCCTTTCTCTTAGAGGCGTGCCTTAGAAATAATGTTAACGTAGAAACCTTCTACTACTACTACATCCTTAAGGAGTAGGTCTTCTATATACAGGCTGCGCTTTCTATGTAACGCGTTTTTAAACAAACAAGCTCCTCGTCCTACTACTAGAAACACTTGTATGCCTGCCTCTACAGTGTTAGTAGAGTTAGCTAGGCGAAATAACCTAGGTACAAGCTAATCTGCGCTGTTAACTAAGTGTGTAGCCACTCTATTATCTAAAATTGTACTCTCTAAGAGCAGATAAGCGTTAAAATCTATAAGGTTATAAACCCTAGGTTTCTTAGCTAGGTTACTTAGTTACATTATTTTTAGATTAATTAGAGCAGCCTGTACATTGCCAGGAAACTTAACTTTAGGTAGGATACCTTTTGCTAGTAGAGCTGTTATTGCTAATAGAGCTTTTAGGGTCTAATTAAGCTGCTTAATTGCCTTCCTAGTATCTATATACTCTTGGCTCTTAAGCCTCTAGAGAGTATCCTTGCAATAGCTTTCGCTTATATAGATAGGCAGTAAGGAGCTCCCTCTAACTGCTATCTCTAGGCGTTAGCAGTTAGTTAGTTTCTACTTATAAGTTTCTCCTTTTTGTTTATAAGGGCAGGAGTACCTACTTAAGCTCTTAGAGTTAGTAGCAGGAGCTTAAGTAGTATCTGTTTAGCTTCTAAACGTTGCAAATACTCCTAGGTTATCTTTCCCTGCTCTTATAGTGTGCTTATGTATTAAACTACTAAAGACCCTACTTACTTTGTCTAAATTAAGTAAATTAAGCCCTAGGATACTATCCTAGATAATCCTTTGGTTTATAGTATAAGCCTAATCTAGGGCAATCCTATAACTTAAGGCATCTAAGAAATCCTGCACAGCAAGCACCCTATTAACCTCTAGAAGCTTGTATAACTTAGCTCTTCTATAGAGGTATAACTACCTATTGTACCAGTCTTGTAGAGCAGCTCTTAACTGTTTAGCTGCTCTAAGATGCTGTTAGTATTCTGCCCTAACCTAGTTCTAGGTGCTAACATCTGTTAGAGCGAGCTCCTCTTTTAGTGCTTGCACAAGCGATTGTAGCGTTGTAGTGTTATTAGTAATAAGCTTTACTATTACTAGTAAGAGGATTAATAGCAATACTGTTGTGTTAACCTAGTTCTAGATCTTCTAAAGGCGCTCTGCCTTAGCAGCCTACTTGCTTACTCTAATCTTGTATCTAAGGAGCTCCTTGTTATAGTTCTTAACGCTTATTTAGCCTAGAGGCTTGTTAGGTTAGGTGCTCTAGCTTTAAGTAGATTAAGCTAGTAGTTAAGTAGGGAGCAAGCCTATAATAGGTAGTTTAGGCGCTCCTTTATGCATGCCTAGGGCGTCTTTAGCGTCTAGATCTACTATATCCTATACGTTACGAAGCTTAGCGTGCTACGTAAGTTAGATGTACTAATTAGGCTAATTAGATCTTGTTTTAAGCTAATAGGGTCCTGTAGGGACACCTAAGAGAGCTTGCTTATTATAGTTAATAAGCTCGCCTATAGTGGCGTTTAGTAGGGATAGAAAGATAATTAGGTAATTAGAGCAGTTAAGCTAAGTCTAACAAGCTCGTTTGCTGAGTGCGCAGGGAGATCTACTGTGCTTAGGAAGCTAGGCTTATAACTGTAACAGAGCTTACAGGACTATACTTAAGTAATTAATTAATTTAATTAGTGTCTATTTTTCTATGTAGAACGTGCTGCTTAAATACAAATAAAATGTGTAGGTTACGTGATCTCGCTTAACAAGCGTTTGGCCAGTATTAGGGCCGCTCGGAACTAGCGTTGCTAGGGTAGAGCGGCTTAACCAAATTGGCACGCTCTGTTAGAAAACAAGCTGCGTATGTGACTCCACGCGCTCGGTTGCGCGACACATACTATGTCCTGGTATAATGTCGGATCATCTATAGTGTCTTCAGAATTTATTTTGAGGTAGCAGAGGCGCTTTGTAGGGTTTGAAAGGGAGGATACTCTAGGAAGTAGAGGAGTGATTAGTTTGAGAGACTTAAGGCAAGAGGCCCCTTTATATTACCCTTCTTACTGCTTAGCTGATATCCAGCCTTACCTTGCATGCCCGCTCATCTGCGCTCTGCGACAGCGCACGCTACTTGTCCCTAAGTAGCGTCTGCCTTCTTCTCCTCCTCTCATGGAAAACTCCGTATAGTAGTGCTCTATCTCTTGTACTTGTGTTTTTCTCCTTGTTAGTTCCCTACCATTATGTAAGTCTAGACCTAGTTTATTGCTCCTTGGGCTTTGAACACTTCGCCAATTGGTGATTGCTGTGTCCTTGAGTATAGGAGACTGTAAAAGCCTGTCTGGCTTTAGAAAGTATGCCACTTAAACGATTGGTAATATCATTTCCCTCCTGCAGCAACTAATGGACAGCGCTAGCTAGCTACTGTCGGGCATCATGATGCCGCCAGTGCTCTAGTTTAGCAGGAGATAACCTAGTAACATCGGTTTCTAAGCTTCATCGAGCCTAAAAGAGACGTGATCAGCCCGCTTAAGCTTTTATGCGGCGTTACTATGTGCAGCATTAAGTGGGAAGCTGTTCTAGGCGGGATTGGGTCAGGCGCAGTGGATGTGGAGCACCGCAGCACACTGCACAGCCTTTCCCAGCCTTCTCCAGGGGATCTTTTTGGTATGTCCTAATCATCGTCGTAAGGCAATCTGACTGTGAACAGGCTTGTACAGCGACACAATTGTTGTGCCTTCTTGCTTTCTGCTTAGCTGGAATTAAGCGCCGAATCATCGAACTTATAAAAGCTCTAATGTTTAAAGTACGGTTAAAAAATGTAGGTGGACGCAATATTAAGGATGCAATGAGATTGGACAGCCTATAGAGCATTGCGAATTTCGCCGCAAGACAGGTGTAGGAGTCTGAGAACCCCTTTGCAGCAGTCGAAAAGGCCGATTAAATTCAAACTAGGCTTAATTTCAACTCGATTTTCTTTAGACATCAGTGACGGGCTGAGGGATCTAGAAATGTAAGGGTATGGGAAGGGGTAGCAGAGATTCTACCAAGCTTTAATCAAAGAGTGCTACAAGGTCTATCACTTCGACACAACCCATTGTAAAACCATAGATTAAACTTGGAACCTAAACAGCTCATGTATCCTCCCCAGGGGTGGCGATGTTGCATTATGTCAGAACAGATTAGTGCATAAACTTCACACTGCCCGAAGGAAGAGGCTCCACCACTCACACGCCATAGCGTTGAAACTTTTATGCTGACGACTGCTGCCTGCCTTATGCATCAGACTCGCGAAATCTTTTATTTGACTAGGAAACTCTAGCGCAAACTGCGCATTAACATCAACCTGCACGAATGGAGCAGCTTCTACGATTCGTACGCCATGGTGGCAGGATATTCATGGAGATGAGGAGCGTCTACCTTGTAAGCAGGCTCAACTGCCCGTTCATTCTGTCAAGAACACTCTGGCAACGGCTGTTCAAGAAGTCACTAGCGGCATCAAAATCGTGCACACGACATCCAAAGCCACCCTGGGCACATGATGTGATGGGATGGGAATGTCTTCTTCGACCGATGAAGAGTAGAAATGGAAGCCATGCCTCACTACATCTGAAGAGACCAATGGTGAAGCATTGAAGCGCTTCCTGTTGCCTTAAGAGGGACTATGGCGTAGTAGCAGAGGTGGATAGAAGAGTTTAAGGTCTACAAATAGATCAGCAATAGCACATGTCTAAAGGTGTACTACAGTATAAAACTAGCACCCTTCTTGAACTTTATTCATCTAACATGGAATTACAAGATTGGGCCGCTTTCTTCTCCCCTAGGTTTGACAACATGGACACTTTCCTTTAGATAGAGGTACACAGATGAATCTGCGGTCCTACCAACATACTCAACTCTGTAAGTCTTCTTCAACTGCTATAAATTGATGTTGCTGACGTTTGAAGCTAGGTTAGAGATCTACAGCTAGTTTCTACACAAGTCTATAGAAGATCTGCAAGTACAGTGTAGATTTTAGTTAGGCAGATCTAGGCTATGTTGCATGTTGATTAATCTAAGGGTATGTGTTAGCATCTATATATACCTCCCAGCTGCAGGAGCATGAAAGTTAGCCTTTTCGTTATTAGCCTTTTTGCTCTGTCCTCTTTTTTCTTCTACAAAAGCTCTTACACTCTACTAGATCCTTACACTTAAGCTAAAAATCCTTTACATTCTATTTCCAAAACCACACTACCTATTAAGATAGTCTAAACACGCCGGCAAGCCGCTTCCCGCGCACTAGACCGCATTATCACTAACTTCCTAAAGGAAGTCTGCATTCCTGCTCCACAAACTACTTCAAAAGCACTAAGTACACCCCTACAAGCCGCATTAAGCAGAACTAACAAGAATATACTAGCACAGTTTACAGCTGCAAGCAAATTCTTTACTACTATTCGCCTTACTCTGCGCTTATACGCCCCTGTTGCTATTAATGCTAAATGTATAGTGTTTTTCTACTTCTTAGAGTAATCTGTCTTTGCAGAGAATAAGGGGCCTAGCATTATAGACGTTATTCTAATTACTAAGCTAAGTAAAGTAGCTGTAACGTATCTACTTAACAAAGTGTGCTAAACAGCTAAGAGTATAGCAGTAGCTAATTAAGAAATAATAGTAATTACGCATGCTGCTACCTAGGCGTTATTTGTGTAGGAGGTAAGGGGAGATTTAGGTAGAATAAAGTATATAGAGGAGGTAATAGAGACGTATTTAGGGACATATAAGATTATAATGGAGATGTTAAAAAGGTACTTATAGGCCCATTTTGTGTTGTGGTACGACCAGGATCGCTCTCCTAAGCAAGACAACACGAGAGAGCACAAGAGAATTACGCTCTCTTAATCTCCCCTACCTTAGAGAGTAAGAGAGCACTATGCATATTTTGTAAGTATACAGCAAGTAGGAACACAACCCTTATAGTCTCAGCGATCCAGTACACCGCAACGTAAGTCTGTAGAATTTCGTGCCCAGAAACGACGCACCACTGCTGTTCACCTTCCTATGGTGCACATATACCAACCCAAGCCAACGTCACGTCATATCATGGATTCAGTACGTGTATCTAGTAGACTTCACTGCCCTAGTATGGTGCAGTGGTTCTGAACCAGGCAATGTAAGCAACAGTGCTTCTATCTTGGATGGTTTATTCAGGGATCTGGCTCTTACTGTGACGATGGTATATTCACTCACATCGTATCAACAGCCGCTCTGGGCGCGTAGATCAATGGTAGATTACTCAAACTTTCGCTCTGCCTGGCTGCAAATGCAGTGAGGGATAGATTCGTCTTGCACTTGTATTCCTAAATGGGGGACCTTCACTGCTCCTCCCCGAAACACTCTGGCAATGTATCCAACGCACAGTCGTGGGCTGTGGCCTGCCAGCTCCGTATCGCACAGGCGAGCATCATATTTGGAGCCTGAAGAGCCCTATCCATCTTTGCTACCGCGTCGAGATAGTCGATTAATCAGGACGTAGACTGACCATGTATGCTGTTCTGTCGTACGCTCAGCTGCGCTTGATGAAGGCGTTCGAGCTCAGCGCAATGGACGTGGTTGCAGGTTTGGTTTCCAAATCGGCAGAAGGACGCGCCCCGAGGCATTTCTGGTACGTTTGCTTGGGCGTTCATCGACTGCGTGTTCGACGGCTGAGGAGTGACCTCGTTCTCCGATGTGGACTCTGTCGAGTATCAGATCACGGGCCTGGGCCTTCAAGTCCGCTATTGGAGAAGATGGAACTGTCCCTACCATCGTCGTTGCCAGACGTGCCGTCGTCCCCGTCCATCACAGAGCCACTCATTCCTTGACCACCCATGCTCTGGCCGCTCATGCTCTGGCCGCTCATGTTCTGGTTGCTCATGTTCTGGTTGCTCATGTTCTGGTTGCTCATGTTCTGATTGCTCATGTTCTGACTATTCATGCCCTGTGCACTCATCATGGCAGCATTCATGCTCGGTCTGCTCATCTGCGTGCCTATAGGTCCATTCATGCCGTTATTGCTCATGCTGTTGTTCATACGGTTGTTGCTTATGGGCCCGTTGTTCATGCTTTGGCCGCTCATGCGGTTGTTATTGATCGCATTGTTGCTGACCGCGTTGTTTCTGATCGCGTTGTTCATCCCGTTGTCAAGACTAGCGCTCATCGAGCCCATGTGAGCAGGGCCGAGCTGTGTGCTATTGCCCTCTGAGCCCATGCCATCGACCTCCGGCCAGAATCTCTGTTCCAGCCAGCAGACCTGACGGAAGATCTCCTCGCAGCGTTGCATCTCTTCCTTGCCGTCGCGGGTCGTGGTGATATTGGCAAGCTCATCAACAAGCGCACGTGTGGCGTCTACAAACTTGTTGAATGCCGGCGATGTCCAGTTCGGGATCAACGCTTGGTGGAGCGCGACAATGTGGCTGTCATTACTGGGAGTCGAGAGCGATGTGCTGAAGGACGCGGCATACTGCCAGGCAGAGCGGTAGCACTACATCGTCAGCTGAGGTGGTCCAAGGACTTCAGAAAGTGAACATACGTGCTCGGTACCCCATAGAACAACCATACCCTCCAGCAGAGAGGCACTCGAGCTACTGGCGCTCACGAACAGGTCTTGCAGAGCGCGCGTGATGGGCGAAGGCGGCTCATTGCTTAGTGCAAGGCCGTACTTGGTCGCGGTAATCTCAAAGAACTGCATCTCACGGCGCATGTTGTTCAGCGCTGAGATCAGCAGGTCCATGGTCCTGTACATGGGATGAAATTGCGAGTTCTGCGTCTGCGGTAACCTAATCTTCGCCAGCAGCTGGCCCACGAAACGTATGTATCCCCTCGAGTAATGCCCATCCTGCACCAGCCATTGAGACAGCGGCCCTGCTGCCAGGGACCCGCAGCCGGCATGTGATAGGAACGGTTGCTGTGTCGCCCGAGAAAATGGGCCCGAACAAACAGTGAGGAGGTGGTTGGTTAGGGAGGGAGCTTGGTGGTGTTGCTGCATGGGATTCGGCGCAATAGGTTGGCCATCGCGAGCGCGCTTCGTGTTGGGGCCGCGACGATGTACTTGGAGGTTTGGATTCGGCTGCTGGCCGTTCAATATAGCACTCGGTCCTTGCGAAATGTTCGGCTCGACCATAGACTGGCTACTCTGGGTCGCAAGAAGATGTGCCTGCGCATCAGGGGAATTGAGATAAGCTTGGCATTCCTGGAGATGCTCAATCTGCCTGGTCGTGTTCTTCGCTCTCACGAAGCCGCAGTGCTGGCACCTGACTTTATTACACTTGGAGGGCGTGTCTGCATCCTGGAACTCTACAAAGGCACGTCGAATGTCAGGATTTGCGTGTCGACCCATTGCGGTCAGCGCTGGGGTCGCGTTGAGACGCTGCCATAGCTGTTAGCATACTGCGGCGCATAGGAGCATGTCTAAGCTGCACACTGCGGTGGTAGTGAAGGTAGTAAGCAGGGTGTATAGTGGGCCTCACCTTGAGTAAGCTGTCTTGATAGCCGTGTATCGTACTGTATCGTTGGGTACAAGCTGGCTTGCCCGTTGTTTTCGCCCGCCGGTTTCATGACTAAGGAGGCGCCTTTCCTGTTTCGCCCGATCCATAGAACGGTAAGAACACGACCGCATCTTCAAAAGTCACATCCAGCAAGCCGCCTGCACCGAGAATAGAGCTCAGTACAAGCCCTTTACAAAAAAACACGGTGTTTCCATCAAAAATTCGTGACCTATCTCTGCACGACATGGAAAGGTCCATATCCGGGCGTTATAAATCGTGTTCTGTTCGATGAGCTGAACCGCCTCATCCGGTAGGGAATTGAAATATTTCCAGGCCGTCACTCGGCGGTAATCTTCGTACATCAACAGCACCACTTCAACCATTATTAATCTGCCCTCGAGACGAATCAACGTAGAAGCCAGCGGATCGGCTGTGGATCGCTGCTGTCAACACTCGGCTCAGGCTGGCCGTGGCACAGGCGCACTTCCGAGAGCTTGTTGGAGGTCTCACAACGTGCCAGCGTGAACTACGCCGAGGTGGAAAAGAGCTTGGTCACCAATGGAACGCCAGCGAAGTACGCAGGCCTCTCATTGGGCTCTGACATGTCGGCGTCTTCAGCCTTGCGCTTGTTTTTGTCATCATCCTCATCGGCCTCTTTCTCCCCAACGGCAAATGCCACGTCGAACAGCCTCAGACCTTGTGTAAGTAACTCTGCTGTCTCGACTTCTGAAGTGGTACTCCAGCACCATAGCCGTAACGCTGGACGCTACAAAACGCTCTTCTTCGAGAACCAAGCATGTAGAACTGTACCTTTAGACGCTGAGTAAGGCCTTCGCGAGCGGCAGTATACCACTACCACCATGATGTGAAGGCAGTACACGCCTTCCGTCACAAGACATCATGCTTCACGAACCAATGCGAGTTGTAGAAATCAATTCAGATACGTGTGAGGGTACGGCATTGCCAAGATAATCAGGATGGCTTTTCGGTGAGTTGTTTAGTAGAGCTGGATCCATCAGCATACCTTGTAAGTACACCGTAGCAGTCGGTCTCTCATAGCCGTATGGAGACTGGCTGTATCATTTGAATAGATGGAGTCCTCATGATTCACAAGCAGAGCCTCAATCACAAACAAAACCTACAAAAGGCAGCTTGGATATCAGATATAGACTCCCAGTCTCTGTACGGCGTATCAATTGCTCGAACGTCGCATCAGCGCTGCCCCAAAAGTACGAAACAGTCGTAAGCGTACTGCATGCAAAGACCAGAAACTAAACAGGCAAAGATTACTGTCTTGACTCCTATCTTTCATTCATGAATTACTCTGCTGTATTCTTTTGTACGCTCTTCTCTCACTTGGTCATCCCTTCTCACACGCAAAGTTCAAGGCAAACCATGGAGGCATCGTGGTATGATCTCCTCTGAGCAAGAAGACTGCTCCTATCGAATCACACCCTGCTCATGACCTGTACAACTGTAAAGCTCGATACATAGCTACCCACCCATGTGGAACCGAGCATGTCGTGTTCTACTCGAACTGTGCATACATTCGTCTCAGCGGAAGCATTCCGTACAACCATCGCTCGGCTGCATCCAGCTGCATCACAACTTCTGTCATCTGGTGTACTATAATCGTATGACCGCTTCGATCCGTCTACACCGCCTACCTTCAGTCTCGGCGTCAGTAAATGAAGCGAATCATGACGATCTTTCTGCATCCAGCACCCCGCAGTTCTCCCGACTTCCAAAGTCCACCCCACAACAAGCCAAATGACGATCCAGCACATCGGCCATGTGCTTGTGACCTCTGCCTTCAATAAGGCAGCTCGATGCTGCTAATGCCAAGCTACACAGTGCACCAACAAGAGCAGCCTCTCGATGCACATTCTCCCGAACCCGGCTCGCAGTTACACACCGTCTTGAGTAACTGCCTGCAAGGCGTGTGGTGCTCCCCGACTCGTGTGACACCGATTAATGCGGACATCAGTAAGCCTCAGCCGGCGCACTGAGACCCTGCTGCACCACCGACATCATCGCCGAGGCTTTGCAACTCTGCGTGATGCCTGAGACGACCAACACCGACAGGACGAGCTGGATGCAGCAAGGCAGAAGTTCGACAACGGATACCACTCGTGGAGCGAGTATGGCAGATGGACGTGCTCGTCATACCTTCCGCGGTCACTCAGCTGCGGCATCATGTGCAGAGGTACATCCACTACGCCCGCAGTCCATCATCCACAACCCATCACATGAAGCGCAAAACACTGCATTTGGCGTTCACGAGATTTGCCCCCGTCGCTCCGGCACCGACGATTCGCTCGTATTGCGGGAATAACGGGCCCGAAGCGATGGCGGGGTACATGCACATCCCGCGCGCACTCGAAGATGCGTTCGCTCGCGATGATCAGTCAGCCAGCCTTGACAAGTGGCGATTATGCAAAGGTAGTCTGTGTCACCGGGCGGAATTGATGATGCGCCGGCAGATGTTCCCTGGAAGAGCTTGCCAGGTCATTGGGCGCTTTTTGCCTGGTGGACTGGAAAACCTGCACACTTGGACAGGAGATGAGGATCAGCATACACTCCATGATGACTGTGGCCTTGTTTTCATCATCGCTGCTGGGTGCTCCCCGCAATTCAAAGTCTTTTTCCGTCATGCACGCTCTGGAAGGCTTGCATGTGTGGTCAGGGGTTTGGCGGGGCCGGGGCGAACTCTACGAGTCTACGAGAGATGCTCCGTGCTGCTGTGCCAACCTGTGTATGCGTAGTGACACTGTTGACAAGAAAGACGCGTACCTCTACTGAACTCACGGTGTTGAGAGATTGCGATTCCCCAAGCCCACGATTTGGAAGCTTGAAACACTGCTACTGACGTGACGTGCAAAGCTTCCAGAACAACAGTCGACTTTCTCCGCAACAGCGCAAGATCTTCATCCCTATTCGGCCGCGTGAGCACCGCCTGGCCTTGCAATTCGTCGCATTTTTCATCTCCACTGCCTTGTTGAGCCACGCGCTGCTGATCGCACCATCATCGCCTGAAACACGGCGCCAATCAGCTTCCCGTACCTGACTATGCCCTTGCCTTAGTCATCCCGTGCCAGTGTAACACCACGCTCGAACCCTGCATGCCCCGACTGTTTCCGCAAACTCAGGGGACGATCAGAGTCCAGAGAGCTGCATTTAGGGGGTTATGATGATCCCGTCGCTGCGTCACCGCCGCGGAAAAGAGGTGCACGTGTGCGTGATAGGCTGGGTTTAGGAGCTTCTTCCCTGGCATGGCTTTACTGGCAGGACGCTGAGCTGCTGACGATCGTGGTCCACATCCCCGCGAGGCATGCGTTTGCTGTCGTGGCGGATGACGGGAGAAGGATCCCAGTTCCGCACCCTTAGTGCATCTGCCAGCTTGCGTATGGGTTCGAGGATTCGGGGTTTAAAGTCGTGCCTGTCCCCCGGTTGGAAACGTGGATACACAGTTGCATTGCTCGAGTAACCTCTCTCCCTGTTCAATTACTCAATTCCAGGTCGCTGGATGTCATTGTACCGATAGCTCGTTAGTTGTAACATACCAAAACGCCAACATGGTCCGACACTGGAGCACGGCTTTGACTGTTGGCCTACTTGCTCTAGGCTCAAATGCCTCCCCATTGTAAGCCTTCATCAACGCAGCTCGACGTCGCGGAAACTGACAGTACGCAGAGAAACCGAGAAGCTTGCGAAGAGAGCACCGTCTTTCGACTACGGTGGTCAGAAAGTTCGCGGCGTGAACACAGGCGGCTGGTTCGTCCTTGAGCCTTGGATCACTCCCAGCATATTCGAGGGCAACTCAGCAAAGGATGAGTGGACGTTCACCGAGCTGCTCGGCAAGGACGCCGCACAGTCGAGACTGCAGAGCCACTGGAATTCCTGGATTACACAGGATGACTTCAACCAGATGGCAAAGGCAGGGCTGAACCACGTGCGTATCCCAATCGGATATTGGAGCGTCATCCCGCGTGACGGCGAGCCGTACGTGCAAGGAGCGTATGACAAGCTCGGCGAGGCTCTTGATTGGGCCAGCGGAGCCGGGCTGAAGGTCATGATTGATCTGCACGGTGGTAAGTACAACAGGTCTTGTTGTTAGCTCTAGCTGATAACCTGTAGCTCCCGAATCGCAAAACGGCTTCGACAACTCCGGGAAATACGGCAACGTTGGCTGGGGACAAGGCGACTCCGTCGCACACACCATTAAAGTCCTTAACAAGATCCGCGATGACCATGCTTCGCACCCGGCTGTGTCGTCGATTCAGCTGTTGAACGAGCCGCTCGGCTCGAGCCTCGACATGAACGTGCTTCGCCAGTTCTACATGGATGGGTGGGGCAACCTGAGAGACTCCAACGTCGCTATTTCCTTCCACGATGCTTTCCAGGGTGTAACATCCTGGAATGACTGGGGTGCCGGCATGTGGAATCTTCTCCTCGACACTCACCACTACGAGGTCTTCACCACCGATGCCGTGGCTATGAGCATTGACGACCACATCAAGACAGCGTGCGACTTCGGTAACCAAATGGCCAGCACCGGCAAGTGGACCATCAGCGGCGAGTGGACTGGCGGTATCACGGACTGTGCGAAGTGGTTGAACGGCAAGGACAAGGGCGCGCGCTACGACGGTACGTTCGGTGGTGCGAGCAAGACTGGTGACTGCACTGGCAAATCGACTGGATCTGTCGCAGGCCTCTCTGAAGCGGACAAGTCCAACATCGGGCGCTTCATCGAAGCTCAGCTCGACGCGTATGAGAAAGCCAACGGCTGGATCTTCTGGACGTGGAAGACTGAGGGCGCACCCGAGTGGGACATGAAGGATCTGCTGGCAAACGGCCTCTTCCCTTCGCCGTTGACAGCGCGAAAGTGTAAGTACTCTTCCCCAGATGTTGCCTCACGCAGCAAACCTCCGAACACGATGCTAATGTTTCGCAGATCCTGGCCAGTGCGGCTAAACAAATAGAAAGACCCTTGGCTGTCAAGCTCGACCCCAAGATGCTCCCTGCTCTTCCGCATGAGTGTTTCACTCGCTCCTCACCTAAAGTAATGATGTTACGAACCAGCTTCGAAGATACCCCGTTGCGTCCACTCGCTAGAGGCGACGTTTTGAGAAAGCCTGTCACGTGTTGGATATGTGCAAGATGAAGGTGGGACAGCCGTCGGCTGCAGATGCAGCAGCGTACGTAGGTGCAATCAAAGAGAATAACATTGTGTTGATTCGAGAGGACTGTTGAACCGATGCCAGCGCGATCGAGCAGGTTAACATGCATAGGGCTTGTCGCGGTGTAATTGTCTTGGACATCGACCACTCTTCATCTCCGCAAGCTCAAGTGCAGACCGGGCCGACAATGCGCGTTCGACTCATCGGAAAACGTGGCGTTAAACATTGTGCTGCAAGAATCTAGAATTGAGAGGATGCGCTTCCCTGTGGATGACCGCGGGTGCAACGCATCGCGTGTCACAAAGGGTCCCTTTCAGTGCTGACGCCCAGTGCCTGAAAACACAACCACTGACTCTGCGCCTAGGCCGTGTCCAGAGCTCCTGAGCTAGACACCGATCACGTCCCGCCGCGACGCGAATCTGGAGAAGCCGCCGTTTCCTATTACCACATTCATCCTCGAACTCCCACTAGGTCTTGTTCTGCGCGCATTTCTTCTCAACCGCTCTCGGCGCGAATGTGCAACCATCACAGGCTGACACCACACTGCTTTCAGCAGCAGATTCGGGGATTCAGGCCTCCTTCTCAAGCCGCAGCGCAATCTCTAGCCGAAAATAGATCCTAGCAAAATAGCTGTTTATGTACCGCCGTGATTTACGGAGCCAATCATTGATGCCTGAACGCCGCCCCCTGCACCAGTATTAGCCAGGAACATGGTGGGTCCTGCAAATTAGATACATCCGCAAACGCGCTAAGTAATCACCGGTCAGGAATCAATATAACCTCGCTGCGCCAGGCACAGCTGCATTCGTCCCCTCTTACCACCACCCATCTTGAGGAATTTGTCCCCTGCCGCTCTTTAAAGCACCAGTCATTCTTTCACACTCCATCCCCCAATACGCTCACTACTTAATCGTCGCTTCACGCACGTTAATCACATAATACCAAACGTCAACATGTTCACCAAGGCCTCCCTCGTTGCTTTCTTCGCCAGCATTGCCGCTGCGCAGCTCCACGCCGCCGTTGGCGAGCCCTCTGGTAACCCCATCACCCGTCCCCTGAACGAGGTAAGCATTTGATAACGGCGACGACTTTGGTTATACCAACTGACCCCTTTTCCAGGTTGTCCCTGCTTGCAAGGCCTTCACCATTACCTGGCAGCCAACCACCACCAACACGGTCTCGCTCCTCCTGCTCCGTGGTCCCTCTACCAACGTTGTCCCCATCCAGACTCTTGCTGAGGGTATCAACAACTCTGGTTCCTTCTCCTGGACCCCGGCCTCTTCCCTCGAGGCTGACACCACCCACTACGGACTCCAGCTGATCGACGACGTCAACGGCCAGTACCAGTACTCGACCCAGTTCGGTATCTCCAAGGACGACTGCTCCGTTGTCGTTTCTTCCAGCGCTGTTGCCCCCGCCAGCTCTGCCCCTGCTGCGAGCTCCGTCGCTGTTGCTAGCTCCGCCCCCGCTGGCTACCCCGTTGCTTCTTCGTCCCCTGCTGGTTACCCCGTTGCTTCCTCTGCTGCTGGCTACCCCGTCGCTCCGTCGGTCGTCAAGCCCTCTGTTGCCCCCTACCCCACCACTGTCAAGACCAGCGCCCACGCCGCCAGCACTGGCGTCCCTGGCTACAACGGCACCATCGTCCAGCCCACAGGCTCGCTGACCGTTCCCAACTCGCTTCGCCCCTCTGCTACCGGCGCCGGCAACGGCACCAGCTCTGCCACTCTCCCTGAGTCCACTGGCGCTGCTGGTTCCCTCAAGGCTGGCCTCAGCCTCGTTGGTGCTGCCGCTCTTGCCGCGCTCATGCTCTAAAATACTCCCTTTCCGCGTCTGTGTGTTCAAAAAATGCATTGGAGCTAATTGGGATGTCAATAATGTCATGATCTTGCATTGGGTTTGTTTTCCTTTCTTAGATACTCCTGGTATTTAGGGTATATACCATTTTTGTTTGGTTTCCTTTCGACCCATGCTGGCTGGGTTGTGTAGATAGCCAATGCCATCTGCACTGCATACGATTGAATATCTCTCTACGCCTAATATGTTGTGATCTGTATCGTCTGTTTTGCTAATGCCGTGTCGTTCCTCGCGCTGGACCCTGACTCCCTGGACCCTTTGTCGTCATTGTTTGCGTCCACATTCTTCCCCTCTGCCCAGCCTCAACAGGGCCCTCGCAACGCACGCATGCAGGTTGCGCATGCAACAGTTTCGGCATTCTCGGTTTGCCGCTGCCGAACGCCATGGATATGTGGATATAGCTGATGCCGTAGTAAGATGACTTCGTGCGACAGAAGGGTATCCTGCTCTTGACGGAAGTCAGGCTTATGTGCAAAAATGTATGGTCAAATGGAACGCATGTCGAAGGGACGTGAACAATCCTGCCAGCTATTGTTCTTAATCTGCTTGTCATCTTGTTCATCCCCGTCCCTCCCCTCAATTCCATCTGTCACGCTCGCCACTAGCATTGACTTGGAAGGTACGAGTTATCTCGGCGAGGCGGCATTTATCTGCACATCTGAGATTTCAACATGAGCACGATCTGGACACTTGCCTTTACACTAAAATCTCCAAGAGATCGAGAATGCTCTCCAAGGTATCCTCCTGTAAATGAGCGGCACCGACTGCCTCGTCAGAAGTCCGCCTTGGTGATAGCGTGCCAGCAGATGAGGCAAACAGGTCATGGAGGTCTTGCGTGCGTGAAGAATGTGTGCGCATTAGCGATAGCGTGCCAGCAACTCCTTCCGTTCAAGCTCTGTACACCTGGAGACAGAGTGCACAAATGTGATGCAAAAGAGTCATGCAAGTTGGTGCTGTCAAACTGGTCAGCTTTTTCGACACTGCTAGGAACAGGGTCGTACTTCGCATCTGTTGAGGGTGGCAGCTTCGAGGAGAGCAGTAGCGCTGTAAGCGACGCAAAGTCACAAATTTAAGAGAGGGGCAGCGATGTTGTCACCAGTATCAAAGTGCTGTTGTGGAAAGGTTAGGTCGCGTGGGATGAGGGTGAGGCCTTGCGGTTGACGACATAAGGCAGGTGGTCCACGTGCTCACGCAGTGGACAGCAGCTGCGTCAAAGCCCACCTGCGGATCGCACGGTCGATGTGATAGGTGCGGCGATGCCATACTGGTCAGACTACAGCAGGGTTGAAGCTTACATTACAACTGGTACGATTGATGATAATCTGAGGTATAGTTCGAAGGATGCGCAGTGGTGCAGCGATTGAAAGACAACGAGAGTATTTTACATTGGCGCTCATGCGTATAAGCAACTAAAAACTACAAGATGGAATATATCGTGCACTCACTGGTGCATCATCTACTGTTATCAACCCATCACGTTCATCTGTGACAATCAGGCTTCACCTCTTTATCGTTCGTTCGCTTACTTCCTCCTGTTCTGGTTCATGGCCAGGATTTGTACCATCCTGACAAAGATGTTGATGAAGTCCAACTCGAGGTGGATCGACTCGTTGACCGGGTCCTTGGCCATGAGGCCCTGCTCAGCCATGCGTGCGTGGTGCAGCACCTTCTGGACATCGTACAGGGTGAAGCCACCGAAGACAGCGAGACCGCCGTACAGCCAGATGTTCTCGGTCCACATCAGGGTGCGGGCAGCAGTAGCGGGGATGACCATGGGGGCAAGACCAGACAGGGCGACGATGGCAACACCGGCGAGGAGAGGACCGCCGAGGTACATGTACTTGTCGGTCTTGGCAGTGGCGCCGACGAATGCAAGCGATCCCATCAGACCAGTGGTGTAGAGACCGGCACGTGCGAGGATGGCGGGGTGCATGAAGAAGAGAGGTGCGAGGAGGGCGGCCTGGGTGACATTGAAGGCAGACCAGAGGGCGTACTTCTGGACGTAGCTGGTGCTGTTAGTACGCAAGCACAGCGGAACTGAGGTGGAATATACTCACTTCTGGGGGCTCGTGGCCATGGTGCCGTACATGGTTCCAATGCTAGCAACAAGACCGACGCCCATGACCAGCCATGGGTTGGCAGACATGAGCCTGAAAGACCAGCCGTTCATGTGCATAGCGCGGGCAGCAATACCGATCATGCCTACGCCGAGGCCAGTGTGCATGAATGTGTCATTGAGATAGGCGCGCTCGAAAGGTGGCATGCCGCCATCCTCTCGTGTCTCGCGGTTGAAGACCAGGTTGATGCCTAGGAGCGTTGCGCCGAAGATGCCGGCGCCATACAGGAGACGCTGTCGCGCATCGCCCTGCGCGAGAGGGTTGTTGTATGCAGCCTGCTGGTAGGAGCGGCGGAAGGTCGACTGGAACTTGGAGACATTGGTGGCGGTGGTGAGAGTGGGTGTTTTCGACTTGAACAAGTGCGGGTGCTGCTTCAATGGCGTATTGTGGAAGGCGCGCACTGAAAGCTGTGGTGTCTTCGTCACAGACTGTTTGATGGTCGCTGGGATAGCAAAGGGCCGCCGTAAGAGGAATGCCATGGTTGTGGTTGTGAGTTGCTTGTGATGGAGCGCACTGAGAGGCGGCGGTTGGGCGGTATTTGATGACGTCCCGGATCGTGGAAGGCGCCAGAAATGGTCAGAGCTTCTTAACCCCGGGCCTAGGGACGGACGAATCGTCGACGCCATCATCCTCAGCACGCCTCGTGCACAGCCTGATGGCTCGAAGATTCCTGACAGTGCCAGACAAAGTGCTACCTCGAATTCTTGGGCATCGTTGTTCGCCTTTCCAATCGCTGTGATAATGGCCAGACACTGTCTGCTATATACGGCAGGAATCTCAGACTACGACCAGATTGAACTACGATAACAACGCATAGCATGATGGAGGGCTCCAGTATCCTTCGGTATCCATGCGAATAGCTGTACCATGGGCATCTCCCGGTCCACGTTGGCCCCTTTGCAGGAGGCTACGTCAAGCTGGACCAATGCGCAGCGACCCCATTTCTCCCTGCTTTCCGCGGACAGCATAGTGATCTGACTGGCCGATATGAAGGGTATCACTACACAGAGATGCAAGCCTGCAGGCTGAGGCAATATCTAAATGTCGTCTATCCTGACGTTCACCGGTCGCTCAGGAGCTGCTGCCTGTACGCGGCACTGCAAAGTCGACCTTCATCATGCCCTGATTGATTAGCTTTCCTCACTCCACCGTCCGCAATGAAAATATTTTTCCATGAACGACACTGCATATCCTGCAATGAATTAGTCACCACCAGTAAACCCACCAGCACCATCATTCACATCAAGATGCACCCATAAGATATCGTCAATCCTTGCGAGACATGCCCACCGAACTAGCAAGCGCGAGATAGAAGAGTATGCGCGCGACGGAATGAGAATATTCTTTGCACGGATCGAGAACACATCAAGCGGTGGAGTAGCCATCAAGCGCGGCCCAGGTGAGTTGCGAAGCATCACTGTCGTTCTTCCATACGCTGCTTTCGATGATTTTGGTGTCTTCACACCCCAAATGGAAGCGAGAGGTTCTCAGTAGTCTACTCCCACTCTTTGCTTATCCTTTTGACACATTGCTTATCTCGATCTCCAACGAATAGTGTCTTGTATCAAGCAACCCGGAGGAAGTTACACAATGCCCAACGTATCTTGTCGAAAGCTCGTTGCGCAGCCTAATCCGAGATTTCAGCCAAATGGTTGAACGTTGAAACTTGCGCAGTCATCGAGCGTACTCCAAAAAAAAAAACAGCGTGGAAGCGATATTCAAGCCAGAGTCGGCAGAGGAGGTCCCGCCTTATTCCAGCGCTGAAGTCAGAGCGAGACGAATATGCCTGTCCTGGGATAGTCGGCCGTTCCCTCGCGATACGACAACGTTGAGTGGCAGAATCGTATACGATGACCCTCCGGGCCTTACAAAGAGGCACAATCTGAGCAAGAAAAACCCACTCCGCCCTGTCGATTTCCAGACAGCTATGGTGTACGAGCTCAGCGGCGCAGAGTGCTCTGTTGGCGAGGTTGGCATCGTGTCGCCAACGCAGTGGGCGGTGCACAAGGGCGAAGGACCGTTGGTTAAAGAATTGATAGACTCGTTTGATCTTCGTCGAGGACATATAGTTTTGAGTAAAGGAGTGGACATGGAGCTTGAGCATGGGATAGCAAGTGTCAAAACCCAGAAACTTGAAGACAAGGAGAATACGAGGCACAAGGCAGCGGTGCAACGGAAATTTGAGCACAATGTTTTCATGGTAAGTATAGAAGAGGGGTACTTTCCTGATTAGCTATAGGAGAACTGGATCTGAGTGAGCTGTTGCAGACAGCCATTTCAAGAAACTTAAAGAATGGACGTGAGTTGTTGGAGTGAGGCATTGAGCCACACACACACGGCGTGAGAATGGGAACTGAGAGATGTGATGAACCGAGTAGTAGCTGCAATGTTTCGGCGCACAGACGCATCGCCATTGCCTATCCGAATGTTTATTTGATGCAATCGAGCAACTGCCGTACCTATCACGGCTTCACAATCCTTCGGATGCTTACTCGCTGCAACAGCCTGCAGTAGCCGCGATCTAGCCAGCACGACAGAAAAACTTCGACGCCTGTTGCATTGGCGGAGCGTCAAGACTGCATTCATACAGCTGTAATGGTGGGAACCGCCGTCCAGCGAACCTGCGGAGCGTCGGTCGTTAAAATTCTGTCGCGGACCGATGCACCGACGCAGGGGCGTCTTCCGCGGCTGACTCGTGCAATTATTGGCTGAACAGGCGGGAGAGCTACCGTGCGCCAATCAATGTCGAGATATCAACACGACGACAACAAGCATCCCATCGCAAAGAGGTGTTGTAAGCGGTAGAGACGCAAGACAAGCTCGACGATGAGCTCATAGCAATGGTCAGGTTGGCAGAGAAAAGCTTGGCCTGGGTAGGATCTGGGAAGTGTGATGTGTTTGATCATGCGTCCACAGATCTCTGCGCCTCCTGCGGGAAGCAGCCTAAAGGCCAATGGCCCTGCGTCTCCGCTCGCCGCTGGGGAAGCCTTGCATGGCGTACGTATATAGGACCCTGGGCCTCTTTGTTGCTGTTGGCTCCTCCACTTTCTAGATTCCTTTCTCTGTATCTCCAACTACTGCATTGCTGTTGGATACCATTGTACTGCGCTGCAATTCCGCTTCATAGCTCCGACGTCATTCGGCTTGTGCTACCGGCCAGCTCCAGCTCTTCGAGCACGCGCACACGTTGAGGTCGGCAGTACAACGCAACGGTGCGGTGGCATCCTAGTCACACAGTAGAACTTCCAGTGGCTTTCAAAGAAGAGAAGAGAATCTCCATCGCCCGTCATGTCTCTCTCCGAGCGCCTCACGACAATGGAGGAGTACCAGCCATGGAGTGCGCCGGGTAGTCGCGAATCCTCGCGCAACCGCAAGATGTCATTCAACCCAGTCGGGACGTGGACCGAAGCTGCAGGGGAGCTACAGCCTGTTGGCGCTTTCGAGGTGCCCAAGTGGAAGAGGTGCCGTGAGTACAGTGCCGTTTGTGCGACGTGGAGAGCCGGCTAACCGGTGTGCAGTGCAGGTCTTCTGTGCTTGTACCTACTGCCTTTTCGCCGCCGGTGTGGTATTTGGATACGCAGCAATCAAGCCTGTGTTGCTGGAAGAGGGCGTGTACAGGAATAAATGCTCCAAGCAGGAGTTGAAGGATGATGTGCCAGTGTGCTACGAGCAGGAGCTGAGGTTTGTACATGGATGCTGGGAAAGACCCCGCTGATTCGAATCCAGACTCAACCTCATGTTCACAATCGCTGCTGTCTCCACAAACGTCGTTGCGCTGCCTGTTGGCACTGTATTGGACCGCTATGGACCTCGCGTGTCCGGAATCATCGGAGCGATATCGATCACTATAGGATCTCTACTGTTCGCGTTCGCCGCGCAATTGCCGTTCGATGCCTACATCCCCGGATACCTATTCCTGGCTTTGGGTGGACCGTTCGTATTTATCTCGTCCTTCCAGCTCAGCAACACTTTCCCGCAGTATTCAGGCCTGATCCTGGCTCTTCTCACTGGCGCATTCGACACCTCGAGCGCCATCTTCCTGTTCTATCGTCTGATATACCAGGCTACAGAAGGCGCCTTCACCCCTAAGAAGTTCTTCCTCGGATACCTTGTGGTGCCTGTCTACATCCTGCTGGTCCAGATCTTCTTCATGCCTTCGACCTCATACAAGACAGTTGGCGAGCTGGTCACCGAAGTAGAGGATGATCACAGTGTCCACGACTCAGATGACGAAATTGAGGATCAGTCCACGGTCCAGAGCCTACGAGATGCGCGTCGTGCACACCGAGACAGCATTACTAGCGAGATCACAGCCCTGCTGGGCACAAAGGACGGCGCGGATCAAGCCAGAGAGGAGGAGAAGAAGCGAAACAAATCGGGAGTCTGGGGTGCCTTGCATGGACGTACTGCGGCAGAGCAGATCAGAACGCCGTGGTTCATCCTCATCACTCTGTTCACCGTACTGCAAATGACGAGGATCAACTACTTCGTGGCAACAATCCGCTCGCAGTACGCATACATCTTCCACGACTACGAAAAAGCTGTTGAGATCAACAACTTCTTCGATGTTGCACTGCCGGTGGGCGGCATCATCTCTATCCCATTCATTGGACTGATCCTAGATAACACCAGTACGACCTTCACTTTATCGCTCTTAGTTACCATTGCGACTTCGATTGGTATTTTGGGTGTCATCCCTGAGACTTGGGCAGCCTACGGAAACATTGTGCTGTTCGTGCTGTACCGACCCCTCTACTACACTGCAGTCTCGTAAGTGCCATCTTTCTTTATTTAAGCAAGCTGCTAACATTTCCACAGTGACTACTCGGCCAAGGTCTTCGGTTTCGCTACCTTCGGTAAGGTCTACGGTTTGATCATATGTCTGGCTGGCCTCCTCAACTTCTCGCAATCTGCCCTCGATGCAGCAACACACAAAGTGTTCAAGAACGACCCCGTGCCTATCAATGTTATCCTGCTAGGCCTCGCATTGCTTGTTGGCATCGCGCTGGTGACATTTGTGTTTAGCAGAAGCCACAAGATCATGAGGGAGAACATCGAAGAGGAAGCCGAAGACGCGAGGGAAAGACTAATGCCTGGTGTGAATGTCGGTGTACAAGACTACGGCGCTATTACTGCGAACAGCAATGGAGCGAGCCCTAGCGGAGAGGAGGAGAGGAGGGGACGCACCATGTGAGTGGGAAAGAGCTGGGAGCGAACAGGGCATCAACTGGCGCACGCTTTATGCAAAACTAACGTGTTCTTACGGTTGGGCGCATCCAAATTTGTATTCGCGCGTTAACGTCACACAGCGAGGCGTTCAGTGGTTTCTTTTCGGGCAGCATTTCCTTCCAAAAGTACGACTGAGCATATTGGTTAATTCGTTCTTCAGCCAGGACGTCGCAGCAGATTGTATCTATCGCTATACGCTCACCGGCACCGTGTACATATGAGTTGTTAATGGCCGGCTTTTATCGAGGCTTGGATTATTGACAAAGTTAGCCATCTAATCTCACCTAACAACTTATCATTGCACGTCCTTCCGTGTCGAGCTTGGCAGAACACCTGAGGCGTATTTTTCTCTTTCTGGACATCTCCACGTACGACGACAGTATCACATACAGAATACGTCCGAATCCTTCGCTGCGTCGCTCGAAAGATTTTGCTTAGGCCTCCAAATACTCATGACGCGCCAAGAACTCTTGTGGCTCAAAGTTGCGGTGACGCACCTCCGTTGCTCCCACTGTACAGCCACAATTCTAGAACATCAACAGCCCTATAAGCTCCCAGAGAATGGTCCGGCTGCAACTGTCAGTATTCAGACGCATGATTGTCCTCATTCCTGCACGTCGCCGAATCACACGAAAGAGATTTCCTTATCGACGTTTCAAACCACGCGGCGGCCCACAAAATCTTCGCTTGAAACAGGGGCGGACACAGCGTCCCCATGCACCATGATGAACGTCCCCATCGAAAGCATAAGCGGAAAGTCTTGACAGGCTCGATTGGGATGTTGGCAGTGCAACATGTGGGCCAGTAACAGCATGGCACAGGCCATGAACTGGCCTAATCTATCCAATCTTGCCAGCGGAAGTCTGCCAGCGCGGCGCGTGTCTTGGACTGCACGCCTCTCCTTATCCTCGTTTTCTCCCTGTTACCTTCTTTTCTGGTGTTTCTCGCGGGGAAGTTCTCTTCGCTGAAATCTGCCTTGGGACTGCTTTTGTCCATTACATTCGTTTCTTGACTCGACGTCGTTTCATTCTTTTGACTCGCGAGTCGATTTCGCTTTCTATAAACTGCTTGACAGCATCCCGTTCGGTAATAGAGTCTTGAGAACAGTCGGAATTCTAAACAAATCACCAGCATGCGTTTCCTTCGAATGTTGCCCCTCTCGTGGCACTCTTCTTCCCAGACTCGCATTTTTTACATCCAAACAACACCAACATTGCAATCGAAACCCCTACAACAATATCTACAACGATATCTACAACACTGCCGGCAACATCAGTAGCGACATCAGTAGCGACATCAGCAACGACATCAGCAGTGTCATCAGTAGTATCTTCAGTGACGTCGTCAGTAGCACCGTCCGTGACCCCTTCCGCAACAGCAGCTGCAGCACCGCCTGCCAAACTCCTCCTCAGTTCTGCTGGCGCATTTGCGTCTTCACTTCGCGCCACCTACCCAGACCCAGGCCTCGCCCTTTTCGCCGAACCAATTTGGTGGTGGCAGTCTGGATCTGCAGTCGATGCGCTCCTGACCTACACTTCCACCACGGGAGACTCTCAATATGCGTCTCTCCTCTCAAACACCCTCATTACCGAAGCCACCGGAACAAACGACTTCATGACCGTCCACGCAACTGGCAACGACGACCAGGCATGGTGGGCACTTGCAGCGCTCACCGCTGCAGAAACGAACATGGCCCCGACCGGCCCGGTGCCCTGGGCCACTCTTGCGCAAAATGTCTTCCAGCAGCAGACAACGCGATGGGACAAGGAAAAAATGCAACGGCGGCATGAAATGGAAGATCCACGAAGGCGACGGCACAGACGGGTGGCACTACAAATCCACCATCGCAAACGGACTATTCTTCCAAATGGCTGCCCGCCTCGCCCTCCTCACCTCCTCCGCAGACATCCAAGCCTGGGCGGAGAAGAGCTACGACTGGACCGTCAGTGTCGGCCTCATCAACCCCGAATTCGACGTCTACGACGGTACAGACGATGCCAAAGGCGAGAACGGATGCGTTGACGTCAACCACAACATGTGGAGCTACAACGTCGGCGTCTTCATGTATGGATCGGCCGTCATGGCGAAACTCACAAACGACAAAAATGGACCGACAGAACAAAAGGCTTCATCGCCAGCGCCAAACGCAACTTCGTCAACTCCGAGACAGGCGAGCTGTGGGAATCCAAATGCGAGGGCGACGGCTCCTGCGATTCGGACCAGGTCAGCTTCAAAGGCACCTTAGCGAGATGGCTCGGTGCTACCGTACAACTCCTACCCCAGCTGAGCGACAGCGTGCTTCCGCTCTTGGGCCCGGCGTCTAGCATCGCTGCTGCTGCCTCGACGGACGGTCTGGGCGCTATTGCCTCGTTCAATCAGCTTGAGATTGTGGATGCGGGTCTGAGACTCCAGGGTGTGGGCGGTAAGGAGGGCACGATTGGCGCGAGGAGTATTGCTGGGAGAGTGCTGTGGACACGATAACGTGTAGATGATGCCTAGATAGGAAATTCACTTCGCCGTTCACGCTTCTTGTCTGCAGTGGGAGTTTCATGTCGTGAGTGGGTGAGACATTGGATGTGGTGCGCTTACTTCCTGTTGCGACGGAAAATGCACGACGCGAGATGGGCTGCCGGTATCCCTTCTCAGCTCTCTATCTGAAATGGGTCTGAAGAGCGTTCGTGTCACAATTCATCATCATACCCGGAAAAGAACATTAGCAATATGCCATCCGGCAATTCTTCCCCCGACTACCTCGCATCCTCCTCCACACGTCAGCAGGAGCTTATCACATCGATGTTACAATTCAGCTGGCAAGAGAAGAGGTCTTGGTAATGGATTGGGAAGGAAGAATATATTCGTGTAGTGATAGTGATAGTGTGCAGAGGCACAGTATAACGATAATTGGTCTTGAAGGTCTAGTGCTAGGTTTTGAACGGATGGAAATGGAAATAGAAATGCTGATGCCAATGCCATGCTCATGCTGATACTCAACTCCACGAAACGCTACCATACCCTCGGATCTTCTTCTCAGTAAACGATGATGTCGAATTTTCTTCTGTTCCCATGTACGAGACCAATGTGTATGAAGGTCGAAGGTCGAAGGTCAAACGACAAACTTCTCGCCAACGTTCTCCTCAACCTCGACGGTTGTAGTGACTCGGATATCGTTCTTTCTCGTGTGTGTCCCCATCTCTTCGTCTGTTAGTCTCTCTGGAATGCTGTACTTGTGGCACTCTCGCAGTATCGTCTCCTCGCTTGCGTTGTCGCTGGCCATCTTGACCGTCGTCTGCAGCGCGCTGGCACCGGCGCCCATGTAGACTCGACTCCCCGAGCTCCCATGCTTGCCGAATCGCCTCCCCACGCTATCCTTCTTGCTGTGCGAGTACTCGTTGAGCTGGTAGCTGCGGCCACCGCTCGCTCCGCTCGAGTCGCCTCGAGAGCCGTACATGATGCGGACGTAGAGGGGCCGCAGAACGGGTATGCAGGCGCAGATTATGGTGAGGCAGATCTCGGATGAAGACCATAGAAGCATGGGCGATGTGTCGTGAACGTAGTTTTCTTTGCTGGCGAGCGTGCGCAGTTCAACGGTGCGGACGATGGAGCAGGCGCCTGCAAAGACGCCGAGGGAGAGACCACAGGCTATTGTGATTTTCTCTTTGCGCTTCATGTTCAGCCCCATGACGACGGGCCAGGGCAGAATGGCGAGGACAAAATCCATCGTTGCTGACCAGGCTGAATTGCGTTAGTGGACTGGCTTGATAAGAAAGATTGGAGAGACGTACCGCCCATGGATAGACCGACGTCGGTGAAGTTTATGGGACAGTACCCTCCTGTGATGGTCTGGTCCCAGAGAAATGCTACCGGTTTGCACTGTAGGAATAGCAGGGTGGTCGTGATGGTGCAAAAGACTGATGTGCTGATGATTACACCCCAGAGGAGTGCGATGTGCCACGGCCGTAAGACGATGCGCAGTAAGAAAAGTGCGACAGAAGCTTTAGACACAGCAATGCCCATCTGGTAATGTGAGTATGAGCTGCGGAGGCTTGTGGAATCTATCACTTACAACGCATATCCCCTGGCCGATAGCCTCCCAGTAAATGGCTTTCGAGTTATCCAAGCCAAGACGTATGATGTCTTCCGTCTTCTTGCCGACACCGTAGGAAATACCCACCGAAGTGGTGGCAATAAAAGCTACAAAAGTAGCCTGAGCCGTCAGCAAAGACCCTCGAGGTCGGCTTGTCACAAAGTAACGAGAGTATGAAGCCGGAAAGCCTAAGAAACAAAAGGCTTACCAAATTGATTATCATCATAAAATCGTCCCATCCAAGACTTCTTATAATGAAGTAGCGAGTGTAAATACGCAGCCCGATGAATATGGTCGACATAATGACCTGAAACCACATTACTCCGTTGAGGATTGGCCCATAGTCTGCAGGACTTCCCATGATGCTGTTCTGGAGCTGAACCCTTTATACGGACGGCCCTAATCTTCTGTCTGAGCAGACCAGTGTGAAGTATCTCGTCTTTGATAAAGAAGACAAGGTCCTCGTTTCAGTACAAACGTAGTTGAAGCCGATTGCCTTCGTCGAGGGGAAAACGGGCACTGTTGGGCCAGCAGGCGAGCTGTATCGCTTCTGGAGTGTTTTGAAAGTGAATAGAAGAAGCAAACGAGAATGCGGGGAGAAATAACAAATTGTTCGAAGATAAGAAACAGACGTACAACTTGATCGGCCCAAGAGTGGAACTTGACAGCATGGCATACTTCAACGACACTCATGTAGTCATCCCATGTCAAATTCACTGCCCAGTGCCGACGGGCGCTAGGCAGATCGTCACTGTCTTCGTTTGTAGCGGGTAGAAGCGCGTCCATACTCAAAATGACATAGGTGATAGTAAGTCGTACATCTAGAACCTAGCGAGGCGTGCTTGCATATCTGCTCGTCGAATGCCACGCGATATAGCTGCATGCAATAGTGGACATGGGCCGGATAGGATTTCGAAGCGGTAAGTTGCCGCTGGTCCCTGACATGGCACATGAGGCTAAGATGTGATATATGCGACATGTGATGGCATGCTGTTAGGCACATGAGCCGTAACCACGAGATGAGGTATGCCTCCAAGTCGAATCATAGGGCATAGGCTGTCCCTGCGTATCCTCGTTCAAAATCAAGCCTTAGGTCGGGGTAGAATATGGCAGTTCTACAAAACTTGCTCAACGTTTGGATGTTGTGCCTGAAATTCGGTCAGAGTCTGCAAACATCAGGGGTTGTGAGGTAAGTCACGATGTTCGGAGAAGCGCGCAGAACCCTCCACTAGCCTTGACGTCTCCAATCCTTCGCACCAGCATTTTGGTATGATGATGATTCGGCGCTACTGTAAAGGTACGGAGACGTGCAAATTCTGCTCGTATGCCATCTGTCATTTGCTCAGCATATTAGTAGAATTGCCAGTGGTTTCACGACGGTGCATATTGGTATCCAATGAATGACGTGACAATCGCACGCCTGGTCCGTGGCAGCGGCTGCACGGGAGCGGCTCGCTCGTTCCCCGAAGCCTTGGTGCCCTTTACAGGAATATGTGGGGACTAAGGCTGAGATTGGTACGCGTGTTTGGACGGTGAAATGGCTGCAATGGCTTGTGGCTGGTCTGCATATCTATATTTGCGACAGAGTCGTATTGCTTAGCCGCAGTATTGACACATTGACGGCGTGCAAATATTGAAGGCCAGGGAGCTTGAAAGGGCATCTCCATCGTAAAGGGCCGATTGTCGTTGTTGAAAATGAAGATGTGGATTGAAGTTGCAGGTGCCTAATCCAGGAACAGGGTCTTTCCCGGGACGCTAGCCAAGCGAGCCACTGGGCTTCCTCGTCCGGCCCCCGATCCTTCCCCACTCCGCAACCTCTCGTTCTCAAACAGTGCCATCAACATCTTTCAGATCAAGATGTTGACGAACACTCACCGCTAAACGGCATGCAGATGCTGTGATACCACACCACGCGCGTGGCAAACGGTTCGGTGCGACTTCTGGCACTCATGTGGGCACCTTCGAATCGAGCTGGTGCAGCGTGTCGATAATCATGTCTCGACGCTAGCGCCTTCCACCGAGATGGCCAGGCCAAATACGAACAGATTTCGTTCCCGCTGTATCCTCGGATTTGGACATTCAACTTCTCCAACACCAATGAAGATGAGATGAGACGAAACAGCACTCGCTGCATCCAGCATCAGCTCGCTGATACTACCCATCGCCAGCTGTGATTCAAGTTACTCGGAGGATCATTGATCTGATTGAAGAAGTGTAGGCGTTGTATGTCCTCGTGCGGACATGTCTTGCCTTCCATTCTTTCTTATTATACTACTGATATAGCCTGGCCTATGCTTACTTCTTCCGTGGCGGCTCGTTCATGTGAATCCCTTTTCTTAGATCCTTGCAAGCCATGCCGTACCTTACGATCGATCTACAGGGTCTGTGATCGACTGTCAATTATACAGGTCACATCCTGCCCTTCCACGTTTTCTCGACTTTGTCTTCTCCTTCTCGTGGTATCACAACATGGCACTGGCATCACTGTTAGTCAAGGCGCTTAGCCTTGGAGCAATTGCATTGGTCATCCAGTACGTTGTGGCATATCTGAAGTCGCCGCTGAAGAAGATTCCGGGGCCATTCCTGGCAAAGTTTTCCAACATCTGGCGCTTCTACAACCATTACGGTCAGACGCACATCGAGACGCAGAAAGAGCTACATGCGAATTATGGTGACGTGGTGCGCCTCGGTCCGAACACTGTCAGCATTGCAGATGCAAGTCTGCTCAAAACGATCTACTCCACTCGAGGCACATTTGTGAAGGTAACCAGCGACCCAACGACAGTGAATGAACTTGTGCTAATAGATCGGCAGAGCGACTACTACAGCGGTACTGCTCAATTGATACATCAGGTACTCTCATACTAACAGATTGCAGTCAACGATGCTCTGCAAAATGGCCACCTTATCCAAAATCTGTTCAGCACACGCAGCAATGGGTTTCATTCCAAGGGCATCAAGCCTATCCAGAAGCTGTACAACTTGCAGAGTGCGCTACAGCTAGAACCACTTATTAACGAGGATCTACGCGTCTTCGGCACTGAGCTTGAACGCAGATTCATGACTGGTGACAATGAAGGCAGGACATGTGACATTGCAGACTGGATCTCGTACTTCGCCTGGGACTTCCTTGGCGACATGACTTGGAGCAAGCGAATGGGCTTCATGGAGCAGGGCAAGGACGTAGGCGGTATGCTTCAGACTGCCGAGAACGTTATGCGGTACTTCTCAGTGGTGAGTCTGAATGGAGGTATATACGATTATATGTAGCACTGACCACTGCTAGATCGGCCAAATCCCTGTGCTTGACAAACTGCTAGGGAAGAACCCACACTTTAGCAAGGTCTACAAGTTCGATGACTTCGCAGTCGCTGCAGGGTTCGCCGTGGAGCGCTTCATGGAGCGTATGCAGAATCTCTCAGAATTCAAAGACAAGAAAGACTTTGTCAACGGGTTCCTCGCAGCAAAGAAAGAGCACCCAGACCTAGTGACCGACAACGAAGTCATCGGTTATATGATCTTGAATGTGCGTCTCTCCTCTCGCACCACAAACGTCTACTAACCTGTCCACAGATCCTAGGCGGCGCCGATACCCTCGCAATCTGCACCAAAGCAACCTTCTACCACCTGCTGAAATCCCCCTCCGCCAAGTCCAAACTTGTAAACGAGCTCCGCTCCGCCCACCTCCCCAGCCCAGCACCCTACCAAGACCTCTCCAAGCTGCCCTACCTGGACGCATGCATCAAAGAAGGCCTGCGCATCCATCCAGTCATCGGCCACATCGTCGAGCGCGTCGTCCCGGCCAGCGGCTTGACACTCCCCGACGGCACCGTCCTCCCACCAGGCACCATCGTGGGCACGAATCCATGGATTATGCACACCAACAAAGCCATCTTCGGCGACGATGCTGCCTCGTACCGACCAGAGCGATGGCTGCAGAGCGACAGCGAAACCACGGCTGCGTACGAAGCAAGGCTCAAGAGGATGCAAGACGCGGATATGAGTTTCGGCGGCGGGAACCGAGTCTGTCTCGGCCGCCCGCTTGCGCTGGTCGAACTGTACAAAGTGGTAAGTTTTGTGTTTGGGACGTATGAGGTAAGTTGCATTCCTGTCCCTGTGCCATGCTGGTGCTGATGCTGATCTTGTTTAGATTGAGCTTGAGGACGCGACCAAGGAGTGGGATTTGCATAAGCAGTGGTTCGTATGGCCGCATGACGTCAAGGTCAAGATGAGTCTGGTTGAGAAGACGTAGCGGAGGCGTGTTTGGGCCGTCTACTCTTTTCGCCGGATAGCGAAAATGTGGTTGGGAGACGCAGTTTCGGTCGTTGTACAGTCGCATAATGGAATTGAACATTACCCACGTCTTGACACCTTCTGCACATTTTCCCCTGTCTTTATTCCTGACGGCATCTTTTCACCTTTTTTAAACTGCCCCGCCGCATCATCGCGCTCCACTCTGCCCTTATTCATACTTGGCACACTGGTGCTGCCTCCATCCGGAGCAACGACCCACTGCTTCGTCTCGGCGCAGAATTCGTAGCTGTTGTACCACGTCTCGGTCAGTGCGCGTGGTCCATATTCGTCGCGCAGCAGCGTCTCGTACGCATACGGCACGAAGACAGGCGCGCCCTCAAACATGCTCTGCCGCAGCGGGAACAGGCTGGCCGTCGAGTAGAGATGCGTGTCCTTTGAGAACATCTCGCTCGGGGTTTGCGCATGGGATGCTTGTTTGGCGGACAGTTTGGAAGACGCGAGGACGGAGTGCACGGTAGTGATGTCAATGAAGAGGCCGGTGGTAGTATCGATCCAGCGGGCGTCAATGACGTTGTATTTGTCGGCAGTGGAAGTGTTGGTGTAATGCGGGTTGACCTCTAGCAAATACTTCTTGCCCTGCTGCATCACGGTATTCCAGGCGCCGTCTGCTAGGCCGCTGGGCTCCTGCATCGCCTCCGCCTCGACTTCCCCATTCTTGTCTGCTCTGGAGCTGCCCCGTCCCTGAGTGTATGCGTCGGACGAAGAACTGTGTTCGACCATCCCCAGGTCCGCAGCCGTAAACGCGTGCACCGTCATGTTCCACCAGCTTCCCAGCTCGTGCATCCCGCCCTCCTCAACGCAGAAATCAAAATCGCTGTCCCACGGGAACATGGCCCCGTTCCACCACCACCCCAGCAAGCTGCCGTGCATGATCCACGTGCGCACGCCCGCCTGCTTCATGGTGTGCGTGTACGACCGCAGCAGGAGACGCATGTGGAAGGCGCGCGTCTTGTGAGGCAGTACCGAGGAGGCGAAGCGGCCGTCATAGTGCGGGTGGTAGACGAATTCGTGGAAGTACTTCTCCGGGTGGCGCGCGTTGGTGGTGGAGAGGTCGCGTGACAGGGACGTGAGACCATTGAGATGTGGCAGTGTTGCTGAGCGGGCAGCGAGAGGTGCTGCGAGCGCGTTCGATGCAAAGAAGAGGAGCTCGAGCGGGAGCTTCATGGCGCCGGCAGGTCGGGTTTCAGGGTCTGGCTTCAGGGCCTGGCGAGCTAGAGTTGATTGATGCTGGCTGTCCTGGGTGATGGCAGTACAGCCACGCAAGAAAATGCTTAACAGGCAGTCAACGATAAGAAACAACAAGGAAAAAGAACGAAAGTCGCTGAACACTTAGTCGTAGATATATGTGGGATACGCGGCCCATCCTACCCTACCCTGAAGGATGACGAGTCGCGCCTCATCACTGCCCGAAACGCGTACTTACCACCTACTTTAAACACCGAGCTCCCGAAGCTTGAGTCCCCGCATCGCAATGCTTATCTGCAGCGGCACATGCCGGAAATTTTTCATCCACCGGTAGGTAGGTTGTCCGGGGAATGCATGTCAAGAGAGTGGTGTTCGGTGCTGGCGGTGAGACGAGGTAGTAGTGCTGAACGAGCCGAACATAAGGACGAGACGGCGAACGTGGACAAGGGGAAGGAACGATGCGTGTGATGGAATGAGTCTTGGCACCACTGTGGAAGTAACAACGATCTGCGGACCACCTAACTATAAACACATTACTATACATACAAGCCTCACTTACCCGTGCCTGTACATCATGCCCATCTCACCACAGCGTACAACCGTCCCAAACCGTAAACCACGGTAAATCCGCTACCGTAAACTAACAGTGAGCCCCGTCCTTCCTACACCTCTACCATAGCTCCTTCAAGGTCTGGCAGATCGAAATAGGAAATACGCCAAGAGGCAGCTGAGCGTCTGCTCGTTGGGAATCGTGGAGTTTAGTGCCAACTCCGCAGGTGTGGTGTAACGCCGATGCTTGACGATTTGCGGCGAGGTGATGTAGCTTGGATGGGATCAATGGATTGAATTGGGGGAGTGGTGACGCGTTGAGGGGGTTTGTATAAGATGGTTTAGGGCTTCGTCTGCGTCTACGTCTACGCTTACTACAACGCGACTACAACACGACTGTCTACATCTACAACATACATCTACGACAGTATCTTTCTTCGACTACATTGGTGACTCCATCTGCAATCCCCCAAACAAACCCTCGTCATCTTCGGCGCATCAGGCAACCAAGGCTCGTCGGTGGCGCGCTTCGTGCTGGCCGATGCAGAACTGTCACAGCAGTACGCCGTGCGCGCCATATCGCGCAGCACAGCACACCCCTCGCTGCAAGACCTCGCTGCCCAGGGCGCCGAGCTCATCTGCGCTGACATGGATGACCACTCAACGCTGCCCGCTGCGCTGACCGGCGTGCACATCCTCTTCTTCCTCACCATGACGACGTACGAAGGCGATACGCGGGCTGTCGAGACGCGGCAAGCGAAAGCCGTGTGCATCACTGCGCTAGACGCAGAGGTATCGTACATCATCTTCAGCTCAATGAGCCACCCCTTCGAAATCAGCGGAGGAAGCTGAAGAATGTGATGCATTTCGACGACAAGGCCAAGATCGAGCAGTGGATTCGCAGGATGTTGCCTAGGCCAGGGAGAATGCGAAGGGTGAGGTGACGGGGCTGGAGGCGTTTCTGAGGAAGCATGAGTACAAGCTGGAGTGATGGGCGAAAGCTTCCCGTCATTCGAGTGTCGAGTAGTCGTCGCAATAACGCTGTGTCCCTGGGTATCCTGTACTTCTCACGCCTTCTGCGCCTCAACCTCGTCACCGTCCTTGCTATTCTTCGCGCCCTTGTAAATCCAGCTCTCCCCCTCTTTCGCACCGCCATACTTCTCCTTCGCCCACACCAGCGCATCCTGGCCCAGTCCATAGCCCAGACCAACCACCAGCCCCATCCGTATCGTCCTCGCGGCCGTGCTGACGGGAAACTGATGCCACGCGCTCCACACGCCACCGGTAACCATTCCAGCCATAGCACTAGAGACAAAATCCCTACTACTCGCGACTCCCCGATCAATTCTTTTAAGACTCAACTCATCCACGCCCTCCATCTCCTCAATCGTGCGGCCGGCCCTCCACGTACCACGGAAAACATCCAGACTCTCCTCGACGACGAAAAACACACTGCTCCACACCGCGACCATAACCCCCTTGCGCACCCCCTCGGTAATCCCGTGCTTCATCTTGTAGTAGTTCTTGCTCTTGTGGTACAGATACCAGCCTGGCTGTGAGATGGGCAGACGGTGCGCGTTCTCGGCGCGGAAGCGTAGCGCGGCCATGGAGCCCGCAGAGGTGCTGCCCAGCGTGAAGCCACACACAAACGAGGTGAAGGTGGTGAGGAGCAGGCGGCGGTCGAAGGGCATGCCGAGGCGAGGTGCGTTTGTGAGGGGTTGAGAGGGTTTGGGAGGGGTGGTGGGATGTCGGATACGATGATTGCGTTTGGGTTTGAGGGTGTGACGGTTGCCATTTTGTGAGGTTCAAGAGCTTGCGAGGATTGTGTGGTGTGGCAATTGCGCAGTACTAGTACCAGTACAGTATGATTAAGTGATGTGAGTACAACTGTGGAGATTGCGCAGGAGATAACGCCAATGCGCACCAAAGGATGGGCTGCGGTCAAGAGCGAAGAAGCTCGGTCCATCAATGAAGCTCTCCGCCAAGATCCATCACATGCCCGCGCGCCTGTGCCCCGCGTCCCAGCGCGTCTCCACGCCGCCACTTCACCAAACCCCCAAACCTCCCAATCCAAACCTCCAGCACCACACGACCACCCATCCACACCACGACCAAGCTCACGCGTCCAAATGGCCCACCCCAGCCCCACAACCTGGACCCTCCGACTAAAATCCCACCGCACCACAATCCTCCTCCACATCGACCCCCTCACGAGTTTCTCAGCCATAAAACGCACGCTGCACACCGCCCTGCAAGAAACAGGACTGCAAGCCACCTCCCACGGCCCCGAAATCCCGCTTCCCGCATCACCTGAGGACATAAAATTCGGCCGTCCTCTCGACCCGCTGGACCCAAGCCAGGGCTTCGAGCTGGGCGAGTGGGAAGCCGTGCGCGATGAGGAAATAGACGTGGACGATGAGGATGTGGATGTGAAAGGAAGGGGAAGGGGAAGGGGAAAGCGAGTGCGAGTGCGAGGAAAAGTGGCGGTAGCGGGGGATATGAAGGAGTGTCCCAAGGGAGTGGGGTTGAAAGACGGGGCTGTTTTGGCGTTTCGGTGGGAGGGGGACGATGTGGGGGAACGTGCGGATTGGGGGTGCAAATGGCGAGTTTTGAGGATGCGTATGGGGTGCAGAATGAGGGGGATGTGGGGGAGAGAGGGGAGTTTGAGGGGTGAGCTTGCGAGTTGTTGGGGCGAGACTAAGGCTCGGAACGAGGGATGTACAGTACTTCTGTTGTGTAGACATGCAGTGTCGTGTATGATGAGGGAAATCGGTGGCATGTGGGTGAGATTCGACCTGGCGGTTTGATGTATGGACCACAACCTCAACTCTGTCACATCACACACAATTAAAGCGAGGGCGGATGAAGATTGCGAGAAAAGGTGCCGACATCAAGCCAAGACGGAGATACTTAGTAGTCGGTAAGCAAAACGAACAAAGCTAGTAGAGAAGCGTCATATTCTCATCAAATCATGACTACCCAACCCTGATATCCCAAAACACCAGTCCCAGCCAACAAAGCCAGCCAGGGCATCCCAACCTGAAAACAGTGGTATCCCATCAAACGCTCGACAGCATCCCTGAACCCCATCGCCAACCGAACCCTGTCGCTCCGTAAAGACTGTGACAGGACCGTCTACTCGTCGCGGTAGAACTTCTTGAAAATCAAATGCAGGAACAGATTAACATTAACCCGAACAGCCCCCTGTCCAGACCCGTCTCTCCCATCGCCGAACAGGTTCATAAACTGGTGGTTGTCGAACTGCGCTTGCAACAACCCGTCCAGCGGAACCTCTGCAAACGCACCAGGGATCATCATCGACCCCTGGCTGCCCTGAATCTCGAAAATACCCGTCTGGTTAGAGCTGAAGGTAATCTCGAGCCTATCCCACTGTCGCTCAGGGTACCCGTTCCACGACACGAGAATCCCCTTCTCGGCCAGGTTGCGCGCCGAGTACTTGAACGACCCAAAGCGGTATGCCCGTCCTGCTGACTTGAGCTCGCGCATGTGGTTGTATTGGCGCGTGAAGGGGAGGAGGAACTTCTTCTTGCCCTTCTTCGACTGCAGTGTGACCATGGCCTGTTCAATATAATCATTGTAAGACTTGAGTTGTTGTTCCAGGAAGTGTGCCTTCTCATCCAAAGCAGCGAGGGTGGTGCGTACGCCCTCCATCTCACGCGCACGCTCCATGCGTCGCCTGTGCTTAGTGCGGATGTCGACGGCGATGGCGTTGAGCAGGTCCTGGTAGTTGTTGTGAGGCGAGATGCGGCCGGCGCGTTGCAGCTGGACCATGTTTTCTAGGCAGTACTGTTTTAGTGTAGGGTAGTCGAGTTCCAGTACAGAGTTGGATCCCATATCGGTGGTGTATGTGGAAGCGGCTGATGATCGAACAACGCTGTGCTTGCGGTTACGATCTTTTCTCTGAGCAGCGACCTCTTCGCGGACGAGTGCGTCCCATCGATCTTCGTCCTGTGGTGTGACAGGCTTGCACAAGATCTCGGTCAAGTTGGCACCGGTTTGGACGCGGATGATGTACAATGCGTATCGCTTGGTTTCCATGAACAGTGACTTGAGGTGTGCATCGGGGTCTGTCGATATTAGTGGCGTTCATGTTATGACTGCTGCATTGCGTACCTTCTTGTTCGTGGAACTTGGGATTGAGCGTCAACGTGATTTCAGTTGAGCTGACGTGCAGCAGCTCGTTCTCGTTGTTCTTCGCGCTTCCAAGTTCACGGACTACTTCGCGGAGAGGGTCGTCCTGGGAGGGACAGAGAGTTGGGAGGTCATCGATGACGAGGTTGTGAATGGCGAAGACGTCTGCAAGCTTGATGTACAGCGTCGGCTTGGTACGAGCGAAAAGGTCGTTGAACTCGTCAATCTCGAACTGGGCCTCGGCGTCGCGAACGTCAATCAGGTTAGACCAGATGTCCTGCAGACGGTCGATTGCTTCGGTGATGTAGCTGTTGAGTGGCTGCAGGTAGAGATCCTCACCACCAAACAGCTTCCCAGCTGCCACCTGACCAAGAACCTTACCAACAGCAATGAGGTTGCGGCCCATGATGGGGGACAGTCCGCGGTCGACTACACCCCAGTGCTGGGGCTGAGCCAGAGCAGGCTGGATATACGACCTCCATACCCAATGGCCCGCGACTTGCAGCAGTTGCTCCTGTGGCTCGTAAGGGAACTTCTGGCGCAGCTCCTCAAACATCTGCTGGGTGAGATAGCGAACCCCGTACGGCATCCGGTGGAGTACTTCCTCGAACATTGAGAAGTATTGGTCTGCAACATCTCGGAGATCCTGGAGGTTGTGGATGAACGTGGCTCGTGTCTCTTGATCTTTGAGGGCCATATCTCTTGTTACGTTCGGGTCACGGCGACTTCGCTGGCCAGTTCGGAGTTCCTCGTTGTTAATCGCAGACTTGTAGATCTGCATGGGGTCACTCTCCAAATCCAGTTCCTCATTCTCGATGATGTTCTCCCGAATGACTGTACCAAGGAGCTCTTTCAAGAACTTACGGTCTCGTGGTGAGCGAACAAAGCTGCCGAACAACTTGGTCCAGAAGAAATTACCACGGACGAATTCTTGCAAAGTTGCGCAACCGTCGATCTCTTCCCTCAAAGACCTTGCCATAAGCTTCAGCAGCCAGTACTCCTCTCTTCGCTTCTGCGCCAAGCCAAACAAGCTCATTGTCAGCTGCTCGATGCGCTTGGTGCCCTTCTCTTCTAAGCGCTGCTCTCGTACGCGCCTGAACAGACGTGCCAAGTATTGGGGTTGCGTCTGTAGAGTAAAGAAGAGTTCCTGGTATTGCTCGAGCTTTCTGCGAGAGGTCTTGTTGAGCGCCTTCAAGTCGAACGGATCCTTGGACGAGATGTCCTTGCTGCTGAGAAGCGTACCGACGTGGCCTCCAAAGTGCTTTTGGTGCTTAACGACCTCATCCAGTGTGATTTTGTTCTTGACAAGCAGCGCAATTTTGATATCCAGTTGGTCGACGTACTGCTCAGCAAGCTCGTTCTGTCGAACGTGCTGGACCACGGTCTTCCGCAGGCGTTCGAACTCTGCAGTACAGTTAGTACAGTCACACACTGTAGATAATTAGATTCTTACCAATCTCCTCGTCGAAGTCGATATCGCTGTCGTTGAGCAGGTGCACAAAGTTCTTGACAGTCGACACGGGTGGATTCTTCCCGCTCGTCAAGCTCTTGTACGCTTCACCCTGTTGTCGGCCACGAACGAAGCTCTGAATCTTGATGACCTTCTCCATGTTCTCCCTGTAGAACTGCTTCTTCTCGACATACTTCTGGCGGATGACCATGCCACGTGCCAGCGTCTGGAGTTCGACGATGGCCTCTTCGTGCTCCTCAAGTTGACCCAGCTGCATGCCGATCTCCATGCGGAGCAACACGCCACGTGCATCGCCTTGTAGCTGAGTAATCTCCGGCTCTTGAGCGTTCAGTTGGCAGAGAGTGTCGTAGGTTCTTTGCCTCTGAACGAAACCTCGGCTTGCTGACTGGAGGTCAACAAAAGCTGGTGTCTGTGCCTGTAGCGCCTTGAGGTCAGAGAAGTGTCTTTGCCGTGAAAGGAAACCACGAATATAAGCCTGCAAAGAAAGGATAGTATCTTCCTGCTCGTTCAACTGCACCAGCGTGTGTGCAGTGTCTGAACGGATTCGGCCACCTCTTAGGATCGCTTGTAGGTCGGTGACTTGCGGCTCTTCGGCGTACAGTGCACTCATCAGCAACCCAAAGTCAATTCGGGACGCATCGCCCCGAATTTTGATTGGATATGGATGACTTGCGGTTCCTCAGCGTAGAGCGCACTCATCATCTGTCCAAAAGCAACCCTGAAATCATTGCTGCGAATCTTGGATTGCAGGTCGGTGATTTGCGGCTCTTCCGCATAGAGTGCACTCTTCAATTGCCCAAAAGCAACTCGAGCGACATTGCCGCGAATCTTGGACTGAACGGCGAACCAATCGACTGATGTGCTTACCAGTTGGTCTTGCATCTCAGCATTCTGTTTCCTAGCAAGAATGCCTCGGGCAGCGGCCTGCAAGAATATAACCATAGACTCGTGTTGGCGAAGGCTTTCCTGATTTGTTCTTAGTTCCTGTCGTAAGAGTGCCGCTCGTGAGAAAGCCTGGAAATCTGCAATGTGTGCTTCGTTTGCTTGTAGCTCGGCCCATTCGCGATCGACCTGCTGCCGGAGAAGTGCGCCGCGGATCATCGCTTGGATGTGTACAGTTGCTGGTTCGGTGTCCCTGGTCTCTGCGTATTGGTCTCTAACTCGAAGTCGTTCTAGTGCTCCTCGTATCGCTGCCTGAAACTGGCGGATCCCGTGCTCGTGTTGCTGTACTTTCGATTTGGTGAACTGGACCTGTGCTCTGGCTTTGCGTCCCCGGAACAGGTTCTGCACTTTAAGCACCTGCGCCGTGTTGTCTTGCCAGTAGTTCTCCTCGCCTCGTTTTCTGGAGCGGACCAGGAATCCTCTTGCTGCGCTCTGGAGGTTGACTGCGAAACGACGCATGTCGAGACGGTAGAAGGCAATTTGTCTCGCCCAGTCACCACGAATGCGCGACTGTAAATCTGCAATAAGGTGTTCGTGGTCCCAGAGCTCTTGCATCATGTTGCCCAGCTGCATGCGCAACAATGCGCCTCTTATCTGTGCCTGCAGGTCTAGTATCACGGGCTCTCTTTCGCTCAGTTCACGGTCGATTCGATCCTCTTCTGATTCGACAGGCTCCGGTTCGGGCTCTGGCTCGACATTGAAGTTCGCTGACATGCCAGAGAAGTTGGGCATGCTGACGCCAGACTTGTCGAGACCCTTTTGCGTTGCCTCCAGCTCGTGGTCCTCGAACTGGAGTTTGCCGACCAAGTTGCCAATGCGGAAGTCGACGATACCTTTCCTGAACAACAACCACGACAGAGCGTGGATACAGTAGATGACCTTGGGGACGTTCTTTTTCTCGTAGAGATCGATGAGTTCGAACTGGAAGAGGTCTGGCAGCTCGACCTCGGCCAGGAAGTTGAAGAAATGGGCATAGTTGTTAGAATGCCGATACTGCAACTTGGGGTCGCGGAAAATCCGCAACGGATGACCTTTGATCGATTGTACAATCTCAGCAAGGGTCACACCGTTGCGCAGAGCTTCTTCTAGCTCGACAGCAGGCGGCAACTCCGAGTCGATGATGTCCTCCATCCACTCCTTGGCCTCTCCGATATGACAAAGGTACTCGTACGCCTGCAAGAACTGGCGTTGCTGATCCATCCAGTTGCTTCGTGCCCAGGAGGACTGCATTTTCTTCCCTTGCTGCTTGTCGGTGCGTTGTAAACGCCGTCTGCCATGGAGTCCTACTACTTCCTGTTCGGGTGACTTGATGCTGAAGTCCTCCTCGCTGGCCGAGTCTGCAAACTTGGAGAGCGTCCGCAGATGGCCGGTGGCTGACTTGTGCAGGCTCTGTAGTACAGGCTTCTCGAGGTGTGTGGAAAGAGGGCGGGAGGAATGGTCGCGGGCGGGCGCGCGTATCGAGTCGGCGCGCGAGATGGCGATGGACAGCGGGCGCGGCTTCGAAGGGGGCGAGGTGGGTGAACTCGGGCCATCGAAGGGCTGGTAGCGTATGTTCTCGACGCTCTGTGAGCGGTTGTGCGAGAGCGGTGGTGTGGGGCTGCCCGACGAGGTCGAGGGACGCTTCTCGGGCGAGAGAGGCGGCGAGCTCTGAGGGGCTTGTGAGAGGGGGCGCAGTGCTTTGCGCATGCTGGCGTAGGTGCTCCCCGCATTGGTGTCCTCTGAGCCGGCGTAGTAGCTCTCTGTGCGTGGCTGCGAGAGCGCCGTGGCCTCGCTCGTGCCCCGGCGGTGCCCCAATGCAGGGCCAAAGCCGTTGGAGGCACTGCTGGACTGGGTGCTCGAACGACTCGGGGCGTTGTTCGAGTGTGTAGAGGAGCCATTGGAGGCGGTCGACGTCTGGCGCAGCGGGGAGGGCGATGCGGTCGGGTTGCCCAGTCGCGTGCGCGGGGAGTAGGTGTTGTAGCTCATGGCACAGGCGAGAGTTGGCAGGTGTGCGGTGTGAGATGGCGCAACATGTGGCGTACAGATGGGCGGGGATTATGTCGAGTCTTGCTGCGGTCGCGTGGCTGGTGCAGAGGCCGTTGTAGAGGCCGCAATAGTATGTCGAGTCTTAGTGCAGTCGCCGTGCAGAGGCCGCGATATTACTACAGGTCGTGTCGGGCTGGAGGCGCCTGCCGTCCCAAGCAAAGGTCAGACACGGGCAGAAGTCGACAGTCCAGGTCCAGGTCCAGGTCCAAGTCCAGCGTCCAGGCGCTTGCACACCCGCGGCCAAAGAAGGGAATGTGGAATGTGGGGGATTAGGAGGGCAGAGGGCAGATGGCACGGCGGAGGTGACGCTGGAAGTGGAGGTGCTGGTGCTGGTGCTGGTGCTGGTGCTAGCGCCCGCATTGTTTGTTGTGGGTGCGTTGGTGCGTTACCTTGTTACCATGGCCGATCCCCGGCGCCACGAAAATCAACTTCCGCACTGACGCAACCCAACTTCCCTCGACGCAAATGGGCGGATTCTGAACGCTGCATCTCAGCAAGCCTGGCCGTGTGTGATGATGACCTTCTGATGCCGTGCTGCTTCATTCATGTGCAGTGTCTCGTTTTGCTTTTCGGTCCGGGAGGCGTGGCCTCCATCCGTGCCAACCCAGCTTCCGTGGCAGTCCATGTCTTCTCAAGAAGGTGAGTATTTAGATTCCGTCATGGAGCCCACAAAGTACATGCAAACGATGCTTGGGCCTGGCGATGAAGACGCGCTGGAACATACGCGCTGGAACATACGCGGACATACGCGGTATAGAGGCGTGACTCGTGAGGGGAAGTCGCGACCGAAAGCGGCTAGTGCCCTCACGCCTTCACAAAAACTTTGTGCTCGCCGCAAACTTCTTGCTCTTGGGGAATTCACCTTCTCCCGGCCAGTCGTACCTCCACGTACTGCGGTCTTTTTCTTCACGTCACCTCTCCAAGCACTTCTCCGTTCCTCGAGAAGTCTTTCTACTTGTAAAATGACCATCCAGAACGGCGACGCCATGATTGACACCACCACCAACGCCTTGGACTACACCAAGGCGCTCGAGGTGCTCAAGAACGAGTACCAGGAGCGCGACGGCATTGACGTCCAGACCCTCATTGACTCCAAGAAGAACGGTGGTCTGACCTACAATGACTTCCTCATGCTTCCTGGCTACATCGGTGCGTAGCCCTCGCCGCCAGCTGAAATCCCGTACCCCGCCGCTTTAGTTCAAGTGCGCAAAGAGGATTTTGCAGGCTGTATGCGACACAATTCCCAGTCTAACACGCCATGTAGGCTTCCCTGCCGCCGAAGTCAGCCTCGACACCCCTATCACGAAGCGCATCACCCTCAAGACGCCCTTTGTCTCGTCGCCCATGGACACGGTCACCGAGCACAACATGGCTATTCACATTGCTCTCCTCGGAGGTCTCGGTGTGATCCACCACAACTGCTCCCAGGACGACCAGGCCGAGATGGTCCGCAAGGTCAAGCGCTTCGAGAACGGCTTCATCCTCGACCCCATCGTCATCTCGCCCAAGACCACAGTCGCCGAGGCAAAGGCTCTGAAGGAGAGATGGGGTTTCGGCGGTTTCCCAGTCACCGGTAAGCAGCCCTTCACTTGTTTGCCCCCGCCTTCCTATGATGCTTCAACTTCATTTATAACTTTCGTTCATCCGCAACGGTTCCGCCGTGCTGTGGAGTCATGATTAACTTTCTGACACTGGTTCTCTATTCCTGCTCTATCTCACACCGTGAAACGGACAAACGCTGACAGAGACGTAAAGAGGACGGCAAGCTTCGCTCCAAGCTTATCGGTATCATCACTCCCCGTGATATCCAGTTCCACGACAACGTCGACGACCCCGTCACCGCCGTCATGTCCACCGACCTCGTCACTGCTCGCCACGGCATTGACCTTAAGGAGGCCAACACCATTCTGAACAACTCAAAGAAGGGCAAGCTCCCCATTGTCGATGAGGACTTCAACCTGATTGCGCTCCTCTCGCGCTCCGACTTGATGAAGAACTTGAACTACCCGCTTGCGTCCAAGCTTCCTCACTCCAAGCAGCTTATTGCTGCCGCTGCTATTGGCACCCGACCAGAGGACAAGATCCGCCTTCAGAAGCTCGTCGATGCTGGCCTTGATATTGTCATCCTCGACTCCAGCCAGGGTAACTCCATGTACCAGGTCGAGATGATCAAGTACATCAAGGAGAAGTACCCCGGTCTTGACGTGATTGGCGGAAACGTCGTCACTCGCGACCAGGCTGCTGCACTCATTGCCGCTGGTGCTGACGGTCTCCGTATCGGCATGGGCAGTGGAAGTGCTTGTATTACCCAGGAGGTCATGGCTGTCGGACGTCCCCAGGCTACATCTGTCTTCAACGTTACATCGTTTGCTAAGCGCTTTGGTGTTCCTTGCATCGCGGACGGTGGTATCCAGAACGTTGGTCACATTGTCAAAGGCCTTGCTATGGGCGCCTCCACTGTCATGATGGGCGGTCTCCTTGCAGGCACTACCGAGTCTCCTGGTGAGTACTTCGTCAGTCGTGACGGTCAGCTTGTCAAGGCCTACCGTGGTATGGGCAGTATCGCTGCCATGGAGGACAAGAAGGCTGGCGCCGGCGCTGCCGACTCCAAGGCCAGCAACGCTGGTACCGCCCGCTACTTCTCCGAGGGCGACCGTGTGCTTGTCGCTCAGGGTGTCTCTGGATCCGTCCAGGATCGTGGCTCCATCACCAAGTTCGTGCCATACCTTATGGCCGGTGTCCAGCACTCGCTGCAGGACATAGGTATTAAGAGTTTGACCGAGATGCACGAGGCTGTCGACAACGGCGTTGTCAGGTTTGAACTGCGAACTGCCAGTGCTCAGGCCGAGGGCAACGTCCACGGCCTGCACAGCTTCGACAAGAAGCTCTACTCGTAGACACGGATCTTGATTGATCTAATTGCATCGTAAGGGCGTTGGGTATGGCTTGGTTTTATTTCTAGACATGTGATGACGATTGATGGCTACAGTATGAGGGGTTAGATAGGCACAAAAGCAATGATACCACGAACTACAGTTCACTCTTGATACCCACCATTCGGCTCCAGATTCGTTGTTTGAACGTGACGCTGCCGAAATTGTTGCCTCTGTGCAGACAGCCTTGGCTACTTGTTGACAGTGCGCGCCTGTGAACAACCTCGGCACCTTTCCCCGCGTTTCTTCCCTCCACAACCACACACAATGACACGCGCATCGCTAACCAACCGAGCGCTTGGCCATGCTCAGACCGAGCGTATCTCTTCGCTCGTTGCTGGCTAACGCCCAGTCTGCAGTTGCTTGTACACGTTGCACAGCCCGCTCGTCGCCTACTCTCTTGGCTGGGTTACCTCTACGCGCCAGATTCCATTCAGGGTCGACAGCTGTCTCCAAATCAACAGGTATGTCTTGGAAAGGAAAGACAACCGTCCAGCAGCAGCGCAACATATCGTCGCCAGCAGATCACCAGCTCTCGAAGAAGTCTACGAAGGAAGCTCCTGTTCCAAGGCCAAGTTCAAGGTACATTCACCGACACCCTTGCCCACACTCACTGACACGTCCAGCGTCCTCTTGATCTCCCCAACAAACCAGATTCTACTCCTCCACCGCGTCAAGAAAGCCTCGAGCTTCGCCTCGGCACACGTCTTCCCCGGTGGCACCTTGTCCAAAACCCACGACGGCGCCATCCCAGATGTGAACGACGCTGGACGTCACCAAGACGGTTCAGCATACCGACTCGCTGCAATCCGCGAGACGTTCGAGGAGTGCGGAATTCTACTGGCGAAGGGCAAGAAAAGTGGAAAGCTCTTCACAGAGATTAGTGACGAAAGAGAGGAGGGCCGCCGCGCCGTTCACGCTGGCACCGTGAAGTTTGGAGACTTGCTCGAGAAATGGGGTGCGCTCCCAGATACCGACGGCCTGATTCCCTTTACGCGCTGGATCACGCCGCCAAATGTACCCAAGCGCTTCTCGACACAAATGTACCTCTACTTCCTGCCCCTCAACTCTGCCTCGCCCACCAAGAAGGCCGCGCCAGTAGGCGCACCACCCAGCTCTGGCGTGGAAGAAGAGGACGAGCTCGTGATTCCCAACCCCACACACGACGGTGGCATCGAACACACGGCCGCCCGCTTCTTGCCGCCAAACAAATGGATCGATCTAGCCAGGCAGAACAGAATCATCCTCTTCCCACCGCAATTCTTCCTCACGCTCCTCCTCGCCCCCTACCTCTCAGCCAGCGTCACCTCGCCCTCCTCGCCCTCTCCATCCACCTCCGAGCTCGCCCTCGAGCGTGAGAGGCTCATAGACTTCCTTCACAAACCACGCGCGTATGACGGCCAGCCCGAGGTCTCGTTTAGCGAAGCATGCATATCCCCCATTGTTCTAGGCAAGGGAGAGTACGGCGAGAAGGCGCAGGATGGTGTTGGTGGCGTGGACAAGGACACGGCCGTTCTTGTGCTGGACCGGCCAGGCAGGGAGGTTGATGTGCAGGGACTGGGGAGGAAGGGAATTCGAGAGTGGGTTGTCACTACCAAATTCAAGAGGGCGGGGCCGAGAGACGTGGATGTTAGGCGGAGAGACGAGGTTGTTGGAAAAGCGAAGGAGAAGCTGTAGACAGTACAATACGGTCAATAGAAGCTCTGCACAAAGACGATGGCGCCTCAATAAGCACAAAGGTTAGAAGCACAAAGCGTTCGCTTCAGCAAACGTCAGTTGAGTTGAGGATGACGCTACTCGGACCCCTGTTCATCATGATCCAGGTCGTGCCTGCTTCTTTCCATTCCGCTCATCCAGCCTTATCTTGACCGGAGAAGCCAGTGTCTCGGTTCAGCACTATTCACACGACACTTGACCAGACCGTGCGTAATGCAGACATGCTTCGGAATTCGGAGTAGTGGCGTGTGGGCTCGAGAAACAGCGCAAGACGCGCAATTGGCGTTCCCGCTCGCGCATGACCCTGGCCGGCTAGCCGTCACCGTCTCTTGCGGGGTGGATCTTCTCCGAGCGCGGTCCTAAGCAAGAGCTCCACCGCCATGTGCGCAACTCGGATAACAAGGCTTATTGCCCTCTTCTCTCTTCCCGTACCCTTGCGACTGCTGCATAGCATGCGTCCAGAAACCACAACATCACCATGACCGAACCCAAGCTCCCCGTCAAACAATTGGCCATCCTCTGTGAGTCGCACCTTTATCTAGGGGACGACTTGAACATGGCTGACCTGGAGCAGCAATATGTCGGTTTGCAGAGCCCATCGCCTTGACCTCGGTCTGGCCCTATGTCCCCGAGCTCATGGAGCGGTTCGGCGTGCCTGAAAACGAAATCGCTCGCTGGGCCGGCCTCACGTCTGCCATCTTCTCCATATGCCAGGCCTTCACAGGTTTGATCTGGGGCGCGGCATCTGACCACTATGGACGAAAACCGATCATCCTGTTGGGACTCTTCAACACCATGTGGACCATGCTGCTCTGGGGCTTCTCAACCAACCTCCCCATGGCCATGGCCGCGCGCGCGCTACAGGGACTGGGCAATGGCAACGTGGGCATCCTCAGAACAACAGTCGCCGAGCTGTGTCCATGGAAAGAGCTGCAGCCTCGGGCGTTCTCTGTCATGCCATTGGTCTATACGATTGGCGCCATCTTCGGTCCTACATTGGGAGGTGCGCTGTCAAACCCGCTGCGAATCGATCCGCGCAAGCCGAGCAGCGATGCATTTCTGGCGAGGTTCCCATACTGCTTACCGAACATTGTTGCCGCCATCTTCTTTCTTGTTGGGATCATTGTGGGCTATCTATTCCTGCAGGAGACGCTTGAGAGCAAGCGACATCATCAGGACCTGGGCCTTAGAACAGGCGCAAGGCTTACAGCGTCCATACGCAGGCTGCTTAGTATCAACCCGAAAGATAAGCCAGAACGTGAGCCGCTTCTCGGCCAACAGAAGACAGTAGACAGCCGGCCAACGGCAGTCGGCACTTCCACGACCAAAGCAAAGAACCCCAGGATTCGAGATGTCCTGACATACCAGACAACGCTGAACCTAGTTGTTTACACCCTGCTGGCACTGTACTCAATTGCATACGACCAGGTAAGCGGACGCGCTGGTCGAGCCCTTAGTGTACTAACACTGTGTACTGACACTTTGTACTGACACTGTGTAGTTGATTCCGGTCTTCCTGCACCATCCTCCGCAAGATCCTAACGACCCCAAAATCAGCCTGCCCTTCAAGTTTGCCGGTGGCTTTGGTATCGACTCGCGGCGCATCGGTGCCATGTTCACATTCTTTGCTATCTCGTCGACTCTGTTTCAGTTCCTGCTGTTCCCCCACTCGCACGCAATCTCGGCGTACTCAACTGTCTCCGTATCTCTTTCCTAGTCTACCCAGTCGTTTTCTTCGTCACGCCTTTCGTCAGTCTCATCCAAAACCAAACAGCGAAGCAAATTCTCATGATCGTTCTGTTGGTCGTGCGCGGTCTCGCCGGGACCTTAGCTTTTCCAACTTCTACCATCATGCTCACGAACAGTGCGGCTAGTCTTAAGGTTCTGGGAACAATCAATGGCGTGGCGACGAGTGTTTCGGCGGTTGGACGCGCTTCAGGACCAGCTATCGGCGGTGGCCTGTTCACGTGGGGCGTCAAGCGAGGCTACATCATAGTTCCTTTCTGGACTTTGGCCGCCATCTCGCTGTTCGCCTTGATACCAACCTGGTGGCTTGTAGAAGGTGATGGTTTCGGCGGTGGGGACTCCGAGACAGAAGACGACGTGGAGTCGGTTCCCGAAGGCGAAGAGACTTCCACACAACCACAGCCGATACCTGAGTCAGAATTTGGCGAGCCCGGGGCTATCCTCAGCTACACGAGTACACGGCGGTCAAGCGAAGCAGCGATTTCTGTAGCAGGAGAGGACGACGATGTCAATGACCTTGACAGAAGGCGTTCCTCTACCCAGCTGCAAAGTGCTGGGGGCCAATCTCGAGGCAGCAAAATCAGGAGAAAGTCGTCTGTGCCCATCGGCATGGGTAAAGGCTTGAGGAGATACAGTTCGAACCTGGGTAGTACAGGTGTGGATGCTAGTGGAACGAGCTGGGGGAGGTAGAACCTTCTCTGGTCTCCAAGATACGCCTTCTACATTTCACCGTCCATCACTTCGTTGATCTTTCATACAAACGTACGACTGTACAACGTCGCGACAATGTTGCCCTGTTAAACTGCAATATGAACACCTGGAAGTGCTGCCAGAAGCAAGTAAAGTTACAACAAGGCAGACTCAGCCTCGCTGGCAAACACTGGTTTTGCTCAACTGCTCGCTGGACCAAACTCTTACGAGTCTGCACGGTGTGGACTGCTGCAAAAGAGCGCGTGGCGATAGATTTGAGCAAAAGGAACAAAAGGTCTCCTAGAAAGCAATTGATCAAATAGGAGAAGTTCAACGTTGATGCTAAGTTGTGTGGCAATGAACAACGCCCTCTCTACGCCAGACGTTGTTGCTGACTGCGGTTGTGGGGCAGTGCGGGGCAGCTGGCGTGAGGCGGCGCGTCTGCGACACATTCTTGTGACAACCACAGCGCGTCGATGTCTCTGCCACGACTGAATCAGCAAGCCTCTGTAACAGGATCAATTGTGAGTGCAAAATACATCATCAAAAGTCTCAGGTCCTGCGACAAGATGTTCTCTAGCTGTTGGTCATGGCGCTGAATTGGACGCCATGAGCCGCTGCTAGTCCACGAGCATCAACAGTCCAATTGCGCAAGCTGCAGTAGGTCAACAAGCCTCTGTACGACCAGACTCGAGGTCGACAAGTCATTGGTTTACCATCTCCAGCTAACCTGCGAGCTCAGCAACGTCAACTCTGCAGGGCAAGGTCTTGTGATACAAACATCGTATCCTGTACATCTTCTTTCGTCCAGTCTTCTTCAATATCTCGGGTCGCATGACAATAGCAGATTCCTCGACTTCAGCTCCACGTTACAGATGCGGCTCGCTTCACCGGGTAGAGCTTCTGTTTCTATTACACAACGTGTGTAATGAACCGTCAATCTCCTTCGCCTGAGAATTGATGCCGGCTGAATGTGCGCTCCGCATTGAGCAGCTGGGGATACGGTCTGGACCGTTTCGCTTTCATCTGGGTATACACCTTCCTGGAATGCAAGGCTTGCCGAGATGGTTCGAACACCGTTCTCTCAAGGCACATGGTCTTGCTCTATTGACCTTTGAGTGAGCGTATATTTTCCGTGCGGCTGGGCTCGCGCCAAGCCAGCCGTCTGGACGCTCTGGAGTGACAAGCATTAATCTGCGGTTAATATACCCGCCGATGTCTGCGTGCCCTACCAGGATCTGCGACATGGGTCAGCCTTGTACGTGGACCTCACTTCTCTTTTCTCTATACGGGCAGAATACAGATCCTGTGCTACTGGGTGATAGCACGAACTGTCTGCATCGCACACGAGGCTGACAGACTGGGTTCACCGCTGTATTCGCTACGCTCCACTCATCTCGAGTTGCTATCGACCAGCATCTGAACTATTCATCTCGAAAAGCTCGGTACCGAATATAGTCATCGTCTCTTGCTGAGCTTCAATATCAGTCCAACGTACCAGCCCTGCACAAATGCTGCGAGAGAGATTTGCAAAGTGCTACATGGCGGCAGAAGGGTCGTAACATGATTGTTTCCAGAAAAGGGCCTATAATTGCCATGAGCTATTTCAATATGTTTCCAGACACTTGCATGAGAGAGCTACCGGGACTGGCTGAGACAACCTTCGCTTTCCAGGCCCGATATACGGGAGATCAGACTCACAACTACCAGAAAAGAGCACTGAGTAAAAATTAGACTACTTTCTGCCCTGGAAACGAACGGTTCGCTTGCAATGTTCTGTTCTAGCTAGCCACCTGTAAGGGCATAGTTGCGGTCTCTGACAGCTGAAAATCTTGTGTACCCCGGAATACGGCGGCACGCTTGATTTAGTGTCTGTGAAACCGTTCACAGGTAGGTGCATCTACGCTTACTGTCTATACGAGGACTCCTCGAGATGGCTCTGGACCGTAGCTTACCAGCGGACCGCCGGACCATGAGCTCTCGATATTGCTGCTACACTTGGCGATAACTATCAACCTCGGATGTATTCCGTGGGCTCGGTCTGTCTGGAACCATTTGGACACGACCGGTTCTTGGGAAAAGTATAAAGTATGCCCCGGGTTCCCAGATGATCAGCCATCATTCTACCACACTCGGTCACCTTTGCTCAAATCTTTCAAGATCTTCACTCTGTAACCAAGCACTATCACCATGAAGTGGCTCTTTGCTCTTGTCCCGCTCGTTGCTGCGGCCCCAGCCCTTCCAGCACTCCAGCTTGGCGATGCTCCCGACCCAGGACAGGTATACTCTCTCATACTATTCTTCAACGTTGGCTGTCGAGGCTGATATTCTCAGGTCAAAATTACAAAAGTTGGAACAGGCGGAACAGGATGCCCTTCGGGCACCGTCAGCTCTGTCATCTCAGACGACCGAAGCACTATGACTCTGATTTATGATGCTTATGTTGCCTCCATCGGTCCCAACATCCCGGTCACTGAACAGCGCAAGAACTGCCAGCTTACCGTTGAGCTCGAATACCCTGGAGGTTTCCAATACTCTATCCTCAGCGCTGACTACCGCGGCTACGCAAACATCGAGAAGGGCATCAGCGGTACGCTGAAGTCTACTTATTACTTCGCGGGCATGGCCCCTCAGGTATGTAGCTCTTCGCCCCACATAAACGTCACTAACGCGTCCCAGACCAGCACTCAATACGACTTCAACGGTCCCATGACAGGCGACTACGTCAAGCACGATGAAGCCGATAGCACTTCTACTGTCATGTCGCCATGCGGCAGCAAGGGAAACCTATTGAACATCAACTCTCAGATCCGTCTGACGTCTACGAACCCCAAGGCTACTGGTCTGCTTACCTCCGACTCCACCGACCTCAAGTTCAAGCAGGTCGTCTACGTGCAGTGGAAGAAGTGCGTTCCCAGCAGTGGCTAACTGGAGTTTTCTCCTTGAGGTGTTGCACTCGGAATTTTACGCTGCGGGTGGAGAGTATGAGTCTGGGTTGAGTTGTTGTTGTTGTTCAGTTTATGGAGAAGTACCTTGATTTGAATTGCTTGCTTCTTTCTTGTGACTGAATCTCCTAGAGCTTGACTTGTGTTTGAATACACGTGAAACAATGGACGTACTCATGCAAGCTCGTCTTCTTCGCAATTGCCATGTACGAATCCTCTTTCTTTGCTGCGGTGGCTCAGTGCACTTGCCGTTGAATGACGTGTGAGTATGGCAGCAGCTCAGAAGATTCTCGTTGGCACATCTCTGCAACAAATATCTCCTTCAGTCGTTTACAAACTGCGCTTCAATGTCGCTTAACATATTTGTTTTATCCTTTCATCACTGACCGAATGTTGACTAGCCTAGCATAACACCACCAATTGTTAATCACATGGCCAACGGGTATCTCAATCCACCGTTGAGCGACCGGAGTTGCGAATCTGGTCATGGCAGCGATGATGTCCTCCTGCCTGGCCTTACCGTCGACTCAGACACACCGGCGACTGATCTCGAGGATCTTCTCTCACCTGTCATATTTGCTGCACTAATCGCCTCAACCGAAACCGACGCTAAGGAGCAATCACTGCCAGAAGCGTCCCAGAGGAGCTCAGCACACACAGCCTGGGCAAGTCTGGATACATTTAGTGTGAACAGCCCACTGTATCTCAGCAGCCAGCAATCGAGTTGTGTGCCTTTGCATAGCGAACCGGCATTGCACCACGACCAAGCGCAATTCATACTACCAACAGAGAAGAAACCTCGCCTTCGTCGTACCTGTAACCCATCCCGCCGAACGGCAGAGAAACCGGGTATTCGCAACAAGGTCGGCCGCCCTCAAGGCTCCAAAGACACCAAACCACGCAAGGCTCGAACTTCTCACAAGGGTATGAAGAATGCGGGAAGAACGATAGTGGACAGGACTAGATTAGGTTCTAGGATCGTGCAGCTTCCATCGCAAAAATAACGGATCTGGGAGCGTGGCATTCAATCTGACACGGCTGGCGGTTGCAATGTGACGCGTCCTATTCGCGAGGACAAAATGTATAGTCCTCTGGATGAAACAGCCTCTTAATCAGAAGCTTGGTTTACAAGCAAGGCGTGTGACATCGACAGGCCAATGGCAGCACCTCCGCCAGTCCCGTACGAACTACCTGATGAATATGGTCTCGCTTGCGTAAGCTGCAATGATTGGGCACATCACAAGGGCGCTCTCTACTTCCCCCGTGGTAACGCCGTACAGCTCTCTGGCTGTGGACATACTGCGTGTCGATCGTGCGTAACAGAACACTACCACAGCAGAGGATGCAACGACCTTTACCTGATCTGTCCTATTTGTGACAGCTTCGCCGGCTACCTGCACACGTCAGCTCCTCTACAGCCATATCTCATCCCCGCTTTGTTTTCCAAGGCCCGAACTCTACCTCTGGAGCAATTTCCGGCACAGCCAATTATCATCGATCGAGGAGAAGCTTCCGAAATCTTAGACTTTGTGTATAGTTTCGTCATTGGCGAACATGCCGGCGCATGTACGCTCGGTACGCCTCGAGTTCCGCCAGACGCACTTCTGTCCAGTCTTAAGCAATATATCGCCACACAACAACCATGCCAACTGACCACTCCTCAAATCCTGGAGGCAGACCTTGATTGCTGGATGGAGAAGCTAGTGTTTGACAAGCTCCTGTTGCGATTTGGTCACAAGTATCGCACGTTCAAAAAGAAGTTCCTGAACAATGGCAGGCTAGCAGAACTTATACTAGAACTAGCCATGGATGAGCCAAGTTAGGAACTTGTGATGGCAACTTGGAGTTGCATCATCAGATGTTTCGTTGGCGTTATGACGTTGAGGTGGGAGCAGAGATTTTAAGCTCTCTCTTGGGGCCGTGGCATGGAACTAGAAGTTTTCAATACAGGGCTTGGCTGGCGCTTTACAGTGGATATAGACGACCTACAATCAAAGCGTGATTCTAGATTTTCCCTCTGTGAGCCCATCGACCATTACCAACGGGATAAAGCAGGACAAGATCAACTCATCATAGCACGGAACAAATCACAATCAGCAGGGAGAGAATTTATGAACAGCGCAGCTTGTATTCGCCGCAGGGCTGACCGCAGTCCTAAAAGCGCTATGCTACAACAGGAATAACAGATATAAACAAGAGAAGAGAAAGTTGTGGCCATCGTACAACGACACAACAACTCTCAAAAAAGGATGGTCTCCAAAGAAAATCAATTAAGTGTGCAAACTCGAATCTCTAAACAAGGCATCTAGAAGAAGAGCGAGCGAGCGTGGCGACGGGTCTGGGAGCTGGTGGAAGAACCAGCAGCCTCCTCGAGCCAGGCAATGAAGGTGTCGAGGGTGAAGGTCTTGGGGAGCTCGGAGCCGGATCCGCCAACAGCGCCAGTGGGAGTAGCGGAGGGTGTAGCCTCGACGGCGACGGGGTTAGCAACAGGCGATGAGGCAGCAGCGGAGGAGGCAGCAGGGGCGGCAGAGGCGACAGGGGCAGCAGAGGAAACAGGGGCAGCGGAGGGAGTAGCGGACTCGGTGCCGTTAGTGGGTGTCGAGGGAGCAGGGCTGGCAGAGCCAGAGCCAGAGCCAGAGCCACCAGCGGGCCACAGAGCGGGACCGGGGACCTTGTAGTCAATGTTGCTGCCGTACGCGTTGAAGATCACGTCGTCGACTGTGTACAGGCTGGTGCCTACAACACCCTCGGGCTTCTCGGTTCCAGAACCGGTGACTTCGATGTTGACGCACTGAGGGTAGTTCTGGGCGCCATTGGCGGAGCCAGCACCGTGCAGAGCGATGATCTCGTGGCGGAAGACGTACTTGCCAGCGGCAAGGGACTCGGGGACGGTGACGGGCCATGTGTTGTTCTGGCCGATCATCTTGATGGCAGCCCACTGGCCATCCTCGTAGCCATGGGCATCGATCTTGGTCCACTTGAGTGTCGCCTTGTCGACAGACGCAACATCGCCCGTGTAGGGAGCGACGTAGGTGATGAGGGGACCCACGTGGGACTCGGGCCAGGTGGTCCAGTGGAACTCGATGAGGCCACCGGCAGCGACCTTGGCCATGGTGTCGGAGGAGCCCTCGGGGCTGGCAGCCTTGTGGCAGATGATGTCGGGCTCGCCGAAGTTGTTGGGCTCGACAAAGCCATTGTCGAGGTTCTCAGCGTACCAGCCAATGTGAGCAGGAGGTGTCTGGCCGTTCTGCTTGGAGTAGTAGTAGTCGAGAGAGAAACCCTGCTCGAACTTGCCGTCGATGGTGACACCGTTGACGGTTCCATGGGCAAGGGCGCCAGCGGCGAAGGCGGCAACGGTAGCGATCTTGGAAAGCATCTTGATGAATTGATTTGGGTTCTTGGAAGAAGATGTTGAGGGAGTTGTGAAGGTCGTCGTTACAAACGATGGTGAATTCTGAAAAGAATGTGGAGCCGGCTAGCGGACTTGAATGAATGAATGAAGGTGGGAAGTGAAGAAGGTACTGAACTGTAGCGATGTGGTTCAGAACTCGAGGTACCTTTGCGTCCTTATACTCCAGCCGCTCTCACCTAGTTGTCTGAGATGAAAGCCCAGCGTACAATGATTCATGCCGCGCGCAAAGGATGTTCGTTTGCTGCGCGATCCCTGCGATGCCATCCTACAACGCCACTTTGAGCGACAATGAGGGGCCCGTGGGCGTCAAATCGAAACTTCGGGACCGATTGTCAGTGGCATGCTACAGTGTACCCTGCACAGTACGAAGGCTACCCAGTGTTCTTGGTGGGAGGATTGCGCAAGACGGTACCATGTAGTTCTGATTTTCGCAAAGAGGCTTAGTGAATGCTTGAAACATGCACCCAATGCTCCTGCTTAATCTTGCCCCGGACATACTGACAGGGCCAAGACAGTAGTTGTTTCTGTAAGATACCTGCCAAGAGCGGTGCTTTACAGCTGCCAAACATTTTAGCTCTATCCTTGCTGGGCTGGTTGTCATGAGTAAACGGATTGGTAGAATGAGCGCTCACGCATTAATTTGGCGCGTCATTGTCCGCAAGCCACAGCGCTGTCAACTTCGGTATGTACAAAGACGCCAATTGAAAAGACCACCATCGACAGCATGTCTTTCGAGGATATCACCACACAGCCTTGTCTTGGTTGTCGATTCAGTTCCTGTAAAGTTCCAAGGTCTCGAATCGCCTGTGCAACGGACCTGCACGTAGGCGAGGCTAGATGGTGTGGGTCTACGGGATCGGGTTGGATTAGCCAGGGGTAAGTGCCAGTTTCACACATGAAACAAGCAATTTTCCTCCAATAGCGCGCGGAACAACATCTCCATACAGTCTGGCTTGTATAATGGAATCCGATGTAAATATTGGAATGACGGATATTCGGAGGACCAAGGCATGGCATCGGAAAGCGGCTGTGAAAGGAGGAAGTCGGTGAACTCCAACAATTTATGTGACAGCGATACCCATTACTATCCGGGTATTGATGCCTTTACTTCTGCGTATCCGTGTGTGCTTTGATTATTAAACTTTAGTTGAATTTAAATGAACCTTTTCGATTGGAACCCATCGTTGGCAATATGTCGAGGAGTCCACAGATCGGGGTATAGCTGCGGCGTATACAAGCGCTCAAACAACAGTCTACCTAATCCGAGACAAGAAGCTCATCAAGCCTCAGAGATTAGTGAACTTGTATGCCTCGATAAGGCGGTGTTGTGACAGACAGTGGAAGGTCGAGCAGATGCTGCCATCTTATACTTGCCTTCAGTAGCATTACAAACTGCTCATCTCTGTGGTCAAGTTGGTGAAATTAGCAGTGCAGAGAAATGCGCTCAAAAGGCCGCATGTTGATTGTAACACTCTTCATCAGACAATACGTGGAGTATAAACCACCATCGAGCGTAGCCTCCAACATTTGGATCCTATCCAGTCAGCCACTCAGCACCTTCATCGCCAATCTTGCAAGGGAAGATGCCAGCGTGAGACAGCGAAAGTGTCCCGCACACCACCCCCAGTCTCGATAGAGTACGAGCTCTGCCAGCGTCATACTATAGCCCCGAAGCGCTCACAATCGCCGACGACGCATACTTATGAAGACATTAGGACCGATTTGTAAACGAGTAGAACCAGAATCAAAATCAGAATAAGTAGGGAGGATGCGTGTAAATCTGAGATGCCCAGCTCGGCGGTCACTCCTGCCTCCGGTCACCATGGAGCAACGCCGTTTGTGACATACAGACTAGCTCTCGTTGGCAAACGGACGAAATGGCTTTCATCCCCCTCAACTTCATTTCCGCCTGACTTTCGGTTGGTGAGTTGAGACCGATGGAGGCTTGAAACCAAGAACTTGGCGGTTCTGCTGTTGATTACGTGCAGCTCGATGAGAGCTCAAGGAGTGAACTTGTGCCGGACCCTTGTAAACATAAGGAGGGATTGGGTGGCTTGATAGAGACACTGATGTTTCGTCTGCCTGTTTGCGTGAAACATCGAAGTTGGTGGTCGGCCGAGGTTGTGCTGAAGGCAAGACGCTTAGGTATCGAACGTATCCAAGCGCGCGCTCGATTGGCAACGCTTGCGTGCATGTACGCCGAAGCTCTTACCGAACCTGGATGTAGGGCACGTATAACTGTCTAAATTTCGTTGCGTAAAGAGAACGGCTCTTCGGGTGAGGTGAGCTGCGGTTCGAGTCGAGCTTTGACATCGCAACGTGCAGCTAGAAGACGGCCATACAGTCTTTCATCGGCCCGTGCACATCCTCGGCTCGTGCACGTTTTTGACTAAAACCAACATTCATGCACCCATATCCTATACCCCATAACTCAACAAAATGACAGAATTAAATGACGCCCTTAAAGCTATAGCATCTCTAAAGCTAGGAGAAAAGATTAACTACTTATAGATTGCGCGTAAGTATAGTTGTGACCAATCAACGTTGTTGTAATAGTATTGCAGGATATGCGCGTCGCGTAAATAAGCGTACTCTAATTAAAGGCTCCTTAATACTACACAAGAGCAAGCACTTGTTCCATATATAGATAAGCTCTGCAAGCAAGGCCTACCTCCTATAAGGAATATAATACAAAATTTTGCTACTAAAATGTCTAAGAAGTACGTTAGAAAGTGCTAGGCAGACTGCTATATTAAATAACACTACATTAATCTTATATCACAATAGACCTTAGGTAAGGACTCTGTTTGCTATAGGGCTAATTTAGAATATAAATATAAGTAGTACTTTAAGCTCCTTAAGCGCAAATTTGCTAAGTATAATATACAACTATATAACATCTATAATATAGATAAGAAGGGCTTCCTTATTAGGGTCCTCTCTAAGATAAAGCGTGTGTTCTCTAGATAACAATATAAGGCTAGGGAGATAAAGACTATGCTTTAAGATAGCAATTGTAAGTAGATAACACTCCTAGCATGCATCTACGCAGATAGGACGAAGCTTACACCTTTACTTATCTATTAAGCTGTGTAACAGGCTAGGCCTAGGTGCTGGCTCCTTGGCGTACACTGCCTCAGCCTTACTCTGGCTCGCAGGCCTAGTAAGTGCCAAAGCCCTGCCACAGAGCCAACACCTCTAAAATAAAGTTATAAAAACTCTGCAACCTCTGCTCTAGAGGTTGTTCTCTATTAAATTTATCTTGTATTCTACTAGCAAATTCCCTTAGAGGTTAGCTCCTTATAATTAAATTTAATTACTAATATAAAGACTAATAAATAAAATATTTAATAACGCTGCTAGGCGTCTAGGTAAATACAGCATTAAGCTATGCACTAGTAACAACAATTAATTAGACGTTAGGACAGAGCTCTAGAACCTTACTACCTTGTTAGTATTAGAGAGTTAGCAGGAGGAGCTCCTAGCACATGTACTAGAACGCCTAACTGCCTACCTATTATAGGGAACCCTTCCTAAAGTTGCAGTAGCTACTACTACTAATAAAGTTTATCCCCCTATAGACTAAAACCTAAACCCTTAAGAAGAAGATATAAATAAAACTATATAAAGGCTAGTTAAAGCTTAGGTGTAAGCCTACGTAGCATCTATAAACACGTAGAACTATAGCGTAATACTACTTACCTCTATATAAATAAATAATAATAAACTAAGCAAAGCTATAAAGCTACTAGACGTAGGTAAGTTTAGTAGTAACTAGTGTATGTATTAAACGTTTAAATTATAGATAAAGGACAAGTTAAAGTCTATAGGAGATTAGGAAGCTGTCCTAGAAGTTGCATATATATTTAACTAATTAAAAGGACAAGCTGCTTAGGTTACCCTGTTATAGAAGGATTAAAACCTAATAGGTACAACTACCTAGTTCTAGGACTTCCTAGATAAACAGTATAAGGACTCTATATTTAAAGAACGTTCCTGTTAAAAACTCTAAACTATTACTATAAAAAGAAATAATTAGAGTATTAAGTTCTTTAATATAGAGTTTATACAACTAGCCTATAATACTACTAAGGAGGATAATATAAGGAACCTTAAGACTAGGTATATATCTATAATCTATCTAGACCTATAAGATAAAATAGTTTTAGTTAACATCCTAGATAAATAGGATCTCTAGAACCTTATAACTAGGGTCCTTATAGTAGAAGTTAATCTCTATAGGACTAAGGCACTAACTAATAGCACCTTTAGGTAGCAAACGCAAAGGACAAACCCTAATAAGATAGATGTCACAGGTATTCCCCTGTAGTCACCCTAGTTATACCTCGGGTGCTCCCTAGGCCAAGGCCGGGCGCTGCAGGGGCCACGTGCCCTATATATTCCATCTAAACCTTAAGGCATCAAGCCTCAAGGATTCGTCTTATACCAATTTATCCTATATTGCCCTAGAAGGCAGCCTATCTATCCTGCGTCTAATTGCCTGCCTACAGTGACCTTACAATTCAAATCCTTCCTACTTCCTCTTAGAAAAGGCAGTTAATCTGCACGCAGGAAAACGCGCCGCTAGCTACTAACATAATAGCTAGGGAATTTGTACTTAATTAAGTGCAAACATAGACGTTAAAGGGGAACAACCTTACAAGTATCCTAGCTAGGTGCTAGAGTAACTCTGCGACAACAATAGAATATCTTAGAGAGGAGTACAGAACAAAAGTTCTGCATAAACTAGCGATACAATTAGCACCCCTGTAGTACCCTTACTACTAGGCATCCCTATGCACTAACGCGTAACACAGGAAGAACCTACTACAGGTATTACTACTAACCTTAAGTTATCTGTTACCTAATTGTTAAACGCCCTTAATACTGCTAAACTCTCTAGGGCCTCCCCTATAGAACTTTAGATTTGCTAACATTAATTTAACTAGGTAATAGAGGCCCTACAATAGACTAAGGGCGGGAACGCCTTAGGTAGTAGTTGCTTAGCATATAATAAAGCTAGATAACTAGTCTAGGTATTAAACAGTATCTAACCTAAGCTACGCTTAGGCACTGATTTAAAGGCCCCTACTATATAATAAGTGGACTAGTAGGTTAAGGACATTAACACAGCCTTCTAATACACATAAGTGCTAGAAGACTTAACTACCTGTACCTACTAGATTATAGGAACTATCTAATTTAGTACACACTAAGAACTAATACAACAACGTATTAACAAGGGAGCTATCTAGACATAGGCTAAGCTCTACGCAGAGGAGGAACACATAGTACAAGATCTAGTCTTTACTAGGTACAAGAACTACTTTAAGTTCTTTAACTATTAATAGAAGGATAACAAGTCTGTTAATACCTTCCTAATGCAGCTAAATAAATAGGAGTTGCTACTCCCCTATAGCTTCTCTAAGTTTAAAGACAGCACAGAAGACTACAAGTTTAAGATAGCCTTTGTATAGAGTCTTACTCTGCAGATATTGTAACAAGAGATCTAACGTAATAGGAGCTTAGAGTATATCTATAAGTAGCTAGAGTTTAAGAGAGCTCTCTAAAACGCTAAGACTGCTGTAAGTCTTACCCTACAAACGTTGTTATTACAAAGAGATAATAGTAGGAAGAACAAGTAGGGTCTAACCTCCCTGCCCTAGCATAAATATAAGAGACAAAACAGTTATAGTTTAACCTCTGCCTAGAACAACGCCAGGAAGCTGCTAGGCAAGAATTGCACCTTAGGGCAAAACCTAACAAATAACAATAATAATAGGAAGCATAGGGAGGATAACAACCAAAAACGCAACAATAATTAGAGGTCTTATTAGAAGAACTGTAATTTATCTAGTAGAAGGAACCCCTAGAAACAGGATTAGGAAACAGGAAGCCCTAGTTGCTAACCTATCCTGCCTGCAACTAGAGCCTAATACTAAGGGAAAGCAGACCTGTATTGCAGTAACAGTGTACCTCTAGCTTCCTAAGGGGAACGCAATGCCTCTCTAAGCACTCTATAACTTAGGGGCTAAGCTAAACCTTATTAATTGCGCAGTAGTTAAAAGTGCAGACGTTTAACTAGGTAAGGCTGTCTATAAACTAACAGCTATATTACTAGATAATAATATACTTAATATTAGCAACCTATATAGTCTAACACTAGACTACAAAGACAGCAATAGAAGGACAAAGAGGGTTAGACTAGAAACCTTCTAGTCTGCAGACTTTATTAGATATAACTTAGTTCTAGGTTACCTATAGTTAGCTAAAGCTAATCTATGTATCTGTTTCTTAACAGGTACATACAAATAGTTCTAAGAAGACGCAGAGAGGATTATTTAGTCTACTACAGGGGAGCTATTTAGAGAATTAGAGCCTAGAGAGTAAGCGTATCTTCTACATCTAAAGAAATACAATGTATAAACCTGCAGGAAAGACCCTAGGGCGACCCTAGGATAGAAATAGGCTTAGGCAGCACTAGTGCGACAGTAATCGCATAAATACATTACAGCTATGTCTCTAGACTACATAGTTAACTAAGCTAATATTAATAAGCTAGACTATAGTCGCCCTAGCCTTAGGCTAGACAAAGACTATCCTAATCCTAAGGAACTAGCGTTTGTCCTAGCAAAGCTACACTACAAATAGCTTACGTTTAGTAAGAACTAAACTAATATAATCCTACCTTATTAGGAATATAATTACTTAATTAAAATTAAGGAAGGCGTATAAGTGCTAAACCTCCTAATTTACAACCTCTCCTAGAAGGAGCTAGACATCCTCTAGGACTACCTTAATATAGCATAGGACAAGGGGTAGATCTGTCTAAGCAAGTTACTAGCTAGTACCCCTATACTGTTTGTCCCTAAGGCTAATAGTACAATGCAACTTTGCGTTAATTATTATAGGTTAAATAAGGTTACAATTAAGAACTGTTACCTAATCCTACTAGTTAGTAAGATGCTAGACTAACTATTAAAGGCGAAGGTCTTTACTAAGCTAGATCTACGTAATACCTACTACAGGCTCTAGATTAAAGAAGGTAACAAGTAGAAGACTGCGTTTAAGACTTAGTATAGACACTTTAAATACCTTATTATGCTATTTAGGTTAGTAAACGCACCCGCAACATTCTAGTTATATATTTACTAGGCCCTTAGAGGCCTACTAGATAAGACATGCGTAGTGTACTTAGACAATATCCTTATATACTCTAAGAAAGAGGAGGATTACAATCGCTACGTTAAGGAGGTTCTTAACAGGCTTATAGAATAGGGCCTCTTTATAAAGGCAAGTAAGTGCGCTTTCTCTACTAAAGCTGTTAAGTTTCTAGGCTTTATTGTCACGCTAGAAGGCGTGGTTATAGACTAGGAACAGGTACGCACTATTATAGAATAGCCTAAGCCTAAGGGCTATAAGGACATCTAGGTGTTCCTTAGCTTTGCTAATTTCTATAGGCGATTTATCTTTAACTACTTAGCTATAGTCTGCCTATTAGTAGACTATATAATAGCTGCCTAGAACCTAACGTTAGACCTAGAGAGCCCTAGCTCTTAAGAAGGGGGCGAAGAAACTAGTTTCTAAGAAGAAGTCCTGTAAAGGACTAACTAAATAGTATAAACTATAGAGTTAGCTAGAGGACGTCTGCGCAGCGTTCCTTAAAATTAGGAAACAATTTACTAAGGCACTAGTACTTTAACATTTTAACCCTACAAAGCTAATTATAGTCCTTATAGACGCGTTAGATTTTGTAATAGCAGTAATACTGCTATAACCTTAATTAGCAGACTAACCTACAGAGCTTTACTAGAAGCCTATAGCCTTTTAGAGCTAAAAGTTCCAGGGCCTATTAGTATAATAGCATACCTATAATAAGGAACTATCTATAATTATTAAAGCCTTTAGGTAGTAGAGGCACTACCTTAAACACGCCCTAGCTACAATCTAGGTACTCTCTAATTATAACAATCTAAGGTACTTTATAACAACAAAGGAACTCTCTCTAAAATAAGCCTGTTAGGCAGAGGAGTTAGCAAGATTTAACTTTAAAGTTAAATATAAGCTAGAACTAGAGAACGTAGCAGATAGCCTGTTAAGGTGTCCTAACTACGCGTAAGGTCTTATAGTAGGGGAATAGCAAGCGCTTAGAGACGCTATACTACTAACCTTATAATAGAAGCTTTAGATATAGACACTCTAGATATCTATAGCTTAAAACGCTGAATAGGCAGCGCAGGGCAACAACTGCCCTAGGGGCGTCCTAATAGCAACCTGTTAATCCCCTAGAATAGTCCCTAAGGAATTCTACTAACATAAGTTTAGTTCTAGAGATACGTCTCTATTAGCTCTTAACTACTCTTCTATAGGTTATTGCAACTGTAGTCTACCTAATTCCTCTAAAGCTAGTAGGGCAGTCCTAGATGTTCTATCAGCTCCTTGTAGCTAGGACAATTAAGTTAGAGCCCCTATTAATCCTAGTAGCAGGGCAGTCCTAGACGTCCCAATAGCTCTCCTTTAGAGCATAGATAATTAAGTTAGAGCCCCTACTAATCTCGCGAACGAAGCCGCGCAAGATAAATCTGTATACGCCCTAGATACCCTAGAACGCCTCCTTAAGTTTATTAGTTAGGTTTAGAAGTAGGATAAGGCCTATCCTGCTAATAAGGCGCTAGTGCACTAGGAAGCAGGCAGAGCGAAGAAGGGCTAACTATACTAGGAGATTAACCCTAGTAGCACTCTACAAAGGAGTAGGAAAGTATAGATTCCTAATAATATAACTCTTTGTAAAACTATCCTTTTAAGGAATTATAATAACCCTATAGGAGGTTACTATAGCATTAAGAAAACAGCTAAGGTGTTAAAATAAAAGTACTACTAGCTACTTCTAGCTAAGGACGTCTATAAGTATATCTATAAGTGTCTAGCTTGCTAATTAAACAAGATCTGTAGGCACAAACTCTAGGGACTACTTAGTCTATTGCTAGTACTAGATACAGCCTAGCAACATTACTTACTTAACTTTGTTACTAACTTACTAGTGTTAAAGGATGCTAGAGGGAACAAGTATAATGCAATCCTAGTCCTAGTTAACTAGTTTAGCAAGTATGTTTAGTACCTACCTGTAACAAAGACAATTACAGCCTAGCAGTTAGCTAATCTGCTAGTAGAGCAGTGCTTTTCAAAGCAAGGCCTGCTAGATGCGTTAATATTAGATTATAGTTTAGTATTTACTAGCTAGTTCTAGTCTAATATATGCTACTACCTTAAAATTAACTATAGGCTTAGTACAGCCTTCTACCTACAAACTAACAGGCAGACAGAGAGGCAGAACTAGGAGTTAGAAACGTACCTTTGCATATACATAAATTACAAACAGGATAACTAGGTAGATTTGTTACTATATATAGAGTATGCGTATAACTTAAAGGCTTATTTAGCACATAGATAATTACCTATTAAGGTAGCCTTTAGACTTAATCCTAAGGGCTTTAATAGGGTCCCTAATAAGCACTAGCTCTGCTAGCCTTCTAAAGTCTAGGACAGGGAAGCAAAAGCACTAGAACTACGCTAGTAAGTAGCTAGCTAGCTAACGCAGTGGCATAAGATATAGCGTATAGCAAAAGAAGCCTTAGAGTATTTGCAGAAAAGCAACGCTTAATAGTATAACGCTAAGCATTTAGAACAACACTTTGCTAAGGGAGACTAAGTTCTCCTTTGCGCAAAGAACCTTGTTACTAGTTATCCTTCTAAGAAGTTTAACGTAAGATACTTAGGACCCTTTATAGTTACTAAGAAGGTAGGAAAACTAGCGTACTAATTAAAGTTACTGCCCTTAATAGACAGAGTGCACCTAGTGTTTAATGTAGCATTACTTAAGCGCTAGAGGGAACCTCTCGTAAGCAAGGGGTTCTAGCTAGGTCTAGTACAGGTACTAGAGGATAACAGGATTGTAACAGCAGACTGTTACAAAGTTAAAGGTATCCTAGAGCACTAAGATACTAAAGCCTAAGGGCGCAAGTATTAGGTAAAGTAGTTAGGTTAGGGCAATAAGTCTTTAACCTAGGAACTACCTAAGAACCTTAATTAATGTAATTAACTTCTTAAGGATTACTATAAGTACATTTAAACTGTACCTTATATGCCTTTAGGCAAGCGCCCTGCGCAAATAGATCCTCTAAATAAACTACAAAAGTAGAAGAGGGGACAACTAAGGAAGTTACCTACTAACTAGTAGTGCTAAATCCACCTAGTTAACAATGTGTAGAACTGTTAACCTAGGGAGCTTGCGCCCTAAGGCTGTTATTAGCCTAGCAACGTTCTAGTCTCTACTTATTGTTACAAACACATAAGAAATTAGATTAGAGTATTTAATATTATTTAGATTTATTAGAATCTATCTTAAAGTTAAGCTGCCTTTATAACAAGCTTGCATAATTATTATTATTACTTATACATAAAGACACTAACTACTAAGAAGAGTTATAAGCCTAACTAGGGCTGCTCCTGTTAGTAAGAGGCAGAAAACCCCTCTTAGTTAGAGACTTAGACAGGGACCTACACTGGAACAGTGCTGTAGGGGCATTAGAAGCGCTAGGGATGTTAGTACTATAGTAGTACTATCGCTTCTTAGCATTAGCAGCACGCCTATTCTTCTTAAAGTGCTCCTTAACGCCTTTATTAATCACAATATTAGAGGGAGCCTTCTGCCTAACTATACTAATAGCAGCCTGCAGGACGTTAGCTTTATCCTAAGATATTAGAACTCTAAAGATTAAACTTATAGTATACTACTTAAGGTTGTGCTTATAGGAAACCTAACAAGCCTTGCTATACTCTATCTCTATTAACCTAGAGTCCTTAATCTTCTAGCGCAACACCTTATTATACTTAATAAAGCCTAGGCAATATGCCTTCGCGTAGTTGTAGGCAGTCTAGTAGTAGTGCTAGGTGGCCTTAAGGACGTTATTAGTAGTTGCGCTGTCACCCTAACAGATAGTCTCCTTATTGTACTTCTAATAAGCGCAATTAATTAGCTAGTTAAGCATGTTAACAGCGTAGCAGAAATAAGGATTAAGCTACCTAAGTTAGCATTGCAATAATATTAGGTAGGGATTAGGTAGTTACCTTAATATAAGCACCCTCCTTTGCCTTAGAGCAACTACTGCACACACTAAAGTTGTTCTTGCAAACACTATAGCTATTAGGGGAACAAAGCACAATAATAAAGGACGTAATAGTACTATTAGGGTCCTTAATAGACTTTGTAGTTAAGCGCGTAACGCTGCTACAGCACTAGAAGCGCGTAAGAGATAGTTGCAGAGCTATGTTCTTAGGCAAGGCGTAGACAAAGTTAGCAATAGCCTAGTTAGAGACGTAAGCAGGAGGTAGAACTATAATAAAGAGTTAAAGTAGAGTTGTGCTTAGGAGATTAAGAAGTAGAGTGTTAGAAGAAGAACCTAAGATTACTAGAATACTGCTTATATATAGTATCCTAGGCGCGCCCTAGCGTTGCCCTAACCTAACACTACTCTCTTACCTTACAACATTTACATGCAACTACATTTAACTACCTTGCGCAGGCTACCTAAAATTACTACAGCTACTAGGCACTTTAACAACATACGTTTAAAACCTACGTTACATTCTTACTATAGGGCTTAATTAGCAGTGCTAAGAGGCAACTATTAGCTTAGGCGCTAATAGATATATACAAACGCTTATATGTAAAGCGCGCATTACAAGTTAACACTATTACACTAGAGCAAGCCTACAATAGAGTTGCTTAACAGCTAGGCCTAGCCTAGGCACCTATAGGGAATAGTTACAGATAACTATAGGTAAGTAATAAGCGCAAGGCATAGTAACAGGAAGTTATATGTAAGGCTTGCCTAATTCCTATAAACTATAATAGAGTGCTCTAACAGATTACACGTTTAGGAGCGTGCAACACGTCTGTTTGTGTAATAATAATATAGTTAGGAACAAGTAGTTTAGACTAGCTAGAATACAGAAACGTAATTTACGTCCTAGGAAGATATTCTAAAGGGTAGTCTAGGGGTAGGCCTGCTATCTCCTAGAATAACCCTAGATTAGACACTATCTAAAGGGGAAGACTGCGTCCTAGGGGATAGTAATTAGCTAGTAACCTTTTAGACTTACTATATACTAACTACTAGAATATTAGTACTTTAGTATAGAGTGTATATTACAAACACCCTAGGTATATACTAGAGCAGTGATGTAACAACTTAGGTCCTTATAGAGCCTCTAGGCTTCCTAAGTAACGTAGATGTAGACACCTTCTCCTAATATAGTTTTTCCCTCTAGGTAGAGGGTTTTCTAGAGTTTAGCTGCCTTATTTATGCTGTAACTACCTCCTACCTTACACAGTTTAGGACAAACTGCAAAGGAGGGGGGCTATTGTTACAGGTATTCCCCTATAGTCACCCTAGTTATACCTCAGGTGCTCCCTAGGCCAAGGCTAGGCGCTGCAGGGGCCACGTGCCCTATATATTCCATCTGAACCTTAAGGCATCAAGCCTTAAGGATTCGTCTTATACCAATTCATCCTATATTGCCCTAGAAGGCAGCCCATCTATCCTGCGTCCAATTGCCTGCCTACAGTGACCTTATAATAGACTAGGAACCTACTAGGGTCTACACTAGGAGAATTAAATTAGATAACTAACTCTAGGCAGAATAGCAGCCCTAGGAAGTTATAGACTAAAGAAGGGCTAAAAACGCCTACCTAAGGTGTAGGAAAAACAGCTACTACTTAAATAGATGCTAGTTAGCCCTAGCTAAGAGACTAGAAAGTATCTAAGTCTAAAGCGCAGCTACTAAGGTCTCTAAAACTAACAACTTAAATAATAAAGACTTAGAAAACTAGAAACTCCTGTTTAAAGGCGTAAATAGGGGTTAGAAAGAAAGGTTATAGAGAGGAGAGAACTGTTTTAAAGGTTCTACTAATAGTAGCCTAATAGTAAGCCTATATTACTACATGTAATAGTATAAGATAACACTATAGCATATATATTAATTAATATAGGGTATTTAACCTATAGTATAGTCTTCTTAAAGTTTATATTATAAAACAACCTATAATATACTCTTACGCATAGGCGTAGAGTACTAGGTATAGCTAGAAAAGTAACCTAGGTAACTAATATTATAAGAATAAAGATTAACGTAGATAGCTATAGGAAACCCTCTAGGCATACGTATTAGATAGGGAGAAAGAGTATAACTTTATCCTAGGAAGACCTTAGATAGATAAGAATAAAGTTATAATAGCACTAGCTAAGAAGTTACTATTTATCTATTCTAGTAAAACCTGTGTAAGAAGTAGGGAGGGCATCTGCCCTAACTAACTACTAAGGCCTATTAGTCTAGAGTTGTACTAAGCCCTAAGAAAGAGGTCTAAGAAGGACTAGAGTATAGGACTGTTTGCAGCATCTATAGCTAACATCTAAAAGGCCTTAAAAAAGAAGGAATTAGTAGATCTACGTGTTCTCCTCCTAGATTATTTAAAGGATAAATTTAGGATAGTTATAAAAAAGAAGTAGATAAGCTTACGCTATACTATAGTCCTAAAGTAGACTATATAATTAAGCTAATTAAATAAGATAGTAATCTAGTAATAGTGCTATAGGGACTACTATATAACATGTCTTATAAAGAGCTTCTAGTACTTTAGTAATAGCTTACTAGCTACTTAGATAAAGGCTTTATCTAGGTTAGTAAATCTAGCGCCTCTACTCTAGTACTATTTGTTAGGAAACCTAGTAGGGGTCTATAGTTCTATGTTAATTACTAAGCATTAAACGCTATTACTAAGAAAGACTAGTACCTACTCTCTCTAATCTATAAGACTCTCTCCTAGATCTTAAAAGTGTTATAGTTTACTAAAGTAGATATAATCTAAGTATTTTATAAAATTAGGATAGCTAAAGGAGATAAATAGAAAATAGCTTTCTAGACAAGGTTTAGACTCTATAAGTAGCTAGTAACACTATTTAGACTTGCTAATGCCCTAAGTACATTCTAGTAGTACATTAACTAGGTCTTAAGAGAGTACCTAGACAAATAGTGCTCTGCCTACGTAGATAATATACTAATCTACTCTAATAGCACCTAAGAAGAATACAAGGCTAAGGTTAAAGAAATTATCTAGAAGCTAGGAGCTATAGGTCTTTACCTTAATGTTTATAAAAGTAAATTCTCTATTAAGAGTACTAAGTATTTAGGGTTTATTATTAAGGCTAGTAAGGGTATCTAGATAGACTCTAGAAAGATTACTACTATTAAGTCTTAGGAACCCCTAAAGATAGTTAAAGGAATCTAGAGTTTCCTAGGGTTTGCAAACTTCTACTAGCAGTTTATTAACTAGTTCTCTAGTATAGCAGAGCCCCTTACCTACTTAACTAGAAAGAATGCTACCTTTAAGTAGAAAGAACTCTAGTAATAGGCCTTTAACGCTATAAAAGCTATATTTACTAGGGAACTAGCACTAGTAAACTTTAACCTAGATTTAGAAATAGTGTTAGAGTGTAATGCGTTAGGATAGGCAATAGGGGGAGTACTCTCCTAGTATAGAAAGGATAAGGTGCTCTATATAGTAGCTTACTTCTTAGCTAAGAACTTAAAAGTAGAAGTAAACTACACTATCTATAATAAGGAAATGTTAGTAGTAATTAAGTGCCTCTAGGAGTAGAGTATAGAGCTAAAGTAAGTAAGGAGGTTTATAGTTATTACTAACTACTAGAACTTAGAGTACTTCTATAAAGCCTAACTATTCTTAAAGAGACATATCTAATAGTTAAGCCTCCTTAGCTAGTTTAACCTTACCTTTACTTATAGACCTAGTAAAGTTAATAACTAAGCAGATGCTCTTTTAAGAAAGAAAGAAGACCTTCCCCTATTAACTAGGGACAAAAGAACTAAGACTAGGCGTTTCTAACTGTTAAAACTATTTGCTTAAGTAGTAAGAACTAACCTAGGAGATAACTCTACTAATAATATACAAGTCTTCTCTTCTAGACTGCGTAGAGTAGACTAACTCCTCCCTGCTACATTGCAGAATACAGATTTGCAGCAGGACAACTATTAGGAGTAGAGCTAGGAGCGTGCAGGACTGCCTATAGCCTAAATACTAGAACTATATAATAGTATTAAGGAGTTTAAAAGACTCTAGGAAAGGGCTACTATAGATAATAAGACCTACTAACTAGTAAAGTTATCTATTACCTTAGGCGCCTAGAAGTTCCCTATATAGCTTAACCTTAAAGTTTTACTTACTAAATGCTCTATAGATAATAGAGATAGATTATACTACTATAGAAGGGCATAGGTCCTAAACTCTAATATACTTAGAGCTAAGATTATTAATAATGCTTATTACTTACTAATTATAGGTTACCTAGAGAGAGGTAACATGTATATAATTCTTTCTTAATTATACTTCTAGCTAGGAATGTTAACTGCCCTCTGCTAGTATGTAGACAATTGCAACATCTACAGAAGAATAAAACTATAGAGGGAACTAAAATAGGAACTCTTTAAACCTCTCCCTATACCTAAGAGAATCTAGAAGGAAATCTCTATAGACTTTATAACAGATCTCCTTAAAAGTAATAGCAACTATAATCTTATAGTTGTTATAGACAGACTTTCTAAAGATATTATCTTAGTCTCCTTACCTAACCTATTAGTAAAGATAGTTACTAGTGCATTTATATATTATGTAGTAGCCTACTATTTCCTACCTAATGCTATTATCTCTAATTATAGGACGTAATTCTTTAGCAATTTCTAGTAGATAATATACTAACTACTTAGGATTATAAGGAGATTATCTACAGCTTTCTACCCCTAGACTAATAGGAGTACTAAATGTATAAACTTAGTAGTTAAAGCATACCTAAGAGCGTACATTAACTAGTCCTAGAACAACTAGTCTACTTAGGTACTAGTAGCCTAGATTATAATTAAGGGACAAGTAGCTACGTCTATAGGCTTTAGCCCCTTCTTCCTCTAACATAGTTACAACGTAGACCTAGTATAGGTTAACCTAGACTTAATAGTAGAACTATTACATTAACACGCAAGGGAACCTACTAAAGCTGTAGTAAGTATAGTACAAAAATTTGCTAAAATAATTAATTTTATTAAAGCATAGATAGTAGAAGCTTAGTAGATGTAGGAATAATAGGCTAATATATATAGGAAGGAAGCTCTATAGCTAAAAATTAGAGATAAGGTTTAGTTAAAGTTAGGAAACTAGTTCTTAAACAGCTAAATAAGCAAGAAGCTAGACTAGAAGAATAGGAAGTTTACAATTATAGAGGTTGTTTCCCCTATAATATTAAGTTAGATATTAATAGTAAAATCTACCCTATCTTCTACGTTAACTAGCTTAAGCTGTGTCTATAGAACCCCTCTATAGACAATTAAATAATAACCCCTAGCCTAGCCTGCTAGTTATTACTAACAGTAACAGCACCTCCTCTAAGGAATAGAAAGTTAACTCTATCTATAGGGAAAGACAAGCTAGGAGGGAGGTAAGAGACGTAAGTACCTAGTATAATAGGAAGGTTATATTACTAAAATATAGAAAAGAGAGGACGTTTGTAAGGACCTAGAAGCCCTAGATAAGTAGTTGTCTGCAACAAGAGATAAGCAGGATAGGAATAGGAGCTTACCCCTAGGATTCTAGTTAGAATCTCTAGATAAGCAATATTAACCTTCTATAACAAGTATAGGGGAGGGTAGTAGGAGCAAGAGGAGAAGATATACACAAATAAGGGAGAGTACTAGACTGTAGAGAGATTATTTGTTGTATTAGCCTACCCTAGGGGGTAGACTACCCTATATAGGGGCTATATTATTATAAGAGAAAAAGGCTAAGAGAGCCTAGGTATTATCTAGCTAGAAAATCCTAAATGCTACAGACAAGAGAAGACCTAAGCACTACCTAAAACAGAACCCTTGCTACTAATATTGTCTTTGTTACCTTACATAGCTACAGTAATATCCTTAATAACTAATCTAATAAAGTCCTTATGTCTAGAGGTAGGGGAAGCTTAAACTTCTTATAGAGGTTAGTATTAAGATAGATAAAGTGCGTAAGCATTAATAAGTTAATAGTAAGCTATATTAAGTAATAAATTAGTAAAATAGCCTAAAAATAAGTAGTAAAAGGGGAAAATAACTTACTAAGTGTGAGGACTTCAGCTCGAACCCACTGAGCCACACTGCCCAAAAAGGTACAGTGATCCAATAGATGGATGGACTGAGGCTTGAATAGTATATACCTGTGACAGTATACTCCTCTCCCTTGAGGCTCAACCTGAGACTCTGCTTAGACAAGCTGTTGCCTCCAGGTACTGCCCTTGACAGGCCACTAATAGGTGTACTCTGCCACCAGGCCATGCCCTTGACGCAGCCAAGGCGCCCCTAGGTCATGCCCTTGACAGGCCACCAATAGGTGTACTCTGCCCCCAGGCGCTTCCCCTTGACAAGGTGGCTAACCACTTAAGGGGGTACCTACCAGAGCGCGCACGCTCCTTAAGCCCTAAGTAGGGTAGCTAAGCCAGCAGCCAATTAGGGTACGCCACGTTACATACTAGACCTCCCAGCAGCAACAGCGTGGCGACTGAAGAGCCTGCCTCACACTTTAGTCAAAATTGACTGGCTTAGCTGTCTAGGAGTAGGAGCAGGTGAGGATTGAACCTACAACCTGCCACGCTCCTAGATCTATTGGATCACTCTGTGAGGACTTCAGCTCGAACCCACTGAGCCACACTGCCCAAAAAGGTACAGTGATCCAATAGATGGATGGACTGAGGCTCGAATAGTATATACCCGTGACACTAAGGTCTTTATCTAGACTACTAACTCCTTAGCAGTAACAGCAGTACGCTCTACAAGAACTACAGAAATAGAAGGATAAGCCTTAATCTTATTAACATTGCCCTTATACTTAGACTACTTAACTTTATAACTAGTGTTCTAGTAAGAAGTGTTTAACCTATTAGTATGTAGAGGACAGAGAAGCTACATTACTGTGCAAGAAACTACAGATACAGGTTACGCAGATAAGATATAAACTTTATTTCTTTATAGTAGTATTTTAATAGTGCAGGAGACTTTGTCTAAACTTCCTGTTATTCCTTTATATACTAGCGCTATTTACTAGCCTTAGCATCCTAAGTAACTGCTAAGGCAGTTACTCTGTGCACTAGCACACTAGTTGCAGAAGAGCAAGTATTAGGCTAGGTTAGAAGGTTAGTGTAACGTAGGAGGTTTATACGCTTCTTAAGGTCTACTTAAATAGGCTTAATAACCTTTAAAAGCTTTGTAGAGTTACCCTTGCTAAACTGTAAGAAAATATAGTACTTATTTAGTGTCTTCTAGGTCTTGCGCAGGGCCTAGAGGATTGTTAGCAGAGGAAAGGAATAGTGTAATACCTTAAGCAGAGACCTACCTTGTAGCAGCAGGTATAGGCCTTAACACAGCTTGCGCAGCTAGTAGACTAACTACTAGCAGTAAAGTTACAGACTTATCCTATTAACACGTAGTTAACGTAGACCTTAGGATCTTTAAACCTACTAGCGCGCATAGTACGTAGGGACTAGTTAACCTTAGCCTTAGCATAATTGCCTAGCTTAGAGATGTTATTAAAGACTTTCTTAATCTTGTCCTTGTTAAGGTTAACGTCTTATAGAGTAAGCTTTGCCCTCTTAGTTAACTAAGTTATAGGAGCAGCAGGATTAGTAGGGGCAACTAAGCAGGCCTATAGAAGGTAAAAGAGTTAGGTATAATAGTTAAACAATAGAAGGTAATAGTAGAGTAACTTACTCTCTTAGGCGCCGCTTTCTTAGTTAGAGAGCAAGAAGCAGTAGGAGACCTAGGAGGCGCTATAATAGACTAGGGCAAGGCAGCTTAGCTAGATAAATAGATAGTAGTAGAGTTATGTGCAGAAAGGGCGTAGGCTTGTAAGGTAGTGCAATAGAGAATATAGAAGGTAGGGAGTAGGCAATAGAGCTGTTTTAACTAAGGCGCGTATTAATAAACAAAGAATAAGTAGAGAGGTACTATAACAGGCTAGGCCTAGGTGCTAGCTCCTTAGCGTACACTGCCTTAGCCTTACTCTAGCTTGTAGGCCTAGTAAGTGCTAAAGCCCTACTACAGAGCTAATACCTCTAAAACAGAGTTATAAAAACTCTACAACCTCTGCTCTAGAGGTTGTTCTCTATTAAATTCATCTTGTATTCTACTAGCAAATTCCCTTAGAGGTTAGCTCCTTATAATGCAAGACGCGCGCCTTAAACAAGAGGCTAAGGACCTTAAAATTTAGGAGTAAGTACACTAAAAAGCTAAGGACGCACGCCTAAAAGAAGAGGCTAAGTTACTTAAACAGCAGTTTACTAACAATTAGGTGCTAGGGAGACGTTTAGCGAAGGTGTTACAGGATAAGGACAAGGCTGTAGAGAAGGAGGCAATTTGTAAGGGCACTGTAGGCAGGCAAGAGAGATAGGACAAAACATATAGTATTAGATAAGATAAGACAAATCCTTAGGGGTTAAGCCCCTAAGGATTTAGGAGAATATATACGTGTGTAAGCTCTAACAGGTTACTAGAGTAGCCCTAAGGTGTCTCTAAGGGTTAGTATGCCTAAGGTAGAAAGCCCTAATAATAGTCCCCCCTTCTTGTAGTCTGTCCTAGGCTGCTAAACCCTATGTGCCTAATGCTTGCCTATTTAAACTCTAAAAAAACCTCTAACGTAAGAGGAAAATAGTTAGGAGAAAGCTAGCTTGCTTATTAGTAGGTGTTTAGATCTATTAGGTTATGTTAGTATAAACAACTCCCTATAGGGTGCAACTAGCACTAGTTTGCTGCTTGCTAGGTAACCTTACCTGCAGATCTATAGGGATTATTTAACTCTAAAACTATAGTTAGGACTATTAGAGAGTTAGGTAATAGTTTAGTAGATTACTAAATAAGTACCTAGCTAGTACTGCCCTATAGGGTGTCTGTAGCCTTACCCTAGTCCCCTTAAGGATCTAGTACTCTTAGTCTAGTAGCCTTAACCTCTAGGAGTATAGTAGAAAATATAGGACAAGCTATATAGTGTTTGTAGTAGGTTTTCCTATAGAGTACCTATTACCTTACTATAGTCTCTACAGGGTGCTGCTACTCTAAGTCTAGGGACTATAATTGCCTAGGAGCTAGTGTTAGGTGCAGTAATCTACTGCCCTAGACTATTTAGTATAACAACTTGTTCCTCTATAGGTTGTTAAGTGTTCTTACCTAAGGTCCTTTATCTATAAGCTCTATAAAGATATTATTACTCTTGTTCTAGACAACTACAGTTGCTAGGAGTGTAGACTATTTGCCTTACTGCTACAGCAGTTTAGTTAGATATATTATTACCTTTACCTAAGAGGTACCCTATAGGGTATCTAGTTAGTACCTAGAGGTTGTCCTACTTCTACGTAAGTAGGCCTAAGGCAACACGCTATATATAGGTAGTTTATTATAACAATACCTAGAGGTATTACCTTATACTTAGATTACTCCTATTATAGGAGTTTTGTTACGGGTATTCTCCCCTGATAGGGGATACCTTGGTTAGGCCCTAGGCTAAGCCTGGAGACCTACTAACTAGTATATAATATCTACACACCTAACGACTTATCTATTAAGGATTTGTCTTATCTCTTAATATCACCTATTATTCTATCCTATATTGCTCTGCTCTATTACCTGCCTACAGTGCCCTTACAATTCAAATCCTTTATACTTCCTCTTAGAACAGGCAGCTAATTAGCAGCAGAGGAGCAGGAAAAAACTTAGCTATTAGCAATAGCTAGAGGACAACGCAACCTCTGCTTAACTACAAGCAACGTAGAGGAGTTGCCCCCTTACAATAACCTTGGTTATAAGCTAGACGCTTAACGCCGCAACAACGCGCCTAGGGTATCTCTACTACCTATAGAACTACTACTTAACCCTTATAGGGGCGAGTTAGCTACTACAGCAGCAGGCATTGCGACGCTAGACATCCTAACGCCACGCGTTATATAAATAGAGTTGCTACAGGCTTCTATCCTATTATTGCTAGAAGCACTTAATAAGGCAGAATTGTCTAGCGCCCCTAAATAAGAAATTAAAATCTAGCAGCAGTAATTTAACTAGGTAGTTAAGACCCTGCAGCAGACGCATGTTAGACCTGCACTAGGTAGCTACTATCTAGCGTTTAACAAGGCTAGCAAGATAATGTAAGTCTTTAACAACGTCTAACCTAAGCTAAAACTTAGGACAGATAACAAGCCTCTATTAACTTAGCAAGTAGACTAGTAGATTAAGGATATAGACACAGCGTTCTAGTACGCCTAAGTAGTTAAAGACTCTGTTACCTATACCTACTAGATTATAGGCACAATCTACTATAGTGTCTATTAAGAATTAATCTAATAACGCATTAACAAGGGATTAATCTAAACCTAGGCTAACCTCTATACAGAGGAGGAGCAGCTTATACAAGACCTAGTCTTTACTTAGTACAAGAACTATAATAAGTACTTTAACTATAAGTAGAAGGCTAATAATTCTATTAATACCTTCCTAATAAAGTTAAACAAGCAGGAGTCTCTACTGCCCTATAACTTTGCTAAGTTTAATAATAGCACAGATAACTATAAGTTTAAGATAGCGTTTATATAGAGCCTTACGCTCTATAAACTCTAACGTAAGATCTAGCGCAATAGCAGCCTAGAACATATTACTAAGTAGATAGAGTTTAAACAGGCCCTCTAAAATGCAGAGACTGTAACAGTCCCCTTAAACTTAAGCCTCTAGGCTAAAGGCAGTAGTTAAAACAAAAGACCTTACTCTTCTCTAAACAGGGAGGATTAAAGAGGCACTGCAGTTAGGCCTTAACCCCCTCTAGGAGCGACGCTAGAAAGCAGCTAGGAGACTCCTAGCCAGTAACTAATAACGCTAATTTGTTAGGCGGCAAGGGGTCCTATAGGGGCAATTACTACTAACAATCTAATAGGGGTAGTTATTATTAATAGTCCTAAGGCCAATTACATAACTAGGGGCAACCCTCCTAGGGTTATTAGCAATAGGGCTATTAGAGAGGCTGCAGAAGCAGTAATTAACAATCTAGTAGTAACTAGGGAAATAGCAAACCCTAGTTGCTAACCTTTCCTACCTATAACTAGGGTTAGAAACTAAAGGGAAGCAGACCTACATAGCAGTTACTGTCTAGCTAATTAACTCTAAGGGCAACCCTAGGACTCTCTAGGCCCTATACAACTTAGGCTTAGAACTAAACCTTATTACTAAGCAGGTAGCTAGAGACCTAGGGCTTAACCTAGTAGGGACTAACTAGCAACTAAACGTAGTAGTCCTAAACAATACAAAGCTATTACTAACAGAGCAGTATTAGTTAACAATAGTCTGCTACAATAGCAAAGGAGCACTAAAAACAGTTAGGCTAACTAAATTCTAGTCTACACTATTTGTTAGATATAACCTAGTATTAGGTTATCTATAGCTAGCTAAAGCAGACCTATGTATCTGCTTCTCTGCAGGAACCTACAAGTGGTTCTTAGAAGACGTTAAAAGAGTCTAGCTAGTAACTGCTAAACAATTATTTAGTAATCTAGAACTAGACAAGCAGCTATACCTACTACAGTCTAGAAATCTAGGCATAGGTAAGCTAGTAGACGTCTACTAGACGGACGCTAGACAGACGCTAGACGTAACCCTTGCTAAATAGTTAAGGATTATAGCAGTAGGAATTAACAGTGGACCTATCCTAGAGGCTAACGCCCTAGACATAGAAGAGCTTAAATATATGCCTAAACACCTCTATTATAAGTAGTTTGCCTTTAGCAAACAATAGACAAGTGTGTTAGCACCTTATAGGGAGTATAATTACTCTATTAATATTAAAGATAGGGCTAAAGTCCCTAATCTCCTAATCTACAACCTGTCCTGCTAAGAGCTAGATATACTCTAGGAATACCTTAAGGTAGCACAGGAGAAGGGCTAGATCTGCCTAAGCAAGTTACTAGCGGGAGCACCTATCCTGTTTATCCCTAAACCTAATAGCACTATAAGATTGTGCGTTAACTATTAGGGGTTAAACAAGATAACTATTAAGAATTAGTATCTAATCCTGCTAGTAAGTAAGATAATAGATTAACTGTTAAAAGCAAAGGTCTTTACTAAGCTAGATCTACGTAACACCTATTACAGGCTCTAGATTAAGGAGGGCAATAAGTGAAAGACTGCGTTTAAGACACAATATAGTTATTTTAAATACCTAGTAATGCTATTTAGGCTAGCGAACGCACTAGCTATGTTCTAATCCTATATCTACTAAGCCCTAGGAGGCTTACTAGATAGGATCTGCGTAGTGTACCTAGACAACATCCTTATCTATTCCTAGAACAAGGAGGACTACGACAAACACGTTAAGGAGGTCCTAGATTGCCTAGTTAAGTAGGGGATGTTTGTAAAGGCAAGCAAGTGTGTTTTCTCTAGCAAGTTAGTAGAGTTTCTAGGGTTTATTATCACCCTAGACGGCGTGGTTATAGATCCTAAGAGGGTCTATACTATTACTAAATAGCTAGAGCTATTAAGCTACAAGAATATTTAAGTATTCTTAGGCTTTGCTAACTTTTATTAACAATTTATCTTTAACTACTTAGGAATTATCTAGCTGCTTATTAACTATATAACAGCTGCCTAGCACCTAGCAGAGGACTAGGGGGCCCTAGTTAAGAAGAGGGGGCGAAACTAAAGAAGAGTTAGAAGGGACTAACAAAATAGTATAAACTATAGCACTAGCTAGAGGAAGCTTGCACAGCGTTCCTTACAATTAGGGAGAAGTTTATAAGGGCCCTAGTGCTTTAGCACTTTAACCTAAACAAGCCTATTATTATCCTTACTAATGCGTTAGACTTTGCTATAGCAGCTATCCTATTGCAACCCTAAATGTCTAAAGTAGCAACAGAGCTACACTAGAAGCTAGTAGCGTTCTAGAGTTAGAAGTTCACAGGCCTATCTATTAGATAGCACACCTATAATAAGGAACTATCTGCAATTATTAAAGCCTTTAGGCAGTAGAGACACTATCTTAAATACGCCCTAGCAACAATTAGAGTACTCTTAGATTACAATAACCTAAGGTACTTTATAACAACAAAGGAGCTCTCTCCTAAACAAGCCTAATAGGCAGAGGAGCTAGCAAGATTTAACTTTAAAGTTAAATATAAGCTAGGACTAGAAAATGCAGCAGACAGCCTATCTAGGCGTCTAGATTACGCCTAAGGTCTTAAGGTTAGAGAAAAGCAGGCCCTACAGGACGCTATACTGCCTACCTTATAATAGAAGCTTTAGATCTAGATAATTTGTAAGTCTAGGGCTTAAAACAATGCATAGGCAACATCTAGGCTTAACGTACCTGTAGTAGACCTAGTAGTAGTCTAGTAACTACCTAAAGTTGTCCCTAAGGAATTCTACTAACATTAGATTAGCTATAGAGATTCGTCTCCTACAGACCCTAATCCTCTATCTATTAACTAAGGTTAGGATTAGCCTGTTAACACTAAAGCTAGAGGACTAGACTTTAACGTTGCTAAAGCTCTCCTTTATAGCCTAGATAGTAGAGTTAGTGCCCCTATAAACCTTACAAACAAAGCTACGCAAGGAGATTCTACTTTTACCCTAGATACACTAGTAATCCTAACAGATTTTGTTAAGCAGGTCTAGCACTAGGATGCACTATACCCTAGGAAGCTGTCGCTAGTAACTAGGACAGATAGCAGAGCAAAGAAGGAACAACACTACTAGAAGGTTAACCTAAGTAGAACCTTACGCTAGAGTAGGAAAGTTTAGATTCCTAATAATATTACTCTACGCTACACTATCCTATTAAGGAACTATAATAACCCTATAGGAGGTTACTATAGCGTAGATAAGACTGCTAAAGTACTTAAGAAGAAGTACTACTAGCTAGGACTAATAAAGGACGTACATTAGTACATCTAAAGGTGTCCTGCGTGCTAACTCTACAAAATTAGGAGGTATAAGCTGTAGGGTTTACTTACACTACTTCTAGTCCCTAATACTACCTAGTAGCACTTCTCCCTTAACTTTATAACAGACCTACTAAAGTTAATAGACGCTAAGGGGAACAAGTATAACGCTATACTAGTCCTTGTAGACTAGTTTAGTAAGTACATCTAGTACCTACCCTGCACTAAGACAATTACTGCCTAGCGCCTAGCTAAACTATTAATAAAACAGAGCTTCTTAAAGCAAGGACTACTAGATACGCTGCTGTTAGATTAAGGTTTAGTGTTTACTAGTTAATTCTAGTCTAATATTTGCTACTACCTAACAATTAACTATTAGCTTAGTACAGCGTTCTATCTCTAGATAGACAGGCAGACAGAGCGTTAGAATTAGGAGTTAGAAACATACTTACGCATATACATAAACTACTAACAGGATAACTAGGTAGATCTCCTGCTATATGCTAAGTATGCCTACAACTCTAAAGCTTACTCTGTATATAGAGAATCTCCTATTAAGGTTGCCTTTGGCACTAACCCTAAGGGATTTAACAGGATGCCTAATAAGCACTAGCTCTAAAAGCCCCTAGCTGTCTAGGACAAAGACAGAACTACGCTAGAGCTTTGCAGGCAGGTTGCTAGACGCTTAGAGCGCTGGCACAACATATAGAGAACAGCAAAAGAGGCCTTAGAGTACACATAAAAGGGCAACGCCTAGTAGTACAACACAAAGAGGTTAGAACAACACTTTGCTAAGGGGGACTTAGTCCTCCTACAGGCTAAGAACCTAATAACAAGCTGTTCTTTAAAGAAGTTTAACGCTTGCTACCTTAGACTATTTATAGTAATTAGGAAGATAGGAAAGCTAGCGTATAAGCTAAAGCTCCCCTATCTATAGATAGAGTGCACCTAGTGTTTAATGTATTATTACTTAAGCGCTAGAGGGAACCCCTAGCTAACAGTAGGTTCTAGCTAGGTCCTATTAGTATCCTAGAAGACATCCTGCCTAGCAACAGGTATAAGGTTAAAGGAATACTATTACACTAAGACACTATAGCCTAAGAAAGGGAATACAGAGTTAAGTAGCTAGGTTGGCCCAACAAAGAGTTAACCTAGGAGCTACTTAATTATCTTAATCACTGTAATAAGATCCTTTAGGATTATTACTAGAGCGCTTGCGCAGGTAATCTATTAGTAGGTAACTAGGCAACACCTAGAGAACCAACGCTACTAAGGCGTAAGAGAGGACGTCCTAGGAAGTCTGCCTTATAAAAGAATCTATCTAATAGGGCTAGAGGATAGGCGCTCCTAGAATAAGTACAGCTAGTAGCTAAAGGAGGCCTAGCGTCTATCTAGTATATTACTAGCAAGAACAGCACGTTTAAAGTTAGAAGAGGGATTAATTACAAGGTTTATTAAATTAATTACTATAAGAATAGAGAGTCTTTACAACTACTACTACACGCTTAAGCAGTAGGGCTGCTACAACCCTTAGACAGGCTTAACTCTAAGGAAGGGCTACAACGTTAACAGCTACCTAGAGTAGGCTTTGTAGGCAACGTAGACAGCCTCTTAAAGGTAGCAGTAGGAGCCTAAGCAGAAGACAGCAGATTAGTACTATAGTAGTACTACTGCTTCTCCGCACTGTTTACGCTACCTATCTTCTAGAAGTGCTCCTTAATTAGAGTATTAATAACTACGTTGTTAGGTAGTTTCTTGCCAACTGTACTAACTGCAGCCTACTAACATTAGCCTTAAGAAAGGAGGGGAGGAAAAGTAACTTATAATGTACTGCTTAAGGTTGTGTAACTAGGAAACCTAACGCGCCTAAGCGTACTTAGTCTTAGAGAGACTAGACTTATTAACGCAGCGATAAACTACAGTATTATAGGCAACAAAGCTGTTGCAGCAGCCTAGAGCGTAGTTATAGGTAGTCTGCTAGAACAACTAAACAGCGTTATTAACAGAGTCCTTAGTCGCCTAGACGCCCTATTAGATAGTCTCCTTATTAGTCTTGCAGAGGGCCTAATTAATAAGGAAGTTAAGCATGTTAACAGCTTAGTAGAAGACAGGGTTAATCTACACATATTAGCTACAGACAGACACTAGAACAGCACAGGACATACCTTAACACACTTACTAGCCTTTGCCTCTATATAACTAAAGCACACGCTAAAGTTATCCTTGCGCAGCCTATAACTACTAGGTTAACAGAAAACGTATATAAACAACTTAATAGTGCCCTTAGGGTTGTGCTTAGAGCAGGTTGTTAGGCGCGTAACGCTGCTATAGCACTAGAATTGCAAGAGCAAAGGCTAGGGCTGCATGTTATTAGGCAGCTAATAGACGTAGTTAGGCAGAGCCTAGCAAGAGATGTATAGGGGCAGGGGAGTTATGTTAAGGGCGAGTGTTAGGAGCAACAGTTAAACAGCAGATAAAGATAGTAGTAATAAGGCACTATAGGGGGAAATACAGTCCTTATATACTCTAGGCGCCTACTAGCCTATTAGGCACCTAGCAACAACCTAACCTCTTACTGCTCTCTTACCTAACGCAGGTTGCTGCGCAAATAAACAAAAGTTTGCTATATCTAAATATAGGTCTATAGACTAATTAGAAGACGTCTAATAATCTTACCTAAGATTTACGTTACAAATATACTAGAGCCTAGGCTACGCTGCGCAAGAGTCTAGGTAAGGCATTAGGCATAGCAAGGCTAGCAGCTTACTGTTACAAGCTAGTATACAGATAAGATCCCCTATAAATAAGCAAATCCTGCAGACTAGTTCGCGCAGGAACAGGCTGCAGGAGCTGCTAGCAATCCTCTTGCAGACGTTACTAGTTAGGGACTTACTTACTACTTAGGCCCTAGAGATTTTAATCCCTAGCATAAGGCACCTAACTACCTAGGGGGTTGCAGGGAGTATAAACAAACATCCACACGTAGGGCAGGCCCTAGCCTAGTGCTAGCTGCCTCTTGCGAGACGTAGGGAGCGAACAGCCCCTACACGTCTAACGTACAACAGTTACGCTCCCTACAGGTTAAGCTAAAGGCTACTTTAGCGTTAACCTTTGTAACGTCTAATAGTTACGCTCCCTACAGGTTAAGCTAAGGGACGCTTTAGCGTTAACCTTTGTAACGCCTAATAGTTACGCTCTCTATAGGTTAAGCTAAGGACTGCTTTAGCGTTAACCTTTATAACGTCTAGTTTAAGCTATTACTTACCTATTAAGCTATAGAGCTAACAATTGCAGACTTAACGCAGGTTAAGACTCTAGAAAACAAGCAAGCGTTGTAACAACAGGTAGCTAGCATCTATAGGATTGCTCTTAACAGCTACCTAGCCTTACTTAATGCAAGAAACCTAGTTGCCTAGCAGCACAGCGGTGCTGCCCTGGTAGAGTACTAAGGTAGCGTTGTGATAACAGCGTAGCTAGCATCTGCAGGATTGCTCTTAACAGCTACCTAGCCTTACTTAATGCTAGATAGTTACCCTAGGATACACTACATTTCTCCTGCTAAGTTTTTCCCTCTATAGGAGGTTTTTCTAGAGCTTAATAATAGCGCTAGGGATTCCCTAAAGCGGTTTAGGACAAACCTTTAGAAGGGGGCTATTATTACAGGTATTCTCCCCTAATAGGGGATACCTTAGTTAGGCCCTAGGCTAAGCCTAGAGACCTACTAACTAGTATATAATATCTACACACCTAACAACTTATCTATTAAGGATTCGTCTTATCTCTTAATATTACCTATTATTCCATCCTATATCGCTCTGCTCTATTGCCTGCCTACAGTGCCCTTATAAGTTTATCTATTAATTATATAGTGTTAACTAGTACCTTTGTTATGTTGTTAGCTATTACTTGCTCTAGACTTAGGATACCTTATAGACGTATAGTAAGTGTTCTATTAAGCGCATATTATTCCTTACTAACTATGTAAAGTATAGGCGTTTAATTATTTAGAAAGTAGGTAGTAAGGCAGTAGAACGTTAGTAGGCAGCAGATAGAGGTAAGAGAGTTGTAGTATATAACAAGTAGATACCTTAACTTTATCTTCCTTATCTACACTCTGCTTTACATTCTACACACTTTCTACTCTACTTCTTTATTATTATTATGCCTTTCCTACCTTTGCACATTAATAACTCTAAGCTGCTAGACTTTGTCTACATGCTACCTAATAATATAGCCCTATAGCCTTCCCTTACGCAGTTTTAGTGCTATAAGTACGTAAAGAAGCTTACTACTAAGTCCTCTACTAATCTTAATAGCTTAATTAAGTTATTTATTTAGGTCTTTAGGCGCCCTATAGGGTACTGTATACATAAGAATAACTTTAGTATGTGTAATAGGTGCATATCTAGCAACGTTAGTAGATATATTAAAGTAAGTCTAGAGCTCTGCCTAGTGCCTGCCTAATACTAACCTATATAGATTGCGCCTTACTTCTACTATGCTATTAACATGCTTAACTTCCTTCTTAAGCACGCCCTCTATAAGACAAATAAGGAGACTACCTAATAAGGTAACGCTGCAACTAAGGATAATATCCTAGGTACTATCTAGCACTATTAGCAGACTACCTTTAACTATGCTAAAGCTTATGTCGCGCAACTAAGCGCGTAGAGTTACATACGCAGCTTGTTTTCTAACAGAGCGTGCTAATTTAGTTAAGCTGCTCTACCCTAGCAACGCTGGTTCTAAGGGGCCCTAATACTAGCTAAACGCTCGTTAAGCGAGATTACGTAACCTACATATTTTATTTATATTTAAGCAACACGTTCTATATAGAAAACTAGACACTAATTAAATTAATTAATTACTTAAGTATAGTCCTGTAAGCTCTGTTACAGTTATAAGCCTAGCTTCCTAAGCATAGTAGATCTCCCTGCACACTTAGCAAACAAGCTTATTAGACTTAGCTTAACTGCTCTAATTACCTAATTATCTTTCTATCTCTACTAAACGCTACTATAGGCAAGCTTGTTAACTACAATAAGCAAGCTCTCTTAGGTGTCCCTACAGGACCCTATTAGCTTAAAACAAGATCTAATTAGCCTAATTAGTATATCTAACTTACGTAGCACGCTAAGCTTTGTAACGTATAGGATATAGTAGATCTAGACGCTAAAGACGCCCTAGGCATGCACAAAGGAGCGCCTAAACTACCTATTATAGGCTTACTCCCTACTTAACTACTAGCTTAATCTACCTAAAGCTAGAGCACCTAACCTAATAAGCCTCCTATAGGCTAAACAAGCGTTAAGAACTATAACAAGGAGCTCCTTAGATACAAGATTAGAGCAAGCAAGTAGGCTGCTAAGGCAGAGCGCCTTTAGAAGATCTAGAACTAGGTTAACACAATAGTATTACTATTAATCCTCTTACTAGTAATAGTGAAGCTTGTTACTAATAACACTATAACGCTGCAATCGCTTATGCAAGCACTAAAAGAGGAGCTTGCTCTAACAGATATTAGTACCTAGAACTAGGTTAGGGTAGAGTACTAACAGCATCTTAGAGCAGCTAAATAGTTAAGAGCTGCTCTACAAGACTAGTATAATAGGTAGTTATACCTCTATAGAAGAGCTAAGTTATACAAGCTTCTAGAGGTTAATAGGGCGCTTGCTGTGCAGGATTTCTTAAATGCCTTAAGTTATAGGATTGCCCTAGATTAGGCTTGTACTATAAACTAAAGGATTATCTAGAATAGTATCCTAGGGCTTAATTTACTTAATTTAGATAAAGTAAGTAGGGTCTTTAGTAGTTTAATGCATAAGCACACTATAAGAGCAGGAAAAGATAACCTAGGAGTATTTGCAACATTTAGAAGCTAAACAGATACTACTTAAGCTCCTGCTACTAACTCTAAGAGCTTAAGTAGGTACTCCTGCCCTTGTAAACAAAAAGGAGAGACTTATAAGTAGAAACTAACTAACTGCTAACGCCTAGAGACAGCAGTTAGAGGGAGCTCCTTACTGCCTATCTACATAAGCGAAAGCTATTACAAGGATACTCTCTAGAGGCTTAAGAGCCAAGAGTATACAGATACTAGGAAGGCAATTAAGCAGCTTAATTAGACCCTAAAAGCTCTATTAGCAATAACAGCTCTACTAGCAAAAGGTATCCTACCTAAAGTTAAGTTTCCTAGCAATGTACAGGCTGCTCTAATTAATCTAAAAATAATGCAACTAAGCAACCTAGCTAAGAAACCTAGGGTTTACAACCTTATAGATTTTAACACTTATCTGCTCTTAGAGAGTACAATTTTAGATAATAGAGCAGCTACACACTTAGTTAACAGCGTAGATTAGCTTGTACCTAGGTTATTTCGCCTAGCTAACTCTACTAACACTGTAGAGGCAGGCACACAAGCGTTTCTAGTAGTAGGACAAGGAGCTTGTTTGTTTAAAAACGCGTTATACAGAAAGCGCAGCCTATATACAGAAAACCTGCTCCTTAAGGATATAGTAGTAGTAGAAGGTTTCTATATTAACATTATTTCTAAGGCACGCCTCTAAGAGAAAGGAGTTTAGTACTTAGGGCTAGACAGCTCGCTCTAAGTAGAGTATATTAATAATCTAAATAGGAGCGTTGTATATGCTTTTCTTAAGCGCGCTTACAACCTTACTTTCTTTAAATACAAGCTACTATCCTACTACCCTCTAACCCTTAACGCAGTAACAAAATAATTGTATAAGTCTTACCTACAAAGCTCTGCTAAACACCTCTAGCACGCTAGAGCAGGTTATCTAGGCCTAGAAGCTCTAAAAGCACTAGTACAACAAGCGTGCAGCGTACACATTAACAGCACGCTCTAAAAAGATTGTAAGGTCTACTTAATAACCTACGCTAAGCAAGTTATATCTTAATAGAAACAGGAAAAACCTACTAAACCCTTATAGAGAATTAGCTAGGATCTGTTTAATATGCCTATAGGAAGGAGTAGCAAATTATAGATACTTTTAATTAAGGAGTACTATAGTAGGAAGCTCTTTACGTACTTACTACTAGGGAAGACTTAAGTAGAGATACTGCAGGTACTTACAAGTTTCTTAAGCTAGGTACGTACCTAGTACAAGCTCTGTATCTGCAAGATAAGTTAAGATAATAATACTACTACTCTCCTATAGCAAGGAGCTCCTAATACAAGCGCTAGGCAATTAATAAGGGAATAGATATTAAGTGTATACCTCTATATACCTACAAGCTAAATAGGGCAGCAGAAAGAGTAGGGCAGGAAATAATTACTAAATCTATTAAAATAAGGAGCAGTGCAAACCTACCTAAGAAGCTCTAGCTAGAGGTTGTAGCAGCAGTAACATAGCTCTATAACATAAGTCTAACTCACTTAAACAAGCTATAGAGCCTAAATAAAGAGCTTAATTGCTAGTTTACTTACTATTTCTGCTAGTACAAACCTAAGCAGGTAAGAGCACTAACAGCTAATCTAAGACCTAATTAGAGCAGGATATACGCCTATAGCTGCAGAGCGTATCCCCTAAATAGGGAACAAGCAGCTAGGCGTAATTAGAGAAGCTTTAAAGTAACTCTAAGGGGTTATATTAGATACTTAGTAGGGTACTAAGCTTCTAACATATACTATATATAGGTCCCTAAACTAAACTAGGTAATTATAACGCGCAATGTAACCTTTAATAAGGAGCTCTTTTACAACAAATTAGATAAGCTGTTAGCCTTTACAGTCTAAGAAGCAGAAGTAGTTGTAGATATTCTATATAAACCTAATAAGATAGAGGTAGGAGAAGTAATAGAGCTCCCCTTAAATAAAGAGACCTATTGCTTAGCTTGTCTACTAAGCACTAGCTTAGGGGTAACACTTAGGGAGAACCTTAATTGCTAGAAGGCTAGTCTAGTAGAGAGAGGAGCCCCTAGGATAGATACTGCACGCGCAGCAAGCTTAGCTAGTAAGCTGCTAGAGATCTGTGCAGAACAACGCTAAGAAACAGGTTTACTTTCCCTAACTAAACGCCTAAACTAGAGTAGTTAAGTATAGGTAGGGAAGCTCCTAATAAGGAGGATAATCTAACTAGTAGCTTACAGGAAGTGCACTTAACTATAGAAGAAGGGAGCAAGCTAGTAGATAGTAAGGATCTTAATAATCTACTAAGACCTACTTTGCTACTTATTCTAATACCTTCTTAAAGATTAACATAAGTAGATAAGGTAGGCAGGAGACGCGCGTATTAGCAGAGAGTCTAGGGCCTACCTACAAGCTAGAGCTGCTAGATAGAGAACTGCAAGCGTAACAAGCCTACTAACAACAGAGTAGGTTAGTACTCTGTAATAAGCTCTATAAATAATTATAGATACGCCTAGCTTATCTACCTACTGTTTAAACATGCGAACAAATATAGCATAGATAGAAGGGAGCTACTTACTGCCTACGCGGTAATTATTGCCTTAACCCTAAAAAAGGAAAGACTAGTTACTTAAAACAAGCGCTAGTTACACAGGGACGAGCTCCCTCTACTACTAAGCAAATAGAAAGATCTACTCTATTACCTACTAGGAGCTCTTTTTTTGCTAGGCCTGCTAAAAAGAGATAGACACGCTTATTAAGAAGGAAACGTAGAGAGAAATTAACTAATTAAGCGCCTTATTAAGGCCCCTGCCGCTTAAATAGGTCTTTACCTACAAATTTAACTAGGATAGCTACTTCCTTAAATATAAGGCAAGGATCTGCGTATATAGAGATCTATAGGCAAAGGATTTAATTGTCTTAACCTACGCTACAACGCTTGCTACTTGCTTGTTTTGCACTGTAGTAGCAATCGCAGCCTAGTTTAACCTAGAGCTCTATTAGTATAACGTAACTAGCGCGTTTCTAAACGTAAGCTGCTAGGACAAACCTTAGGTGCTCTATAAATTACTAGATAGATTTAAGAAACCTAAGTAAGTTGTTCTACTACTATAAGCTCTATATAGGTTATGTAATTTGCTAGTCCTATAGTATAAAGAGCTCTCTAGTACGCTCTAGAAGCTTAGTCTCTTAGCATTAAAAGAAGAGCTATGCCTATTCTATAATCCTAAATAGAAAATAGTGCTACTCTTCTATGTTAATAATATTCTCCTAGCCTATTATAATAACAATTAAGCTGCTGCTAAACAGCTAATAAGCTTATTAATAGAAAAGTATTAAATTAAAGACTATAGAGCTGCTAAATAGTTTCTAGGCGTTTAAATAATTAGAAACTAAGAGGCTTATACTATAACTCTTGCGCACAACTCCTATATTAATAAGCTTGCTACTAAATTTAAGATAGTAGAGAAGGGGTCTGTAAGGAGCTAACCTCTAAGGGAATTTGCTAGTAAAATATAAGATAGATTTAATAGAGAACAACCTCTAGGGCAGAGGTTGCAGAGTTTTTATAACTCTGTTTTAGACATTTTAGCTCTGTAGTAGGGCTCTAGTCTATGCTAAGAGTGCGAGCTAGAGTACTGCTAAGGCAGTGTACGCTAAGGAGCCAGCACCTAGGCCTAGCCTATTACAGTACCCCTACTTATCCCTTGTTTATTAGCACGCGTCTTAGTTAAAACAACTCTATTACCTACTCTCTACTTTCTGCAGTCTCTGTTGTACTACATTCCAAGCCTACGCACCTTCCTCTTAAGACTCTACTACTATTTAACTGTTTAACTGCCCTACCCTGCTTAATTTTAACAATAGCGCCTCCTAAGTCGCCCTCTACTTTGCGTTCCCCTACTAAGAAGGCGCAAGGCAAGTAGGTAAGTTACCCTTCTCTTTCTAGTCTATTTACTTACTAACTTTCTACTTTGCTTAGGCCTGCAGCGCTGCTACTGCAGATCCTACTCCTCCTAATACTTGCTTAGCTAAGAAGGCAAAGCTTACAACAGAGGACGTTGTTCTTAAGGACAATAAGATTAAGGAAGCCTTTAATAATGCTTCTACTAACGCTGCGCCTAAGGGTTAGAGTAAGTAGTCCCTGCGTACTTAACGCGCTAGCAGCTATAAAGATCCTAAAATCTGCGTTAACTATGTGTTAGCTGGCTAGGTCTGCACTTTTATTGCTAGCAGCTGTTCTACCAGCTGCGCTAACTGCATTCTTAGCCACGCTTGCTGCTATAAGGTAAGTCCCCTAGTTCTTATTGCTTAGCGTCTGCTGCTCTAGCTAATTATTCCTAGGCTCTGCATAAGACTTAGAAGACTCTAAATAAGTACTATATCTTCTTACAGTTCTCTAAAGGCAACTCTGTAAAGCTTTTAAGCGTTATTAAGCCTATCTAGGCAGACCTTAAGAAGCGCAAGGACCTTCTGCGTTATACTAACCTTGCGTCCTGGCCTAACGCTTGCTTGTCTGCTACTAGGTACAAGACTAAGTAGTCTAAGTATAAGGCTGAGGTTAATAAGGTTGAGGCTTATCCCTCTACTGCTGTAGTATTTGCAGAGCGTACTACTATTACTGTTAAGGAGACAGTAGTTTAGGTTAAGACTCTAGTAAGTTGTTTCTCTATTTCCTTACCTGTTTCTTAAGTATTTGCTAATTTCTTGCTTAGCATAGCTTGCTGTTAATTTAGCGCTGCTTACGCGCTTTATTAACTTTAAGGCTAACCTCTATAAGCAGTTTAAGCTCCCCCTGTCCCTAGACATAAGGACTTTGCCTAAATACTTATTAAGGATATTACTAACGCAGCGGGAGGCAATAAGGACAATAGTAGTAATAAGGGTTCTGCTGTAGGTAGTGCTTAGGTTTCCTTTTATCTATAGCGTTTAGGATTTCTCTAGCTAGATAATACCTAGGCCTATAGCTCTTCTTCTTTATAATAATATAGCCCCTATCTAGGGCAGTCTATCCCTATAGGATAGCCTAATACAATAAATAATCTCCTTAATAAACTAGTACTTCTCCTTTATAATTATGTATGTCTCCTCTTTACTTATACGTGCCTCCCCTCCTGCTCCTCTTCCCCTTAGGAGTAAGAGAGCTAATTATTCCCCTCTAGGGATTCTAACTAGAATCCTAGGGGCAAGTTCCTATCCCTATCTCTTCTGTCCCTTGTTGCAGACAACTATCTGTCTAAGGCTTCTAAGTCTTTGCAAACGTCCTCCCTTTCCTATGTTTTGCTAGCATAGCCTTCCTATTGTACTAAGTATTTGTGTCTCTTGCCTCCTCTTCTAGACTGTTGTTCCCTGCAGATAGAGTTAACTTTCTATTCCTTAGAGGACGTGCTATTGTTGTTAGTAATAATTAGGGGGCTAGGCTAGGGGTTGTTGTTTAATTGTCTATAAAGAGGGTTTATAGGCACAACTTAAGCTAGTCTATATAGAAGACAGGATAGATTTTACTATTAACATTTAGTTTAACATTATATAGGGAGATAACTTCTACAACTATGTACTTCTAGTTCTTCTAATCTAACTTCTAGCTAGCTTAGCTGTTTAAGAAGTAGTTTCCTAGCTTTAGCTAGACTTTATCTCTAACCTTTAGTTAAGGGGCTTCCCTTTAGTGTGCGTTAGCCTATTATTCTTGTATCTGCTAGGCCTCTGCTATCTAGGCTTTAACAAAGTTAATTGTTTTAATAAACTTCTCTACTATGCTTGCTGCAGCTCTAGTAGGTTCCCTTGCGTGTTAGTGCAACAGCTCTATAGTTAAGTCTAGGTCTATCTATACTAGATCTATATTATAACTATGCTAGAGGAAGAAAGGGCTAAAGCTAGTAGATGTGGCCACCTGTTCTTTAACTGCAATCTAGGCTACAGGCACCTAAGCAGCCTAATTATCCTAGGCCTAGTTGATGTAGGCCCTTAAGTAGGCCTCTACTACAGAGTTTATACGTTTAGTGCTCCTGTTAGTTTAAGGGTAGAAGGCCGTAGAGAGTCTCTGTGTAATTTTTAGCAATTAACATATTGTCTGCTAGAAGTTGCTAAGGAATTGCGTTCCTTAGTTAGAAATAATTGCGTTAGGCAACTAATAGTAAGCTACTATGTTAGATATAAATGCACAGGTAACTATCTGCACTAATAGGTCTAGTAGGGGACTAGGATAATATCCTTAGAGAGTCTGTCTGTAACAACTATAAGGTTACAGTTACCCTTACTTTTAGGTAGGTCTGTTATAAAGTCTATAGAGATTTCCTTCTAAATCCTATTAGGCAAAGGGAGGGGTTTAAGGAGTCCCTGCTTTAGTTCTCTCTATAGCTTTGTTCTCCTATAGATGTCGCAGTTCTCTACGTACTAATGTAGGGCAGTTAATATCCCTAGCTAGAAGTAGGCTTGGGAGAGGATTGCATACATGTTTCCTTGTCCTAGATAGCCCGCGATTAGGGAGTAGTAGGCCTTATTAATAATCTTAGTCCTGAGGGTGTTAGAGTTTAGAACCTATACCCTCCTACAGTAGCATAGTTAGCCTTTGTTATCTATAGAACACTTAGAGAGGGAAACTTTAAGGTTAAGCTGTGCAGGAAACTTCTAGGCCCCTAAAGAGATAGAGGACTTAGCTAGTTAGTAAGTCTTATTATTCTTAGCAGCGCCCTCCTAAAGTGTTTTAAATTCTTTAATGCTGTTGTATAGTTCTAAGCTTCTAACTAGAGGCGTCTCTGCACGCGCTCTGTCTAGTTCCTTATAGTAGTCTTGCTAAGGTTCTTTATTTAGAGGTGTAATAGGGAGGAGTTAGTCTGCCCTACGTAGTCCTGAGGAGAAAACTTATATGTTGTTAACAGAGTTGTCCTCTAGGCCAGTCTTTACTACTTGTGCAAATAGTTTTAACAGCTAAAACTGTCTAGTCTTAGTCCTCTTATCTCCTGTGGACAGGGGGACGTCCTCCTCTTTCCTTAAGAGTATATCTGCTTAGTTATTAACCTTGCTAGGCCTATAGGCAAAGGTAAGGTTAAATTAGCTAAGGAGGCTTAACTATTAGACATGTCTTTCTAAGAGGAGTTAGGCTTTGCAGAAGTACTCTAGGTTTTTGTAATTAGTAACAACTGTAAATCCCTTTACTTGCTTTAGCTCTATGCTCTATTCTTAGAGGCACTTAACTACTGCTAGCATTTCCTTGTTGTAGATAGTGTAGTTTACTTCTGCCTTAGAATTCTTAGCTAAGAAGTATGCTACTGTACAGAGTACCTTATCTTTCCTATACTAGGATAGTACTCCTCCTGTTGCCTATCCTAACGCGTTACACTCTAGTACTGTTTCTAAATCTAGGTTAAAGTTCGCGAGTGCTAGTTCTTTAGTAAATGCAGCTTTTATAGCATTAAAGGCCTGCTGTTAGGGTTCTCCCTACTTAAAGATTGCATTCTTTCCCATTAAGCGTGTAAGAGGCTCTGCTATGCTAGAGAACTAGTTAATAAACTGTTAGTAGAAGTTCGCAAACCCTAGGAAGCTCTAGATTCCTTTTACTATCTTTAGGGGTTCCTATAACTTTATAGTAGCAATCTTTGCAGGGTCTATCTAGATGCCCTTACTAGCTTTAATAATAAATCCTAAATACTTAGTGCTCTTAATAGAGAATTTGCTCTTCCCTATATTAAGGTGCAACCCTGCAGCTCCTAGCTTCTAGACAATTCCTTTAACCTTGGCTTTGTGTTCCTCCTAGGTACTGTTAGAGTAGATTAACACATTGTCTACGTAGGTAGAGCACTATTTATCTAAGTACTCCCTTAAGACCTAGTTAATGTACTGTTAGAACGTACTTAGGGCGTTAGCTAGCCTAAATAGCGTTACTAACTACTTGTAGAGTCTAAATCTTGTCTAGAAAGCTGTCTTCTATTTGTCTCCCTTAGCAATCCTAATCTTATAGAAAGCCTAGATAACATCTACCTTAGTAAACCACGTTGCTTTTGATATCTGCAAGAGAGTCTTGTAGATTAGGGGCAGTAGGTACTGGTCTTTCTTAGTGATTGCATTTAGTGCCTAGTAATTAACACAAAACTAGAGGCCCCTACTAGGTTTCTTAACAAACAGCACTAGGGCAGAAGCGCTAGATTTGCTAACTTAGATAAAACCCTTATCTAAGTAGCTGGTAAGTTGTTGTTAGAGCACTAAGAGCTCTTTGCAGGACATGTTGTATAGAGGTCCCTATAGTACTATTGCAGGTTTACTGTCCTGCTTAATTAGCTTAATTGCATAGTCTATATCTAGGCTGTAATAAGGCGCTAGTTTGTCTACTTCTTCTTTTATAAACGTTCTAAACTTGTCTTTTAGGAACTCTAGGAGAAGGTCTTAGGGATCTAACAGTTCTTTCTTCTTTAGGGCCTTCTAAATATCTGCTATTAATGCGGCGAACAGTTCTATGTTTTAGTCTGTCTTAGACCTCTTCCTTAGCGCCTGGTACAACTCTAGGCTAACAGGCCTAGGTAGTTAATTAGGACAGACGCCTTCTCTACTTCTAACTTATGTCTATAAGAAGTAGATAAATAACAACTTCTTAGCTAGTGCTATAGTAACTTTGTTCTTATCTATCTATAGTCTCCCTAGGATAAGGTTATACTCTCTTTCTCTGTCTAGTACATAAGCCTAGAGGGTCTCTCTATAACTATCTATGTTAATCTTTATTCTTATAACATTAGTTACCTAGGTTACTTTCTTAGCTATGCCTAATACTTTACGTCTATACGTAGGAGTGCATTAGAAGTTATTTTGTAATACAAACTTAGAGGAGACTATGCTATATATTAAACACCTAGTATTAATTAATGTATGTGCTATAGTGTTGTCTTATACTATTACATGCAGTGATATAGGCTTGCTATCTAGCTACTACTAGTAGAACTCCTAGAACAGTTCTCTCCTCTTTATAACTTCTCTTCCTAACCCCTATTCACGCCTTTAAACAGGAGTCTCTAGTTTTCTAAACCTTTATTAGTTAAATTATTAGTTTTAGAGACTTTAGTAATTGCGCTCCTAACCTAGACTTTCTCTAGTCTCTTAGCTAGGGCTAGATTACATCTACTTACGTAGTAACCTTTCTTTCTGCACCTTAGGCAGACGTTAGCAGCCCTCTGTTAGTTTATAACTTCCTAAGACTGCTACTCTGCTTAGGGTTGGTTGTTAGACTTAATCTTCCTAGAGTAGATCTTGGTAGGTTCCTAGTCTATACTATCTAGGTTCGCTCTTTGTGTGTGTTGTCTGAAGGTGCTGTTTGTTAGTGCCTTAGTCCTACAGAGGTTAACCTCTACTACTAAGACTCTGGCTATAAGGCTTTAGAGATCCTAGTTATCTAAGATGTCTACTAACACTATCTTGTCTTAGAGGTCTAGTTAGAGTGCTAATATGTACCTAGTCTTAAGGTTCTTTGTATTATCCTCTTTAGCAGCGTTGTAGGCAAGCTAGATAAACTCTGCATTAAAAGACTTAACACTCTAGTTGCTCTTTTTATAGTAATAGTCTAGAGTTTCTGCTAAGAACGCTCCTTAAATAGGGAGTCCTTATACTACTTGTCTAGGAAGTCCTAGAACTAAGCAGTCGTGCCTATTAGGTTACAGTCCTTCTACAATAAACTAACCTGCGTAGCTTGTCCTTCTAGCCTGTTAAACATATAGGCTACTCCTAGGACAGCCTCTTAGTCCCCTATAGACTTTAACTTGTCCTTTATCTAGGACTTAAACGTCCTGTAGGCACGTTAATTGCTGCTAAACTTGCCTACGTTAGGTAACTTTATAGCCTTGCTTAGCTTGTTATTAATTACTTGTACAGAGGTAGGGGTATTGTACTATAGTTTAACAGTCTTATAGATGCGACGTAGGCTTAAACCTAGGCCTTAACTATTCTTTGTATAGTTTCGCCTATGTCTTCCTGTTGTAGTTCCTGGTTAGAGTCTGTAGTAAGGTGGGCCTTAGTGTTAGTGATAGTTACTGCAGCCTTAGGTAGGGTTGCCTATAATAGGTGAGTAGTTAGGCGTTCTAGTACATAAGCCAGTAGCTCTTCCTGCTATTCCTTAGATACTAACGTGGTGGTAAGGTTCTAGAGTTTAGTCCTAACATCTAATTAATTGTTGTTGCTAGTGCACAATTTAATGCTGTATTCCCCTAGACGCCTAACAGCGTTGTTGTACGTTTTGCTTATTAATTCTTGTTTAGTAATTAAATCTAATTGTAAGGAGCTAACCTCTAAGGGAATTTGCTAGTAAAATACAAGATAGATTTGATAGAGAACAACCTCTAGGGCGGAGGTTGCAGAGTTTTTATAACTCTGTTTTAGACATTTCAGCTCTGTGGTAGGGCTCTAGTCCATGCTAAGAGTGCAAGCTGGAGTACTGCTGAGGCGGTGTACGCCAAGGAGCCAGCACCTAGGCCTAGCCTATTACAGGGTCCTTCCCTGCAGTACTATTTCCTATAGAGGAGCTACTTAAATATAGTAGAGAAGCTTTAAAACAAGAGGTTAAAGCGTTTTAAGAATAAGTTAGGTCTATACTCTATATAGCAATTATAATTCAACTAGATATAGCATACGCTGCCTCTTAGCTATCTTATTATTTAATAAATCTAGGAGCTGCTTACTTTAAGGCAGCTACTTAGGTTTTAGCTTATTTGTATAGAATAAAGCATCTAGGTATAAGGTACAGCGCTTACAAAGGCAGTTATCTGCTTATATGTAGAGACGCCTTATTTGCTAACAATAGAGAGTCCTGTTAATCTTCCTAGGGGTATATTATGCAGCTCTTTAGCAGTCTAATTATCTAGAAAGCTGCACAGCAGTTAACAGTAACTACTTCTACTACTAAGGCTGAATTACTCGCTTTAGAGCATGTAGCTAAAGAGTTAGTAGCTCTAAAACAATTCCTAGGAGAACTTTAGCTAGACTTAGGGGTGCTGTAGGAGATTTTCTATAACAACTAACAAACTATCTAACTAGTAGTTAAAGAGAGCAAGTAGCTTACTACCTAGCTGCGCTATGTAGATATCTAAAATATATAGTTAAAACAAGAGTACGCTAAGGGAAACCTCTAAGTAACCTACCTTAAAACAAGTAAGATGCTAGCTAACAGCCTTACAAAAGCGCTTCCTAGACAAGCTTATAAGCGCTTTTTATTGCATTTAAACTTACAGAGTATTAGTTAAGAGAGGAAAGACTTAGTTATAGAAAAAGAGCAGGTTAATAGAGAAAGAGAAGATCTTTAAATTGCTAGGGAGGACAACTCTCTCCCTAAATAGGTATAAGTCTCTCTAGACTGCTAGTAGCAGCTCTTTTAAGCGCACGCCTAGCAGCTAAGGAGCTTACAAAAACAAATTAACTATAGGTAGGGAGGATAACCCCCTCCCTATAGGTTTTATCTTAAAGAACCTACTTACAAATAGGTACTTAAAATTTGTACCTATCTGCAAGCAGGCCCTTTACTACCTAGATAGCAGTACGTAGGTTAGTAGCCTGCTAAACGCTTGTTAGCTACTGTTATCTACTAAAAACCAAGTTACTTACTAAAGTTATCACTCTGCTAGAGGAAGCGAGCTCCTCTACTAGTTTAAGCCTAAGCAGCTTAAGGGCAGAGGGGCTACAAGCTGTTAGTCTACTACTTAACTACTCTTTTTAAATACATATAGCAGGCAGCAGGATTGCCTAAAGGTATAACGCTAGTAGCACTTACTGCAGCAGCTAGTAGCAGCGTTGTTAACGCACAGCGCAACTAAGCTGCTTGCTAGCAGCACGTCTACGCAGTACGCGCAGGGGATTAACCTACGCGCACTAGGCACTAGAGCGCCTAAGATAGGGGCAGGGGGCGCAGGCGCAGGCGCAGGCATAGGCAGCAGCAGCAGCGCGCAGCGCTAGGTTTTAGTCTATTTCTATACCTAAGTTAGCAAAACCTCTAGAAAAGAGCTAGGAAAACGTTAATAGCAAGATTAGTTAGACAACGTCTATAAGCTCTTAACAGATTAAGAAGCTAGAAACAATTAGCTAGAGAGTGCTTAGGCGCGTAGAAAACAATTTAGTATACTTATAGGTATATTAATAGATATAACTAGAGAAATAGAGAAATTAAGCAGGTAGGACGCTTATATAGGGAAGTAACTAGGTTAGTAAAGGTAAAGCTGCTAGATTATAGTCCTTACGCTCACTCTTACTACCTAGAAATGCTTAACCTAAGAAGTGCTTACCTTAACTATAACTAAGCAGCTTAATAGCTAGCTACAGGCTTAGAAAATTTAGCTATTAAAAACAAGCGCCTAAACTAGCAACAAACTGCTTACAATAGCAGCCTAAAAAAGTTAGGGAGGTCTCTTAAAAGGAAGAGCACCTAGAGTACGCTGTAGGCGCGTAGTAATCTTAGATATCTAAGGAAATGTAAAAATCTAAGATTAGAGCCCTATAATTACTAAGGGCACGCTCCTAGTTTAGTTATTCCTAATATAGGATTAACTAGGGGGTGTGTTATACAACTAAGCGCGTAGAGTTACATACGCAGCTTGTTTTCTAACAGAGCGTACTAATTTAGTTAAGCTGCTCTACCCTAGTAACGCTAGTTCTAAGCAGCCCTAATACTAGCCAAACGCTTGTTAAGCAAGATTACGTAACCTACACATTTTATTTATATTTAAGCAACACGTTCTATATAGAAAACTAGATACTAATTAAATTAATTAATTACTTAAGTATAGTCCTGCAAGCTCCGTCACATAAGTTAATCTAGGATCTCCTTAATATAGGCTTAATAATCCTTCTTATACTCTAAGTATATAAGGATATTGTCTAGATAAACTATATAGGTGTAGTTAATAAGACCCCCTAGGGCTCTCTAGATATAAGATTAGAACATAGCTAGAGCGTTTGCTAACCTAAAAGGCATAACTAGGTATTTAAAATAACTATACCTAGTTTTAAAAGCTATTTTCTACTTATTACCTTCCTTAATCTAGAGCCTATAGTAGGCATTGCGTAGATCTAGCTTAGAGAAGATAGTAGCTTTTAACAGCCTATCTAGCATCTTATTTATAAGGGGAATAGGATACTAGTTCTTAATAGTAACCTTATTAAGGCCCTTATAGTCTACACAGAGTTACAGCGTACTATTAGCTTTTAGCATAAATAGGATAGGTGCCCTAGTAAGGGACTTGCTTAGACGTATCTAACCTTTCTCCTATGCTGTATTAAGGTAGGCCTATAGTATTTCTAGCTCCTTCCTAGAGAGGTTATAGATAGGTATGTTTAGTATCTTGCTTCCTAGTTTAATATTAATAGAGTAATTATAATCCTAATATAGTGCTAATACACTAGACTAGTGCTTACTAAATGTAAACTACTTGTAGTGCAGCTCTAGAGGGACGTACTTAAGCTCCTCTAGGTCTAGTTTATTATCTAAGGGGTTAATAGAAGGGTAGTCTTTATTATTGTCTAGGAGGACTTAGGCTATACCTATAGGTAGCATCCTAGAGCGTTAAGGGGGCTCCTAAATAATGCTTGCTACTATACGCTTCCCTATAGCTTTAGAGAGCTATAATAGGTCTAGGTGCTGCGCAACGTAATACTAAAGGTAGTCTATAGCTTTAAGCATTTTGTTCTAGAGCTAGAGAAGTCCCTTGTTGTAGAAGTATTCTCTATTAAGGACAGCGTCTCTGCTTAGCCCTTAGGCTATTAGTAGTCTACTATCTTCCTAGTTACTTCCTAATAGGGTGTTAGTTGCCTCCTCTAGGACTTAGTAGACTAAGTTACCTAGGTGTATAAGGTACGCCTTTTCCCCTAGTTCTATAGAGTAGAATAAGTCCTATATAGTAGTAATATGTATTCTCTCTGCGTCCTTAGGGAACTACTTGTATATACCTTTAGAGAAGCGTATGCATAGGTTAGTAGATACTAACTATAGGTAGCCTAGTACTAGGTTATACCCTTTAAAAGCAGCTAACTAGAACTCTTGCAGGCCTATAGATTTAACTATACTATTGCTGTTAGGGTAATTAATAGTTAGATTATAGGGTTGCTAAATGTCTAGGTAGTTGCTATTAAGGAATATAGCTACTAGTCTTTAGTAGAATAGTTTATATTCTAGGTAGAGTTTGTCTACTACATATTAGCTAATAAGGTTTAGCTCTACTCCTAAGTTGTAGAGGGCTTAGAGTAATGTTAGGAACCTCTTAGGGCCTAGGAGGGATATAGTAACTATAATATAGGTTTACTTTCCCTTAGTCTTAGGCTCTAGTTATAGTTAGGATAGGTTAGTAACTAGGGCTTCTCTTTCCCTAACTCTCCTATTAACTAGGAGTTGCTATTATTATTTCCTTTAAAGGAGTTATAGCTACAGTTCTTCTAATAGCTTTTCTAGTTACCCTAGTCTTTGTTCTAACCTTAGCTATTATTGCTATTATTTAACTAGGTAGCTGCTAGGGTGCTGTTACCCTAGCTATAGGCAGGCGTGCCTCTACAGCTAGTATATCTCTTGTTTCCCTTCTAATTAGGAGATGTAGCGTGCCTTTTGCTATAGTTAGCGTTGTTACTCCTATAAGTAGTTATAGGGCAAGCTGCTATCTCTACGTTATAGAGGGCTTGTTTAAACTTGTACTATTACTAGATATTATCTAGACTACTATTACGCTAGATCTTCTATTAGAGATAAGGTAGGGTTTTAGACTACATAAAGGTAATCTTAAAGTTGTAGTCCTTAGTACTATTATTAAACTTAAAGAAGCTATACAGCAGTAGTAACTCCTAGCAATTTAGTAGTATTAAAAAGATATTAACTATATTACCTTCTCTCTACTTAATATTAAAGAACTTAGTATAGTTCTTGTACTTAGTAAGGATAGGATCTTGCACTAGTTGCTCCTTCTCTGCCTTAAGGTTAGACTATAATTAGATAGATCCTTAGTTAATCTATTACTAAATTAGTTTAAAATATATACTAAACTAGATAGTACCTATAGCCTAGTAGGTCCTTATAATAGAGTCCTCTAATACTTAAGTGTACTAGAAGGCTGTCTTAATATCTTTAATCTACTAGTCTACTTACTAGGGGGATAGAGCTCTACTCTCTATACCTAGCTTAGGTTTAGGTTAAATATTATTTAGAACCTAGATAATTTTTCTAGCCTTGTTAAACGCTAGCTAGTTAGGCTCTAACTAGTTCCTGCCCTTAGTTAAGCCTAGGGCTTATAAGGCTTAGTTAATCTAGTTCCTTTAGATAGCTAGTTTAGCCTTACTAGCTCTAGCAAGCTCTGCCTTAAAAAGGTTCTTAAGGAGTTACTTAACAAATAAGGGTTAACCTATAGTTAGGATAGCTATAGGATCTAGCCTAGGCGTCTCTATAGTAGGCAGGGGGTCTACATTCAAACTAGTTGCTAGGTTAACCTAACTCTAATATAATAGTACATCTGTTAGGATACTAGTAGGGCTATAAGCCTATTTGTCTCCTAATTCTATAGGACCTAACGCTTAGTTGTTAGATATACTAGGCGTTGTGTTGCTAGCTAGGGGTATACTAGGTAGTAATAAGTTTGCTACTATATTGTGTATAGGATACCTCTAGGGATCTATTAGGTTGCTACTAGGGCTAGGCTGTTGTAAGCCTATAGCGTTGTTGTTGCTAGCAGCACGTAGACAACGTTAATTTCTAGCTATTATAATAGGTATAGAAAAAATTAGATATCTCTTTTAACTACCTCTTCTAAGAGAGAGTATAAAGGATTTAAATTGTAAGGGCACTGTAGGCAGGTAAGAGAGATAGGACAAAACATATAGTATTAGATAGGATAAGACAAATCCTTAGGGGTTAAGCCCCTAAGGATTTAGGAGAATATATACGTGTGTAAGCTCTAACAGGTTACTAGGGTAGCCCTAAGGTATCTCTAAGGGTTGGCATGCCTAAGGTAGAAAGCCCTAACACAATTGCAGTCAATTGTAAGCTCTCTTAACAACTTAAAAATAATCTATAAATATCCTAAAAGGGTAAGAAGCTTAGTATCAAGCTAGTTAAGCCTCTCAAGAAGCTAGCAGTTGTTGTTAATAATGCACCAGAGCCTGAGAAAGTAGATATAGGTGGTGCAGCTGCTCTAACAACAACCACCCGCTAAGGCCGCAACACTAAGATACTATTGCAATATTTATAGCGCATCTTTTTGCAAGCAATTAATTAGTACTCTACTAAGAAATCTCATGATAATAGCTTTTGTGGGTGGTTCTGCAGCCTTATATGGTGGTGGAGGCGCATCACCAAAACCGTGCACGAGCCGAGGATGTGCACGGGCCGATGAAAGACTGTATGCCGCTCTCGTCGTCTGCCGCAGTAAGTGAGACAGCTTCAGCATCCTACTGACAACCACATTAGTCTCTTTGCACATCGCTATAGCGCAATTACCTTCAGATGATGTATCGACGAACAAGTGGAAACTGCTGAATATGTTACCGCAGGCATTGAGCAGGTCTTATGAATACGCTGCGGCTATAGCGTGAGTATTGTACCCTCCAGCCTTTCATGCCAGAGGACGTCAGCCATCAACAATTCGGTGGCGTGAGAGACGAAGTCGTTGTTGCGGCAAACCAAGTCGGTGGAGCGGAGGACGAGGGCCGACCAGAGTCCGTCGTTCCTTCTCGTGTGGCGTCATAACGTTTTGTCCCGGAAGCTTCGCCAACACGCCAACACGCCGACCTGCAACATCGACCATCACAGGTCACTCACATCACGACTTGGACAACACTCGGTGATTCACCGATGTTGACCTTGGCTGTACTTATATTTGCGCGTCACATGTCCCGATCACCGCCGCTATGCCCTGATTCAGCACGGCGCACCGCATCTCGGCTGAACTGCGAGCGGAATATCCTGGAGTTTTCAGAGCTAGCATCATGTTCGGCATATCGTTGCTGTCATCCCCGCAACATTACCGTCGACCATCTCCACAATTTCTCCGGGAACACAATTCCCCGCAAATGGCTGCTCGCGGAGCTGCGCGAGAGTAGAGGGTCCATGTGTTCATCTGGTAAGCGTCAGGAACAGGCAGGTAAGTGGGTGACGTGAGGTCGGTTGTGAGGTCGGTCGTGAGGCGCGTGTTTTCTGGTGGATGAGACCTCTTTATATGTTGGGGGAACGCCGATCAAATCCTTTTCCTACAGCATCTCAGTTCAATCGTCAAGATGAGGCTCTCTACCTTCCTCCTCTCCTCGCTGCTCTCCCTGACCGTCTCGGCTGCCCCCAGGGCTCGTCGAAGGTCCCTGACTTCTTTTCTCAGCGCGTTGTATTCACACCACCGTCCAACTACACCGACCCTCGCACGCTGTACGCTCGTACTGCCGAGTTCGAGAACGGCAACCTTCTCGCAACGTGGGAGAACTACAGCCCTGAGGGTACCGACCCGAAGTCAAAGGTCTACTTCCCCATCTACAAGTCGACCGATGGTGGATACAACTGGAACGAGATCTCGCGCGTGTACGACCAGGCACAGCCCCAGAATGGACTCCGCTACCAGCCCTTCCTCTACATCCTCCCCAAGAAGTTCGCTGGATGGCCTGCTGGTACCGTTCTGCTTTCTGGAAGTTCCATTCCCACCGACCTGTCCACCACCCAGATTGAGCTCTACGCCTCGACCGACAAGGGTGTGACATGGAAGTTCGTCTCGCACATCGCTGCTGGTGGCGAGGCCATTCCCAACAATGGTCTCACTCCCGTGTGGGAGCCGTTCCTGATGCTCCACCAGAACAAGCTCATCTGCTACTACTCTGACCAGCGCGACAACGCCACTTATGGCCAGAAGATGGTTCACCAGACCACCACCGACGGCAAGAACTGGGGCCCCGTTGTCAACGATATTAGGCACTCGAGGTACACCGACCGCCCTGGAATGCCTACCGTCACTCTCCTGCCTAATGGCAAGTACCTCATGACGTACGAGTACGGTGGTGGCCCCACCAACAGCTCGAGCTACAAGTTCCCCGTCTTCTACCGTCTGTCCAAAGACCCCGAGAAGTTCGACTCTGCTGAGGACCACCAGCTCATCACCACCGACGGCACCATCCCCGAGGGCTCCCCTACAACGTCTGGACTCCTTATGGCGGCAAGAACGGAACCATTATCATCAGCTCTGGCACCAGCGGTGATATCTACATCAACAGGGGGCTTGGCGAGGCTGGCACTCCCTGGATTAGGGTTGCGACTCCCGAGAAGCAGCACTACACTCGCCACCTCCGGGTGCTGAAGAACCCTAAGAAGCTCCTCATCATGGGCGGCGGTGTTCTTCCTCCCAGCACCACCAACAAGGTGCAGCTGTCTGTTGTTGACATTACCGTGTTCCCCAAGGCGTAGATCGACTCTTGTAGATAGCTAGCAATAGATAATTTGACGATGTATAAATTTGGACCCCCGATCAAGCTTTTGTGACAAACTGTTCAACGGTGTGAATGGATCGAACCTACTGGTGGGTGAGCGATGTGTCGTTGATTTATTTCCATGATGTGTTAATAATTGGCGACCATGCTCTTGCAACGTCGGCTTCAGCCCATAGAGTATTTTGGAGCTGCAGCGCAAATTCAATGTACCGCAGGAAGTAGAGACGAATGAAAGTAAACGTGGTGCGTGTGACGGCGGACAAGTCGACTTGGTGAGGTGCCCCACTTCTACCCGGGCCGACCACAGCTCCGAAGGCTGGCGCGGGTGTTAGCGAGCCACGAGCGAACGAAAATCAAAGTTGACCATCGGCCGGCAACTCGACGACGCACTCGACAAGACTCCAACACCTCTCTCCAACTAACCCCTCTATCCCCAGCAACAACCGACAAAATGGGTGGTGTTACCGTTAAGGACGTCCAGGCGCAGAAGTTCATCACTTCCTACGCCGCCTTCTTGAAGAGGCAGGGAAAGCTCCCAATGTACGTTTTACCGAGTCCATGTGGTTACGATGGCGACTGCAATTGTGACAAGTGCTAACAGCAGGCAGTCCAGGTTCGTACTATTCCAGCGGGTGAAGGATAAAACCTGAATCCCGTCGCTGGGGGATAATTGTACGATCAGCTCGCTGACCGTCTTATCTACAGGTTGGGTTGATACCGTCAAGACATCGCGTACGTCGTCCCTTTTTTGTCTTCAATGCGCCTCGACGGCTTTCTAACAGCGCACAGACTCCAACGAGCTGCCTCCCCAGGACATCGACTGGTTCTACGTCCGCGCCGCCGCCGTTGCCCGCCACGTCTACATGCGCAAGACTGTCGGTGTTGGCCGTCTCCGCAAGGTCCATGGGTACGCGCGCACCGTCCTGCCGATATGAGTCCCACAGGATACTAATGCCATCTAGTTCCACCAAGAACCGCGGCTCCCGCCCCTCCCACCACGTTGACGCCTCCGGCTCCGTCGACCGCAAGGTCCTCCAGGCGCTCGAGAAGATCGGCGTCGTAGAGATCGACGAGGACAAGGGTGGCCGCCGCATCACACAGTCTGGCCAGCGTGACTTGGACCGCATTGCCCAGACGACGCTCGAGGCCGAGGAGGAGGAGGATGACGAGTAAACAGCGTCTCGTTCGAGTCCAGCTACGTGCGCAGAGGAAGCTGTCCGCATATTGCTTGGAGTGTGGGCGGCGTGGAGCATCTATGGTTTACGGCTTATGGCGTTTCGACATGACTTCGCTGGGGCTTCATAGCCTAGTTATCTTCTTTTCCAATGGAGACAGGCCCTGCCTGAAAAGCAACTTGATACCCCGTCTTTCAAATCCGTGTCCTTCAATGACGTGAATGGCTATATCTCCAACCACAGTGGTGTTGTACTGATATGGAAGCCCTTGCATTCACCACCACACATGCGCACATGTATCCATGCAGCTCTCACTAGAAAAGATCCGTCATAGCACCATGCGACGCATCGCCCACCAACCTCGCATACTTGGCCAATACGCCCCTCGTAACCGGCATAGCAGGGGCCTTCCACTCTTTCAACCTCTCCGCAATCTCCTCATCACTAACATGCATATCAATACGATGACTCTCGGCATCAATCGTAATCAAATCACCCGTCCTGACAGCCGCAATAGGTCCTCCAACAGCGGCCTCAGGACAAATATGGCCGACAATAAAGCCATGACTAGCGCCAGAATACCTGCCATCAGTGATAAGGGCGACATTGGTGAGTTTGGCGCCCATAATTGCGGCGCTTGCTTTCAGCTGCTCGGGCATGCCTGGTCCGCCTTTGGGGCCCTCGTAGCGGACGACGACGACGATGTTTTCACCAGCCGGGATCTCGCCCTATTCATGGCGGCGTCGAGTTCGTGTTCTTTGTTGAAGACTAGCGCTTTGCCTGTGAAGCGCAGACCCTCCTTGCCTGTTATCTTGGCGACGGCGCCGGCGGGCGCAAGGTTGCCGCGAAGGATCTCAATATGGCCGGTCGCTTTGATGGGGTTGGTGAGGGGGCGGATTAGAGTTTGGGATTGCGGGAGGGAGGGGTAGGGAGCGACGTTTTCGGCGAGCGTTTTTCCTGTAACTGTGGGAATGCTGCCGTCGAGGAGGTTCGCGGCGATGAGCAGCTTCATTACCGCGGGCATGCCGCCGATGTCGAACAGGTCGGCTGCCATGTATTGCCCTGAGGGGGCAAGGTTGGCGAGGAAGGGGATTTTGTTGCTCACTCGCTGGAAGTCGTCGATAGTTAAGGGTACGCCTGCTGTCCCGGCCATGGCGAGTAAGTGCAGGACTGCGTTTGTGGAGCCCCCGAGCACCATCATCATGACTAGGGCGTTCTCAAAGGACGCTTTTGTTAGGAGTTTGCGCGGTGTGATGTTCTTCTCCATGCAGACACGGATTGCGGCCGCGGCTTTGGCGCATTCGCGCATCTTCGCGGGAGATTCGGCGGGGGTTGTCGATGAGTTGGGGAGTGTCAGGCCCATGGCTTGATACAGCATTTTAGTGAGTACCGTAGAGAGGGTCTGGGTGCCGCTTACCTTCGATTGATGTGGACATGGTGTTCGCCGTGTACATGCCACCACATGCGCCGGCTCCTGGACACGCGTTCTTCTCAATGTCCTCCATGATCTCGTCGGGAGAGAACTTGCCAGGCTCTGCACTTTCGAGGCTCTTGTATATGTATGCGCCATGCTTCTCGTAGCACGTCGAGATGTTGATGGGTCTTCGCAGCGTCTCCGAGTAGCCGGGCATGATGGAGCCGCCGTACACCATGATCGAAGGCCGGTTGTGTCGAGCAAAGGCCATAATCACACCGGGCATGTTCTTGTCGCATCCGGGCAGTGCAATGCAGGCATCGTGGTGCTGGGCGCAGGTGACCGTCTCGATGCTGTCTGCTATGATCTCGCGGGTCTGGAGGGAGAAGCGCATGCCTGTCTCGTCAGCGCTCTCTCAAGGGCAGTGCTTGGAGGATATGCTACGCACCCTCTCCACCCATTGTGATACCGTCTGATACGCCAACCGTGTTGTACTGCCATGCGAGCATCTTGTCCTGCTCAATGTGCTTCTTGATCTCCTTGCCCAGTCCGAGCACTAGCAGCAGTCAGCATAATGCCCCCACGCATGGCTGAGGCTCTGTCCAGGGCGTTGGCGGCCCTGTGACGTGATTGGATGCATGAATTCGAGAGGGTCGACTTACAGTGCGTGCTGCATAGCGGTCAGTATTATGACGCCACTTCCGTGGGGTAAACTCACTTGCATGGGTTGCCCTCCCACCACACACTGGCGATACCCACTTGAGGGTACGTCTTCATGGCTTCCTTGTTGGGGACACCAGCTGCGTACAGCATAGCCTGTAGATAGGTTCGGTGTCAGCTGTCAGAGTCACCCCCACTATGGCAAGTCGACTGACCTGGGCTCCTGGGAAGTTGTGGCCGGTAGTGAGGGTGGAAGACCATCTGTTCAGCGCTGGCGTGCCATCCTCCTGCTTTGAGCCTTCAGGCAGGTGTGGGAAGCTGAGGAAGCGCGGCTCCTCTGGCTCACGCTGCTTCTCGAGGTTCCTGGGATCCATAGTGAATGCTCACAGCTGTCAATGAAGAGTTGCTGGGTCCAATTGATGATAGAAGCGGTCCAAGAAAGCAAAAACACAAGCGGTCAGTCACGTCACACGAAGAGAAACGGTCGCGGGGTCGAAGCTGTGCATGTGCAGGCTCGCGTAAGATATGAACGACATGTGAGCAGATACCGACATCCAGCTAGCCGCAGTCGCAGCCGTGGCCATGGCACCTCGGAAGCAGGTCGGAAGGACGTAGCCTAGCTCCATGAAGCATGCTGACAGAGCAGAGGCTCCTCCAAGTGGGGCTATTGTGCTATCGTCTTGGACGAGTCTTGGACGAGTAGCTCTCGGGAAAGAGGGGTGACAAGCGCCCCTCCGCGAGCGGCAGACTACGTGGAGTCTAGTTAGTCAAGGCCAGCCAATGCGAGATAACGCGTTGCACCGGAATTCTGGCGATTGGAGACGGCGCACACCTAGCGCGTGTGGTTGTGTTGGCGCGGCGGTTGAAATTTGTTTCGCGGAACCGCTGAAGCCTCCGATGTGCAGGCGTCGGTGAGAAAACCGGGGTTACCACAACTGCTTCGGGATAGCATCAACGATTCTTAAAGCCGGTCCTGTCAGTAGGAAGGCTATGAAGGCCATGAAGGTGAGCATGAAGACAGAATGCAGGTCAGCATGAAGGTCAGCACTCGAATGCATGTAGGTACCGCAACCCTGCCCGAGTTATTGTGCATCGAGGCGTTTGATATGCAAACGCCGACATCTATGCGTATCTGAGTGGGTAGTCTCATGGTTTGTACTGTGTAGATGGCTTCAGATGCAGGAAGTATGACGATGTGAATCGCTGTAGTCCATTAGCTTGACTGAATTTACCCACATGCCCGCCTTGTACTCAACATGTGTCGTATAGAGATGTGTGGTTGCACGCTTCTACAATAGCCCCTCTTCGCGAGGGCTGGGTGGAAGCTGCCTCCCAATGCCTGAAGACAACATGGCAATGCCTGAAGACAACATGACAATGCCTGAAGACAACATGACAATGCCTGAAGACGACATGATACTGCCTCAAGGGTCAAGACGGTGCCAACACCAGCCATCTGCTGATATTCAGGTACAATGCTGCAACATGTTCAGAGGACCTGTGCAGCCCAGGTGTGGCTTCCATCAATCGTTCTTCAGCCCTGCCAAGTTTCTCTACGGTGGGCCGCGCTGCCGTCCCGTGTTGCCCGCGACCACCAACATGACCTCATCCGCGTGCGGTGCCTGCTTCTTTTTTATCATTTCATCAAACCATTCTCTGCCATGCATGTCGTGACTGACTCAGCGAGCTATCACACCTCCCACCCGTACATGCAGACCCTCTCTCTTCTCACAGCTGTGCGTGCATCCCCTCACTCTCCACCAGCATTCTAACTCGCTTTATCATTACTTCACAATGCGACCATCTCACGTTGCACCCATCTCCCCATTGCAGATCGCATCCCCTGCTCGTAGCAGCATTTGCACCACAGCCCCAACGTGCCCTCGTCGCCCTGAAAGAGATGTCCCCAGCCATCGACCTCTGATCCGTGACAAATCGCATCGTGTTCCCACTTCCAGATTCCATTGGTTGCCCACTGTGCGAGGATCCGCGCATCGACTTCCTGAAAGCCGGCACCCCCACCCCCGTTGAATACACAACCAGCTCTGGAGCACGCGAACAGCCATGGAGCCTCATTCGCGTCTTTTCTCGTCTCAGGCTGGCACGTTGCGTCCGCCACAGGCTCTCGTCCTGCTGCTCAAGTCCGCTTTGGCCCAGTCAGCCAATGTTCAGGGCACACAAAGTCTGGCCGACCTTACCCTGTCGGACGCTATAAGACTTTCAACCTACCGCCTGGTCCTCTTCATCAACCCCTTCGTGAACCGAGGCAACCTTTTCACTTCAGCCATCGTGGGCATGGTCAAACTGACGGCTCTCTGCGGCTCTGCTTACTGGCTATGGAATCGCCGAACTAGGAAGGGGAAGCCCGCTCTGTCCATCAACTCCCAGTATACCGAAGACGCCAGTCCAGGTACGCAAAGCTCGAATGATCTGCACCACTCTCTCTTCCCACACCTCGTGGGCTATCCTCAACTTGGACTAGATCACTGACGGTGACAGACGACGCTACCACTAACGATCCGGGACTCTTGAGGAAGCACTCCACCACCCAGTCGTACACGGTCCCTTCCTCCAATATCACCTACTCTGGCATTCGAACCTTCTACAGGCCGCACCCTCAGGAGAGCAAGTTTCCCAGGAAGCCCAATCCGGTGCCCTTGCTGGTATTCATCCATGGCCTTGGCGGGTCGATTTCCCAGTTCCACCCAATTCTGCTGAGCCTGTCCAATCTTGCTTCATGCTTAGCGATAGATCTTCCAGGGTGTGGCCTCTCTTTATTCGACCCCAAAACCGCCGAGGCATACACCACGGACGCACTGGTCCAGCTTCTAGCAGTTGTCATCGAGCAGCATCGCGCCAAAGACGAAGACCAGACTGTCATCTTGATTGGGCACAGCATGGGATGCTCGCTTGCTGCACTTCTGGCTTCGCCAACATCACCGCGCGCCAACCTGCTTTCACAACACGTTAGTGGACTCGTCGCTATATGCCCCAAGGCAGACCCGCCAACCGAGCATCAGACGCGGCTTCTGCACCGAGTTGCTTTGGTACCTGCTGTGTTGTTCGATTTCTACCGACGGTGGGATCGTAGAGGAGGACTCAATAGCGCAAGTGTTTTGCGTATGGCAGGGATAGACGCTGAGGAGGAGACTAAGAAACTCCAGCTGCGGTTCAACAGACAGAGCAGAACGGCGGTTTGGCAGCGCATGGCGCGTGGAATGTGCCCAGACTACTCCGCTGATCCTCCCAAAGGCGGCCTCCCTGGACGGAAAACCTGGGAAGGCCTACAGATACCTGTCTTCCTAACTGCTGGTGAGGCTGATTTAGTCACACCTCCTGACAACGTCAAGCGAATAGTCGACTTTCTTGGGCGAGATATTAGGGCCATCGAGCCACCTAGCGAAAAGGCAAGCTTGCCGATAGCAGCCGCGCCTTTCGACCCAGCGGTGGTAGACGCCGCCATGGCAGAGCGCAAACATCAAGATTCTGGAATTGACGCTAATGATCTCCCCCAAATTGACGATGATGCAAAAGCTTCCAGCACCACAGCTGCTTCCACGATTGGCGACAGCTTGGTCGAGACGGAAAGCAGCACAACCGAGGGCAGCGTTCTTATTGAGAATACAGCGCCGAATGCCGTTACACCTGTACCGTCACCACATAGCCCGTCTCCCCATCAGCGCCGGCTCGTTGTTAAGACCACGATCATGCCCAAGCCCGCAGCACACTCTATGCTCTTCGCCCCCTCAACCTCGCGCACTCTATCCGGCCTCATTGGCAGCTTTCTTGCCGACCACGTTGATTCACGCCTGTCCCTCGCGTGGCAGCTCCAATACCTCTCCACGGAAGGCAAATGGGACGTCAAAAACCTCGCCAAATGGCAAGCGGTGCGCCCCGTCTCTGATCCCATCGCCAACACGTTCCGCGCGATGAAAACGCTACGCGAGGTTGACGAGCGCCACGCACCCAAAATCGTTGCAAAAGAATGGTCCGGCAAACTGTGTGCCATCATCGACATCTCGCACGACAGCCCTGTCTACGACCCCAAAGGCCTCGAGGAAGGCGGCATAGCCTACTTCAAATTCCCCACTGTGTCCAAACAGCCCCCATGAAAGACGAAGTCAAAGCCTTCATCGACCTTGTCGACCGCGTCACCGCCCACTGCCGAGCCCAAGCAAAACCCGGCCTGATTGGCGTTCACTGCCACTACGGATTCAATCGCACCGGCTTCTTCCTCGTATGCTACCTCGTGGAGAAGTTGGGCTTCCGGCTCGAGGACGCGATTGAGGCATTTCGCGTTGCTAGGCCGCCGGGTATCAGGCATAGTCATTTCGTGGATGAGTTGCATGTCAGATATTGCAGCGGGTTGCGCAGGGCGCCGACGCTGTAGGGTTGGGTTTTGTATGATTTGTTTGTTTGGGTCTGAATCCTTTTCTTCTAAGCATTGTAGGGTTCCTTTAGCGATGCGTTGGGCGTTTTTCGCATGGGCGGTTGGTGGGATGGGATATAACAGGGTATAACATGGTTCGGTAGGATATGGTATACCATGGTATGGTGCGGTAGGATATAGTAGGATCCAACACTGTATTCTTAGAGCTTTATCAGGTACACAGCAAGCTCCCCCAACTCAAGCATACTTACTCTTTCTTCACTAGTGCTCATCCAATGTCTTGATCTGCAACTTGATGCCTGAATACTGTTCTGTTGTGCGATGTACCTACGCTCATGATATTTTCAGCCTCCTCGGTAACATCACCATAGGTAGTGCACCACTGTACATCAGAAAGAAACGACGGGAACTTGAACAGTGTTGAGTTAAAATAGTATTGAAGCATGCAGTACCAAAACGCCTCGCTATGCCTCGTGGGTATCAAAAGAAAAATATATATCGGGACGGTAAACAGAATCGTGGCGTGCTTCGATGGCTCCTCAGAACCAGGCCATACTCCACAGCGCGGGCATCTGCGGCCACCGCTCCTGCCAGCTGGCCAGGATCTCGGGGACCTTCTCGTCGAAGCCATCGCGTGCCGCGCCGCCGCCGCCCGCCCAGCCGCTCTCGCCGTGTGCCTCGCGTTCTTTGCTAGCGGCGTCGTTGAGGCTCAGAGCAAGGTCGAGGATCGCTTTGCCGCCCACCAGCGCTTCTTCGTGGTTGTCGCGGATATCGACGTTGAAGACGTGCACGGGCCGGTTCAGCTTGCCGCCCTTGTTATGCAGGTCCTCCAGCACAGCATCGAAACAGCGCTCCTCGCACGTAATGACCACATCTGCGACGCCCGACTCGGTGCCCTGGTACCCCTGGTCTTCGGCGTGCTCTAGGCGCGGCTTTCCAGGGACCCAGTCCTGGAAGCGCTCGGGAAAGCCTTTGATATTGAGGTTGCGCCCCAGCATGTTGAGGAGGCCGTTGTGCGTGTACAGAGCCGTGTTTTGCTCTGCCAGCTCGTCGTGGATTGCGCGGTACGTCGTGCTGTTGAAGTGGTACACGTTAGGTTGGGTGATTGTCGGGCCGGGGAGGCGCACAAGAGAGCCCGTCCCAAAGGATATGGTGGGCAGGTTGGCCGAGGCGAGTTGGAGGTGTGCCTCCATTGATCTGGATCGTCAGCGGTGAGTCTCACAAAAAATAGGGTGAAGACAGGTGCGTACCGGTTTTGATTGCTGGCGCATACGGTGCAGAACTTGAGCTTGAACTTGTCGTCAGGGACAGTGACAGGGTTCGTGGGAGCAGGTGCGTCATTCGCGCCGTCCATGCCCATGGGTTGAGGCTCTATTGGCGGCGGGGGAGGTGGTGGAGGCACAGGAGCGGCCTGTGGGGCGGGCTGCTGCTGCTGCTGCTGACGCGCCCGTAGGCGTGGATCGGCGGACATGGTGAGTGAAGAGGACGGCACGTGAGCAGGTGGTGAACGGAACGAGTACGGGTATGCGTCGGTCGTCGTGGTGGGTCTCAAATCTCGAGACTGCAAATTTCTTCACGCAGTCAGCAATGCTCTTGCAGGGGTCATGCAGCGAAGCAGCTTTAAGAGCGTGTATCAGAATTTTCAGTGTGCGTAATTATTTGAGTCCTCAAAGGCTATTGCCTAGGACAGCTCCAATAATAGTATTCATCATCACAGGCAGGAAGCTATCTACGCAAGACGGTACTTACAGTACGAGGCTCGGCGCAGCCGACGATGCATGAATCGACAGCTGACGCGGCGGTGATGCTGACAGGTGAGTAGACTGAGATGTGAGGCACAAGGTGCCATGGATGTGGAGGAAGGTTCGCAGACGAGCTCGACCTGGTTTTATGGGCAGAGCTTGGATGCTGACTAAGTCGAATCGAATCCCCACCCACACCCACACCCACGGAAAAAAGCCGTGCAAGGGCATGTCGAGATTCTAGGAATCACTCTAGTCGCAACTTTGCAGGGCCCACAGTGACATGTTTACTTTGCAAAAAGCGCTTGAGCTTGCGCTGAAGGCTTCCAGAGGGTGATGTGTGGCGTGCTTTTCTTCGACATACTGTGTAAGCACAGTTCGGCTCGACGAGGGGCACACATGGATCGTCAGCGCCGAGCGGCACGACCGAGGTCAAATTCGTTGCCATGGCATCGCGTGCTGCATTTCTTTTCGACCAGACGAGGAGATTGCGCATCCTCTTTGGAAAACTCGACGCTCGATGAGGGCACGGCGGCTCATTATCGCTGCCGTGAACGGACCGTAGAGTATTTGCCTTGGCCAGGTACGGTGGTCGACATTGGACAAGCGACAGCCTAAGCACGCGTATCTCAGTCATAGCGAGCGAGCTGGCATTATGCACTCGGGCCTCGTGATAGGCAGTCCGTAGATATGAGCAAGGAACGCCCCCGATGGCAGCGGATGGTTCGCGCATGGCGCTCAACACATGCGGCTAGCAGCTGCACCGACGTGAAACAGATCTACCGTGGCCGTGCGCGTAACGCCTGGATTCGCGTGACGCTCCAGTTTCCTAACTAAAATACTCTTTCTACTAAAACAATATAGAACAGACTCTTATACTAAAGCTATAGGAAACAAGGTAGATTTTTAATTTCTATTTAGGTATTATTTATTACTTATGTTCTTTTTGTCAGGACTGCTGACTCCGATGGTTCCCTACGAGGCCAGTATGGCCCGATTGAGGAACAGGGGTGGCGTAACTATATAACACAAGTGAATCGCTCCACTCCTTCAGTAGCGATTCGTCTATCCTTAACCTGCAATACCATCCTCTACCTTCCAATGCTCAATAGCGTGCCACCCCTATGAAAAGAGGTCCTAACACTTTTTTCTTTTTTTTAAAATTTTTACTTTATATTAAGATTTTTATAGCAGAGATCTAAAATTAAAGTAAAAAGGATTTCTAAGATTCTAAATAAAGATAAAAACTAAATTTGTCACGAGTGCTCTCCCCTAACAGGAGATACCTCAGCCAGGCCCCGGGCCAAGCCTAGAGACCTACTGGCCACACACGTATATAATATCCACGCGCCTTAAGACTTACCCCTTAAGGATTTGTCTTATCTCATCTCTTAAATATCATCTATTATTTGTCCTATCTTGCTCTGCTTAATTGCCTGCCTACAGTGCCCTTACAATTTAAATCCTTTATACTTCCTCTTAGAACAGGTAGCTGATTAGTAGCAGAGGAGCGGGAAAAAACTTAGCTATTAGCAATAGCTAGAGGACAACGTAACCTCCGCTTAACTACAAGCAACGTAGAGGAGTTGCCCCCTTACAATAACCTTAGTTATAAGCTAGACGCTTAACGCTGCAATAACACGCCTAGGGTATCTCTACTACCTATAGAACTACGACTTAACCCTTACAGGGGCGAGTTAGCTACTACAGCAGCGGGCATCGCGACGCTAGACGTCCTAACGCCACGCGTTACACAAATAGAGTTGCTACAGGCTTCTATCCTGTTATTGCTAGAAGCACTTAACAAGGCAGAATTATCTAGCGCCCCTAAACAAGAAATTAAAATCTAGCAGCAGCAATTTAACTAGGCAGTTAAGACCCTGCAGTAGACGCACGTTAGACCTGCACTAGGTAGCTACTATCTAGCGTTTAACAAGGCTAGCAAGATAATGCAAGTCCTTAACAACGTCTAACCTAAGCTAAAACTTAGGACAGATAACAAGCCTCTATTAACTTAGCAAGTAGACTAGTAGATTAAGGATATAGACATAGCGTTCTAGTACGCCTAAGTAGTTAAAGACTCTGTTACCTGTACCTACTAGATTATAGGTATAATCTACTATAGTATCTATTAAGAATTAATCTAATAACGTATTAACAAGAGATTAATCTAAACCTAGGCTAACCTCTGTGCAGAGGAGGAGCAGCTTATATAAGACCTAGTCTTTACTTAGTACAAGAACTATAATAAGTACTTTAACTATAAGTAGAAGGCTAACAATTCTATTAACACCTTCCTAATAAAGTTAAACAAGCAGGAGTCTCTACTGCCCTATAACTTTGCTAAGTTTAATAATAGTACAGATAACTATAAGTTTAAGATAGCGTTTGTATAGAGCCTTACGCCCTACAAACTCTAACGTAAGATCTAGCGCAATAGCAGCCTAGAACATATTACTAAGTAGATAGAGTTTAAATAGGCCCTCTAAAACGCAGAGACTGTAACAGTCCCCTTAAACTCAAGCCTCTAGGCTAAAGGCAGTAGTTAAAACAAAAGACCTTACTCTTCTCTAAACAGAGGAGGATTAAAGAGGCACTGCAGTTAGGCCTTAACACCCTCTAGGAGCAACGCTAGAAAGTAGCTAGGAGACTCCTAGCTAGTAACTAATAACGCTAATTTGTTAGGCGGCAAGGGGTCCTATAGGGGCAATTACTACTAACAATCTAATAGGGGTAGTTATTATTAATAGTCCTAAGGCTAATTACATAACTAGGGGCAACCCTTCTAGGGTTATTAGCAATAAGGCTATTAGAGAGGCTGCAGAAGCAGTAATTAACAATCTAGTAGTAACTAGGAAATAGCAAACCCTAGTTGCTAACCTTTCCTACCTATAACTAGGGTTAGAAACTAAAGGGAAGCAGACCTGTATAGCAGTTACTATCTAGCTAATTAACTCTAAGGGCAACCCTAGGACTCTCTAGGCCCTATACAACTTAGGCTTAGAACTAAACCTTATTGCTAAGTAGGTAGCTAGAGACCTAGGGCTTAACCTAGCAGGGACTAACCAGCAACTAAACGCAGTAGTCCTAGACAATACAAAGCTATCGCTAACAGAGCAGTATTAGTTAATAATAGTCTGCCACGACAGCAAGGGAGCACTAAAAACAGTTAGGCTAACTAAATTCTAGTCTACACTATTTGTTAGATACAACCTAGTATTAGGTTATCTATAGCTAGCTAAAGCAGACCTATATATCTGCTTCTCTGCAGGAACCTACAAGTAGTTCCTAGAAGACGTTAAAAGAGTCTAGCTAGTAACTACTAAACAATTGTTTAGTAATCTAGAACTAGACAAGCAGCTATACCTACTACAGTCTAGAAATCTAGGCATAGGTAAGCTAGCAGACGTCTACTAGACAGACGCTAGACAGACGCTAGACGCAACCCTTACTAAATAGTTAAGGATTATAGCAGTAGGAATTAACAGTAGACCTATCCTAGAGGCTAACGCCCTAGATATAGAAGAGCTTAAATATGTGCCTAAACACCTCTATTACAAGTGGTTTGCCTTTAGCAAATAATAGATAAGTGTGTTAGCACCTTATAGGGAGTATAATTACTCTATTAATATTAAAGACAGGGCTAAAGTCCCTAATCTCCTAATCTACAACCTGTCCTGCTAAGAGCTAGATATACTCTAGGAATACCTTAAGGCAGCACAGGAGAAGGGCTAGATCTGCCTAAGCAAGTTGCTAGCAGGAGCACCTATCCTGTTTGTCCCTAAACCTAATAGCACTATAAGATTGTGCGTTAACTATTAGGGTTAAACAAGATAACTATTAAGAATTAGTATCTAATCCTGCTAGTAAGTAAGATAATAGATTAACTGTTAAAAGTAAAGGTCTTTACTAAGCTAGATCTACATAACACCTATTACAGGCTCTAGATTAAGGAGGGCGATAAGTAGAAGACTGCGTTTAAGACGTAATACAGTTATTTTAAATACCTAGTAATGCTATTTAGGCTAGCAAACGCACTAGCTACGTTCTAATCCTATATCTACTAAGCCCTAGGAGGCTTACTAGATAGGATCTACGTAGTGTACCTAGACAACATCCTTATCTATTCCTAGAATAAGGAGGACTACAACAAACACGTTAAGGAGGTCCTAGATTGCCTAGTTAAGTAGGGGATGTTCGAAGGCAAGTAAGTGTGTTTTCTCTAGTAAGTTAGTAGAGTTTCTAGGGTTTATTATTACCCTAGACGGCGTAGTTATAGATCCTAAGAGGGTCTATACTATTACTAAATAGCTAGAGCTATTAAGCTACAAGGATATTTAAGTATTCTTAGGCTTTGCTAACTTTTATTAACAATTTATCTTTAACTACTTAGGAATTGTCTAGCTGCTTATTAACTATATAACAGCCGCCTAGCACCTAGCAGAGGACTAGGGGGCCCTAGTTAAGAAAGAGGGGGCAAAACTAAAGAAGAGTTAGAAGGGACTAATAAAATAGTATAAACTATAGCACTAGCTAGAGGAAGCTTGCACAGTGTTCCTTACAATTAGAGAGAAGTTTACAAGGGCCCTTGTAACGACATAGGATGATAGAAAGCTCTGGAATGCGTGTGTATCTGCTACGAGGTGTATAGGAGCACTAGGATAGGTAACACAGAGACAATTCTATTCCTATAGGTCTTGTACGAAGAATACTCAAAAACTATCTATCTACAGATAATTCTCCTTGTGCCTTTATACTGCTAGAATACAGGGAAGTTTAGAATGCTATAACTAAGTTACAGGCAGGAACAGAAACGTAAAGGAGCTAAGTTAGAGGTAAATTAGGGTGTGACACTTTTTAGAGACTAGTGCTTTACACTACCCCCTCCTATGTAGGCAGATTGTCTTAGATACGCGTAAGTAATAACAGTTGTTGTCCTGTAGCGTTGGTGCGTTAATTTAGCGTCTGTTCTAGGTTTTTAGTTAACTTAGGTTGTTGTTTTAGTGTTTTGTTGTTGTTTTTATCTAAAGTAAAGACAACTTTTTTTTTTATTTGTTAACTCTGCTGCCTGAATCTGACGTGACAATAAGCTGTATTGTAACTTAATTAGAGGGAAACAGGTTTGCTGTTGTTGTTATATCTAATTTCTAGGACGCGTTGCGTAGGTATATAAACAATTAATCCTTACACCTTTCCTAACTCTAACAGATACTATTTCTTGCTGTAAGTATCCTTACGCTCTTTCAATTGTTCCTATGCTAATGCTCCCAGGCTTGTTAATTAGTTACTATGCTGATACTAGTCCTGCCCAGAGCTCTTGCAGTGGCCTATTAGGTTATTTGCCTTTGTTCAATTCAGGCCTTTGCAAGAGGGAGGAAGGTAGACTACGCCTTTGACAAGGCGTCGTTGTTAAAGTGTGCTTATTGCACACTTCAAAATAAGAAGTGTTATCTAGTAACTAGACTTTTCTTTACTCCTGCTCTCTAACTAATACTAATAGTTATAGGTTCTAATTTACGTTAGTCCTAAGTATGCTACTTTTTATAACAACCTTGTCATGTAGGAGGAGGAATCTAGGGGTAAGGCAGCGGGAGAGGCAGCGGAGGAGGTGACAGAGGCAGCACTAGAGGCATAGCGTAGCCTTATAGCATCGGCGATGGCTCTGGCGAGTGTAGTGCAGGTGGCGACTGCGCAGCTCAAGGAGTCACTGCTAATAACGTGTTACTGCATTAGTACTACGCCAGTACGGCGCAGGGCTAGGTAATAGAGGAGATAGTAGAGGGTTTGTTAGTGTTAACTAGGGAGGTTATCAAGCTGCGACAGGAAATGGCCCTTTGTAGCTCTAGAGTTAGAGGTAAGTTAGTAAAGCCAGCTCTGCTTCCAGCACCTAAAAAAAAGGGTGCTCCTAGGTTGTTAGACGAAACTAACAATAGTGGCTCTAAGGAGATAAGTAATATCAAGAACCCTTAAAAAGAAAGGGTTTCTCTAGCTGTATAGTAAGGAGGATTTCTTTTATTGTTATCTATTGTATAAACGCAGTTAGAGGCGTTTTAGAGTTAATAGATTTCCTTTATCCTTTTCTAAATTATAATATCTTTATTTGCCCTATAATTCTTAACCTTCTTCCTATGCTGTAATCTATTTGTTTAATGCCTTTAGTAGACTAGGCTGCTCTAGGTACTTGTTGTAATACGCCTTTAGCTTATAGGGTGCTCCTGTAAAGTTTTTTGCGGGATACTAAGTTAGGTCTAGGTTATAGCTAACCTAGCTTACACGGTACTTGAGACTACAGTAGACCAACCTACTAGCCAGGATTTCTTAGACCTCCCATTCCTCTACTCCTTAAATAGGAATACCTGCGGGTTTTAGAGCTTCCTAACTAGGCAACAGGTTATCTAGATCCTTACACAGAACGTTAGGTACAAATACGTTGTGTATTTTTGAACTAGGGGAAGTTTTAAGCGATATAAGTGACTAACCTGTTCCAGGACCTTAAAGGGACCTTCCTACTTGTTAGATAGCTTTTAGCTTAGTTACTTACTTGTTAAGTTTTTAGTAGAAAGGTACACTTTGTCACCTACAGTCTAGTTAACTAGGTTGCAATGAGCGTTGACTGCAGAGCGCATGCAGTCTTAGGCTTTCTCTATATTCTCCTTAGCTACCTTCCAGGCGTTGTGCATACAGGTTGCTAATGCTAAGGCCTCCTTGTAGTTAAGTTGTTCCACAGAGGTTACTGCCATATCAGCTCCTTTCCAACTCTAGCTCTATTTAGGTTAGCTACCATAAATTACTTAGTAAGGTGATATTCTAATTAAGGAATGTAGCAGAGTAAGTTGGGCACAATCCATGATTGGTAGGAGTTTAGACCAGTTATCCTAATAGTACAAGACGAAGGGACGGAGCTGTTAGTCTATATACTTGTTTATAATCTCTGTTTAACTATTAGTTTCCTTGTAATAGGCAGTAGATAGCTTGACTTTCACACCTATAATTCAACAGAATTCTGTCTAGAAAGTGGAGATAAACTAGGGGCCCCTGTCGCTTACTATTAACTTAGGGGTGTGTCTAAACTAATACACCTATTATATAAACAAGTTTGCTATCCTGCGTGCTGTAATTGTTTTATAGCATAGGATTGTAATAGCTTGTTTGGTTAGGCAATTAATAATAACCATGATCTGGTTATACCTGGCTTTGTTCTTAGGAAAATCCTTAAAATTAATGCACAAATGTTGCATTAGTTTGTTAGGTATTAGCAAGGGATGCAAGTACCTATAGAGTTAGGTCTGTCTTAGATAGCCTCAGCGACATAGGATGCAGTTTTAGACATATCTTTCACATGTAGCACTTATACCTTTCTAGTAATACTGTTATAATAGCAGTTGGTAGGTCTTCTTGGCACTGGGGTGAGTAGTTAATAGTTGGTCATAGGCTTCCTTAATTAGGCGTGTGCATAGGGTTAAGTTAGCAGGGACACAGAGTTAATTATAGTAGAGAAGGAGTCTGTTTTGGATCTAATACGGAGATAGCAACAACAGTCGTTCTTGTCTAAAAGATTTCTAGTTTTCTTGTATTAACGCCTTAATTAGTTCTAAGGAATCTAGTTTTATAATAGGCTGTACTAAGCAGATAGTAGCTACAACTAGGTTAGTCTTAGCTAGATATGTCTAAGCTAAATTGGAATTAATCTAGTTGTGTAACCGCTGTAGACCTAGTAGGACTTAGGACTAATTGTCTTCTTAAGCAGACTTTAGATTTGCAAGATCCTGTTCTTAGCAACTTAGGATATTAGCACGCTTGTTGTTCTTGCCTAGCGTGTATTCAATCTTAAAGTTAAATAGAGCTAGAGCTTCTGCCTATCGTGCTTGTTAAGCATTTAAGATTTTAGTCGTTATAAAGTACTCTAGGGATTAATAATTAGAGTAGACTTAGATCTGTTTCGTGACTAAGGTGAGTTTAGCTCTCTACTTATTAAAGGCTTGTAAAATCGCGAACAACTCCTTATTATGTATTTCCTAATTAAGTTTAGCTCTAGAGAGTACTTGGCTGTAGAATGCTATAGGGTACCACTTGTTGTTAAGGTGCTGCTGTGACAAAACCCTAGCGATAACTCTATTAGAGGCGTTAGTTTCAATCTTTGTATTGTAGTTGGGATCAAAATAGCATAGAGTTAAGATAGACAACAAGGCTTCCTTTAGGTTTTCAAAACTAGATTAGCATTAAGCAGTCTATTTAAATAGATTTGCTAGGCTTTGTAAGGCAATAAGGGGCTTAGCCACGCAAGAGAATTTAGGTACGAATTGTTAGTAAAACCTAGTGAAGCCTAGGAACAATTTCACACTAGTAATGGTGGTAGGAGGGATCTAGTTCCTAAGGGCTTGTACCTTCTTAGAGTCTACTTTAATTCCTTTGTTAGTTAGGATGTAACCTAAGTACTTAGTACAGGTAACGTGGAACTTGCTCTTCTTAATGTCTACTTGTAATCTAGCAATACAGAGTTAATTAAGTACTAGCTTAACATGTTGTTCGTAGGTTACAAGGTCTTTAGAGTAGATAAGGATGTTATCTAGATATGCAATACAGAAGTTGTCTAGATATTTAATAAGAACATTATTTATATATTGTTAATAAGTGGCTGGTCCATTACATAGCCTAAAGGGTAGAACCTTGCACTTGTAACTACTGTAACGTGTACAGAACGTAGTGTACTCCTTAGAGGCAGGATCTATACAAATTTAATTAAAGGCATTCTAGATGTCAAATTTAGTAAATACCTTAGCCTTAGACAGTTGTGCTAACAATTTGTCTATGCGCAGTATTAGATAGGAGTCCTTTCTTGTAAGGGCGTTGAGTTTACGATAGTTAACACAAATGCGCAAATTCCTGTTTAGTTTTTAAACATAGAGTATAGGCGACGCAAAGGGGCTCTAACTGTGTTTAATCTAGCTGTGCTGTAGTTAGTCTTGCACAAACTTTTTAGTAGCTTTAAGTTCCTTGAGATTTTGTTTATACAAGGGCGAGTAGGAATTTGGCAATTGGCCCTCTAATATGATTTTGTGGTTGTAGGGGCGGTGTTCTAGAAGGGTTTTAGCTTCTGTTTTGCTGAACACATTGGCATATTAAACATATTTGTCTGGCAATTGTTTGTTAAGTAGCTAAGCGTTCTTAGGGTTGTCTTAGGTACAACAGTAGTTAATAACGCGATTAATCTTGTATAGACTAGTAGTAAAAATTTGTTCTATGGTTTTTTTATAGAAAAGTAAAAAGCATTTAATAAAAGTAAGGAAATGCGCGCCTCCCTAGGAGGTAGCAAGTTAGAGGCTTTTAGGTTAGGATTGTTAGTAAGGAACGGCATTTTAGCAATTGAATAACACCTCTCATACGATGTATTAAGTGATTTAGACTTTAGCGACGTTAGTACTCTGCAGCTTCCTATAGGTTGTCCCTTTGTTGTATGTCTTGTAGGACGTAGGCTTGTAGCAAAGGTTAATGTAGGGTTATTATTAATAGAGGGGCGGGGTTGTACAACCTAGGGTACCTTACTGGCTATATAAGCTGAGATCGCTCTGTATTAAGTTAGAGTTTAAAACGTTTTAACTATTTAATTCTAATAATACATTCCTAGGATCCTAGATCAACAATAACAAAGGGGCAGTTGCGTATCTTACGCCTATTAATAGTTAAGTGTAACTAAATGTACTAGTTTACTAGAGTTATAATCTAATCCTAGAATCCTTTAACTTAGACCTTAAAGGGCAACCTTTAGATAGGAGTCCTAAGTGTAGCAGACACTAAAGTAGCGATGTTAGAATTTAAAAATAAAAATCCTTAGGCACTAGTATTAACTAAGGAGTTAAGTTGTACGCCTAGCCCTTGGTTTAATAGAATAGAAGAAGCAAGGAAATAGGAGCTACTAAACAAATAAGATAAAGAGAGGTTAGATAGGTTATATTAGTTTAGGCCTAGGTGAAGTTGTCCTCCTGGGCGGGGCTGTTTCCCTTAGGTATTAGTTCCTCTTTAAAATCTTCTTTAGCGTTGACATATTCCTCTGTATCTACTTAGATTTCTTGTACCTAGGGACTAGGGCAATCTTTTGCAAAGTGACCTGTCTTGCCACAGTTGTAGCAGTTGCCTAGGGTTAGCTCTCTTACAGGTGTGGCTTGGGACAGTGTAGTCCTAGGTGCTAGAGTAGGAGTAGATATAGGAGGTTTCTAAATGCCAGGTGTAGGCTAATTTAGAGGTAGGTTGTTAGTCTAATGCTGATTGTTAATAGTTTGGGGTTGGGTCTGAGGTAGTAAGGTATTAGGTAGGGTATAACCAGGATGTTGTTTTCTTTCTATGTTATACGCTGTGAGATGCTCTACTATAAGTTCAAACGAGTTATCCTACTGCCTCTTAAATCCTAGGTTAGGACTTTAGAGGGCAGGGGTAACCTTTGTCCATATGTAGTGAAACTATTCTAACTTAGGTACTTGTCCCTAGATAGCAGCACTTAGGAAGCGCGCTTTAAAAAGTAGAAACGTGTTATCTTTTCCTATTTAGAGTTAATTAAAAACAGCCTAACTTTTAGCTCTCTTATTCCCTGTAATAAAGTAGGAGCAGAGAAGCGTTATTATTTCCTCTGCGCTCTAGAACTAGTCCGTTTCACAAGACAAGTATTAGGGCTCTAGGTATTCCTTAGCGAGCCTAGAAGTATATCCCTATACTAGAGCTATACGAGCTTGTTCTGTAGGATAGTAATCTAAATTAATGTTAAGTTGGTCCTGAATTAAGGCTTGCCACTGTCTGAAAGTAGGGTCTTTTCTATTACTTAATTTGTTAATAGCTGGTGTGCGTTTACTAAGCCTAGGGTGGTAGACTAGGGTCTTAGACTGGAACCTTTTAGGAGGTTGCTGAGATTGAACAAGGGGAGACTCTGTGGTAGGCACAGGTACATCTTTGTAGGGAAGGGATTGGGCCTAAAGCTAGGCTACTTCAGCCCTTAGTTAGTTAACTAACTCATGAAGATTTACCTGTTCTGAGTCTAATTTAGTATCGCTCTTGCTGAGCGTCTAGGTGTTGGTTGATCCCTTAGCGGGCGCTGTTGCCTGTCCTTAAGTAGATTGTCTAATAGGTTCCTTTGAACCAGGGTTGGTAGTGCCTAACATTAGTAGTAATCTAATTTAGGTAGGTTATTAATAATCTCTAAGTCTTTATCTTAGCGTAATCTAACACAACTTTTCTAAAGTAATCCTAGAACAGTAAGTTGCAGGAAGTTCTAAACCTAAAGGCTTTGGTTGTTAGGAGGTCTCTAGAATCCTAACTGTTAGATAGATAATAATTAGGACCTGTATAGTTTGTAACTAAAAGGGGTCTAAATCTGCTTGGTACACAATAACTAAACAAACTTGCGATATTATTTAGAGGCCGTCACTGGCTAGGACGAGTTTTTGAGTATAATGTAACAACATAGGATGATAGAAAGCTCTAGAATGCGTGTGTATCTGCTACGAGGTGTATAGGAGCACTAGGATAGGTAACACAGAGACAATTCTATTCCTATAGGTCTTGTACGAAGAATACTTAAAAACTATCTATCTACAGATAATTCTCCTTGTGCCTTTATACTGCTAGAATATAGGGAAGTTTAGAATGCTATAACTAAGTTACAGGCAGGAACGGAAACGTAAAGGAGCTAAGTCAGAGGTAAATCAGGGTGTGACACTTTTTAGAGACTGGTGCTTTACAGCCCTAGTGCTTTAGCACTTTAACCTAAACAAGCCTATTATTGTCCTTACTAATGCGTTAGACTTTGCTATAGCAGCTATCCTATTGCAACCCTAAACGTCTAAAGTAGCAACAGAGCTACACTAGAAGCTAGTAGCGTTCTAGAGTTAGAAGTTTACAGGCCTATCTATTAGATAGCACACCTATAATAAGGAACTATCTACAATTGTTAAAGCCTTTAGGCAGTAGAGACACTATCTTAAACACGCCCTAGTAACAATTAGAGTACTCTTAGATTACAACAACCTAAGGTACTTTATAATAATAAAGGAGCTCTCTCCTAAACAAGCCTAATAGGTAGAAGAGCTAGTAAGATTTAACTTTAAAGTTAAATACAAGCTAGGACTAGAAAATGCAGCAGACAGCCTATCTAGGCGTCTAGATTATGCCTAAGGTCTTAAGGTTAGAGAACAGCAGGCCCTGCAGGACGCTATGCTGCCTACCTTACAACAGAAGCTTTAGATCTAGATAATTTGCAAGTCTAGGGCTTAAAATAATGCATAGGCAACATCTAGGCTTAACGTACCTATAGCAGACCTAGCAGCAGTCTAGCAACTACCTAAAGTTGTCCCTAAGGAATTCTACTAACATTAGATCAGCTATAGAGATTTGTCTCCTACAGACCCTAATCCTCTATCTATTAACTAAGGTTAGGATTAGCCTGTTAACACTAAAGCTAGGGGACTAGACTTTAATGTTGCTAAAGCTCTCCTTTATAGCCTAGACAGTAGAGTTAGTGCCCCTACAAACCTTGCAAACAAAGCTACGCAAGGAGATTCTGCTTTTACCCTAGATACACTAGTAATCCTAACAGATTTTGTTAAGTAGGTCTAGCACTAGGATGCACTATACCCTAGGAAGCTGTCGCTAGCAACTAGGACAGATAGTAGAGTAAAGAAGGAACAACACTACTAGGAGGTTAACCTAAGTAGAACCTTACGCTAGAGTAGGAAAGTTTAGATTTCTAATAATATTACTCTGCGCTACACTATCCTATTAAGGAACTATAATAACCCTATAGGAGGTTACTATAGCGTAGATAAGACTACTAAAGTACTTAAGAAGAAGTACTACTAGCTAGGACTAATAAAGGACGTATATTAGTACATCTAAAGGTATCCTGCGTGCTAACTCTACAAAATTAGAAGGTATAAGCTGTAGGGTTTACTTACACTACTTCTAGTCCCTAATACTACCTAGCAGCACTTCTCCCTTAACTTTGTAACAGACCTACTAAAGTTAATAGACGCTAAGGGGAATAAGTACAACGCTATACTAGTCCTTATAGACTAGTTTAGTAAGTACGTCTAGTACCTACCCTGCACTAAGACAATTACTGCCTAGCGCCTAGCTAAACTGTTAATAAAACAGAGCTTCTTAAAGCAAGGACTACTAGATACACTACTATTAGATTAAGGTTTAGTGTTTACTAGTTAATTCTAGTCTAATATTTGCTACTACCTAATAATTAACTATTAGCTTAGTATAGCGTTCTATCCCTAGACAGACAGGCAGACAGAGCGTTAGAATTAGGAGTTAGAAACGTACTTACGTATATACATAAACTACTAACAGGATAACTAGGTAGATCTCCTGCTATATGCTAAGTATGCCTACAACTCTAAAGCTTACTCTACACATAGAGAATCTCCTATTAAGGTTGCCTTTAGCACTAACCCTAAGGGATTTAACAGGATGCCTAATAAGCACTAGCTCTAAAAGCCCCTAGCTATCTAGGACAAAGACAGAACTACGCTAGAGCTTTGCAGGCAGGTTGCTAGACGCTTAGAGCGCTAGCACAACATATAGAGAACAGTAAAAGAGGCCTTAGAGTACACACAAAAGGGCAACGCCTAGTAGTATAACATAAAGAGGTTAGAACAACACTTTGCTAAGGGGGACTTAGTCCTCCTGCAGGCTAAGAACCTAATAACAAGCTGTCCTTTAAAGAAGTTTAACGCTTGCTACCTTAGACTATTTATAGTAATTAGGAAGATAGGAAAGCTAGCGTACAAGCTAAAGCTCCCCTATCTATAGATAGAGTGCACCTAGTGTTTAATGTATTATTACTTAAGCGCTAGAGGGAACCCCTAGCTAATAGTAGGTTCTAGCTAGGTCCTATTAGTATCCTAGAAGACATCCTGCCTAGCAACAGGTATAAGGTTAAAGGAATACTATTACACTAAGACACTATAGCCTAAGGAAGGGAATATAGAGTTAAGTGGCTAGGTTAGCCTAACAAAGAGTTAACCTAGGAGCTACTTAATTATCTTAATTACTGTAATAAGATCCTTTAGGATTATTACTAGAGCGCTTGCGCAGGTAATCTATTAGCAGGTAACTAGGCAACGCCTAGGGAACCAACGCTACTAAGGCGTAAGAGAGGACGTCCTAGGAAGTCTGCCTTATAAAAGAATCTATCTAATAGGGCTAGAGGATAGGCGCTCCTAGAACAAGTGCAGCTAGTAGCTAAAGGAGGCCTAGCGCCTATCTAGTATATTACTAGCAAGAACAGCACGTTTAAAGTTAGAAGAGGGATTAATTACAAGGTTTATAAAATTAATTACTATAAGAATAGAGAGTCTTTATAACTACTACTACACGCTTAAGCAGTAGGGCTGCTACAACCCTTAGACAGGCTTAACTCTAAGGAAGGGCTACAACGTTAACAGCTACCTAGAGTAGGCTTTGTTAGAGACGCAGACATCCTCTTAAAAGGAGCTGCTAGAGCCTGCGTAGAAGAAGGCAGGTTAGTACTATAGTAGTACTACTGCTTCTTAGCATTGTTAGCACTACTAGTCTTCTAGAAGTGCTCCTTAATTATAGTATTAATTACAACATTGTTAGGGAGCTTCTTGCTAATAGTCCTAACTGCAGCCTGTAGCGAGTTAGCTCTGCTAAAAAAGGGGGAGGGAAAGAACACCTACAATGTACTACTTAAGGTTATGCGACTAGGAAACCTAGTAAGTATAGGCGTACTTAGTCTTACTAAGGCTAGACTTATTAATATAGCAATAAACTATAGTATTATAGGTAATAAAGCTATTATAGTAGGACTTAGCGTAGTTAAAAGCTGTCTGCTAGTACAACTGCATATAAGTAATAACCTAAGCGTTGTCTGCCTAGTTACCCTAGGTAGTAGTCTTGTTGTTAGTCTTGCGCAGGGCACGCTTAACTAGAAAGTTAAGCATGTTAACAGCTTAGTAGAAGATAGGGTTAATCTACAGGAATTAGCATAGACAGACACTAGAGTAATACAGGAAATACCTTAACACACTTCCCTTCCTTTACCTCTACATAGCTAGGACATACGCTAAAGTTGTCCTTGCAAAGCCTGTACCTACTAGGGCAACAGAAGACGTGCATAAATAACACAATAGTGCTATTAGGATTAACCTTAGAGGAGGTAGTTAAACGCTTAATGCTGCTACAGCACTAATATTGCAAAAGCAACAGCTAAGGCTGTATATTATTAGGCAGCTAGTAGACGTAATTAGGCAGGGCCTAGCAGGAGATAAAGGACAGGGGAGGAGTTATAGCGTTAAAGGTAGGGGCTAGAAGGCAGGTGTAGATAAAGGTGTAGGGATAATAAGGCACTGTAAGCAAGTAGATACAGGCCTTATATACACTAGATCCCCTCTACTTAGCAGCTCCCTAGTAACGTCCTAGCCCCTTACTGCTCTCTTACCTATTACAATCTGTTACGTAAGAGGACAATTTTTGTTATAAATATCTATTAACTGCATAGAAGAGCAACTAATAATCTTACCTAAGATTTATGTTATAAATAAAACGCTAGGGCCTAGACTATACTACGCAAGGGTTTAGGCAAGGCATTATGTATAATAAGGCTAATAGCTTACTATTACAACTAGCGTATAGATAAGATCCCCTGCAAATAAGTAAATCCTAGACCTATTTGCGCAGGAACAGGGCTGTAGGAGCTGCTAGCGATCCTCTTGCAGACGTTACTAGTTAGGGACTTACTAATCTAGCTTATAAGGCAGACAACGTCTAACTACTTACGCCTCTAGCAGCCTTAGCCCCTAGACTAAGGCACCTAATCACCTAGGAGATTGCAGAGAGTAAACAGCAGGTATGCCTAGGGCAACCCTTAGCCTAGTGCTAGGCGCCGCGCGTGCTATATAGGGAGCAAACAATGCCCCTTATATATTACATACTTAGTGTACTATAGTTACACTCCCTATAGCCTTAGCTACATAGGTTTTAGAGCTAATAACTGCTAAGGCGTTGTTTACAGTAACGTGTAGCAGAAGCAATAGCTTACTATCTAGCTGCTAATAAAGGTAAGAGGGAAGACTTAGCCTTAACTAGTCTCTTACAAACAAAGACTTGCCTACCTAGTAGTGTATTAACGCTGCCCTAGTAGCTTACTAAGTAAACGTTATAAGGATAGGATAGCTAGCGTCTAAACTAATTGCTTAACAGCTCCCTATCCCCTATAAACGCTAACTAATAAACCCCTACTAGCACTATATTTCTCCTACTAAGTTTTTCCCTCTACAAGAGGTTTTTCTAGAGCTTAATAACGTTGTTAGGAAATCTCTCTACAGTTTAGGACAAACCTTTAAAGAGGGGGCTATTGTTATAAGTGCTCTCCCCTAACAGGAGATACCTTAGCCAGGCCCTAGGCCAAGCCTAGAGACCTACTAGCCACACACGTATATAATATCCACACGCCTTAAGACTTACCCCTTAAGGATTTGTCTTATCTTATCTCTTAAATATCATCTATTATTCGTCCTATCTCGCTCTGCTTAATTGCCTGCCTACAGTGCCCTCACAAAATTACAGTATAACTTTAAAAATAGATTCTCTTTCTTTCTACTCTATTCTCTTATATTATTAGTATTTTCTATGTTATTAATTTTTAAAGACTTTAAATATAGAAAATTTATATAGAATATATATACTAATACTTGTTGTAGTAAATATATACTAATACTTAATTTTTTCCTTCTATTTAGGTCCTATAAAATCCTAGTAACTTTAATTTTAGGTCTTTGCTATAAAAACCGTAATATTAGGGGGTTTAAAAACTTACTAGATTAAGATTAAAAATCTACTTATTTTTTATAGCTTTAGTCTAATAGTTGCTCTATGATTATCTTAGTAGAAAGAGCTATGCTATTCTAAAACTTGTTAAAAAAAGAGCCTTTCAGTAAGGAAACTGGGGCGCTACGCGAATTCAGGCGTTACGCGCACGGCCACGGTAATATCAAAGCAGTGCAGGCTTCACCATTATGGTCGAGGGCAAGGCCGCCGGTCCAGCGACACCCCTCGCCTCTGCCAGCCGATTCTCTTTTGCGAAATTATCTTCTGCTATATTCGTTTTGGACCATCTGCTATCGTTGTTGTTGACGCTGTCGCTGTCGAGCCTCATGCACTTCTGCCTCTTGTGAGCCGTACTCGCCCACTTGCCCACTCGACGACTTGTTCCTCTGTTTCAAGTCCCCCGCTGCATGCTATTTATATCTGCAGCGAGCATTTCAGCATTTCAGTCTGCTGCGGGCGACAACGACTGCTATCCCTCCTTCCAAGCACCACCGCAATTGCACCCGCCCGTGCCAGCGCCATAGCTGTCGCCCTCTGCCCCTGCGCCCGCCTGGCCTCGAAAGCGGTCTCGCATCCTGTGCCGACCTCTGTTCACTGGGTAAGTCTTAGCGCCAGGCCTTCACCCCCACAACCCCCAGCGAAGGCGCTTCCCCAGCCGCCGGCGCACTGCAAAGCCTCATTGCCGCCTGCGTCCCTCCCAACATCCCAACGTCCAAACATCTCAACCGCCGGGCGCAGTTTCTCCCTCTTCCTCGCGCCGTCTCGCAGCCGTGAGGCGCTGTCCAGCGATTTATTGGTCAGCACCTTGCTCGAAACATTGGACCCAACGCTGCAACCTCGCGCCGTCGACTACGTCCGCCTTACGCCTTGCAAGGGACGCCTTCCAGTTACCCACTTGTTCTACTTGAAGCCCGTCGTGTGCGCCCTGTGCGCTGTCGAGGTCGAGGTTGAGGTCGAGGTCGCGGTTAACATTGGCGTTGACGTCGACATTGAGGTTGCGCCTGCCGCCGTGGGGCACTCTCTCTCGCATACGCTTCGCCGTCACTCCCCACCACCACCACCACCACCACCACCACCACCACCATCACCACCATCACCACCTCAACGCGCTCCAGGCCATGCACAAGCTCCCCGCTGACTTCTCAGACCTCCCCATATAAGGCACGCTACCGCGCATGACCAATACCGCCCCCACATCACAAGCGCCCGCCGACTCGCAACGGCTTGGCGACATCACCGAGGGCTTCGCTGTTCGAGGGCGCCAGAGCGACGCTGACATGGCAGCCGACGTCATGTCTCACCGAGGAGACACAGCGTCGGCAGCCCATGGGCTCAAATCGCACTTCCCTGCCCCCGCTCGTCACCTCCCCGCCATCCCACGCAAAGCTGGAGCGCGCGAGCTCGTACGCCAGCAGGCGCGTGTCCACCTTCTCTACCGCGTCTAACATACTTCCACTGGGCCCTCGGTCACGGCCGCAGTCAGTCGCTTTCCCTGCCTTCCATTCGAGCTTGCCCTATGCGCTAGTACGGGACTTTGCATACGAGCCCGAGCACCCCCTCTACTACGGGCCTCTCCCGCAGGAACACCGATCGGGCGCCTCAACGCCAGCGAGCGAGGCCAACCGAAGGCTATCAGACCCTCCGCCAGTTGCATGGCGCACAGATCGCGGGTCGAGGGCCTCCGCTCCGCAACAACTCGGCCTAGGTGAGCAGCTTCCCATGACCTCGTTCGGCGATGGCCCACCGTACAGCGAAGACGAAGATCTAGCCAGTCCCGTGGTCACGAGTCATCACAGCGCAAGGCACAAGAAGCAAAAGTCAAACCAGGTTGACTTCGACGAGACTCGCGGGCGGCGAGCGCCAGAGGAGCACAGACGGAGCTCCGTTACCGGAGTCAACGGCGAAGGAAGCTACTACCCCAGCCACGTCAACGATGCAGCCAACGGGATTGGTGGCGAGTACATTACCTACCCTCCCAGTTCATCGTCGAACCTCGACGTACCCGAGGGGCGTCTCGACGCGACTCGCATTTTGCTGCAATACTTCCACAGCGCTCGTACGCCAACGAGGAAGGGCCACCCTACGACTCAGATGAGGACATGTCCGAGCCCGGCGACTACATTCGCGACGACAACCGCTTTTCTCGCGATTACCAATTCACAATTGCCTCGCCGGATGAAGAGATGCATGGAAAAGCAGTGGCACTTTTCGACTTCGCACGAGAAAACGACAACGAGCTGCCCCTTGTTGAGGGCCAGGTCATATTGGTATCTTACAGGCACGGACAGGGCTGGTTGGTAGCGCAAGACCCAAAGACAGGGGAGAGCGGGCTGGTACCTGAGGAATACGTGCGTTTGCTGCGCGACATAGAAGGGGGTTGGAATGGTCTTATGAACGGTGCTGTGCAAGCACAGGAAGCAAATCCAGGGCTGGATAGTCTGCTCAGCCCTATATCGGCTGGTCCAGAGGCCAAAACTCCTACCCAGGCCGACCACTCCTCGTACACGCCCGTCATCTCCACCTTTTCCACGAGCCACAAGGACCTCGAGCCTTATCCCAAGAATAGGCTTGCCACACCAACAAACCCCGAGGAAGTAAGTTTCGGGAAAGGGAAAGAAGGCGGCCCAATGGAGGGCGTCGAGAGCACGCCCGAGCCTCAGTCTAAGCACCAAAAGTCATGACCTGGAAGTTACGATGGCTAGACGTCACTAGGTCTCCGCGGTCTGTCAGCAATGTGCGCACACCGCACTGCTATCTCATCAGCTTTCTCCAATCTGAGAAGGACTGGAGTTCGGCGCTTAGTTCTTCACAACATTCGCTTCGCCACTATGTCTTACACAGCCACTTTTTGCGTCTGCCTTGCATTTACTTGGCGTCAAACTTGCCTTAGCATGTTGTTCTCTCTGCACAGTACGCTGTCCCTACAGAGACTCTTTTCGGATAGACTCGTGTACCGAGCCTGCGCGTGCCCTGCATCTTTGCGAGCATGACATACTTTTTGTAGTTGTACTGCTTTTCTTCTCTTCTTTTCGATTTCATTTTTTTTTTTGCTTACGACACTCCCCGGCGCTTGGATAAGCCGGAGCGATGATGATGAAGGATACCTCAAGTGGGAAAGGAAACCGGTATGCGATTGAAGCAACTGTCATCTTTACGATGCAGGAATTGTTCGAATTGACATTAATATATCATGTTCACACAACTCGCCTTTGATCATCCAAACCAAGAGCAACAAAAAACGCGTGCACACGTGATTGGAACTAAAGACCTTCACGGACATGACGTACCTTGATCCACTGCAGCAATTGTCAATAATGCATAGCCTTGTAATATGCGACTCTTCCTGCAAGGGAAACACTTCACGTCGCTGTCCGGTGGGCGGACATGACCACAACGTCATGCGCCCACGCTTTACCTGCCGATATCTCCCACTGCAGCAACTTTGTCGACGTCCTTGTAGCCATGCCCTTGCGTCGATCCCGTAATTCGACATTCCACTATCTCTCCCGTGCGCCGGGGCAACAAAGCGTCATCGCACGTGCAGTGTCATTCCGGCGGATTTTGACGTAGTTGCAGACGCGTTGCGATAAGTAGTGCATTGGTCTTGTCGACCCCTCATTCGGCACCGAGACCACAGCAGATAGACGAGGAAGCACGATTGGCTACGTGCGAACGAGCCGATTGCCATCTCCATCTGTGTCTTTCTCTCCGGACCAACATTTCAAGGGCACTAGAAGATGGGGGTGACCATTGGCAACGGAAACGCGAAACTGGAGCCGTCGGTGGGCTCTCGGCCAGGTGTAGACAGTTCCAGAAGCGTGAGTCTTTATATGTAGCATGGCGCAGGGCCATTGTTAGCGTTGAACAGCTGCGCTCTCCTCCAAATCGCAGAGACGTGGTCGAATTCCTATGACATGGCTCCAGGGTACAGATTAGGCGTTGATGTTGGAGGGTAAGTGGTACCGAGCTTTCATTGTACTGCATCTACGGCTGTCATTTCTTCGTACTCCGTACTGACACGCACACAGCACCTTCACTGATGTCTGCGTCATTACCCCCAACGGCGAGGCAGTACGCGCCAAAGTCCCTACGAACACGAGCGACCAGTCTATCGGAGTGCAGGAAGGCGTAGAACAAGTGCGCCGTATCTTGCAAGATGAGTACAGCTGGAGCGACAAGTTCGAGTACATCCACCATGGCACGACCACAGGCACAAATGCTGTGCTGGAGGGCAAGGGCGCAAAGGCTGGTTTGATCGTCACCAAAGGGCACAAAGACATCTTGACAGTACGGCGAAGTCAGATTCCAGGCGGCCTTGGCGCGTGGATCAACTATGTGCAGCCAGAGCCACTCGTACCCCTGGAGCGAACAGTCGAGGCAAAGGAGCGTATAAAAATTGACGGCGAAGTTTTCCACGAGCTGGATGAGGCAGATTTTCGCGAAAACTTGCAGGATTTGAAGCGCCAAGAGCCTTCGGCAATCGCAGTGTCGCTGCTGAACTCTTTCAGTAACAGAGTGCACGAGGACAAGATTCGCGGCATATTGCTGGACGAGTTCGGCCCAGATATCGAGATCGTCACATCCACTGATGTATTGCCTGAGATTCAGGAGTACGAAAGGACAGTCACGACAGCGGCGAATGCCATCGTCAAACCAGTCGTAAAGAAATACATGAAGAACCTGCAGGAGAAACTTACAAAAGACACCAATACACTACGCATCCTCAAGTCAGACGGCGACCTGACGTCGGTCGATCTCGCCGGCGAGACGCCGGTACACATCCTCATGAGCGGTCCCGCTGGTGGCGTCAAAGCTGTCTCGCATCTGGTTGCGAAATACACGCCCTACAAGAACCTCATCACGTTCGACATGGGAGGCACGAGTACGGATTGTGCGCTATTATCTGGCAGCGAAGCCATCATTCGACGTGAGACAGAAGTTGGGTCACTAACAGTGCGGGCTCCATCTGTAGATGTAAAAACCGTAGGTGCTGGTGGAGGATCGATAGCCATCTACAATGAGTTCTCCAAGAATTTCCGCGTTGGTCCTGAGTCCAGTGGTGCCACCCCTGGACCTGCAGCGTACGGGAAAGGAGGAACACAAGCGACAGTGACTGATGCAAACCTGGTTTTGGGATATTTGCCCTCGAAGCTACTCGGTGGCAAGTTCGAACTTGATGTTGCTGCAGCAACCGCCGCCGTCGAATCGATGGCAAAACAATTGGACTTGGATGTACTGTCCACAGCAGAAGGCATCATTGATTTAGTCAATGAGTCTATGTACGGCGCTCTCCGGCTTGTCTCTGTCGAACAGGGATACGATCCTCGCGATTTCGCACTTGTCGCGCTTGGTGGAGCAGGGCCCATGCATGCAAACTCACTGGGTAAGCTGCTCAGTTCTTGGCCAGTCATTGTGCCGCCCAGCCCAGGTGTACTATGTGCTCAAGGCGATGCGATTACGAAGATGTCCCACGAGCAAAGCTGCACTTACATCAAAGTCTTTTCTGAGATCGAGGCTGAGGATCTCGCGAGAACACTGGTAAATCTGAAGAGCAGCTGCGTAAAGACAATGAAGGAATCGCTCGCAGATGAATATGCCGCTCTAAGGATTGTATACCAATCTGACATACGGTACCAGGGTCAAGCGATGACACTCACTGTAGACTTTAGCGAAGAGCATGCACAAGACACCAACCACCTCTTAGAACATCTACGCAACAAGTTCAATGAATCACACGAACACCAGTTTGCCTTCTCGCATGCTAACATGGAGCTTGAGACTATGCGACTGCGAGTCAGGGTCATTGACACGTCCGAGGAGATCGCCATCAAGCCAATCGAGAAAGCCAGCAGCTCCACACCGCCCAGGGATGCCATAACGGCGCGACAAACGATCGTTTACAAAGGCAAGAAGATCGAGGCTACATTCTGGGACCGAGCGAAGATTATGAAAGCTGGCATTAAGATCGCTGGACCGGCTGTTGTAACTGAGATGGACTCGAATACCCTTATCCTTCCCGGACACACTGGTGAGATTGACTCAATGGGTAACATTTTGATTTGGCCGGAAATCAGAAAAAGTCCAAAAAAGACAACACATACAAAAGAGTCAGCAGCAAGGTTGGTACAGCAGCAGCCACTCCTATCCACGCTTATTGGTTCGGCGCTTGGCTCGATAAGACGGGAGATGGACACCCTCATGCTGCGATGTGCGATGAGCCCGGCTATTCGAGAACAGCAAGATGAATTCAACGTTATCACCAATACACAGGGGCAGATGCTCGCTGGCCAGTTTGGTAGCTTCATTCAGCAATTCCTGAACGGCTGGTCGGGCACGGTTGAGGAGGGCGATGTCTTCGTCACGAACGATGTTTATCAGATTGACGGTGCTGTATCACATCTAAACGATGTCATCATACTACTACCCATCCACTTTGAACACCGGCTTGTTGGCTGGGCCGCTAACTTCGGTCATTTGACTGATGTACAAGGCAAAGTGCCTGGGTCCATGAGCATCAATGCCAGCACCATATACGAGGACGGACTGCAGATACCCATCGTCAAGCTCTATTCAAAAGGTGGATACAACGAAGCTCTAGCGGCAGTGCTGTTCCGCAACTCACGCATGCCGAACTGGTTCCAAAGCGATTTGACAGCACTCGTGACAGCCTGCAGAACAGCAGCTATGCGTGTCAACGAGCTTTGCGAACGATATGGTGTCGAGGTTTACGAAGCGGCGACGGACTACCTCCTGGAGCAGAACAGGATTGCAATCAAAACGATTATCGACACCCAGATTGGCCCCGAGAAGTCGAGCTTCACAGACTTCATCGACGATGACGGCCAAGGCATCGGCCCTTATGCAATCTCATGCTCGATGCAAAAAGAGGATGACAAGCTCGTTTTTGACTGGGACGGCACATCACCCCAATCGAATACGTCCATGAATTTCTACCTCTCGAAGACCATGTTCAAGATCTTCATTGGCTACTACCTCCTTGCAATCTATGACCCGCACGTTGTCGTCAACGATGGCTTTCACGATCTTCTTGACATTCGGATACCCACCGGCACAATCCTCCGCCCTGTTCGTCCCGCGGCAGTGAGTTGTCGCACACATCTACTAGGCCGTGTGATGGACGTCATGCAAGCGCTCTTCGGCCAGCGTAATCCCGCCTACCGCTGCGCAGCAGGCTTCTCCGACTCACCGCATCTCTTCTACTCGGGCTTCAAGCCGTCTGGGGAGTTTTATCTGCTATACCAGATCGGGTTCGGAGGTGTGCCTGCACGACCAATCGGTGATGGACCAGACTGCCACTGCCTGTTTCCTGCCATCAAATCGATTCCTGCTGAGAACATCGAGCTTTACTTCCCTGTCATTATCGAGGCTAACGAGGCACTTGTGGATTCTGGAGGTCCTGGATATTACAGGGGGAAACGCACAGCGTACACTGTATCGATGGCTATGTGAAGGCGACGTCAGTATCCACGACGACAGGTGGATGGTCAAGCCATGGGGCGTCAACGGCGGGAAACCTGGCAGCAGGAGCAAGAAGATCATCTACAGGAACAACAGCTACGGCACGACCAACGAAAAGGACAACATGGAGCTAGTGCACAGTAAGATGGACTATCTGCGTGTCTATCCCGGTGAGTCCTTTTTTTTTCTTCCGCATATTAGTGCTAGAAGCTAACAAGCCCAGGTGATGTCCTCGAATGGATTACCTGGGGCGGCGGCGGCCTCGGCGATCCCCTAACACGCCCACCATCCATCGTAGCGCAAGAAGTCCACCGCCGTCTTGTATCTTTCGCCGGGGCAGCAAACAACTATGGCGTCGTCGTGACTCGCGATTTCTCTGTCGACGAAGCCGCCACCACCGCCCTGCGCCATCACATACACGAGCAGCGCATACGCGACGAGAGAGCAAAGGAGCAACCGAATGGCACGGAACAAGGAGGCGACAAGGTAGGTTACGATCGCGGCGGTACCATGACCGAGTTGGTCAAGCAGTGTAAGCAGGATACTGGACTCGAGCCGCCGACGCCGCAGTGGGAGAGCGATCCATATGGACCGCATACGGGGTTGCCATATGTGAAGGAGTGGTACAGAAAGATGAGAACGGAAGGTCTACGGGCGTGGGATCGCGTCTAACGCGGAGAGGAATGCGCGTTACGGTGCTGCTGTTGTTGTATTCGGAGTCGACTCGCGTAGCTAGTAAAACTCTTAAGCAAATCAAAATCAACCTCGATTGAGCAGAATAGATCGGATAAATAGTATTTTACGTCTAGCTACGTAGAAATATCATACTCATACAACTTACCCCTCTAAATCCAAACTTCCCAACTCCACTCCACTACACCACACACAACCGACCCTCCAACCAACCGTTCACTAACCCCAACACAACCCTTCCCGCGACCCACCAGATTAAGCTACATACATCTCACAAATAGCACACCTAATTTTTTAAACCCCGTCCATCCCCTCTGCATCAGGTGGCGTGGCGTTCAAACTCTGCCAACTCCTCAACCGCACCATTCGCAACACCATAAGTCGAGTCCGGCATCTGTTGCTTGCACCCCGTGGATGGTTAAGGTTTGGTGCGGCTGTGTTGGAAGATATGTGGGTGGAGTAAGTGAGGTGCTTGGAGCGTTGTGTGCGGCTTTTGCGACATACAGAGATTAGCTCGGTGCATGCTGCGCCAATGACTGGAAATGTAGTGGTCCTATAGAAGTGGAGAGGGTATTGGAGTGCGCAGTATACGGGGCAGTAAGTTTTGCGTGCAGTTTTGTGGGGGATTGTGGTGCATGGGGCTTACTTTGTCGTCGCAGGGTCAGGGGAATTCGTTGATATTGCTTGACTCACCGGGGAAGAATTATGAGCACTCTTGTTTCTTTATTTCTTAGTTGAAATTGCCGTGGGAATATGATATGGGACTATGTGAATGGATGCTAACTTGTCGATAGACACTGGTGGGCAGCAATAGCCAGATTTAGGGGGTGAGTACGGCCTGTATGTGAAGATTGCGAGGTATTGGGGTAACTGATGGCGACGAAGTAATAGGCTTAAAGGGGATAATGGGGAGAGTAGGATCTTGCTGTGAAATGAAATGAACGTCAATACGGGGAATGAAACAATGGACCACGACTGTATCTTCTTCTCGAAAACGTCCATAGACAAGAGTTACGCTCGGCGATGACTGTAAGCGCTGATTCCAAACCTTTAGGGCTCATGCCTTTGTGCCTGCGATAAAGATATGATATGACTGGACAGAATGAGTTGTGTCATCGAGTGGTGGAAGGGAGGTGGGAAGCTCCCCGTCGAGAAACGCCGTTAGTTTCTGCTTATGTCATACCTAATTCCGCAACCTTCTTTGCACACACAGCACTCAGGAGTCGTGATAGACGACCTACTGAACGACCGCCAAAAATGTCAGGATTCTGATGTCTTTTCAGCTATTGATCGCGTCTCTGCGTCTTCGCGTTTTTTCTTCTGCCTACTACAAGTTGCGACGGGTTTACCTCTTCATCCGAACCCTCCGAACCTCGGTCCGTACCTATGATGTCAGCCTCCACCACTCCTTTCGAGGGAATCGCCAGTACAGCTTCAAATACTGGTGAGTGTATTATACTAGTGGCTTTTGGATTATATATTGAGCTGTGGCCCCGGGCCTGTTACCCTCCAGGGGCTGACATTCGATATGTAGTTACCTTGGGCAGAATTTCAAAGAACCCAAAAGCCTGCGAGGGTATGCAGATATATCGATCTGGAAGGCTACATGTAACATCTTGCAGAGTGTCGCCGCAAAAAGCAGAAATGCGACGGGAAGACGCCGTGCAGCCTATGTACTAAGCGGAACAGCCACTGCTCTTATCGATCCTACATCCGACAACGGGCTACGCGTGCGTCTTCAACAAATTACAATGAATCGATGACGCAGGATATCATCAGCACGGTAAATGATCTATCCCGAGACGTACCCACAGGAATAGGTGACAAGGATAGCTCATCAAATGTCCTACCTCGTTCGCTGCCGCCTCGTCTAAACATCTTCAACAACATACGTGCAACACAAGACACACCGCGAGGCCGAATCGAGTTGTTCTATGGAGCATCATCACCATTTTCTGTGTTGCCACATCTCGATGCTCACGTCCCGATGCAAGGATCTCCTGCAGTCCACCTCGATCCTGGTGTTGAGGAAGTCCAGAATGGCAATAGGAGCATCAGAAGCTACAACTATCAAAACATTGTTTTTGATCATTTACCTAACCCCACTACGCATATAGATGGACCTGAAAGTACCAGTTATGCTTCAGCAAAGATGGCGTTGCGTAACTTTCTAGTAACAGCGTGTCCCCGGCTGCCTTTTCTGGATCCGGGGCCCTCTGCGCCAACTTCGAGATGATGTTCTCCGAGAACGATGAAAATACCCTTTTTGCTGCCGATAAAGCTCTTGTTACCACCGCATTAGGTTTGGGTGCGTTGCCACTCATTGATCTCCCATACAGGCAGCTTTTTATTGCACAAGCTCGTGCAGAGGCAGTGACTACCCTGTATGACATCAACCTGAAGACAGTGCAAGCAACCTTAATGATGGCACTATTTGAGTTTCAGGCTGGAAGCCCGAACATCTGCTATCTGCATCTTGGAAGCGCTATTCGCAAAGCGTTCGCCGCCGGAGTGCACCGCACTGATAACCACGAAACAAAGCAGACGATGTGGGCACTGTACTGCAATGAAATCCTGGTGTGCTTCACACTAGGTAAGCAGCCTGGTTTGACCGAGGAACAGATCAATTTCCCGCAGCCAGAGGATGAGTCTCGTTCGGCTTATCTTGTTCGTTTGTGCACCATTGTTCGCTCTGCTTATCGGATATATCATCTTGATGATACGGTGGTAGCGGACTTGATTGCCGCTAAATCCGTGCACCAACAACTCTGCGAATTTTCCGCCCTGATCAAGAAAAATACACGGCTTGAAATCGGTGGGCAAATATATGCACTAGCAGGAGAAGACTTATCGTGGCATATTGTCATCTCATACGGCAAGCCACCTCAAACTTAGTGTCCATCATTTAACTAACAATGCTCCAGTGTACTACGTTACGCAGCTACTTTTATATCGCCCTTTCCTCCTACTAAGTCTGGAGCTGAAACGACGTGGAATAAATGAAATTCTCAAAGAACGTAATGGTGGTGTCGAGATGATGGAGCTGAATGAAGCTACTGGATATTCTGTAGGAGCAGCAAGGGACATTGTCAACTTCTGCGACTCTCTGTTTTCCCTGAACATGGGCATTGAGGTATGCGGTCTGAGTGCAGCCACCTGCATATTGATTATTGTCTAACGATAGCAGGGTCTGTATAATCATGCTTTCTACCTTGAGAGTGCTTGTTTTGTTCTCGGTCTCGCTGCTGTACACAATAGCAGCCACATTCCATCCGACTGTTTCGAAAAAGTCCATACTGGCTTACGATTACTGCGCCGACTGGGATCGCGCGAGCCTGTCCGAAGTACCAGTGCAGCAGTCGAGCAGATGATCGCGAGGATCAACGCATTAGCAGGAAGACCCGCATCGCATGCTGGGGAAGTCGTCGATGATGGCCAGCCGTCGACAGCTGCAGCCAACCCGTTGCATGACGCAGACCAGTCAGCGAACTCTATTGCAGCCCTTTCGACCATCCGCCCTGAGCAAGAAGGGTTTCCTCCAGTTGGTTGGAATGATGATATATTACTAGATGATTTATGGTCGATGATGGATTGGAATGTCGGGTTTCCATCGATGGATCTGACGTCAACTCCGGGGCTGTAGAACCACCACATCGCCACGGCGACGACGCTTTATCAAAAGACTTGTATACTCTACCAAATGTCACGGGTAATTTATTATATAAAGAGAGGCACAGCTGTAGACTTTTGATTTGCATCTCAGAACTTGGCGGACTAAGAATGCCTGCATCTTCAACATTAGCCCCGCGATATATTCAGTGTATACCGGCAGCTGGCAGGCTATCTGCACAGAATCATCCAATACAGTCTGGAAAAATTATACACATATCGAAAAGGGGTTTTCTGTTTAACCTAGTGTCACTTGTGACCTAAATACCTAAGCAACATTTGGCAGCCTTCACGAGGGGTTGGAAAACCATCACTGATCGAGCTTTGGTTCGTGTACGTTGCTCACTGAAGCCATATATTCTCAAGCCAATACAAATTCTGTACAAGCCACGGCTCAGCTTCCTCAACCAGCTCTATTTCAAACCCATGCTCTTCTCCTTCCTTTACCACCAACCTGATCTTTTCTCTGACAGCCGGCCCCATCACCTCTTTAATCCTCTGCAAGAATTCCTCACAGTCCTGGAGGTTGACACTCGTATCGCTATCTCCATGCAGGATCAGAGATGGGGGAAGTTCCTCCTTTCACTCACCCTCTCAATCGGATGCAATCCCTTTTCTGTCCCAAATGTCGAATCCCAACGATGCTGATTGGCCGAGAACGCATAGCAAAGCTCCTCCCTTTCAGGCGGCTTCGCACTATAAATGACACTGCCTTCTGGCACCTGCCCAAGGTATTCGTCGATATATTTCTCACTGAGCACCGGTATGCCCCGCTCCTCCAACCACTCCTTGCTCTTACACCACTTCTTCACCATCGGGTACTCCAGAAACAGTGCCTTGATTCTGCCTTCCGGTAGCTCGAATACAGAATGTAGTGCGCACCAGCCGCCTGAACTGTCGCCTCCGACCAGCAGTCTATCCAGATCGATTCCCACACCAGGCGCTACGCTCAGTACAAAATTCGCGAGATGTTGCTCAACCCACGTCCAAAGATCTCTGACGTCCTCGAGAATATCGGCACCTGAGTGATCTGGTAGAAGGCGGTAGTTTGGAAGTACTATGATGGAAGAAGTGCGGTGTGTGAAGGAGACAAGGTAGTTTGCGAACCAGTCCGGGAAAAGTGCATCGCCGGTTATCAGGCCGCCGCCGTGGAACTTGACATGAACGGGATGCTTGCCAGCTTGGATGCTCCTGGGGATTAGGACAGCTACAGAGATGCCTGAATCACCAATGTGCTTGTAGAATGTTTGGTGGACGTGGAAACTGGAGAAGCGGGTTGCCGCCGTGGTGTGGGTGATGTGTTCCATAGTGAGGGATTATTGAGATCTTGGTTTGCAATGAGAAGAACTTGGAATAGTCACTAGAGTTTTGAAGTAAAACACTGGATAGCCCTCGTAGTTATATTGTTGTTGCTGTCATTGTCAAGTGACGGACTTAAGCGCGAAACACCACCCTAGCAAAAGAAATATCTGCCTAGCCGATGAGTCGGCCAACGCGCAAATTTGATAACAATTTTGGCTCAGGGCGGACATTTTTTTGCTAGATGCACACGTAATTGACTGTGCAGCTCTTCTCAGAACAACATTTCAAATGTCGCAATGAGCAATTCCAGTCATTGTGGGGACGTGTAGCACGCCACCTTCTAAAGAAGGAGATTTAAGTCAGTGCACCGTAAGCGTAGCTGACACAGCAGAGATTAGGCGTCCCACGCGATACTAAGAAGTTGCTTGGATTTGTCAGGCATGGAAGTTTTGCGAACAATTAGATTTTGGGAACTTCTTGAACTAATGTCATGAGTCCCTCCAGACCAAATTATTGAACCTGGGTCGTCTTCATATGAAGACTAGATATTGTGTCTTCCAGAGACCTAAGAGATGGAGGATATGCTAGTGCTGCCATGTACAGCCCCTAATAACTAGGAAAGACTGTCCATTTCCTTGAAATTCTTGGGCAGCTTGTGCTGGCCAGAGCGGAACAAAATCTTCAGGCCGCGTTACTCGAAATCTCGTAAACGTTGCCGTGAACGACCCAGGACGGTAGTCTGTGCGCGACCCAAGCAAGTAGCTCGTACGTTCTGCTTGTTTTTGGCCCAGGGTATTAAGCTTTTTGTTGCTTTCAAAAATCTTGGATGAGTTATTGCCTTTGTCCGCACGAAGAAGACATGCATAGCCTCTTCCGAAGTTGTGCCTCGACCCCACCTTCAGGGAATGGCGCCGAAGATCGGTGCCTACGTTTACCGAGGATAGAACTCCATTAAACATTCAAGGGAACCTACAGCAAATACTATGAGACCTGACTATACCAACAAGCCGATGGAGACCTCGATACCGGCTTCTGCCGAGGATGCCGAAAGTCCTGTTAATGCGCGCCCGAAAAGATCTCGGGCGGGTTGTATGACTTGCAGAAATCGTCGACGAAAGTGTAAGTGTCTGCCGCCATTGACTGTTGCACGTGAGTTGTAACCGCGTGCAGGCGACGAAGGAAAACCGACCTGTCAGAACTGCATAAAGAAAGGATTCGAGTGCCGATATGCATCTGCGTTCCAGATTCTCGGGAAACACAATTTTACGCCCGAACTCAAGACTGACGTGAAGTATGCCATTGTTCGTGTAAGTAGGTTCCATGCATGCACTTTCAGTCTGTGGTGGCAGTATACATGTTCCACGCCATAGCCTAAGAGGTCGGATCACCCTTGTCATCGTTAGCCTGAGGTTATCCATGAGTCCGTGTGCGCAAGTCAAGTTAGGACCAACACTATACACTTGCAGAGGCGTTTTGGTACTCAGTCTTGCTTGCGCTTGGGGAGATGTGGACATACATATTGTGTTTCTTTCCATGTGCTAATGTTTCTAGTTTGCTGGAGACGATGGCAATGATGGCGAAGTGTCCACCTCAGAGAAGACACGCCAATCAGTAACTGCAGCTGGAGACCAGCATAGTGAATTTTCGGCCCAGACAGATTCCATCATCCCGTTGGAGACACAGGCGGCAACCACTCCATTCGACCCCACTAAGCAGGCCGTTTCGAGCCACACACCGTCACAAAACAGCTACGAGTTTGCACTGCATGGTTTGTTGGCACTTGGCTCTACCCTTGAAACAACAGCGGTGAATGTTCCTCCAGCATCGGTAGCCGAAGAAGGACAGGCCGTTTCGACGTATGGCTTCGCCAGGGACGATAACATAAGCCCAGTCTTGAATAACAGCATTAATCAAACACGGCTAGAGATGAACCGGGCAGGAACTGAACAGAATTCGACACAGAGCTTTGGCACGACTGTACCTAGCGCGCCTGGTCTTACTTCGCGGTGCGAGAATTTTGAGAGCTTTGAAAGTTTATTCCGGGCATATGAAGCTTCAAATTCCAATTTGTCGATTCCACCAGAGACCCCTACTATGGATACTGGGGCAGCAACTCGTAGCCTCGAGCTGTTGAAATTTTATAGGTACCATGTTGCGCCTTGGTTGGACATCTGCGAAAACGATCAACACTTTGGTGTAACTTTACTGGTAAAATCGACCCAGATGCCGTGTTTGCGCACCTCCGTCATGCGTTTGGCCGCGGTTTCCTCAAGTATGGCGTGGTCGGAGGAGATTGGCATCGGCAAATCTGTATCAGAGAAGAACATGAGCAATAATGCTGCGCCAGATGCCACCATAGAGACAGTCGTAGATGTGTTGCAAGTTTTGACTGATGCAGTGCCCAATCTAGCCGCATTCTGGCTTAGAGAGGACGGAGGAGAAAGTCGAAGGCCCTTGCTAGAGCGATTGTTGCTCGAGTACGAAGTTTCTGGTCTCAGCACCTGCACCTACTGGTTATTAGTCAGAATAGGTAAGGGACACTTTATGGCCTGTTAGGTGTACCACACTGCTGATGTTAGCACAGAATTAAGCTGCTCATTGATACTATGCAACAGTCGCATCCCTCTCCCATTCCTAGCTAGACAGTATAATCGACCTGGGACCGACGATTCAAGAGCGCAGTGTGCATACGATACTATCGCTTTATGTGTGGATTCCGCCATGTTCGCCCAGGGCGAGGAAGATCAGTGGCTTCAACAGCGCCATGGACTCAACCGCGTAGCGGTGTGGAAGGCGTTGGTTCAAGGCTTCGCCAACTGGTACTTGCATCGACCACAGGCGTTCCAGCCGATCGTTGAATTGTACCCCAAAGATGGTGTGCTGGCCGATGACGATTATCCGATGATTGTTTTTACCAGTGGTGCGGCGCTTCTGGCAAATCAGCTATACCACACTGGTATGCTTCTGTTGCTGCAAAACAAGCCTCGATTTGATGACAAGCGAAGCCCAAACTCTCCGTCAATGTCAACACTGTGGCATGCACACCGCATATGTGGCATTGCAATTCAGAACGATAGACCGGGCTGGTGGGATCCTTGTCTTGTCGCATCGCTTGTCGTCGCAGGTCGTACAGCGACGCACGCGAGCCAACACAACGTAATAGCCAGCACGCTCAAATCCGTTCAGCATTTGACAGGCTGGATCATCGATCCGTGTGTGGATCAGTTGAGAAGGGAGTGGCAGCTGGCTGATGGTTGGTAACGAAGTTGCTACTGCTGCTCCCTCGTTTCGCAGGACTTGATTCGATCATGGCCAAAGTTCCAACATTCGGCAGCCTCTCATTTTTTTCAGTAGAGTTGGACCAATATCCATATTGTTTCACACGTCGGTGCGGATCTTGTAACCCCAGGTACTTTCCAAATCGCGAATGCGCCAAGTCGCAGTCCAGCCAGTGAGAACCTCGATGCGTCGAATAGTTTTGACAACCAGAGCCTGTTCGGAAGAATGGCTCAAAAGCCGCCCTGCAATCCAAAGTGGTTGTATGGCATTGTTTAAACAACCTTCGTGTGGATTTGCCAAACTTATTCCACATATGCGTTTTACATGCCACATGATGGACGTGGTGGATGTCTGAGGCAATGAGGCTCTCTTTTTGGGATTGGCGTTAAGGAGCAAGACACACGAGGTGTGATAGAGCTGGTTTGACGATATCGCGGCCCAATGGGCGAAGAAGATGTGTGGAAATGGTATCGTGTTGGTGCTTTCGATGGCTTGCATCTCAGGTGGACGATGAAGAGACCAATTAGCTAATTGATCCCACAGTTGAGACCAGCGTGTTTGGAACTGCTGCGAATCACAACCATTCTCAGTGCCCAGCTCAATATGTTTATTGCGATCGGAGATCAGTTCGCATGTCTTAGCGCAGAGGTAGACAGCGAAGTTGGCGTACATGTCTGGAACCGTCGAACTACGAAAGAGCACATCAGTATCCTCGTCCGTCACGCCATGCGGCAGCCATGCTGAAGGTTTCAATAGTGTGCTTTCTGTGCCATCAGAAATAAGGGCTCCGCAGACATCTGATCAGGTCAGCAAAGATCAATTGCGAACTAGCGCAGAAACACTCACCCATGCGTGCATAGCACCAAAAAACGGCCTGTAGGACGTCATTACTGAAGCCGTTGACGCCAAAAGCCTCAAACACAGCTGCGCAACCCTCAAGATGGCGGCGCCAGTCCTGTGCACTAGCTGAGAACATCTCAAGGCAACATAAGATTACACAAGCTGCGATCACGTGGACATCTCGTGCCTGCAGCAAGGGCGTCAATAGCCGGATGGCCTCTTGATACAATTCGAGGCTATCAAATGATGCTTGAATTTTGTCCTTTCGCTCGAGCTGCCGAGCTCCAATCGCGAGGATGGCATATAGTAGAGGTGGCGATTCTTTTGCGAGAGCTGGCAACTGTACTCCAAAAGTCCGCTGGCTATCGAACATGTCAAGCTAAAAGACAATCAACCAAGTTCTATCAGCCGCAAACAGTACGAAACAGCGGAACTAAAACTCACCCAAGGAGCTACTTGTGACATGTAGTTCTTCAGATACCTAATTCGTCCTCCATTGGCCAGGACATGCTTGAAGTTCACTGTATCAGTCATGTCATCACCATGCACAGGCGTTCCCACTCTGGTAGGCGCAGCGGAGCGTGCAGTAGTGAACATGAGCGAACGCAGTGCTTCCTGGGAGGCCAAATAGTCCGGATCATGGGCAAACTCGTCAAATGGCCAACTTGAAGCGGTGGCTGGCGACAAGAATGGATCTATGTTTTCGTAGCCATACCCTGTGCATGCCTGCACTTCGCTGGCTGGTGAGAAGACACTGTCGCCATTACGGGCGTCCACTACCGAGCCCCCTCATCAATCCGGCGTCGTTTGGTCATCGGCTCGTCAGTCATCAGTGCTGGGTCGGTGAAGCATTAGTGTTGACCACGTTCAGATGCGGAGAAGATGGGGACAAAAGAGCAGGGGTGAGCTCGGCTCAGTAGGAATCTGGGAAGATTAATTGTACAAAGGAGCTAGTGTTCGGTGTGGCACTAGAAAAGCCTAGTTTGGTATCACGTGCGGTGCAACACTAACTATCAGCTCTTTAGGTTTAATGCAACGCGTTACAACTAACATCGAGGATTCTCTATATCATACTAAAAATACTACAGACTCATTCATTTCACATAATTACCAGAATGCACGCTCACAAATCGACAAACTCCCCACGCAGAAGCGGATCGTCGCGTACCTGTTGCAGGTAGCCTTCCACCTTCTTCACCAGCGCCGGAGTATCGAAACCAAAGTATTTATACGCTGCCTTTCCTGGCAAGCTGTGACCAAAGCGTTTCACGCAAGCTGCGGCATCAGCATATCTTTCCCAGCCATTCGGGGCGTAAGGCTCGATGACGACAGCAGGAATGCCACGATGTCTTCGCAATGTGTCGCGCTTGTACTGTATGGGCTGAGCATCGAACAGACGTTGGCACGGAAAGCTAAGGACTCGTGCTTTAATTTTTTTGCCTTGAGCTCTTTTGCTGTATTGAGCGCATGGCACAGCTCAGCACCTACACCGATCAGTGTCACATCTGCATCCTCAACTTCTTCGATGACGTAGCCGCCCTTCGCTACCAAATCACGCCTGGACTGCGATAGCTGTGGCAGTGTATGTCTTGATGTTGAGATGATGGTCGGTGTGTTCTTGGCCTCAATGGCTGTGATCCACGCACCGGCAGTTTCCTCGCTATCTGCAGGCCGAATATACAATAGATTTGGCATCGCTCGGTAAAGATTGGCCAGCTCAATAGGCTGATGAGTCGGGCCATCTTCACCCATACCGATCGAGTCATGTGTGGCCGCGTGGATTACTTGGAGGTGCTGCAAAGCCCCCATACGAACTGCCGGTGCTGCATATAGGTAAAACATGAAGAAGGATGAAGTAGTCGGGATGAATGTGTTGGGCGCGAATGCAGCCAGTCCGTTCGAGATCGCACACATAGCGTGTTCACGTACGCCATAGTGGATGTAACGGCCACTGTAGTTGCCGGTGATACCGCAAGTCGTCTTCAAGTCGGGCTGCACATTGTCAGTGTTTGCTCGCCATGTTCACAAAGGACGCAGATACTTACGTGTTGGAAGTCAACCTTGTCCTTCCAGATCATGTTAACTGAGGGAGACAGATCGGCGGTCCCAACCATGAAGTTCTTAATCTTCTCTGCAATCGGGTTGAAGACCAATCCAGAAGATTTCCTTGTAGCTGTAGGCTGATCAGGGAACGATCTGGGGATCAAGTCCTTCCAGTTCTCTGGAAGGCGGCCTTCCATTCGGCTCCGGAACTCAGCACCAAGTTCGGGGTACTTGGCCTCATACTCGTTCAGCTTCCTTTCCCAGGACTGGACCAACTCCTGGCCCTTTGATGGGATGTCTGCGAAAAATTCACGAACAGTGTCGCTGATAGCAAAGTGTTCCTCGGGGTTGAAGTTGTACAGCTTCTTCATGTTAGCAACATCAGCAGCACCGAAAGCGGCTCCATGGGCAACTGCATCACCAGCTACGGCGCTGCCGAGACCAATAACCGTACGCACGTTGATGAAGGTTGGCTTATCAGGCAATGCTCGAGCCTTGTTGAGCGCGCTCACGATGCCTTCAATGTCGAAACAGCCATCTTCAATGTCGATTACATCCCAGCCGCAGGCGCGCATCTTCGCGTTGACATCCTCGGTGTTTGTCAGGTCAACACTTCCGTCGCAGGTTATCTGGTTGTTGTCGTAAATGATGGTCAAATTGTTCAGTTTGAGATGGCCGGCGAAAGAGATGGCCTCCAGCGCTACTCCCTCCTGCAGGCAGGCGTCACCAATCATACACCATGTGTGATTGGAGACGACGTCAAAGTCTGGCTTGTTGTACGTCGCCTGTAAGTTTTTGGTAGCCATGGCCAGTCCAACAGCGTTTGCGACACCTTGTCCGAGCGGGCCCGTTGTCACTTCAATACCCTCGTGCTCAATTTCTGGGTGGCCCGGGCACAACGCATCGACGCGATCCGAGTGGTATGACTTCAGCTGATCCAAGGTCATCGCCTTGTAGCCTGTAAGGTGGAGAAACGTGTACTGGAACAAGCAGGTATGCCCTATCTTTGGTCAGCGCTGGCAACAACAACAAAGCCCCCAGAATGAAGAAAGCTTACCGTTCGACAGTACGAAACGATCGCGGTTGAAATAAGTTGGTGTATGCGGTGCATAGTCCATGACATACTTCCAGAGAGATACTCCTATCGCAGCCATACCAATTGCACCTCTGCCTGCATATCAGTGACCTGTACGTTTTGCGATGGATGCTGCCAGATGTACCCTGGGTGGCCACCATTGAATTGCTGGCACAGATCTGCAATCAGCAGTCTGAAGGACTTCAACACATGGTCTTGCTCGTCCGACAGTTTTCGCACTGCCGCCTGCTCAATCTTTTCTTCTTTCTTCAATCCTTCGACAACATTCTGGCCGTAGTTTGTCGCGCCATTAGATTGGTTAGTACCTTGTGCGAGATGCATGGTTCTGGATATGTTGGTGTGAGGGGTTCTGGTTTCCACGAGACAGCGCGACAGAATCTTTTCAAGTCAGCCTGCAACAACGCTTCGTCGACATCACTATAATGATTTCCTAGAACGAATGCAGTGGACTACCTATTCGGGCTTCCCGATGTAATGGAGCCTGGGACTGCCATACACTCCTATTGGATAGTAGGTTCGTTGAGTCACCAAAAACAGTAACCATAGGCACTGATTTCTCTTTACGGTCAAAATAGCCCCCGACTCGTAACTCATAACCCCACCAAAGCTGGGGCTCCGCTATCCGCCACTATGCTAACTCGGCTATACAACCAGTACACAGTACCATGTCGACGTGCGCGGTTGTGTTTCTCCTTTGCGTGCTGATGAAGTCGTATTCGCTCTATCCCAATATTGTGGCCATTATCTCTCTCTCTCATACATGTTGCATTTGAAACTCGAAGTTGGACAGCAGACATCATGGCGCCCTCAGTAATCTTCGGCTCTTCCTCGAGCGACGCATCACCAACTAAGTCCTTACGACAGACCACTAACGGCACATTTGGGAAGAAGACAATGTCTACGCCACTGCCAAACCCTTCGTTACAAGTTACCGCGGACCACAATCTGAAGCAGGAAGATGCGCCAGTCTATGCGCCAAACCATGGGGAAGTTTTACTACACATCAAGGCTACAGGTGTCTGCGGGTATGCTCTTCAGAAGCATTGCCACTGCGTTCGTCGCTGACGTCTCCCGGGTCCGACATTCATTTTTGGAAGACAGGGAGAATAGGATCGCTCGTTGTCGAAGGCGACTGCATCCTGGGTCACGAAGCAGCCGGGGTTGTTTTACAATGTGGTGAAGGCGTGAAGAACCTGAAGCCTGGTAGGTTGCATTTTTCGTTGCATGATGATTGGCTCTAACATGGTTTTCCAGGTGATCGCGTAGCTGTCGAACCTGGCGTTCCATGCGGCGAATGCTTCCTGTGTCTGGACGGCCGCTACAACCTTTGCGAAGACGTCCAGTTCGCAGGTGTTTATCCCTACCACGGTACGATTCAGCGGTACAAAACACATCCTGCGAAATGGTGCCACAAGTTACCGGACAATGTTAGCTATGCGGAGGGCGCATTGCTAGAGCCGCTGTCAGTTGTCATGCATGGCGTTAAGTCAGCTGGGTTGTCGCTCGGCCGTGGTGCTGTTGTATGCGGAGCCGGACCCATCGGTCTCATTGCGCTCGCAGCAGCAAGAGCAAGTGGTGCTCATCCAATTGTTATAACAGATCTTGATCCGAAGAGATTGGCGTTTGCGAAGAAGTTTGTTCCATCAGCTCTTACCTACCAAGTTGATCGAGCTTTGGATGCGAAGTGCAATTCTGAAAAGATCAGGTCACTGTTCAACTTTGAGCACGTTGGAGAGTACGGTGCACCAGAGGTAGCACTCGAGTGTACCGGTGTTGAGAGCAGTGTGGTTACTGCAGCATACACAGTGCGAAGAGGCGGGACAGTTATGGTGATCGGTGTAGGCAGAGAGATCATGAATAATCTTCCGTTCATGCATATTTCACTTGCTGAAGTAAGCACATACCGTTCGCTTCCGGGGAGCTTTCGCGATACTAAACAACATCCAGATCGATCTTAAGTTTATCAACCGGTACCGCGACACGTGGCCAGCCGGCCTACAGTGTCTAGCTGGGGGCATCCTCGACTTGAAGTCGCTTGTCAGTCATACATACCCATTGGAGAAGGCATTGGACGCGTTGCACACATGTAGCGATCTGAGCAATGGGAGCATCAAGGTGCAGATCGTCGATGGGGTGGAAGATGTGCTGTGAACTACAATCAATCAATCGAATACTGGCCATCTTACCGCAGTTCCAATTTGGAAAGAACATATCCTACATCTAAATTTCCGGCCCTGTGCTCTATATGCCTAGGATAACCCGCTCTGCTGTCCTGGTATACACAGCTAGTCACGATCTCAATTGTGTTCACCGCAAGACAACATCATGTCGGAAGTCTAACACGGCCTTAAACAGCAGCTTCGATGGGATTAGCCCTCCAGCATCAGACGTCACCCCTTCACCATGCCTCTAACTTTCTAATGCAGATGGAGGGGTCTGGTGTCTTAAGATTCACGACGAATCCACGGCAGTCAACACTGAAGCAAAAACCCGGACGCCACACAGCTGCACTTCTCATGGGTGTTGCAGCAAATCGGCTACATTTCGGTGACGGACAATGCACAAATAGGGCAAGGTTCACCCATGAGTCGCTGCGGCCAAACTCTGGGTATGTCTATTCCAAAGCCATCAAATTATGCGAAATGACGGTGCACAATACTTTCGTGAGAATGCATAAAATTCTCTAGCTACAAAAAAATTGGCCTCGCGCTGTCAACCCCGGACCCACAGGTCCGGGGCAACTTATCAAGGCTGCATTTCACTGTTACTTATCACTTCCATCGCTTCACCTAATGCATCCACCCTGCCCAGACGTACTTGTCTACATCTTGGGCCCGTACACAGTTGCTCCCATTATCAACTCCATCGGTCTTTACATGCAACCGATGCGCATACCACGCATTTTTTTGTGCTGAGCTTGGGGTCGCTGCCATATCTGAGATATTCGTATTTTTCATGGTGTCATCATATTGGCTAATGTCGAAAGTCGTCAGGAACACGTGCTGAAAGCTCTTGTTAGACTTGGCTACCGTGAGCAGGCGGGCGAGAAGAGACTCGCATCTATCAACAACACCTGGGGGCAGATCAGACGCATGACTGAAGGCGTCACCTATCTGGTGTGCTTAAGACGAATCATCACCTCCGTTATGTCGTTTTCTATCCATGAGTTCAACGTCTATTGTACAAACTACATGTAGCTCGTGGGCTTCTCCATTGAAATATTGTTCAAGCTCCAGATTGCCCAACACGTCCTCTCGCTCTTCGACAACGTTCTCTCTTGGTATTGGGTGGGTCGTTTTGGGCGCCGCAACCTTGGTGGTTTCTTTCCCGCTGTTGTCGATGTCTTGGAGATGATTGTAAAACTACATACTTTTGCACTGCCCGCTATACTGACGGTCGAAGCCCATCCGCCAATCCATGGTAACGTACGCGGAGTAAATGAAATGCCGTTACATCGCTGCATGCACGTTATGTTGAGAGGCTGGTGGGGCTCCAGGATTCGGCGTTCGGCTAGCTTCTTATAGTCTAGTGTTGGATAGTTGGGTCTTGGCGGCTGGCCTCATCGCTCCTTCTTCTGCAACATCCGTTCTTGTTCCAACATGAATCATGCGCGTCCTTCAACAGCTGTTTTGCCACACAAACATGGCGAATGAGTATGTACGCCCCATTCATTGAAGGCTCCATGATTCGGTTGGGTTGTCGAGCTGCTTTCCGATTCGCTTGAGAGCTACCGTCGGCTCCGAGGTCATAACGTCTTCGGCTCTCGATGCGACGCGATCTTGAACAAGGGTGCAACCGGAACAATTACAATCCTTTGCTACGTCAAGTGCGGATCGCTTTTTTAGGAGACTCATCCACAGGCGTTGCATGATGACTTTCCTGATATCAGTTCACACCTTCACCTGTTCACGGAACCGATTGAATGGTTCCATCTTTTCAGTCCTTCCAGCGTTTAGTCTTGGACATTGATGCACGCTCGTCCGTGGTTTGAGCACCACGCAACGCGGGGCGCCCCACCTCCACAATTGCCGCCCACTTTTGTACCCATACCTTGTGAACTGACCAGATAAAGCTTGGCATTCATGCAGCTCGGAGGTTCTTATATACCCTTACGATTACCCACCTGCCGATGCGCGTTTCGCTCGTCCGTTCTTCTTGACGAATCCAGATTTTCTGTCGGTTGTGGTCCAATTTGTCACTCTAAATATCATATTATCAGCATCCAAGACGAAACTGTATTAAAGAAGTTTGCGGGTATGGAAACACATGCACAGATCGAAGTCGCGCACAAAAAGCTGCCCGGGAATATCAAAGAAGAGCAAACCTCCTCAGATGAGTCGCAAGTTAAGACCGTAGCGAAAAGACGGCGTCACAGGGCATCTATAGCGTGTACTTCGTGCCGGGACCGCCGAATTCGCGTATGTCCATCTTAGCTGCGCATAATTCCGTTTGCTGACCCATTCACAGTGCGTCGTACCCATCGGCAAGAAAGTATGCTTGCAATGTGAGCGAGCAAATGCAGTTTGCATGATCAAAGATGACGATGAGCGACGAAGGTACGAATGTCCATCTTTGTCGTCTGTTCGTAATTGACTGTCTTCCAGACCCATCTCACGGGCATACGTATACTCGCTCGTCGAACGGATAGCACTACTCGAAGGGTTACTCAAAGACAAGAGTTTGCCAATCCCACCTGTAGATCATCCCCGGAAACTCGACATCGCTCTCACCACAGTAGAGAAAAGTCCTCAAGCAGTAGTACATCTAAATCGTCAGCTGCGAGTCTGAAGGATTCCTCATCAAGCAGTGACACGGTATCGACACCATGCAGCTCCGTTTTTGATAGTAAGGATGATCACCGCATTTCGAACAAGCGAACGTTGGTTCCTTACGACACTAGCGACGACTACGGACACGCAAGCAAAAAGAAAAGGAAAGACAGCCTGATCGTACCAACAGACATAAAGGTGGAGTCACCCACCTCTGACCTCGCCGACTCCACCGCAGTATACGTAATATCACAGGAGCTTCACCGATTTGCGACGATGCCGCATTCCCCCAGACATTCTTTTGGCCATCACTACATGATTACCCCAGCGGTCGGACCACATTGCATTCAGAACCACAAAGCACTATTGACGAATATGCTTTGTACAGCACGTGGGGTGACAACGCGTATGGACCCCAAGGTTGTATAAGTCACCCCCAGACATTGAACACCAGGAAGCTCTGCCACTGGACCCTGGGCATAATACCATCAATGCGCGGGAAATTGGGCCTATTAATATAGATTTTATGCCATTGGGCGGGGATAGCTGGTCTCCATGACCACCTAACGGCGACCGCGGCTTGCTGTCTCCCTCTCAGATTCTGCGAAACGATGAGGGCAACCGCCATTTCAGGACCTAGCCGCGGAGAATTTCGGGGAGACGCAATACGACACCTGGGCTATTTCAGTATTGAGGGCGACTTGAGATCAAACAGTATTTCTCTGATAAATGCCTTTCACTATGGTCTGTCAATCAGAGCCTAGTTCTCGCAGTTGATGACTTCCAAACCAAGCCCAGTAACGCGTTCGGATAAGATAAAAGCTTACAGAAATCAAACCTTGAATCTACATCTGGTCCGCTGAGCACATAGTCGTCCGGATCAAAAACCCCATCTCGTTGCTAGTCAGCGTGTCTCTCACTTCTGCTTCACCCTGAGCACAATGACAGAGTTGACCACCTTAGTCCACGGATGCACTTCAACCAGCGTCTCCAAACCAATTCTCTCCATATCGCCCGAGAGCTCAAGAATCTACACCCAAATCAGCATGCTCTACGCACTTCACATGCGGACATTCGCAAATGAACTCACCGGATATAGCACACTCCGCAACCCTTTGGCACTCCTCGCCACTACCAGTGCACCGGGTCTCAACTTCCCTGCCAAGCTCTTGAGAATCGACAACTTCGACTGCGTATCCATCCCCACAAGCGCAGCTAAGAACACGACATCAAAGTCCCCCACTTTGATTTCTCCGCCCCCACATCGTCTTCGGCACTGACGTCAGTACACGCGAAACTCATTCTCGCTGTGTAGCCAAGCCGCTCGCAGAGGTTCTGACTGATCTGCAGTGCCGAAATGTCGCGATCGATGTTGTGCACGTGTGCAGAAGGGTAAATGCCCAGTATGCAGAGCGACGTCAGGGGAGGGGTCCGGAGCCAATAAACGCGAAGTTCTGGGGTGATGTGTGTGGGGAAGGGAGGAACGCAGAGAGGGTGGAGCATTCGATACGCGACAGGTCGAGGTAGTTCTGGTAGTATGGGAACGTTTTGAGAAGGTTGTGGGTTTGAGTGGCTGTGGCTGGGGAGTTTGTCAATGATATTCTCCACAAGTATGCGGATGGTTCAAAAGCAGGAATATTGACGGTGTGCAAGTACGGCAATGTATAGTAGACGCACCTTTTGAGCTCTTTGATTGTTCAATAATGTTCCTCGCCCAGAAACTTTCTAATTCTCCCTCGGCTGTGGCGCAAAGCGGCTGTAGTTGCTCGCACAATGTATGTGTACCCTCGATGCCGAAAAAGTAGGTGATAAACTCATGGCTGTACGACACAATGCATACGTTGACAAGGCGAGTCAGAAGTGAGTTGACAGTGTTCCCTGGTTTCAGATCTGGAAGCTTGGACAAAACATGGTAGATTTCACGAATCTCTGATGCCAGTGTTTGTGCAGAAGTTGCTGTTATCGTTGGCGTCCTAGGCGGTGTCTGAGGCGTCGAACTCTCAGTCGTATGCTCACTGGATTCTGGCTTCTCACTCCCTAAAGCGTTGCCCATCGTGTATGTTATTTAAGGTTAGTTGTGTGTTGCGGAAAGGTGGAAGAAGAAAAAATCGAGTGGATTCCGCGTCTCTAAAGGTGAAAGAAAGGACTGGAGAGTATCAACACCATCGTCTTAAAGAGTTTTATACGCACGCACAGATGTGGAGAATACCCCTCATAGGAGGAGTGAGGCTTTCTACCACAACTGATCTATTGAATACTACAATGACAGACAAACGTGAATCAGGACAGGTGGTTGGCTACAGTTTTTCTGAGCACCATGATGGGCCCCCACGTCCACCACGCAAGTCTTCAACGAACAGAAGCTGAAAATGGACGTATGCAATCGGGAAGGTGGTAAAGTGATTTTATGTGCATTAGGGCGAAGATCCTAACAAGGTTTCAAGAGGTACTACGGTCGGGTGTACCCTAGTGTGCCCATATCTTAGCCTAGTAGCCCCACCTCTAATAGTCACTGATATACAGGCGTCTGCAGCGCGTTAAGTATGTAAAATGTTGAGGTGAAGTCGGCACATTTAGTGCTCCGGGCGTTGGTAGACCATTTTGCCACCCACCCATGTTTCTTTTACAGTGACCTTCCGAAGATCTTCCAGGTCCATGCCCTCTAATGGTTCGTCAAGCACAATCCAGTCTGCCCAAGCGCCCTTCTGTATGACGCCAGCTTTACCCTCTAGAAAAGCACCGTATGCAGGGTTGGTGGTGAAACCCTTCAATGCATCTTCAACGGTAAGTGTCTCGTTAGGATACCATCCTGTCTTTCCGCCGCTGGGATCGAGACCTGTCTGTGGGCTTCGCCGTGTGGCTGCTGCATATATGCCTTGAAAGATGTTTGCTGGCTCGACCGGGAAATCACTGCCAAGGACCGGGCCGAGAGGGAGGAGCGAGCGCATTCTGTAAGCTTCATCTGCCGTTCGCTGCTTTCCGAGCCTAGACTCTGCATATCCCATGTCCGAGGTGGCGTGTGTTGGCTGGATTGAGGGGATGATGCCGAGCTCGAACATACGACGCTGATCGTCTGGGTGGATGATTTGGGCGTGTTCAATACGAAATCGATGCTGCTGTTGCTGACACTCCTTGAGCTTTGTGATGTCAGGGCATTGAAGCTTCAGAGTGATCTCAAAGGCGTCGATGGCGAGTCGGTTCGCAAAATCCCCTATAGCATGAACATTGACCTGATATCCCTCTGCTGCCCATTTTTGAGTCAACGACGAGAGCACAGTTGCGTTCACGAGTAGTGAGCCAGTCGAGCTCTCTTTGTCGCTGTAAGGGTCAATCATTGCGCTACCCCAGCTGCCGAGCGCCCCGTCTGGAGTCTGTTAGTACAGTGTCGAACCAAAAGGGAAGATCACATACCACCGAACAACTTGACGCTTAGTACGTGGAACATGCCGTTGGGCGTGCTAATTTTCTTGACGTCGCGTGGACAGAAAGTGTTGCGAGTATCGCACTCAATCATCGCATTGACCCTTACAGTCCAGTCTTGGTCACTTGACAACTCCTCGTACAGCTTCAAATCGCCAGGAATGACACCGGCATCGTGAATCCCGACTATACCAAGCTGGTTAAGCCCGAACATTGCGTCTTTAACGAATTTTGACTTCTGGTCCTTGCCAGGTTTCGGGTAGTATTCCAGTACCATGTCCATGGCATTGTCGCAGAAGACGCCTGGGGCTACGATTTCACCTCCAGCAGGCACTTCAGGCAGTGGAGAAGGAAGAAGAGCAAGAACCTTGTCAGATACCCAAATACAGTGCACTAGAACCTGTCAGCCCCTCATCCATCGATATTTTTTCCGGCTGATGCTCACCGTCAACTCGGTCAAGCATGACATACTGGTCTTTGAAGGCTTCATTGATTTCAAGGTCGGACTTCTCATGTGTCAATCGCCGACTACACCTGCACAAATCAAAATTTACTCACTGTCGTTGGCCACTTTCCGTTGAACTTAGCCTGGTCCCAACCAACGCCCCTCAACCATCGTTTGCTGGTACCTTCTGCTGGATGACTTGCTTTATACTGAACAAGTCGATCATGCACCTCAGCCATTGACTCAGCTCCAAAGATGCTTACAGAGTTGAGGAGCTCCCCAAATTGCACAAGATGTCCGTGTCCATCCCAGAAACCGGGATACACATACCCAGCACGAGCGTCCTTGACGGCGTCGTAAAAGGAATCTTGCTTGATAGGATGATCGTTGAAAATCCTCGAGAATCTCCCGTTCGCGATACTAAAACACTCAGCATGGGCCAGATCAGATGAGAGTGTTCTGATGGAAGCGTAGCAGTGTGTTTCCTCGAGGAGACTGCGTAATATCTTAGATCCGACGTATTCATGGATTGAGGCAGGAAGGAGAGTCTGAAGACCTATTTGGTAAAGAACCACGCCCAGTAGCACAGGTAATGTCACCCTGAACAAGATATTATGTGCTGGCATAATGGAGTCGTGGAGGCACAATTGGAATGTCAATGCAATAGACTTCGCGGGATTTCGAAATCGTCTATCAGTGGGACGTCCGCTCTTGGCCAATCACGAGAGATTGACAGATGCCGATAGCGTCTCCACCCATCGTCGAGGCGCCACTCGGCTTCCAACTCTGTTACTGCATCAACGACTTTTGCAAAAGAAAGGAATGTTTATACTTGAACACATGTTCGTACTCGACAACGTTGTACACTCTCCAGATGGTTCATGAGATGCGTAGTTAGTGCCGACCTTGTAAGCTCACCAGCTTTGTCCGGCTGTCGGCTGCCGATCCCTGCAGGTTCTTACAGCTTGTTCCATGAATTCAACTCTTCGTATGCCAGACATCAGAAGCACCTTCGTCTTGTTCGGAAAGTCTTTTCATAATGCGGTATTCCATCTCTGCTATGCGCAGACCTCAGCTCTCAGAATTGTTGAAGAGCACATCAGGGCCAATCGGAAATAGCGGTGAGTCTTGTGAACAAACATCACTCACCGGCACGCGGAACGTTGCCTGCTCCCCGATCCTTCACTGAACGCCCCACAATCACGCCTTGGCTTCAGTGGCATTGGACGGGAGGTCAGGATCGCATCAATAGCGAGGCTGGGCAACATGCGGAGCTAAGCGTGCGGGTCGGACGTCGCAATTCAAAGAATCAACCTCGATTTTCTGCTACTATTCAGCCTTTCAACTCGAATCGTGCTCGACGGAAGAGGGACTGGCACTAGCATATGGCTACGCGGGAACTTGATGAGCTTCGCAAGCAGCTAGAGACGCTTCAGCGCTCGCACGAAACCTTACTAAAAAGCTTGTCCGCTTCGAACGGAAGCTTTGGACCCTCAGACGTTCCACGGCTACGTCGGAACGCAACCCAGCGTGGGGATGCCGTCTTCGCCGACACATCTACGCTATCTGACGACAGTAGCGACGACGACGACGACTTCTTTGTGCAAAACAAATTGCCATCCCAGTCTTTTGACCATGAACACCTACGCCATCATCTGAAGACCCACAATTGGGATGAGCATGGCAGAGAGATCCTAGAATCCCTGATCTCAGACCCTGTGAAGCTGTCAAAGCAGCCGCATCTATTCCATTTAGGGCCAGGACCTGCAGAGGACCGCAGTCATTACTCCCATTTCCAGTACGTGACTTGATACAAACTGTACGCTTGTGCTAACTTTCCTCAGAGTCTACAATGTCGGGTCTGATGGACAACCCGAACTGGTGGAAGTCAGCTCGGCGGACAATACAATGTCCAAAGCTACAGAGATCTGGCACTCTATCAGGGTATGTCCTAGTATCCCTAGACTGAACTTAGCAGCTTACGACCACAGGATATTGGGAAAACCAGCGATAAGACGACTGTCGGTCGCATCACGTAGGTGCCTCAGTGCACATCAAGTATTTCGCTGACATGTGGTAGTGTTGCAAGAGAGCCCTCACCAATCTTGTTTGGTGCGTTGCATCTAACATTACACAATGCATTCGACATGGATGAGCTGTTCAGACATCTTGTATGCACCGAGGCAACGTCGTCTCACATGTTCCGCGCTTTCACCGAAGATCCGCGTCATCAGCGAACATTCTTCTTCACTTTCGAGTATTACACCATCATTGGAGACGATTGCAAGCCTATGCAATGGCAGCGTGCTGATAGAGAGACAAGCTCGTCTGACAGCCACATACCCTTGAGTCGCTGCGGTGCCGTTGTTGCTCTAGCCTTGTTCGACGAGAACCCTCGTCGTGTTAGAAACAGATCCAGACAGTCCAAAACTAACTATGGCTGGATACACGACATGTGGTCGCCTTACCAGGTACTCCAGCTCGAATGCTTCCCAGATTGGAAATCAACGCCTATCAACGGAAACCCGTACACGTTTGAGAGTGGTCATCGTTATCTCAATGGACCTGAGGCGTTTCTACATGCACTGCTCACAGAATATCGAGATGCAAGGAAGCGTTACGATGAAATTTACAAGCAAATCACCGAACTCGTGACGCCACCCCTTGGCTTCCTGTTTGATGAAGAGGCACGCAGGAAGCGACTCTTCGAAGACAGGCACTTTACGTGGACCCGTCGGTATTTTTACGCACACCAAGCACTAGGAAATGTAAACGACAGTATCAAAGCCATGATTGACGCCTTCGAAGACACTTTCACCGAGGATGTATGGGATGGAGAAAGCAAGACGCTCTGGCCACTGCATGAAGAGTCACCACGCAACGACCATTGGAAGCGCCGACTGCGTTTGTTGAGATTGCAGTTCGAGCGCGAGATGAAGGAGCTTCGTATCCTACAGAGGGAAAACAATGAGAGGCGCCATGAAATCGAAACCCTGCAAGAGCAGCTGTTCTCTGGCACAAGCATTCAAGAGTCGAGAAAATCAGTTGAACTGGCTGATGTAACAGTGCATCAAGGTTACAATATCAAAGTCCTGACAATTGTCAATCTGTTCTTCATGGTAGGCCCCTCATATTCTGCAAACGCCCTCTTGAACTAACATATATATGGCCCCTCACTTTCGTAACATCAATCTTCGGGATGACAAATATGCCCGCGGAGCCTGCACCGTACTGGCCGTTTGCCATCACCCTTGTCGCAATCTGTGTCCCTTTCTTCAGTATTATCGGCTTCCTCTCCACGAAATACGGCTACCACGTCTGGGCAACCAAGACCCGGCAGTTCTGGCGCTGGCTCCGTCCGAAACCAAAGCCTGAGGAAGAAGTAGAGATAGAATATACAGGACAAACGAGAAAGAATCGGAGCATGTCGACGGAAGAGGGTATGCGTATGAGAATTAGAGATAGGGAACCTCTCCCAAGGCGCAGTCCGTATCGACCGCCGCCTAGCCATCCACACATCCAGGCCATGGTTGCCAGAATGGGTGAAGGAAGACAAAGCGGATTAACAAGGATGGGTACGCTGACTGAGACCCGAGAAGTAGACAAGGAGACGGAAAGCAGCGGGAGGACTACGAGGGATACGATCATCAACATTCAGGAGCCTTGATGAGGCATGAGACACGACTGTACGATGGACGAGTTATGACAGTTACGACAGATTTTACGACCTTACCTGGCCTGATAGAAGCTTATGATCGGCGCATACAATCGATGCTGAGCAGAAGTACTGCGATACCACCATTATGCACACATTTTGCAAGTATCAACTCTAACTAGCTAGCTCACTTGGGGTTGTTTGTTGGTGCTTGCATGTGAGTGACTGACTCTGCCTCTCTTAGAGTCAGACTGGCCTTGTTCATGTCACCTAAAGCAAAGACACCCCAATTGCAAGCTTCGATAAGCTTTACTTAACAGCCCTTCAGCCCTTTAAGTTTGTCCTGCTTTAGCCCTTTTGCTACAAAATCACAGAGTTGTTGCCCAAGACTGCTAGCTACTCTGCTTTAAGCTGTGCGCCTTCCTCATGAACGACGACGGTCTTTCACATCATGCAAGGAGCTTAGCATGAGCGACTTCATGTAAGCAATTGCAGGTTCGCACACATAAAGCACACCATCTCACCTGCGTAAACCACTCTCTACAAGCAAGTTACTCGACTCTTGGAATATAAGTGATTGACAGTATGTTCTCCGCCAATACGAAACTCTACAGCCTCCCCGCCAATGCCACATCACCGGTTGCTCTTCGGGAATAGGCAAAGCCCTGGCCTCCACCGTTGCGTCCAGATTGTCCCACAACCTCGTCGCAACCGCTCGGAACCCAGATGATCTTGGCTATCTGCCCAAAGACAGCCTAAAGATTCTCAAATTGCAACTCGATGTCACCTCTCCCGAGAACGTCAGCCTTGTCTTTGAGGAGGCTGTTCAAAGGTTCGGTGCTATCGATGTGCTTGTCAACAGCGCAGGCTACGCATTATCTGGAGACACCGAGTCCGCTACCGAAGCCGAGGCTCACGCGATCATGGAGACGAACTTCTTCGGCACTGTGAGGACGACGATCGCTGCCCTTCCCATCATGCGCAAGAGCGGGAGAGGCGGATTGGTGATGAACTTATCCTCTGTCGCTGGGGTTGGCGCGTTCCCCGGCCATGCGTTCTACCACGCGTCTAAACACGCAGTCGAGGGCTGGACAGAGAGCATTGCCAGGGAGATGGACTCAGATTCGGGGATTTCATTCTGCATTGTCGAGCCTGCTGCTGTAAAGACCAATTTCGAAAGTCACTCCAAGAAAAATACGGCACTGCACCCTGCGTACGCTGATCCCAAGATGCCTGCCAGGAAGTTGCAGAAGTACGTGGATGCGGGAATGTAATAGGGTGTTGGTATGGGGCTAGCGAATGTTGCAAGGGTGCTGTATGAAGTCGCGAGTAGAGGGGAAAAGGTGCCGTTACATTTGCCGTTGAGCATGAATGCTGTAGGCTTGATTAAGGGGGCTTTTGAGGAGAAGTTAAAAGAGTTAGAGGAAGTCAAGGAAATCAGTGGGAGTCTAAGTTCACTTGTTATGCTAGTCATCCTACGAAAGTCAAGCACTATATCACTCAATGCTTTTTTTGTTACGGCCACCAGCATAGTTTCTTGGTTACGCTGCAATGTGTGTTTGGAGGTCTCTTTCTAAGGGAAAACCTACATGATTAGGATCCTGTAGTTGCTTGCTGATTGCCAGTCATCTCGAAAATGATCACGACGTTAACCACCAGAGGGGGCGCCTTCTAAGCTGGGCTGGTAACGCTCAACCCTAAGTCAAGACAAGGGAACTCGAACAAAGGACATGAAAATCTTGATTTCAGGAGGAAAGGCAACTCTGAAAGCCCTCAAGGGCACCCCTGGTGAGCTCTCGTTGGCAGTTGACCCTGAAATTAACCTTGGTGGACTCTTTTAGGCAGAACCTCATCACTTGCACGCGGCTGCGCGGCTGCACGGCACTCACAAAGCAGACCACTACAATACTACAACATCAAGGCCCCTAGAAATCTCTACCTGTTGGGTAGAGTAACTTTGCACTTGTTTTTACCTGAATGATTGATAACTGTTGTCGCTACAAGACATATTTCGCGCAAGAGGAACCGCTTCTGTGTATGGTTCTTTTGTCGCAGCAGCGTGACTCGGTAAAGCCCATGGCGAGAGCATGGCGGGGTTTGCTGACACAGGGACAAGAAGACATTCGTTCGTCCGCTGCAGGATGGAGAAATGAAAGCATCCCGGATGTGGCTGAAGCCGAGCGCAATGGTGATGACCAAATCGCAGCGTGGCGGGGACTCGGTGTTCCGAATCAAGAAAGTCTTCGGATGTTTGTCAGCTGCACACTAAGCCATGTACATGAGCCAAGGAGTTAATCCAGTGGACTATAGCTTGCACGTGACTAGAACTACGCATGCAATGCGCAAGGCTGTCACAATAGCAACGTAAGCATCACTCAGCGAGGCACAAAGTCCGAGCTGTGCCGTGTCAGAAAGAGGGGTGGAGGTAGCTACACGATAGATATAAAGCCAAAGCGATTGCTTTTGTGGTGAAGGCATCAAATATCACGTCAGCTCCCAACCCACACTCAAACACCTAGAGAATACCATCATCCAGCTCTATATCATCATGTCCAAGATCTTCACGGTCTTCGGTGCCACTGGTAACCAGGGTGGTTCAGTCATCAAGCACATCCTTGCCGACTCGACCCTTTCCCAGACCTTTAAGATTCGCGGCATCACTCGTGACGTTTCCAAGCCTGCAGCTCAAGCTTTGGCGAAGCAGGGTGTTGAGTTGAAGACCGTAAGTATCTGCAAGTTACAAATCACACATGAACTCACATCAAATAGGCCGATTTGAGCAGCAAATCTTCCTCAAGGAGGCCCTCCAAGGATCCGACACCGTCTTCCTCGTAACTAATTACTGGGAGAGTGCCAGCTACGATGTCGAGTTCAGCCAGGGCAAGAATGTTGCAGACGTCGCCAAGGAACTCGGTGTCAAGCACCTGATCTTTTCTTCGTTGCTGCACGTTGGCAAGGTTACAAACGGTCGGCTTTCGCATGTTCCCCACTTCGAGGCAAAAGCAGACATCGAAGAGTACATCAGGGCAAGCGGTGTACCTGCTTCGTTCTACCTGCCGGGCTACTTCATGAGCAACTTCCCTTCCATGGTGCAGAGGGGCGAAGATGGAACTCTGAGCCTCGCGTATCCAGTTGGCAAGGACGCAAAGTTCCCACTCATTGATGCTGCAGAGGATACTGGTAAGCCAAGCCATGCCATGCCGCAGGTATTACATTTAGGCCACCCTACTAACCACCAACAGGCAAGTTCGTCAAAGCCATCATTAAGAACTGCGACACAACGCTCGGCAAACAGATCCTCGGCGCTGAGAGGTACTACACGCCCGAGCAGATCTTGTCCGAGCTGGAGGCCGCCACTGGCAAGAAGACAAAATTCACCCAAGTGTCCGCTGAGCAGTACAAGAGCTTCCTGCCGAGTTTTTGGCCGAGGAGATGCTGGAGAACCACCTGTTTGTCGAGAACCCGGGTTACTACAATGGTGCGGAGCTTGATGAGAGCCATGCGATTCTCGAGGACAAACTCACTACCTGGAAGGACTTCATCACTAAGAGTGGCGCCTTTTAAGTCATTGTACCGAAGACGGGGCCTGGTTGATGGAAATAGTTTCGTTGTAATGCAATGTGCTTACTCTCTCATGTTCTTGCTTCAGTTGATCTTACTCAATGCGTGCAGCCTCCCTTCAGTTGGTCCAAGTTTTGGTGTTGGAGTCGGTAATATAAATATATAGTGCCGTATAGCACTCACAGTTGATAGCAAAATGCAACGCGCGCATGTTCTGCATCTTGCGTCGGAGTATATCAGCCGCTATGCACAACCATTCCCGTCTCATTTTTACCGGACCTTGCGTTGAACTCCCTCCTACGCTTCCAACGTCGGGGGAAAAGGGGAGTAGCTTCGCTCGAGATACATCGAACAGCGCAGTTATGGAGAAATAGACGATCAAAAGTCATTCACTGCAATCTAGAACAGTGTTTCGAGTATTTTCACTACTCGAGTGTCTGCACAGCACAAGGGAAGGAAGGCGTAGTCCGAAATATATAAATCAATCAAATTGGTCTCCGCAACAGCAGCCACTTCACTCGTTCAGTGACGTGTATCGCAGAGCCAGCTATATAACTCCAGTATCGCATGAAGCTAGGGTATGTTGGTTCCGGACCGTAAAACGAAAACCAAGCCTGTACCTGAACGCCGTTGTAATGCAGGGGTATTTCAATCCGTAGCCGTCCCAGACCGTCAAGTAACCATCCTATCGTGAACCCATCGTGAACCCGTTGTCAATCCCGTCATGATAACCTCATCACCGCATCGTCCTGTGTAGTTTGCTCTCATGAGACCCAGCTCTTGATCTACTTGTGGCCTGCCACATCCATCTATCAGTAACCGTGCAGCCACGACCGGCGTGGAAAAAGGCCATGGTGAACGCTAAATGCAAAACGAGAAAATAGTTGCAGACAAGCAGAAGTTCAATGCTCAAGCTCAGTTTGTAAACATACCACGGAACTTGGCGCCGTTCTTGTGGCGGATGACGTGCTTGGCGGGCACCGTGAAGCCACCCAGTGGTGCTGAAACTGTTGCTGAAGCTGTTGCTAAAGCCTTAGAGCCAGAGCCGCTCGATGCTGTGACAGTGACGTACACGATATCTGTGACAGTGACAGCGTCGCCTGAGTCGGAGGTCGGCTTCGGTGAAACACCAGGGCGTGAAGTCATCGTAGGAATGTTGGTGATCTGAGTGAGAGCCGGTGCAGTCGCAGTCGCAGACGAAGAAGAGTTGCCGGGCATGCCGGAAGCGATGGGTGCGCCACCAGTAGCGGTTGCAGAGCCTGAAAAGATGGGACCAACCTCGCCTTGCAATGGGTCAGTCATGATGGCAGTGCGCGACGCGAAGTCAGACACAGCCATAGACATGGCGTCCTGCTGAGGGCCGAGAGCGAACTCGGACTCGGCCCCAGTGGTAAGCGCAGTGTCTGCAGAGGCAACGTCGACGTCCATGCAAGTCGTGTAGTACTGGTCCTTGCCGGTGGGAAGACCAGGGTCGACGTTAGGTGCGGTATTCCACTGCCAGACCCAGTAGAGAGTGTAAGGCTTGCCCTCTGCGACGTCATCAGGGAGCTTGACGTTGGTCTCGCAGAAGAGTGGGTAGTTGCCTGGGCCATCAGAGACCTGACCCATGGCGAAGTTGGGGTCGGAAACACGGCGCTCTTGCGAGGTGGGTGTGGCGTTCACCTCGTAGCAGCGGCCGTCGTCAAAGTCGTTTGTGCCGAGCAGCACACCGCGTTTGTCGCCACCTGACCCGTCCTGGGTCCAGCGGAGGACGTTGACGAGCTTCTCGTCCTCTTTGGGCTCAGTGGTTCCGTAGACGAAGACTGTACCGCCCTTCTCGGGCTTGCCGAGGCCGGTTGCTGGGTCGACCATGGTGACATGACCATTCTCCATGTAGCGCATGGCGACAAAGCCACCAGGCACAGCTTGTAGGCGAGGATACTTGTCTGACGATTGCTCCTGCTTGGTCTGTGAAGTGTGACAAAGCGGTGAGGTCTCGTCGATGAAGACCTTGGGTTGCACCGGCAGCAGCCAGTTCATGGCGTCACCAGTGTAGCCTTTGTCTGTCTTTGATACCATACCGCGCGGGTAGCCGTACTCGCCGACATACTCGCCGTTATCATTGACGTTGCGAAGCTGCTCAATCCAGGTGTGTCCCATGGCGAGGGGAGCGACGGCCAGCGCCGCGAGTGTTTTTATGAGGAAGCTCGTCATTTTGATGTGTTCTTTGTTGTTGTATAGTTGCATGAGGAAAATAAGGTAGTGCGTGTTTGGTCCAGCCGGAGCGCGTTGGTGATATGTAACTTGGTGCTCGTGAAGTAAGACCGTACAGATCGGTTGTTGAATTGAAAGTTGTCTGGTGCAGAGCAAAAGGTGATGAGAAGATATTATCGGGGGATATGTAGATTGAATGTGGCCTTGGCGACGACTTGATGAGCGCACAATGTCAGGTTACGCTTGACAGATTCCCCTTCACCTCGAACAGCGATAGTACAATTGTTCAAGAGAACAATGTAAGCGCACAGTATTAAAACCCCAGACTACGGTACGCACAGCGCAAACGGGGAGCAAAGAAAGAAAGATGAGGAGAGACGGCGTACCACTGTGAAAACACAATCGGTACACCACGCGGATACAGTCCTTTATCAGGCAGACGAATGGAGATGAGACAAACGCTGAGGAACGTTGAACATTGCTCAGGCCTAGAAGGAACGAAGAAACGAGGACCAATAGAGAGTTGTACACACGAGGCGTCGAAACAGAGCGCCACTACACGCGACTCCGCTTTCAAGCTTCCAAGCCCTAATGTGTGGATGTTGGATCTACGTTTCAACGTCGGACCTAACCTGTAGCCGCCAGCAACTCGTTCCGGTCCCGCAACGATAACGCGGCGTAGCGCGTACACCTGCAGGCTCCCGTGCTTCTGGTACAGCCGATGGTATGGTAGTTCGTCGCCTTACAGGGCCAGTTGAGGCGGGAAGGCGTCCCTTCGAACATGGTGCTGAGTCAAAGCGTAACAGGACATGCGTGCCGTTGATCTACGACACAGCCGGCATCATCTAGATCGCTGCAGGTCCCAGTCTCCACTGTCGCCAGCGGGCAGCGTGAGCCTGCCGACTGCAAAATTGGAGCCCATTTCGTGGCCTACACCACTAAAATGAGCGCCCCGCGTCGCGACATGGTGGATCAGGTCGGGCGGCCAGAAGTGACTAGGCGCAGCGACACCAAGGTGACCCGAAGTGAAAGAACAGGGCTTGCACCACGCGACAACAGGTGACGGTGCGCTGTTGCGGCGCGTCGCCAGCGAAGAATCTCCCGCAAGCGAATGGTGGTGGGGTGAAGAGGGAGGTTGACGTTGTTTCAGATCGCAAAGCCTCGCTTGCATGATTGGGCGCTAGAGCCACGCATCTGATTGGAGCGCATTGCTCCATTTTGAGATGCATCTATTCCGATTGCCGCCCATCATCCAGTCTCTATATTTGAAGTCGCTCGGCCCAGACATATTGGCAAGCTTGGATCATCTTGTACTCACATCGATACCCACTCGAGCAGAGCTTTTTGTTGATGTCGCGCCCTGGCTACGGTGTTCGCTGTCAAATGTTGTATTGTTTGGTCCCTGTTTCACGAAACCCAATGTGGAGCAATGTATACATCCTGAGGCATATAGACGTTCTTGGCCGCCATACCGACGTTCTGATGATTTGCATAGATTGCAAGGAACGATATGTGAGGGTCCAAGCGTTTGACGAGTACATTGGTACTACGTTTCCCGCGTCTGCCTGCGGCTTGCGCTTTGCTGATTACCATCGCCCTGGGCTTCTGCTCGCTCGACATTCCCGATTGTGATTGTGAAACACGATGCATAGGTGAGCAATTGCTGATGAGAGTGCGCAAGTTTAGCTAGCTGTATTACGTGCTACGCGGTTGGAGTGTCGTACTTGGGGTGGCTGGGAGCTTTACATCAGCAGACGTTGGTCCAGCCACAAAGCCCTGCCCGGTGGCCTAGTCATCGCTGTCGATGGTGTTGTCATCGTCGCTGTGGTCCTCGTCGTCATCATTGCCGCTGTTGTTCTGTTCATCCTCGCCGGTGGTCCGCTCGTCGTCGCCCATTCCGACTGTGTTTCTCAGCTCGGGCAGGTCAAAAACAGATTCCGGAAGTCCACCAAGGCCAACACTCTTCGCCACTGTGATGATGCCAAACTCCATAACCCCATCATGCTCACCACTCTTACCGTAGAATCCAACAATAACCTCGTGTGACGCAGGCTCCAAACGCACAATATGCGCGTCTGCGTTGCCTCTGGCGTTGAGCTCTCCGCGCACAGTGCGGTCCGTCAGACGCATCCGGATACCTTGCATGTAGTGTTCGTCGCGACCCCTGTTGACCTCGATACGTTTGATGTTGACGTTGGGCGGTAAGTCGATGGTCTGTGAGGCGTGACCACCGAATTCGTGTTCCCGCCCACCTGTACGCATAGGGCCCCAATGGCTCTTGTGCCCATCTGCGTATTCAACGATGCCCCCGTCCCACCAACAACCCACTCGAAGATCGATTGATGTCGCGCGATGTATGTTACCGTCTACACCTCGCTCTTTCAATAATTGTGCCCATTCACACATGTTCTCGTACGAGTTGTTCTCCACCGAGTCGGTATAGACGGAGCGCTTGAAGAGACGGATAGAGCTACCAGGAATGCGAACAAAAGACTTCACAGCCAAGGTCTTCCACACATTGCTGATGGTGAGTTCTTTTCCGTTGAGGCCAAGTACGTCAAGGCGTAGAGGTTGCGATCGATCGAACCGTTGCTCGAGCTCATCGTGGCGGTAGTCGCGTCCGCTAGCTGGTGAATTAATGGAGGGCGTAGCCTCGTGTACCTGATTGAAGGAGATGCGCACAATACCAACTGGAGATCTGATGTGAAGAATTACATCAAGTTCGCCTTGCTCGTTGTCGGTGAACTGCGGCTCAACTACTGGTTCAGAAGTACGTTCCTCTTCCGTGAAGCGTTTGTCTGACGGCAGGAGAAAGTGAGGAGAAAGTCGTAGATTGAGGGCGTCTTTCAGATCCCAACTCGTACAGTCATTCATGACTTGGTCTTCGGCCGACTCGTCGCGCTTCGCTACTCCGGACATGAAGTGTTTCCGCCAGTCCTGTGCGGCTGTATGTTGGTTATGACTGTTACGGTGCACACCAAATGCGAGGCCTACAGCAGACAGGAAGGACGACTGGCCGAGGGCGCAAGACTCCCATATGGTGGATTTGCCGTTTGAGACTTTCGCTCCAGGTACTCGAGCATCCGTCAAGCAGCTGTTGACCTCTTCTGTGAAGCGCGGCCAGGAGTACGTCAGGTGGCTGCCGAAAGTGCCCAGAGAAATGCCCGAGTAGTTGTGACGGCCGATACCAACGTGCCCAAAAGCTTCTTCCGTGCACCTGTTGTAGTGTGCATCCAGGATCAAGCCGGCCACAACGGGAGAGGATAGGGTGTCGAATTGGCCACCGTGCGCTGCGAGGGCATCCAGAAAGATGTCAAATAGCTCGTTGTTACTGGTGGGTGTTGTGTCTTTGCCTTCAGCGTACAGGATCTCCTTCTTCGTCTTTGAAGATTTCACGATATTGACTTTGGCTGTAGATCGTATGGCGTCCTCAGAGTCGCAAGCATGGTGTTCCGAGTGCCTCGCGTTGACGAAGTCGCGGCTTACAGTGTCGGTGGTCCACTCCTCTTCTAGACGAAAAGTACGCCGTCCTAGTCCCTTTACTCTCATGTCCTCAGCAGTCATGGCTTGCCACATGTAGGCGGTCATTCGAAACTTCTCGATTGCAGCGGATAGATCCGAGTGTGCTGAGGAAAGACCACCGGATTTTGAGGTGGACAGTCCATGAGAAGCGGCGAATCCTTTGCTACCATGATAGCCAGATGGAGTGGCGGATACTGAAGCAGGGGGAAGTACTGGAGGGTTATCTCGATCGACGCCTTTGGCTCGTTCTGCTGCATGTGCATCACTTTGAGTGTATTGGAGCCGGGAGAGAGCATGACCAGGGCCTTGAAGTGGCCACTGTGAATGGACCATGTCTGTTCCGGGAATACTTCGAGGTTGTTCGCACCGGCGGTGGTGATGGACACGTAGTCTTCCAGCCTGCTCGATGTGCATGTTCCGGTGACCAGAAGACAACGCTAGCGCTTGGGTCAGCAACTCCTGTTCAAGGTGGTTGATGTAGTACCTGATGAATAGTCTCTCGATTTCAACGTTGGTAAGGCGCAATGTCTGTTGTGCTTCCGCCATCTTCAGGGAAGAGATATCGTATGGCTCTGTTGTAGAAGTGAGGGAGATGATTGAATGATTCCATCGTTGCGAAGAAACCGTGCCCTTATAAGTTTTTAGGAAGGGAAGTCCGTCCAGACGGATGGTAGGCAACTGTACAGAAGAGGTTAGTGTGGAGGTTGCTGCCTCAGACTGTTTTTTTGTCTTCCTTTATAGGAGGTAATCAAGGGACAGCGCATCCTAAGCTGTCTGAATGTGCTGTCGAGAGAGGACGTCATACCCAGAGAGAGTGTGGTGAGTGAAGCTTGAGTGGAGCTGAGCTGGCCGAACTGGCCGAGCTGGCTGAGCTGAGCAGAGCACCCCTCGAAGCAGCGCGAAGCGTCTGTGCGCATTACTAAGCCCCTGGTGGCGCTAGCTTTCCGCTCGAAGTTGGCGACAATCTATCGTGACTTTGCGTCTGGCAGCCTCACCGAGTCCACGCCATCAACCACGTCGAGCGCCGCCGCCCCGCCTCCCCCTTCACCCCGCCCCTGCCCCCGACAGGCAAACGCGCAACCCCGACGCTTCACCATGGCCAACTACCTCGCCTCCATCTTCGGAACCGAGCAAGACAAGGTCAACTGCTCGTTCTACTACAAGATCGGCGCGTGCCGCCACGGCGACCGCTGCTCGCGCAAGCACGTCAAGCCGTCGTACAGCCAGACGATCCTCCTGCCCAACCTGTACCAGAACCCGGCCTACGACCCCAAGAACAAGATGAACCCACAGCAGATGCAGATGCACTTTGACGCCTTCTACGAGGACATCTGGTGCGAGCTGTGCCAGTACGGCCTGGTGGAGGAGCTCGTAGTCTGCGACAACAACAACGACCGTAAGTCTTGCCATACCCCAAGCATCTATGCAGGCGTGAAGCTGACAGGCTCGTGCCACAGATCTCATCGGCAACGTCTACGTGCGCTTCAAGTACGAGGAAGACGCCCAAAAAGCCTGCGACGCACTGAACTCGCGCTGGTACGCCGGCCGCCCCATCTACTGCGAGCTGTCCCCCGTGACCGACTTCCGGGAAGCGTGCTGCCGGCTGAACAGCGGCGAGGGCTGTGTGCGCGGCGGTTTCTGCAATTTCATACACAGGAAGGAACCCACCGCGGAGCTGGACCGCGACCTGGACATGTGCACGAGGAAGTGGCTACAGGAGCGGGGCCGTGACGCGAGGAGCATGAGCAAGAGTCCCACGCCGCCTGCGAAGAGGTTCTAGGAGGACCGCTTCAACACGGCCGTGGACAGGCGTGTGGCGAACGAGGAAAGCCATCAGGAAACGAAAACCAACATCGACCAGGATACGGACATGGACATGGACATGGTCCCATCTCCGCAAGGCGCGTCGAGTCCATCCCTCGAGAGCATTGAGCAGAAGCCAGGTGGGGAGGGCCACGGCAGAAAGACATCACAACTAGTGATTAGGAGTCATGGAGTTTGATACCTCATTTGCGCGCACTGCGCACACGGTGGGACTGTACATTACGAGCCAGCACTTGCATCGACAGGTCTATTTAGTTTGCAAAAGCATCACACTTCTCACACCATTCCTTCCTACTTTACCACACCATGCTGATGCCGATGCCGATGCCGATACTGATACTGATACCAGTGTTCGCTTCGCTAGATTGCTGTTCAGCGAAGCCACTCCTAAACAAGTCGAGTGAACTTGTGCAACGAAGTGTCATGTTGTGTAATGCAGTGCAGCGTGTATATGTATGTCGTGAAATGGTTAGAAAGAAAATAAAATCTCATTGCGTGCGCCATGGCAATGGCACTGGTATCATATCATGTACAGGTCGCTAAGCCGAGATTACCGAGCCGGGAAGAAAAGGAAAGAAAGGAAAGGGGGAGGGGGAGGAGAGACTAGGTTCGTATCGCAGCGCAGCGCAGATGCACGGATCGTTGGATCGCGGTGCATGCAACGCCATACCATGTCGTGCTGTGCTGTGATGTGCTGTGCTGTGCTGTGTTGTGCTGTGGAATAGCTTCGCAGTCTCGCATTTCCACAATGTCTTCCAGCTCGTCGCTCTCATGTTCGTCTTTCTCACCCTCCCTCACCACTGCCTAGATGATGCCCTTCCCCCTCAATACCAACACAGCAACCACCACACCAACTACCACCCCAATCAACACGATCCAAAATGCCCAGCATATGTATGTGCGCTGTCGAGCCTTGCGGTTCTGGCCCTCGAGCCACGAAGCTCTAGGACAGGGGTCAGCAGAGATGGTCGTCCAGAAGCGGAAACTGTTCTTCGGTCTGCCGCTGAGCGAGAGACCGAGGGAGAGGCGCGACGCGTTGCAGGTTTTTGTGAAGCGCTGCGACGGTGGGGTTTCCACTTCGGCAGGGAAGTGTGTGGATTTGGGGTTGGGGGCAGCGAGGGGGTGCGAGGAGAGGGCAAAGCGGAAGCGGCTTGCACGGTGGGATGCGTGTTTCGAGGGCGCGAAATGCGTAGATTTGGGGGTGGAGGGGAGCGAGTCGGGGGCAAAGGATAGTTGGGGGCAAGAGGAGAGGTGCTGTAGGGCTATTGTCTCGGGCTTTTTGTCCTTATTGTACACACGCTTCGTCCCACTTGTTCCTCTGCTTCTCCGCTTCTCTTCTCGGTATTGCTTAGATACAGGGTCGGGGGCAGATAAAGGACGTGTAAAAGCCATGGAAGGGAACGCAGGCGAGAGGTGGCATTGCGAAGTTGGTGTTGTGACAGGCGAGGCTGTAGGAGAGGAAAGGGACACGACGTACGCATGCTTGGTTTCCTTTTGGCCATGTTCAGAGTCCTTGGAGAGCATGGCAGCTTCATCGTTGTGTACAGCTACGGAGAAGCGGTGCCAGAAGTTGGGGTCTTGAACCATTGCGGGCGGATGATGGTGAACTCGTAGACGGTGAAGTGGTGTACGTTTGCCAGCGTTGCTGTAGTTGCAACTGGTAGAGGCGGTGGTATGCAGAAGCAGTCGCGGTATTTTGTTGTTGTTGCTTGGATTTGATTCCAGATTTGAGGTGAAGTGAAGTCAAGTGGGCCCGCCGGACATGAGGCTGTGAAGTCGAGGGGAGAAATCTTCGTTGCCTGCCAAGCTATCGCTGTATTACCACGCAGAACTAGAAAGTTAGACCAGTCGATGTGGAGCAGCTGCGTATGCGATGTCGTGGAAGCAAAACAATAATCTCAAGCAGATGTTGTGGCGTTTTGGGAGGCTGTTTGTGGTACTTGAGAAGAGCTTTGTGTTGCACTGCAACCCGAGATTGGTAGTGGGGTCAGGTTCTGGGATACAGGTGACCCTGTATTGTTTTGAATTGATGCTGGGATGCACCACGGTGAATTGGAAAAGAGCGTATGTAATTGGATATACGAATTAAGGCGTAAATATTTGGTGGAACGCAGCTCATCAAGGCGCGGATAGGAGAAGCGAAGGTGAAGGAAAGTCGAATGTTACATAGAAAACGGAACCCACCGCACTGCACCCCCTACCAAAACAGGACATATTATGGGCTTGTGATGCAACTGCCGCTCAGATCAGCAGTACGACAATTCGACTCTGTTTCCACCGCTGCTGTGATGGTCCTTGTTGTTTGACGTTTCCAAGTGGGGTATGTGCTGTCCAATCAGAGACGGTTGAGTGGCGGAGAAGGTTGGGGATCCTGGGAGGCTTTCGCTGTGACAACGCCGAGATTGCAGAAGGATGAGTCGAGAACAGGGAACAGGACCAAGACTGGCGTTTGCTTGATCGACGGTGTTATTAGTGTGATGTGCGGAAGGCTGAGGATGTACCGGCAGCTACCCGCGCGTGCATGCAGGCAGGTACAGACGGATGACCGGCTGTATTGTACTTGATAGGGGCAGCGAGTTATTGAGGTCAGGTGAGCTGGATTGTGCGTGCGTTCAGCCTAAGGTTGATAAAAACTCGGTCAAGATGGTTACCGCGCGCGCTGAAACAGTACGCTAAGGCGGTGCACAGGCATGCTCAAGGTGTTAAGGCTCCGTTCAATCTCTGACGACTCCATACGCTGCACAATCCTTGTCTTACCTGATCGTCATCTCGACACGCGTTCCCAGCTGGCTTTCTGATCACGATGCCAAAACAAGAGTCGTTGCCTTTTTGGAGAGTGAACGTGCCTCGAGAGCAATGGCCAGCCGAGTGTCCAGAATTTCTGCGAGGCATTAGCGAAAAGGACCAGGGCATCATTGGAACGCCAGATGAGGGATACAGGCTGTTGACATGGCCGGAGGTGCGGGAAATCGTCAGTACGAGAGGTGCAGCCTCAGGCTGGAAGCACAGGTACTGACGGGCGCTGGGTAGGCATAGGTTGTGTTGACAAGTTCCATCGCAAGCCGTCCGAGTTGCGACGGTACCGGGCGTTCACGCACCGGTTGATCCAAAAGTACGGCAGCATCATGGAGTTTATCGTGAATGAGCGGCTGCAGTGGGAGAGCATGCAGCCCAAGGGCAAGCCTTTTGAGTACCCTGGTACTTGTCCCTGACAACGATACAACCGACTTGGTCTAACGAGGCTCAGAGGACATGAAGATCCTGTACAACGACTGGCCGTATGGCATCGAGCCAGATATTGTGCACCTGGTGGTGTGGACCAAGTTCGAGCTCGAGGACGACGAGGAGACGGGCCTGTGCACGGTAGAATCGCGCAAGGAGATTGACGACTACGTCCAGAAAACGTTCGCGTCCAAGGTCAAGGAGGTCGTCTGGTTCAAGAACTGGAAGAGTCTGAAGAGCGTTCATGCCGTGGAGCACTTCCACGTCATGCTGTACAAGCCAGAGGGCAACCTGGTCGAAGACATGACGAACGGCGACGTGCCCATGACAGAAAAGTTGGAATGAGCATGTGCAGCATGCCATGTCTTGGTATTCTTGCGAGGCATTCTATAGACCCAAGACACCCGGTATGGGGATAGAGAGAGAAGGGCAGGGGAGACGGGGAGCAGAGCACGAAGCACCCCTGTCGTGCACCTTCCCGATTGAGGGGATTTTGACAGGCGTCATGGGCGCCACAGGGCTGTGGCAGTGGTGGCGTGGCAACAGGACCGCGGCACTTTAAGAATTCAACGACGACACCAGGGGTGTTCGCAACCCTTTTCCAACGCCTCATTGCGCCCATGCTTTGCAGCAGTGAAGCATACTAGGCACACGCCGTGTACACGTCGTCTTCCCTTGTTGTCGCCCGTCTCGACTGCATCGAATCCCGCGCACGGCGCCCTGACCACGCGGCGGTGAGAGCGCAAAAAGTCGCAGCACAGGGGCTCCACTCGTAGACAGCGCGGCAGAATCGAGTGCGCCTCCACTCCCCAGTGTGTCACGGCGAGGCTACTTGTTCGTAGTGTGCTCGCATGTGCTGTTGCTGTGACGCCCATTGCCCGCCCCAGCCCGCGTGTTGCGTTTTGTTGTGTGCCAGAGCCGTTGGGCAGCCCTTGTGCCTGTATTGTGCGCTGCACGTCGTTGCGCACCAGAGCCGGTCAGTACGGGCAGGCAGCCATGCAGAAGGCGGACATGTGTACAGGAGCACTAACATGTCCCAGACTCGAACGCGCCTGCCTCCCGCTACCTCGCGCGCCTGCCTCCCGCTACCTCGCGCGCCTGCCTCCCGCTACCTCGCGCGCCTGCCTCCCGCTACCTCGCGCGCCTGCCTCCCGCTACCTCGCGCGCCTGCCTGCCGCCATCTCGCGCGCCTGCCTACACACTGCCCACTGGCGGACTCGCCTGCCAACTACATACTGCCCACTGCACGCGCACACGGGCACACAGCCACTCGGCCACGCCCCCTCCCCATGCGAAAAGCGTGCTGAAGAGCCCCGCGACGCCCCTCGCCGACTCCTCTGCAGCGACACACCATGTTCGGCTTCCTCACCAGCCGCTGGCAGTCGGCTGCGCCCCAGGCAAAGACCACGCCGGCCTGGTTCGCCCGCTCCGTCTCGCCCATGCTGCTCTCCGTCGCCAAGAAGGCATGCACCCACCCCATCCACACCATCGTCACCATCGCCTTCCTCGGCAGCTACTCGTACCTCGGCGTCTTGGACAAGGGCCTGCTCGACGTCCAGGACGCCCACACGGGCCGCGTGGACCTGCAGACACTGCTCGCCGGCAGCAAGCAGCTGAGCGCCGGCCCCGACTCCCACTGGCAGTGGCATGCCGACGACACAGCTGCTGGCGTCCATGCGCGACAGCTTGCCCTCGTCACCCTCGTCTTCCCCGAATCCAGCTCCCTCCGCTCGGCCCCCTCGCACCACTCGCTCCCCACCAATCTCTCGGCCGAGCGCCTCCCCAGCTCCTCGAGCTCCTTCTCGACCCTGTCGCAAGACACGTCGCTTGCCTACGCCGTCCCCTACCCCGAAGCCTCCGACTTCCTCATGGCCATGCAGGACATCTCTGCCCCCGCCGATGTCGCCGACGTGCACCGCTCTGACAAGGAGGGCGCGCCTGAGGAGAAGAAGTGGATGATGCGCGCCTCCAAGAGCGGCAACACACCAGGCGGTCTGCGCAACTGGCTCCATGATTCCTGGACCTCGTTCGTCGATTTGCTCAAGGTACGTCCAGACCCCGCCACACGCCTGAAACCTGCTAAAGACGCGCCCCCAGAACGCCGACACAGGCGACATCATCATCATGGCCCTCGGCTACCTCGCCATGCACTTGACCTTCGTCTCGCTGTTCCTCGCAATGAGGCGACTAGGGTCCAACTTTTGGCTCGCTACGGCTGTCCTTCTCCAGTCCGCATTCGCCTTTCTGTTCGCCCTGGCCATCACCGTCTACCTCGGCGTGCCAATCAACATGATTCTGCTGTCCGAGGGCCTGCCTTTCCTGGTTGTCATCATCGGATTCGAAAAGCCCATTGTGCTGACCAAGGCTGTGCTCTCGGCTGCTTTGGACGCTCGCCGAGCTGCAGAGGACAACCGCGGAGAGCCCCTTACCATTCAGTCTGCCGTCCAGACCGCCATCAAGAGGACCGGATTCGAGATTGTCAGGGACTATTTCTTTGAGATCTTGATCCTGGTAGCGGGAGCCATGTCTGGAATCCAGGGTGGACTGCGACAGTTCTGCTTCCTCGGTGCATGGATCCTGTTCTTCGATTCCATCATGCTTTTGACCTTCTACACTGCCATCCTCACCATCAAGCTCGAGATCAACCGCATCAAGCGCCACGTAGCACTGCGACGCGCATTGGAGGATGACGGCCTCGACGGCAAGGTAGCTGAGAACGTCGCACGTAGCAGCGAGTGGCCCAACAACTCTGGGGATGTCCAGCTTCGCTCCAACACCACTACCATTTTTGGCAAGAAGATAACGGTTCCCAAGTTCAAGGTCATCATGGTTGCAGGATTCTTTCTGATCAACGTTCTGAATCTCGCTACCTACCGATTTGGCTTGACACAGGCTCAGGGCTCCCACCTGACAGGTATGGGTGCATCGCCTCCTCTTGATCCCTTCAAGGTCGCAGGCAGCGGACTGGACTACATTCTCGAGCAGGCCAAGAGCACAGGCGTCAGCACGCTCGTGACGGTACTGATGCCCATCAAATATCAGCTTGAGTACCCGTCTGTTCACTACGCTGAGCCTAGCGTAATCGAGTCTGATTCAGCTTTCGGTGGCAATATCAGCAACCACATTGTTGACGGTGTTCTCAAGAGTCTGGAAGACCCTTTCCTCAGCAAGTGGATCGTGCTTGCTCTGGTCATGAGCGTAGTTTTGAACGGCTACCTCTTCAACGCTGCACGTCTGACTATCAAGGACCCGCACAAGGCTCTAGAGCCGCCTTCACCGTCTGAGGTTCAGGATGGGGCTCCTTCCAGCACGCAGTCTCGTGTCCCTTCCATGTCTGTACCCACACCTCCAAGGACCCCTGGACCTGACGATCAAGCTGGCCGTGGCGGTCTCAGGCCGCTCACTGAGATTGCGCCTCGACCCGCTCCTCCGCCACAGAGACTTCCGGTCGACACACCTGCCGGCCCCTCTGAGTACCAGCAAATGCAGCCCAACCGGTCTATGGAAGTCTTGGAGCAGATGCTCAAGGAGAAGAATGCACCCAAGATGACCGATGAGGAGCTGATTGAACTTTCGCTCAAAGGCAAGATTCCCGGATACGCTCTTGAGAAGACTTTGGGTGACAAGACCCGCGCTGTCAAAATTCGACGTGGTCTGGTTTCGCGCACACACGCAACTCGCGAGACATCGACACTCTTGGAACGCTCTCTGCTCCCATACGAGAACTACAATTATGATCTCGTCCATGGTGCATGCTGTGAGAACGTCATCGGCTACCTACCTCTGCCTCTCGGTGTCGCGGGCCCTATCCTTGTCGACGGCCAGAACTATTTCCTCCCCATGGCTACTACCGAGGGTGTCTTGGTTGCCTCGACATCGCGCGGTGCCAAGGCGATCAACGCTGGCGGCGGTGCTGTAACCGTTGTCACCAACGACGGCATGACTCGAGGACCATGTATAGGATTTGACAGTCTGGCCCGTGCTGGTGCTGCAAAGAACTGGCTCGACTCTGAGGAAGGACAGAAGACCATGGCTGACGCCTTCAACTCGACGTCTCGCTTCGCTAGGCTTCGAACACTCAAGAGCGCCATTGCTGGCACCAATCTCTACGTCCGCTTCAGGGCCACCACTGGTGACGCCATGGGTATGAACATGATCTCCAAGGGTGTCGAGCACGCCCTGACGGTTATGGCCACCGACTGCGGCTTCGACGACATGCGCGTCGTGACTGTGTCTGGTAACTATTGTACCGACAAGAAGGCCGCTGCCATCAACTGGATCGACGGCCGTGGCAAGGGTGTTGTTGCTGAAGCCACCATTCCTGGCACTGTGGTCAAGTCCGTTCTGAAGTGCGAAGTCGATGACCTCGTACAAATGAACATCTCCAAGAATCTCATCGGCTCAGCTATGGCTGGCTCAATCGGTGGTTTCAACGCCCACGCTGCCAACATCGTTGCTGCTATCTTCCTCGCCACGGGCCAAGATCCCGCGCAAGTTGTAGAAAGCGCAAACTGCATCACCATCATGAACAAGTACGTCACTTGCCCACTGCCCTCTCCTAGCCCCTGCTAACAACCCCCAGCGTGAACGGAAACCTCCAAATATCCGTCTCCATGCCCTCAATCGAAGTCGGCACCATCGGCGGCGGCACAATCCTGGAACCGCAGTCTGCCATGCTAGACCTCCTCGGCGTGCGCGGCGCCCACCAAGAAATACCCGGCGACAACGCGCGCCAACTCGCCCGCGTCATCGCTGCCGGCGTCCTAGCCGGCGAACTAAGCCTGAACAGCGCGCTCTGCGCTGGCCACCTCGTCAAGGCCCACATGGCACACAACAGAAGCAACGTTCCCTCGAGAGCACCCACACCCGCACCCAAGACCCCCGCTGGGAATGGTTCACAAACCCCCGTCACAAACGGCGGTCCGATTCCCAGGCGGTAGAGAGTGCATTGCAAGATGACATACAGTGCGGTGCATAGGAACGGCGTACGGCGAGTAAGTAGTTACGTTTCGTGCTCTCACCATGTATCATGTACTGTTATACGCATACACGTGCTCCAAGTCGCGTATTGCGCGTTGCGAGTTGCGAGTTGCGAGTTGCGAGTTGCGACCCATTTTAGAGCGCGTTTTGGAGACGGCGGTTGTATATAATGTAGTCAGCCAATCAGTCCCGTGGCAAAAAGAAAATTATTTCCTGTTTGTTCATTTTCCTCTCTTGTTCTCGAACGTCTGTGTTTTATGAGCTAATGTCAAGTTGTACTATCAAGGTAAGATGGTAAGACTCTCCGTATAGGAACTTAGTTTCAGGCATATAGGTTAGTGTTGCGTTGGATGGAATAGCAGTCTTCGCAGGATGAGGTGTCGGACATCAGCATCGTCTACTATTGTGCATGTGTAGCAAGGGTTTGACCAAGAGTGATCAGGGTTACCAAAGACGTTGTTCATTCGCAAAGCAGCAGCAGCAGTAGCAGCAGGCATCTACAAACAGTCTACAAGTATGCTGCTCTAACCAGGCTACTACCCACCGGCCTTCAGCAGGTGCCGCTAGGCATAACCGCAATCGAAAAGACATGAACCACACTAATATGCCGTCAAGCGGAAAGCAGATAAAAGGGATTTCGTACACAAGATAGATAGAAGAGAAAAAGAGAAGAACGCCTCATGATGTCCTAGTCATGTCCATGCCGGTCGTGCTGCCTCGATGCAGCTGCAAATCAAACGCTTCCCCGATCTTTCGAAAGGGGTGTTGATGGCTATAAGCCACCGGCGGTAACCTCGCCACGCAAGCCACTTGCTCCAGGACCTTTTTGCCGCGTCGGCCGAGCAATGTCGCATTATCAAGGCTGAGTTCGAAGGCACCCTTGTTCTTAACTTGACGCTTCGCGGCCGCAGCGACCGCAGGAGAATGTTGGCCGTATCCGCGCTCTTGCTGTCGTGACTGGGGAGGGACTTGTTGCTGTCGGGCTTGGGCAGCGGCCGACAGGCTCGTGTTGCGCATCTTCTGCTCCATGGTGGAGACGTCGGCACCTTGAGACTTTGGAAGCTTAGCAGGAGGATGCTGAAGTGAAGGGTCATAAGGTACCGAATCATTGCTGAACTCATCGTCATCCTCGTTCTCGTCGAGGGCGTTTAGCGAGTTCATGGCATTCGCGCCGCGATAGCCCTGCTTAAAGTTCTTTCTCCTCTTGCCCTCCTCTTCTTGTCTATGTACAGCGTAGCCGACATCGAATACTTCTCGAAGGTTGACGGCACCAGGCGAACGGAAGTCCCTGCGACCAGCACCGGGTGACTCGAGGTAGGCATACTGTTGCTGTAGCTTGGGATCCATTCGATTGGCGGCAGGTGTAGCCAGAGGAGGTGCATCGAAAGCTGAGTAAGTTGGCTCATCTGCCTCACGGATCCATGGGTGGTTGAGGAACTGGTTGATGTCGTATCGCTTTTCAGGGTCTACTGTCAAAAGGTGGGAGACCAAATCCTGTGCAGACTTGGAGATGTCGTCCCACCACGGCGACAGGAAGGTGTATTGGCCGCGGGCGACCTTTTCTGTCAAGGTCTGAATGGACTCGTCATAGAACGGAGGGAAACCACAGAGAAGAGTGTAGAGCACGCAGCCTAAGGCCCACATGTCGACACTCTTGGAATAACGCTCATCCTTGACAATCTCTGGGGCGGTGTAACCAACCGTACCACAGGGTGTCATGGTCTGGCTATCCCAAATGACCTTACTTAACCCGAAGTCAGCGATCTTGATAACACCGATACCACCAGCACCCTTGCCCTTGACGAACTCGCCCTCGTCGGCCTTGTCTTCGTCGTCTGGGCCTCGCGGTTTGGGGTTGCGTGTGGGAACGAAAGGAGTGGGGTAGAACAGCAAGTTCTCAGGCTTGATATCTCTGCCATATGACGTCAGTGCTCGGATACCCTCGAAACAGGACCGGAGATGTGCAAACCTGTGAACAACGCCTGCCTCCTCGTGCAGATATTGTAACGCCTTTGCGACCTGGATAATAGTGTGCCGTGAAAGATCCTCAGAGAAGTACGTCAGACGAACGATTTGGTGGAATAGCTCGCCGCCAGGGCATAGTTCTAGGACAATGTAGTAGTATTGCCGAGACTCCGAGAAGTCGATCAGCTTTACAATGTTGGGGTGGTCGAGTTGGCGCATGATCTGCACCTCCTTCAGAATGTTCGCTCTCTGTTGGCCATTACGTCAGCGCCTGTCCTGTCATGTCGAGCGGATCAAGGGGTGAGGTGGATGCTATCGAGAGACGAGCATCGAATGCAGGGTAAAATCTCACATCGGCTGCTTTGGGTGTTTTGAAGTCCGGGTGCACGTGCTTATCGCCCTAACACAGGACATGGTGTTGGTAACGTCCAAAAAAACGCAGAAACTAACTTGAATGCGATGCGGTAGGAGAGGGAGGATGACAACAAGGAAATGGGCAGAAGAGGGCAGGACTTCTGGGTAATACTAACTTGTTGTGAGTTCATCTCGAACTTGCGGACGACTTTGATGGCAACTTCGCCCCATTGGCCAGTGGTATCTCGTGCTCGGTATACGTTGCTGAAGGCGCCGTCACCCATCTTCTCGAGGATCTGCCATCGCTCAAGGCCAGGGTACTTGGGCAGCTTGCCCTTTGCTTCACGCTCTTCTGCGACGATGCGCTCCAGTACTTCAGGATCGACACCCTTACCCTGGGCGGCGGCCTGCTTCTTCTGCTTGTCATTGGCGGCTCGGTCCGCTGCAGCACCGGCTTGTGCGGCGATGTTGCGGTTGTCGCCCCCAGCAGCGAGTGAGTAATCGCCATGGGGGCAGCGGCATGTTGAAGCGGCTTGTGGTCCATTACCGGCTCTGAAATGCCATGGTGCACTGGATCTGCTCGGTGTGGCTGTGCGTGAACCGGGGAGACATTTGTTGTCGGCTCGGCGTTCTGGCGGGCCTGCTTGCCATGGCGCAGGAAGTTCTTGAAGTTCTGTATCGCAGCCATGCTTAGTCGTTATGTGCAAAGGTTAAACGGATCTCTGTCCTTGTGGTGTTGGCGGGGTATATGATGAAGACAAATTGTGGAGAAGGATTGTAAATAAGCAGCCGCGTGCAACTCCAGCTAGACTGTGTGCCAGTAGTGTGACGGAGTATTTCGTGAAGAGGGATGGGGAAGGCAAAGAGAAGATGAATGGCTGACCAGGTCATGCAGGGTGTGGTGGCTGCTGGAACAAGAAAGAGCGGGCGGTTATGACGCAGGCGCGGTCCGTGCATCGCAAATGACGATGGTAGCCCATGTTCAAACCAGCCCGCTTCCCACTCAATACGTCAAACAAATGCAGAGGAAATGAGCGTAGGTGCCGCAAGAAGAGCCGCAAAGGCCTGAAAAGTTCCTTACCTCGACGACTGGCATCTTTCTGCTGTGTCCGTCGCGGTTAGACGAGCTTTGGAATTGCATGTATAGAAGCGCACTTCTCGAATTCCTCCTCGCGTGCGTTTCGGTACGTCTGCCGTGCTACAACGTGGGGCCTGTGGCCGTCAACCTGTGGAGAGTATGACGCCGTGTGAAATCGCGTCCCGGCTGGAGATCTCGCAGGTTCCCCCTAGTGTGGTGCAAGGGTGTACCGCTGAAGCTGGCCTTCCACGGGGAGATGTCGTTGCGACAGGAATTCAGCCTGCTCTCTCCTATCTAGGCGTCGGTGATGCTCGTCTCTCGTGAAGGCTGGGTGAGTGCACTAGGCTCGTGACGATCACCAGTTGAAAAGGGAAAAGATCGAACAAGACAGCGGGATGTGGAGAGTGAAGCGTGGCGAGGGTGCGTGTGTTGCAAGAAGGAAACCGTTGTATGTATATCTAATTTTCTCTACTCGTCTGTTGAGCGGTCTCGGCGGCCAACGTACGCACTACTCCGCGCGAAGACTGCGGAACAGTGGGTTGGGCGCGGAACCTGCGGCATGATATCCCAAACAACAGTTTTCTCGTCGAATTGGAAGCCTCATGCTTACTGACGATAGGGCCGTTAATGAGTGTAGTCGGTTGCCGCCACGCTGCAATGTGCCCTCTTGGACGTCAGGAGCAAGCTAAGGCTGGCTAAAAAGGGTTCAGTGACCGCCTTGACGACCAAGGCAGCACCCTTGATCTGCCTCTGCCATGGATGGGCCCGCCATCCACACATTGCTACCCGCACACGACTTCACAACACCAATCTTTTGGATTTGGCCATACTGCATGCATGCAGGGTCCAGCACTAGTGTGGAGTCTGTTTACGTCACGGATGATCCGTTAGCTGAAACAAACGTTTCCAGCGACCAATTCAAAGTATGAGAACCTTGTGCGCATCATTCCTGAAGCCACGAGACAGACTACAACTCTCGGCTTGCGTAGCTACTCTGCGTATCGCTCTCTGTCTGTTTGTCCCTCGAACGCGCTGGTTGTGATGAGTACACTGCATCTGGTGCTGACCAACGTTCATTGAGACTATCTGCAGGGCCAGGTTGAATAGTGGAATCCATACATTGGAACCCGTGGATGACATCGTTCTGAACATTTTACAAACTGCACTGCAAGATGGCGCTGTTAGCACCGTCTATGGCTAAGACTTCAATCTGCCCATATCCTCGTTGCGGCTCTGGCCAGGAAAGTTCCCTGCAGCCGCGTGCCAGCAAGCGATCATGAACGAGGCTGCTAGCTCTGCAGCCGGGCCTTCACGCTACCGCTAACCACGCGTTCACTCGCCATGTGAAGGCCCGAAACTCCGACCTCCCCAGACCCTGGGACACGGCCTGATCATCTCTTTTCGTAGAACAACCACCACATAGCATCCCCTGACGATCAGCATGAGCCCTGTAGTCTGTGATACACGTGGCCGTGAAAGAGAGGTCGACAAATGCCCTCTAGATACGCCGAGACTACGCGCTTAGTTCCGTGCGTCTCGCTACTATACACCTAGTACTTAGAAACATGCATAATCACTTTCCATTAATACTCTGTACATGGTGATTGGCTTGAAAACTCGGGTTTCTCTTCTCGACACCTTCAACGACGATACGTTGGTAGAGCCACTGAAAAGGCATAGTATCCCAGACCATGAGGTTTCGCGGCTCAGTAGCTGGAGACCTGTTAATGTTGCCATCAGTGTGACATCAGTCTCGCTAGATTCAAGATGTTCTTTTCCAAGCCCAACAAGTTGATCGTCGGGACCTGACGCTGTCCGCGCAGCATAACGGATTACCCAACGAGGTGAGTCAAAACGTTATACCTCCATTTCATCATTTAGCTAGGCGCCAGACAGCTTGGAGCCAGAGGGAATTCGAAATTGGCACGACTATTAAAGGCTAGAAATAGTGGATATCAACACGGACTGCTCCGTCCAATCGTCTCGCAAGAAAGGTCTCTAAACGTTGGTCTGCGCCGCCAGGCCCTCAAAGTATCCCAGCATCTTCCATTTATACTTCTCCAGATACGGCTTGAGATCCTTGTGCTCAGGATTCCAGAACTTCTCGTGGAGGCTTTTGACACCGGCTTCCATGTCCTGCACAGTGGGGAAGTGTATGTTCCACATCCTGTCCAGTGTCTGCCACGGCATGTTTCCCTTGGGGCGGCGATGCGCCCAGTTGAGCAGGTTCTGCTCGGGAAGCCCTTCTCCCCACCGTCCATCGGATTTGTCGAGCAGGGAGACGTAGTAGGCGAACATGTCGATAGATGGTTGGAAGACTATGAAGCCGCTGTTGAGGTAGTTGGGACCGAATTGGTACTCGTGCTTCTCTTCTGAGGGTGGAAAGTCATGTTTTATTTCTTCACAAAGTCAGCATCATGCAAGCACAGATTGGATCGACGTGTAGAGGGAACGGAGAGTCATACTTGGTTCAGCCGTGGAAGCAAACGCGTACTCGGTGGGGAGTGGCGCTTCATCGTCTCTGATTGCACTGGGCTTGGCGAGAGTCGTACGCGTGCTGACTGCGGGGTCCCCAAAGACACCATCAATATTCTCCATCAGCACAGTATCGCCGTCAATGAGACAGATGCGATCAAACTGCGTCAACTCCCAGAGTCGCAGCTTTGTCATGACATCTTTGAAGCGCGGATTGATAGGATTACGGTCAGCAATCCATTCTGCCACCAGATCCTCAACGACAACCACAATTGCGCCGTCTCGTTGCAGGCGGTCTTTCTTGGCCTCGGTCACGTTTTTTGTGACCATGACAATAAACGGAATGGAGGCGTTTGACCTCGTTTCCGGGGCGTGGATCAGCTGGTACGCGAGAAGTCGCGCGCCGAGAAAGTAGACATCCTCCTTGTCCTCTGAACTACCAGCCAGGAACGTGGCATATGCATACTTTGCGTTCGTGTCTTCTAGTGTCATAGGTTGCCACTGTTGCCCATGTGGCCGATAGGGGCGGACTGTGTCAGCAGCTGTATTGACGGCGGCATCGCGGAGAGCGTCTATTCGCTCCGGCAGTGGTGCGTATGCGAAGAACAAGAATACGCTAACAAAGACAAGCCAAAAAACGACCACTTTGTAGCGAAGCGCTGCAGGAAGGCCCATGGTCGCTGTATGCGCAAATCGAATACCAGACGATAAGCTCTGAATTCTTCTGCTGACAGGACAGATTGCTCTCAGCCGCTCGCTAACGTCAGGTGATGACTGCGGGCTGTGTATCCAAGAGTAGACGCAGGCGTGCCAAGACGTGGTACAAAGTATTACCGTACCTATGCACGGATCTACCCGCCATCTCCGCTCCTATCTTGGTTGTATCGAACCATGTTTTTCTGCGGCGTTCACTACAACCATGGGGATAATCTCTCAATATCAACAGACCATCGTCGTCACTGATTTGTCTATCTTGTCCCAGGAAGCAATTGTCTCGCTCGCAAGCTTGAGCTCCGGTATCCATAGACTAACGCCCCTTGCATCATCCAAGACAACCGTGCAGACTGGTTCTGAACTTAGCGAATTTAGGAGACGACACGGCCGAGATGCAAATATTCTTGAGAGTCGCGGGCACTGCGGTGAATTGACCGGTGTGCAGAAGTGAAATATTTACAGCAATTCGCCAAGGTATGTTCATTAAGGTCTCACCTATGATATGGCGTTAGACGTTTGTGCTGGCGGTTGGAGAAGATAGAATCACGTGACTCGCATGGGTCGCAGCAAGCATTCATCACGCCAGTAAACAATAGCATTTCATGTCCGTTGCTGTGTACCACCGAAAAAATCAAGTATGTTGTGGTGTTCTTCAACTAGCTTGAATCCCGAGACTGCTACTTTGGTCTCGTGAGAAACACCCGGCAGCCCTCACCTCACAAGGCGACAGCAGCTCGCGAGCATTACACCACAATACCACAGCAAGGCAACACAGCATTGAGGAGGTGCCAATCCGCCACCGCAGCCACGGTCCGGCGCGCTCGTCCGAAGGCACCAGCCGCGGCAGCAGGCCATTAGTCAGAAAACGAGCGCATCATCGACACCAGTGGGGCAAACCCTCCCCATAAAACCACCCCACCGCATCACCACCGACCAACCCAAACCGCCAGCTCCGGAGCCGCCACGCTGAAGCTGCTCCCCATCATCAGCGCATCCGTCCTGCTCTACCTCTCCATGTCCTTTCTGACCAAATTCTTCCGGCCCTTTACAACGAGCATGAGCAGCGCGCCCGCCCAACCGATGAACGTGCCCGAGGGGGCAAAAGCCGCGACGGTCGCCGCCGGCTGCTTCTGGGGCGTCGAGCACATGTTCCGGCGGGAGTTTAGCGGAAAGGGGCTGTACGACGCACGCGTGGGGTACATAGGGGGATGTGCAGAATCCGGGGTATCGCGCTGTGTGCAGTGGACGAACGGGACGTGAGTCTTGCACCTCCCTCTCATACGCAAATGCATTTTCTCTCGCCCCGGCGCACACAAGGTATGCTGACACGCACCACCCCAGACGCCGAAGCCCTGCAAATCGTCTACGACCCGCAAAAAACTACCTACAAATCCCTCCTCGAATTCTTCTACAAAATGCACGACCCCACCACCGCGAACCGCCAGGGCCCAGACGTGGGCACCCAGTATCGCAGCGCCATCTTCTACCACGACGCTGAGCAGGAACAGGTCGCGCGCGAGGTGACGCGCAAGGTGAACGAGCAGTGGTGGAAGGGCGCGGTTAGCACCGAGGTGCTGCCTGCGGGCAAGTGGTGGGATGCCGAGGCGTATCATCAGAAGTATCTGGATGTGAATCCCGGCGGATATGAGTGCCCGAGTCATTTTCTCAGGAGCTTTCCGCCGCTGGAGTAGGGTTGGAGGGGTAAGAGACATTAGTGTGCGGTGCGCATGAACATGTTAGGGAGTTAGAAATCATTGCAGTAGGTGTGAATATGTTGTTCTCTCGGCTGCCGTCTTGTCTCTTGTGACCACTTCTACTCACCGCGAGTAGTTGAACCCAACTTGCACGTTTGGAGGGATAGATATGCAAGAACGTTATTTCAGCAGATTGATTGCTTGCTCAATCTACGTCAAGTAACGTATACCGCCCCCATGCTTATCCAGCGCGTCCTCCGCCCGCTCCATAATGGCCAGAACCTTCTCTTCCTGCAGTCTTCGGCCCACGACTTGCACACCGACGGGCAGGCCGGCCATCTTGGTGGCGTCGTAGTGCTTGTACGCGCCCTGAGCGATGCCATTCAGCTTCTTGCGGTTGAATGTCGCGGGGAGCGCGTCCGTGACGGCGTCGACGTGGGTCACGGGGAACACGCCGGCGGAGTAGTCGAGCTGGTGATGTTAGTGTGCAGAGGTGGGAGGGCGCATGATGGATACATACCAGGTTGAAGAGAAACGTGTAGCCGCACGAACTGACGGCGTCTTGCATGGCCCCGTGCGGCACAGCGGGTGTGGCGTTCGGCGGGGCGAGCATGGCGTCCATATCCTGCGTGTTCCACCAGTCGTAGAACTGCGCCTTGTATGCCTCGCGCCGGCCGGCGAGCTGCCAGTACTCGTAGGCGGACTTGGGGTACCAGTCTTTGAGCAGGTCGGCCCAGATGCTGTCGCGGCGGACGTACTTGACCCACCAGTAGTGCAGCTTCTTGACGAAGCGCGGGAGGTGCATGTACCGCACCATGACTGCGACGCCGAGGTCGTTCCACTCGCCTGTGCGGAAGAAGGACATGAAGGTCTGGCCGCCGTCGGAGAGGAGCAGGTGAGACGCCAGCTTGAGCGCCTCAAAAGGAGACGGCGGAGACACGTCGAAGACATGGTGGCCCTCGGCGCGCAGGGCGTCGGCGACCAGGCTGAGGGCGCGGGCGCATGCGGGCGAGGGGTCGACGACATGATCGGTGCGCATGACGCCGATCCTCAGTACCTTCTTGGCTCTGTACTCGTCCTCGAGCTGCTGGCGCCAGGCGAGCGGGTGGACGGTGTAGTCGTAGTCCCAGGGCTTGCACTGGATGAGGCTGCGAGTGAAGTAGGTGAGGTCGTTGAGCGTGCGGGCCATGGGGCTGAAGACGGAGGGGATGGCTTCCTGGCCGGGCATGGCTGTGTCCATGCCAGTCTTGGGCCAGCGCCCGGTGCTGCAGCGGATCGAGTAGCAGCCGCTGAAGTGGGCAGGGACACGCACACTGCCTGCAACGTCGCTGCCAATGCCAATGCGGCTCCCTCCAAAGGCCAGCAGGGCGGACTCGCCGCCGGTGGAGCCGCCGGGCGAGTAGGCGGGGTTGTGGGGGTTCGAGGAGCGGCCCCAGACGTCGTTGGTGGACTCGAAGGAGAGGAGCGTGGTGGGTAGGTTGGTCTTGACAAAGGGAATGGCGCCGGCGTCCTTGAGGAGACGCACCATGGGCCCGTCTTCAGCATACGGCTTCCCTGTCTTGGTGGAGAAGCCGACGGTGACGTCGAAGCCCTTGACCTGCACCGAGTCCTTGAGCGAGACGGGGATGCCGGCGAGCGGGCCCTTGAGGTTGCACTCCTTGGCGGCCCATTCTTCGGCTTCGGGGAAGAGGATCTCGGTCGCGCAGTTGGTCTTCTCGTGTGCCTTGAGCGTGACTTTGCCGTACGCGCGGAGGAGGTCGAGGGGGCTGGTGACGTTTTGGTGGACGTCTTGGACGAGCTCCTGGATGGGCTTGCCGAGGATGCTGCGCTCTTGCGGCGTCAGGGGGACCTATAGGCCGCGGGCAGGTTCGCGATCTTGGCTGCGCGCTCGTGCTGCTTGCGCTGGCTGTCCGCACGATGAGCAGGGCGTGATATGCGTGGATATGGGGGATATACCTACCAGTCGGCCTTGTGCTGTCTGTACCCCAAGAGACCCATTTTGATCACACAATGGGGGAATGGAAGAGAGAACGACTGGGAGACCAAGGGAGCCCCGGGAGACGTCTCGTGACACGTATTGTCGGCATTATCGTGAGGACTGGTTATCTCCCCAGCTTTCGGCATGGAGCGGGTGCACTTGCCCTAAGCGCGTGTAGGGCGTGCCTATAGGGCGTGCCTGTAGGGCGTGCCACACCGCCTACTGCATAGGTGGGGGAGCGAGCATCACTCCGAGTCTCCATCACTTACTTTGTCACTTAGACAACACTCCGACTACAATCGCTTCATCACTCCGGCACGAACAACACTCTGAAGTCGTGCAATGTAGTCAGGCTCGTGCTGACGTCAACCCTACTTGGAACCACCCCACCACGTGACTTCTGCACCTCGTCTGTAGACCCGTAGACGCGCAGTAGCACCACTGCACCCACACCACTGTACCCACACCACTGTACCCACACCACTGTACCCACACCGTACTGCTAGTCCTGCATCTGATTGAGCCTCAACAAGTCTAAGCATAGCTCCCGCGCGCGAGACCGGCTGCGCACTGGTTCTGGCCCCGGGGAACCTCAGCGACAGCCGTAGCCTCCTCTCGTCCACTCATTTCTGAAGCGAGCAGCCTCGTCAATGTACTCGGACACGCGAATGCATCCAGGCACCATGCGTGCATCTTGCTTGTGAGTGGCCGTCACCGAACTGACGTTCACTGTAACAGGTGTCGCTTTGCTGTAGCCGCCGCCCTGCGTCAAAGCGCAGCTCGGACATTTCCTGACGCACCGCGCTTCGACCCTCTCATTGGTACCACCAGCGACTACTCAAGATGCCCTGAAACAACACAGGTCCAGACGCCCACGAGCAAGAATAGCAACTCCATTTCTGAGAGTCTGGATAACTTTGTGAAATGTTTTGTCGGACGTGAGTTGGTATATAAGACAGCTGTCTTACGACCGTAGTAGAGCATCAAACACATCATCAGCCAGCTCATCACTTCCGTTTCTTTCCTCTTTCTTGCGATTCCCTTGTCTCCTTGGTCAAATCTCCTTCTTTCCATTTCCACTCTCTACTAAAAGCGTTGATCGCATCCAATCTTTCTCACCAAAACCACTTCAATCTTTGCAACACCTCCAAAATGCCTGTCCCCAGCTACGGTGCCATGCCTCTGAGCAAGATGTTCCTCCTCGTCCGCATCCTCCAGGCGCTTGCCATGGTCATCGTCATCGGAATCTGCAGCAACTTTGTCCAGATGATCGTCGTCACTGGCGTCGAGCCTCCGAAGGAGTTCGTCGGTACACTCAGCGTCGTGGGTGTCTTCTCTCTACCCTGCTTCCAGACACTACTAACACCTCAGACCTGTATCGCAACGCTCTACATCATGGTCAGCGTCGGCTACTACTACTCCTTCGCCAACCTCGGCTTGCTCATCATGGCCGGCGTCGACTCGCTCCTGCTCATCGCCTTCATCGTCTGTGCCGTGACCCTCGGCAGGCCCATGAGCTACCTCAACTGCTATGTCATTGGCAAGGCTTCCTACGAGACCGATGCAGCGAGCGCCTACGCTTTTGTCACTGCCACGACCCAGAACCTCAACCAGGACGGCAGCGGCCTGGACATGACGCACTGGGCGGGCGCAACCAAGAGCAACTGCTTCCAGGCCAAGACCGTGTGGGGCCTCAGCGTCGCTCTTTGGTATGTTTATTCCCTGCACTTCTTCCTACGTTTACTGACTTGAATAGCATCCTGTTCACCACCTCCTGCGCCCTTCTGCCCACGCTGTGGTACAAGAACAAGAAGGCCACGCCAGCCCCCAAGACCGTCGAGGAGGCCTAACTCGCTGACGCCACATAGTCAAGTTTGCAAGAACTAAGCGGGCAATTGTTAAAGTTGCATTACCTAGGCCGCTTCTCCGTTTTATTCTGTTTTCCAAAAAAAGAATTCACTAAATGTATGCATTGCGCGGCGTTGGATTCTGATTTCTTCTTCTGTCTATCTACTGTCGCTACCGCCACTTGGGATGGGATGGATGCAGATATTGCCGGTCGATAATGGTAATGTCAAACATCTACTGGGTTTGTGTTCTCCCCTATCTTCTCAAAGATAATTTGATCACCGGACAAACGCATTGTGTGTTGCTGGCATCGCCACTTGCCTCCCTCAAGCATGCCTGTGCTTACCCAACTCCTACCAGATAGTGTCCATGAAGTTAACCACTAAAAAAACAGTCATGTATTTCGACACATTGCCTCTCAATAATCTTCCTTACATGCTAGATCTTTCGTCTGACACGTCCCGTTTGAGCGACTTGTGCTGACGAAGAGTATGATGGATGCTGAGTACCTCCGTTTGAGCTGGACCGTTGTGGCGAGAATGAACTGCTCGAGGTCGACGTGCCCTCAGATGATTCGGTATCTATACTTAGAGAAGTAGCTTTGCGAGCATCAATTTCCACAGACGAAAGAGATTGACCATGTAGACGAACTGAGTTGCGGGGCGAAATTGTGGTCAGAGAGCAGTGTGGTCAAGTTGTAGGAAGAGGGTTTCTGTCCGAAGTTGGCACCGCGCGCCATCAAAAAAGTGCGCGAACCGGTGCACGGGTACGTTGTTCCCTACAATAAGACTCGACTAACCCAAAAGGGCAAGTTTGGTGAAGGTGTCGTTCGCAGTGCGGGTTAACATGTAGAATCCGCTTTCAACCACACATTCACCAATAACTTGATGAATGAGCAGTTAGTTATGCTGGCCCTTTGGGATCACCATTGGCACCACTCTTGATGATACCGGTCAGGCATTCCGTTACGGAACTCGGATGGTAGCGAGAGCCGATAGATATAAGATATCTGGGTTAATATACGAATCTCTTAATTGCTGAAAAGAAAAAGCCAGTCAACAGAGAGCAATATAAAGTCCCTTTCTCGAACTGCAGCACCTACCATGCAGAGAACCGCTCAAGCCGGTGGAACTACTGAAGTCATTTCATTATGCTCGACAAGCACCAAAGCATTTTATATAGCCGCCTACATGTGTCACGCGGCATTGAATCGATACAATAAGTATAGTGACTTAGACAAGCTCCACAAGACCGATCATGCGAGAAAATGTCATTTGAAATACAGCAAATAAAACATAATCGAAAGGTCGACGAAACATTTGAGAATGTGTTGACGTAAAGGACAGCCCAAGATGGACCTCTGACGCAACACAATGTACTCGCCTGCTGGTAAAGAACGATCACCATCTCCACGAAACTGAGCATGAACAGTACGGACAAAACTCACGTACACTTGCTAATCACTTTGAATACTCAATTTCTTCAACTGTATAAAGTACTACGACGTTCCCCGTACCCAGCCAGTGAGCCAGATACTGCCCATCCTTTGTAGCTTCCTCGCCTCTGGTTTCCAACCGTAGACCAAACGTCAACCATGCAATCCAAAAGGGGATATCTCGCACTTTCTTTCTATAAATATCCACGAATCCGTGGTTTTTTAAAAAAAAATGAAAGAAATTGGACTTAGACGCAGGCGCAGATTCAGTGTGCAAAACAAACCACAAACCCTGCACCTCGAGCAATTATCCCCACTGTTTCCACCAACGAACTCTACGGACCCCAACGACTACGTCTCGCTGCACTGACTTGGCGAGCAGCAGTACGAGTGCCCTTACTTCGAGGATTTGTATCCGTCAGCTCCGCATCGGAAGAGCGTCGTTTGCTGGGAGATGATGGAGTGTGAGGACCGTTGTGGATTGACGCGTCGTGGCCGCTGCTGGATGTTGCGGATGGCGTTTTCTGTGACGTAGAGGGTTGGGATGGCATGCTTTCATGCCCAAAAGATGGTCTCGCAGACGGTCGTGTTGTCTTGTTGGACTGTGTCTGCGATGGGAAGTGTGTCTCTGTCCCGTGTCGTACCAAAGACGTGCGTGACGATGGTAACTGCATGCCGGCTCTGTTCCTCCTCGCGTTCGACGATTGGCCCTTTGATGTACCAGTACCATTTTTGGTATCGTTCTGGTTGCCTAGGGGACCGGGATTATTGTGGTCAACTTCGTTGCTGGTGGTAGCAGTTGGGCTTTGAGTCGCCCTGCCAGCGCCAGCGCCATCGCTCTCATCATCGTTGCCATCTCCCTTTTTAGCTCCCTCTTTTTTGAGCCTTCGTCCTTTTCTTTGTTTGCCTTTCCTTTCGCTTTCTCCACCTCCGCCTTTTCCTCTTCAACCTTTTCGCAAGCATCAGCATCGTCAGCAACCACAGGCGCAGTAGCATCATTACCAGCAGCAGCAGCAGCGCGCTCCACATTCTCTTTCTGCGCCAGTTTATCCCTCTGATTCTGGCGTTTGTGCTTATCATTATACGCACGATTCCCCTTGGTCGATTTCAGAATATCGCCAGGACGCCCAACAAAGCTCCCCAGATTCTCATGTTTCAGGGGCTTATCCACTCTGGCCTTTGACAGCAACATAACAAGTTACCATCGTGTTGATGCACTGCTGGAAAGTCGAGTCTTGCTCCGCTTCGAGCTTGTCCTGGAGCCGCTGGTCGTGGACTTTGAGGAAGCTGGGTCCGTCTTTGTGTAGCTTGACGGCGATTTCGATGAGGTCCCAGCAGGTGACTTCCATCTCGGCTGTTGTTCTGGGATAACCGTTCGCCGCCAGTGCTGCGTCTGACCAACACTTGGTGAATGCCGTGTTTGGCTCTCCGGGGTCCCGGGCTTGACTTGTGTCCATCATAACCTCTTTGAGGATCTTTACGTACGTGTGTTGATCCTCGTAGATTTCTGGGACGGGGCTGTTGCCGACTTTGGGATCCCACCAAGCCATCTCGAGGTCCTTCTGGTGCTGCTTACGATCGTCGGCCGTAGGCAGCTCGATAACGGCACCAGCAGCGTTGTGCACTGCGTCCTGGCCTTGCGATCGTGATCCTGGAGTTTCAAGAGGCTGTGTGAGTTGATCGCTGTTGTGACCTGACTTAGCAAATTGTGGTCCAAAGCCATGACCCACCTGATTCGAATCCACCAGCGGCTGAAATTGAAAGCCATAAGAGTCCAACGCCTGCCAATTCACCTCAATCTCCAAAGCGTCGCAACGTTGCATGAGCAAAATTACATCTATCAGATCCCATGCACTGTAATCTTTTTGGCTGGGTAGCCAAAATTCATACGACCGGCCTTGGATCTGAACCGAACACTGGTGAGGCGGAGGCGCAATTCCGAGTTGAAATGCGGACCATGCCCAGTGCAGCGGATCCTCGCCGGCAAAGAGCTTGTTAAACGGCTCTCGTTTGGATAGAACGGCGCCAACGGCTGAGCCAAAATTTTCACTGGACCTGTTGAAGTGTGAGTGCGGATCGATTTGAGCAAAGGCGTTGTCAACCGGCGGCAGGGAGAAAAGACTGAAGTCTTCAAAATTCGGATGTCCTATATCTGTTCTTGAAGGAGCCGGATTGTTTGGCGGGACGAAAGAAGCTGAAACAGAATTGACATCGAATGCAGGGCCAGCAGTTGCGGGATGGTGGTGCGCTTGCTGGGCGACGCAACCAAGGTTCGGTGCAGTAACATCAGTTGAATCGAAGAGACCAGCGAAATGATCATCCAGAGGCCTGTCGAAGACGGATCGTAGAGGAGCAGGCGCCATACCCATACCATACCCAGGCGCATAGGGTTGATAGCCCTGACTGTTTCCAACCTCTGGTATGGAATGATCAGAATGCGTCTCTTCATTCAGTTGCCCATTATAAGATGCTAACAGCGAGCCCAAATTCGGAGCTGGATCAGCATATGCATCGTTCGAGTGATTGTTAGCCGGGTAGCCAAACACGTCGTCGGAAGGCTGTTGACCACTAGACCCAGCCACGGGAGCTTTAACATCTGGGGTGCTTGGGAACTGCACCTCTTGTGGAGAAAATTGCGGTGCTGCATCTCATCGCCCTTGTCCAATGGTGTCCCAATCCAGACTCCGCCGAGGTTGCATATCTCCCGCAGACGTCGTTGGAGGATCGTGAGGAGGAGAGATACAATTACTCTCGAGGTTCAGCACTGCTTCATGAGAGCCTTGGCCAATGCCAGGGGATGGCCGAGGATTCACGGAGGCGTTGAAATTCTGACCAGATGCCGTAAATGTGGGACAGTCATGGCCAACATCCGATCCAGTCGAAGGAAACGCCATATTACCGTGACCAGTGAACGGAAGAGTCAGTGATGAACGCGGTTTTCAGTGTTGGGAGATGTTGCACAACGTAAATAGTGCAGTGAAAAAAATGAATAGTAAGTAATGTTCAAAGACAGTGATGAAAGCAATACTCCAAAAGCGCGATAGCAGAAAGAGCGGGAATAGTAAATAGCTCGGTTGATGCAATCCCAAAGCAGTAGTTGAGGTCCAGCTCAAAGCCCATAATGTTGATATACTTACTGCACCGACACTAGCGTGCATAATGACATATTGTGGAAGAACTTTCACTGTATCTCTTTGTTGAGTAGTGCTAGTGAGAAGGGTGGACTCGGAGAATGTTTGGTGTTTGTGATGTATCAATTCATCGCCGGTACACCAATCGTGGAACGTCTGACCACACCTTGGAGCTCTCTCTGATCCGACACATATGATATTGACATGCTGCAAGGATCACATAACGTTCTGCAGTCCGTCAGCCTTACTCATTTTGTTGCTGTACCTAATGACCAACCTGGAAGATGCGTATATACAGACACAATATCTTGAGGGTACGTGAAATACTCATACTTCGAGGCAGCACCATTCTTAAGTAGCAAAGTCTCGTGTTAGGTTTGGTTGATCTCATCCCCGGGCTGCTTGTCAAACTGCTTCTGGTGAGCTCGGTCGCGTCCAAACCATCGTCATATGAATTTGCTAGGGCACAAGCGCAGTAAGCGACCAAGCTGTGCGTTACAACGCAGCCAAGTAATACTGACATTTGGGATGGTTGGTGCAATGCAGTCCTTGCGTGAGAGTTTGTGTTGAAGCGCAGTGATCAGGTAGCAGACTCGTACACGACAAAACAAAGAATAAGGAAACACAGGGATTCGACGGACAAAGGGTTTGGTAAGAATCAAAAGGAGTTGGCATTTATTGTCCTTAGCCACACATCCCGACATACGAAAATTGGACATCACTAGGCTCTCTACTACTGAGCTGGGTTGGTTCAGAAGTAAGCATCGGCGAGGTAGCTTGCGAAGTTGCTATCCCTGAAGCTAGGTGTCGCGTCGCCGAATTTCTGGATACTCATTAGCATGAGAATAAAAAGGATTGAAAGCACTAACAGTATTCTCAAGAGCCGTCCTCGCTGCAGCAGTCATACTTTGCCAAGCAATTAGCGGCTGCTGACCCCCAAGGTCTGTCGTAGAAATCAACTGGTGGTTGGCCGGGTAGTAACTGATGTATCCAATCTTCGGACTGGTACCCTGTAAGTGCGGAGAGGATTCTTTTTGGTAGTTGCCGTGGGCAGAAATAGCCACGCCAGTGACAGTAGCAGATGTGGATTGAGCAGAAAGCCAAACAACAATGTTTTCCCAGTCGTGGCGGTGGCCCAGACCGGTTGAGGGAGAGTCTTTGGGCATGTACCAGCTGTACATAATGGCGTACTTGTTCTTGTAGGTACCGGCACGAGCGTAGACTTGGCCGGTGGAGGAAGAACAGTCACCAGATGGGTCGCCTTTTGTCGCGAGTCCGCCGCTACACGTATGTCAGGATTTGTGTATGGTCGAGGTGAGCAAGCAGATTTACCCAGTGTTTCCTGCAGAATCAACTGCAGGAAAGGGAACACAGCCGTTGAAGACTTTCAAGTACGGCTTGTACTTGAGCATCAGGGTTCCTACAATACCAGACGGCACGGTCTGAGGGAAGCCAACGATTGCATCGTGGTCGCGGACTGCTCGCTTCTCGAGCCCAGAAGGAAAAGCAGAGACACAGGTCGCAGCTGTGAGAAGCTGGACAGTCAATAACGGAAGGTTGAAGAGCATCTTGGAATCTAGATACTTCACTCGAGCTGTTTCGTTCAATGGAGGGAGGATTGTTGGCGGTGATGTGGATCGACGGTCAACCACGACTCAGATGGCTAAAAGCTTGAGAAAAGCTTGATACCTTATTTTTTACGAGGACTTTCACAGGTCTTATGCCCTCATGGGTTTGACGTTGATTCCCCTGAAGGACCGCGGGTGACCGCTCCTCGACGCGCGGCTGCAGTATGTAACAGTTCTCATCTCGGTGTTGCTCTCGCTGTCATATGCATGCAAGCGCGTGCAAGCGACGCACATGGCCATAAGAGTGGGAAATGATTGGTTGTACCTCATAAATAGACGGCAGACTTGCATCTAACATATTGCAACTAAATTCGGCCATATACTTTCCACCCACCTGTCACAGACCAGACTCTGTCCACCTGGCCACGACAACCAAAAGGTACGAATGATCACTCTGATAGTGATCACGTAGACCAGAATCGTACTTATTGCCATACCAGGTCAGAGGTGGTCGCTGCCACATGCCTGGCTGCAACGTGGGCCTGATACCACCTATATTTTCCGCCCGCTTCCTCACCAAAATAATCCCTGCACGTACCCGTGCACGTCTAGATCTACTGGCTCAAACAACTTTTTACTTAAAAACTAACTACTTTATAGTATACTACTACTACTACTAATAATAATAATAAAAAGACTTAGTATTTATAGTACTTATTGTCAGGGTCTGTTCACACAACCGCAAGGGAAGATAGGGATGTACTATGGTCTCCAGCGAAAGTAGAGTCCCATGGCCAGTGCAGTGGCTGTTGTGCAGAAACGCATATTGGTGTTTATAACAAGCGCGCACAGATGCTTTAGCAGATAACAAAGAAAGGGGGCGCTCGCTGATTAGTGAAAGACCAAGAAAGCCTCGTAAGCTGAACTTGCCAGGCCACTACTTTTCCTCCGTATTGCACTGGCCATGGGACTCTACTTTCGCCGGAAACCATAGTAGATGCCAACAAGTATATTCAAGGTAATAATCAAACTAATCGCTAGAGATCAGCGACTAAGGAAGGACCGTGTGTATATACCGGCCTGTTCGGGCCGAGTCCATACATCCGGACAGTACCGAGGGTTTGTTAGGAGCGTGGCCTAATACTTACTTTTTATAATCTCAAAATAAATAGTTTACTTAATACTCTTTACTATAATCCTTGTTACTAAAGTCTTTAACAAGATAAATAGTTTTACTAAATCTAAACATGAGCTATTAAGCTTTAATAATTAATTACACTATACTTATAAGCTTAACGTAAAGTATATTTTATATTTTAAATAGCTTTAAGCTATATAACTAGAGTAATATTATAATTTTTACAAAAAGGAACTCCTAGCATCTATTTTAACTTTAGAATATCAAAGACTCTATGTAGGGATTTATTTAGAGCTTACTATTTATGTAAATTATAAGAACTGGGTATTGTGCTAGTGCACAGAGTGACTACCTTGGTAATTCCTTCGATGCTCAGATACATAAACAGTACCTGCAGATAGATCTTAGAGGGGCAGGAAAAACGGACGAACACAACAACACGATACAATACCTATACCAATACCTTGCCATCTTTGTACCTCAGTCCCAGTCATAATAACTCTCACCTCACACCTTTATTTTCGCCTATGGAAGCCATTCATCTACTTGCCGACGGTTTGCTACCTCTACCTGAACAAAATGGTGACCTAACCAGGGGGTAACGGTACAGCATGCAAAGGGATGAGCTCCCTTCCAATACCTCAGTATCAGCATCAGACAATGGCTATCTGACAACCTTGGTACTACACCGGCGAACCCTGCCTCTGGCAGTCAACCAGATACTATGGAAGACCCTGGCCGGATTCTCCGGAATGGTATGATGAGCACCATGAGTCTGGCTCAAGTAACCTAAGGAGGGTGGGGTCACTCCTCTTAGCACTCTGTTAGTGACCCTCTGTCACCTCTCTCAGCGCTCAGTATCAATATCAGTACCAGTATCGACAGTGACCATCCGTGGGTCACCCCTCTCAGCATCACCCATCAGGGGCCAGAAGACTGTGCCTGGCAGCTGCTAATTAGATGATCTCCTAATTAGATAACCTCTAACAGCATCATAACAGGTCTATGCTGATGAGCTAGGGAGGGTTGTGCCAGTGCATAGGGTAACAGCTGAGGTAGGTACGATGTTACTGTGGTAGACACCCTAATGCTATGGTGTATAAGGTCTACCTACGAACTAGAGAACCTACCTGCCTCTTAACCTATCCTGATATCTATTCTTCTATCCCTCTGCATGCTGATAGTTTGCCACCTCTACCTAAACAGTACACTTTATAATAATAAAAACACTTAACTGACACAATATTATGGAAAAACAAAACCCTATTTATATGAGAACTTGGCTCGAATCCACCGGGCCACACTGACCAAAAAGGTACAGTAATCCAATAGATGGATGAACTAAGGCTCGAATAGTATATACCTGTGACAATTTACTGCTTTACTATATTAGGAGTTTATAAGAATAAGTTATTAAGACTATCTTAATATGTTTAAAGTAAAGAATTTATACTATTATAGGTAGCAAAAGAACTAGAGGTAGAGAAAATTATAGAATATAAGAATTTTTTTATAGATACTCTAGAATTATAATAATAGAACTTCTAAGTTTATAATTAGGACCTAGCTCTAGTTTACCCAGCTTAGATAACTTCTAAAAGGTATTAATAATTACTTAGATCGTAATATTCAGGCTAGAATAGCATTTATTATTAATATTAGGTTAGTAGTAGAGCTTTACATGAACGTAGTAGTTATACCTAATAATTAAATTAGAAGCCTATTGTCAGGACCCGGCTCTGGCCCACCTGGCCAAGACAACCCAAAAAGGTATGAATGATCACTCTGATAGTGATCACAAGGCCAGAACAGTACAAGTACTTATTGTCATCCTAGGGACACACACCTAGGATCCGGTCAGAGGTGGGTCTGCCACATGCCTTCTGGACTCATCAGCTACGCTGTGCCTGACACCTATAAATTAAAAGTTTTAATAGCTAGTTTTATATAGTAAAAGTTTATAATCTATTCTCTTTTACTTGTGAATTTCTTACTTTATATCTTAATAAGCATTTAGCTTAAGTAAGAGCTTAAAAAAATTTAGATCTTAATTTATATTATTATACCTAATCTATCAAGATTTGCACAGGTACGTGCAGGGATTATTTTAATGATAAAGGGGGCGGAAAGATGTGTAGACGGAAATCATTTACCCTAGCTGATACATATGTAGATTGGGGTTGTGGTTAAATAAAGCAAGTCTGAAATAAACAGGGGCAAACACCTGCTTCAGGAAACGCTCCCAAGAGATCGGCGTGCTCAATATTAAGGTCGACAGGTTATGCGTCTCGGGATTGTAACGGCCGAATGGGACGGGTCGCTGATGGGCGTGACAGCAGACGGCTGGAGGATTGGCAGGCGTACCGACGCTAGTATAAAACCGATAGGGAAGGTGCATAAGTAGTAGTGGCTGAGCATAGACAACCAATACTAAAGCTCAGCCAACCAATCACGTGCTCAGCCTCACTCTCAGCAAACACTCTTAGCTATTCAATAGTTAGATAAGCTCTAAGTTGGTTAGGTCTGCTCTAATATGTTATAAACACGTTACTACTATCTATTACTTTGTGTCTAATCTATTCTAAATATATTAGTGTTACGATCCCAGATCTTCACAACCAATCATTCCAGCAATCCCCTAAAAACACAGCCCGCGACAGGCTGGTAACAAATAACACATAGAACAGATTACGTGACTAGCTTACAAGTAGATCTATAAGCTTACGCCTTAGCGCATAAGAAGGATTAACGTATGTAATTAGCTTATAAAGCTTATAGTAAGCTACGTAAGATTTACAGCTTAGTATTACAAGCTTACGCTGCAACAAGTAAGCTCTAGGATCCCCTATAGTATATAGCCTAGCAGGAACGCAACTCTTATAGTTTATATTTAACCTAAGTTATAACCTTAATAATACATTTATTATTTAGAACTTAACCCGCACTTAATATAGATTAATACTAGATACTCTTTAGTATACCTATTAATTATCACAAGCTTTGCTTAGGTAATTACTTTGTTTTACACCCTACTCTAGTACCTATCTCTTAAGAACTAACTAAATAGTGTTTACAGTCTTTAACTAAAACACAACTTTAACATTTTAAACACCCCTAAAGATAAGTACTTTAGGAACCTACGCTACGCCTAGCTCTTTAGGAGGAGAACCTGCTCCCCTATACTAGGTAATTAACAATATTACGTTAAGCACCCTTTATGTATCTAAACTAGAGACCTACTCTAGCAAGAGAAACAAACTTAATAACTAGCTTATCTAGTAGGATCTATTCTTCTTGTTCTAAGGAGCTTAGGTAGCTAAGAACTAGCAAGTTATTCTTGTAGCTAGCTATATAAGAGGACAAGCTTTTAAGTAGATTAAACTATTCCTTTAATAGTTTAATATAGAGGAGGCCCCTAATAAAGTTAATGTATAGATGTCTAACTTTAACGCATTTAAGGAAAATGTCAGGCGCTAGCATGTAGCTTATGTAAAGCACTGGTCTCTGAAAAGTGTCACACCCTAATTTACCTCTAACTTAGCTCCTTTACGTTTCTGTTCCTGCCTGTAACTTGGTTATAGCATTCTGAACTTCCCTGTATTCTAGCAGTATAAAGGCACGAGGAGAATTATCTGTAGATAGATAGTTTTTAAGTATTCTTTGTACAAGACCTATAGGAATAGAATTGTCTCTGTGTTACCTATCCTAGTGCTCCTATACACCTTGTAGCGGATACACACGCATTCTGGAGCTTTCTATTATCCTATGTTATTACATTATACTTAAAAACTTGTCCTAGCTAGTGATAGCCTCTAAATAATATTGCAAGTTTGTTTAGTTATTGTGTACTAAGCAGATTTGGACCTCTTTTAGTTACAAACTATACAGGTTCTAATTATTGTCTATCTAACAGTTAGGATTCTAGAGACCTCCTAACAACTAAAGCCTTTAGGTTTGGAACTTCCTACAACTTACTACTCTAGGATTACTTTAGAAAAGTTGCGTTAGATTACGCTAAGATAAAGACTTAGAGATTATTAATAACCTACCTAAATTAGATTACTACTAATGTTAGGTACTACTAACCCTGGTTTAAAGGAACCTATTAGACGATCTACTCAAGGACAGGCGACTGCGCCTGCTGAGGGATCAACCAACACCTAGACGCTTAGCAAGAGCGATACTAAATTAGACTTAGAATAGGTAAATCTTTATAAGTTAGTTGACTGACTAAGGGCTGAAGTAGCCTAGCTTTGGGCCTAATCCCTTCCCTATAAAGATGTACCTGTGCCTACTATAGAGTCTCTCCTTGTTTAATCTTAGCAACCTCCTAAAAGGTTCTAGTCTAAGACCCTAGTCTACTACCCTAGGCTTAGTGAACGCACACCAGCTATTAACAAATTAAGTGATAGAAAAGACTCTACTTTTAGACAGTGGCAAGCCTTAATTTAGGACTGACTTAACATTAATTTAGATTACTATCCTACGGAACGAGCTTGTATGGCTCTGGTATAGGGATATACTTCTAGGCTTGCTAAGGAATACCTAGAGCCCTAATACTTGTCTTGTGAAACGGACCAGTTCTAGAGCGTAGAGGAAATAATAATGCTTCTCTACTCCTACTTTATCACAGGGAATAAGAGAGCTGAAAGTTAGGCTGTTTTTGATCAACTCTAAATAGGAAAAGATGATACGTTTCTACTTTTTAAAGCGCGCTTCCTGAGTGCTGCTATCTAGGGACAAGTACCTAAGTTGGAATGGTTTTACTACATGTGGATAAAGGTTACCCCTACCCTCTAAAGTCCTAACCTAGGATTTAAGAGGTAGTAGGATAACTCGTTTAAACTTATAGTGGAGCATCTTACAGCGTATAACATAGAAAGAAAACAACATCCTGGTTATGCCCTACCTAATACCTTACTACCTTGGACCTAACCCTAAACTATTAACAATTAGCATTAGACTAACAACCTACCTCTAAATCAGCCTACACCTGGCATTTGGAAACCTCCTATATCTACTCCTACTCTAGCACCTAGGACCACACTGTCCTAAGCCACACCTGTAAGAGAGCTAACCCTAGGCAACTGCTACAACTGTAGCAAGACAGGTTACTTTGTAAAAGATTGCCCTAGTCCCTAGGTACAAGAAATCTAAGTAGATACAGAGGAATATGTTAACGCTGAAGAAGATTTTAAAGAGGAACTAATACCTAAGGGAAACAGCCCTGCCTAGGAGGACGACTTCACCTAGGCCTAAACTAATATAACCTATCTAACCTCTCTTTATCTTATTTGTTTGGTAGCCCCTATTTCCTTGCTTCTTCTATTCTATTAAACTAAGGGCTAGGCGTACAACTTAACTCCTTAGTTAATACTAGTGCCTAAGGATTTTTATTTTTGAATTCTAATATTGCTACTTTAGTGTCTGCTGCACTTAGGACTCCTATCTAAAGGTTGCCCTTTAAGGTCTAAGTTAAAGGATTCTAGGATTAGATTACAACTCTAGTGAACTAGTACATTTAGTTGCACTTAACTATTAATAGGCGTAAGATACGCAACTGCTCCTTTGTTATTGTTGATCTAGGATCCTAGGAATGCATTATTAGAATTAAATAGTTAAAATGTTTTAAACTCTAACTTAATACAGAGCGATCTTGGCTTATATAGCTAGTAAGGTACCCTAGGTTGTACGACCCCGCCCCTCTATTAATAATAACCCTACATTAACCTTTGCTACAAGCCTACGTCCTACAAGACGTACAACAAAGGGACAACCTATAGGAAGCTGCAGAGTACTAACGTTGCTAAAGTCTAAATTACTTAATACATTATATAAGAGGTGTTATTTGATTACTAAAATGCTGTTCCTTACTAATAATCCTAACCCAAAAAGCCTCTAACTTGCTACCTCCTAGGGAGGCGCGCATTTCCTTACTTTTATTAAATGCTTTTTACTTTTTATAAAAAACCACAGAATGAATTTTTTACTACTAGTCTATATGAGATTAATTGCGTTATTAACTACTGTTGTACCTAAGACGACCCTAAGAACGCTTAGCTGCTTAACAAACGATTGCTAGACAAATATATTCAATATGCTAATGTGTTTAGCAAAACAGAAGCTGAAACTCTTCTAGAACACTGCCCCTATAACTACAAAATCATATTAGAGGGCTAATTACTAAATTCCTACTTGCCCTTGTATAAACAAAATCTTAAGGAACTTAAAGCTACTAAAAAGTTTGTACAAGACTAACTATAGCATGGCTAGATTAAACACAGTTGGAGCCCCTTTGCGTCGCCTATACTCTGTGTTTAAAAACCAAATAGGAATTTGTGTATTTATGTTAACTATTGTAAACTTAACGCCCTTATAAGAAAGGACTCCTATCTAATACTGCGCATAGACGAATTGTTAGCACAACTGTCTAAGGCTAAGGTATTTACTAAATTTAATATCTAGAATGCCTTTAATTAAATTTGTATGGATCCTGCCTCTAAGGAGTACACTATGTTCTGTACACGTTACAGTAGTTACAAGTGCAAGGTTCTACCCTTTAGGCTATGTAATGGACCAGCTACTTATTAACAATATATAAATAATGTTCTTATTGAATATCTAGACAACTTCTGTATTGCATATCTAGATGACATCCTTATCTACTCTGAAGACCTTGTAACCTACAAACAACATGTTAAGCTAGTACTTAATTAACTCTATATTGCTAGATTACAAGTAGACATTAAGAAGAGTAAGTTTCACGTTACCTGTACTAAGTACTTGGGTTACATCCTAACTAACAAAGGAATTGAAGTAGACTCTAAGAAGGTACAAGCCCTTAGGAACTGGATCCCTCCTACTACTGTTACTGGTGTGAAATTGTTCCTAGGCTTTACTAGGTTTTACTAACAATTTGTACCTAAATTCTCTTGCGTGGCTAAGCCCCTTATTGCCTTACAAAGCCTAGCAAATCTATTTAAATAGACTGCTTAATGCTAATCTAGTTTTAAAAACCTAAAGGAAGCCTTATTGTCTATCCTAACTTTATGCTATTTTGATCCTAACTATAATACAAAGATTGAAACTAACGCCTCTAATAGAGTTGTCGCTAGGGTTTTGTTACAGTAGCACCCTAACAATAAGTGGTACCCTGTAGCATTCTACAGCTAAGTACTCTCTAGAGCTGAACTTAATTAGGAAATATATAATAAGGAGTTGTTTGCGATTTTACAAGCCTTTAATAAGTAGAGAGCTAAACTTACCTTAGTTACAAAACAGATCTAAGTCTACTCTAATTATTGATCCCTAGAGTACTTTATGACAACTAAAATCTTAAATGCTTAACAAGTATAATAGGCAGAAGCTCTAGCTCTGTTTAACTTTAAGATTAAATACACGCTAGGTAAGAATAATAAGCGTGCTAATATCCTAAGTTACTAAGAATAGGATCTTACAAATCTAAAGTCTGCTTAAGAAGACAATTAGTCCTAAGTCCTACTAGGTCTACAGCAGTTACACGACTAGATTAATTCTAATTTAGCTTAGACATATCTGGCTGAGACTAACCTAGTTATAGCTACTATCTGCTTAGTACAGCCTATTATAAAACTAGATTCCTTAGAACTAATTAAGGCGTTAATACAAGAAAACTAGAAATCTTTTAGACAAGAATAACTGTTGTTGCTATCTCTATATCAGATCTAAAACAGACTCCTTCTCTACTATAATTAACTCTGTGTCCCTGCTAACTTAACCCTATGCACACGCCTAATTAAGGAAGCCTATAACCAACTATTAACTGCTTACCCTAGTGCTAAGAAGACCTACTAACTGCTATCACAACAGTATCACTGGAAAGGTATAAGTGCTACATGTGAAAGATATGTCTGAAACTGCATCCTATGTTGCCAAGGCCATCCAAGACAGACCTAACTCTGTAGGTACTTGCATCCCTTGCTAATACCTAACAAACTAATGCAACATTTGTGTATTAATTTTAAGGATTTTCCTAAGGACAAAGCTAGGTATAACTAGATTATAGTTATTATTAATTGCCTAACTAAACAAGCTATTACAATCCTATGCTATAAAACAATTATAGCACGCAGGATAGCAAACTTGTTTATACAATAGGTGTATCAGTTCAGACATACCCCTAAGTTAATAGTAAGCGACAGGGGCCCCTAGTTTATCTCTACTTTCTAGACAGAATTCTGTTAAATTATAGGTGTGAAAGTCAAGCTATCTACTACCTATTACAAGGAAACTAACAGTTAAATAGAGATTATAAACAAGTATATAGACTAACAGCTCCGTCCCTTTGTCTTGTACTATTAGGATAACTGGTCTAAACTCCTACTGATTATAGATTGTGCCTAACTTACTCTGCTACATTCCTTAATTAGAATATTACCTTACTAAGTAATTTATAGTAGCTAACCTAAATAGAGCTAGAGTTAGAAAGGAGCTAATATAGCAGTGACCCCTATAGAATAACTTAACTACAAGGAGGCCTTAGCATTAGCAACCTGTATGCATAACGCCTAGAAGGTAGCTAAGGAGAATATAGAGAAAGCCTAAGACTGCATGCGCTCTGCAGTTAACGCTTATTACAACCTAGTTAACTAGACTGTAGGTAACAAAGTGTACCTTTCTACTAAAAACTTAACAAGTAAGCGACTAAGCTAAAAGCTATCTAACAAGTAGGAAGGTCCCTTTAAGGTCCTGGAACAGGTTAGTTACTTATATTGCTTAAAACTTCCCCCTGGTTTAAAAATACACAACGTATTTGCACCTAACGTTCTGTGTAAGGATCTAGATAACCTATTGCCTAGTTAGGAAGCTCTAAAACCCGCAGGTATTCCTATTTAAGGAGTAGAGGAATGGGAGGTCTAAGAAATCCTGGCTAGTAGGTTGGTCTGCTGTAGTCTCAAGTACTGTGTAAGCTAGGTCAGCTATAACCTAGACCTAACTTAGTATCCTGCGAAAAACTTTATAGGAGCACCCTATAAGCTAAAGGCGTATTACAATAAGTACCTAGAGCAGCCTAGTCTACTAAAGGCATTAAACGAATAGATCACAGTATAGGAAGAAGGTTAAGAATTATAGGGCGAATGAAGATATTATAATTTAGAAAAGGACAAAGGAAATCTATTAACTCTAAAACGCCTCTAACTGCGTTTATATAATAGATAACAATAAAAGAAATCCTCCTTACTATATAGCTAGAGAAACCCTTTCTTTTTTAAGGGTTCTTAATGTTACTTATCTCCTTAGAGCTACTGTTGTTAGTTTTATCTAACAACCTAGGAGCACCCTTTTTTTTAGGTGCTGGAAGCAGAGCCAGCTTTACTAACTTACCTCTAACTCTAGAGCTACGAAGGGCTATTTCCTGTTGCAGCTTAATAACCTCCCTAGTTAACACTAACAAACCCTCTACTATCTCCTCCATTACCTAGCCCTGCGCTGTACTAGCGTGGTACTAATGCAGCAACACGTTATTAGCGGTAACTCCCTTAAGCTGCGCAGTTGCCACCTGCACTACACTTGCCAGAGCCATTGCTAATGCCATAAGGCTACGCTATGCCTCTAGTGCTGCCTCTATTACCTCCTCCGCCGCCTCTCCTGCTGCCTTACCCCTAGATTCCTCCTCCTACATAACAAGGTTGTTATAAAAAGTGGCATACTTAGGACTAACGTAAATTAGAACCTATAACTATTAGTATTAGTTAGAGAGTAGGAGTAAAGAAAAGTCTAGTTACTAGATAACACTTCTTATTTTGAAGTGTGCAATAAGCACACTTTAACAACAACGCCTTATTAAAGGCGTAGTCTACCTTCTCCCCCTCACAAAGGCCTGAATTAAACAAAGGCAAATAACCTAATAGGCTACTGCAAGAGCTCTAGGCGGGACTAGTATTAGCATAGTGACTGATTAACAAGCCTAGGAGCATTAGCATAGGAACAATTAAAAGAGCGTAGGGATACTTACAGCAAGAAATAGTGTCTGTTAGAGTTAGGAAAGGTGTAAGGATTGATTGTTTATATACCTACGCGACGCGTCCTAGAAATTGGATATAACAACAACAGCAAACCTGTTTCCCTCTAATTAAGTCATAATACAGCTCGTTGTCACGTTAGATTCAGGCAGCAGAGTTAACAAACAAAAAAAGTTGTCTTTACTTTAGATAAAAATAACAATAAAACACTAAAATAACAACCTAAGTTAACTAAAAACCTAGAACAGACGCTAAATTAACGCACTAACGCTATAGGACAACAACTGTTATTACTTACGCGTATCTAGGACAATCCGCCTACATAGGAGGGGGTAGTGTAAAGCACTAGTCTCTAAAAAGTGTTACACCCTAATTTACCTCTGACTCAGCTCCTTTACGTTTCTGTTCCTGCCTGTAACTTGGTTATAGCATTCTAAACTTCCCTGTATTCTAGCAGTATAAAGGCACAAGGAGAATCATCTGTAGATAGATAGTTTTTGAGTATTCTTCGTACAAGACCTATAGGAATAGAATTGTCTCTGTGTTACCTATCCTAGTGCTCCTATATACCTTGTAGCGGATACACACGCATTCTGGAGCTTTCTATTATCCTGTGTCGTTACAGCTTAGTCCCCTACCTCTAACTAGGCTGGCAATGTTAGGCGCTAGCATGTAGCTTAGTCCCCTACCTCTAACTAGGCTGGCAATAAGTACTGTTCTAGCTACGTATTTACTATTAAAGTGAGCATTAATACCTTTTAGCATGCATAGCATAGTGGGCAGATGTAAGGGCACTGTAGGCAGGCAAGAGAGATAGGACAAAACGTATAGTATTAGACAGGATAAGACAAATCCTTAGGGGTTAAGCCCCTAAGGATTTAGGAGAATATATACGTGTGTAAGCTCTAACAGGTTACTGGGGTAGCCCTAAGGTGTCTCTGAGGGTTAGCGTGCCTAAGGTAGAAAGCCCCTGACAGCAGAGCTGTGTCCTAACAGAAAAGGTTAAGCTAATTTTTAGAGTATCTAATAAACCCTTAATTGCACGTTGCAAAATCTAGCATATCTATTAGAATAAGGCTGCTGCTAACTACGCTGCTAATTTCTAGCAACTAGCTACTAACACTAACTAGGATAATACTACGTTAATAACTATGTTCTAATAAGAACTTAAGCCTAAGATTAAAGAAGAGCTTATGCGCACTAGCGCCTTACTTAACACTTTAGACTAACTTATTAACAAATTAATTAACATTAATATTAGACTATACAAACTCTAACAGGAATTAAGAAATAATCTACGTGGTTAAGTAGGCCTCTAACCTTTGTGCACGCTATCCTATAGCCTATAGCATTACAGACTTAACTAAGGCGCCTAAGGAAACAACTGTTACTATCCTAATACAGGACGTTGTATCTATAGTAACACGTAAAGTAGCTATTTTAGACTAGAAGCTGTAAAGCACCGGTCTCCAAAAAGTGTCACACCCTGATTCACCTCTGACTCGGCTCCTTTACGTTTCTGTTCCTGCCCGTAACTTAGTTATAGCATTCTAAACTTCCCTGTATTCTAGCAGTATAAAGGCACGAGGAGAATTATCTGTAGATAGATAGTTTTTAAGTATTCTTCGTACAAGACCTATAGGAATAGAATTGTCTCTGTGTTACCTATCCTAGTGCTCCTAGACACCTCGTAGCGGATACACACGCATTCCGGAGCTTTCTATTATCCTGTGTCGTTACAGAAGCTATAGATCTCTTAAACATTACATAACAACTAGAGTAGAACAACACCTATAGCTAGGGAAACAACAACGTTATAGATAGGTTAGGACGTACTTATTACAACTATAGCAAACTAGGCTATATTACTAGGAACTATTAATAGACTAATAAAGTAGTCTAATAGTTAAATGTACTTGCCTACGCAACCTAAGGAGAGACTATAGAAGGTATTAACGCTAATAACAAATAGGAAGTTATTACTAATGCAGCAGACTAACTTATAGAAGACCTAGAATTAGGTACTAAGGAGGACTCTTTAGAAGTAGAGTATTAAGAGGTAGACAAAATCTGCGCTTACTACAATAGGGCACCTACACCTTACTATAAGACTTCTTACGCGCAGCTACATCTAACGTACTTAATAACAGACAAGGAGTATAAACAAGTAATTATAACTATTAAAAATAATAGTAAAAAGGTAAAGACGTTGCGTCTTACAATTAATATAGAGGACTACCTACACTAGATAATATAGCATAAAAAGTTATAGCCTTACTACTACTGCAAAAATCTAGTAAGCAAGGGAGTTAGTCTAGATCTGCAATTAGAGAATGCACAACGCAAAGACAACAACTAGTAGAACAATTTCTTTAATAAATAGAAAATAGACAATAAAGAAACTATTACAAACATTAATGCCTACAAAGATAGCTAAACTACTACCCTTGTATTAAGAAATAAACAAACGCCTACTATAAAAAAAAGAACCCTTAATAATAGTACAACCTAGATGTCTGCAATCTAACGCACGCCTCTATCACGTAGACTACATACACTATTAACTAGTGTTAGATATACTATAGCAATAAGCTAGGTAGAGGTTAGTTTCTAACATAGCGCTTAAATTGCTGCCTATAGTAGTACCTATGTTAAGACAACCTATATAATATACACCTCTAGGACAAACGCTTAAAGCCTTACTTTCCTAGAGTAAACAACCCTACTATAATTATAATAATACAACTAGTAGTTAATAACTCCTGTAAAAATATTAAATAGTAGACTTACTTAAACCTAGACTATAGTACACACTACTAGGTTAAGAAAGATAATAGATTTAGAATTAAGACATATAAGGCTTTTTTAGAAGCTTATACAAACACTTGCTTAATAATATAGGAGCTAGGAGCCTACTAATTAAGTTACCTATTTAAATTAATAGAAGATAGTTAAGCGCACTCTTAGACTTAGAAGTATAATCTAATTATATATCTACGCAAGGTATAAGGTTAGCTAGACTAAGCCCTACCTGCAAAAATACAACATACCTACTCTAAGTTGCTAATAGAGAACCTATGCCTAAAGAATCTAAGATTACACACAAGGTAGTTGCAGAGAACTTTACTATATAAGGACACTAAGAAAAGATAACCCTAGATGTTTTTAAGATAGCTACTTACAACATTATATTAGGACTCCCTTAGTTATAGAAACACAATCCTGTAATAAATTAGAGAAATTAATAGATTTCCCTAGAGTAATATAGATACTATATAACTATATTAAAGCCTACACAACGCGTAACGTAGCTAGCAGATAAGAAGGAGATTAGTAATATCTCTTTAAACAAGGCACACCTAGAGCAAGTAGCTAACTCTACAGATACTAAATGCCCTATAGATTACAAAGCAAGAGTTAAGGAGAAAAATAGTACATCTCCTACTATCCCTAACGTATATTAATAGTACGCATAAATATTTTAGGAAGAATTAATAGCAAAAGCGTTACCTAAGCATAAATCTTAGGATTATAAGATTAAGTTACAGGAAGGAAAGAATCTACCTTTTAGGCTAATATATAGAATATTAGAAAAAGAACTTAAAGTATTACGCGCATACATTTAAGAGAATCTTAAAAAGGGATTTATCTAAGAATTAGAATTACTAGTAGGATTCCTAATACTCTTTGTAAAGAAGAAAGATAGCATACTAAGACTATGCATAGACTACTATAAACTTAACAATATTATAATTAAGAATTAATACCTATTACTAAATATCCTAGAGTTACAGGATTAGTTAGATAGAGCTTAATACTTTACTGCATTAGACCTAAGAGGAGCGTATAACCTTATACAGATAAAGGAAGGTAAGGAATAGAAGACAGCGTTCTAAACACGCTATAGCTATTATAAGTACTTAGTTATGCCCTTTAGGCTTACTAATACGCTAGCTACTTATTAGGCTCTAATTAACAACGTGTTAAGAGCATATCTAGATAAAATAGTAGTAGCATACCTTAATAACATCTTAGTATACTTAAAAACTCTTAAAGAACACATTTAGTATATAACTAAAGTACTTAAGTGCCTATAATAGGCAGACCTATAACTTAAACCTAAGAAATATAAATAGTATAGGGACAAAGTAGAGTTTCTTAGCTATATTGTAGGAAAATATAAAGTAAAAATAAGTAATTTAAAGATTAAGGTAGTAAAGGATTAGCTAACACCTAAAATAGTTAAAAACATTTAAGAGTTCTTAAGGTTTATTAACTTTAATTAACACTTTATTAAAGACTACTCTCTTAAAGCCTTACTACTTACAAAGCTTACGTAGAAAGATACACTGTTTATATAGGGACAGGAACAAGAAGACTCCTTCTAAACGCTTAAAGCAGCATGTGTAGAACTACTAACAATAGTTACATTTAGAAACAATAAACTACTTAGAATTAAGACTAACGCCTTAGACTTAGCCTTAGGAGCATGTATTACACAAGAAAGAGATAGCAAATAGCACCTAATAGCCTACTATTCCTAGAAGTTTATAGGACTAGAGGAACATTATAATATGCATAACAAGGAACTTATAGCAATTATATTAGCACTATAGCACTAGAGGATCTACGCAGAAAGCTGCTTAGAACTTACTATCTACATAGACTACAAAAACCTTATACATTTTACTACTATAAAAGTACTAAATAGAAGATAAGTATAATAGTTAGAATTATTAGGATAATATAAGTTTAAGATACTATACACCCTAGGCAAGGACAATAGTAGAGCTAATACACTTAGTTAATAACATAACCTTACTAGAAGTAAGACAATTAATAAAAGCGCTAACGCACCTTACAGGCAAACAGCGCACACAACCAAACAGCGCACTTTTGCCAAGACTACACTAAATCTCCCTCTCTACACCAATGCCTCAACAATAGAGCAAAATTAACGCGTTAAAAGAGTCTTAGATATAGCTTGCGCTTGCAGCTCTTTAAAATAACCCTAATCTCTTAGTATAACACGCTGTAGCTGTCTATAGTACCTCTAAAACTACACTGCGCGCACAACGCGCTAGACAACCTTCACGCAACAATTCTATAGCTAACTTACAGAATCTAACTAATGTAGAGGAGGAGGTTATTGTTATATATGTTCTTAAGCTTGTAGAGCATAGGCACCCCCTTAGCTCTTAGATGTAGCTAATATAGCTAATTGTCTGCGAGAAGAGCGTAGTTTAGGCCCTATTAGCTTAAACTAGGCTAGTACGTTTGTTTTACGTACGCTAGAGCTTAAAGTAAAGTTTAATTGCAAGTATAACTACAAGAGAGCCCTCTGTAAGGATTCTAGAGTTATACAGGGCTAGTTCAGCCTTGTAGCTAACATTAAAGCTAAGTATAGCATCCTAGACGCTAATACGTACAACTTTAACAAGACAGGCTTTATAATAGGCTAGATAAGTAGTAGAGCAGTTGTTACAGCTACTAATTTACTAAGACAACTAAAGTTAATACAGCCTAGCAACAGGGAGTAGGTAACAGTCACTTAAGGCGTTAACGCGACTAGATAGGCAATTCTACCCTTTATTATCTTTAAATTGCGCTGCTACTCTCGCTCCTAGTTTAAGGAAGACGCCCTGCCCCTAGGTTAGAGCTTTTCTAACTCTAATAACAGCTAGACTAGCAACAAGCTTAGTTTTAAGTAGTTAAGGCACTTTAACAGGCATACAAAGACGCGCACTGTTAGTACCTACTGTATGCTTATTGTTAACAGTTATAAGAGCTACAACACTGTAGTATTCCACTAATACTACAAAGATAACAAGATTGTGCCTATATGCATGCCTCTGCACTTATTGCACCTCTTGCAGCCGCTTAATGTAGGTTGTTTTGCCCCTTTAAAGCAGGCGTATAGGGACTAGGTTAACAAGCTAGTATATACCTAGATAACCTACATTACAAAGCTAGAGTTCCTGCTATGCTTTATACACGCCTATAACAAAGCTATTACTCCTAGTAATATCTAAGGAGGGTTCTAAAGGGCTAGACTAGTCCCTTTTAACCTACAACAGGTTATATTAACCCTTGATGTGAAGCTACAGACTCTATTACTACTACTCCCTACTAACAAAGAGCCCTAGCAGTCGCAAACCCTAAAGAACCTTATTAAATTTAGCTCTTAATTAACTCTGATTTAAGACAAGTATAAGAAGTAAATAGGTAGCTTACTAACCTCTGCTACTAGCGCGCTTAATTACCTTATAAAGGGGGCTACAGGTATAGCGCATAAGATAGCTTTACTTAAACAAGAACTGTAACAACACAGGATGATAGAAAGCTCCAGAATGCGTGTGTATCTGCTACGAGGTGTATGGGAGCACTAGGATAGGTAACATAGAGACAATTCTATTCCTATAGGTCTTGTACAAAGAATACTCAAAAACTATCTATCTACAGATAATTCTCCTTGTGCCTTTATACTGCTAGAATACAGGGAAGTTTGGAATGCTATAACTAAGTTACAGGCAGGAACAGAAACGTAAAGGAGCCAAGTTAGAGGTAAATTAGGGTGTGACACTTTTTAGAGACTAGTGCTTTACACTACCCCCTCCTGTGTAGGCAGATTGTCCTAGATACGCGTGAGTAATAACAGTTGTTGTCCTATAGCGTTAGTGCGTTAATTTAGCGTCTGTTCTAGGTTTTTAGTTAACTTAGGTTGTTGTTTTAGTGTTTTGTTATTGTTTTCATCTAAAGTAAAGACAACTTTTTTTTGTTTGTTAACTCTGCTACCTAAATCTAACGTAACAACAAGCTGTATTGTGACTTAATTAGAGGGAAACAGGTTTGCTGTTGTTATTATATCTAATTTCTAGGACGCGTTGCGTAGGTATATAAACAATTAATCCTTACACCTTTTCTGACTCTAACAGACACTATTTCTTGCTGTAAGTATCCCTACGCTCTTTTAATTGTTCCTATACTAATGCTCTTAGGCTTGTTAATTAGTTACTATGCTAATACTAGTCCTGCCTAGAGCTCTTGCAGTAGCCTATTAGGTCATTTGCCTTTGTTTAATTTAGGCCTTTGTAAGGGGGAGGAAGGTAGACTACGCCTTTAATAAGGCGTTGTTGTTAAAGTGTGCTTATTGCACACTTTAAAATAAGAAGTGTTATCTAGTAACTAGACTTTTCTTTACTCCTGCTCTCTAACTAATACTAATAGTTATAGGTTCTAATTTACGTCAGTCCTAAGTATGCTACTTTTTATAATGACCTTGTTATGTAGGAGGAGGAATCTAGAGGTAAGGCAGCAGGAGAGGCGGCGGAGGAGGTAACAGAGGCGGCACTGGAGGCATAGCGTAGCCTCATGGCATTAGTAATAGCTCTAGCGAGTGTGGTGCAGGTAGCGACTGCGCAGCTTAAGGGAGTTACTGCTAATAACGTGTTGCTGTATTAGTACCACGCTAGTACGGCGCAGGGCTAGGTAATAGAGGAGATAGTGGAGGGTTTGTTAGTGTTGACTAGGGAGGTCATTAAGCTGCAATAGGAAATAGCCCTTTGTAGCTCTAGAGTTAGAGGTAAGTTAGTAAAGCTGGCTCTGCTTCCAGCACCTAAAAAAAAGGGTGCTCCTAGGTTGTTAGACGAAACTAACGACAGTAGCTCTAAGGAGATAAGTAACATTAAGAACCCTTAAAAAAGAAAGGGTTTCTCTAGCTGTATAGTAAGGAGGATTTCTTTTATTGTTATCTATTGTATAAACGCGGTCAGAGGCGTTTTAGAGTTAATAGATTTCCTTTGTCCTTTTCTAAATTATAATATCTTTATTTGCCCTACAATTCTTAACCTTCTTCCTATGCTGTGATCTATTTGTTTAATGCCTTTAGTAGACTAGGCTGCTCTAGGTACTTATTGTGATACGCCTTTAGCTTATAGGGTGCTCCTGTAAAGTTTTTTGCAGGATACTAAGTTAGGTCTGGGTTATAGCTGACCTAGCTTATATAGTACTTGAGACTACAGCGGACCAACCTACTAGCTAGGATTTCTTAGACCTCCTATTCCTCTACTCCTTGAATAGGAATACCTGCAGGTTTTGGAGCTTCCTGACTAGGCAACAGGTTATCTAGATCCTTACACAGAACGTTAGGTGCAAATACGTTATGTATTTTTAAACTAGGGGGAAGTTTCAAGCAATATAAGTAACTAACCTGTTCTAGGACCTTAAAGGGACCTTCCTACTTATTAGATAGCTTTTAGCTTAGTTACTTACTTGTTAAGTTTTTAGTAGAAAGGTACACTTTGTTACCTACAGTCTAGTTAACTAGGTTACAATAAGCGTTAACTGCAGAGCGCATGCAGTCTTAGGCTTTCTCTATATTCTCCTTAGCTACCTTCTAGGCGTTGTGTATACAGGTTGCTAATGCTAAGGCCTCCTTGTGGTTAAGTTGTTCTACAGGGGTTACTGCTGTATCAGCTCCTTTCTAACTCCAGCTCTGTTTAGGTTAGCTACTATAAATTACTTAGTAAGGTGATATTCTAATTAAGGAATGTGGCAGAGTGAGTTGGGCACAATCTATAATTAGTAGGAGTTTAGACTAGTTATCCTAATAGTACAAGACGAAGGGACAGAGCTGTTGGTCTATATACTTGTTTATAATCTCTGTTTAACTGTTAGTTTCCTTGTAATAGGCAGTAGATAGCTTGACTTTTACACCTATGATTTAACAGAATTCTGTCTAGAAAGTAGAGATAAACTAGGGGCCCCTGTTGCTTACTATTAACTTAGGGGTGTGTCTAAACTAATACACTTATTGTATAAACAAGTTTGCTATCCTGCGTGCTGTAATTGTTTTATAGCATAGGATTGTAATAGCTTGTTTAGTTAGGCGATTAATAATAACCATGATCTGGTTATACCTAGCTTTGTCCTTAGGAAAATCCTTAAAATTAATGCATAAATGTTGCATTAGTTTGTTAGGTATTGGCAAGGGATGCAAGTACCTACAGAGTTAGGTCTGTCTTAGATGGCCTTAGCGACATAGGATGCAGTTTTGGACATATCTTTTACATGTAGCACTTATACCTTTCTAGTGATACTGTTGTGATAGCAGTTAGTAGGTCTTCTTGGCACTAGGGTAAGCAGTTAATAGTTGGTTATAGGCTTCCTTAATTAGGCGTGTGCATAGGGTTAAGTTGGCAGAGACACAGAGTTAATTATAGTAGAGAAGGAGTCTGTTTTAGATCTGATACAGAGATGGCAACAACAGTTGTTCTTGTCTAAAAGATTTCTAGTTTTCTTGTATTAACGCCTTAATTAGTTCTAAGGAATCTAGTTTTATAATAGGCTGTACTGAGCGGATAGTAGCTACAACTAGGTTAGTCTTAGCTAGATATGTCTAAGCTAAATTAGAATTAATCTAGTTGTGTAACTACTGTAGACCTAGTAGGACTTAGGACTAATTGTCTTCTTAAGTAGACTTTAGATTTGCAAGATCCTGTTCTTAGCAACTTAGGATATTAGCACGCTTATTGTTCTTGCCTGGCGTGTATTTAATCTTAAAGTTAAACAGAGCTAGAGCTTCTGCCTATTGTGCTTGTTAAGCATTTAAGATTTTAGTTGTTATAAAGTACTCTAGGGATTAATAATTGGAGTAGACTTAGATCTGTTTTGTAACTAAGGTAAGTTTAGCTCTCTACTTATTAAAGGCTTGTAAAATCGCAAACAACTCCTTATTATGTATTTCCTAATTAAGTTTAGCTCTAGAGAGTACTTGGCTGTAGAATGCTATAGGGTACTACTTATTGTTAGGGTGCTACTGTAACAAAACCCTAGCGACAACTCTATTAGAGGCGTTAGTTTTAATCTTTGTATTATAGTCAGGATCAAAATGGCATAGAGTTAGGATAGACAATAAGGCTTCCTTTAGGTTTTTAAAACTAGATTAGCATTAAGCAGTCTATTTAAATGGATTTGCTAGGCTTTGTAAGGCGATAAGGGGCTTAGCCACGTAAGAGAATTCAGGTACAAATTGTTAGTAAAACCTAGTAAAGCCTAGGAATGATTTCACACCAGTAACGGTGGTAGGAGGGATCTAGTTCCTAAGGGCTTGTACCTTCTTAGAGTCTACTTTAATTCCTTTGTTAGTTAGGATGTAACCTAAGTACTTAGTATAGGTAACGTGGAACTTGCTCTTCTTGATGTCTACTTGTAATCCAGCAATATAGAGTTAATTAAGTACTAGCTTAACATGTTGTTTGTAGGTTACAAGGTCTTTAGAGTAGATAAGGATGTTATCTAGATATGTGATACAGAAGTTGTCTAGATATTTAATAAGAACATTATTTATATATTGTTAATAAGTAGCTGGTCTATTACATAGCCTAAAGGGTAGAACCTTGCACTTGTAACTACTGTAACGTGTATAGAACGTAGTGTACTCCTTAGAGGCAGGATCTATACAAATTTGATTAAAGGCATTCTAGATGTTAAATTTGGTAAATACCTTAGCCTTAGACAGTTGTGCTAACAATTCGTCTATGCGTGGTATTAGATAGGAGTCCTTTCTTGTAAGGGCGTTAAGTTTACGATAGTTAACACAAATGCGCAAATTCCTGTTTAGTTTTTAAATATAGAGTATAGGCGACGCAAAGGGGCTCTAACTGTGTTTAATCTAGCTGTGCTGTAGTTAGTCTTACACAAACTTTTTAGTAGCTTTAAGTTCCTTAAGATTTTGTTTATATAAGGGCGAGTAGGAATTTAGCAATTAGCCCTCTAATATAATTTTGTAGTTGTAGGGGCGGTGTTCTAGAAGGGTTTTAGCTTCTGTTTTACTAAACACATTAGCATATTAAACATATTTGTCTAGCAATTGTTTGTTAAGCAGCTGAGCGTTCTTAGGGTTGTCTTAGGTACAACAGTAGTTAATAACGCAATTAATCTTGTATAGACTAGTAGTAAAAAATTCATTCTGTGGTTTTTTTATAGAAAAGTAAAAAGCATTTGATGAAAGTAAGGAAATGCGCGCCTCCCTAGGAGGTAGCGAGTTAGAGGCTTTTAGGTCAGGATTGTTGGTAAGGAACAGCATTTTGGCAATTAAATAACACCTCTTATACAATGTATTAAGTAATTTGGACTTTGGCGACGTTAGTACTCTGCAGCTTCCTATAGGTTGTCCCTTTGTTGTATGTCTTGTAGGACGTAGGCTTGTAGCGAAGGTTGATGTAGGGTTATTATTAATAGAGGGGCGGGGTCGTACGACCTAGGGTACCTTGCTGGCTATATAAGCTAAGATCGCTCTATATCAAGTTAGAGTTTAAAACGTTTTAACTATTTAATTCTAATAATGTATTCCTAGGATCCTAGATTAACAATAACAAAGGGGCAGTTGCGTATCTTACGCCTATTAATAGTTAAGTGCAACTAAATGTACTGGTTTACTAGGGTTGTGATCTGATCCTAGAATCCTTTGACTTGGACCTTGAAGGGCAACCTTTAGATAGGAGTCCTAAGTGCAGCAGACACTAAAGTAGCAATGTTAGAATTTAAAAATAAAAATCCTTAGGCACTAGTATTAACTAAGGAGTTGAGTCGTACGCCTAGCCCTTAGTTTAATAGAATAGAAGAAGTAAGGAAATAGGGGCTACTAAACAAATAAGATAAAGAGAGGTTAGATAGGTTATATTAGTTTAGGCCTAGGTGAAGTTGTCCTCCTAGGCAGGGCTGTTTCCCTTAGGTATTAGTTCCTCTTTGAAATCTTCTTTAGCGTTAACATATTCCTCTGTATCTACTTAGATTTCTTGTACCTAGGGACTAGGGCAATCTTTTGCAAAGTGACCTGTCTTGCTACAGTTGTAGCAGTTGCCTAGGGTTGGCTCTCTTACGGGTGTGGCTTGGGACAGTGTGGTCCTGGGTGCTAGAGTAGGAGTAGATATAGGAGGTTTCCAAATGCCAGGTGTAGGCTGATTTAGAGGTAGGTTGTTAGTCTGATGCTGATTGTTAACAGTTTAGGGTTAGGTCTGAGGTAGTAAGGTATTGGGTGGGGCATAACTAGGATGTTGTTTTCTTTCTATGTTATACGCTGTGAGATGCTCTACTATAAGTTTAAACAAGTTATCCTACTGCCTCTTAAATCCTAGGTTAGGACTTTAGAGGGCAGGGGTAACCTTTATCTACATGTAGTGAAACTATTCCAACTTGGGTACTTGTCCCTAGATAGCAGCACTTAGGAAGCGCGCTTTGAAAAGTAGAAACGTGTTATCTTTTCCTATTTAGAGTTAATTAAAAATAGCCTAACTTTTAGCTCTCTTATTCCCTATAATAAAGTAGGAGCAGAGAAGCGTTATTATTTCCTCTGCGCTCTAGAACTGGTCTGTTTTACAAGACAAGTATTAGGGCTCTAGGTATTCCTTAGCAAGCCTAGAAGTATATCCCTATACTAGAGCTATACAAGCTTGTTCCATAGGATAGTAATCTGAATTAATGTTAAGTTAGTCCTAAATTAAGGCTTGCTACTGTCTAAAAGTAGGGTCTTTTCTATTACTTAATTTATTGATAGCTAGTGTGCGTTCACTAAGCCTAGGGTGGTAGACTAGGGTCTTAGACTAGAACCTTTTAGGAGGTTGCTAAGATTAAACAAGGGGAGACTCTGTAGTAGGTATAGGTACATCTTTGTAGGGAAGGGATTAGGCCTGAAGCTAGGCTACTTTAGCCCTTAGTTAGTTAACTAACTTATAAAGATTTACCTGTTCTAAGTCTAATTTAGTATCACTCTTGCTAAGTGTCTAGGTGTTAGTTAATCCCTTGGCGGGCGCTGTTGCCTGTCCTTAAGTAGATTGTCTAATAGGTTCCTTTGAACCAGGGTTAGTGGTGCCTAACATCAGTAGTAATCTAATTTAGGTAGGTTATTAATAATCTCTAAGTCTTTATCTTAGCGTAATCTAACGCAACTTTTCTAAAGTAATCCTAGAACAGTAAGTTGTAGGAAGTTCTAAACCTAAAGGCTTTAGTTGTTAGGAGGTCTCTAGAATCCTAACTGTTAGATAGATAATAATTAGGACCTGTATGGTTTGTAACTAAAAGGGGTCTAAATCTGCTTGGTACATAATGACTGAACAAACTTGCAATATTATTTAGAGGCTATCACTGGCTAGGACAAGTTTTTAAGTATAATGTAACGACACAGGATAATAGAAAGCTCTAGAATGCGTGTGTATCCGCTACAAGGTGTATAGGAGCACTAGGATAGGTAACACAGAGACAATTCTATTCCTATAGGTCTTGTACAAAGAATACTTAAAAACTATCTATCTACAGATGATTCTCCTCGTGCCTTTATACTGCTAGAATACAGGGAAGTTTAGAATGCTATAACCAAGTTACGGGCAGGAACGGAAACGTAAAGGAGCTGAGTTAGAGGTGAATTGGGGTGTGACACTTTTTAGAGACTGGTGCTTTACAAGAACGCGCTAAGCTTCAAGCAGCCCTAGAGGCTGCTACAGAGCGTAAATCACGCAAAAGGAAGTAAGTTTAGGCAGGAGGGACACTAACAGTTAAAGAGGGCTAGCGTTTAATTGCTCTATAGGAGTTTAGCGCGCGTAGTAATAGTAAGAAGCTAAAGAAGAGGGTACACGCTGAAGGGGGTAAGCTATCACAGCAACGCTGTAGAACGTACAGAGAGAGTAGGCACAACGCACAAACGTGTAAGAATAAAGTAGAAGAGGTCTCTAAGTAATATTACAGCTTGTTACAGGCTAGAAAGGCGCAGAGTGCAGCGTTCTAGGGCATAATGTAGTATAATAGGGGAGAGTCTTGGCAAAAGTGCGCTGTTTAGTCGTGTGCGCTGTTCGCCCGTAAGGTGCGTTATACTTAGAAGTAACAAGAACAGATTATTAGAACTCTTATAGTAACTTAATAATATAATACATATCTAACAAAAACAGCGTATACTATTATAAGTAGTAGAGGAACTTTAGGAGATAGTTATAAGCAATTACTACAATAATCTGCTCTATAGACACCCTAGAGTTACTAGGATAATAGAACTTATTAAACAACACTATAAGTTTAGTAACATAAAGGACAAGGTTACTAAATCTATTAAGAATTAAGTATAGTGCTAGAAGAATAAATATAGCACCTACAGCAAGTATAGAGAAATATAAGCTATAGAACTACTAACAGCTCTATAGATAAACATTACAATAGATTTTATTATATAGTTGCCTATCTCTAAGGACCCTATTATAGGATATGCCTATAACTTAATATTTGTTATAGTAGACAGATTTACAAAGTATGCTAAGATAATACTGTTTTAACATAGTTATACTGCAGAACAGCTTGCATAAGTGTTTTTAGATTAAGTAATACGCTACTATAGCATTCTAGAGTTAATAATTAGTAATTAAGATAAGCTCTTTACGTTAAATTATTAGACTACACTACTAGCAGAAATTAGTACTAAGAAAAAGCTCTTAACTACCTACTACCTGCAGACAGATAGATAAACAGAAAGGACAAATTAAACTATAGAAACTTACCTAAGGATATACAGTAACTAACAATAAGATAACTAGGTTTTACTATTACCTATAACGTGTTTTATAAGCAAGTTAGCAACCTAAGCAAGTTGGTAACGCTAAACCAGCGCACTACCTGCGCGCAACTATCGCGTAATGTCTTAACTATAACAATCTTAAAAGATATATACTAAAGCTAATATATAGCTTGCTATCTCTAATATTAATACGTAACACGTGCAAAGCGTTAATTAAGCTGCAACAATATATAACGTACTAGAAAGCACTCTTGTTAACTAACGTGCTAGGAAGCGTATGCAACGCAACTATAAAGCAAACTTAAAGCGCCTAATAAAACTAGAAGAGGAGGCTATAGTCTAAAGGATTCTTAAGCTATCTAAACAAGGGCTTGCGCCTCTAAGGTCCTACATACAAGAAATAGTAGATAAACTTCTTTAAGTGCAGCAAAGTAACCCTATTAGCAAAAACTAGGTTAATAACTTTATTAAGTAGACTCCTAAGCTCTATACGCGCTAGAACTGTCTATACAACTATTAGTAAGCTGTCTATAAGGATCCTGCAGCTGTCTAGCGCTAGCTTAACTTAGTACAAGAGATAAAACTAAAGTATAGAATTATAGATAATAACATCTACAACTTTAATAAGACTAGCTTTATAATAGGCAAGATTTTAGCACAGATAGTTGTTACTAGTTTAGAAGTAGCTAGAAAAAAGAAGGTTATCTAGCTAGGCACCTATAAGTAGGTTACTATTATCTAAGGCGTTAGCGCTGCAGGTTACCTACTCCTACCCTTTATTATCTTTGTAGGTAGTATACTTATTAATATTTAGTTTAAGGACTTACTACGCGATTAGATCCTTAAAGTTAGCCCTAATAGCTAGATAAATAATTAGCTTGCTCTTGCGTAGTTAGAGCACTTTAATAAGCATATAAATTTAAGCGCTATAGGTGCGTACTAGCTACTTATACTTAATAGCTATAAGAGCTATAGCTTACTAGAATTCTAGGATATTTATAAGGAGAAGAAAATTATCTTTTACTATATGCCTCTGTATTTATTACACCTACTACAGCCTCTTAATATTAGTTGCTTTGCGCTGTTAAAGCGTAGGTATAGCAACTAGATCTTAGCCTTAGCACGCAACTATATACACTTTATTAGCAAGGAAACATTCCTATAAGCATTTAAGCTAGCTTTTAAATAGTTATTAATAGTAGAGAATATTAAGGCAGGCTTTAGAGGTGCTAGGCTAGTCCTATATAACCTAGACGCTGTTCTATTAAAGCTAGACGTGAGGTTGCAGACTCTAGCACTATTACTACTAAGGCAGAGCGTATAGGAGGCGCAGACACTGCGTAATATACGTAAGATTAAGGAGCAGTCTACGCTTATTTAATAGAGGATCTAAAACTAGTATAGGTCCTCTAGAAGCTTATTAGATAAAAAGATTAATTAGCTAAGTAAAGGCGTGTAGTAGATTGCATATAATATAGTGTTGTTGTAGGAGGAACAAGTGCGTATATAAAGCGCAATTAATAAGCTTATAAAGTGTTAGTTAAGAAAACAAAAGTATATTTAGATAGAGGAGACCCTAATAGTAGGGGAAGTACAGGACTTAATTGCTGAGAGGGAGGGTAGAGAGCGTAATACTAGCAAGGGGCCTGCGTGCAAGGTGCGCAGCGCTGTGCACTGTAGATGTTGTAGTAAAAAGGATATAACTTACGCACTTGTAAGGTAGAAATAGAGGATACTAAGAGTAGCAATAAGTCTAAAGAATAGATTAGCTTACTATAATTTTTAATAAGTGTGTTATGCGTTGCGCAATTGTTGCGCGCAGGTAGTGCGCTGGTTTAGCGTTGCTGACTCGCTTGGGTTGCTAACTCGCTTATGAAACACGTTAGCACAAATTGCATACAACAACAAATTATTAGAAGTAATAGGCACTACGCTATACTGCGCAAACTACAGACAACATCTAAATCTCTTTACTAGAAGTTTCCCTAGCATCTAAATAGGATTAGTAATATCCTTAGTAGTAAGACTAAAGGAGGTACATTAGAAATTGCTTAAAAATATTGCATAAGCTTAGTTAAGAGCAATTTTATATATTAATAGAAAAAGAAAAACAGCACCTTAGCTAAAAAGGAGGGATAAAGTCTACCTCCTTACAAGGAACTTACGCACATAATAACTAACAAAAAAACTTAATTACGTTAAGGTTAGCCTATTATTTATTTTAGAATAGATAAGCCTAGTAAACTATAGACTAGATCTTCTAAAGGATGCAAAAATACACCTAGTGTTCTACATATTATTATTAGAACTAGCTAACCTAAGAACGCTAATCTAAAAAGACTTCTATTACTAAAGGGATAGTAACAATAAATAGGAAGTTAAAAAAATAATACAACATTAAGGAATTAGACTAGGCAAGGAATATCTAATTAAATAGTTAGGTTACCTACATTTAGAAAACACTTAGGAATTAGTTATAAACCTTACAAATTGCTAACAACTGCTAAACTAGTACTAAAGTTTATAGAAGTATTAATTAGGTTAAGGGTAGCCTATATAGCTAGAGAATAACCTATTAGCGCATCTGCAGCTAGACAGTTTAACTCTTCTACTTAAACATCCTTACCTAACTCCTCTAATTTGTTTACTAAACATTTAGCCTTTTAATGCGCCCTATCCTTAGCCTACGTAAGAATCTTCTTATTACGCAGCAACTGCGCAATTACTTTAGTAAGCAGCTTTTTATCTACTTCTACTTTTACTTTATACTCCTTGTAAGTATAGTCTAGTAACTCCTAAGACAAGTTTACGTATAGACAACTAATACGTACACACTTAGAACACTTTAAACAATATAAACCTTTTAATGCTATAATAAAGCACTCTTAGTTGTTAGTAAAATAATAATTATAGGGTATATTAGTAAGGGTTTTATACTATTAAATTTCTAGAGTAAGGCGTAGTTGTTTCTTTTAAGAATTAGAAGACATAACAAAGGCTAAACCTTAAGATAAGATGTAGGGCACGCTTATAAAGACGCAATTACAATTTAAGACAAATCTAATAAGGGAGGGGGATAGTGTTACAATCCTAGATCTTTATAACTAATTATTCTAGCAATCCTCTAAAAACACAGCCTACAATAGGCTAGTAACAAATAATATATAGAACAGATTACGTAACTAGCTTATAAGTAGATCTATAAGCTTATACCTTAGCGCGTAAGAAGGATTAACACATATAATTAGCTTATAAAGCTTATAATAAGCTATATAAGATTTACAGCTTAGTATTACAAGCTTACGCTATAACAAGTAAGCTCTAGGATCCCCTATAGTATATAGCCTAGCAGGAACGCAACTCTTATAGTTTGTGTTTAACCTAAGTTATAACCTTAACAATACATTTGTTATTTAGAACTTAACCTGCACTTAATATAGATTAATACTAGATACTCTTTAGTGTACCTATTAATTATCACAAGCTTTGCTTAGGTAATTACTTTGTTTCACACCCTGCTCTAGTACCTATCTTCTAAGAACTAACTAAATAGTGTTTATAGTCTTTAACTAAAACACAACTTTAACAATTAGTATTCTTTTAAATTTTTATTTATTCTAACTTATTCCTAATATATTTCTAATATTACTATAGATAATAATATTTATATATATACAGCTCTTGCCTAAGAAATTAAAAATGTTTATAAGATAATTATTAAGATATAGAGGTAAAGTTTTTGTAATTTTACTACAGATTTAGACTAACTAACTTAATAGGGTAACTAGCTTAATAGATTAACTAGCTTAATAGTAGAAAATATTATTCTTATTATATTCTTATTATATTAGGAACATATTAAGAAAGAATATGTAAAGACTTTATTATAATTCTAATAAGAATGTATTAGGAATATATAAAAATACTAATATATTAAGAATATATTAGACTTAAAGTTAGAGATAGTAGTAAAAGATACTTAAGATAGTAATAACATGTTCTTAACATATTAGAATAGTAAGTGGTAGGGTCAGCTTATAGTTGGTTAGTTGAAGATTTTGTTGGTTTGGGTGGGTCTACCAAGGCATGGTGGAGCTTTTAGTATTGGTCGGCTCAGCTGCGTCCTGCATGGACGATGCGCAGAACATCTGAACGTGAGAAATGCAGTGGTTGTGATTGGCAAAACGACCTCGTGTCATGGTCCCAAAAAAGATAATCTTTCGGTTGACTGACTAGCAAGACGCATTCCTGCGACTCATATTCGCGTACGCAATCTCAGCCGTAGCGTTCCCGAACTATGCTCTCACTCTTCGGAGCTCACTCTCCGGAGAAAGTTGAGCAGGTACTGACTTGGCGAGTATCAAATGTGTGATAGATTTCACCCGTATCGTCTCCACACCGTCTCTGTCTTGCCCTTGGGTGCCTCAGGCCCGGGTAGAATCTCGCGCAGCAGGTCGTTGATATCAAGCCCTCGGTCTTGGCACTCTTGCCACTGCCTGGGATACCCCAGGCTGACTTCCTCGAATCTTGTGCCGTCAATCCAGTCTGTACGTCGAATGTGAAGGTGCCCACTGACAACCACCTTCGCATTGAACCTCTGGTGCCAATCCTCCGTCTTCTTGGTGCCACACCAGAGTGAGAAGCGTGGTATGCGAGCCAGGTTCACCAGATCCTCGCGCAGTGGCCAGTGATTGATGATGATAAGGGGCGTGTCAGGGTATGATATGACGGCGGCCTCCAGCTTCTTCTCCGTTTTGGCAACGAGTGCATGGCACCATTCAATACGGCTTACATACGGGTCCGGGTGCAGAAGATGCTCGTCGGTAGCTTCGATGTTCTCCTCCCTCGCCCAATCCAGCGCATCCTTCAGCTCGATCTCCTTGGGCCGAAAACTGTAGTCGTACAGTGTAAAGATGGGCGCAATGAGTGCCGGCCCACCTTCACCCTCCCACAGGGTATATTCGTCTTCTGGGGTCCAAATCCCATACTCGCGAGCAATATCTACGCACGCCATGTATTTCTTCTCGCCGCGTGAAGCTTGTTCCTTCTGTGAAGGTAGTGTGTAAAGTTCGTGATTGCCGGGAACCCAGAAAACGTGTCTGAAGCATGCTGTAGCCTTCTCAAAGGCTTGCCTGCAATGGTCGGCGCTCTCGCCTACATCACCGCAGAGAATAAGACCATCGTTAACACGCGGTTCCAGCTCCTCGAGCGCCTCGCGATTGCCTTTGAAAGAGAGGTGGATGTCGCCGATAGCCCAGAGGCGGCCTGGAGGGTTTGGTGGGGGAGGGGTTGGCGTCCGCGGTTGAGCAATGGCATCGTTTGCGACAGAAAGAAGAGGGTCCATGGCGTGTGCGTTGATCTCTAAGGACTGTATGCGGTCACTTTACTTACTACTGGCGTATATGGACGTTTATCAGGGTCTGAGAGCTGGTTGCACGTAGATACTGCGAGGACGCGCAGGCTGTCAGCAACAATGCGGTCATCGAGCACGGACTACAACACCGTGATTTCGCTATCGTGAGCGCTCCTCGGCTACTAGCTTTATCACGGCGCTCGTCGTCGCTCGTCATCGCTCGTCGAATCTGTTATTGCATTCCAACTTGGAGGCGTTGGTGAAAGAACAAAGTTCCGGTCGCGCAGTGTAGACCCTTGAATTCCTGGCACCGCTGGCACGGGATACTAAGCCGTGTGGCTGATCGGCAGAAAAGAACCAACAGGAACACATGTCACGTTGTCTATTAATAACTACAATTTTTGGTATCATGTCTAAGCTCAAGTTGAGTAGGCTGGCGGTGCAGTATTGTATCCTGGTGGTGCAGTGTAGTCTGTCGGTGCACCTGCTGGTGGTTGGAAACCGCCTGTATTACCCTCCAACACGCGCGTGAACGTTGACTCTCTCGCCTTCTGAAGCTCGATTCGTGCCTGGTTTAGCTTCTCGTTCGCGTCTCTCACCTTGCCACACAGCCTCTGCTCCCTCTCCTCGCTCTCTCGGACCAGTTCACCACATTTGTGCCCCGCCCTGTTCACCTGCGCCTCGGAGTCCTTGATTTTGTCATGCATCTCCATATCGCTGAAGATATTGTCGAATACAACGTCTCCCCAAATACTGCCAGATGCGATGTTCAGTTGACCCAGGTCGGGGAGGTGCGGGGCGACCTGCCGCAACTGCTGCTGCAGCATGCGGACTTGCTGAATGCAGCTCTCAGCGCGCTCCAGCAAGTTGCGCTTTTGCATCGATGCAATGGTGCCGCCGCCGAACATGTCCCATTGCGACATGCCGTGTGCATCGTCGAGGTAATTACGCGCCTCATTGAGCTTGGTGCTAGTTTGACGTAGTAAAAACTCCACATGGCGCTCATGTTCTAGTTCCTGATGGAGAGACTGGACATATTCAGATGCGGCGTTGCAAGCTTCCTCCTTGCGGTCTTCTTCCGGAAACTCGGGGTCTGGCCAGCAAAGATGGAGTTATAGAGCTGATCGAGCTGTTGATGGAGCTGCTTACGACGGGTTGTGTCGCCCTCGAATTTTTGCTTTTGCACTTCGGCTTCGGCCTTCAGCTGCCTGACATATGCCAGCTCGTCTTCAGCAGTCTTCAGCTCTTGCATGGCATCGAAGTATTCGCGCTCTTCCTTGGCTGCTTTTTCGGCGAAGCGTTCCTTACGGCCAGAAGCCTTGTGGGCAATGCGGCGAAACGTTGATTCGGAATACTTCTTGTAGTCCTTAAGCTCATTGCCTGTCTTCTTCTGAAGCTCTTCTACGCGTTTTAAGGTGTGTGCTTCTTGGGCTTTGAGATCTCTCAGGTACGCATGTTGTTGTTGCAGCTGGGATGGCGCATGATCTATTTCGGAAAGGCCTTGGAGGATTTGGGCGTGCTGAGAAGCAGCTTCCTGAATCTTGGATTGAATAGATGTCATGGCGTTTATCAGTAGGTGAAATGTTTGGTATGCATTTTCAGGCCAGGGAAGCCGGGCTATATACTTGTTCTGCCGCACAAAGCAACATCGTTCTTAGCCTACGCTGGCACGCCTTACACAGCCTTACTGTTGGACGCCTGAATTGTACTTCTTAGTCTATCTTGGTGATGATCGTCGGTTTCTGTGGTGTTTCCAATCGAGCCGGTCTCAAGCGTCAGCCAAGCAAGGCTGAGCCGTCCTGGATAGGCATAAACGTGGCGCATGGCGGGGCAGCACCGTTCGGCTATCTTCCGAAGGCGCATCTTCCTTGCCTCGTGGATGCTTCACCCCTGATCGTCGTTTGCAAAGATCTGATGGTGTCGGAATTGTTCTGAAGCTTTGCGTCGAATTTCGGGAACTCCGGCTGCATAGCTGAGGCAGGTGCAGCCGATGTCGGCAATTCGAGCCTATTCCTCCGCATCCATCGACAACGCGACAACGCCCCACTTTTGTACCTGCGAGGCACTTCTTTGGGATGTCTTTGTGTGACTTCGATCCTCGCACAACAGTGCAGTAGCTTGAAAAGACGCAAAACTCCATTGCCTTCTCTTAGTTGGGCTCCCCTACATTTCCCTGACATTGTACGTCTCCTGCAACCCCTACACATCGCCATGGCCACAAAAAGCTGCAGACGTATCCCCAGAAGCCCCGTGTCTTCATCTTGTCCGATATCTCGAACGAGCCCGATGATGCGGAATCGCTATGCCGCTACCTTCTGTATGCCAATCAATTCGAGACCGAGGGACTTGTGGCATGTACAAGTACGTGGATGAAGAACAATGTATGTCCGCAGGACATGGAGAAGATCGTCGACGCGTACGCGGGTGCAGTCGAGAACCTGAATAAGCATGTCCACCCAGATTGGCCTTATCCAAGCGCAGAGCATTTAAAAGCGCTGATCAGAAAAGGTGCTGAGGTACGTCTAAGGATTACACTCTAAAAACATCCAAGTGTGTCAACTGGTACTGATTGAGGTCTAGACGTATGGTATGTCAGCCGTTGGGCAAGACATTCCACTTTCCGCTGGAAGCCAACTACTTTACAATCGCATTGTCACACCTTCGACGCAACCACTGTGGATCCTCTGCTGGGGCGGCACCAATACACTCGCCCAAGCATTGGTCAAGATCGATGACGAATTCTCCCCAGAAGACTCTCAGCGCCTTTTGTCACGCCTCCGCGTGTATGCAATCTCTGATCAGGACGACACTGGCGCTTGGATTCGCAACAACTTTCCTGATGTATTCTACATTGCTTCAGTACACGGATGGAACCAGTATGGTATGGCGGCTTGGACAGGAATCTCTGGAGAGAAATACTACGGCTTCGATCAAGGGGGTCCAGACTTCTCGAAGATGGAGAAGAGCTGGATCAAAGAGAACATCCAGATCGGTCCACTTGGTAGTGCATACCCCGACTACCTGTACATCCCGGAAGGCGACACACCCACTTTCCTCTACCTCATCCAAAACGGCCTTGGCGTACCAGATTGCCCCCACTACGGATCCTGGGGCGGTCGCTATGCCCGAACAGACGTCAGTAGCGTAGGATTGAACAGCAACCACTACAGCGATGCAGTAGACCGCGTCACAGGCCTTGACGGAAGAACGCACACTTCAAATCACTCTACGATCTGGCGCTGGCGCGATGCATTCCAGGACGACTTTGCAGCGAGGATTAAGTGGAGCATGGAATCCGACTTTACCGAAGCGAACCATCATCCCATCGTCCAACTTAATGGAACAAAGGACCTCACGCCTGTGCGCATCGACGCTGAAGCCGGGTCTTCCGTCACCCTCGACACCAGCGGTACCTACGACCCTGATGGCGATAGCCTTACATTCAAGTGGTGGCACTACCGCGAACCGACTGCGACCCAATGGTGGATAAATGCCGAAGTTGCAGAGTTGCAGATCAAGAAGCTCGACGACGAGGGTAAGAAGGTTGAAGTCACGTTACCGCCGCCCGACAAGTGTGCGATTGAATTGACGAGCGGGAAGCCAGTAGCGCAAGGACAGCTGCTGCATTTGATCCTGGAAGTTACAGATGACGGCACACCCAGTTTAACAAGTTACAGGCGCGTCTTGATTCAAGCCACGAACAAGGATCTCAAAGGTGGTGGCAGTGCGGACACGATTGGTGACATGGTGAAGAACTTGTAGTTTGTGCTCGCGATGATGCTGATATTATGTAGTATGTACGCATATGGAAAGTAATGAGACGCAGCGACAAATCATGCGTTATTTGCAGCGTAACGCGATACCTATCGTCATAGATAGCAACTACGCTGTCGGACTTGCACAGGTATTATTAAGAATTTACTTCGTTTCGCAAGATGTTGCGCTATCTTATTCACAACTGCGCTGAGCATTGTACAGTATTCAATGGGGTCCACAAGACCAGTGAAACCCATTTTGAGTGCTTCCTACTCACAATGTTCGAATGAGTAGCATTGGTCCCTTGTTCGAGATCATAGTGCATGCCTGCCTGATGAGTTGAAAAAGGGCACATTATAGGCATATTGCAGATGGATGAACCCTTTCACCTTCTTTTAGTGTATTCACTCTCGCAGTACTACCCCGGCGAAGGCGACGTCTACGTATTGGCACTCACGCTCACTTTCACAGCCCTTGCACCGCAACCCCTGACTATACTTAGAAGCTCCTCATACTTCTCAATCAGTCCATCCCATACTCGACACTCTAATCCTTCACCTCGACAACAGTACCTTCCCCTGCCTTCCAGTCTAGAGTGCACGGCTTTTCACTACGCTCAAGCTGTGCACACGCAACAGTCAGGTGAAGTACTATTTCTAGTGCTAGCTCTTCCTAAAGTTCAAACCATCTCCTATCAAAACTCGCACATCAACCACGCTCTTTTCTGTTGAACTTCAAAATAGCCTATAATGGATCAATCCGACGAACGCGATATACCCCTTATAGCTAACAATTATCTCTTCAGCAATGGTCCCGATCTTTTTGACAACCAATTTGCTGATCGGCTCCACGAAGCTATCGATAGCGCCCATACGGCTGACTTGTCTCTGCAGGGCTCCGAGAATGCCGTCCTAAGGCATCCATCTCGTGCGTCGGCCGACGGTGCGTACTCCGACAACTCGTACGATACCTTCAAAGATATTGATTTCGACGATGGACAGACGAATCTTGCGTCTCTGCCTGATCAGCCGATGCCGCAGCCCTATGCCCAACAGATGGGTGAGATGAGTTTCGGTTTGGCCTTTGATCAGACGCTGTCTCAATACCCTCCTACCATTGCCCCCGCTGCAATTCTCAACAATAAAAGCATGCCGCAGCTGCAGATCCAGTCAAACTCTGGTTCAGCACCTGATAGCCTCTTCACGTGGCATCCGATGAGCACGAACAGTGTGATCCCAATAACTGGCGGCGGTCAGCAGCAACAATGGCCGGTTTTCGCAAATCAGCAACTCCAGCTCCTTCAGCCACAGCCAACCCTTGCACAGGTTCAGTACATGCAAGCCGTACAACAGTTTCAGTTTGCCCAAAATCAGCTCGCTCTTACCATGCAGCCACCGTTTCAATCACCCACGAACGCTCAGTCGCCTCCAAATCAGCAATCTATCCAGGCTTCTCAGAAAACACATAGTCTACCACCACAGACCTTGCCATCTAGCCGGGAATCTGAGCCAGCTCAGTATATACAGGCACTGCTCCAGAATTTACCAAGAATCACGCCAATCGACGCCACACCACCAGAGCCTGTCCCTTCTCTGCATAATGCCCTGCAAGCTGATGTAGAACGTCCTTCGAAACAGCAAGAAGAGCCTACAAGCCCTCCGCGACCTCGCAAGGCCCGAGCCAACCGCACGTCTGACTCTGCCTCGGACGCTCACACCCTAGAGCAACCATATAGCGGTTTAATGTTCACCAGCCTTCGTGAAGCTGAAGCAGCAATGCCTGCACGCTATCTAGAAAAAGACTGGCGAGCCCCATCCCCTGACGATACTATTCCACACACGGACAAAGACCAGGCGTACTGGGTACTTAAGCTGCTCAATGCCTTGCGAGATACTTCAAAATGCAAGGACAATAAAGATGGCTTCTCTTTTCTGAAGCGCTGGCGTCATGCTCTCTACTACAACGAGCAGGAGATGGAGAAGGTGTGCTGGCACATGTTGGACATCGCCGTGCGCCTCCATGAGCAGGGTCCGTCGGCTACAAACATCTACTGTCACGACGCGCTCAAGAAGATGCATGCTTCTCGTAACCTTACATTCGAACAACGTATCGTAGCTATATGCGATATGCTCAAGTTGTCCAAATTTCTGTGCGACAACCTGATGAAGGGTGAGGGCATTGAGGCATTAGTCGGCGCACCGAAACAGAAGATGTCTGGTGCGAAGACTATGATGATCCAAAACCAAAAGCGACAGACTTGGTTGGAGAAGGGACGCGGTGGGTCGAAGGGAAAGACAAAGCTTCCAGAAGACAATGAGCAGGATGTCATTGTCAACATGGCCGACGTCTCACAACTTACTCAACACCAACCCAAGCAGAAGCCTATGGGCTCTTCGAAGCCCCAGTCTCGAACTATCTACCAATCTCGTAAACTCACAGCAGACGACTCTAAGAACGAGGATGTGGATGCTGAACTTTCGCGCAGTCAGTCGATTGTTGACACCGCCACGAACGAGTCGGATCACACGAACTCTCCCATGCCAACATCAGCTCCAGCGTTGCCATCACATTCTCCTACGCGTCCTTCACGGATGCGAGGACTTGGCGCTCTCATTCCCGGTCGCGGTCATGGTCGTCCTTCCTTACAATTAGCAACAACTTGGTCGAAAACACCAATGGGGAAACGCGTAAAGTCTAATACCAAGTCCCGAAAGCATGCCATCGACCTGAAGGGGTCTGATTCGGATGAAGAAACTTCAGCACATCCAACGAAACGCACGCGAGGCCGAAAAGACGTCTCTAAGAAGCGTTCTGAAGGCCCCGTTCGTCGCAAGTCCGGCGATGCTGAGGACGCGGATACAGATGAGGATGGATGCTGATGAAAAAGAGGAGCAAGCGGAAGAAGATGGAGACAAGGATGAGTCTGAGGCTTAGATCCCTACTACGCGCAAGGGTAAGTCTACCACACCGGAAGAAGAGTCAGACGTCAAAGAAGAATCTGACGAACAGGACCCTGAATCTGAAACAGATGGCAACAGCGAGGACGAAGGTGACGAAAATACTAGTGGCACCAGCGACAGTGAAGACGACGAAGACGGCAACAAGGATGACAACGATAATTCCGAAGAGTCTGAAGAGTCTGACGCATCAGAACCTGGCACGCAATTCACCCGCAAGCGCAAGCGTCCCACGACCAAGAAGCGCAAACGCGACACGATCCCCAGGTGCGGCCATCTGATAATGGACCATCCCCGGGTCCAAGAACCACCACTAGAGAGATGGTGAGGGTAATCAGTGACTGGACATGCTTCGAACTGATTATGTGTTTTATATTCCCTGTTGGAGAATTCAGCGCTACGTACTTAAGTTTGCTTGTGTAGGTTGGTTGCTGTTTCTTTTGTTCGCTGGCGAAGCTTAAACTCTGTACCGGTGGGTTGGAAAGGGAGTGTGGTTCGTGGCTACTGATTTGTGTGGAGGTTCAAAAGAGGAGGGTATTTGCAATGAAAGATATATACTCATGTATTAGATGACGTGTATTGGAGGTGAAGTTGGTGTTTATTAAGCGCGGGAAAGCGGAAGCACACCGTGTGAAAGGATGGATAGACACATGTCGGAAATTGAACTGACTGGAAGACACAGGACGAGAAAAGGAAAATAATTTACGGCTTTTCATACTGGTATCTTGATACATTGCCTGAAGCAAAGCAAACCACAGATATCTCTACCTAGACCATCAAACCTGCCGAGCTACAAAACCGCAGCCCCACAACACCAGCGAAGCAGAGAGATAGTAGAACACAAATCTACGAGCTCGAATTCGCTGGGTAAAGGTGACAGCCGCTTGAAAGCGAGCGAAGAATTGATTAACACTACTCGTCAGACGCTGTTTTGTTCTGCGTGTTCTGTTGCATGGCGGAAGGTGGGGCAGTGTTAGTGAGGTTGTGGTAGTAGACACTGCGGTTCTTGCGGCGTTTTCTTATCTGAAAAGTAGTCAGTAGCTTAATATGTGCCAAACGAACGGCAGCATCCGATTTGCCGCTAACCATCCAATTGTATAAAGAGGGAGCGGATCTGCGGTGTAAGTTCCCTCTCCTCACCCTGCGCATATACTACATGATCGAGTAAGCTGCAGATAAGCCAAAGGCAGCAATAAAGACTACAAAGCATGAGTAAATTTAGTTTCGTCCAGGCCTTCTGGCTAAGAAAATACTTTTGTGAGATATTCACAAAATGTAGCTGTACTACGTTGACATCGATTGAATATGTGGATTTTCCCGGAGATGATAGAATAAAGATCTGCAACCATTGTGGGCAGTTTGGGTGATGTGCAAGGTGGATAGGATAACATTATTTAGTTATGGATTAGAATAACGATACGCTAATACTCAAAACCTTAACACTAGACAAAACCATCTTCCCTCATCATAGCAAAAGCAACCTCTATGCACGCCACTTATACCCGCCCTTCGGCTTATAGCACTTCAACCATTGATCCAACGCGTCAGTAAAGTACTTCCTGCTAATAGCGCCTTCTGGGAAGTAGGTCCTGAAATCGTAGCAATGCTGTGCGTCGGGCATAGTGTAGCCGAAAATTTCCTTCTTGCTCGTCTCAATACCGCACTTAGGCGCGTCGGTGAAGGTCTTGACTTCGGGCGCGAAAGACTCGGTGCTGAGGGGCGACAGAGTGCGCCAGGGGTCAAATTCGCCGCCGGACCAGTACACATTGCTGGGGCGAATATCCCAGCCGCCGAAGACGCGGTTAGTGCGGTCTGTGTTGGGCCATTCGGGCAGGAGCGAGCGTGGTGCATTGGGGAACTGGCGGTGGCAGATGTCGCGCTGGTGGTCGAGGGAGTTGTACTTGGAGATGATCTGGTTGGCGCCGAGGTTTGCCGACTGGAAGTAACCCCACTGCGTGCAGTACTGCCATGTCCAGCTGATGGAGGCAGGGTTAGTGAATCGTCTGTTGAGATCGCAGGTGCCGGTGACATTCTGTTTTCCAGAGCATTCGGTCTCCAGATAGGCGTTGACGAGGATAGGGAATGGCTTCCAGCTCGCCCATCGATCGACCACGGACTTCGCGCCCCTGGACTTCGCCCAGCCCTCAGCAGGAGCAGTTGTGTTGGTCTTAGGATCGGTCTCGATGTAGTTGCAAAAGTTGCGGAGACTTGCAGAACCGCCATCCACACCGTATGACTGCCACATATAGAAGATAATGGTCAGGGCATCAGCGAAGGTAGCGTGAGAGTTGGAAGCGGCGCCATTACCGAGGAACTGCTCCTTGAGCTTGGCAGCTGCAGAGCGATCGGTGTCAAAGGTGTGGTCGATGTACTTGATGGCGGCCTTGATGTCCTCGGTGCAGTTACCGAACCCGTACTTATTCATACCGCGGTAGACAGGCTCGAAGTAGAAGGACTGGTCAACGCTGGCCTGAACAGGCGCAGAGGAAGCGTATCCTGCGTAGATGGTGTCGGGATACTTGTCGCGGATGAAGGCAGCACGCATAGCCGGGTAAGAGCCACCGATGAAGATCCATGGGGTCTTGTCAGGGGTCAAGGTAGCATTGATGTTCTTCCTCTTGAACTGCTTGGCAAACTGGTCTACATCGGCAAGCGACTGCTCAGTTGTGAGGTACTTGAAAGTCTCAGCCGGAGTGTCGAGGTTTATCGGCGCCGGTGTCGATTTGCCGTCTGCTCAGCATGTTAGCGAGAACCAAAATAAGGACGTAGTGAACTGACAGAAGCGGTGCTCCCATACAATGCCAATGCCACCAAACTGATCCACGATCTGCTTGAAAAAACTCGTTTCATTCTGCAGCCTGAACTGCCAGGATATAGAACCATCCGCCTCACCGACATCATAGATGAAGACAGGACCGCCGGCCTTGTACCCGGACTCTGCAACCCAGAAGCGGTTATTGTAGGTGTCCTTGCTCTTGCCAAAGTGATCCAGTTTCAAGGACACGTACTCTTCGGTGATATTCTCAGGTGCAACTTGCCTGACAGCGAGATTGGTAGCAACGTTCTTTAGGGTGCCGACGCGGAGACTGTTGGCGATGGAGTTGACAGACGATACTACATCCATGGCTGAGCCGTCAGCGTTGAGGCCCATATCCGCGAGCAAGTTAAAATCGCGTGACTTGGCAGCATTGAAGGCATTTGCGCCTTGGAACAGCGCAAAGGCGAGTGTGGAGGCCCTCATGTTGACGATGTTGTAGACGCTGAGACGTCAGGAATCTGGGGCGAAACAATGAGTAGTCGACGTGATCGTCGATAATTATTGGCTTGCTTGACCTTCGGCCGGACACGGTAGCTCTTGCGTAAACTGAAGAGAAGCGCAATCGATCACATCACGGTAGTACATCAGCCCATATATACTCATGACCGTCCCAGCGAGCCGGGCCTCGTTCACCTCGCGACTGTGGACCATGATCTGCATCTGCGCCATCACGAGCCAACGGCAACGGTCAAGCATCACCAAGCTTGCAACCAGAGAGGAAGGCACGGAACCACTGCTCCACAGGAAGCTTGATATGTCTTATCCGCCTTCCTTTCGCGCGATCATCCCTGCCAAGCCTGTCTCGTACCTTCCTCTTCTGTGCTAGCGTGGTGGTTATGGTCAATTTGGCGTCTGTTCACGATAGGGTTGGCAATATCCCGGATACCGTAAAAATTAAATTTTAGGGCCGCTAGCTAGCAGGGTACGGAACGAAGTGTAGCAGGATGATTGATTGGTTAACAATAATCCCCACTGTACACACGGCTCTTATACAGTATCTCCTCCTGAACGGATCGTTAGCGTTCCTTCTCGTGATATAGACAAAGCCGGGCAAAGCAACCAACGTAGTTTTTGTATTGGTTGAACGCCTCAGTAACTTCCTTGTCACAGAACCGCAGGCTAATGATCTGTAGGTCGCTCGACGGTTTCCCCCTTACTAGCTGGCGGTCACATAATTAAATTTTTACGGGATTACAATAATTTGACGGATATCCCGGATATGGTATATCTTTAGAGATCGGATAACGTACCTCACGGGTGAGCTGATCACTTTTACCAAGACCACACCCAACTTTACTCTACCTATAATGTCTTAACGTAACTACACAAAAAAGCCTTTAAACAAAGCAGATATACAGCTTGCCCTCTAGCCTATCTAACAAGACGCAACACTGTTACAGTAATGCGCTGCAGCTATCTACAAAGTCTCTTAAAGCACGCTGAGTATACAACCTGCTAGAGCCTCTCTACAACGTGATTATAAGCCTAAATTAATAAAGCTAACAAGCACTAAAGAGGAGGTAATTGTCTAGCATGTATTAAGGCTAGATAAGCAAGGATACCTGCCCTAGTGTTACGAACCTAATCTTGAACAAGGATAACTAAAGAGATCTCCGACAACAGTGGCAACAGGAAGGAGGTTAACACAGAAGGATTAAGGAAAGTAGATTAGAAGGATTTAAAAGGACTCTAATACCACAGGAAGGTCACGTGACAACTAAGCAAGATTGCTACACGTGACGTGCTTAGTGTTACAAGTATTCTCCCTATGCTGGAAGAGACTTCAGCCGGGTCTTAGGCCTACCCTAGAGACCTACTGGCCACATACGTATATAATATTCTTAATCCTAAGGACTTATCTATTAAGGATTAGTCTTATCTCTTAAATCTTATCTATTAACCTCTATTTTCTATTCTATCTTATACTACTTAATTGCCTACCTATAGTAATCTTATAATTTAAATCCTTTATATTCCTCTTAGAATAGGCAGCTAACTAGCAGCAGAAGAGCAAAAAAAACTAGCTATTAATAATAGCTAGGGAACATTGCAACCTCTGTAACGACACAGGATGATAGAAAGCTCTAGAATGCGTGTGTATCTGCTACGAGGTGTCTAGGAGCACTAGGATAGGTAACACAGAGACAATTCTATTCCTATAGGTCTTGTACGAAGAATACTTAAAAACTATCTATCTATAGATAATTCTCCTTGTGCCTTTATACTGCTAGAATACAGGGAAGTTTAGAATGCTATAACTAAGTTACAGGCAGGAACAGAAACGTAAAGGAGCTAAGTCAGAGGTAAATTAGGGTGTAACACCTTTTAGAGACTAGTGCTTTACACTACCCTCCTCCTATGTAGGCAGATTGTCCTAGATACGCATAAGTAATAACAGTTGTTATTCTATAGCGTTAGTGCGTTAATTTAGCGTCTGTTCTAGGTTTTTAGTTAACTTAGGTTGTTGTTTTAGTGTTTTATTGTTGTTTTTATCTAAAGTAAAGACAATTTTTTTTTTTTTTTTTTTTTGTTTGTTAACTCTGCTGCCTAAATCTAACGTAACAACAAGCTGTATTGTAACTTAATTAGAGGGAAATAGGTTTACTGTTATTATTATATCTAATTTCTAGGACGCGTTGCGTAGGTATATAAACAATTAATCCTTACACCTTTCCTAACTCTAACAGACACTATTTCTTGCTGTAAGTATCCCTACGCTCTTTTAATTGTTCCTATGCTAATGCTCCTAGGTTTATTAATTAGTTACTATACTAATACTAGTCCTGCCTAGAGCTCTTGCAGTAGCCTATTAGGTTATCTGCCTTTGTTTAATTTAGGCCTTTGCAAGGGGGAGGAAGGTAGACTACGCCTTTAATAAGGCGTTGTTGTTAAAGTATGCTTATTACACACTTTAAAATAAGAAGTGTTATCTAGTAACTAGACTTTTCTTTACTCCTGCTCTCTAACTAATACTAATAGTTATAGGTTCTAATTTACGTTAGTCCTAAGTATGCTACTTTTTATAACAACCTTGTTATGTAGGAGGAGGAATCTAGGGGTAAGGTAGCAGGAGAGGCAGCAGAGGAGGAGGTAACAGAGGTAGCACTAGAGGCATAGCGTAGCCTTATAGCATTAGCAATAGCTCTAGTAAGTGTAGTGCAGGTAGCAACTGCGCAGCTTAAGGAGTTACTGCTAATAACGTGTTGCTGCACTAGTACCACGCTAGTACAGCGCAGGGCTAGGTAATAGAGGAGATAGTAGAGAGTTTATTAGTGTTAACTAGGGAGGTTATTAAGCTGTAATAGGAAATAGCCCCTTATAGCTCTAGAGTTAGAGGTAAGTTAGTAAAGCTAGCTCTGCTTCTAGCACCTAAAAAAGGGTGCTCCTAGGTTGTTAGATAAAACTAACGCTAGTAGCTCTAAGGAGATAAGTAACATTAAGAACCCTTAAAAAAGAAAGGGTTTCTTAAGCTGTATAGTAAGGAGGATTTCTTTTATTTTTCTTTTCTTGTTATCTATTGTATAAACGCGGTTAGAGGCGTTTTAGAGTTAATAGATTTCCTTTGTCCTTTTCTAAATTATAATGTCTTTATTTGCCCTACAATTCTTAACCTTCTTCCTATGCTGTAATCTATTTGTTTAATGCCTTTAGTAGACTAGGCTGCTCTAGGTACTTATTGTAATACGCCTTTAGCTTATAGGGTGCTCCTATAAAGTTTTTATAGGATACTAAGTTAGGTCTAGGTTATAGCTAACCTAGCTTACACAGTACTTAAGACTACAGCAGACTAACCTACTAGCTAGGATTTCTTAGACCTCCTATTCCTCTACTCCTTAAATAGGAATACCTGCGGGTTTTAGAGCTTCCTAACTAGGCAATAGGTTATCTAGATCCTTACACAGAACGTTAGGTGCAAATACGTTGTGTATTTTTAAACTAGGGGAAGTTTCAAGCAATATAAGTAACTAACCTATTCTAGGACCTTAAAGGGACCTTCCTACTTATTAGATAGCTTTTAGCTTAGTTACTTACTTGTTAAGTTTTTAGTAGAAAGGTACACTTTGTTACCTACAGTCTAGTTAACTAGGTTGCAATAAGCGTTAACTGCAGAGCGTATGCAGTCTTAGGCTTTCTCTATATTCTCCTTAGCTACCTTCTAGGCGTTGTGCATATAGGTTGCTAATGCTAAGGCCTCCTTGTAGTTAAGTTGTTCTATAGGGGTTACTACTGTATTAGCTCCTTTCTAACTCTAGCTCTGTTTAGGTTAGCTACTATAAATTACTTAGTAAGGTAATATTCTAATTAAGGAATGTAGTAGAGTAAGTTAGGCACAATCTATAATTAGTAGGAGTTTAGACTAGTTATCCTAATAGTACAAGACAAAGGGACAGAGCTGTTAGTCTATATACTTGTTTATAATCTCTGTTTAACTATTAGTTTCCTTGTAATAGGCAGTAGATAGCTTAACTTTCACACCTATAATTTGACAGAATTCTGTCTAGAAAGTTGAGATAAACTAGGGGCCCCTATTACTTACTATTAACTTAGGGGTGTGTCTAAACTAATACACCTATTGTATAAACAAGTTTGCTATCCTGCGTGCTATAATTGTTTTATAGCATAGGATTGTAATAGCTTGTTTAGTTAGGCAATTAATAATAACTATAATCTAGTTATACCTAGCTTTGTTCTTAGGAAAATCCTTAAAATTGATGCATAAATGTTACATTAGTTTGTTAGGTATTAGCAAGGGATGCAAGTACCTACAGAGTTAGGTCTGTCTTAGATAGCCTTAGCAACATAGGATGTAGTTTTAGATATATCTTTTACATGTAGTACTTATACCTTTCTAGTAATACTATTGTAATAGCAGTTAGTAGGTCTTCTTGGCACTAGGGTAAGCAGTTAATAGTTAGTTATAGGCTTCCTTAATTAGGCGTGTGCATAGGGTTAAGTTAGCAGGGACACAGAGTTAATTATAGTAGAGAAGGAGTCTGTTTTAGATCTAATACAGAGATAGCAACAACAGTTGTTCTTATCTAAAAGATTTCTAGTTTTCTTATATTAACGCCTTAATTAGTTCTAAGGAATCTAGTTTTATAATAGGCTGTACTGAGCGGATAGTAGCTATAACTAGGTTAGTCTTAGCTAGATATGTCTAAGCTAAATTAGAATTAATCTAGTCGTGTAACTGCTGTAGACCTAGTAGGACTTAGGACTAATTGTCTTCTTAGGCAGACTTTAGATTTGCAAGATCCTGTTCTTAGCAACTTAGGATATTAGCACGCTTATTATTCTTGCCTAGCGTGTATTTAATCTTAAAGTTAAATAGAGCTAGAGCTTCTGCCTATTATGCTTGTTAAGCATTTAAGATTTTAGTTGTTATAAAGTACTCTAGGGATTAATAATTAGAGTAGACTTAGATCTGTTTTGTAACTAAGGTAAGTTTAGCTCTCTACTTATTAAAGGCTTATAAAATTGCAAACAACTCCTTATTATATATTTCCTAATTAAGTTTAGCTCTAGAGAGTACTTAGCTATAGAATGCTATAGGGTACTACTTGTTGTTAGGGTGCTACTGTAACAAAACCCTAGCGACAACTCTATTAGAGGCGTTAGTTTTAATCTTTGTATTGTAGTTAGGATTGAAATAGCATAGAGTTAGGATAGATAACAAGGCTTCCTTTAGGTTTTTAAAACTAGATTAGCATTAAGCAGTCTATTTAAATAGATTTGCTAGGCTTTATAAGGCAATAAGGGGCTTAGCTATGCAAGAGAATTTAGGTACAAATTGTTAGTAAAACCTAGTAAAGCCTAGGAACAATTTTACACTAGTAATAGTAGTAGGAGGGATCTAGTTCCTAAGGGCTTGTACCTTCTTAGAGTCTACTTTAATTCCTTTGTTAGTTAGGATATAACCTAAGTACTTAGTATAGGTAACGTAGAACTTGCTCTTCTTAATGTCTACTTATAATCTAGTAATACAGAGTTAATTAAGTACTAGCTTGACATGTTGTTTGTAGGTTACAAGGTCTTTAGAGTAGATAAGGATGTTATCTAGATATGCAATACAGAAGTTGTCTAGATATTTAATAAGAATATTATTTATATATTGTTAATAAGTAGCTGGTCTATTACATAGCCTAAAGGGTAGAACCTTGTACTTGTAACTACTGTAACGTGTACAGAACGTAGTGTTCTCCTTAGAGGTAGGATCTATACAAATTTAATTAAAGGCATTCTAGATATTAAATTTAGTAAATACCTTAGCCTTAGACAGTTATGCTAACAATTTGTCTATGCGCAGTATTAGATAGGAGTCCTTTCTTGTAAGGGCGTTAAGTTTATAATAGTTAACACAAATGCGCAAATTCCTATTTAGTTTTTAAACATAGAGTATAGGCAACGCAAAGGGGCTCTAACTGTGTTTAATCTAGCTGTGCTGTAGTTAGTCTTGCACAAACTTCTTAGTAGCTTTAAGTTCCTTAAGATTTTGTTTATACAAGGGCAAGTAGGAATTTAGCAATTAGCTCTCTAATATAATTTTGTAGTTATAGGGGCAGTGTTCTAGAAGGGTTTTAGCTTCTGTTTTGCTAAACATATTAGTATATTAAACATATTTGTCTAGTAATTGTTTATTAAGCAGCTAAGCGTTCTTAGGGTTGTCTTAGGTACAACAGTAGTTAATAACGCAATTAATCTTGTATAGACTAGTAGTAAAAATTTGTTCTGTAGTTTTTTTATAGAAAAGTAAAAAGCATTTAATAAAAGTAAGGAAATGCGCGCCTCCCTAGGAGGTAGCAAGTTAGAGGCTTTTTAGGTTAGGATTGTTAGTAAGGAACAGCATTTTAGCAATTAAATAATACCTCTTATACAATGTATTAAGTGATTTAGACTTTAGCAACGTTAGTACTCTGCAGCTTCCTATAGGTTGTCCCTTTGTTGTACGTCTTGTAGGATGTAGGCTTGTAGCAAAGGTTAATGTAGGGTTATTATTAATAGAGGGGCAGGGTTGTATAACCTAGGGTACCTTACTAGCTATATAAGCTAAGATTGCTCTGTATTAAGTTAGAGTTTAAAACATTTTAACTATTTAATTCTAATAATGCATTCCTAGGATCCTAGATTAATAATAACAAAGGGGTAGTTACGTATCTTACGCCTATTAATAGTTAAGTGTAACTAAATGTACTAGTTTACTAGGGTTGTAATCTAATCCTAGAATCCTTTAACTTAGACCTTAAAGGGCAACTTTTAGATAGGAGTCCTAAGTGTAGCAGACACTAAAGTAGCAATATTAGAATTTAAAAATAAAAATCCTTAGGCACTAGTGTTAACTAAGGAGTTAAGTTATACGCCTAGCCCTTAGTTTAATAGAATAGAAGAAGTAAGGAAATAGGGGCTACTAAACAAATAAGATAAAGAGAGGTTAGATAGGTTATATTAGTTTAGGCCTAGGTAAAGTTGTCCTCCTAGGCAGGGCCGTTTCCCTTAGGTATTAGTTCCTCTTTAAAATCTTCTTTAGCGTTAACATATTCCTCTATATCTACTTAGATTTCTTGTACCTAGGGACTAGGGCAATCTTTTGCAAAGTAACCTATCTTGCTACAGTTGTAGCAGTTGCCTAGGGTTAGCTCTCTTACAGGTGTGGCTTAGGACAGTGTAGTCCTAGGTGCTAGAGTAGGAGTAGATATAGGAGGTTTCTAAATGCTAGGTGTAGGCTGATTTAGAGGTAGGTTGTTAGTCTAATGCTAATTATTAATAGTTTAGGGTTAGGTCTAAGGCAGTAAGGTATTAGGTAGGGTATAAACAGGATGTTGTTTTCTTTCTATGTTATACGCTGTGAGATACTCTACTATAAGTTTAAACAAGTTATCCTACTACCTCTTAAATCCTAGGTTAGAACTTTAGAGGGCAGAGGTTACCTTTGTCTACATGTAGTAAAACTATTCTAACTTAGGTACTTGTCCCTAGATAGTAGTACTTAGGAAGCGCGCTTTGAAAAGTAGAAACGTGTTATCTTTTCCTATTTAGAGTTAATTAAAAACAGCTTGACTTTTAGCTCTCTTATTCCCTGTAATAAAGTAGGAGCAGAGAAGCGTTATTATTTCCTCTGCGCTCTAGAACTAGTCTGTTTTGTAAGACAAGTATTAGGGCTTAAGGTATTCCTTAGCAAGCCTAGAAGTATATCCCTATACTAGAGCTATACGAGCTCGTTCCGTAGGATAGTAATCTAAATTAATGTTAAGTTAGTCCTAAATTAAGGCTTGCTACTGTCTAAAAGTAGGGTCTTTTCTATTACTTAATTTGTTAATAGCTAGTGTGCGTTTACTAAGCCTAGGGTAGTAGACTAGGGTCTTAGACTAGAACCTTTTAGGAGGTTGCTAAGATTAAACAAGGGGAGACTCTGTAGTAGGCACAGGTACATCTTTGTAGGGAAGGGATTAGGCCTAAAGCTAGGCTACTTCAGCCCTTAGTTAGTTAACTAACTTATAAAGATTTACCTGTTCTAAGTCTAATTTAGTATTACTCTTGCTAAGCGTCTAGGTGTTAGTTAATCCCTTAGTAGGCGCTGTCGCCTGTCCTTAAGTAGATTATCTAATAGGTTCCTTTAAACTAGGGTTAGTAGTGCCTAACATTAGTAGTAATCTAATTTAGGTAGGTTATTAATAATCTCTAAGTCTTTATCTTAGCGCAATCTAACGCAACTTTTCTAAAGTAATCCTAGAGCAGTAAGTTGCAGGAAGTTCTAAACCTAAAGGCTTTAGTTATTAGGAGGTCTCTAGAATCCTAACTGTTAGATAGACAATAATTAGGACCTATATAGTTTGTAACTAAAAGGGGTCTGAATCTGCTTGGTACATAATAACTAAACAAACTTGCAATATTATTTAGAGGCTGTTACTAGCTAGGATAAGTTTTTAAGTATAATGTAACAACATAGGATAATAGAAAGCTCTAGAATGCGTGTGTATCTGCTATAAGGTGTCTAGGAGCACTAGGATAGGTAACATAGAGATAATTCTATTCCTATAGGTCTTGTACAAAGAATACTTAAAAACTATCTATCTATAGATAATTCTCCTTGTGCCTTTATACTGCTAGAATACAGGGAAGTTTAGAATGCTATAACTAAGTTACAGGCAGGAACAGAAACGTAAAGGAGCTAAGTTAGAGGTAAATTAGGGTGTAACACCTTTTAGAGACTAGTGCTTTACAACCTCTATTTAACAGTTGCTTAGTGTAGTAGTTAAACACCTAGCTTAGCCTTATTGAAATTTTTAAAAGGTTGTTAGTTTAAATCTAGCAGCAATTACTCCTGTATTTTATACAGGAAACTACAAGACTTAGTCTTAGTAAGCAGACTAAAAGGAGAAGCTTACTAAACATAGCTTTATAATCTAGAGACGTAGGACCTCTTTGTTTTACTAGCTATAAATTACTAGGAAGAATTAGGTTACACTACTTGTTTAAGCTTCTAAGGTTTTCCCTATAGAGGTTTTACTCTAGAAGGTATAAGGTTATCTATATTTACTTTAAAGTTTTATAGAGGGAAGAAAGTCTAGCTTATAAGAGCCTAGTATAGTATAACAAACATAATAGTTGCTTCTTAGATAGAAGAAGGGCTATTAACAGTAGATTTTCTAATAGACGGGAAAATCTATTATTACTAAGATAGTATATGTTACAATCCTAAGGAAAGAACTGCAAGGTAGATCTTTATTACTTATAATATAACTAGGATTAGCACAATACTTAGCTAGTTACGTAATATCCTATAATGTCTTATGCAGAAGCCTAAGCTAAGACTATAGGACAGGATTACGTAATATCCTATAAATTCTATAAAGTCCTACAGTTCTTATAGAACCCTATATAGAACTTTGTTTATTTGTTTATTTATTTGTTGTAATTAACGTCTAGACTAGCTATATACTAGAAACCTTCCTTAGGGTATTATAGACGTGTTTAGTACCTCTAGAGGCAAAAACAGCTAAGATGCTTAAGTGCGTAGTAGTGTAAACTACTTATAGATATAGAGGTTTCCTGTCTATTAGAAGCCTACTACTAAAATATTTTAAGAACCTACTAGTAAGTTATAACCTACTAGTAAGTTAAAAACCTACTAGCAAATTATAACCTACTAGTAACTTAAAACCCTCTTGGTAAATTACAGCCTACTAGCAAATTACAACCTACTAGCAAGTTGCAAACCTACTAGCGAACTACAACCTACTAGCAAGTTATAACCTACTAGTAAAACGCAACCTACTAGCAGGTTGCAAACCTACTAGCAAATTGCATCCTACTAGTGTTCTAGTAAGATGTGCTTAACCCGTTAGTATGTAGAGGACGGAGGAGCTACATTGCTGTGCAAGAAACTACAGATACAGGTTACGCAGATAAGATATAAACTTTATTTCTTTATAGTAGTATATAATTGTCTAGGAGGCTTTGTCTAAACTTCCTGTTATCCCTTTATATACTAGCGCTACTTACTAGCCTTAGCATCCTAAGTAACTGCTAAGGCAGTTACTCTGTGCACTAGCACAAACCTCCCCCACCTTAATAGCACAGCCCCCTTATACTTATAGAGAAGAGGCTAGTAAGTAAAGTGTTACATAGGAAAATAAGCAAGAGTAGAGTGTTAAATTAAAAGAGAAAAGGAATAAACAAGAGAAATAAACAAAAGAAACAACTTCCTCTACTCCTTTATCTATCCCTTGCCATTGTCCTTCTTTAGTTAACTACTTAACTAGGTAGTTAACTAAGCACTAACATCTTAGCAAGTAGAACAAGTGTTGTATCAGCTAACAGCAGCAGTTCCTGCTAAACTAGATAATCTAGTAACAACTATTAACCTTATTACCTTTAAGGTCTTTAGAGTTAGTAATAGATAGTGCTTATCTAATAATAAACTAGTGTCTACCCTAGCTACATCCTATCTAGTTAGAGAGTTAGGTTACATATTTATCTTAGAGAACATCTTAGACAGTGCTAAATCCCTACTATGTTCTCTATCCTACTTTTTAGCACTATCTAAGAACTTAGCTAGATGTAATAATCCTATAAAATACAACTAGTTAAGGATATCTAAGTTAACATCCTCCTTATATGCTCTTATCTTAGCTGTCTTAACCTATTCCTAGTGCTTCTTAACTATAGAAATATTACTAGCACAAGTCTATTATATATAAGCTAGTAACTACTTTAAATCTATTTAGTTTAGTATTTTATCTATTTTATCTAGTATAGGGACTAAGTTATAGTAAGCCTAGTAGTACATTGCTTTTAAGATCTATAACGTAAACTCTAGTAGAATATCCCTAGGAAAGGCATACAGCACTCCTCTATATTAGTTAGCATGTCTAGAAGGAGATAATAGACCTGCTTGTAGTGCCTAGTAAGATACAGCAATTTCTGCATAGCTACCTATCTCTAGAACCTCTATAGTGCTGTAGTCTTCTATTACTAGCATAAACCAAGGAAGAGTAGTACGTTGCTGCTTTGTAGCTAGTCTAGTAGATCTATAAGGGAGCAGCAGGTTAGAGATTTGTACTTACCCTACCTTGCATAGATACTTCTTCTATTCGCAACTAAGCTTATCTTTAATTTCCTTTAGGTAGTCCTAGTTATCCTTCTAACCCTTAATGTATCTATTCCTCTTATCTATACCCCTCTTCTATTGCTATTTAAGGTATTCGCCTACATAGTTATAGAACCTAGTAAGAGTAATAGTGTAGTTTTTCTTATCTTTGTTATTAAAAGACACTAAGCCCTAGATTATTTATATACCCCTACTATTTACGTAAGCATTAGCTAGGTTAAGGTCTACGTATTTAAACGCTGTTTAGTTACTAGGGCTAGTGTACTTTGTGTAGTAGAGGTAAGAGATAAGGTTAGTCTAGTAATAAAGTAAGATATACAGAAGCTAGTAACCTATATCCCCTTAAATAAGTTGCTAGACTACTAAGTAGTATATTATCCTACACTATCTAAGGTTACTATATCTATTAATAGTACAGGTGTGCTAGTTATACATGTTAAAGCAATTATTTATAATTTCCTAAAGCTCTTTATCTCTAAACCCCTCTTAGAAGCAGTTAGCTACAATAGTTCCTTCTACCTTAAACGTGTTTACTGTTTGTTATAGAAAGAGAGTAGAATATCTATTAATAAACGCGTCCTAGTCTACCTTAAGACTAGTGCTATTTAGTTAATAATAGTAGGATTAAAGGCTGTTAAGAGTGCCTAGGCCTCTAAGGTAATTCTAGAATAGTATACAGGTTTGTACGTTGCTGTGCTACATTCCCTATTTGTAAGGGTATAGGTATAGTATTATAAGCATATTAACAGCAGTATACCTTAGCATTAATTAGACTAGAAGGCCTAGTTATCTAGCAATATATTTTAAGTAAGAGAAGTATACCCTATGTTTACTAACCTTATAGTAAGCTATTATAGAACCCTTTATCCTTTAGCTCTTAGGTTCTAATTTAATACAACACTCTTAGACCTATATATAGAGTAGCTTTATCTTATCTACGTCCTTAAGAGTTCCTCTGCTATGCTTTTTATACAGCATAACAAGAGCTAACTTAGGGTTTGCATATAGACAGCTCTTAGATCCCTTAACCTCCTACATAGCCTTAGGACTAATAGACTTGTCCTCTTAAGCAGATTAAGCTTTATTATTAGTAGGGAAGACAGCTCTCTTACTACTAACATCCTTAAGAGAGCAGAATCTAGTGCTACAAATAGTTAATTACTCTTAGTATTATTTGTTGTTAGAGACAGCTGTTACATTAGTAATAGAGACAGTTCCTTCTCTATAGTAAATAAGTTTGCTAGCTACTTCTTCCTACTAGTGTGTGTGTCTAACTCTAAGCTCTAAGGCTAACCTGTTAACCTTTCTAGGGTTAAGGTTAGTAAGTAAGTTATCCTCTTCCTCTAAGGCACTCTTAAGGGTCCCTTTGCTAGTTGTTCTAGTGTTTTAAATGTAAGTAGTAACACCTAATTACACTCTTATTAGTCTTAATAGAGTAAGGAAGGACCCCTCTAGTAGTTAGCTAGAGCTGCTAGCAGTTTGCACTACAGATGCCCCTTCTGCTAGTATTAATACTCGCCCTAGTCCTAGGCTTAGGCTGATTATCCTAAGTCTAGAAGGTGTATCTCTAAAGATAGAGTTAATAGGCAGAAGCATTCTATTACTATGTTTTATAAGCCTACTAGCTATAGTCTACTCCTATATTATTTGTTCTATAACTAGATAGTAAGTTGTTTTTCCTTCTAAGTTAAATATCTTTGCTAGGGGCATAGTCTTCTAGTGCTAAAGAGCAGCTTACTAGAACTTTTGTTAGCTATTACTACTATCTATAAGGTAAACTATATATTTCTTTGTATTAGTATATAGGTTAGGTAAATCTAAAATACCTCTAAGGAGATTAAGGAGAGGGTAGCTGTTGTTTTTAGAGTTACCTATAAAGGACTAAATATCTTATTTAAACAGCTATATTCCCTTATAAGCCATGCCCTAGTCTAAGGAGTTAATATACTTATCTTGCTTGCAATAGGGTATGTAAAGTCTTTAGTATACAGCAGAGTTAATAAACTTAGCTAGGTATATAGTATCTAGTCTTGCTGTGCATTATGCAATGTTAGTTAAGCAACTGTGCTCTATGCTAGAGGTAGGGCTATAAGGCGCAATAATGTTGCTTATAAGTGTCTTTCCTCTAGGCAGTAATTTAATACGTGTTAACGCGCTACTTAACTCCTATATTCTTTTTTAGTTATAGTTTGTAGCTATAGTAATAGTAGGGTATTTACTCTTAAACTATACAGCCCCCTCTATATTATGTAATTAGGTTTAGTGTCTACTCTATAACTAATAATACAAGGTGTATTATTATAGCAGCTTTGTTAAACTCTAATATAGCAGCTGCTATCTAAGAGTCTAGTGCGTGTCTTTGTTAAACTAGGTTACCCTAGGTTAGCTGTGTAATAAACTTGCCTATTAAGATATTATTAAGGTATAGTATTATAAGGTTCTAGTTATAGGCAATAGTACTTGCTTTACACTAGGGATAGATAGTAGAGGAATAGCTATAGGTATATTAATAACAAGAATAATACTTGTCTTCCCTAGAGATAGCGAGCAGCGTAGGTTTTGTGCAGCTTTGCTAAGGGCAAGACTAATACTAACTAAGGATAGCTCTAGAATACTATAACACTAAACAATTCTATTACAGGTTGTTATAGAACCTCCCCCTCTAGCTACTGTCCCTAGCAGCAACCTTATATAGCCTTAATAAAAACCTTGCCTTAAAGGGAGGAAAAAGAGTGTCTATAGGTAGGTAGTTAGGGCTTTCTGTAGGCGTGCTTTGTGCATAGTGCCTACGTGTTATAATTATTATAGATACACCTTATATTTGTTATAATTTAAGGTAAAAGCATTGCTATACGCACTACTGCCTAATTTTTAGCTTAGTAGCCTAGTAGGTAGTAAAACCTCTTCCCTTTGCTCTTCCTTAATACTATAATAATAATACTTTTACGCACATTTCTTACACGCTCCTTACTCCTACTATAGTTTATTATCCTAACCCTAAGTTTATTAAGAAGTCTTACCTTTAAAACTAATAGCTGTTTACATTCCCTAATACTAATAAGCGTGCAGACTACGTTGCTATAGTAGAGACTTACCTACGCTGCGCGCAGAATATTACAAAGTAGAAGAAGGACTATAAGAAGCCTAAGCACTACTACTATAAGTATTATATAAAGGGAAATTAAGGTAGCTACACTAAGGTAAGGTAGATAGGAGCATGCTGCAGGTACGCCTTAGCTAATCTATGTAGGTGCCTGCTGCGCTTAATAGCTGCTTAAATTACCTTATCTATCTCTACTACTACTATAATGCTGCTATTAATACTGCTACTATCTCTTACACTAATATAGCTATAATTAACTAAGGCACCTAGCTTACGCGTTACTAGCGCTAGTTTAACTTAGAGCTTACTAACTGCTACTATATTACAGCCTACACTAGCACACCTATAGGTGTTGCTACCTAGGTGCCTATAACATCCCCCTAGTTCCTAGGTCTAATCCTAGTAGAGCAGCGCTATATTGCGTCTGCCCTTAAGCAGCTTATAGGGCACGTGTCTCGCATAGTAAGTTTACTCCTTTAACGCGTCTAGGGCGCATACTAACCTCTTCTTAGGGTGGTAGTAGTAGTAATAATAATAATAATGCTAATAATAATTCTATAGCTGGTAATAGTAGTGCTGGTAGTAATAGTAGTAGTAATAGTAGTAGTAATAGTAGTAGTGGTAGTAGTAGTAATAGTAGTAGTAATAGTAGTAGTAATAGTAGTAATAATGTAGATAGTAACAAGTTAATAGCTAAGTAGTTTGCTGTTTAGCAATTAGGCGCTAATAGCGTAAGGTTAGGGCGTAGGCAGTACGCAGTTATAAAAGTCCCTTTCCCTTTTATATTATAGTAGGCCTAAGGCTAATAAATTAAATTACGCCCTACATGTAATAACAGCACGCTTAAGATAGTCTTAACGTCCTCTTTATTTATAAAGATCTCTAACCTAATTTATATTCTTAGATTGTATTATCTATATCTTTAAAGTCTAATACTAGGGTCTATATATCCTAAGTTTCATTATAGCCCTTCTAGTAGAGTAGGTATTGTAGTTAGCCTCTTCTAGTTCATTTCCTAGAATCTTTTCTACTTCCTATACTTCCTTACCTTCTAGGGTTACCTCTAGTAGGTAGGTGTTGTCTTCTCCTTTAGCTCTAGGATTCTATTATTCTAATAATAATATATAGAAAACGTTATAGATCTAGTATAAAGGTAGTAGAAGTAGGCAGTATACCTACGTTCTAATTGCTTCCTAAACTTAGAATAGGCTAATAAATTTGCTTAAGAGTTTCTTACTTAGTTAGTAGGCTAGGTTAATGTTCTTAGTGCTAAGTAACACTAGGTCCTCTAGGTAGAAGACTTTATTCTTATATTTCTTATTATAGTACTAGGTTTAGTACTCTTGTGCTTTTCCTAGGTGCTCTACTAGCGTTACTTGTGCGCTGTACAGTTGCTTTACCCTTTAAACTACATCTAGTACCTCCCCCTAAGGCCTACTGTCTGCAGGAGGCTTAGTAAGTAGTAGGTGTTTGCTATATATAGCATAGAAGGGAGTTATTTTAGTAGATTTATATACTAAGTTGTTATAAGCAAACTATATAGTTAGTAGTAGCTTTACCTAGTTCTCTTAGGACTCTAAGATAAACATCTAAAGATACTACTTAAGTATTTAATTCTAGCGTTTAGTTTGCCTATTAGTTTGTAGATAGAAGGCTGTGCTAAGCCTGCGCTTTACCTATAGTTAGTAGCAGATTTCTATCTAAAATATAGAGGTAAAGATAGTTCCCCTATCTAATATAATACCCTTTTATATCCTATACTTAAGTATAACATATGTAAAGTAGGCTTCTACAAACTACTTTGCATCCTATATCTTTAACGCAGGTAGATAGAGTGCTATCTTAGAGAAGCAGTATATAATTACAAGGATTACATTAAAGGCGCAACCTAAGGAATCCTTAGCTAAGGGTAAGCTAGTAATAAAGTCTAGTGTAACTTCTTTAAAGATTTCCTTTAGTGTAGGTAACAGTAATAGCGTCCTATACTTACTATACCTTAGAGCTTTGCTCCTTTAGTAGATAGCATAAGTTCTTATGTATTCCTAGACGTCTTAACTAAGGGTTAGCTAGTAGTAGGCTCTCCTAATTAGCTTAAGCGTCCTACGTGCGCTAAAATAGCCTACTATACGCGTGTTATAGTTCTAGAACAAAATCTCTTACCTAATAGCTAGTTCCTCTAGAACATACATTTGTTAGGACTAGACTCTGCCCACCTAGCTATAGCAGCTAAAAAGGTACAAATAATCACTCTAATGGTGATAACGTGGCTAGAACAGTACTTATTGCTAACTAGGTTAGAGGTGGTCGCTGCCACATGCCTGCCTTGGCCCTAGCTTTGCCACTTGTAACAATAGCCCCCCTTAGGTGCCTGTCCTTAGGCACTAAGGATAAGTACTAGACCTTCCAGCAGCAATAGCACATCCTAGCCTACATTACGTAGTGCCCTACCTTAGCTACCTGCTAGCTTAGCTGAACCTAACATCTACAGGGATCTAGTCTGCCAGCTAGACTTAAACCTACAACGCTTTAGGCATTAGAGTAATTATTATATTAGGACTAGACTCTGCCTACCTAGCTATAGCAGCTAAAAAGGTACAAATAATCACTCTAATGGTAATAACGTGGCCAGAACAGTACTTATTGCCAACTAGGTTAGAGGTAGTTGCTGCTACATGCCTGCCTTGGCCCTAGCTTTGCTACTCGTGACAACATTCTGCTATTGTATCTTAGGACTTTGTTTTTGTCTAAGCGCTATACCTGCGCTCTGCTGCGTCTTTAAGTGCTGTTCTTACTTATTAAGCTTATAATCTAACCCTAAGTAAAGGCGTCCCTTTGTTATAGTTAGTACAAGGTTTTAACAAGTAATTAAGACTCTACTATTGCAGGTTTACTACTAACTAGTACCCTAGCTAGTAAGCGTGGCATGTATAGCATGCATTCTATAGCGCTAGCAGTAGGGACCTTCCTAGTTCTGCAAACTGTAGTAACGTGCGTCTTATACGTGCCTAATAAGCTTAGCTTGTTTATAGATCTGCTTACTCTACTAGCTATATCTATTACTAACAATTTGTTCTATAAGGTAGGTAATAATTAGGTTAGTAATAGGTTCTCCTGTTTGTAATCTGCCCTTCTAGAGGGGCTATCTGCAGGGTTTATTTTGCCTAGATAGTGTTCTACCTTAAAATTAAAAGCCCCTAGGTATATAGCCTATCTAGCTTACTATAGGTTTAGCTTTTATACAGCGCGTATACTGCGCAGGTTGTTATAGTTACTTAGCACCTATATAGTGTGCTATGTGCCTTTAAGGTAATACCTCTACTACTTAAAGCTATATACTATAGCAAGTAGCTCTAGGTTATAGACCTTATAATTTAGCTTAGCAGCTTATAGCTTCTAAGAGGTAAAGGCAACTAGGTACTACTACTTATCTTTAAAAAGTTAGGAGAGTATACCTAATATAGCAAATATAGACGTATCTATCTCTACTTAGATAGAGAGCGCTGCGTTAAAATAGCGCAAGATAGATACGCTTAAGAAGTAGGTCTTTAGCCCTTTAAATAAGTAGTCTATAGCTTTATTCTATTACTAGTCTTAGTTTTTCTTTAATAATTCTGTAAGAGGAGCTATTTCTCTAGTATATCCTTTAACAAAATGCTAATAGAAGTTAGTAAACTCTAGAAAGGATTACAACTCTTTAACGTTAGTAGGCTGTAGCTATTAGGTAATAGTGCTTACCTAAGCTAGATTAGCGTATACACTACGCGTGTTAATAATAAAACTAAGGAAGTATACTATATCTAATACAAATATGCATTTCTATAAGTTAATAAATAGTTCTACCTTATATAGGGACTAAAGTACTAAGTGTATAGCGCGCTAGTAAAGCGTAATATTATTGCTCCCTATATAGATAAGGATATTATCTAGGTAAACTACATAGATATAGTCTAAGTGCTTAATTAGAGCCTTATTAATATAGGCCTAGAAACTTGCAGGAGCATTAGTTAGCCTAAATAGCATTACTAGGTACTTAAAGTGACTGTATTAGGTCCTAAAGGTAGTTTTCTACTTATCCCCTACTTTAATCCTTAGCTAATAATAGGCGTTATAAAGGTCTAGGGTTATATAATAACATGCGCCTAACAGGTAGTCTAGTGTCTCTCTAATTAGTAGGAGTAGGCAATAATCTTTTATAGTAATAGTATTAAGACCTCTATAATCTACACAGAGGCAGAGTATCCTATCTTTCTTAGGAACAAAAAGTATAGGTACTCCTATAGGACTTGTACTATGCCTAATCTACCTATTACTTAGCACTTATTCTAAGTATTTACGTAGCAGCTTTAGCTTACGTAAAGAGAGGTTATAGAGCAGTCTATATAGGGGTTCTTTCCCTTCTATAAGTAGGATTATATAGTCTAAAGATTTAAAGCTAGGTAGAGTAACAGCAGCTTCTTTACTAAATATATTAACGTAATCTGCTAAAGTGTCTAGGATGCAAAGTTCCTGCGCTATATATGCTTTATAGATGTAGGTATTATATTCTAAATAAACGCTAGTAGCTTATAATACTCCTAAAAGGAGGGGATTAGAGTTAGCTTCTTTAAACTCTATAGGGGTAACTAGCTAGATGCTAGCTATAGTGTATCCCTAACACTAGGATTATAATCTACAATCTAGATAGATATATTCTTATTAGAGGAAAGGGTTCCCTAATAGTAAGGGAGTTCCTTCCTTATTAACTCTATACATAGTAGTAGACATACAACGCTTAACGCCTATATTATTAGTTAAGCGTATCTATAGCGCATATGCAGCGTACGTGCTTTAGCACTACGTACTAATCTATCCTAGGCGTAGGAGTTCTACCTCCTTAATAGGTAGCAGGTCTATTTCTATAGTAATCCTTTAGCTAATTAAGCTTACATCTGCCTAAAGATTAAGAATAACCTATAATTGTTATTCTAGCGTTGCCTCCTTAGATGTGTTACACGTGCGCTTTATGCCTAGTAAAATGTGTACTAGAATACGCCTTACTATCCCTAGGTAGCTAGTAAGGCTTAGCCTTTTCCTGTCTAGTTAATTTAAACTAGGATCTAGTTAGGGTTAGAGTTAGAGTTAGAGTTACTGCTTTAACATTTGTTAGTATAGTAGCTAGTCTTATTACACTTAAAGTAGGTAACGCTACTCTTATTATGTAGGCCTTTGTTAGTAGAGGTATTATCTCCTTACTTTTGCCCCTTATGCCTCTAGGTACCCTTGTAGCGTATGCTAGGTGTGTAAGTTAGTAATAAATAGCATAGGTTGCGCTTAAGTGTAGAGCCTAACACTACTAGGTCTTTGCGTGTAGCTAGTACCTAATAGTAATTAGTAATTACCCTTTGTAATTCTAGTTAAAGCTTAGAGAATAAGTATTAGACCCTCTATTCTTTAGTATAGGGGGTAAGTTAATCCTCTAAGACCTCTAAGTAGGTTGCAAAAGCATAGACTATTTAGTTCTTCTACTGTATAGTATAAGCGTAAGCTATAGCTAATTCTAAGGTGTAGTTTATAGGATTAGAGAGTAAGTCTAGTAAGTACTATTTAAAGTACCCCTAGCTAGGTGTCTCTTCTTGTGCTCTAAACGTGCGCTTAAAGTGTGTGTACTAAAGTGTAAGGGCACTGTAGGCAGGCGTTTAGAGATAGGACGAATAGTAGATAGATAGATAGATATAAGACAAATCCTTAGGGTGTAAGCCCTAAGGCGTTTAGGAGGGTTATATACATATAGTCTGTAGGTCTCCTGCCTAGCCCTAAGGTTGTCCTAGGGTCTAGCTAGTAGCCCTTAGGAGGAATACCTGTAACAGAGCCTCCCCCTTTCTTACAGCTCGTCCTAAGCTGCTAGATCCCTAGAAGAAAACAGGTTTCTATTGTCCCTACCTACAGGTATTATTAAACTCTAAAAAAACCTCTTCTTTTTAAGGAAAATTGCGTTAGGAGAAATGCTATATAAGGCTTATAATTGCCTATGTAGCTACTAGGTCCCTAGGTCTGCCTAAGCGTGCTCCTATAGGTTTCCCTGTACTAATTATAGGTTAGGTGTAACCTACTTGTTTGCTTATAGCCTTGTAGGTGGGCTACTAACGTCTATATAGGCGCTTAGCTAAGTAAGTGTTACTAGTTAACAGTTTGCTCGTCCTGCTAGATCCCTATAGGGATCCTAGTAGGTCTCTAGTAAGGGTTATGCTCCTGCGCAAGACTAACTAGAGCCTAGCGTGTATAGGGCAAACATTTCCTCTATAAGTATTAACATTAGTCTCTTAGACTAATATTAATAGTGCCTTTGTTTTATTAGTAACTGCGTAGTGTTACCTATTTAATATTATAATGTAGTAGGGAGGTAAGTAAATAATGTTACTTTACTATTAACTAATTATAAGTAACTATTTACTAGTACGCGTATTTCCTTACTAGTATATAATAGTGTGTATGTAGGCAGGTAAGAGTGTAGTAAATAGTTAGAGTGTGGTTAGTAGCTGCCTAGGGGCTTACGTATAAGCATATAAACAGCTATCCTAATACACTTTTCTAGCTATTAATATTACAATTTTCTCTACTACACTTCTACATTAAGCACTACTATAACCCTGCCTCCTGCCTATATTACTAACAAGGCTTTACCTAACTTTGTGTACTTGCTGCTAGACAATATAGCCCTGTAGCCTTTGCTTACTAGGTTCTAGTGTTATAGCTACCTTACCTGCCTTATAACTAAGTTAGTAAAGGCGCCTATAGGAATAATTAAGTTATTTATTGCAGTCCTCTGCTGTCCTAAGGGTTACTACACCTGCAAGAATAACTTTAGGGTGTGTAGTAGGTATGTTAACGTAAAGGAGGGTAGTTATATTAAGGTACGTTGTCTCTTAACTCTACCTAGTTTGCCTACTAACTATACTAGATTAACGCTTATTTCTACTAGGCTGTTAACATGCTTAACTTCCTTATTAACTATACTGCCTATAAGACAAACAAAGAGACTATTAGGCTTAGTAACAGCGCTAGCAATAATAAGGTCTTAGAGAACACTTAGCAGTACTAGCAGACTACCTTTAACTACGCCCTTAACTACTATACTAGGTTTGTTAAGTATAATAGTATAGAGCGCTGTAAGATTAAGGAGTCTAGCATAAGTAAGCTTAAGTACTATAAGGCCTACTAGATGTCCTACAAGTATAACCTTAAGCGCTTTAACGTTGCTCTTAGTACTATTAGTATAAAGGCCCCTACTAACACTGTTGTTAATAAGGTAGTTAAAGACTACTTTAAGAAGAATAGCGCAGCTACAAATGCTAAGAAGCGTTAGTACTATTATAGTACTAATATCCCCTCTGCAGTAGACGCCCCTACAGCCCCCTTCTAGAGGTTGTTATCTTTGCCTACTAAGCTGTACATCCCCTCTAGGCGTAGTAGCTCCTATCGCCTTAGCAACAAGTATAACAAGGATAATAGGACTTTCTAAGTAGTTTTTAGGTAGCCCTGTAATCTAGCTATAAAGGTTAGTTGTAGTAGGTAGTAATTTATAGTAGTTAATAAACTCTGTTACTTTTCCTATAACTATTTCTATTATAACTGCTATCCTTAGACAGTGTCTAGCTTCCCTTTAGTTTAGGGTTAGAGAGGCATTAGGTCTATTTGTAGTACACGCCTTATATCGTTATAAGCGATTCTAGCTATGCCCCTGTAGGTAGCTCCTGTAGAGTGGCCTAGGGTAGCCTACGTGTAATCTATGCCTTATATTGTTATAAGCAATTCTAGCTATGTTCCTGTAGGTAGCTTCTATAGTCTTCCTCTCTTCTACCTTTGTAGGGGAGGTACCTAGCTTAGTAGAGTTGTAGTGCTCTGTTTAATGCTCTTATAGTAGTCCTCTAGAATCTTGTTATAATAATTAAGATTAGTAAGTAGTTCCTAGGTAGAGTTTGCATTTGTTTACCTAAGCTATTTTATAAGGTACTCTTATCTACAGGTAGATGTATTGCAATAATTAAGGGTACCTTTAACTTTGTACTAGTCTGCAGCTAGTACTTTGCTGTTTGCTATCCCTACAGGGCCTAGTTAGAACCTAGTGCTAGTAGGTAGTGTTATCTAAGGTTTAAGTAAAGATACATTAAACACTAGGTAGATCCTGCTTATTAATAGTAGTAACTTTAATTTATACGCTAGTTTCCCTATTTTCCTTATAACTGTAAATAGTCCTAGGTAGCTTATATTAAACTTCTTTAAAGGATAATTTGTAGCTAGGTTCTTTGCCTAGAGAATTACTTTATTACCTATAGCAAAGTGCTTCTCTATTTGCTTAGTGTTGTACTAGCGCGTTATACCTTTCTAAGCATACTCTAGGCTTTCCTTTGCTGCAGCCTACATCTTATACTACTGCTCTAGGCAGCTAGTAACTTGCTAGCATAGCTCTAGGGCTGCTACGTCCTTTCTCTATACCTGTAGTAGTTACCTTAGCTAGTGCTTATTAGGTACTCTGTTAAATCCCTTTAGGTTAGTCCTGTAGGCAACTTTAATAGGTAATTCCCTATGTATAGAGTAACACTTAGAGTTATAGGCATACTCTGCGTATAGTAACAGGTCTACCTAGTTATCCTAATTGTAGTTTATGTATATACGCAGGTATGTTTCTAACTCCTAGTTTAGGCGTTTAGTTTAGCTGTTAGTTTAGGGGTAGAATATAGTACTTAGCTAGTAGTCTATTTTAAGGTAGTAGTATATGTTAGACTAGAATTAGCTAGTAAACACTAATCCCCTATCTAATAGTAGAGTGTTAGGAGGACTGTGTTTTAGGAAGCACTGTTTTAAGAGTAGCTTAGCTACGCGCTAGGCTGTTATTATTTTAGTAACAGGTATATACTAGACATACTTACTAAATTAGTCTACTAACACTAGGATTAAGTTAAACTTGTTTCTATAATTATCTCTTAACTTAGGTAAGTCTATTATAAAGTTAAGTAAGTAGTGCTGCTAGGCTATATTAGGTACTAGTAGTAGCATAAGTAGTCCCTATAGTTTATACTAACAGATCTTATTTAACTAACATGCTAGGTACCTATAGATATACTTATGTACGTCCTTAGTTAACTGTAGCTAATAGTACTTCTATTTTAACACCTAAGCAGTTTTCTTAGTCCTATAATAGCCTCCTATAGGGTTATTATAGTTCTTTAACAGGATTATTTAGCAGAGCGTTCTATTATTAGGAATCTACACTTTTCTACTCCTGCGCAGGACTCTATTTAGGTTAGATTCCTAGTGTAGTTAGCCCTTAGCTGCTCTGCCCTCCTTCTAACACGTTAGCAACTTATAAGTAGTATAGGCCTTATTACGCTCCTAAGTCTGCCTAATATAATTAATAAGGTAGTCTAGGGTTACTAGTACGTATATAGTTTTATCTTACGCAGCTTTGTTTACAAGATATATAGGAGAGCTAATTACTCTACTTAGGCTATAAAGGAGAGCTGTTAGGACGTTTCTCTTAGTCTTCCCCTAAGCTTTAGATTAATTAGTTTAACCCTAGCTATAGCTTGTAGAAGGGTAGTTAAGAGCTGTAGGAGACGTATCCCTATAACTAACGTATTAGTAGAATTCTACAGAGGCAGTCTTAGAGGTTATTATAGCGTCTGTTATTGCCTCCTTATAGTTGCCTACACTATACACTACCTGTTTAGTGTTGTAAGCCCTAGACGCCTAGAGAGTCTAGATCTAAAGCTTCTATTAGAGGGTAGGTAGCATCGCGTTGCAGAGTGCTTGTCCTTCCCTAATTATAAGTCCCTACGCGTAATCTAGACGCCTTAATAAGCTATTAGCTGCGTTATTAGGTCCTAGCTTGTACTTAACTTTAAAGTTAAACCTTACTAATTCCTCTGCCTAGTAAGCTTACTTAGGTAAGAGTTCCTTTATTATTATAAAGTATCTTAGGTTGTTATAATTAGAGAGTACCTAGATTTTTAATAGAGCGTGCTTAAGGTAGTGTTGCTACTGCCTAAACGCTTTAATAATTGTAGATAGTTCCTTATTATAAGTATGCTATTAGATAGATAGACCCTAAAACTTTTAACTCTAGAACGCTACTAGTTTCTAGTAACATTCTGTTACTAGTTTAGTTGTCTAAGGTTGTAGCAAGATAGCAGCTATAGCAAAGTCTAAGGTGTTAGTAACTACTATAATTAGTTTAGTTAGGTTAAAGTGTTAAAGCATAGGTGCTTCTGTAAACTTCTTCTAAATTATATAGAAGGCCTAGCGTATCTCTTTAGGCTAACTCTATAGTTTATACTATTTTGTTAGTCCCTTATAGCTTTTTGCTAGTCTCTTCCCCCCTTCTTTAGATTAGAACCTTTAGGGGCTAATGCTAGGTTCTAGGCAGCTGTTATGTAGTCTACTAGCAGGCGTACAATACTAGAATAGTTATAGATAAACTGCTAGTAGAAGTTTGCAAAGCCTAGGAACTGCTAGATATCCTTAAAACCTCTAGGTTTAGGCTACTCTTGTATAGTTTATATACGCGTTAGGTCTATAATAACGCCCCTAGGGGTTACTATAAAGCCTAGAAACTTAACTAATTTAGTTAAGAATTTGCATTTACTTACCTTATAAAATAGACCCTATTTAATAAGGTAGTCTAAGATCTCCTTAACGTAAGCATTGTGATCCTCCTTATGTTTAGAGTAGATTAGGATGTTATCTAGGTAGACTACACAAGTGCAGTCTAACAGGCCTCTAAGGGCTCTGTAAATATAGGACTAGAACGTTGCTAGGGCGTTTGCTAGTCTAAACAGTATTACTAGGTACTTAAAGTGCCTGTACTAGGTTTTAAATGCAGTTTTCTACTTATTACCTTCCTTAATCTAGAGCCTGTAGTAGGCATTGCGTAGATCTAGCTTTAAGAAGATTACTGCATTTAAAAGTTAATCTAACATCTTACTAACAAGTAGGATAGGATAGTAGTTCTTAACTATAACTTTATTTAGGCCCTAGTAGTCTACGCAGAGCTGTAAGGTACTATCTACTTTAGGTATAAACAGGATTAGTGCCCCTACAGGTAACTTACTAGGACAGATCTAGCCTTTCTCCTATGCTATATTAAGGTATTCCTAAAGGATATCTAGCTTACGTTGTAATAGGTTATAGATTAGGAGGTTTAGTATACGTACCCCCTCCTTAATCTTAATTATATAGTTATACTTCCTATATAGGCAGAGTACGCTAGTCTAATGTTTGCTAAAGGCAAGCTACTTATAGTGTAGTTTCTTAGGAACAAATTTTAGCTCTTCTAGATCTAGCTTATCTTTATTAGGTAGTATACATAGAGTATTCTTGTCTAACTTATAGTTAGGGAGGATACAGGCAGTACCTAGAGGTAGTTTAGCTTAACTAGGATTCCCTTTATGTATGCTTGCTACTATCTATTAATTAGCTTCCTAAGGTAGCTACGCTAGGTCTAGGTACTAAGACATATAGTGCTTAAGATGCTTAATTATGTTAATTATCTTATTCCTTAGCTAGAGGATTCTACGTTTTATAAAATATTCTTTATTAGTAACTACATTGCTATTAGGACCTAAGGGCTGGTTGTGCCTAGCCTTATCCTAACACAGTTCCTGTAGGAACGCGTCTTTAGTCCCTAGGGGTACTTAGTACGCTAGGTTTCCTAGGTAGAGCAAGTACGCTTACTTACCTAGTTGCATATCTTTAAAGAGGGTTTTAGCCTTACAGACCTGCACTTATTCTATATTATTGTTAAACTAGCTGTACTTACCTGTAGAGAATTAGATATAGGGGTCTGCTTCTATAAGCTACAGGTAACCTAGGACAAGGTTGTAACTAATAAAGTTAGTAGACTAGAAGACTTTAGGTCCTATAGTTTTAGTAGTGCTATTACTATCTATATAGTCTATAGTAAGATTGTAGGGTCTTTAAATGTTTAGCTAGTTATTATCTAGGAATAACGCTATAGGCTTCTAATAGAATAGTGCATGTTCTAACTTTAGTTAGTTAATAACTACTTAACTTATAAGGTTAATTTTAGCCCTAGAGTTATAGAGGCCTTAGAGCTATACTAGGGTATTATTGTGTCTGTGTAGGCCTACTATAACTACAATGCAGGTTTATTTACCCTAGGTTTCTAGCCCTAGCTGTAGTTAGGAAAGGTTAGTAACTAGGGCTTTGCCTTTCCCTTGTCTAGTATTAGTTTAGACTTATTACCCCCTTAGGTGCTATATAACTTATTACCCTAGGATTTCTAATAAGCGTTCTAATAGTCTTAGTCCTTAGGGTACTACTAGTTGTTATAGCCCTTTAGTTAGTCTTCTGCTAAGGCGCTCTTAGATTAGTCCTAGGAGTAGGCTAGGTCTTTATTGCGCCTTTTTGGTTTGTTACGCAGTAGCAAATAGGCAGGGCGTTTTAGCCTATTAAGACTTTGTAGGTTTACCTTAGTGTCCCTAGCTACTTCTGCGTTCTAGAGGGTCTGTTTAAAGTTAGGCTAAAGCTATATATGTTCTAGACTGCTACTACGCTAGATTTTGCGCTAGAAGGCTAGTAGAGTCTTTGCCTATATAAATGTAATTTTAAACTTATAGTCTTTGCTGCTATTATTAAACTTAAAGAAGCTCTAAGGTAGGAGAGACTCCTAATAGTTAAGCTTTATTAGAAAGGTATTAATAAAGTCTCCCTCTTACTATTCTATGTTAAATAGTTTAGAGAAGTTCTTGTATTTAGTTAGGATAGGGTCCTGTACTAGTTTCTCCTCCTCTACGCAGAGGTTAGCCTAGGTTTAGATTAACCCCTTGTTAATACAGGACTAGATAAGTTCCTAATAGATGCTATACTAGATAGTTCCTATAGCCTAGTGTGTCCTAGTAATTAAGTTGTTAAGCACCTAGGCGTACTAAAAAGCAGTGTTAATGTCCTTAGCCTACTAGTCTACCTGCTAGGGCGTTAGGGCACAGTTTTCTACACCTAGTTTAGGTTTTAGTTAGATGTTGTTTAATACCCTTATAATTTTACTAGCTTTGTTAAAAGCTAGGCAGTGCGTTACTAACGTTGTTCTACTATATGCTAGGGGTTGTACCTATACAGCCTAATTAAATTGCTTTTATTAGATGCTAAGCTCTACTTCTAATGCCCTAGTAAGCTTAGCTGCGTTAAGGGTAAGGAGAGCTTATTATACTAGATTTTAGTACCTAATTGTAGGAGTTAGTTCTCCTACAGGCACCTGGTTTGCTCCTATAGCAGCTGCCTAAGTTGCTGTATCTACTAGAGTTGCATTCTACTGCAATAGGGTAGGCGTTACTGCAGAATCTACTAGAGTACTGCCCTATATGCTTGGGACTTTAGCAGGAGTGTAACAGAGCTAGCCTAGTTTAATGCTAGGGCTTAGCTAACAAGAGTTTTCCTCTAGCTCTGTTATTGTGTTACAGAGGACGCGTTTTCCTCTAGCTATTTTAGTAGGGTTGAAAAATTTAACTACTACTCTAAATTAACTATCTGTTCTAAGAAGGAGTATAAAGGATTTGAATTGTAAGGGCACTGTAGGCAGGCGTTTAGAGATAGGACAAATAGTAGATAGATAGATAGATATAAGACAAATCCTTAGGGTGTAAGCCCTAAGGCGTTTAGGAGGGTTATATACATGTAGTCTATAGGTCTCCTGCCTAGCCCTAAGGTTGTCCTAGGGTCTGGCTAGTAGCCCTTAGGAGGAATACCTGTAACATAAAGCTCCCTTAGGTCCCCTAACAGGTACTGCATTGCCTAGAGTATCCTATCTTTAGGGTTGCTAAACTCTTATAGTAATAGTTAGAAGGCTATCTTATAGGAGTAGAAGAACTTATAATGTTCTTTAAGATTCTTTCCCCTATATTTAGCTAGGTCTTTAGGTTTAAGCACGCGCTTTGTAGGTTAAGGTATAAGTATTATAGATACGTTCTGCTTATATATACTAGCCCTTAAGGTCTCCTTAACAGTCTCTACTATACTTAGGGTAGTGTAGTTCCCTACGCCCTCTAGCTGTGTAATCTCAGCTTTAAGTAAGCGTAGGCGCTGCAGGGCCTAGAGCTTATTGTGTTAGCGTTTAGTAGCTTAAATATGCTCTTAAAGTGTTAGAGGTGCGCTTATTATAGGGGTTAGGATCTCTTTGTTAATTAGAGAAATCTTACTAGAGTTGTCCTCCTGCTAGGTTTAAGATAAGGGTAGTTAGATCTCTCTTGTAGGTGCCCCTAACTGTTTGTTTAAGTAGTTAGAGCTATCCCTAGACTATTAGATTAACAAAGTATTATTATGTAAGGTTCTAGTTATAGGCAATAGTACTTGCTTTACACTAGGGATAGATAGTAGAGGGATAGCTATAGGTATATTAATAACAAGAATAATACTTGTCTTCCCTAGAGATAGCAAGCAGCGTAGGTTTTGTGCAGCTTTGCTAAGGGCAAGACTAATACCAACTAAGGATAGCTCTAGAACGCTACAACACTAAACAATTCTATTGCAGGTTGTTATAAGTATACTAATACTATAGACAGACATTATGTTATTAGAGGTAATAGCTTAAAGAGCAGCTAGCTATAACATATAGGCAGAGCCTAGTTACTCTTAGCTGGCTATTACTAGAGCTTAGGAGTCTAAGGCTATAGTGTAAGTGTAGTAACAGAGCTAGGTTACTTAATTAAATTAAATTTTTAAGTTTTGTTATATGTAGCAGGGTAAAGGAGTAACAGAGTAGCAGAGTAAAAGTAGTAAGCTATTACTTATAGCTATATTAAGCATCTGTTCTTCTTACTACTATTTTGCTACTTAATTGTAGTAGGATTGTAGCAGTAGAGTAAAGTTTACGCTAGCGTTTTTTGCTTAACAGCCACGTAGCTAATAGGAAGCTGTTAGGTGTAACTTGCTAGCTTCTAGTTAGTTAGATTTTTTACTAGCGCTGCTGCTTGTTCTTTAATAGCTATATAGGCAAACTCTAGGGTTTTACTATTTCCCTGCCTTATTAGTTATCTTATTAAGATATTTTTATAGTTAGAGACTAAGTCTCCCCTCCCCCTGCTTTGTTAAGCTAAGTAATGCAGTGCTTAGCTTATATTAGAGTCTCTACTAGAGTTGCTATTATATTACTTATATTACGCCTTCTTGTATGTTATATGTTTCCTTAGTTGTATTATAACCTCTTAGTAACTACTAATAGTGTAGTCTAGTACAGAGATATTATCTTTCCTAATATCCCTAACTAGGTCTATATACAATCTGTTCTAGGCTTCCTTATCCTAGATCTTAATTAGACCTGTGTGCTCCTCTACAATATCTTCTAGTTATTATTTAATAAATCTCTTAAGTCTCTAGCCTAGAACAGTGTAAGGCATCTTAGATCTATCTAAGTCTTCTAGTAGGAAGGTGCTGCGCTCTATTACTGTTTTCTCTTCTAAGACTTTGTATAGTCTAAGCTACCTATAAGCAAGCTTTCTGTCTCTTAACATATTAATCTCCCTAACTAAATCCTATAATAAGACTAGGTTGCTAGTGCTAATACTTCCTTTCCTAATTTCCTAATTATTGTCTTAGTATTCTTTCTTAGATACTTGCAGTTGTTTAGTAACACTAACAGCGTCCTTTAGAAACTAGTCCTAGAGGTCTAATTATATAGCACAGATTGCTAGTAACTAAGACCTATCTAAAACCTACTAGTATAGCAATGTCTGCTAGGTAGGAATTGCTAAATCTGTAGGTAGAACTAGGTTCTGTCTAGTAACTAATTAATACGTAGAGTACCTGTTAGATTAAATAGAGACCCTATCCGCTAGTAGCACTGTTAGAAGGTTATCTACCTATAGTCTATAAAGTTTAGTAAGGGTATTAATAATTAGTTTATATCCTCCTTTAACCTTCTCTATTGCCTAAGGGTTATATGCTAAGGATTATATTTGCTAAATCCTATATATAACTGTAAGCTTTTTTACTATATTAGTAAAGTCTAGTCCTCTATAAACTATAAGCCTCCCTGTTATACTCTATTAGCAAATAATATCCTTATATAGGAATTTTGCAATAGTAGCAGATTTGTTATTATAGAGTAGCTAGGCCTCTACCTATCTGCTAAGATATTCTCTAGCAATAACTATATACTAATAGCCTCTACATAGAGGCATGTAGACAACGTTAGCTACTACTAACTTCTAGAGTGCGTAGGAGTATGTTATAGTTAGCATATCCTTTAATTATTTACTAGTCCTAAACTAGCACTCTAGGTAAGAGGATAGTGTAGTTTTAACCTTAGCATGCATGTAATCCTAGTAATATCTTTAGGCAAGCATAGAGTATACTACGTTAACACCTCTATGCCTAATTATTTAATGTATTTCCTAAATTACTGCAGTCCTAATATTAGTATTATCTACTACTCTCCTAATAGTAACATTGCGTAACATCTTATAGAATAGATATCTATCTTAAATAAAGTAGTTAAGAGCTCTCTTCTTCTATAAACGTAACTCCTTCCTAGATATTCCCTTAGGGGTCTTTAGTATCTAGAGGAATATAGCAATTTGTTTAGATAATTCTAAGTATTTGTCCCTAAGAATGCGGCTAGGGTGTCTCTATAGGAGCAGAGACAATAATTCTACTATTGCTACTAGGTTGTTAATAAAATCCTTAACGTCTAACTTAGGTTTGTCTAGGGCTGTCTATCCTTTAGGCTTAGGGTATCTAGATAGAGCATCTGCAACTATATTTCTTTTTCTAGGAATATATTAAATTTTAAAGTCCTAGAGTAGGATAGCTACTAGCTACCTATTTATTACTAAGCCTAAGATGTCTATTAAAGAGTAATTAACCTATGCTATTAGTGTCTAGGCATCTATTTTAATAATAAAATGTACTCTATATAGCTATATCTAGAATTTCTTAAGAGCCTAGATAACTGCTTTACACTCTAGTTTAGTTAAGTGCTAGTTAGATTTAGCTTTTAACTAGAGTGTACTTTTAAATTAGCAAGGGTAATACTTGCTATCTAGACCTATCTGTTCTAGACAAGCGCTAGCTCCCTTACTGCTAGCGTCTACTAACACAAAGATAGTTAACCTACTAGTATATAATATAGCTATTAGCGCTAGCGCGCTTATAATATAAGTCTTTAGAGCAGCTATAGCTTAGTGTTCTATATTTCCCTATTTCTATTCTGTATCTTTCTTTATAAGCTTAAATAGGGGTTTAGCAAGAATAGTAAATAATAGGACCTAGATATAATAGTAAACATAAATACCTATAAACATTTAGACTTCTTTTAGGTTTTAGCACTCTAGCTAGGTAGTAATTTTTGCTACCTTGTCTTAGCTAGGGAAGTAGCTATCTGCGCTAACTTTGTAGCTAACTATAGTTAACCTATTATAACCCTAGTAGTATTTTATCCCTAACACTGTAGCACTAGCCCTTTCTATGTTAGCTAGGCGGCATCTAGCTACTAAATGTGCTCTAGAACATAGCGTCTAACGCTAGAGAGCAACTCCTCTCTATTATAGTTAGTTTTTAGACCTCTACTAGTAACATTGTCTAGAAAGGATAGAGTGTTTAGCTAGTAATCCTTTAGTATCTTAATTATTATCCTTTAAAATACTGCTACTAAATTAGTAGCTCCCTAGACTAAGGTATATAACTAAAGTAGACTAACTAGTATTATTACTACTATTATGTCTCTACTATCTTTATAAAGGGTAATTTAGTTATATCCTAAGAAGAAGTCTATTAGTAATAGGATTTTGTAGCCTGCAAACTTCTTTAAGAACTTGTCTACTATTAGTAGTATTCTAGCATCCCTAATTAACACCTTATTTATATGCTATGCGTTGTTAATAAACTAGAAAGAGCTAGCCTTCTTTGCTATAAGGTGCTATAGGTTTCTATATTAACTATTACATCTCTCTAGTGTTTCTCTCTCTAAACGTTCTAGAAGCATCTTTACTAGCTCTCCTTCCTAGCTCCTTGCTACTAGGAATGCTTTAACCTGCTAGGCTTTATAAGGTATAGTCTTAATCTTATAGAGAGGTGTAACCTCCTTCTATATTTAGCCTAATTTAGAAAATATAAAGGCAATAGCTGCCTCTCTATTTATAATTATTTTAATAAACAGTTCCTTTTTGCAGGGAAGAAGCGCCTTGCTAAACTTCTAGCTCTTTAGTCTTTCTAGATTAAGTCTTATACCTCTTAGGAATGCTGTATGCCTTTGTTTAAATAGGTAATTAAAGGGTCTAATATCTAGAGGTTGCAAGCTATAGAAAAGTTACTATTATTTAATTACAAGCTGCTTCTAGTCTTCTTAGCTAAGTTCTATTAGCTCTGTTACCCTTAGCTTATTAACTAGCCTAACTTTCACCCCTACTCTTTTGTATAAGGTATTAACCTCTCTACTATATTCTTTCTACTAGCTTACTAGCTAACAATCTATATACTCTTATTGTTTGTCTAAAAGGCTTAGCTCTACTATTAACGTAGTAACGTCTTTGTTAAGATCTATCTAGCTTTTATCTCCTCCTAAGGAAATCTACCTAACTGCCTTATAATTACTAGGGTTAAATATTCTTTAAGTAATATCTTTAATACTCTTGCTCTCCTTAGGATTGCTAGCATAGAGGTAGCTATATCCTACTTATACTAAGCAGCATAACTAGTTGTTAGAATTAAGGTTTTCTACACTGTAGGCGCCTCCTGCCTTAATTAAGAGGGCCTCCTGTCTTTTCCTATAGTAGATTCTACTAAAGTTAAGTAATAAGGAGCTAGATTAGACGCTATAAACGCAGCATTCCTTAAGCTATTATCTAATATAATACAACAGGTAGAGCATCTAAACACATTGTATTAAATAGCTATATAAGAAGATACACACTACAGAGTGCTAAGTATTACTAACCTTATAAGGTTCTGTACTATCTAGAAGTAGGTAAGTATAACTACTTTGCTAATCTTAACTAGGATATTCTATGCTATGCTAATAAAGGAGTCTATACTCCTGTTAGCTGTAACAACGCCCTACTCCTTGCTAGGAACATAGCTTATTTCCTTATAGACTAACCTAAGTGCCTATAACACGCTAAATTAAAGCAAGTTTATCTAGGCGCCTATATTAATAAGGTAGTTAATACTGTAATTTCTAATCTGCGCCTAGCACGTTAGAAGATCTAGGTAGATAACCCTCTCTAACCTAAGCTCTAACATTAACTTAGCAACATTGTTAGGTAGGTCCTTATTATACTAACTATCTCTATCTCCTTCTACTACATAACAAAGCTAGATAGCGCATTCTAATACTAGGTTATAAAATCTGCTATTTGCTAGGGAAGATAGTAGGGCTAGCCCTGCCGCACAGTGCCTTGCGCTAGCGTAGACCCTAGACTTTTTAAACTAATTAGGAGTTAGTAGGTTTAACCTATTGTCTTCTAATTAGCCCTAGTATAGGGTTTAGCTAGTAGCTATATTAACGCTTCTGCCTATGTCTAGCTCTAGTTATGTCTTTCCTATAAGGTTCTGTAGGAGAGTCCTAACTAATTCTTAGGAGACTAAATCTCCTATAGTAATTCCTCTTACTTCTTATAGTAAGATAGCTAAAGGAATCTTTAATAGCTTTAGGCGCAGGATACTAGTAAGCTCTTTGTTATTTAAGCTTCCCCCTTAGGTTTTCTTTCCTCTAGGGACAGTTATAGGTATGTCCTCTATAACTCTTCCTTGTAGTAGTAGTCTAACAATAGGGTATAGATTATTATAGGGTCTGCTCTAGAACAGGATAGTAAAAGGGTCCTCTAGCACCTTAGTGACACTAGGCTAGAGGTCCCTTTAGACTTAATCTTCCCTTACTTAGCTATATAGCTGCTCTATTAATCCTTTACTTAGTAGAGGGTTAGTATTAGATAATTACTTTTATATGTTTCTGCCTTGCGTCTTATTAAGAACTTAGTTAACTAGTCTCCCTAATAGTTTTTATAACCTAGTAGCTACGCTAACTAAGGACTTAGTAGAATAAGCTCTAAGGACAATATCTTAGCTGTTAATATAATCTAGGCTTAGCACCTCTATGTAGTCTAGTCCTAGGAGTTTAAAATTTCTTAGGAAGACATAGAGTTAGGATAATACTAGCTATTGCTAGTTGCTGTTAGTGTGCTAATACTAGCACCTTAATTTAGCTGTCCTCTATTTTATGTAGATAACGTTACCTGTTAAGAGCTGTATACTGTCCCTCTTAGTCTAGAGTCTACTCTACTAAATCTGTTAGGTTTAACTAATAAAGCTAGCTAGTCTAGGACGTCCTAGGAAACTTTAAAATACTTAAGGATTTTCTATTTTAACTAGCTTAGTTAATAAGTTAGTAGAACTAAACCTAGGATAGCGTCTAGCTGCTTATATACTAGACTAAAGTAGTACATCCTCCTATTGCTTTTATAGTTGTAGTAGTAACTACACTATCCTACCCTAACTAAGGTCTAGTAGAGCTTATAGTTTTAAGATTTGTAATTTAGTTTATTGCATATAGTATAGGAACTGTTATACTCCTAGCCTTAGTAGTATAAAACACCTCTGCTAGGATCTACATTCCTCTAGGAATAGGAGACAAACAACCTGTTATTACGTTCTAAGACCTTGCCTGCCTTAGTAGCGTATGCTACAAAGTAGGTATAGTTAGTTAGGTTACGTAGGATTTCCTTAATCCTGTTATTAGAATTTATAAGAGAGCTAACCTTAGCAAGAGATAGTTTCTAACTATCTATAGCCTTTATAAGCTTATTAACACTTTTATCTACCCCTAGAGGCAGGGAATTTCTAGATACTGTCTTATCCTCTATAAGATGTCTTTTAGCCTAGTCTACTATGCTATAGTAATCTACTAGGTTTCTAGTGCTATTTATTATGCGTCTTACTTCCTTAGTCTAGCTATTGTCCTTTGTTAGTAACAAATCTTAGAGACCCTATTATTATTCCTAGACTCTTTTAACAAATTAATATATTAGTTCTAACTTAAATAAAGATTAATCCTTTATTACTAGCCTGTTTAGCATGTTAAATAGGACTAGATCCTTGTCTTCCTTAGGGAGGCCTAGGAAGAAGAAGTAACCCTCCTTAAGGGTTAAGATTTGTTTATTCTTCTAGCAGGCATTATTATACACTACAAAGTTAGTGTAGTAGTCTAAGAGTCCTAGAAAGGATTAAGCAGTCTCTTGCACATATGTCTCTATAAAAGCTTAGGTACCTATTTTCTAGGAGGTGTCCTAGTCTCTCTAATGTTCTTTTATAGCTAGTTGTAGTTTAATATAGTCTCTCTCTAAGAATAGCTTTAACCTCTTTATAAATCTTTAATAGTAACTTTTATAGTAGTTAGGAAGGACCTTAACCTTTTGCTAGTCTATAAGGCCCTTATTGTTTACTGTTTAATTAAAGTTATCTAGGAATTTAGAGACCTCTTCTCTATTAAATAGGAGGTGATTAGCTCTTCCTCTTATAGGAACTAGGACCCTATCTTGTAATTAACTATTCTAAGATAGGTTACTAAGGTAGGACCCCTTAGGAGTTCTATTAATTCCTAAGAGCAAAGGGATATATATAGATATAGTTTAAATATAGTAATAGTATTAGTTCTAAGGGTGCTTTTTCTTTTTCTTTCTTCTTTTTCCTTAGTTCTTAGAGTTTTATATACTCTTATAGAGCGTTAATTCCTAGGCGCATAAGCCCTAGGCTAGGACCCTATTAGCTAATAATATATTTAGCTAATAGTATAGTAGAAGAATTATTTAGCATATCTATACAATCTTAAGATAGAAATAGCTATCTTGTATTGTTAGATAGCTATCTAGCAATTCTAGAGGTATAGTTTCTTTTAGAGTTAAAATAATGCCTACTATTAATACTAGTGTTCTAACTAGAGTAACCTATAGATAGCTGCTGTTTGTTACTTATACCTAAGGCGTCTATTAGAGTGCTGTAGTATAAGAATAGCTGTATTATCTACATCTTTGTTGTTTATTACTTATGCCTAAGGCGTCTATTAGAGTGCTATAGTATAAGAATAGCTGTATTATCTATATCTTTATTGTTTGTTACTTATACCTAAGGCGTCTATTAGAGTGCTATAGTATAAGAGTAGCTATATTATCTATATCTTTGTTTAACAATTAGTTCCCCTACATACTATACTGTTGCCCCCTAGTTAGGTTACTATTTTGTTCTAGTAAGATGTGCTTAACCTGTTAGTATATAGAGGATAGAGGAGCTACATTGCTGTGCAAGAAGCTACAGATACAGGTTACGCTAATAAGATATAAACTTTATTTCTTTGTAGTAGTATATAATTGTCTAGGAGGCTTTGTCTAAACTTCCTATTATCCCTTTATATACTAGCGCTACTTACCAGCCTTAGCATCCTAAGTAACTGCTAAGGCAGTTACTCTGTGCACTAGCACACTAGCAAATTGCAACCTACTAGCAAAACGCACTATAGGACTTTGTAGAAAACTATAAGATAATATAGAATAACTTAAGTATATAGTATAGTAGGAATATAACTCTTATAGTTTGTGTTTAACCTTAAGTTTTACCTAATTAATACATTTAATAATTTAGAACTCTTAACCTATACTTAGAATAGATAGTCTATTCTATACTCTCTAGTACACCTTTAATTATTACAAGCTTTGCTTAGGTAATTACCTTATTTTATTCCTACTACTACACTTATCTTCTAAGAACTAACCTAGAAGTGTTTATAGTCTTTAACTAAAGTATAACTTTAATAGTATTCTAGTAAGTTGTACTTAACCTATTAGTATGTAGAGGATAGAGAAGCTACATTACTGTGCAAGAAACTACAGATACAGGTTACATAGATAAGATATAAACTTTATTTCTTTATAGTAGTATATAATACTCTAGGAGGCTTTGTCTAAACTTCCTATTATCCCTTTATATACTAGCGCTACTTACTAGCCTTAGCATCCTAAGTAACTGCTAAGGCAGTTACTCTGTGCACTAGTATAAACCTCCCCTACCTTAATAGCACAGCCCCCTTATGCTTATAGAAGAGAGGCTAGTAAGTAAAGTGTTATATAGGAAAATAAGCAAGAGTTAAGTGTTAAATTAAAAGAGAAAAGGAATAAACAAAAGAAATAAATAAAAGAAACACCTTCCTCTACTCCTTTATCTGTCCTTTGCCCTTACCGTGTCCGTGCTCGTGATGCGCCAGTTCGCGTGATGCGCCACCCCACCACTTTTTGCAACCTACAGAATTGAGGTTATTAAGCCACGTACAATAGTTAAATTGATATAATTTTTTAGTAGAGTAATCTATATACCTATGCGACAAAGTTTGCTACCTAAATCTTTTTAGTAGAGCAATTTTGCGGCTGTGGCTGTTGTATGTAGGTAGAGGTGCTAGGGAAGGCTCATAAGCAACCACCTGACTACGCCCAGCACCACCACCACGCTTCTTTATTGTTTTTGGCTGCAATTAATGTAAGGCCTTGCGCTTGCCCTAATTAGGCAATTAGATACTTTTTTAGCGTTATAAAGCTGTTTTTAACGTGCTCTCTTAGCTTTGCAAGCGTTAATTGCTGCACGCTCTTTAGCCTTTGCCTAGTCCCTTACTACCTTAGCTGCCTCTCGCGCCACACACTTCTCTTCCTTCTCTTTCTCTTTAAGAATCTTTCTATTGTGTTAAAGCTCTCTCTTTGTTACCTTTGCTGCCTCTTGTTTAGCGTTGTACTGCTTAATTGTAGCGTTGCGCACGTCAGCTTCACGCTTTAATTAAGGACTCTACTACACTACCCCCTACTAATTTAAAGTGTGTGAGTATAAGGGCAATACTTTCTGTTTTACCTTCTTTGTCTTCTTGTTCTCTATGCCTTACTTAATGCCTTATAGCTTATGCAAAATAAGCTTATTTTAAACATAAAGTTAGTAGATTTTCTATTCTAATGCCCTAGCCTTAGTACTGTAATTATCCTTTACTACACTTTAAAGCAACGTCTTTGCTTGCAGCTAATTAGGCTTAGTAGGTGCTACAGCAGGTCTAGTTTGCTCTGTAGGTGTTCTTAGAGGTAAGGGCGTTAGTGTTCTAAAACGCTTAAGGATAACGTCTGTGTTAGGGGGTGTATACCTATAGCTTTAAAGGCCTTCAACACTAACAATTCTGTGAAGGTGTTTACCTAGGCAGGCTAGAATAGTAAGAAGAAATCAGCCTTGTTAACAGGCAGCTATCCTAGCGTCTTGTAGTTGTGAGTATTAAGCTTAATTAAGTAGTTTTAACTAAGTAATTTAAAGCAAACTACGTCTAATAGCTAGAGAGTGTAAGTAGCGTAAGGGGGAAAACAAGTAGTAGAATCCTATAGTTATTGTAGTAGTTAATAAAGTCTTTTATTATATAGCTGCTGTGGCCGTTAAGTATCAGCAGCCTGTACCTTCTCTATGCTTTGGCCCTAGTGTAGCAATTAAAGACCTACTCTAGCTATATTACCCCTAAATCGTTGTTTGTCTATCTATTTAGTAAAGTTGTAAAGTAGATTAAGTGCTTTTTTAGATTAATATTGTGTACCTAGCTTGCCTACACTGCAGCACTAGCTGCTAGAAAGATAATGCCTAGGGGAGAGTTAATCTATCTGCGCATATTGTTGCTAGCACTGTTACTTACTCTTAATTGCTATTATGCTATAATTGCTTGTTCTGCTTCTTCTTATACAACACCCTATTAAAGCACCTTTTTGCCCTACTAATTACTCTAATTATAAAGCCCTTCTTATCTATATTATACGTATTCTTAGGCAGCACCTTATATTTAGCTATCTTTTAATGCAGAAGAGCAAAGTATTAGCTATATTTCTTACTAGAATTAGCCTTATAACGCAAAGATTCTATAGGGGTTAACTAGGCAGTAAGGAGGTTGTTAGAGTAGCAGTAGAGAAAGCAGGTAACCTAGCTATTAGAGGGCTTCTAAGAGACTAGAGGAGTCGCAAAATTAATAAGCATACGCCTAGTAGGCATTAAGTGTTACTCTATAAGTCCTTTGATATATTTAACAAGCTCTACCTTATCACGTAGGTAGAGGAGTAGCTAGTCTTCTAACTTATCTTTATGCAACGTAACTTAATCCTTATGTTAACACAATAACGTTAATTAGCAATAACTATATTTTTTAGCAAGAGCCTAGTACAAAAATTGTTCTCCTAGTCTTAAACTATCTAGCTCTGCAAGGGCTTCCTTTAACAGCATTGTGGCGTTGAGTTATAGGGGTGGAAAGATGGGACGAAAAGTGGTAGGGTGGCGCATCACGCGAACTGGCGCATCACGAGCACAGACACGGTATCCTTCTTATTGCACCAAAATAGAGCAAAAGGTACGCGCACTCTTACTCTAAGAATAGTGCTATATTTATAGGCATATCTGCTGCGACACACCCCCTCACCTCTAGCTAGGAGGCAGGAGGTAGAGATATCGCAGTAAATGCTAGAGCTAAGTAGCTGCAGGGTAAGGTCTAAGAGCCCTTATGTAGTATTTTTGCTAACTAACTTTTATAGTAGGGACAGGCCTAACGCTCTGTCCAGCTGTTAGGACAACCCCTGCGGCTACAGCACAACTTAGGCAAGTACTTAGGGAGAGAGCTAAGACTTAGCTCTAGTTACCTACCTAACTTAGAATCCTTACAGCACCTGCTAGCGCAGTATCAGTAGACTAGGCTTATAACTGTAATAGAGCTTGCAGGACTATACTTAAGTAATTAATTAATTTAATTAGTATCTATTTTTCTATGTAGAACGTGTTGCTTAAATATAAATAAAATGTGTAGGTTACATAATCTTGCTTAATAAGTGTTAGGCTAGTATTAAGGCTGCTTAGAACCAGCGTTGCTAGGGTAGAGTAGCTTAACTAAATTAGCACGCTCTATTAGAAAATAAGCTACGTATGTAACTCTACGTGCTTAGTTATATAACATACCCTCTAGTTAATCCTATATTAGGAATAACTAAAATAGGAGCGTGTCCTTGGTAATTATAGGGCTCTAATCTTAGATTTTTATATTTCCTTAGATATCTAAGATTACTACGCGCCTACAGCGTACTCTAGATACTCTTCCTTTTAAGAGACCTCTCTAATTTTTAGGCTACTATTATAAGTAGTTTATTATTAGTTTTAGCACTTATTTTTAATAGCTAAATTTTTAAAGCCTATAGCTAGCTACTAAGCTACTTAGTTATAGTTAAGGTAAGCACTTCCTAGGTTTAGCATTTCTAGGTAGTAAGAGTAAGCGTAAGGACTATAATCTAGCAGCTTTACCTTTACTAACCTAGTTACTTCCCTATATAAGTGTCCTACCTACTTAATTTCTCTATTTCTCTAGTTATATCTATTAATATGCCTATAAGTATACTAAATTATTTTCTATGCGCCTAAGCACTCTCTAGCTAATTATTTCTAGCTTCTTAATCTGTTAAGAGCTTTATTATTAGACGTTATCTAACTAATCTTACTATTAACGTTTTCCTAGCTCTTTTTAGAGGTTTTACTAACTTAGGTATAGAAATAGACTAAAACCTAGCGCTGCGCGCGCACTACTGCTGCCTCTGCCGCCTAAGCTGCTGCCTAAGCTAGCTAGCTGCTAGCCGCCTGCTCGCCCTTGCCTACGCCTGCCCCTATGCCTACACCTAAGCCTATAGCTGCAGCTTTGCCTACTCCTTTGGCAGTTGCTGCTGCTACTGCCGCTATGGCTGCTGCCACCACTGCTGCCTACGCCGCCACGCTGCCGCTGCCGCCTGCCCCTGCGCCACCTGTCCCTGCGCCACCTGCCCCTACCTTAGGCGCTCCAGTGCCTAGTGCGCGTAGGTTAATACCCTGCGCGTACTATGTAGACGCGCTACTAGCGTTATGCCTTTAGGCACTCCTACTGCCTACTCCCCCTACCCTTAAGCTACTTAGGCTAGAACTAGTAGAGGAGCTTGCTTCCTCTAGTAGAGTAACAACTTTAGTAAGTAACTTAGTTTTTAGTAGATAATAGTAGCTAATAAGTGTTTAGTAGGCTACTAACCTACGTACTGCTATCTAGGTAGTAAAGGGCCTACTTATAGATAGGTACAAATTTTAAGTACCTATTTATAAGTAGGTTCTTTAAGATAAAACCTATAGGAAGGGGGTTATCCTCTCTACCTAAAGTTAATTTGTTTTTGTAAGCTCCTTAGCTGCTAGGCGTGTGCTTAAAAGAGCTGCTACTAGCAGTCTAGGGAGACTTATACCTATTTAGGGAGGGGGTTATCCTCCCTAGCAATTTAAAGATCTTCTCTTTCTCTATTAACCTACTCTTTTTCTATAACTAAGTCTTTCCCCTCTTAACTAATGCTCTATAAGTTTAAATGCAATAAAAAGCGCTTATAAGCTTATCTAGGAAGTGCTTTTATAAGGCTGTTAGCTAGTATCTTACTTATTTTAAGGTAGGTTACTTAGAGGTTTCTCTTAGCGTACTCTTGTTTTAACTATATATTTTAGATATCTACATAGCGCAGCTAGGTAGTAAGCTACTTGCTCTCTTTAACTACTAGTTAGATAGTTTATTAGTTATTATAGAAAATCTCCTACAGCACCCTTAAGTCTAGCTAAAGTTCTTCTAGGAATTGTTTTAGAGCTACTAACTCTTTAGCCACATGCTCTAAAGTAAGTAATTTAGCCTTAGTAGTAGAAGTAGTTACTATTAACTGCTGTGCAGCTTTCTAGATAATTAGACTGCTAAAGAGCTGCATAATATACCCCTAGGAAGATTAACAGGACTCTTTATTGTTAGCAAATAAGGTGTCTCTATATATAAGTAGATAACTACCTTTATAAGCGCTGTACCTTATACCTAGATACTTTATTCTATATAAATAAGCTAAAACCTAAGTAGCTGCCTTAAAGTAAGTAGCTTCTAGATTTATTAAGTAATAAGATAGCTAAGAGGTAGTATATACTACACCTAGTAAAATTATAATTACTATATAGAGTATAGACCTAACTTATTCTTAAAACGCTTTAACCTCTTGTTTTAAAGCTTCTCTACTATATTTAAGCAGCTCCTCTATAGGAAATAGGACTATAGAGAAGGACCTCTTCTCTACTATCTTAAATTTAGTAGTAAGCTTATTAATATAGGAGTTATACGCAAGAGTTATAGTATAAGCCTCTTAGTTTCTAATTATTTAAATACCTAGAAACTATTTAGCAGCTCTATAGTCTTTAATTTAATACTTTTCTATTAGCAAGGTTATTAGCTATTTAGTAGTAGCTTAATTGTTATTATAATAGGCAAGGAGAATATTATTAATATAGAAGAGTAGCACTATTTTCTATTTAGGATTATAGAATAGATATAGCTCTTCTTTTAATACTAAGAGACTAAGCTTCTAGAGCGTACTAGAGAGCTCTTTATACTATAGAACTAGTAAATTATGTAACCTATATAGAGCTTATAGTGTGCCAGTGCACAGAGTAACTGCCTTAGCAGTTACTTGGGATGCTAAGGCTAGTAAGTAGCGCTAGTATATAAAGGGATAACAGGAAGTTTAGACAAAGCCTTAGAGACTATTATATACTACTATAAAGAAATAAAGTTTATATCTTATCTGCGTAACCTGTATCTGTAGTTTCTTGCCTAGCAATGTAGCTTCTCTATCCTCTATATACCAACAGGTTAAGCACTTCTCTCTAGAACAAAATAGTAACCTAATCAGGGGGCAACAGTATAGTATGTAGGGGAACTAATTGTTAAACAAAGATATAGATAATACAGCTACTCTTATGCTATAGCACTCTAATAGACGCCTTAGGCATAAGTAACAAACAACAAAGATATAGATAATACAGCTACTCTTATACTATAGCACTCTAATAGACGCCTTAGGCATAAGTAACAAACAACAAAGATATAGATAATACAGCTATTCTTATGCTACAGCACTCTAATAGACGCCTTAGGCATAAGTAACAAACAGCAGCTATCTATAGGTTACTCTAGTTAGAACACTAGTATTAATAGTAGGCATTATTTTAACCCTAAAAGAAAACTATACCTCTAGAATTGCTAGATAGCTATCTAATAATACAAGATAGCTATTTCTATCTTAGGATTGTATAGATATACTAAACAATTCTTCTGCTATACTATTAGCTAAATATATTATTAGCTAACAAGGGTCCTAGCCTAGGGCTTATACAACTAGGAATTAACGCTCTATAAGAGCATACAAAACTCTAAAGAACTAAGAAAAAAAAAAAGAAGAAAGAAAAAGAAAAAGCACCCTTAGAACTAATACTATTACTATATTTAAACTATGTGTATATATATCCCTTTACTCTTAGGAATTAATAGAACTCCTAAGGGGTCCTACCTTAGTAACCTATCTTAGAATAGTTAATTACAAGATAGGGTCCTAGTTCCTATAAGAGGAAGAGCTAATCACCTCCTATTTAATAGAGAAGAGGTCTCTAAATTCCTAGATAACTTTAATTAAACAGTAAACAATAAGGGCCTTATAGACTAGCAAAAGGTTAAGGTCCTTCCTAACTACTATAAAAGTTACTATTAAAGATTTATAAAGAGGTTAAAGCTATTCTTAGAGAGAGACTATATTAAACTACAACTAGCTATAAAAGAACATTAGAGAGACTAGGACACCTCCTAGAAAATAGGTACCTAAGCTTTTATAGAGACATATGTGCAAGAGACTGCTTAATCCTTTCTAGGACTCTTAGACTACTACACTAACTTTGTAGTGTATAATAATGCCTGCTAGAAGAATAAACAAATCTTAACCCTTAAGGAGGGTTACTTCTTCTTCCTAGGCCTCCCTAAGGAAGACAAGGATCTAGTCCTATTTAACATGCTAAACAGGCTAGTAATAAAGGATTAATCTTTATTTAAGTTAGAACTAATATATTAATTTGTTAAAAGAGTCTAGGAATAATAATAGGGTCTCTAAGATTTGTTACTAACAAAGGACAATAGCTAGACTAAGGAAGTAAGACGCATAATAAATAGCACTAGAAACCTAGTAGATTACTATAGCATAGTAGACTAGGCTAAAAGACATCTTATAGAGGATAAGACAGTATCTAGAAATTCCCTGCCTCTAGGGGTAGATAAAAGTGTTAATAAGCTTATAAAGGCTATAGATAGTTAGAAACTATCTCTTGCTAAGGTTAGCTCTCTTATAAATTCTAATAACAGGATTAAGGAAATCCTACGTAACCTAACTAACTATACCTACTTTGTAGCATACGCTACTAAGGCAGGTAAGGTCTTAGAACGTAATAACAGGTTGTTTGTCTCCTATTCCTAGAGGAATGTAGATCCTAGCAGAGGTGTTTTATACTACTAAGGCTAGGAGTATAACAGTTCCTATACTATATGCAATAAACTAAATTACAAATCTTAAAACTATAAGCTCTACTAGACCTTAGTTAGGGTAGGATAGTGTAGTTACTACTACAACTATAAAAGCAATAGGAGGATGTACTACTTTAGTCTAGTATATAAGCAGCTAGACGCTATCCTAGGTTTAGTTCTACTAACTTATTAACTAAGCTAGTTAAAATAGAAAATCCTTAAGTATTTTAAAGTTTCCTAGGACGTCCTAGACTAGCTAGCTTTATTAGTTAAACCTAACAGATTTAGTAGAGTAGACTCTAGACTAAGAGGGACAGTATACAGCTCTTAACAGGTAACGTTATCTACATAAAATAGAGGACAGCTAAATTAAGGTGCTAGTATTAGCACACTAACAGCAACTAGCAATAGCTAGTATTATCCTAACTCTATGTCTTCCCTAAGAAATTTTAAACTCCTAGGACTAGACTACATAGAGGTGCTAAGCCTAGATTATATTAACAGCTAAGATATTGTCCTTAGAGCTTATTCTACTAAGTCCTTAGTTAGCGTAGCTACTAGGTTATAAAAACTATTAGGAGACTAGTTAACTAAGTTCTTAATAAGACGCAAGGCAGAAACATATAAAAGTAATTATCTAATACTAACCCTCTACTAAGTAAAGGATTAATAGAGCAGCTATATAGCTAAGTAAGGGAAGATTAAGTCTAAAGGGACCTCTAGCCTAGTGTCACTAAGGTGCTAGAGGACCCTTTTACTATCCTGTTCTAGAGCAGACCCTATAATAATCTATACCCTATTGTTAGACTACTACTACAAGGAAGAGTTATAGAGGACATACCTATAACTGTCCCTAGAGGAAAGAAAACCTAAGGGGAAGCTTAAATAACAAAGAGCTTACTAGTATCCTGCGCCTAAAGCTATTAAAGATTCCTTTAGCTATCTTACTATAAGAAGTAAGAGGAATTACTATAGGAGATTTAGTCTCCTAAGAATTAGTTAGGACTCTCCTACAGAACCTTATAGGAAAGACATAACTAGAGCTAGACATAGGCAGAAGCGTTAATATAGCTACTAGCTAAACCCTATACTAGGGCTAATTAGAAGACAATAGGTTAAACCTACTAACTCCTAATTAGTTTAAAAGTCTAGGGTCTACGCTAGCGCAAGGCACTGTGCGGCAGGGCTAGCCCTACTATCTTCCCTAGCAAATAGCAGATTTTATAACCTAGTATTAGAATGCGCTATCTAGCTTTGTTATGTAGTAGAAGGAGATAGAGATAGTTAGTATAATAAGGACCTACCTAACAATGTTGCTAAGTTAATGTTAGAGCTTAGGTTAGAGAGGGTTATCTACCTAGATCTTCTAACGTGCTAGGCGCAGATTAGAAATTACAGTATTAACTACCTTATTAATATAGGCGCCTAGATAAACTTGCTTTAATTTAGCGTGTTATAGGCACTTAGGTTAGTCTATAAGGAAATAAGCTATGTTCCTAGCAAGGAGTAGGGCGTTGTTACAGCTAACAGGAGTATAGACTCCTTTATTAGCATAGCATAGAATATCCTAGTTAAGATTAGCAAAGTAGTTATACTTACCTACTTCTAGATAGTACAGAACCTTATAAGGTTAGTAATACTTAGCACTCTGTAGTGTGTATCTTCTTATATAGCTATTTAATACAATGTGTTTAGATGCTCTACCTGTTGTATTATATTAGATAATAGCTTAAGGAATGCTGCGTTTATAGCGTCTAATCTAGCTCCTTATTACTTAACTTTAGTAGAATCTACTATAGGAAAAGACAGGAGGCCCTCTTAATTAAGGCAGGAGGCGCCTACAGTGTAGAAAACCTTAATTCTAACAACTAGTTATGCTGCTTAGTATAAGTAGGATATAGCTACCTCTATGCTAGCAATCCTAAGGAGAGCAAGAGTATTAAAGATATTACTTAAAGAATATTTAACCCTAGTAATTATAAGGCAGTTAGGTAGATTTCCTTAGGAGGAGATAAAAGCTAGATAGATCTTAACAAAGACGTTACTACGTTAATAGTAGAGCTAAGCCTTTTAGACAAACAATAAGAGTATATAGATTGTTAGCTAGTAAGCTAGTAGAAAGAATATAGTAGAGAGGTTAATACCTTATACAAAAGAGTAGGGGTGAAAGTTAGGCTAGTTAATAAGCTAAGGGTAACAGAGCTAATAGAACTTAGCTAAGAAGACTAGAAGCAGCTTGTAATTAAATAATAGTAACTTTTCTATAGCTTGCAACCTCTAGATATTAGACCCTTTAATTACCTATTTAAACAAAGGCATACAGCATTCCTAAGAGGTATAAGACTTAATCTAGAAAGACTAAAGAGCTAGAAGTTTAGCAAGGCGCTTCTTCCCTGCAAAAAGGAACTGTTTATTAAAATAATTATAAATAGAGAGGCAGCTATTGCCTTTATATTTTCTAAATTAGGCTAAATATAGAAGGAGGTTACACCTCTCTATAAGATTAAGACTATACCTTATAAAGCCTAGCAGGTTAAAGCATTCCTAGTAGCAAGGAGCTAGGAAGGAGAGCTAGTAAAGATGCTTCTAGAACGTTTAGAGAGAGAAACACTAGAGAGATGTAATAGTTAATATAGAAACCTATAGCACCTTATAGCAAAGAAGGCTAGCTCTTTCTAGTTTATTAACAACGCATAGCATATAAATAAGGTGTTAATTAGGGATGCTAGAATACTACTAATAGTAGACAAGTTCTTAAAGAAGTTTGCAGGCTACAAAATCCTATTACTAATAGACTTCTTCTTAGGATATAACTAAATTACCCTTTATAAAGATAGTAGAGACATAATAGTAGTAATAATACTAGTTAGTCTACTTTAGTTATATACCTTAGTCTAGGAGCTACTAATTTAGTAGCAGTATTTTAAAGGATAATAATTAAGATACTAAAGGATTACTAGCTAAACACTCTATCCTTTCTAGACAATGTTACTAGTAGAGGTCTAAAAACTAACTATAATAGAGAGGAGTTGCTCTCTAGCGTTAGACGCTATGTTCTAGAGCACATTTAGTAGCTAGATGCCGCCCTAGCTAACATAGAAAGGGCTAGTGCTACAGTGTTAGGGATAAAATACTACTAGGGTTATAATAGGTTAACTATAGTTAGCTACAAAGTTAGCGCAGATAGCTACTTCCCTAGCTAAGACAAGGTAGCAAAAATTACTACCTAGCTAGAGTGCTAAAACCTAAAAAGAAGTCTAAATGTTTATAGGTATTTATGTTTACTATTATATCTAGGTCCTATTATTTACTATTCTTGCTAAACCCCTATTTAAGCTTATAAAGAAAGATACAGAATAGAAATAGGGAAATATAGAACACTAAGCTATAGCTGCTCTAAAGACTTATATTATAAGCGCGCTAGCGCTAATAGCTATATTATATACTAGTAGGTTAACTATCTTTGTGTTAGTAGACGCTAGCAGTAAGGGAGCTAGCGCTTGTCTAGAACAGATAGGTCTAGATAGCAAGTATTACCCTTGCTAATTTAAAAGTACACTCTAGTTAAAAGCTAAATCTAACTAGCACTTAACTAAACTAGAGTGTAAAGCAGTTATCTAGGCTCTTAAGAAATTCTAGATATAGCTATATAGAGTACATTTTATTATTAAAATAGATGCCTAGACACTAATAGCATAGGTTAATTACTCTTTAATAGACATCTTAGGCTTAGTAATAAATAGGTAGCTAGTAGCTATCCTACTCTAGGACTTTAAAATTTAATATATTCCTAGAAAAAGAAATATAGTTGCAGATGCTCTATCTAGATACCCTAAGCCTAAAGGATAGACAGCCCTAGACAAACCTAAGTTAGACGTTAAGGATTTTATTAACAACCTAGTAGCAATAGTAGAATTATTGTCTCTGCTCCTATAGAGACACCCTAGCCGCATTCTTAGGGACAAATACTTAGAATTATCTAAACAAATTGCTATATTCCTCTAGATACTAAAGACCCCTAAGGGAATATCTAGGAAGGAGTTACGTTTATAGAAGAAGAGAGCTCTTAACTACTTTATTTAAGATAGATATCTATTCTATAAGATGTTACGCAATGTTACTATTAGGAGAGTAGTAGATAATACTAATATTAGGACTGCAGTAATTTAGGAAATACATTAAATAATTAGGCATAGAGGTGTTAACGTAGTATACTCTATGCTTGCCTAAAGATATTACTAGGATTACATGCATGCTAAGGTTAAAACTACACTATCCTCTTACCTAGAGTGCTAGTTTAGGACTAGTAAATAATTAAAGGATATGCTAACTATAACATACTCCTACGCACTCTAGAAGTTAGTAGTAGCTAACGTTGTCTACATGCCTCTATGTAGAGGCTATTAGTATATAGTTATTGCTAGAGAATATCTTAGCAGATAGGTAGAGGCCTAGCTACTCTATAATAACAAATCTGCTACTATTGCAAAATTCCTATATAAGGATATTATTTGCTAATAGAGTATAACAGGGAGGCTTATAGTTTATAGAGGACTAGACTTTACTAATATAGTAAAAAAGCTTACAGTTATATATAGGATTTAGCAAATATAATCCTTAGCATATAACCCTTAGGCAATAGAGAAGGTTAAAGGAGGATATAAACTAATTATTAATACCCTTACTAAACTTTATAGACTATAGGTAGAAAACCTTCTAACAGTGCTACTAGCGGACAGGGTCTCTATTTAATCTAACAGGTACTCTACGTATTAATTAGTTACTAGACAGAACCTAGTTCTACCTACAGATTTAGCAATTCCTACCTAGCAGACATTGCTATACTAGTAGGTTTTAGATAGGTCTTAGTTACTAGCAATCTGTGCTATATAATTAGACCTCTAGGACTAGTTTCTAAAGGACGCTGTTAGTGTTACTAAACAACTGCAAGTATCTAAGAAAGAATACTAAGACAATAATTAGGAAATTAGGAAAGGAAGTATTAGCACTAGCAACCTAGTCTTATTATAGGATTTAGTTAGGGAGATTAATATGTTAAGAGACAGAAAGCTTGCTTATAGGTAGCTTAGACTATACAAAGTCTTAGAAGAGAAAACAGTAATAGAGCGCAGCACCTTCCTACTAGAAGACTTAGATAGATCTAAGATGCCTTACACTGTTCTAGGCTAGAGACTTAAGAGATTTATTAAATAACAACTAGAAGATATTGTAGAGGAGCACGCAGGTCTAATTAAGATCTAGGATAAGGAAGTCTAGAACAGATTGTACATAGACCTAGTTAGGGATATTAGGAAAGATAATATCTCTGTACTAGACTGCACTATTAGCAGTTACTAAGAGGTTGTAATATAACTAAGGAAACTTACAACATATAAGAAGGCGCAATATAAATAATATAACAGCAACTCTAGCAGAGACTCTAATATAAGCTAAGCACTGCATTATTTAGCTTAACAAAGTAGGGGGAGGGGAGACTTAGTCTCTAACTATAAAAATGTCTTAATAAGACAACTAATAAGGTAGGGAAATAGTAAAACCCTAGAGTTTGCCTATATAGCTATTAAAGAACAAGCAGTAGCGCTAGTAAAAAATCTAACGAACTAGAAGCTAGCAAGTTACACCTAACAGCTTCCTATTAGCTGCGTAGCTGTTAAGCAAAAAACGCTAGCGCGAACTTTACCCTACTGCTACAATCCTACTATAATTAAGTAGCAAAATAGTAGTAAGAAGAACAGATGCTTAATATAGCTACAAGTGATAGCTTGCTACTTTTACTCTGCTACTCTATTACTCCTTTACCCTACTACACACAACAAAACTTAAAAATTTAATTTAATTAAGCAACCTAGCTCTATTACTACACTTACACTATAGCCTTAGACTCCTAAGCCCTAGTAATAGCTAGCTAAGAGTAACTAGGCTCTGCCTATATGTTATAGCTAGCTGCTCTTTAAGCTATTGCCTTTAATAACATAACGTCTGTCTATAGTATTAGTATACTATACCTTAATAACATCTTAATAGGCAAGTTTATTACAAAGCTAATCTAGGGCAACCTAGTTTAATAAAGATACGCACTAGACTCTTAGATAGCAGCTGCTATATTAGAGTTTAACAAAGCTACTATAATAATACACCTTGTATTATTAGTTATAGAGTAGACACTAAACCTAATTATACAATACAAAGGGGCTACACAGTTTAAGAGCAAATACCCTGCTATTGCTACAGCTATAAACTACAACTAAAAGAGAATATAGGAGTTAAGTAGCACGTTAACACGTATTAAATTGCTACCTAGAGGAAAGACACTTATAAGTAACATTATTGCGCCTTATAGCCCTGCCTCTAGCATAGAGCATAGTTGCTTAACTAACATTGCATACTACACAGCAAGACTAGGTACTATATACCTAGCTAAGTTTATTAACTCTGCTATATACTAAAGACTTTACACACCCTATTGCAAGCAAGATAAGTACATTAACTCTTTAGACTAGGGCATAGCTTGTAAGGGAATACAGCTATTTAAATAAGATATTTAGTCCTTTATAGGTAACTCTAAAAATAACAGCTACCCTCTCCTTAATCTCCTTAGAGGCATTTTAGATTTACCTAACCTATACACTAATACAAAGAAATACATAGTTTACCTTATAGATAGTAGTAACAGCTAACAAAAGTTCTAGCGAGCTGCTCTTTAGCACTAGAAGACTATGCCCCTAGCAAAGATATTTAACTTAGAAGGAAAAACAACTTACTATCTAGTTATAGAACAAATAATATAGGAGTAGACTACAGCTAGTAGGCTTACAAAACACAGCAATAGAATACTTCTGCCTATTAACTCTATCTTTAGAGATATGCCTTCTAGACTTAGGATAATCAGCCTAAGCCTAGGACTAGGGCGAGTATTAATACTAGCAGAAGGGGCATCTGTAGTGCAAACTGCTGGCAGCTCTAGCTAACTACTAGAGGGGTCTTCTCTTACTCTATTAAGACTAATAAGAGTGTAATTAGGTATTACTACTTACATTTAAAACACTAGAACAACTAGTAAAGGGACCCTTAAGAGTGCCTAAGAGGAAGAGGATAACTTACTTACTAACCTTAACCCTAGAGAGGTTAATAGGTTAGCCTTAGAGCTTAGAGTTAGACACACATGCTAGCAGGAAGAAGTAGCTAGCAAACTTGTTTGCTACAGAGAAGGAACTGTCTCTATTACTAATGTAACAGCTATCCCTAACAACAAATAATACTAGGAGCAATTAACTATTTGTAGCACTAGATTCTGCTCTCTTAAGGATGTTAGTAGTAAGAGAGCTGTCTTCCCTACTAATAATAAAGCTTAATCTGCTTAAGAGGACAAGTCTATTAGTCCTAAGACTATGCAGGAGGTTAAGGGATCTAAGAGCTGTCTATATGCAAACCCTAAGTTAGCTCTTGTTATGCTGTATAAAAGCATAGCAGAGGAACTCTTAAGGACGTAGATAAGATAAAGCTACTCTGTATATAGGTCTAAGAGTGTTGTATTAAATTAGAACCTAAGAGCTAAAGGATAAAGAGTTCTATAATAGCTTACTATAAGGTTAGTAAATATAGGGTATGCTTCTCTTACTTAAAATACATTACTAGACAACTAGGCCTTCTAGTCTAATTAATGCTAAGGCATACTGCTGTTAACATGCTTATAATGCTGTACCTATACCCTTACAAATAGGGAATATAGCACAGCAACGTACAAACCTGCATACTGTTCTAGAATTACCTTAGAGGCCTAGGCACTCTTAACAGCCTTTAATCCTACTATTATTAACTAAACAGCACTAGTCTTAAGGTAGACTAGGACGCGTTTATTAATAGATATCCTACTCTCTTTCTATAATAAATAGTAAACACGTTTAAGGCAGAAGGAACTATTGTAGCTAACTGCTTCTAAGAGGGGTTTAGAGATAAAGAGCTTTAGGAAATTATAAATAATTGCTTTAATATATATAACTAGCATACCTATACTATTAATAGATATAGTAACCTTAGATAGTGCAGGACAATATACTACTTAGTGGTCTAGTAACTTATTTAAGGGGATGTAGGTTACTAGCTCCTATATGTCTTACTTTGTTACTAGACTAACCTTATCTCTTACCCCTACTATACAAAGTACACTAGCCCTAGTAACTAAACAGCGTTTAAATACGTAGACCTTAACCTAGCTAATGCTTACGTAAATAGTAGGGGTATATAAATAATCTAGGGCTTAGTGTCTTTTAATAACAAAGATAAGAAAAACTACACTATTACTCTTACTAGGTTCTATAACTATGTAGGCGAATACCTTAAATAGCAATAGAAGAGGGGTATAGATAAGAGGAATAGATACATTAAGGGTTAGAAGGATAACTAGGACTACCTAAAGGAAATTAAAGATAAGCTTAGTTGTGAATAGAAGAAGTATCTATGCAAGGTAGGGTAAGTACAAATCTCTAACCTGCTGCTCCCTTTATAGATCTACTAGACTAGCTACAAAGCAGCAACGTACTACTCTTCCTTGGTTTATGCTAGTAATAGAAGACTACAGCACTATAGAGGTTCTAGAGATAGGTAGCTATGCAGAAATTGCTGTATCTTACTAGGCACTATAAGTAGGTCTGTTATCTCCTTTAGGACACGCTAACTAAAACAGAGGAGTGCTATATGCCTTTCCTAGGGATATTCTACTAGAGTTTACGTTATAGATCTTAAAAGTAATTTACTGCTAGGCTTGCTATAACTTAGTCCCTATACTAGATAAAATAGATAAAATACTAAACTAAATAGATTTAAAGCAGTTACTAGCTTATATAAGATAGACTTGTGCTAGTAACATTTCTATAGTTAAGAAGCACTAGGAATAGGTTAAGACAGCTAAGATAAGAGTATATAAGGAGGATGTTAACTTAAATATCCCTAACTAGTTGTATTTTATAGGATTATTACATCTAGCTAAGTTCTTAGATAGTGCTAAAAAGTAGGATAGAGAACATAGTAGGGATTTATGTTACGGGTATTCCCCTGTAGTTACCCTAGTTATACCTTAGGTGCTCCCTAGGCCAAGGCTAGGCGCTGTAGGGGCCACGTGCCCTATATATTCTATCTAAACCTTAAGGCATTAAGCCTTAAGGATTCGTCTTATACTAATTTATCCTATATTGCCCTAGAAGGCAGCCTATCTATCCTACGTCTAATTACCTGCCTATAGTAACCTTACAATTTAAATCCTTCCTACTTCCTCTTAGAAAAGGCAGTTAATCCGCACGCAGGAAACGCGCTGCCAGCTACTAACACAATAGCTAGGGAATTTGTACTTAATTAAGTGCGAACATAGACGTTAAAGGGGAACAACCTTACAAGCATCCTAGCTAGGTGCTAGAGCAACTCCGCGATAATAATAGAATATCTTAGAGAGGAGTACAGAACAAAAGTTCTGCACAAACTAGCAATACAATTAGCACCCTGTAGTACCCTTACTACTAGGCATCTCTATGCACTAACGCGTAACACAGGAAGAACCTACTATAGGTATTACTACTGACCTTAAGTTATCTATCACCTAATTGTTAAACGCCCTTAACACTGCTAAACTCTCTAGAGCCTCCCTACAGAACTTTAGATTTGCTAACGTTAATTTAACTAGGCAATAGAGGCCCTATAACAGACTAAGGGCAGGAATACCTTAGGTAGTAGTTGCTTAGCATACAATAAAGCTAGACAACTAGTCTAGGTATTAAACAGTATCTAACCTAAGCCACGCTTAGGCACTAATTCAAAGGCCCCTACTATATAATAAGTAGACTAGTAGGTTAAGGACATTAACATAGCCTTCTAATACACACAAGTGCTAGAAGACTTAACTACCTATACCTACTAGATTATAGGAACTATCTAATTTAGTACACACTAAGAACTAATACAACAACGTATTAATAAGGGAGCTATCTAGACATAGGCTAAGCTCTACGCAGAGGAGGAACATATAGTACAAGATCTAGTCTTTACTAGGTACAAGAACTACTTTAAGTTCTTTAACTATTAATAGAAGGATAACAAGTCTGTTAATACCTTCCTAATACAGCTAAATAAACAGGAGTTACTACTCCCCTATAGCTTCTCTAAGTTTAAAGACAGCATAGAAGACTACAAGTTTAAGATAGCCTTTATATAGAGTCTTACTCTATAGACATTGCGATAAGAGATCTAACGCAATAGGAGCTTAGAGCACATCTATAAGTAGCTAGAGTTTAAGAGAGCTCTCTAAAACGCTAAGACTACTATAAGTCTTACCCTACAAACGTTGTTATTACGAAGAGATAATAGTAGAAAGAACAAGCAGGGTCTAACCTCCCTGCCCTAGTATAAATATAAGAGACAAAATAGTTATAGTTTAACCCCTGCCTAGAACAACGCTAGGAAGCTACTAGGCGAGAATCGCACCTTAGGGCAAAACCTAACAAACAATAACAATAATAGGAAGCATAGGGAGGATAACAACTAAAAACGCAACAATAATTAGAGGTCTTATTAGAAGAACTGCAATTTATCTAGCAGAAGGAACCCTAGAAACAGGATTAGGGAAACAGGAAGCCCTAGTTGCTAACCTGTCCTACCTGTAACTAGGGCTTAATACTAAGGGAAAGCAGACCTGCATTACAGTAACAGTGTACCTCTAGCTTCCTAAAGGGAACGTGATGCCTCTCTAAGCACTCTACAACTTAGGGGCTAAGCTAAACCTTATTAATCGCGCAGTAGTTAAAAGTGCAGACGTTTAACTAGGCAAGGCTGTCTATAAACTAACAGCTATATTACTAGATAATAATATACTTAATATTAGCAACCTATATAGTCTAACACTAGACTGCAAAGACAGCAACAGAAGGACAAAGAGGGTTAGACTAGAAACCTTCTAGTCTACAGACTTTATTAGATATAACTTAGTTCTAGGTTACCTATAGTTAGCTAAAGCTAATCTGTATATCTATTTCTTAACAGGTACATACAAATAGTTCTAAGAAGACGCAGAGAGGATTATTTAGTCTACTATAGGGGAGCTGTTTAGAGAATTAGAGCCTAGAGAGCAAGCGTATCTCCTACATCTAAAGAAATACAATGTACAAACCTGCAGGAAAGACCCTAGGGCGACCCTAGGACAGAAACAGGCTTAGGCAGCACTAGTGCAACAGCAATTGCATAAATACGTTGCAGCTATATCTCTAGACTATATAGTTAACTAAGCTAACATTAATAAGCTAGACTATAGTTACCCTAGCCTTAGGCTAGACAAAGACTGTCCTAATCCTAAGGAACTAGCGTTTGTCCTAGTAAAGCTACACTATAAATAGCTCGCGTTTAGTAAGAACTAAACTAATATAATCCTACCTTATTAGGAATATAATTACTTAATCAAAATTAAGGAAGGTGTATAAGTGCTAAACCTCCTAATTTACAACCTCTCCTAGAAGGAGCTAGATATCCTCTAGGACTACCTTAATACAGCACAGGACAAGGGGTAGATCTATCCAAGCAAGTTACTAGCTAGTGCCCCTATACTGTTCGTCCCTAAGGCTAATAGTATAATGCAACTTTGTATTAATTATTGTAGGTTAAATAAGGTTACAATTAAGAACTGTTACCTAATCCTACTAGTTAGTAAGATGCTAGACTAACTGTTAAAGGCAAAGGTCTTTACTAAGCTAGATCTACGTAATGCCTACTATAGGCTCTAGATTAAAGAAGGTAACAAGTAGAAGACTACGTTTAAGACTTAGTATAGACACTTTAAATACCTTGTTATGCTATTTAAGTTAGTAAACGCACCTGCAACATTCTAGTTATATATTTACTAGGCCCTTAGAGGCCTGCTAGACAAGACATGCGTAGTGTACTTAGACAATATCCTTATATACTCTAAGAAAGAGGAGGATTACAATTGCTACGTTAAGGAGGTTCTTAACAGGCTTATAGAATAGGGCCTCTTTATAAAGGCAAGTAAGTGCGCTTTCTCTACTAAAGCTGTTAAGTTTCTAGGCTTTATTATTACGCTAGAAGGTGTAGTTATAGACTAGGAACAGGTACGCACTATTATAGAATAGCCTAAGCCTAAGGGCTACAAGGACATCTAGGTGTTCCTTAGCTTCGCTAATTTCTATAGGCAATTTATCTTTAACTACTTAGCTATAGTCCGCCTGTTAGTAGACTATATAACAGCTGCCTAGAACCTAACGTTAGACCTAGAGAGCCCTAGCTCTTAAGAAGGGGGTAAAGAAACTAGTTTCTAAGAAGAAGTCCTACAAAGGACTAACTAAATAGTATAAACTATAGAGTTAGCTAGAGGACGTCTACGCAGCGTTCCTTAAAATTAGGAAACAATTTACTAAGGCACTAGTACTTTAACATTTTAACCCTATAAAGCTAATTATAGTCCTTACAGACGCGTTAGATTTTGTAATAGTAGTAATACTGCTACAACCTTAATCAGCAGACTAACCTATAGAGCTTTACTAGAAGCCTGTAGCCTTTTAGAGCTAAAAGTTCCAGGGCCTATTAGTACAATAGCATACCTATAATAAGGAACTGTCTACAATTGTTAAAGCCTTTAGGCAGTAGAGGCACTACCTTAAACACGCCCTAGCTACAATCTAGGTACTCTCTAATTATAACAATCTAAGGTACTTTATAACAACAAAGGAACTCTCTCTAAAACAAGCCTGTTAGGCAGAGGAGTTAGCAAGATTTGACTTTAAAGTTAAATATAAGCTAGGACTAGAGAACGTAGTAGATAGCCTGTTAAGGTGTCCTAACTATGCGCAAGGTCTTATAGTAGGGGAACAGCAAGCGCTTAGAGACGCTATACTACTAACCTTACAATAGAAGCTTTAGATATAGACACTCTAGATATCTATAGCTTAAAACGCTAAATAGGCAGCGTAGGGCGATAACTGCCCTAGAGGCGTCCTAATAGTAACCTGTTAATCCCCTAGAATAGTCCCTAAGGAATTCTACTAATATAAGTTTAGTTCTAGAGATGCGTCTCTATTAGCTCTTAACTACTCTTCTATAGGTTATTGCAACTGTAGTCTACCTAATTCCTCTAAAGCTAGCAGGGTAGTCCTAGACGTTCTATTAGCTCCTTGTAGCTAGGACAATTAAGTTAGAGCCCCTATTAATCCTAGTAGCAGGGCAGTCCTAGACGTCTCAACAGCTCTCCTTTAGAGCATAGATAATTAAGTTAGAGCCCCTACTAATCTTGCGAACAAAGCCGCGCGAGATAAATCTATATACGCCCTAGATACCCTAGAACGCCTCCTTAAGTTTATTAGTTAGGTTTAGAAGCAGGATAAGGCCTATCCTGCTAATAAGGCGCTAGTGCACCAGGAAGCAGGCAGAGCAAAGAAGGGCCAACTATACTAGGAGATTAACCCTAGTAGCACCCTATAAAGGAGTAGGAAAGTATAGATTCCTAATAATATAACTCTTTATAAAACTATCCTTTTAAGGAATTATAATAACCCTATAGGAGGTTACTATAGTATTAAGAAAACAGCTAAGGTGTTAAAACAAAAGTACTACTAGCTACTTCTAGCTAAGGACGTCTACAAGTATATCTACAGGTATCTAGCTTGCTAATTAAACAAGATCTGTAGGCATAAACCCTAGGGACTACTTAGTCTATTGCTAGTACTAGATACAGCCTAGCAATATTACTTGCTTAACTTTGTTACTAACTTACTAGTGTTAAAGGATGCTAGAGGGAATAAGTACAATGCAATCCTAGTCCTAGTTAACTAGTTTAGCAAGTATGTTTAGTACCTACCTGTAACAAAGATAATTACAGCCTAGCAGTTAGCTAATCTACTAGTAGAGCAGTGCTTTTTAAAGCAAGGCCTGCTAGATGCGTTAATATTAGATTATAGTTTAGTGTTTACTAGCTAGTTCTAGTCTAATATATACTACTACCTTAAAATTAACTATAGGCTTAGTATAGCCTTCTACCTACAAACTAACAGGCAGACAGAGAGGCAGAACTAGGAGTTAGAAACGTACCTTCGCATATACATAAATTACAAACAGGATAACTAGGTAGATTTATTGCTATATGCAGAGTACGCGTACAACTTAAAGGCTTATTTAGTATATAGACAATTACCTATTAAGGTAGCCTTTAGACTTAATCCTAAGGGCTTTAATAGGGTCCCTAATAAGCACTAGCTCTGCTAGCCTCCTAAAGTCTAGGACAGGGAAGCGAAAGCACTAGAACTACGCTAGCAAGTAGCCAGCTAGCTAACGCAGTAGCATAAGATATAGCGTACAGCAAAAGAAGCCTTAGAGTATTTGTAGAAAAGCAACGCTTAATAGTATAACACTAAGTATTTAGAATAATACTTTGCTAAGGGAGACTAAGTTCTCCTTTGCGCAAAGAACCTTATTACTAGTTATCCTTCTAAGAAGTTTAACGCGAGATACTTAGGACCCTTTGTAGTTACTAAGAAGGTAGGAAAACTAGCGTACTAATTAAAGTTACTGCCCTTAATAGACAGAGTGCACCTAGTGTTTAATATAGTATTACTTAAGCGCTAGAGGGAACCTCTTGCAAGCAAGGGGTTCTAGCTAGGTCTAGTACAGGTACTAGAGGACAACAGGATTGCAACAGCAGACTATTACAAAGTTAAAGGTATCCTAGAGCACTAAGATACTAAAGCCTAAGGGCGCAAGTATTAGGTAAAGTAGTTAGGTTAGGGCAATAAGTCTTTAACCTAGGAACTACCTAAGAACCTTAATTAATATAATTAACTTCTTAAGGATTACTACAAGTACATTTAAACTATACCTTATATGCCTTTAGGCAAGCGCCCTACGCAAATAGATCCTCTAAATAAACTACAAAAGTAGAAGAGGGGACAACTAAGGAAGTTACCTACTAACTAGTAGTGCTAAATCTACCTAGTTAACAATGTGCAGAACTGTTGACCTAGGGAGCTCGCGCCCTAAGGCTGTTATTAGCCTAGCAACGTTCTAGTCTCTACTTATTGTTACAAACACATAAGAAATTAGATTAGAGCATTTAATATTATTTAGATTTATTAGAATCTATCTTAAAGTTAAGCTGCCTTTATAACAAGCTTGCATAATTATTATTATTGCTTACACACAAAGACACTAACTACTAAGAAGAGTTATAAGCCTAACTAGGGCTGCTCCTATTAGCAAGAGGCAGAAAACCCCTCTTGGTTAGAGACTTAGACAGGGACCTACGCTAGAACAGTGCTGTAGGGGCATTAGAAGCGCTAGGGATGTTAGTACTATAGTAGTACTATCGCTTCTTAGTATTAGCAGCACACCTATTCTTCTTAAAGTGCTCCTTAACGCCTTTATTAATCACAACATTAGAGAGAGCCTTCTGCCTAACTATACTAATAGCAGCCTGTAGGACGTTAGCTTTATCCTAAGATATTAGAACTCTAAAGATTAAACTTATAGTATACTACTTAAGGTTGTGCTTATAGGAAACCTAACAAGCCTTGCTGTACTCTATCTCTATTAACCTAGAGTTCTTAATCTTCTAGCGCAACACCTTGTTATACTTAACAAAGCCTAGGTAACATGCCTTTGCGTAGTTGTAGGCAGTCTAGTAGTAGTGCTAGGTAGCCTTAAGGACGTTGTTAGCAGTCGCGCTGTTACCCTAATAGACAGTCTCCTTGTTGTACTTCTAATAAGCGTAATTAATTAGCTAGTTAAGCATATTAATAGCGCAGTAGAAATAAGGATTAAGCTACCTAAGTTAGCATCGCAACAATATTAGGTAGGGATTAGGTAGTTACCTTAATACAAGCACCCTCCTTTGCCTTAGAGCAACTACTGCACACACTAAAGTTGTTCTTACAAATACTATAGCTATTAGGGGAACAAAGCACAACAATAAAGGACGTAATAGTACTATTAGGGTCCTTAACAGACTTTGTAGTCAAGCGCGTAACGCTGCTACAGCACTAGAAGCGCGTAAGAGATAGTTGCAGAGCTATATTCTTAGGCAAGGCGTAGACAAAGTTAGCAATAGCCTAGTTAGAGACGTAAGTAGGAGGTAGAACTATAATAAAGAGTTAAAGTAGAGTTATGCTTAGGAGATTAAGAAGTAGAGTGTTAGAAGAAGAACCTAAGATTACTAGAATACTGCTTATATATAGTATCCTAGGCGCGCCCTAGCGTCGCCCTAACCTAACACTACTCTCTTACCTTACAACATTCACATGCAACTACATTTAACTACCTTACGCAGGCCACCTAAAATTACTATAGCTACTAGGCACTTTAACAACATATGTTTAAAACCTACGTTACATTCTTACTACAGGGCTTAATTAGCAGTGCTAAGAGGCAACTATTAGCTTAGGCGCTAATAGATATATACAAACACTTATATATAAAGCGCGCATTACAAGTTAACACTGTTACACTAGAGCAAGCCTGCAATAGAGTTGCTTAACAGCTAGGCCTAGCCTAGGCACCTATAGGGAATAGTTACAGATAACTATAGGTAAGTAATAAGCGTAAGGCGTAGTAACAGGAAGTTATATATAAGGCTCGCCTAATTCCTACAAACTACAATAGAGTGCTCTAATAGATTACACGTTTAGGAGCGCGCAACACGTCTATTTGTGTAACAATAATATAGTTAGGAACAAGTAGTTTAGACTAGCTAGAATACAGAAACGTGATTTACGTCCTAGGAAGATATTCTAAAGGGTAGTCTAGGGGTAGGCCTGCTGTCTCCTAGAACAACCCTAGATTAGACACTGTCTAAAGGGGAAGACTGCGTCCTAGGGGATAGTAATTAGCTAGTAACCTTTTAGACTTACTATATACTAACTACTAGAATATTAGTACTTTAGTACAAAGTGTATGTTGCAAACACCCTAGGTATATACTAGAGCAGTAATGTAACAACTTAGGTCCTTATAGAGCCTCTAGGCTTCCTAAGTAACGCAGATGTAGACACCTTCTCCTAATATAGTTTTTCCCTCTAGGCAGAGGGTTTTCTAGAGTTTAGCTGCCCTATTTATGCTGCAACTACCTCCTACCTTACACAGTTCAGGACAAACTGCAAAGGAGGGGGCTATTATCACAGGTATTCCCCTATAGTTACCCCAGTTATACCTCAGGTGCTCCCTAGGCCAAGGCCAGGCGCCGCAGGGGCCACGTGCCCTATATATTCTATCTGAACCTTAAGGCATCAAGCCTCAAGGATTCGTCTTATACCAATTCATCCTATATTGCCCTAGAAGGCAGCCCATCTATCCTGCGTCTAATTGCCTGCCTACAGTAACCTTACAATTTAGCATTGTCTAAGATGTTCTCTAAGATAAATATGCAACCTAACTCTCTAACTAGATAGGATATAGCTAGGGTAGACGCTAGTTTATTATTAGATAAGCATTATCTATTACTAACTCTAAAGACCTTAAAGGTAATAAGGTTAATAGTTATTGCTAGATTATCTAGTTTAGCAGGAACTGCTGCTGTTAGCTAATACAACACTTGTTCTACTTGCTAAGATGTTAGTGCTTAGTTAACTACCTAGTTAAGTAGTTAACTAAAGAAGGACAAGGGCAAGGGATAGATAAAGGAGTAGAGGAAGCTGTTTCTTTTGTTTGTTTCTTTTGTTTATTCCTTTTCTCTTTTGATTTAACACTCTACTCTTGCTTATTTTCCTATATAACACTTTACTTACTAGCCTCTCCTCTGTAAGCACAAAGGGGCCGTGCTATTAAGGTAGGGGAGGTTTGTGCTAGTGCACAGAGTAACTGCCTTAGCAGTTACTTAGGATGCTAAGGCTGGTAAGTAGCGCTAGTATATAAAGGGATAACAGGAAGTTTAGACAAAGCCTTAGAGACTATTATATACTACTATAAAGAAATAAAGTTTATATCTTATCTACGTAACCTGTATCTATAGTTTCTTGCCTAGCAATGTAGCTCCTCTGTCCTCTACATACTAACAGGTTAAGCACTTCTCTCTAGAACAATAGTAGTAGAATAACTTACTTAGGTTTCTTAAATCTATCTAGTAATTTATAGAGCACCTAAGGTTTGTCCTAGTAGCTTGTATTTAGAAACACGCTAGTTATATTATACTAATAGAGCTCTAGGTTAAACTAGGCTGTAATTACTACTATAGTATAAAACAAGCAAGTAGTAAGTATTATAGCGTAGGTTAAGATAATTAAATCCTTTGCCTATAGATCTCTACGTATATATATCCTTGCCTTACATTTAAGAAAGTAGCTATCCTAGTTAAATTTGTAGGTAAAGATCTATTTAAGTAGCAGGGGCCTTAATAAGGCGCTTAATTAGTTAATTTCTCTCTATATTTCCTTCTTAATAAGCGTGTCTATCTCTTTTTAGCAGGCCTAGTAAAAAAGAGCTCCTAGTAGGTAATAGAGTAGATCTTTCTATTTGCTTAGCAGTAGAGGGAGCTTGTCCCTATGTAACTAGCGCTTGTTTTAAGCAACTAGTCTTTCCTTTTTTAGGGTTAAGGTAATAATTACTGCGTAGGTAGTAAGCAGCTCCCTTCTATCTATGCTATATTTGTTCGCATGTTTAAATAGTAGGTAGATAAGCTAGGCGTATCTGTAATTATTTATTAAGCTTATTATAGAGTACTAACCTACTCTATTATTGTTAGTAGTAGGCTTGTTGCGCTTGCAGTTCTCTATCTAGCAGCTCTGTCTTATAGGCAGGCCCTAGACTCTCTGCTAATACGCGCGTCTCCTGCCTGCCTTATCTACTTGCGTTAATCTTTAAGAAGGTATTAGAATAACTAGTAAAGCAGGTCTTAGTAGATTATTAAGATCCTTACTATCTACTAGCTTGCTCCCTTCTTCTATAGTTAAGTGCACTTCCTGTAAGCTACTAGTTAGATTATCCTCCTTATTAGGAGCTTCCCTACCTATACTTAACTGCTCTAGTTTAGGCGTTTAGTTAGGGGAAAGTAAACCTGTTTCTTAGCATTGTTCTGCACAGATCTCTAGCAGCTTGCTAGCTAAGCTTGCCGCGCGTGCAGTATCTATCCTAGGGGCTCCCTTTCTACTAGACTAGCCTTCTAGCAATTAAGGTTCTCCCTAAGTGTTACCCTTAAGCTAGTGCTTAGTAGACAAGCTAAGCAATAGGTCTCTTTGTTTAAGGGATAGGAGCTCTATTGCTTCTCCTACCTCTATTATCTTATTAGGTTTATGTAGAATTTCTACAACTACTTCTACTTCTTAGACTGTAAGGGCTAACAACTTATCTAATTTGTTATAAAAGAGCTCCTTATTAAAGGTTACGTTGCGCGTTGTAATTACCTAGTTTAGTTTAGGGACCTATATCTAGTATATGTTAGAAGCTTAGTACCCTACTAAGTATCTAATATAACTCCTTAGAGTTACTTTAAAGCTTCTCTAATTACGCCTAGCTGCTTGTTCCCTATTTAGGGGATACGCTCTGCAGCTATAGGCGTATATCCCGCTCTAATTAGGTCTTAGATTAGCTGTTAGTGCTCTTACCTGCTTAGGTTTGTACTAGCAGAAATATTAAGTAAACTAGCAATTAAGCTCTTTATTTAGGCTCTATAGCTTATTTAAGTAAGTTAGACTTATGTTATAGAGCTATGTTGCTGCTGCTACAACCTCTAGCTAGAGCTTCTTAGGTAGGTTTGCACTGCTCCTTATTTTGATAGATTTAGTAATTATTTCCTGCCCTACTCTTTCTGCTGCCCTGTTTAGCTTATAGGTATATAGAGGTATACGCTTAATATCTATTCTCTTATTAATTGCCTAGCGCTTATATTAGGAGCTCCCTTGCTATAGGAGAGTAGCAGTATTATTATCTTAACTTATCTTACAGATATAGAGCTTATACTAGGTACGTACCTAGCTTAAGAAACTTATAAGTACCTGCAGTATCTCTACTTAAGTCTTCCCTAGCAGTAAGTACGTAAAGAGCTTCCTACTATAGTACTCCTTAATTAAAAGTATCTATAATTTGCTACTCCTTCCTATAGGCATATTAAACAGATCCTAGCTAATTCTCTAAAAGGGTTTAGCAGGTTTTCCTGTTTCTATTAAGATATAACTTGCTTAGCGTAGGTTATTAAGTAGACCTTATAATCTTTTTAGAGTGTGCTGTTAATATGTACGCTACGCGCTTGTTATACTAGTGCTTTTAGAGCTTCTAGGCCTAGATAACCTACTCTAGCGTGCTAGAGGTGTTTAGTAGAGCTTTATAGGTAAGACTTATACAATTATTTTATTACTACGTTAAGGATTAGAGGGTAGTAGGATAGTAGCTTATATTTAAAGAAAGTAAGGTTATAAGCGCGCTTAAGAGTAGCACATATAACACTCCTATTTAGATTGTTAATATACCCTACTTAGAGCAAGCTGTCCAGCCCTAAGTACTAAACTCCTTTCTCTTAGAGGCGTGCCTTAGAAATAATGTTAACATAGAAACCTTCTACTACTACTACATCCTTAAGGAGTAGGTCTTCTATATATAGGCTACGCTTTCTATGTAACACGTTTTTAAACAAACAAGCTTCTTGTCCTACTACTAGAAACGCTTGTGTACCTACCTCTATAGTGTTAGTAGAGTTAGCTAGGCAAAATAACCTAGGTACAAGCTAATCTGCGCTGTTAACTAAGTGTGTAGCTACTCTATTATCTAAAATTGTACTCTCTAAGAGTAGATAAGCGTTAAAATCTATAAGGTTGTAAACTCTAGGTTTCTTAGCTAGGTTGCTTAGTTACATTATTTTTAGATTAATTAGAGCAGCCTATACATTGCTAGAAAACTTAACTTTAGGTAGGATACCTTTTGCTAGTAGAGCTGTTATTACTAATAGAGCTTTTAGGGTCTAATTAAGCTGCTTAATTGCCTTCCTAGTATCTATATACTCTTGGCTCTTAAGCCTCTAGAGAGTATCCTTGCAATAGCTTTTGCTTATATAGATAGGCAGTAAGGAGCTCCCTCTAACTACTATCTCTAGGTGTTAGTAGTTAGTTAGTTTCTACTTATAAGTCTCTCCTTTTTGTTTACAAGGGCAGGAGTACCTACTTAAGCTCTTAGAGTTAGTAGCAGGAGCTTAAGTAGTATCTGTTTAGCTTCTAAACGTTGCAAATACTCCTAGGTTATCTTTTCCTGCTCTTATAGTATGCTTATGCATTAAACTACTAAAGACCCTACTTACTTTGTCTAAATTAAGTGAATTAAGCCCTAGGATACTATCCTAGATAATCCTTTGGTTCATAGTACAGGCCTAATCTAGGGCAATCCTATAACTTAAGGTATCTAAGAAATCCTGCACAGCAAGCGCCCTATTAACCTCTAGAAGCTTGTATAACTTAGCTCTTCTATAGAGGTATAACTACCTATTGTACCAGTCTTATAGAGCAGCTCTTGACTGTTTAGCTGCTCTAAGATGCTGTTAGTACTCTGCCCTAACCTAGTTCTAGGTGCTAACATCTGTTAGAGTAAGCTCCTCTTTTAGTGCTCGCACAAGCAATTGCAGCGTTGTAGTGTTATTAGTAACAAGCTTTACTATTACTAGTAAGAGGATTAATAGCAATACTATTATGTTAACCTAGTTCTAGATCTTCTAAAGGCGCTCTGCCTTAGCAGCCTACTTACTTGCTCTAATCTTGTATCTAAGGAGCTCCTTGTTATAGTTCTTAACGCTTGTTTAGCCTATTAGAGGCTTGTTAGGTTAGGTGCTCTAGCTTTAGGTAGATTAAGCTAGTAGTTAAGTAGAGAGCGAGCCTATAATAGGTAGTTTAGGCGCTCCTTTGTGTATGCCTAGGGCGTCTTTAGCGTCTAGATCTACTATATCCTATACGTTACGAAGCTTAGCATGCTACATAAGTTAGATATACTAATTAGGCTAATTAGATCTTATTTTAAGCTAATAGGGTCCTGTAGGGACACCTAAGAGAGCTTACTTATTATAGTTAACAAGCTTGCCTATAGTAGCGTTTGGTAGGGGATAGAAAGATAATTAGGTAATTAGAGCAGTTAAGCTAAGTCTAATAAGCTTGTTTGCTGAGTGCGCAGGAAGATCTACTGTGCTTAGGAAGCTAGGCTTATAACTATAACAGAGCTTATAGGACTATACTTAAGTAATTAATTAATTTAATTAGTGTCTATTATTCTATATAGAACGTGTTGCTTAAATATAAATAAAATGTGTAGGTTACGTAATCTCGCTTAACAAGCGTTTAGTTAGTATTAAGGCCGCTTAGAACCAGCGTTGCTGGGGTAGAGCAGCTTAACTAAATTAGCACGCTCTATTAGAAAACAAGCCGCGTATGTAACTCTACGCGCTTAGTTGCGCGACATTATCCTAATTATATTAGGCCTTTTTTAGAAAGGTCCTGATTTTTAGAATGTTAGTGTTATACTGTAGTAGAGTGAAATTATACTTTAAATTATAGTATATTAACACTACGTTATATATAGAGGTTTAGAGGACAACGTCCTAGCAAGGTCTATAGTATATAAGTATTATTTACATATACGTAAGTTATACCTAGTCTTATTACACTATCTATAGCGCCTTTAGGTTTACTTACCCCCTTTAATGCGCACCTACTTCTTTATCTTCTTCCTATTACTACACGCTCTAAACTCCTTTAGAGCTATTAACTACAGGCTATCCTTAACTATTTAGGTCTCTTCTACCTAAATCTACTTCCTTTAATGTAATTTACATTACATAGTAGCCTTATTAGCTACTTAAAGCTTAGCAATTTTCTATTACGCTAATACTAGCTTATACGCAATTATTGCTACTCTCTTTAAGACCTTCTTAAACGCTTTAACTATAGATGTTAGAGAGCTATCTACATGCCTCTAAATCCTTGTTGTTATAAGCGTTAATTGCAACCTAAGTTCTAGGGTATTGCTTAGGGTTTGTGACTGCTAGGGCTTATTATTAATAGGGAGTAGTAGTAATAGAGTGCGCAGCTTTATATTAAGGCCTATTATAACCTATTATAGGTTAAAAGAGACTAGTCTAACGCCTTAGAACCCTCCTTAGATATTACTAGGAGTAATTACAGCGTTATATACTGCCTTAAAATATAGTAGGAACTTAGTCTTTATAATATAGTTAAGTTAGTTATATATAAGCTTTTTTAGCTTAGTGCCTATACGCCTTCTTTAAAGAGGTAAAATAACCTATATTAAGTAGCTATAGGAGGTGCAATAAGTAAGAAGGTATATAGATAGTAATAATCTTATTATCCTTATAGTATTACTAGAATTTAAGTAAGTTATAGCTCTTATAGCTATTAATTATTAGTAGATAGTAGCTGCTAATAGTACGCTCTTTTGTATACGCGTTAAAGTGCTTTAACTACTCTAGACTAAGCTTATTAGTAGTCTAGCTGTTATTAGAGACTCTAATAACCTAGTTGTAGGGCAGATCTTCCTCCTTATACTAGTTTAAGAGGTAGTTACTAGCCTAAAAGATAATAAAGGGCAGAATAGCCTATCCTTTAGTATTAATGCCTTAGATAACTATTATCTACTCCTAATTGCCTAGCTAGACTGCTTTTAGCTATCCTTATCTCTCTAAAGCTGTAATAACTACTCTAGTAGATATCTAGCCTATTATAAAGCCTGTCTTGTTAAAGTTATATATATTATTATCTAAGATACTATACTTAGCTTTAATATTAGCTACTAGGCTAAACTAGTTCTAGATAACACTAGAATCCTTGCAGAGGGCTCTCTTAGAGTTATACTTATAATTAAACTTAACTTAGAGCTCTAGTTAACGCTTTACATGCGTAGTAGGCTAGTTTATACTAATATAGCCTAGATTAGGCTTAGTGTGTAAAGAATTAGCTATATTAGCTATATCTAACAGCTAAGGAGGAAGTCCTTGCGTAACTATCTTAAGTATATATTTAATAATTACCTACTTTTTATTATTATCTAGCTCTTGCAAGTTAGGTATTAAATTAGTATATAGAGGTTATCCTACACGTTAGTTGCCTAGTGTAGTCTAAGGAACCCTGTAGATAGCTGCAGCGCGTTGCTAGGAGAGGTTTACGTCTTGTTTAAGAGCCTATAGCGCAAGCTATATTAAGCCTCCTATAGTGCGTCTAACTAGTATTGTTAAGTAGGTATTATTGTAGGAAGGGTAGAGTAGTAGGGTCTTAGCAAAAGTAGCTAACTTGCCTGTTAGCTGACTTGCCCTTAGGGTACGTTATAACAATAAATAATACTATTATACTTAGCAAAGCCCTTGCAGTAGGCCTTAGTATTGTAACGGGCTAGGCCTAGGTGCTGACTCCTTGGCGTACACCGCCTCGGCACTACTCCAGCTTGCACTATCTAGCATAGACTAGAGCCCTGCTACAGAGCCAACGTGTCTAAAACAGGGTTATAAAAACTCTGCAACCTCTACTCTAGAGGATGTTCCCTATTAAATCTATCTTATATTCTACTAGTAAATTCCCTTAGAGGTTAGCTCCTTACAATTAGATTTAATCTCTAACATAAGGATTAATAAGTAAGACGTTTAACAACGCTGCTAGGCGTCTAGGCAAATACAGCATTAAGCTGTGCGCTAGTAATAACAATTAATCAGACGTTAGAACTAAGCTCTAGAACCTCGCTACCTTATTAGTACTAGAGGAATAGCAGGAGGAGCTACTAGCCTACGTACTAGAACACCTAACTACCTATCTATTATAGGCAATCCTACCTAAGGATGTAGTAACCATTACTAATAGTAAGGTCCACCCTACTACAGACCCTAACTAGGACCTGCAAAGAGAAGATATAAATAAAACTATATAAAGGTTAGTTAAAGCCTAGGTTTAAGCCTACGTTGCATCTATAAGCTTATTAAACTATAGCGCAACGCCCCTACCTCTATATAAATAAATAATAATAAGCTAAATAAGGCTATAAAGCTACCTAACATAGGTAAGTTTAGCAGCAACTAACGTATATACTAGATGTTTAAGTCCTAGATAAAGGATAAGTTAAAGTCTATAGGGGACTAAGAAGCTGTTCTAGGGGTCGCCTATATGTTTAATAGACTAGAAGGACAAGCTACGCAGGTTAGCTTATTATAGAAGGACTGTAACCTAATAGGTACAACAACGTAGTTCTAGAACTTCTTAGACAATTAGTACAAGGACTCCCTATTTAAGGAGTGTTCTTAGCAGAGACTCTAGACTATTACTATAAAGAAAAGTAACTAGAGTGTTAAGTCTTTTAATATAGAGTTTATCTAGCTAGCCTATAACGCTGCTAAAGAAGATAATACAAAGAACCTTAAGACTAGGTACATGTCTGCACTCTGTCTAGACCTCTAGGACAAGATAGTGTTAGTAGACATCCTAGATAACTAGGATCTCTAGAGCCTTATAGCCAGAGTCCTAATAGTAGAAGTTAACCTCTGCAGGTCTAAGGCATAGACAAATAACACTTTTAGTTATTACACGCAAAGGACAAACCTAGATAGTATAGACTAGGGACCTACTAAGGTCTACTCTAGAAGGATTAAATTAGAGAACTAATAATAAGCAGAGTAGTAACCTTAAGAGGTTATAGACTAAAGGAAGACTGCTAACGCCTGTCTAAGATGCAGAAAGAAAGGCTATTACTTAGACAGATGTAAACTAGCCCTAGCTAAGAGGCTAGAGAATGTCTAGGTTAGGAGTATAACTATTAAGGTTTCTAAAATTAACAACTTAAGTAATAAGGATTTAGAAAACTAGAAACTTCTGTTTAAAGGCGTGAATAGGGGTTTAGAAGAGAAGTTATAAAGAAGAAAGAACTATTCTAGGAGTTCTATTAATAGTAGCTAGATAGCAAGCCTATATTACTACATGTAATAACACAAGATAACACTATAGCATATACATTAATTAATACTAGGTGTTTAATATATAGCATAGTCTCCTCTAAGTTTGTATTATAAAATAACTTATAACGCACTCCTACGTATAGACGTAAAGTATTAGGTATAGCTAGGAAAGTAACCTAGGTAACTAATGTTGTAAAGATAAAGATTAACATAGACAGCTATAGAGAGGTCCTCTAGGCATATGTACTAGATAGGGAAAGGGAGTACAACCTTATCCTAGGAAGACTATAGATAGACAAGAACAAAGTTACTATAGCACTAGCTAAGAAATTGCTATTTATTTACTCCTCTTAGACTTAAGTAAGAAGCAAGGAGGGCGTCTGCCCTAATTAACTACCTAAACTAGTTAGCCTAGAGCTGTACTAGACGCTAAGGAAAAGGTCCTAGATAGACTAGAATATAGAACTATTTACTGCATTAATAGCTAATATCTAGAAGGCCTTAAAGAAGAAAGAGCTAACAGACCCCTAAGCCCTTCTTCTAGATTACCTAAAGGATAAATTTAGGACATTTATAAAGGAGGAAGCAGACAAGCTTACGCTATACTAGGGTCCTAACATAGATTATGTAATTAAGCTAATTAAACAAGATAGTAAACTAGCAATAGTACTATAGGGACTACTATATAACATATCCTACAAGGAGCTCTTAGTGCTCTAATAACAACTTACTAGTTACTTAGACAAGGGCTTTATCTAAGTTAATAAATCTAGTGCTTCTGCCCTAGTACTGTTTGTTAAGAAACCTAGTAGGGGTCTCTAGTTTTATGTTAATTATTAAGCACTAAACGCAATTACTAAGAAGGACTAGTACCTGCTACCTCTAATCTATAAGACTCTCTTATAGATATTAAAGGTAACGTAGTTTACTAAAGTAGACGTTATCTAAGCCTTCTATAAGATTAGGATTGCTAAGGGAGATAAATAGAAGATAGCCTTCTAGACAAGATTTAGACTCTACAAGTAGCTAGTAACGCTATTTAGACTTGCTAACGCTCTAAGTACGTTCTAACAGTACATTAACTAGGTCTTAAGGGAATACCTAGACAAATAGTGCTCTGCCTACATAGACAATGTCTTAATCTACTCTAATAGCACCTAAGGGGAGCATAAAGTTAAAGTTAAGGAAATTATCTAGAAGCTAGGAGCTATAGGTTTGCACCTTAACATAGGGAAGAGCAAGTTCTCTATTAAGAGTACTAAGTACTTAGGGTTTATTATTAAAGCTAGTAAGGGTATCTGTATAGATCCTGCGAAGGTTGCTGCTATAAAGTTATAGGAACCCCTAAGGATAGTAAAAGGAATCTAGAGCTTCCTAGGGTTTGCGAACTTCTACTAACAGTTTATTAACTAGTTCTCTAGCATAGCAGAGCCTCTTACACGCCTAATAGAAAAAAACGCAATCTTTAAATAGGGGGAACCCTAGCAGCAAGCCTTTAATGCTATAAAAGCTGCATTTACTAGAGAACTAGCACTTACAAACTTTAACCTAGATTTAGAAATAGTGTTAGAATGTAACATATTAGGATAGGTAACAGGAGGAGTACTCTCTTAATATAGGAAAGACAAGGTACTTTGTATAGTAGCTTACTTCTTAGCTAAGAACTCTAAGGTAGAAGTAAACTACACTATCTATAATAAGGAAATGCTAGCAGTAATTAAGTGCCTCTAGGAATAAAGCATAGAACTAAAACAGGTAAAGAAATTTATAGTTATTACTAATTATAAGAACTTAGAGTATTTCTATAAGGCTTAACTTCTCTTAGAGAGACATGTCTAATAGTTAAGCCTCCTTAGCTAGTTTAACCTTACCTTTCCCTACAGGCCTAGTAAGGTTAATAACTAAGTAGATGCGCTCTTAAGGAAAGAGGAGGACCTTCCCCTATCTATAAGAGACAAGAGGACTAAGACTAGACGCTTCTAACTATTAAAACTATTTACATAGGTAGTAAGAACTAACCTAGGAGATAACTCTACTAATAATATATAAGTTTTCTCCTCTAGACTACGTAGAGCAGACTAACTCCTCCCTACAACACACTAGAATAAATACCTGCAGCAGGAACACTATTAGAAACTAGACTAAGCGCGTTTAGAGACACCTCTAGTTAGAAACCTAGAACTATATAATAGCATTAAGGAATTTAAAACGCTTTAGGAGAGTGCTACTAGAGATAATAAGACTTACTAACTTGCTAAGTTATCTATCTCTTTAGGAGCCTAGAAGTTTCCTGCATAGCTTAACCTTAAAGTTTCTCTTGCTAAGTGCTCTATAGATAATAGAGACTAACTATGTTACTATAGGAGAGCATAGGTTCTAAACTCTAATGCCCTTAGGACTAGAATTATTAACAACACCTATTATTTACTAATTATAAGCTACCTAGGATAAGGAAACATGTACGTAATCCTCTCTTAATTATACTTCTAGCTAGGAATATTAACTGCCCTACGCTAGTATATAGAGAACTGCAACATCTATAGAAGAACAAAGCTATAGAGGGAACTAAAGCAAGGACTCTTTAAACCCCTCCCCTTACCTAACAGGATCTAGAAGGAAATTTCTATAGACTTTATAACAGACCTCTCTAAAAGTAATAGTAACTATAATCTTATAGTTGTTATAGATAGACTCTCTAAAGATGTTATCCTAGTCCTCTTACTAGACCTATTAGTAAAGATAGTTACCTATGCATTTATATCTAACGTAGTAGCCTACTATTAGTTACCTAATGCAATTGTCTCTAATTAAGGAACGTAATTCCTTAGTAACTTCTAGCAGATAATATACTAACTGCTAAAGATTACACAGAGACTCTCTACAGCCTTCTACCCCTAAACTAATAGGAGCACTAAGCGTATAAACTCTGTAGTAGAGGCCTACTTAAGAGCCTATGTTAACTAGGCCTAGGATAATTAGTCTACTTAGGTGCTAGTAGCCTAGATTGCAATTAAAGGTTAGGTAGCTATATCTACTAGCTTTAGCTCTTTCTTCCTCTAGTATAGTTATAATATAGATCTAGTCTAGATAGACCTAGACTTAATAGTAGAGTTATTGCACTAACACGTAAGGGAACCTACTAGAGCTATAGCAAGTATAGTATAGAAGTTTACTAAAATAGTTAACTTTGTTAAAGCCTAGATAGTAGAGGCTTAGTAGATATAGGAATAGTAAGCTAATGTATACTAAAGGGAAGCCCCTAGCTAAAGGTTAGAGACAAAGTCTAGCTAAAGCTAGGAAACTATTTTATAAACAGCTAAGCAAGTAGGAAGCTAGATTAGAAGAACTAGAAGTATATAGTTATAGAGGTTATCTCTCTATATAACATTAAACTAGACATTAATAGTAAAGTCTACCCTATTTTCTATATTAACTAGCTTAAGTTATGCCTATAGAACCCTCTTTACAGGCAATTAAATAACAACCCCTAGCCTAGCCCCCTAATTATTACTAACAACAATAGCACGTCCTCTAAGGAATAGAAAGTTAACTCTATCTATAGGGAACAATAGTCTAGAAGGGGGTAAGAAACGCAAATACCTAGTATAATAGGAAGGCTATGCTAGCAAAATATAGAAAAGGGAAGACGTTTGCAAAGACCTAGAGGCCCTAGACAGATAGTTGTCTGTAACAAGAGACAGGAGGGATAGAGATAGGAACTTACCCCTAGGATTCTAGTTAGAATCCCTAGAGGGGCATAATTAGTCCTCTTACGCCTAGTAGGAGAGGAGGGGAGGAGTAAGAGGGGGAAACATATATAAGTAAGGGAGGAAGGACACTAGTTTGTTAAGGAGATTATTTATTGCATTAACCTATCCTAAGGGATAGACTACCCTAGATAGGGGCTATATTATTATAAAGAGAAAGGGCTAGGAGCCTAGGTATTATCTAGCTAGAAAATCCTAAACGCTATAGATAAAAGAAGATCTAAGTGCTACCTACAGCAGAACCCTTACTACTACTATTATCCTTATTACCTTCTGCAGCGTTAGCAATGTCCTTAATAAGTATTTAGGCAAAGTCCTTATATCTAAGGGTAGAGGGGAGCTTAAACTACTTATAGAGGTTAGCCTTAAAGTAGATAAAGCGCGTAAGTAGCGCTAAGTTAATAGCAAGCTATATTAAGTAAGAAATTAGTAAATACCTAGAAAATAGGTAAGAAAAGAGGGAAATAACCTACTAGAGTCTTAACTTAGACTACTATCTCCTTAGTAGTAATAGTAGTGCGCTCTACAAAGACTATAGTAGCAGAGAGATAAGCCTTAATCTCTTTAACCTTACCCTTATACTTAGACTATTTAGTCTTATAGCTAGTAGCAGTTAAACAAGTGTTAGGCTAGGATAGAAGGTTAGTATAACGCAGGAGGTTTATACACTTCTTAAGGTCTACCTAGATAGGCTTAATAACCTTTAGAAGCCTTATAGAGTTACCCTTACTAAACTATAAGAATACGCAGTACTTATTTAGCATCCTCTAGGTCTTGCGCAGGGCCTAGCTAATAATTAGTAGAAGGAGAGAATATAGAGAAATAGCAAATAGGAACTTACCTTATAGCAGTAGGTGTAAGCAAGGATGCAGCTAGCGCAGCTAGTAGAGCAACTGCTAGTAGGGAAAGTACAGACCTATCTAGCTAGCGCATAGTTAATATAGACCTTAGGGTCTTTAAAGCTACTAGCGCGTTAGGTACGTAGAGACTACTTATTCTAATCCTTAGCCTACTTGCTAGTAGGAGGAGCGTTATTAAAGGCTTCCTTAATCTTATTATTATTAAGGACAACGTCTTCTACTATAAGCTTTACCTTCTTAATTAAGCAAGTTATAGGAGGGGTAGGATTTGCAGAAACACTAGTACGACCCTAGATAAGGTAAAAGGAGTTAGTAGAATAGGTAGACTGCAGGTAAGAGTAGGTGTAACAGAGCTTGCAGGACTATACTTAAGTAATTAATTAATTTAATTAGTCTCTATTTTTCTATATAGAACGTGCTGCTTAAATATAAATAAAATATGTAGGTTACGTAATCTTGCTTAACAAGCGTTTAGCTAGTATTAGGGCTGCTTAGAACTAGCGTTGCTAGGGTAGAGCAGCTTAACTAAATTAGCACGCTCTGTTAGAAAACAAGCTGCGTATGTAACTCTACACGCTTAGTTACGTAACATACCCCCTAGTTAATCCTATATTAGGAACAACTAAACTAGGAGCGTGCCCTTAGTAATTGTAGGGCTCTAATCTTAGGTTTTTATATTTCCCTAGATATCTAAGATTACTGCGCGTCTATAGCGTACTCTAGGTGCTCTTCCTTTTAAGAGACCTCTCTAACTTTTAGGCTACTTTTGTAAGCAGTTTGTTGCTAGTTTAGGCACTTGTTTTTTAACAGCTAAATTTTCTAAGCCTGTAGCTAGCTATTAAGCTGCTTAGTTATAGTTAAGGTAAGTACTTCTTAGGTTAAGCATTTCTAGGTAGTAAGAGTAAGCGTAAGGACTATAATCTAGCAGCTTTACCTTTACTAACCTAGTTACTTCCCTATATAAGCATCCTACCTACTTAATTTCTCTATTTCTCTAGTTATATCTATTAATATGCCTATAAGTATACTAAATTGTTTTCTAAGCGCCTAAGCACTCTCTAGCTAATTATTTCTAGCTTCTTAATTAGTTAAGAGCTTTATTGTTAGACGTTGTCTAACTAATCTTACTATTAACGTTTTTCTAGCTTTTTCTAGAGGTTTTGCTAACTTAAGTTATAGAAATAGACTAAAACCTAGCGCTGCGCGCATACTGCCGCTGCCTCTGCTGCCTAAGCTGCTGCCTAAGCTGGCTGGCTGCCAGCCGCCCGCTCGCCCTCGCCCTCGCCCTTACCTAAGCCTGTAGTTGCAGCTCTGCCTGCTCCTTCAGCAGTTGCTGCTGCCACTGCTGCTATAGCCACTGCCACTGCTGCTGCCTACGCCGCTGCGCTGCCGCCGCTGCCTATGCCTGCGCCCACGCTGCCTGCCCCTGCTTTAGGCGCTCCTATACCTAGTGCGCGCAGGTTAATACCCTGCGCGTACTGCGTGGACGCGCTGCTAGTAAGCAGCTTAGTTGCGCTGTGCGTTAATAACGCTGCTGCTAGCTGCTGCAGCAAGCGCTGCTAGCGTTGTGCCTTTAGGCACTCCTGCTACCTGCTCCCCTCCGCCCTTAAGCTGCTTAGGCTAGAACTAGTAGAGGAGCTTGCTTCCTCTAGCAGAGTAACAACTTTAGTAAGTAACTTAGTTTTTAGGTAATAATAGTAGCTAATAAGCGTTTAGTAGGCTACTAACCTACGCACTGCTATCTAGGTAGTAAAGGGCCTGCTTGTAGATAGGTACGAATTTTAAGTACCTATTTGTAAGTAGGTTTATTAAGATAAAACCTATAGGGAGGGGTTATCCTCCCTACTTATAGTTAATTTGTTTTTGTAAGCTCCTTAGCTGCTAGGCGTGCGCTTAAAAGAGCTGCTACTAGCAGTCTAGGGAGACTTATACCTATTTAGGGAGGGTTGTCCTCCCTAGCAATTTAAAGATCTTCTCTTTCTCTATTAACCTACTCTTTTTCTGTAACTAAGTCTTTCCCCTCTTAACTAATGCTCTATAAGTTTAAATGCAATAGAAAGCGCTTATAAGCTTGTCTAGGAAGCGCTTTTGTAAGGCTGTTAGCTAGCATCTTACTCGTTTTAAGGTAGGTTACTTAGAGGTTTCCCTTAGCGTACTCTTGTTTTAACTACATATTTTAGATATCTATATAGCGCAGCTAGGTAGTAAGCTAATTGCTCTCTTTAACTACTAGTTAGATAGTTTATTAGTTATTACAGAAAATCTCCTATAGCACCCCTAAGTCTAGCTAAAGTTCTCCTAGGAATTGTTTTAGAGCTACTAACTCTTTAGCCACATGCTCTAAAGCAAGTAATTCAGCCTTAGTAGTAGAAGTAGTTACTATTAACTGCTGTGCAGCTTTCTAGATAATTAGACTACTAAAGAGCTGCATAATATACCCCTAGGAAGATTAATAGGACTCTCTATTGTTAGCAAATAAGGCGTCTCTATATATAAGCAGATAACTGCCTTTGTAAGCGCTATACCTTATACCTAGATGCTTTGTTCTATACAAATAAGCTAAAACCTAAGCAGCTGCTTTAAAGTAAGCTGCTCCTAGATTTATTAAATAATAAGATAGCTAAGAGGCAGCGTATACTACATCTAGTTAAATTATAATTACTGTATAGAGTATAGACCTAACTTGTTCTTAAAACGCTTTAACCTCTTGTTTTAAAGCTTCTCTACTATATTTAAGCAGCTCTTCTATAGGAAATAGGATTATAAGGAAGGTACCCTTCTCTACTATCTTAAATTTAGTAGTAAGCTTGTTAATATAGGAGTTGTGCGCAAGAGTTATAGTATAAGCCTCTCTATTTCTAATTATTTAAATGCCTAGAAACTATTTAGCAGCTCTATAGTCTTTAATTTAGTATTTTTCTATTAACAAGCTTATTAGCTGTTTAGTAGCAGCTTAATTGTTACTGTAATAGGCAAGGAGAATATTATTAATATAGAAGAGTAGCACTATTTTCTGTTTAGGATTATAGAACAGGCACAGCTCTTCTTTTAATGCTAAGAGACTAAGCTTCTAGAGCGTACTAGAGAGCTCTTTATACTACAGGACTAGCGAATTGCGTAACCTGTATAGAGCTTGTAGTAGTAGAACAACTTGCTTAGGTTTCTTAAATCTATCTAGTAATTTACAGAGCACCTAAGGTTTGTCTTAGTAGCTTACGTTTAGAAACGCGCTAGTTACGTTATACTAATAGAGCTCTAGGTTAAACTAGGCTGCAATTGCTACTACAGTGCAAAATAAGCAAGCAGCAAGCGTTGTAGCATAGGTTAAGACAATTAAATTCTTTACCTGTAGATCTCTACGTACGCATATCCTTGCCTTATATTTAAGGAAGTAGCTATCCTAGTTAAATTTGTAGGTAAAGACCTATTTAAGCAGCAGGGGCCTTAATAAGGCGCTTAATTAGTTAATTTCTCTCTACGTTTCCTTCTTAATAAGCGTGTCTATCTCTTTTTAGCAGGCCTAGCAAAAAAGAGCTCCTAGTAGGTAATAGAGTAGATCTTTCTATTTGTTTAGCAGTAGAGGGAGCTTGTCCCTATGTAACTAGCGCTTATTTTAAGCAACTAGTCTTTCCTTTTTTAGGGTTAAGGCAATAATTACTGCATAGGCAGTAAGCAGCTCTCTTCTATCTATGCTATATTTGTTTGCATGTTTAAACAGTAGGTAGATAAGCTAGGCGTATCTGTAATTATTTATTAAGCTTATTATAGAGTACTAACCTACTCTATTATTGTTAGCGGTAGGCTTATTGCGCTTGCAGTTCTCTATCTAGCAGCTCTGTCTTATAGGCAGGCCTTAGACTCTCTGCTGATACGCATGTCTCCTACCTGCCTTATCTGCTTATGTTAATCTTTAAGAAGGTATTAGAACAAGCAGCAAAGTAGGTCTTAGTAGATTATTAAGATCCTTACTATCTACTAGCTTGCTCCCTTCTTCTACAGTTAAGTGCACTTCCTGTAAGCTACTAGTTAGATTATCCTCCTTATTAGGAGCTTCCTGCCTATACTAAACTGCTCTAGTTTAGGCGTTTAGTTAGGGGAAAGTAAACCTGTTTCTTGGCATTGTTCTGCACAGATCTCTAGCGGCTTGCTGGCTAAGCTTGCCGCGCGTGCAGTATCTATCCTAGGGGCTCCCTCTCTACTAGACTAGCCTTCTAGCAATTAAGGTTCTCCCTAAGTGTTACCTCTAAGCTAGTGCTTAGTGGACAAGCTAAGCGATAGGTCTCTTTGTTTAAGGGGGAGCTCTATTGCTTCTCCTACCTCTATCTTATTAGGTTTATGTAGAATATCTACAACTACTTCTACTTCTTAGACTGTAAGAGCTAATAACTTATCTAATTTGTTGTAAAAGAGCTCCTTATTAAAGGTTACGTTACGCGTTGTAATTACCTAGTTTAGTTTAGGGACCTATATCTAGTATATGTTAGAAGCTTAGTACCCTACTAAGTATCTAATATAACCCCTTAGAGTTACTTTAAAGCTTCTCTACTTACGCCTAGCTGCTTGTTCCCTATTTAGGGGGATACGCTCTGCAGCTATAGGCGTATATCCCGCTCTAATCAGGTCTTAGATTAGCTGTTAGTGCTCTTACCTACTTAGGTTTGTACTAGCAGAAATAGTAAGTAAACTAGCAATTAAGCTCTTTGTTTAGGCTCTAGAGCTTGTTTAAGTAAGTTAGACTTATGTTATAGAGCTATATTGCTGCTGCTACAACCTCTAGCTAGAGCTTCTTAGGTAGGTTTGCACTGCTCCTTATTTTGATAGATTTAGTAATTATTTCCTGCCCTGCTCTTTCTGCTGCCCTGTTTAGCTTATAGGTATATAGAGGTATACGCTTGATATCTATTCCTTTATTAATTGCCTAGCGCTTATATTAGGAGCTCCCTTGCTATAGGAGAGTAGCAGTATTATTGTCTTAACTTATCTTGCAGATATAGAGCTTGTACTAGGTACGTACCTAGCTTAAGAAACCTCGTAAGTACCTGCAGTATCTCTACTTAAGTCTTCCCTAGAAGTAAGTACGTAAAGAGCTTCCTACTATAGTACTCCTTAATTAAAAGTATCTATAATTTGCTACTCCTTCCTATAGGCATATTAAACAGATCCTAGCTAATTCTCTAAAAGGGTTTAGTAGGTTTTTCCTATTTCTGTTAAGATATAACTTGCTTGGCGTAGGTTGTTAAGCAGACCTTATAATCTTTTTAGAGCGTGCTGTTAATGTATACGCTGCGCGCTTGTTTTACTAGTGCCTTTAGAGCTTCTAGGCCTAGATAACCTACTCTAGCGTGCTAGAGGTGTTTAGTAGAGCTTTATAGGTAAGACTTATACAATTATTTTATTACTACATTAAGGATTAGAGGGTAGTAGGATAGTAGCTTATATTTAAAGAAAGTAAGGTTATAAGCGCGCTTAAGAGTAGCACATATAACACTCCTATTTAGATTGTTAATATACCCTACTTAGAGCAAGCTGTCCAGCCCTAAGTACTAAACTCCTTTCTCTTAGAGGCGTGCCTTAGAAATAATGTTAACATAGAAACCTTCTACTACTACTACATCCTTAAGGAGTAGGTCTTCTATATATAGGCTACGCTTTCTATGTAACACGTTTTTAAACAAACAAGCTTCTTGTCCTACTACTAGAAACGCTTGTGTACCTACCTCTATAGTGTTAGTAGAGTTAGCTAGGCAAAATAACCTAGGTACAAGCTAATCTGCGCTGTTAACTAAGTGTGTAGCTACTCTATTATCTAAAATTGTACTCTCTAAGAGTAGATAAGCGTTAAAATCTATAAGGTTGTAAACTCTAGGTTTCTTAGCTAGGTTGCTTAGTTACATTATTTTTAGATTAATTAGAGCAGCCTATACATTGCTAGAAAACTTAACTTTAGGTAGGATACCTTTTGCTAGTAGAGCTGTTATTACTAATAGAGCTTTTAGGGTCTAATTAAGCTGCTTAATTGCCTTCCTAGTATCTATATACTCTTGGCTCTTAAGCCTCTAGAGAGTATCCTTGCAATAGCTTTTGCTTATATAGATAGGCAGTAAGGAGCTCCCTCTAACTACTATCTCTAGGTGTTAGTAGTTAGTTAGTTTCTACTTATAAGTCTCTCCTTTTTGTTTACAAGGGCAGGAGTACCTACTTAAGCTCTTAGAGTTAGTAGCAGGAGCTTAAGTAGTATCTGTTTAGCTTCTAAACGTTGCAAATACTCCTAGGTTATCTTTCCCTGCTCTTATAGTGTGCTTATGCATTAAACTACTAAAGACCCTACTTACTTTGTCTAAATTAAGTAAATTAAGCCCTAGGATACTATCTTAGATAATCCTTTAGTTTATAGTACAAGCCTAATCTAGGGCAATCCTATAACTTAAGGCATCTAAGAAATCCTGCACAGCAAGCGCCCTATTAACCTCTAGAAGCTTGTATAACTTAGCTCTTCTATAGAGGTATAACTACCTGTTGTACTAGTCTTATAGAGCAGCTCTTAACTGTTTAGCTGCTCTAAGATGCTGTTAGTATTCTGCCTTAACCTAGTTCTAGGTGCTAACATCTGTTAGAGCGAGCTCCTCTTTTAGTGCTTATATAAGCGATTGCAGCGTTATAGTGTTATTAGTAACAAGCTTCACTATTACTAGTAAGAGGATTAATAGCAATACTGTTATGTTAACCTAGTTCTAGATCTTCTAAAGGCGCTCTGCCTTAGCAGCCTACTTGCTCGCTCTAATCTTGTATCTAAGGAGCTCCTTATTATAGTTCTTAACGCTTGTTTAGCCTAGAGGCTTGTTAGGTTAGGTGCTCTAGCTTTAAGTAGATTAAGCTAGTAGTTAAGTAGGGAGCAAGCCTATAATAGGTAGTTTAGGCGCTCCTTTGTGCATGCCTAGGGCATCTTTAGCGTCTAGATCTACTATATCCTATACGTTACAAAGCTTAGCATGCTACATAAGTTAGATGTACTAATTAGGCTAATTAGATCTTGTTTTAAGCTAATAGGGTCCTATAGGGACACCTAAGAGAGCTTGCTTATTGTAGTTAACAAGCTCGCCTATAGTAGCGTTTAGTAGGGATAGAAAGATAATTAGGTAATTAGAGTAGTTAAGCTAAGTCTAACAAGCTCGTTTGCTGAGTGCGCAGGGAGATCTACTGTGCTTAGGAAGCTAGGCTTATAACTGTAACAGAGCTTGCAGGACTATACTTAAGTAATTAATTAATTTAATTAGTCTCTATTTTTCTATATAGAACGTGCTGCTTAAATACAAATGAAATGTGTAGGTTACGTGATCTCGCTTAACAAGCGTTTGGCTAGTATTAGGGCCGCTCGGAACTAGCGTTGCTAGGGTAGAGCAGCTTAACCAAATTGGCACGCTCTGTTAGAAAACGAGCTGCGTATGTGACTCCACGCGCTCAGTTGCGCGACAGTAGGGTAACTTACCTACTTGCCTTACAACTTCTTAGCAGGGGAACGCAAGATAGTAGGAGACTTAGGAGGCGCTATAATTAAATAAGGCTAGGCAGCTTAGCTAGATAAATAGATAGTAGTAGGATTGTAAGTAGAAGGCGCGCAGACTTAGGATGTAGTGCAATAGAGAATATAGAAAGTAGGGAGTAGGTAATAGAGTTATTTTAACTAGAACGCGCATTAATAAACAAAGAATAAGTAGGGGGTACTATAACAGGCTAGGCCTAGGTGCTAACTCCTTAGCGTACACTGCCTTAGCACTACTCTAGCTTGCACTATCTAGTATAGACTAGAGCCCTACTACAGAGCTAACGTGTCTAAAACAGGGTTATAAAAACTCTGCAACCTCTGCCCTAGAGGATGTTCCCTATCAAATCTATCTTGTATTCTACTAGCAAATTCCCTTAGAGGTTAGCTCCTTACAAGCATACTTAAAGGTAGTCTAGAAGTAATACTATTTTATAGTAAGAATGTTGTTATTATCTACGTTATTGCCCTACTAAGCAGTCTCCTTATTTGTTTTATAGATAGCTTAATTAATTAGCTAGTTAAGGATGTTAATAGTATAGTAGAAGAATAGGTTAATCTCCTAGATTAGCATTAGAATAGTTAAGGGAAGACACTAGACTTACCTCTATATAATCTACTTCTTTAATATTAGTATAACTAGTGTAAACCCTAAAGTTACCCTTATAACTACTATATCCCTTAGAACAGTAAAAGACTATTATAAATAACTTAATAGTGCTGTTAGAGTCTTTTATAGACTTAGTAGTAAGGCGTGTAATACTACTACAGCACTAGAACTAGGTTAAAGACAGCTATAGCATTATGTTATTAGGAAGAGCGTATACATAATCTAGCAGCAGACTACAGGGAATATAAGAGGGTAGGAGAGTTATTATAATAAAGAGTTATTTAGTGCTAGAGAAGGTAGAACTAAGGATAGTAACAATGCTAAGAAGGGGTAAAATAGCAACCCTTATATATAAGGGAGGATTTATTACCTAGCTAATAGAAATTACCTACCTAGCCTCTTACTACTCTCTTACTCTATAAAAGATAATACGTAAAGTTAGCACGCTAGCTATCTAGTAGTAAAAGAGTAAATAGGAATTACCTTAGTTAAGAGCTAATCTAGCTATAGAGATTTATAGTGTAAATGCTAGAGTTAGAACTACGCTGCGTAGTAGACTAATAAGGTATTATAGCCTTAGGATTAGTAATGTTAAATGTTAAAACCTGCTATACAGGTATATCCCCTGTAAATTAGTATATCCTAGACTAGTTTGTGCAGGAATAGGGCTAATAGAGCTATTAGTAATCCTCTTGCAGGCCTTAACAGTTAGGTAACATACTCTAATAGATAATAACTTTGTTAAACGCTTACGCCTTTATTATTTTATTTGTTTGTTATAATTAACGTCTAGACTAGCTACTGCTAGAAACCTCCCTTAGGGTATTATAGACGTGCTTAGTACCTCTAGAGGTATAAGCAGCTGAAATGTATAAATAAGTAGTATATACTACCTTAGCGATAATAGATTTTCCCTTCTATTAGAAGATCTACTGTTAATAGCCCTTCTTCTCTCTAAGAAGCGACTATTATGTTTGTTATACTATACTAGGCTTTTATAAGCTAGACTTTCTTCCCTCTATAAAACTTTAAAGTAAATATAGATAATCTTGTACCTTCTAGAGTAAAACCTCTATAGGGAAAACCTCTAGAAGCTTAAATAAGTAGTATAACCTAATCCTTCCTAGCAAGTTAAGTTATAGCTAGTAAACTAGAGAGGTCCTACGTCTCTAGAGTATAAAGCTATGCTTAGTAAGCCCCCTTAAGACTGCTTACTAAGACTAAGTCTTGTAGTTTCCTGCATAAAATGCAGGAGTAATTGCTGCTAGATTAAAACTAACGACCTTTTGAAAATTTGAAAAGGCTAAGCTAGGTGTTTAACCACTACACCAAGCAGCCTTACGCCTCTATTAGCCTTAGCCTTTAGCATCTAGGCCCTTAATTACCTTAGTGTTATAAAGAGCATGCTATAGAGAGACAGTGTGCAGGTACTAGTACTATACTAGGCAGATCTAGCATACTTCTATAATAGGCAGTAACTAAAATAGTTCTACACCTATTAGTCTATAGCTAATTTACCATGCTCCCTAGGCCTTAGTTAATAGTTTAAGTAAGTAAACGCTTTAGTAACTACAGTAACTAACTATAGATATAGTATCTCCCTAGTACATAACTAGAGGATAATAAGAGATAAGGTTGCTAGTGTCTATTACGTGCTAAATAGTAACCTACTACTTAACCTATAGAATGCTTTAAAAATAGTAGTAACTAACTACAGACGCAATATCTCCCTAGTATCTAACTAGTAGAGTAATAATAGATAAGGTTATTAGCGTCTAATATATACTAAACAATAATCCTATCTATCTACCTACGTAACGTTAAAACCTAGCTACGCTACTCTGTTTCTCTACTACAGTTTTTCCCTTAGTAAGCAAGGTTTTTCTAGAGTTTAATATAAGTTTAATAGTTTAGGACAAAACTTAAGAGAGGGGGAGCTATTGTTACAAGTGTCCTACCCTAGATTAGAGATCTCTTAGATAGACCCTAGACTAAGCCTAGAGACCCCTAGGCACCCTACGTATATAATATTCTAGAGCCTTAAGACTTATCTATTAAGGATTCGTCTTACCTTATCTATCTACCCCTATTTTCTATCCTTTCTTACTCTGCTTAATTGCCTGCCTATAGTAACCTTACAATATATCTTGCGCACGTGTTAGAAGAACGCATAGATAGTACTTCTATTATATAAAATGTTAAATTACTCTTTAAAGGCCTGTAATAGGGTGTTGTAGGCTATAATAGGGTTAGGTTTTAGTAGGGGCTTAGCAGAGTAATCTACTTACCTGTATAATCTACTTACCTGTTAGGTACGTTATAGCTTAATCTTATTCTTTAGATTACTAACAAATTATAACCTGTTGCATAAGCAAGATATCCTAATACTATTCTGCGAATCTAAGATATCTGCTGGAAATCGCCTAGTATCTATCCTGGTAAGCATCGCCGTTCCAACTCTAGTCCACTAGCTTGCTGCACAGGCTCCCGCGGGCCTAAAATAGTCGGAATTAACATCAGGTGCCGCGCGTCCACTATCACAACGCGAAAGCGCGTCTTTCTCAAAATAAGCACTATTGTACTGCAATCAAACCATCTTATGAACCTGATAACTCCAAAATTACTCTGGCTTGACTGTGTTATGCTTGATTGAAGTTGACTACCGTGGTGGTGTAAGCCACCCCACCACTAAGCTAATTCTGACTATTTTAGCCCCGCGAGAGGACGGGTTGGTGATTGCAATTTACGCTTTGCCACACTGCAACCCCCTCTTTCTAGACTGATCCTTTATGCACTCGTTCTCGTGCATTTTCGTGGGGCTGCAGTAACTCCCCACAGGATGTTGCACAACCTTAAATTACATATTAGTATTTTCCATGATAAACCCAGCGGCTGTCCATATCGCCGTTTGTGCTATAAAACACCACCCATGTCCTTCGTGCGCCTACTGATGGTGCGGAGCCCCATTTGCCGCTCCTGGAAAAGCTACGCCTGGCCAGTGGAAATGCCCCAGATGCGCTTGGTCAGCGTGCGTTTGGCCCTCCTCTCCGTGCCCAGAATCTTGGGTCGCACCGTCCCGCCCACCCAACGCCATGAGTGTGGTCGCTGTGTTTAGGTAATCGCCCGGCGGGCCTACTTGCTGTTGCATGTAGGTTTGTGTCCACTGCCGCCAGTCTTGGGGGCTGTAGTTATTCGCAACAAATGTGGGTTGATGGCTGTTGGTGACCTGTGGGAGGGTCTGTGCGTATTCGTAGGCATTGTTCGGGGCCTGTGATGTGTTGTCACCTGCTGCTGCAGCCAACACCGCGGCATGGGAAGGGTTTATGCTGCTGTCTTCGTCGACCTTGATGTACGGTTGCTGATCATATGCGTTGTTTTGCTGGCCAACAGGCATCTGCGTGCCAAGGTTGTACGGCAGAGCGATGTTGCTGCCGTCTGAGAGGCTGGGATATCCAGCTCCTTGGGCAAGCGTAGGATCTGTTGGGCCAGATGTGTTTGCAGTGTATTGATGCTCAGTATAGCCACTTGCATCGTATACAGCGGGGGATGGAATGGGCTGTTGCTTGGTGTGCAAAGCCACTCGAGCTAACGACTCGGTTGCAGTCCGTTTGACGATGCTCTCGTTGATGTTATTCAACCCTTGATCCACAATCTTGGATATCGCTTTTTTCATCTTGTCCTCTGTACCTGTGCCGAATGTTAGCATGCTTTTCAGCTTTGATCATCTGCAATCGCTCACCTGATAGTTGACTACACTCGCCGAGTATGTTGATCCACGTAACCATGTCACCCTTCAGCCTCGTCATGTCGACAGGCGAGAGATGCTCTTTCCGCATAGACGAGATGAACAAGGTGGTGAAGACAGCTGCGATATATACCACAGTATTGATCCAGACAATGTCCAGGCTCTTCTTGTGCATCATCTCGGTGCAGTTGTGCAACATCTTCTGTGACGCTTCCATGCATTTATCCAAGTTTGAAGACAGTATTGTTGGATCGACAGACCTGCACACTGCAGGATGATGAAGCAGAAGCTGATATTCCTGGTACCAGTACTCGAGGTAGAGCGCGAAGATGTGGTCGTCTTGCGAAGCACGAGACGGGTCTCGCAGCTCGTAAGGCAGCTCCTCTTTCCACTGCTGAATGCCGGATTCGAGTCGTTTCAATGACTCAACGTACGAGCGTGGTGTGAAACGTATGGCGTAGATGGTCTTGTAGAGATCCAGTTCCCAGACAGTGTGCTTTGCAATTTGAATACCAATTTGAAACGAACATTGGTGGAACGGGCTCAACCTGGCTTCCTCTCCCGGCAAACAGTCGTTCATAGGCTCGGGGAACTCGACATCAATATCGTCGTTGCTGATCATCATCGGTCTTCCTAGTTTTCCAGCTAGATTGATCTGCAAGGCATTCATGGTCCAGAAGATGCGCTTCCTCATCTCGATCTCCAGCTCACTAAGTTTCGATGCCACATCTGACCAGTTCTTCACCGATCGATGCAGGCCGAGCTCCAGCGCCAGTAGGTAGGTAAGAGATGTCATGATCCACGCAGCACCGGGTTTGGGAAAGTTGCGAAGGTGGTGGCAGATCATCGCCAGGGCCTGCACGTCTGCGAGTTCGTGAGGCCCAAGCAGGATGTCTTTGTAGAAGCTGCAGGCATACTGGTAGTGCGCGTGAGACTCGTCCATGAGTGAGCTTTGCTGGCTGTTGCGTGCTGCTATCTGGTACTTGATGGTTGCAAGCATCATGTGGACCATGACTGTCTCGGGCGCGGTGGGTGTGAAGTTGGGATCTTTGCCGAATCTCCATACCAGATCCATGAAAGCGGGCTTGTGGACGAGCATGGTGTAGGGATTCAGCGAGCGCAGGTACCAGGTGGCCCATTCCTTGAGTGCCTCATACGGTGGCAGTGGCGCAGGCTCGATGAGCTGCCCACCGACACATATCCTCACCAGGGTCTGGTATGAGAAGGGGAGTTTTGGTACTCATTGCCCTCATCGACAAAGTCTGTGATGTCAATCTCGGTGCCAAAGACAGAGAGCGAAGTCCCTCTTATGTGACTGAGCAACGAGTCTCCGGACGCCACACCCAGGTAGTTGTCGCCAACGGAGCCGTACTTAAACTGTGGCAGCAAGCGAGAGTCGGTTCTATCGCCAGCGGGCGCATAGCCGGGTATGGGGGATGCGCTCGGCGGTCGTTGGGCATGCGTCCAGTCTTGAGTGTCGCTGGCTGGTGTTGACGGCGGCCATGGCATATTGGCGTAGGTGGGCGGTGGACGCGGCTCGGCACCCATTTCCTTCAGCTGTGCCTGCAGGTCAGCGACGTGGGCGCGCAGATATGCGTTCTCGCTCTCCATGGCCTCTGCATGGCCGCGGACGGTGGCCTTGCCGGTGATGCGGTCGGTGGTGCAGCATTGGGTGCGGTTCTGCTCGCAGGGCGTGCAGCCTTCCGGACGGCCATCGCATCGGATTTTGCGGACCTGGGGACGGTCAGCATGTGAGGAGCGTTGTGGTGGCGGTGGTGGCGGTGTTGGTGGTGTGCTTCGGTGAGTTTCCGCAGTCGCAGTCGCAGTCGCAATCGCAGTCGCAATCGCAGTCGCAGTCGCAGTCGCGGTGCCTCGGTCTGCCAGAGTGCAATGCGCGCGCAACGCGGGCATGCTGCAGAGGCTGTCGCATAGACGCAGCGCCTCCCTCTTCTCCATGGCGGGCGCATACTGCCACTGGGCGGAACTTGAACGCACCTTGCAGCGATCGCACGCCTGTCCTGTCCGCTTCGAGTCGGCGAGCCTGCGCTTGACCGAGCCTGAGAAGTCGCTGGTGCTGTTGGCGTTGGCATTAGCGTTGGTGTTGACGTTGGTATTGATGTTGTTGTTGAGGTTGCTATTGCTGTTGATGTTGCTGTTGCTATTGTTGCTGCTGCTGTTGTTGCCCAGGCGCTGGTGCGGGCTCGTGGACTGGGCAATACCGCGCTCAATGCGCTGGATCTTGCTGGTGTTGGCGAGCGTGCCATCATCGTCGGACATGCGCTTTGCTCCGGATGCCATGATAGCTGCAAGTGCGGTATCTTCCGAATTGCGCCTCGGGCGCGAGCAACGCGGATGCTGACTGGCCCGTGGGTGGTTACGAGAAGCACAAAGTCATGACCTCGTCTATACACCGACTTGGTTGACAACTGCACCGGGGGAGAGAGAGAGTCTGTCTGGCCACCACGGCAGCGGGAAGAGACTGCGTGCTTCCCAGGGTCGACGAATCGACGAAGAAGCATGAGATGCTCGGCGAAGGGACAAGGGACGCGGATCAATTCCCGTCATCGAGTCCGTAGTCCATGCGCCACTCGACGGCCGGCCGACCATTATTCAAACCTACCTTGGAGCGCAAATACAGCCAGCGCTTCCCTTCTGACATGCCGGCAAGCCTGCACCATGGCCTTGGATCGCCCCTCGCCATCTTTATGATTCGCTGCATGCACCGCCGGCTGCTGCCTCCGATGCCGCTGCATGCCTAACAGGGCCTTGCCAAGCCACGTCCTGTTGAACAACCCCGCTACCGCCCAAAGCAGCAGACTTGATCAAAAGCCAGCACCCTGATCGACACTCCTTCGATCCACGGTGCATTTCGGCAAGCAGGAAACCACTTCGACACCGAGCACCCACACCTTCTCCCGCCAAGACCAAGGTACAGAACGAGACGAAGTGACAGCTTCGTGCAAGCTGCAAAAGACTTGGCACTACCACCTAGCCACACTCTACCCAGCCTACTTCCGAAACCATGGCTGCGGTACGGACCTTCACGCTGCCGCACTACGAGGCCTACCCGGTGCAGGTTGCCCTGTTCAAGAACATCGAGAACACCGAGTTTCTGAGGAGCCAGTTGCTGGCAGCCAATCCCGACTTCGACTATGCATTCCTAGATGCTGCTATGGTGAGTTCCAACGTGCACGTCTCGTTACACGGCCTTTCTCGTCGTACTTGCTTATATTCTTAAACCTTACCCTTCACCATCTCGCCCTGCTTCTTGACTCGCGTCCATGCTGTTCATCTTATCTGGCAAACTTTAAATTCTACCACCTTGAATCAACTTTTTCAGCTAGCCGTTGATCTGCTGCGCATCAAACAATCATGATCGGCTGGGCGTCACACATCAACGTCTCAGAGCTCCAGTCCTGATTCTGGACTCACTACTTGATCGATGTCCCATCTTGGCACTGCAGCACCACCGGAAGCATCTGATCCGTGCTTGGACACCATACGATAGCACTGAACTCCTTGGTCCAGCAATACGCATCACCCAAGCATATCTCTGATATTGCACTCCTCTCCCAGTCAAGCCTATACTCAGCCATCAACTTCCAATACTACTAATCATCATCACCCTCTCCCTCCCTACCCCTCTCCACCCCACCCCGCCACACCGCAACTACCACTAACACGCACCCCACAGATCCTCACCCCTACCCACCTCCTAAGCGCAACCTTCCACGCGCTCCACGCCTTCCTCACCCACACCCAAAAACCCGCACTCCCCACAGCGAACTAGTCTTCCGCCTCTCTCCAAACAACAACATCGGCGCATCTTATAAAACCTTCGGCATCGGTCCAACCACGCGCGCCCTAGTATGCGTCAAGCTGCCCCTGCGGGCTGACGGGAGCACTGATGGGGGCGTGACGAGGGACAGTGTGGCTGCGCATTTGGGAAATGTGGTGCGTGGTGAGAGTGTGAATATTGGGGAGTTGGGGGAGGGGTTGGGGGACTTTGCAGAGGTACATAGGGTTAAGAAGGTTTATAAGATTGCGTGTGCCAAAGATGGGAGTAAGGGGGTAAAGGTGGCGGGGTGCATGGGCATGGGGCGGGGAAGGAGGATAGGAGGGAGTTGGAGAGTGTGGTGCTAGGCGCAATTGCGTTGAAGGGGTCGTGAGATGCTATTGTATAGAGAAAACGAGGCACTCGGTCCCTTTTCAATCTGTAGCGTCAGGATGTCGAGGTACGGGGACTGTGCTACTCACGTTGAACATGAATAGTCAAGACAAAAGAGATTTTCAGTGTCTAGAATCACCTTCCCACACCAACTATGCTACATGGACCGTATAGATACAAGACCAACTCTCGCGATATTTCAAGCTTAGACGTGCAAGTACTCGGGCTTGAGGAAGTCGGCCATGTTCTTCGGCCTGGGGTAAGGGTTCTCTGTGGCTTTGTCAGTAATTCGTCATTAGCTTCAATTGGGGGAGAGAGGCGCACCGTGGTGGTCGTGGCCGTGGTCGTGCGCGTGGGGGTCCTCAGCAGGTCCAACGTAGTGCATCTTGTAGGTGGATCCGCACTCCATGCAGCGGGACTGGGGCTCGTCGCGGGTGAGCTGTTGTGCGTCAGTCCTCTCCAGCTCCTATCAGTGAATGCAGTGTCTTACCGTGATCCACAGTACACCGTGGGAGTCAACGGGGTAGCCGGTGCAACCGACGTACTGCTCGTTACCGGCCGAGTTGACAACGATGGGGTCCTCTGGGGTGCCTGCTCTCGTCAGTCGTCATCCTGCCCCCTGGCTGTAGTCCAGAACATACCGAGACGGCTGGCGTCAAGGGGCCTCATGTCGAAGATGTCGATGCCCTGCATCTTTCCGAGGATCTCGAGACGCTCGAGACCGGTCGACTGTTCGGCGTCGGTGGGAACGGTACCGGGCTGAGCACCAGGGGGAGAAGATCTTCGGTGTTCTTGATGTCTGTGGTGCGCATCAGCAATGGGGCCAGAGCTGGCCGCCGGAAAAGCTGGCGGGCGCGTCACGTACGCTCGAGCTTCTTGAAGCCCTCGAGGACGCTAGGGGCGTTGGCAGAGTGGCCAGCCTCCTTCTCGTGGGTGGCCTCGGGTTTGGCGTCGCCTGCAATCGAGTCAATGGTGCGTCGTATGACGGTGACTGGGGGTTCCCTACGGCGCACAAAGGTGGTGGTGAAGGTGCGGCGGGCGATGGCGGCGGGGGCCGCACGCCTGGCGGCAGCAATGGCAGAGCGCTGGAGGAACATGGCGCGAGCAATTGGGGTGGAGTGGAGAGGTGGGCGTGGACGGCGGTCGAGCTTGGGGAGAGCGTGGAATTGACGTTGGACTCGCATGATCGAAGAGCTCGAGCTTGGCATTGCGGGTCGTGCTTGTCGCCGGCTGTCAGCCTTCAGCCCTGCACCAGTAGCTGGAGCTGTATTTCTCCCCAGCGCCGGTGCTGCCAGTGCTGGCCTGCATTGTAGACGCTGCCACAGGGAATGGCTCGGCCTTCACTGACAGCTGGATGCTTTCACCAGCAACGCTCAGCAGGGCCGCTGTAATGCTTGTAGCCTGCTAACCACCTCATCTGTCGCCTGCACTCACTACTACTGATGCAGCTGTCACAGACATCACGAAGACCCACCCACTCCCCTCGATAACAAACACACCATGTCGTTCAAGCCAGCACTCATAGTTGTAGACGTACAGGAAGACTTCTGTCCTCCAGTGAGTAGACTAACGTCACTGTACACACTACCGGCGCCCTGCTGATCGAGTAGACGGGCGCACTGGCGGTCACAGGCGGCCGCGACATTGTGCCTGCCATCAACGAGCTACTGGCCCTCCCCTTCGCCCTGCGAGTCGCAACCAAAGACTTCCATCCCCAAGACCACATCTCCTTCGCCTCGAACCACGCCGCGCCGAACAATAAGCCCTTTGTGTCCAAAGCCACCATCAGAAACCCGCTGAACCCCGATGAGACGCAGGAGACACAGTTGTGGCCTGACCACTGCGTGCAAGGCACAAAAGGTGCAGAGCTGCTTCCCGAGCTCCACGTCAACCAGGTGGACTGCATTGTAGAGAAGGGCCAGGACAAGCGTGTGGAGATGTACTCGGCATTCGCCGACCCGTTTCCCAGTCCATGCGCGCAGAGCGACCTGGCCGACAGGCTGCGCAAGGCGGGTGTCACGGATGTCTATGTGGTGGGTCTGGCGGCTGACTACTGCGTCCGCTTCACCGCGCTCGATGCGCAGAAAAACGGCTTCCAGACGTGGGTTGTTGGTGAGGCTACAAAGGCTGTCGATCCGTCATCGATGGACGACGTCTATAGAGACTATGAAGAGGCTGGTGTCAAGGTCATTGGCAGGGATGATGTGCAGATACTGAGGATGAAGAAGCTTGCTTAGATGCGTTTTATGAAATGCTCACGAACGAATAGTGGTCACGAAAGAATAATGGTCACGGATGAATGAAACCTTCATGCTTGAAATGGCCACGACTGAATAGAACAATCGCGTCCATCTGCCGCCAACCCTGTTGAACCAAGGAGCGTGCCTAGTCTGAGTCTTGTCGTTGGACAGCGTATTACATATGCCGGTACGGCCTGCTTGTACGAGTGCCCGGCATGGCGCGGGGCGGAATGCCAGAACCCTGACCCTGAGTCCGGGCACCGCCTCGTGACGCATCGTTGATTAGTAGCCGACCCTCGAGTACCAGAAAAGGCTCAAAGTCTTCTCCAGAACCTGCTCCACGCTGCTCAGAGTTGTCGTCGACATCGCCCTGACCTTGCCCCTCGGTGTTGGTGTTGTCTAGCAAATACATTGTATTGCGGGGTCATTATTTTTTGTCTGGCAGCGCCATCGTCATCACAGGCGCGCCCCAACCGCGTCACAGCCGCACGGCTCGTTTGTACCTCACCGGTTGTTCGATCGTCTTCGACGTTTGTTGATATCCTGCAAATACTGCATCCTTTTCCTGTTCTTGTTGCATAACAACACCCAGTGTTCAGTCTGTCCGCCATGCCGCATCTACCTGGAGTCCACCGGCGCAAGAACTCGCTGACAGGTGCGTCACCGCCTCTGCACAGGCTCTAGGGGTCTTCAGGGTCTCCATGGTCTACTCGTGGGAAATATGAAAGCTGACACAGGAGTCTTGCGAACACACAGGCAGCACGCGATCCTCCGTCGACGAATCTCGGGGCGATGAAGTCACAAGGGAGGACGAGACTGTCGTCGACGCGGAGCAGGGCAGCAGTACGTCAGAACAGCACCTGCAAAGAGCGGGACACGCAGGAACAGCTGGCTAACACAGTGTTGCATCGCAGTGCTCTCACACATCATATCACAACTGCGCCCGGGAGCCGACCTCAGCCGAGTCACGTTGCCTACCTTCATCCTCGAGCCACGGTCGATGCTGGAGCGTATCACTAAGTAAGACAAGTGATTCCGCTGCATCGGCGGTGGATATGGGTGCTGACAACACCACAGCTTCATGGCCCACCCTGAGACGCTCCTTCCGCTGACCAAGATCGACGACCCTGTCCAGCGCTTCGTAGCAGTGACCAAGTTCTACCTCAGCGGGTGGCACATCAAACCGCCGTATGCGCCCCCAGATCCCCCGAAGACAGCAAAGGGCAGTGACTGATGATACCGCAGGGGCGTCAAGAAGCCACTCAACCCCATCCTTGGCGAGATCTTCACCGGCTACTGGGACTATCCAGACGGCACCAAAGGCTACTATATCTCTGAACAGACGTCGCACCACCCGCCAAAGTCCAGCTATTTCTTCATGGCGCCCGAGCACAACATTCGGATCGACGGCACACTGAAGCCAAGAAGCAAGTTTCTTGGCAATTCCGCTGCGAGTATGATGGAGGGTATTGCTGTGCTGCGGTTCACAAACACAGGCGAGCGCTTGTAGGTGATCATCACCCGCATTGTATCATCACTGGCTAATGATGGCAGCTTCGTCACGCAGCCGAACATCTACGTTCGCGGGATACTGTTCGGCACAATGAAGTATGAGCTTGGAGACCACGCCTATGTGCGATGCCCGGAAACCGGCATGGTGGCCGACATCGAGTTCAAGACAAAGGGCTACTTCAGCGGCAACTACAATGCCATTGGCGGCTACATCAAGGACAAGTCAGGCAAAAACCTTTTCGAGCTGTCAGGTTCATGGAACGAGGATATGTACATCAAGGACCTGACGGTAAGCAATGTTCTGATTGGTCTGGATGCGAAAGGAAAACAGCTTACACGGTGTAGACTGGCAAGAAGGAGCTCTTCTTCGATGCATCGAAAACACGGCACACCCCGCCGAAAGTACGACCGTTGGAAGAGCAAGATGAGCGCGAGTCACAGCGACTTTGGCACGACGTCACCGAGGCTGTCAAGCGCAGAGACCAAGAAACCGCCACCACTGCGAAAGCCAAGATTGAAGACAGGCAGAGGGAGGAGACGGCGGCGAGGAACAACGATAACATCGATTGGCACCCGCAGCTTTTCCGCGCTGTCAAGGGAGGGCCTGGTGGGCCCGACGAAGGCGAGGAAGACCTCGACTGGATTCTGAACACAAGAATGTGAGTTGTGACCCTTCTATCTGAATAGAATAGGATGTTGACCAAAATAGTGACGGCCGGACACCTGAGGAGCAGGTAAAGCAAATTCTCCAGATCTACAGCATCCTACCAGGCCAGAAGCCAGATAAACAGTTCAGCATTCCCCAGAGAAACAACAGCTTTCAACAGGCCCCGGCACAGCAGCAACCTGCGGTTCAGGAACAGCCCGTACGTGCAGAAGCTGCTATCCCACCGTCACAGCACCAACCACCAAAGCAAGAGCTTGTGCAACAGGAGCCACAGGTACAACAGGTGCAGCAGCAGCTTGCAGGTGTAGATCTTAACCAGTCAGCACCGCAAGCGAAAGCAAGCAATGGTTATGAGCCTATCAGCTTTAGCCCCTACCAGACCAACTCGGCATCCACATCACCCGCCGAATGTCAGACAACCGAAACGAATCCACCAAGCAAACTCCTGCACTCCAACCCAGCGCCCGAACCAGCACGAGATGACCAACTGAGGCGAAAGGACAGTGAGACACAGGAAGAGGACGAGTTTCACGATGCGCACGCCTAGGTCTTGTCGATTTGGGCTTGATTGTTTTGTTTCCGCGGCATGTTGTAATGAAACATTTTCTGGGACCGTAGCTTATCCTCAACAGTAGGCTGTCCTGAACTGAATATAATCTACACCAAGAGCGTACCGACACCGCAGACCCACACGCTCTAACTTGCCATAAGTGCTTCTCAACATGCACCGTGTCCTGATCGTTCCAATCTCCTTTTGAAGCCCATCCGCGACTGCATATAAGCCAAGCCCAAAGCGATATCCTGGAGTTTATTTGATTATATTTGCTTTCAATTTTTTTACGAGCCTGGTAGAATCACAAGGTGGTTGTTAAAAAAAAGATCTCAATATGCTTACTTCCGTTTCACATGTATTGCTTAGAGTTGTATAAGAATTCCTCCAAGCGCCAAGTCTCATCTTCGAGGATAATGCTCTTATGAGTGACCTGTTGATGCCTGCCCTAACAGGCAGGTGCCGTCACACGGTCCATCGCGCTGCTGCAGTTGCTTGCTTGACATCTCGAACTTCATCAACATCTATCCTTCACTTCCTCTTCATCTCCCCTCATTACCTCTTCACAGCCTGAGCTTCTGCTCTGACCTTACTAACCACAATGGGTTCATGGAACTGTTACTGCGCGCTTTGCTCAGGACCCCTAGAAATCTATAGGATAAGAGAACACGATAGTACGGCTGAAGCATTGGCAAAGAGATAGAGATCTATTCTGGAAAACGAGTGAGTTGCAAAGGCAGAGACCCAAGACTGGCACTCTCAATAGTTTCGACGAAGGTTCTGAGAAAGAGGTATCTACTGACGAGGATGGGAAGGATGAAGTGCACCGCGGATCAGTGTTCAATCAAAAAATGTCGGAGCCGACAACACAGGCTCTGATCCTGTCACCATCGCCTCGCAAGTGGCTGAAGGACATACCGACAAGAAATTTGGTCATGACAGCGACAATAAGTATGATGACGTTGCCAGATCCGAAAGCTCGGACCTTAGCATCAATTCCAACTTCAACTTATATCATAGCACGATATCAACCGATGGTAGGTACGAATAGTACGAATATTCATCATAGGATCCAAGGTTGTTGGACCTGGAAGATATCAAATGGCTCGACCGACGCAGGACTCTTGGCCGCAATCCCGGAGCCTCGGAAATTACCAAAGCCTTCATTTCCAGGCTTGGGCGATACAGTGGTTACTGTGCTTCGGATTGTTTTGTTGATTGTTGTTCTTGAAGAACTGGCCTTTGGCTTCAGTTTCCGCTCAACATGTTCATGATCTGCGTTTAAACTGGCTGAAAGTTGAAAAATATAAATAAACAGTAAGTATAATGCTTCAGAGTAAATTTTCACAAATGAGAATGTCTAGTAATTACGGTCTCAATGTGAAAAAGACTGTAGTAAACATGCGCGCTAAGTCACGCGCTAGCAGGTTGGCGCATCCGGTACGAAGGAGCTAACGTTTGGTCTTGCACTAAATGAGCCTAGCTCAGTATTGTGCGGTCCAACGTAAAGTACCAGCTCCTTAGTACCTGAGGCCGCTCCTTTATCTCTCATGCAGCGCCTTACTAGCAGCGCAACTACGCGTGCCCGTCTACGTACGTGCCTTTACACAAACTCTGCCTTTAACAAATCCGATTGCGCTCTTCTCGCGAGATGGAACGAGCTGTGACTACACCGCTTTCTCCACCTGCCAAGAATCCAGTTGCAACCAAGATCGATATCTCAGCTCCACGCGTTATGAAGCCTCCCAGCATTTCGTTTGTCGACCTACCAGCCGAGGTTCGAAACGAAGTCTATGAAAGCCTCTTCCACAAGGGTGACCCGGCGGTTCAGCTGCTAGCGCGCAACGGTGCTGGCTACATATCGATGAGCGATCGTCTGGGTCTTCTTGCAACTTGCCGCCAGCTCTATGAGGAAGTGTCATCATTTCTGCGGTGTCAGGGCAGAATAAACATCGTTCAGTCAAAGACCTTCCTCGAACTAATGGACGTGGGCCGCGTTCGGGCACAGGTCTTCAACTGCCTGTTTTCCAGTCTGGTCATACGGGTGACCTGTGACCTGGATCTTGGCACCACCAGGACCAGTGCTATACCTCCTATATTTCACGCAAGCACAAAACTTCGCAAACTGAGCTCACGTGCCCTGTATTCTAAAATCACGGCGAAAACCACGGCTTCAACTAATTTTCGCACACTACGCCAATGGTCGTACAATCCATTTACTTGTAATGGCGATCGCCGCCTTGGGATCGATCGTATGAACCTCATCATCTACTTTCCACCTGGCAATGAGAATGAAATACAGGGGTCTTGTTTTCAGGCAGCTCATTTGATATGGGCAACAGATAAACTCCCTACAGAGCTCCGCTTGTGCACTTGTAGCATTGACGAAGACACGGAACAGATGCATGAAATCATGTCTTTGACCTTCTTCCGGGAGCGACTGTTCCTTTTTGTCCACGAACTCATAAGCGCATATCCCTGGAGCGACATGGACCCCTGTCCAGCAATATGGGTAGACCGGGACCTCAAGATTATACGAGCAGACATCAATGTTGAAGAAGAAGAAGAAGCTGCTGAGTGTGTTCAAAACAGCCAGTGCAATCTGCCTTGGCTGGATATCGACAGAACCATCTCCATTGCAGCGCTCATCCATTCATATCGGGATCTTGTGGAACCTCGGCCCAACTACGAGTACGGCCGCACGACGGGCAATACAGCAAATGATCCTGACACCCAGGAAACACTTCTCGGGTTTGCGATCAGGCTTGCGGAATTACTCTGCAACTATTATCAGTGCTATTAGGCACAGTGCACGATCGAACCATCATACAGCCACACTTGCACAGTGTGCATGGCCTGCCCACGGATTATACACGCCTACCGGAACTTTGCATTGAGCATACAAGTCTAGCGTCTGAGTTCCGTCTGTCACTTCTCTACAAGAGTAAATGGGTTCTCCTAACGGCCACAGAATCATCTTTGCATCACTGTTTACAATAAACACAGTCGACTACTCCTCCGGTATCTCTAATCTCCTAAGTCCCTTGGTTTCTGCCTAGTCTGTTAGACCATTCAGCCGTTCAATTAGTATCGAATCCTCTCCAACCCACAGGTCGCTCAGCTCAGCTAAAGCTAAATCCAGTCCATATCTGCTACGTATGCCATGCAGACACTCTAGTTGTGGGCAGACTTCTGCTAGAGTCTCTATACCCTCACCCCATAACGCTTCTGAAGCCATCCCACATAGCCCGTCGTACCTGCGTACAATTTAATCTTAACACGCAAAGGAGCTGCTGTCATCCTGCCGCCAGGTTCTTGCTGGTGCTCCACAGAATTGCCCACTGTTGTGATCATGCGCCAGGACGAGACTGATATGCGGTCCCAACTTGGCCATTGACTTGGATCCTACTGGCGATGGCCTGGATTTGACCCGAGCTCACGGAAGCGACGACATTGATGGCTGCGTCTGCTGTGGCGGCCAAGCCCACATCTTAATTATGCACAACATTAGAGTTGTCCCATGGAGGCACAAAGCTCGATTCAGCTGATACTCATGGCTCCGGTGTTGCGGTACTTTGAACACGCCGTAGATAACAACGCCACCGGCCCGAGTCCAAAATTAACAAAGAAGGATCTGGAGGGAAAGTGCAGAACATTTTTCCCATCGTGCATTGCCGGGTAGCATTGACTATTGCAATTACAGACTCATGGAAGTAGGTCTTGAGGATGTAGCCGGCAAGTCATGTGCAGTCGCGGGTCAGTCGATATTAGCCGCCGGGAATAGCAAGGACATTATCAGGGTTTGGTGATACCCCACTGTTTTCTTCCACATCAACGGTTATGAGTTGAAGTAAGTCGGCCACCTTGCGGAGTCCTGGAATCGGCTTGATATCGAGAGGCATAGTGTTTGACTCGATGCTAGCATCCCAGTCTTCAGGACGTACCCCGACGAACGTATCGGTAGCGAGTTGATGCATGCGCACAATGCTGCTATCAGATTCTTGGGAATTGCTGTTCCATAGCTCGGAAAAGAAAAGTTGAGGTAGATGGTCCGGGTCTTCGGCATCTGAGACTTCTCTAGAGTTCTGAGCGTTGAGAGAGCCGTTCTCTCAGGCGATGACATTGAAAAATCCGAACTGCTTCCCAAAAGCACCAACCGTCACGCAACTATCATTGGATGCAGAGACAGCATCGTCTACCAAGCAGTTCTTGCCGCTGTAGAAGGAGATAAGGGAACTGCCGTCCTCAGTCTTTTGTGGAATGAAGGCCGCTCACATGTAGGTGGAGTGTCCGTCTTAGGCTTTATGCAGCTACTATGGTGCGGCACTGTCTGAAGACAGGCAATATTGTGCTTGTTTTTAGGTTTCCGGTATAACAAATGTATCGGTGGCCTTAAGAAAATAGTTCACTGGGTGCTAGCGAGCCCGCAGTTTGCAACCTATATTTTCACAAAAGGTTCGAAACAAGTAAAAGAGTGTCGTTTTCCTAACGTATCAACAAGTTTGGATAAACTCGAGCCAGCCTCATTCCCGCCTTCCGAGCCAACGCCATTCCATCCTTTGGGTGGGCGTTTGGTATCCGACTCGGCGCCATGCGCGATTCATGAGAGAGAATAGTGAAAGAGGAAGGCCCTCAAGCTCGTCGTGTTATGGTACCAAGTACCAAGCCCCGGGCCGACGAACGCTTGGCGGCAACACTGGAGGAAGGCCTCTGATGATGCACCTTGTTGCAACGCCTTGGAAAAAGGAAGAAACCGATATTCTTGGGGTCCATTTCGTCTTAGATAATTCTCGAATCTCTTCGTTACGTACTCGCCAAAAGCTGCGCACCGCACAGGACAAGTCGAGATTCGAGCAAGACGCCAGTCCTCAAGCCCCACTCTTCAAGACGATCTACCACACCACACGACCAACACAATACATGGTATCAGCAAAACTACAATCCCCTCAATAAAAGGCCAGCAAACCCCAAAAATACCTTCAGAAAAACCAACCAAACCCTCAAGCACCCACTCTCTCGGCCCAACACCACCACCTCGCTACATCCTAACAATCTTCATTTTCCTCCTCGCAGCCCTCTCCAACATCCTAGCCAACGAAGTCAACTCGCCGACCCCGCGCTTCCTGCAGCCCCTGACAGGCTACGGCGCCGTGTTCCGCCTCGCAGGACCGGCGCTAGTTTCGGGCTACACCACGCGCTGGCGACGGCCGAGCGTCCGGTGGCCACTTTTTGGTGTGCATGGATATCGCGGCTTATGAACTGGGTACTAGGGTCAATCCGCAGCGAGTTGGGTGCAGCAGTGTGGGTTGGGGGTTTGGGAGCGGTTGATGTGGGTTTCGGGGTTTAGACAGTAGAGATGGGTGGTGGGATTTTTGGGGGCTTGCGATGCCTGGTGATTAGTAGGGTTGGATGGAGGTAGTGTGTTGATTGATGGTATGTTGGCTGTCTAATTGAGAATGATCGTACGAATTCACTCACGGTGAAAATCGCGATTCGCCTGAACTGATTGGAGCTCCTGCATGCTTATGAAAAGATGTCGTAGATGGTAGTAATTATTTCTTATAGTAGCTTGCAGAATTAGCCACATGTTCATTATTCCTAGCAGTTTATGAGATTGTAATAACAATAGTGTTGTCTAGTAAGAAAAGACTATGGTATAGATGGGATTATAGTATGTGCTCATTAGACTAATGAGGGCAAGTATGGTCCTGATAGGAACGTTGGAAAAGGCCAATTCGTTGTGTAGAAGTAAGATACATGCAGCGGAAGGCTCTAGGAGCATATTTTGGGTGAGTTCCACTTGTGCAATGAGAGTGAAAAGAATATAAAGGTAACTCGGCCGGTGATCGAATTATTGGTAAAACTCGTGTAGCCCAGTGAAAGAAAACTCGTTATTTTTTTCGCATCCTTCGCCCTTCTTTATTAGCCAAAAACCTTCCTCATTTCTTGCATGGGTTTAAACCAATAAACAATTGGTCATATATCATAGAAGAGCGCGTTGTTGAGGAAACGGTTTGAGTTTCCGCAAAGAGATAGCAAATATCAAAGCTTGACATGTAGCGCTCCGGGACAGGGAAGTAGGTCTCTTTGCTGCTTTTTCTTCTCTTTATTCATCGAAATTATGCCATAGCGCACTATGCAGGCATTTTTGTCAATAGAATTACAATTATTAGCCTGAAGCCTGAGGAACAATTTCGGTTGATTGAATAACTCAGGGCTTTTCGTGAGCCTCCATCAATCCCAGGAACCACGCGACACATGTTACCCTTCAGTAGGATTTAAAAACCTTGCCTTGGGTCTAGGTTCCGCGCACTTGTCTATGAGCTGTTGTTCTGCCCAGGCCTTGTTCAGGAATGCGATGACTTCTTCGTCATAGAAAGTCCAGGTGGTAGGTAACTTAAAATTTCCCCTAGTTGTGTGCGCCTTATTGAGCTTCCAAGATCCTCAAGAGAGGTGTGCGAACTCAGGAGGCCTCTCGACAGTAGAGATCTTGGTGAGCTCGAGAAGAGTGAGCTCATCGAGTCGATCTTTCAGTCCCTCGCATCTGCGAGCATAGTATGAAGTTCTCACTCGCTTGTTAATGTCGTCGAGGTGAACCAAACCATCCACGTCGAGCGCGTCGTCTGCTAAGGTGACATATTGATACTTCAGAACAGGATGACGAATGGTCTCGTCAAGTTCCAGTATATATCTGGAAACATACCAAGTTTGTGCATACTTCGAAGGTGCGTGTAGGAAAAAAGTAGTGGTTTCAACTACTACATCAGGAGTGCCTGGCGGCTGCACGCCTTCCACGTCAAGATCGAGCACCCATGAGACCTTATCGCCGATACGTCGACGTCTCGTCATAACGTCTGGGTCCTCGTATCGACCCTGAAATACAACGAACGGGACGCTTCACTGGTCCCAAGATACAGTTTTTGTCTTTGCGCCCTCATCACTCAAAATTTTGAGATGATATCCAATCTCATCGTCCAAGCATACAAGTAGGAAGCTTTTTCTCTCAAAGAAGGTGCTGTACAGTGAGAGAGAAACAGCTTTGTTCCACGAGATGAAGTTGAGATCGGCTGTGGTCTTTGCAGCTTGAAAGACACTTGCAATAGTTGAGTGAGCGCTGTAAGTGATGATGACACAGAGGTTTTCTCCTTTTTCATCTGCCTTTGAGAAGAACTCGCTCCTGCGTTGGTAACCGTCACTTTCCAGATAGCGAAGTAATTGCTCCGAAAATCTGCGTTCCTCTGCCACGTGTATGTGAATATTGCCGCACTCAATGTGAGAGCGGGAGAAGAATTGACGGGCGAAAACTCCGGCGATTAGACCCTCGGCTTTGCCCAAAACTGAGCGAAACTCCTTGGGCTGCCAAAGAACTTCTTGAGCTGGTAGTTGATATTCCACGCCGTCCCATCCAGCACATGGCGCGGCTGCCCAACTCCTTGCAAGTGCACGTCAAAGCCACGATCTCGGCAACACCCAGATATGGCAGTATCAACGTTTGCACTGGAGCGTAAGTCGTGCTCAGAAGACCGACGAGGGAGACTATGACGCTGGGAGTATTGCAGAAGTTCCTACTGCTCTGAGGGACTGAATTAGCATATGTACTGTTCTGTTAAGACATGTAATGCTGAAATACCTAACTGTCGTGGGGCACAGGTCGCTGTAAACCTGGCGGTAGTTGCCGCAGTGCGAGTGTGTTTTGTGAGAAGTCCCAGACGGCAAACAGCAGTTACCGCAGTAGTGGGATTGGGGTGGGCTAAGTGAGAGAGAAGGTGAAGAAGCTCGTGGAGGGTGATACTTTAAGGCAAACGAATCGGCGCACGAACTTTTTTGGCTCTGGGAAGGCAGGAGCCCAAATGAGGTGAAGTAGAGTTTCATTCTGTCACCGATCTCGATGTACAAATCGTATAGCCCTCCTTTTCAAGATAATGAGTATCTAACCCTAAACCCTAAAGCAATTGCCTTCGTGCAAAAAAAGAATTTATTCAAGAGGATGTAGTTTTGCAACATCTTGTATGGGCGAAGTACTAATACACCTTTTGCTATGTGTCTTCTTTTGTTCAGAGGTAAAGAGGGAGAGGGAGTGGGAGAAAATAAGTAGGAAAGATAATTATACAGAACACCAACAAGTGATGTCTAAGGAGAAGAGTATAAAATGTGGAGGTCAGGGTTACATAATGTATGTAGGTGTACAGATTGCAGAACTGATGTGGCGGGATATGGCAATGCGGTTCTTTACTCTACTCCAATTTTCATAATAGACTACGCGCCCACCTACCTATCCTCTACCTACTCATCTGCCATCTCCCAGACAGACAATCAACCCCCTTACCCTCCTGCCCTGCAACCCGCCGCCCAAACTCCCCATCCTCGAAAAAAACCGCATTGCGATAAATCTCCATAACCCTCAAATAATCCACCTCAATGATGTCGTTCGGCCAGTACCTGGTTGCAATGTACTTGCTGGGATGAGTCAGCACACTCACTCTTCACATTCCAATAAAGAAACGCCCGAACGAAGAACAATTCCCAAAAACGACCAAAAACCAGCACCTACCAAATCCTTACCTCCAGCGCGCCCCTCGCCTCCTCCCTCTCCCTCCGCATCAGCATCAAGATATGCCTCCCAATAGGCAACAGCCTATCCCTCAGGACCTGTGCTGCAGGCCTAGCGTTGATGCGGGGATTGTAAGGCGGGAATTTCGTGTTCTTGAGCCGGTTTAATTCAATTTGCACGGGGAGGAGTAGGATTTCTATCTCGGCGTTATGCAGTGGAGAGATCTCCCTCCTTGGGGCGTCATGGCGTGGTGGATTCCTGGCTGATGGGCCATGGAATGACTCTTGATGTGATGGTGGGTGGGGGAGCGCAACTGCGCGCGCAGTCTGGGTGGCGAGGGTGTAGGTCGCCTGTTGTTTCGCTCGCGCGGCTTGCAGGTTTTTTCTGCGTCTCTATGCTTGCATGTGCACTTGATAGCTCGGTAGACGAGGCAGTGGGGGTGGAGAGCGAGGGCGCTTGTGGGTCGTCATGGTGTGGGGATGGTGGTCGTTGGTCGCAGTGATGTTCGAGCAGTGGCATTTCATTGTCGGTATCTTCCTCAAGTGGGGCCGAAGCGGAGGACATGGTTGGGCTGTGAATGGGTTCCACGATTGAGGTTGAGGGTTTGGTTCTGCTATCGGATGGCTGTGTGGTAGGTGTGGAGAGAAGCTCGTGGATGTGATGGTTTCCTATTTGCTATCGATATCAGACCATGAGACAAACTGTCACAGCGCTATGGTAGCGTAGTTAACAATCTGGAAATGGCAGATAAGTGCAGATGCATGGGCTGCAACGGAGCTCTTGCCCATTAGGTGCGTTTGTAATGTACAGTATGCAATGTGGTAGCACTTGGGTGGAGAGCAAACAGACCCACACTGACTTTAGTCTACCACTTCAATGCCCCTCCCGTCCCGCCACCCAGTCGGTATCAACGCCGCGGCGACCTGTCCAACGCCGCGCTCAGTCGCCAACAGATTGAACTGCGCCGACGCATTCCTTGTATCCTGGACCTCGAGGCGGATACCGAGATCATTCAGATACTTACGGACAGCAGGCGCAAGCGGCAACACACTTGGCCCAGTGCCAATAATCAGTAAATCTACTCAAGTCAGCCCAAATCACTGTCTGCGCCGGAGGGGTTTGCAATAGGGCTATACATACCAGGTTTCGGCCATACCAACTCCAACAACCCCCACGCACCCTCATGCACCTCCCACTGGCCTTTTGCATTCGTCAGCCGCCCCGCCATGGCATCATCGCCCACGTCTCCCTCCGCAACGGTGCCCTCCTTGCGCCCCACCCGCACCCAAGGCCGCCACCTGAATGCCTCGCCGCCTACCAGCAGCAGCCCGCAGCCACTAACACGCATCTGGTTGTTTAGCGCAAACCCATCGCTCGTGGTCGCATCGATGCTCGTTGCGGGTGCTGCCGTGTTGCGCAGGACGTCGAGCGCGCTGAAGTCGGTCTGCGTGTCTTCGTCGCTCTTGGGGCCGCGGTCACGCGACTTGGGCGGCTTGGATTGCATGAGCAGCGGCCGCGTGGTGTGCATATGGCTCGCCTGGGAGCGCAGGCTGGAGGTGCATGATCGTGGTGATGTGGCGGAGCGGGAGGGTGCGAGGGAGGCGGAGCGGCGGGTGGTGGAAAATATGAGGCTCTGCGACAGGGAGCGCGTGTGGTATATTATTTGTCGTTCCATGGTGAGGACTGCATGCAATGTGGGAAAAAGAAGATGCAAGATATGATGATGAAGAGCGTCATTGAATTGATTTCGGAGCTTGGGCCACCAACTAGCTGCAGGTACATCTCCGCCGTGCAATTCTCCAGTTACCTTTTTGTTGGAATCGAAGGATATTTTAAGCAGCCAGGAAAATACGCATCTACTGCGCATTGACGGAGATCTAAAAAAGAGCGACTCTTCAATATTAACCGAGAAAGCACCTACTCTAGCTACGTTAACCCTAAATTATAATATATTTATTAATTAGGTAACGTAGTAAAGCAGATAGAGTATGTCTTTAGGTTAATTAAGTCTACCTAGCTAGCCTTTACAGCGTAGCTAGTAGCTAGATAAATAATACCTAGGAACTAGTAAGATCCATTAGTATATATAGTAGCTACTAACGTTACCTACTTATAATTGCTATTATGGAGGCTTTATATCATAGGTAATCTCTACTACTGCCTTAGTGTGAGGACTTCAGCTCGAACCCACTGAGCCACACTGCCCAAAAGGTACAGTGATCCAATAGATGGATGGACTGAGGCTCGAATAGTATATACCCGTGACACTTAGCTTCACGCAAGGTAGCCCCTAAGCCAAGCCTAGGCAGACGTAGGGGCTACTACAGTATATATCCTATCTAAACTGTCACGGGTATATACTATTCGAGCCTCAGTCCATCCATCTATTGGATCACTGTACCTTTTGGGCAGTGTGGCTCAGTGGGTTCGAGCTGAAGTCCTCACATAAACCCCTAGGGCTTACGTCTTAAGGACTTGTCTTTTCTTGTCTTATCTAATAACATATCCTTATTTTGCCTAACAAGGCAGCCTACCTATCCTATGTAAAGAACCGACCTTAGAATCTAAGCTAACTACTAACTTACCTCTAATTTAAGGCTGCTACTTACCTGTAACCTTTTTGTAACTACCTAAGGGTTGCTATGATAGAGAGTATAAAAGCACTATTAGATTTATCCTACAATAGATAGTTTTTGGGTATCCTTTGTACAAGACCTATAGGAATAGGAGAATCTTCTGTGTTACCTATCCCAGTGCTCCTATACACCTTGTAGTAGATACACACGCTTCTAAAGCCTCCTATTATTCTGTGTTGTTACAATTGTACGTGCAAGATAGATATAGAAGAAGATTCTTAAGCTAATACAAATATGTTATACGTAGGTTCTATAGAGGGTGTTAAGTAATTGCCTGTCCTAAACATAATGTTTGCAATGCTAAGCAAAAGTATCTAGTTTAAGGGTGTGTCTAGTTTAGTAGTGCTTTACGTTGATAGTAATATGTAAAGTATTAATAAGTATCTATATAAGAAGAAAATGTGGCAAAATAGTAGGTACTAAATTACTATTTCCTAAATCTGCTATATACACGCTAATAATAAATGCTTGATGTTGAACACAAGATGTGTGGGAGCAGAAAAGGTGGGCAAAAGCGAACACTCTTACCCCTCCTTCTGCCTACTGATAGAAGGGGATAGCCCTGTTGCGACAAGATGCAAACGCCGCTCCGGGAAATCCTCCTTTCAACCCCCGCCATCTCACCGTTCCACCCTGTCGCCTTGCTGTGGGCGGTTACCACTACCTCTGGAACCAGCCATCAAGGCAGCGGGCCTCAGACCCTCCATATCGAGTTCGTCCTCGTCCTCGGAGTCAAAGGCCGAAGGAAGCTCCTGGCACTCCGTTGTGTCCAGACCAAGCCTTGCCATCAGGCCCAGCATTCGAGGAGGCTGTTCCTGCATGCCCTTGGCTGGCGATGCCTTGAACGACTCGGTCAGCTGCGAGCTCGTGCTTGCGCGCTTGAAGTCCCGACGCCGGAAATTCATCGGCTCCGTTTGGCTGCTGCTGCTGACCGTCGTGCTGGCTGTCGACGATAGCGATGGACAAGTGCCTGAGCTCGGCTGCGAGCTCTGCTGCCGGCGGTATCTGCTCCTCTGGGCTTCGGGCTTGCCGCATCGCAGCGGCTGCTCTGCGCCCAGATACGTCCATTCGTGGACCGGGGGTTGTACGTTGGACTGGTTCCGTAGTTGGTGCAGAGTTTCGACGCCTTCAGCTCGCCCGTCGGCGTGCTGGAGCCGGAAGTCGTGAATCTCGACCAGCGAGAGAAGCTCACGGTGCGGCAGCTGGGTGGTGTGGTGGGCATCTCTGCCCATGGCGCAACGATGTAGCGCATCGCCTTGGAACTTTTGCGCCCAGGTAGAGGGGGCCTAGTTGGCCGTGTTCTTCTGCGGCCATCTGTGGGTGCTTGTGGAAGATCAGAGAAGTAGTCTTGTTGCGACATTGTGTGCTGGTTGCTGGTTGCGGCCGTAGAGCTAAGTTGAACAGCGCAGACAAACAGCCTGGTGCTGCGGCTGTGTATAATAACGTGAATAAGGGTGCGCAGTCGCTGATTTGGGGTTATTCGGTACTGTCAAGGTGAGCGCCATGGTGCAAGGTCGGTGAGTTGAACAATGCAACAGGCGGGGGCTGATGGTTCATTCCATCATTGTCTTCACCTGCTCTGGTCTAGGAACCACACCGTACTTTGCAACATCCAGCCTGGGATTGGTGCAACCGAGTGTGAATCAGCAGCTGAGGCACCGGAGAAATTGCTCGCACTAAGGCCAGACCGTCTGCACTGTCTGCGGGACACCAGCGCTGTGGGTGTGACCCTACGAGCACAGCTGGACCCGAGTCTTGCGGGCGTGGACGGTTGGCGAAGTGTGGTTTGCGAGCCATGTGTGCGCAGCGCATGATAGCGCCTCGCGCAAACGGCGGCGGATGACGTCGTCGCGCTGGGCTTCGTGTAACACAACGAACACGGATCGGCGTGGGGGCAACTCCAGATAACGCATGTGAATCTGCAACCCGTGACATCTGTCACAAAGGGCGAAAGAAAGGAGTAGGGTCTAGAAACACGCTGCTCATGTCAACGAACCAAGATACGCGCTAGTCGCTACACGTGACCCAGCCTCTCTACGCAGCTCTAGTTCACTCTTTTCTGTCGTCGTGCTCAAACTCAGTCTGTAGGCCACCTAGTTCTCAGCTTACGAATACCACTGTCTCCACAAAAAGCTTGGTACGACTGAACCAGCAAGCCACAATGCACAAGCCTGCCCACACCAATATCCATTCATCGACTAGCTATAGTACACTATAAAAATAGAGTACCCTCCGTAACTCCTCTCCATCCCCTTGCGCCACCAAACCTTTGATATATCATGACTGCAGGGCCTATCATGCCTGTGGCAGCGCGACTCGCCTCTGCAATGGCTGTAGCAGCCGTGTTAGAAGACTTGCCGCTACAATTTGCGAGCGTGGAGGCTTAAGTAAAACAACCAGATGGAGGAAATAAGGTAGGCTTTCTGGCAGCATTTCCTTGGACGCGGAGTGTCATCTTGTGAATTGGTTCATCGTCGTTCTTGTGGGTTTTTTTGTCGGCTGCAGTTCTGGCCTTGCTTGTGCCCTTCGTGGGACTATCAGCCTAGGAGCCAGTCTTGGACGCCTTTGGAACTGAGGTGAAGAGGAGGTTTAGTGTGGTCGTTTGCCATAGCACGGCTCTCACCAACGCCCAAAGACCGTTGGTCGACGCATCAGAAACTTTGCTGCTCGCTCTTTTGCCAGCGATTCCACTTCAACGAGAGCCGAAATGACTTATTCTGGCGGAGCATGGCCAGCGACGGAAGCAGCCTCAGAAGGATCCTCGGCGGAAGGGCCAGAAGCAGACTTATGAGAGCGCGTAGCCTTGCGCCTAGAGCTTGAGGAGGGAGCTGTCTTGACAGCGCCTTTGCTTTTTTCCTTTTTCTTGTCTCCACGGTTCAACTTCTCTTCGTAGCTAGACCTATCCTCTTGGTTATGAACTTGGCCGACTTCTGTAGACTTTGCAGATGCCTTCGCAGACGACTTCTTGACCCGAGAAATTGCCTTCGGGGCCGGTTTGGCATTCTTTGCAGCCGGCACGACTGACTCTTCTTTGTCGTGCTCATCTTTCTTGGAGTCTTCCGAGAATATCAACTTTGAGCTCTTGCGATTTCTTGGAGCGGCATGGGAGCCCTGAGCTGAAGATTCGGTTGCAGCTTCATCAGGTCCTGTGCTGGGAGCTTCAACTGAGTCCTGGGTGCCACCATCGATCTTGGCTCGCTTGCGGGGCTTCTTCGAAACATTGGTCTCGTTTGTCTCCTCGTCTTCGTCTGCAACTCGAGTGCGCTTGACAATTGTCTGCCCGGAAGCTTCCTCGGTCTCCTTGATCTTGGCAAGCCTGATGGCGCGGTCGCTGTTTGCCTTCTTGTTGCTAGTCACACGGGTCTCGAGGTTGTACGAGTTCCCGATGACATCGTATAGGCGTTGACCCTTCATTATACCATCACAGGTCGTCTTCGAGTACTGTGCCACGGTTAGAAATGACCAGGACTAAGCTCTATCGCTGGACTTACCTTCAAGACGAGCGCAGTGACGTTGAACCGGTCCCTGAAGGTAAAGTACATCGTTTTCTGGTACATTTGCCTAAGCGCGGGATCCTGGACATAGAACATCCATCCATTTTGATGGACATCTATCATGGTGTCCTGCGACTGATGTTAGTCTACAATAGTTTAGAAGGGAGGTTATCACACTTACGAGGACCTGCTTGGCCAATACCTGGACGAACCCCTGATCGTAGTGCTCACGATCAATCCAGCGGCGTTGGAACTCCTTGGAATCGCGCTTCTCGACAACGTCTTCCCCGCTGTAGTCGATAGCCTTGACCAGTAGATCAAAGCAAATCTTATAGTAGGCTGGCGTTGTCGGGATAGAATAGTCATTGGTAGGCGGATGCCAGAGCACCTGCTGGAGACCTGGAGTGGGAAGAGCTTGCACCCCGCGCCCTTCTTGCTTCTTCATATCCCGGGTGGCATCCCCGACCTTCTTCACAAGATGGGCCTCATGTGTGCCAAAATCTGCGACGGGTTTGGGGTCTAGAAAGACATCGTCTTTGTCAGTGACGGTAAAGTTATACGTCGCGTCAGGTTCTGAAAACACGGGAGGAACCTGTTCGGTACCGGTGAGCTGATTGTCCATGGGCTTTTTGCCGCGCGACTTGCGGGATTTGGCAATGACACGCTCTTTGTTGGAAGAGAAAGCATTCAAATGGGGGTCGCTTGCGAAGTTGAGCCCTCAGGAACAGTGTTCTGAGACTTTCCTGCGTCTACAGGACGGTCATCATATAGACCTAAGGCTGCAGGATAATACTCACTGTTTATAGGGGCCTGCTGAAGGCCTCCATTTTCAGCTTCCATGTCAATTGGACCCTGGTAATTGAAGTCGACTGCTAAGATGTTAGTGTTAACCTTCGGTAACGGATTGTTCAACAAACATTCTGGCAATTGAGTCGACTGTATACGTCTAGGTGATCCACCACCTTGAGAAACCCCTTCTGTCATCGCCGCAATGTTTCCGAAGTAGTTCGGGTCGGACATTGCTGCTGAAATGTCGAATTGCTCCGGTATTTGTTCGTTGTTGAAATCATTACCGGCCAGGTATGGTGGGTCTGGAGCACTGGATGGAGGCCAGAGAAGACCAAGGTCATTTATAGGCTGGGATATATCGTTGACCATGCTGGATGCGTCGCCCTGGTTCACGGCGAAGAGGTTCTCATCATCTATAAGAAGTTAGTCGAAAATTCCAATACTAAAGAACAGATTGATCTACAGCTGTATAGATCACTGGCACCCATGAAAGCATCACTCGCCGCGCCTGCGCGAAGTGCAGTTGATGCAGGGTTGCGAGAGCTGTCCGAGAAGGACTCGTCTTCGGTGGGCTGTAGGCCGTAGTAGAGCTCTGCAGGGACACTGTCCCGTGAAGGTGAATACCGTGACATATCGAATGATCTGAGGTAATATAGGAAGGCAGAAGATAGAGAAAGAATATACAGAAATATGAAGTATAAGACAGGAGCGTTACGGTGCGATAGTAGTTCGAGCGATTGTGATTGAAAGACAGTTGTGTATGGTGAGAACAACCCAACAAGTTGCGGGAGCCTCTTATGCTGGAACGGTGCAGCGAGATCGCACTGTGTGGCCTTGGCGCCTTGCAAGAGTGAATTGACTCAAAGGGAAGCTTTCTGACACTGTGCGCTCACCATAGACGACTTTTCCCCTTTCGCCTGAAGTCGCTCCACTGGAACGTACGAGGGGGCATGCCGTCCTTTGTTCTGCCGGCTGATTCGCTGCTGTAGGTGAAAGGCAGTCCATGTTGACGATGCTGTTGTGATGTGCAAACGATGTGCGCAAATATTGCCTTTCATTGTCGTCCATGAGAGAGCGTACCGAAATTTTTGGCTGTATTAGTCCTGGAATGACGATGTTCTGTCGCTGAACATAGTTGGATCTGCTGGAATTTATCCACTTGCACCTAGAATATGCTATGACAGCCAAAGTAATATATAACGGATTTGGAAAAGGGATAGGAAAGGATCTCAGGGGAAGCGATCAAAGTCCAACTCTGTAATAGAAAAGAGTTGGTAGTCCTTTATTTAGTGCCCGACTTAACCCCAAAAGTTAATATAATTTCAGCGACGTTCTGGAGCCTTTATATCATACCTGAGCCAAAACCGTCATCTGATCAGCGACAAGTTTTCATCCATCAGACGACCCCTTTTGAGAGGGCATGATCAAGCAGCATTCCTGATTTTGGGTTGGGCGAGTTGATCTTATTGCAGCATTAACAAACTCCCAGTGTCGACAGACTCAAGCAGGTATATTTGCTAAGGCTCGAACACGTTTAGACATTGTAAATATTTCTCCAATCTCAGAACCTGCTCCAAGACACTCCAACGTGAGTATCGGGATGGTTGGGGAGGTGTGAAAATGTAGATGATATGCGAATATATCTTCGTGGCAATAGGATGAGTAACGCCAGGGCGTATGTTCGGCATGCTGAGAGCTTTGATCTATATTACAGCAAAACGACTTTCCAAGTCGAAGAACTGCGTGACAGGACTATGACTGCAAGGGAGTAGTCATTTCGGCGCCCGATCATCAAGCGTTTGCCTACGCGTTGGTGAGGCCCAGAATACATCGTTTGGTTTCCTCTCCATAACCTGTGACAACCAGCTCTTTATACGCGATTTGTCCTGTGTCTAATCGCTAGGGAAGAAGAAAAAACACGGTTTACTGCACTTTCATCGGTGTCGCTGGCCGTTGCACATTCGATTATCTCAGAAACCTCCAAAGAGTATGCATGGCATCTCAACGAGCAAAACGAATGCATCCCTGAAATATGGGGAGAGGCCGATCATTGAACGACACCGATGGAAGATGGTGTTTGCTACGACGTTTGGATTAAGATGTGAAATTACATAACTACCTATTACCCAGCTTGCTGCAAGTGATAACAAACACCCTGATGACCACGTGTCTGTATTTTTCAAGGATTTGCAGGACCCAATGGCCATTGAGCTGTTGAGGGTAGCTTCAGGAGGGGCGTAGGCATCCATGCCTTCACATTGCGTTTCCACCAATTGTGTGCTCTAGATGTCGATCGAATTCCTCATGCTGCCTCTGTTTTGAAAGGCCCCCTCGTCCTCAGCAAGCTTGCTGCCGAAGTGGACAACACTATCAGGCCTTATATTGTCATAGTAACAACCTAGGCAGCTATCTATCCCGAGTATTTCTTGGCTGCTCGCAACTTCACGCGGAAGAAGCCCAAAATAGATGTTTGTAAAATGATGTTTGGCTCCAGTATTTTTATGGATCTTGGACTGCCAACTGCAGGAGTAGGCGATATTTTGGCTGTCCATGACCGTCGAATTTTTGGGCGCGCGCTGATACTTCACGATAACGGAGTCACATCCTGGCTCAACTGTTCAATTTGTGTCTTAACCTTGTAAGAGATTACGATGCGTCCAATAGAAAAAGAATTTCACAGCATAGGGACGTGGGATTGCATGATATGCTGTGTCTGAATCGTTTGTCAATAAGATTCGCCATTCCAACTTTGTTGGTGGATTGACATCGACGAGTCACAGTCGATGAGCTATAGCTTGGCGACATTACTTCCAGGTCATTGTTAAGACGTGTATTCATCTGTTGATAACTTGGATCTGCCATGTGCGCAATATATCGACCCTCCAGTCTTTGCCACGTCGGGTTGTTAACACCTGCTCAGAAAGCGTAGTCAGTGCAACTTCGGCCATGCTGTACGTTGTGTGTCAGATCGTTCGCACAACGCTAAAAAGAGAATTAGAAAGGCTGAAGCTCAGTGTGACCAAAAGATACCAGGGCCTTTGTGGAGGTATCAGGCCGCTGACAAAGCGGTGCAGCACTACAGAATAAGACGGTATGGCTAATAAGCTGCTTCGTTCTTGGTAGCGCCCTTCTCGCTCTCACCCCATGGGCACTTGAGGGTAGCACAATGACGTCTTATGTACTTTGTTGGTGAGTCGTGATTGAGACATTGTGCATGATTATGCCAGTGGTATGATTGTCCTTACCTGCCTAGCTACTACGAGCCCAGAAATCGAGCAATCTGCCGGAGAGGTGTAGCAACATCGAGACGTGCTGTCTTCGTAAGAAATTGGTTGCGCTGGCTGAAGACACTAAGAAAGATCGGGTAACCGCACTGAGTTCTCCATCTAGCCTGACGTACATCAGACACGGAAGAGCGCTCCGGTACGCAGCATCGGTCGCATCTAAAGACGCAAGGTCAATAACAAGTAAAAAAGGTGATACGGCGTAGAAGTTATAACTCATCTCATTCATAACCGCTAAGCCCATAGACCTCCCAGACCCATCTTCTCCAGTATGCCCACCAGATCATTATCCACAATCTTGTCCCACCCTCTCTCTGGACCCCAAGCGATCCTCTTCTGGTTGAGCTTCGCCTCGTCTAGTAGCCCCTTCAGTAGCGGACTGCTCTTACTCACACTCGGGTACGCATCAAACTCGACCTCACCCACAGAGGCCATCTGCGCAAGCAAGGCCCTCAGCAGCCCTACGCAGTACTCGGTATAGAAAGTCTTCTCGCCTGTTCTGAAACCGTCGAAGATCTCGCTCGACGCTGGATCAATCTCAACAAAGATCTTCAGCTTGTATGCTTTTGTCACAGCTGTGAGCCCCAGCCGGCTGTCCACGACCCATCCTTTCGGCGGACGTGTGAAGCCCGGACCGAGCCGCAGTTCTAGCCGCGTTATGAGCGCGCGGTATTTGCGAGGCATGCGCGCGAAGAGTGGGTACTTCGCGTTGATGTAGCGCCCGTGTATGGGGAAGAGGCGGAACGTGTTGCGGCCGTAGAAGACGCGTGAGGCTTCGTCGTGCATGCGGTGGCACGTGTAGAACATCCGGAGAGACGGCGCTACTGTGCGGTGGTTCGTGGGGTCGAGGTCCATCGTTTTCGGAAAAATGAGCAGCAGCTCGTAGACGCGCAAACGAAGTTCGTACGGCAGGTCGAAGAAGCGAAATGGCTTGCGATCCAGATCTTCCGTGATTGATGCAACATTGGAGTAGTTCTCGATGTTCATCGTGCTCATGCGCGCGACCAGCGCGTCAATGTCCTTCGTCTTGCGCCGCGGCATCGTGACTGTGCGCACGCTCAAACAACTTTCTCAGTTGTTCGACGTGCGTTCATGCATACATTGCGCCAGGTGTCGTCGGTACAATCGAAGCAAACGCGTACGATCAATTATGGTATGTCTCGGAGCTACGGGACCATCAGCGCATTGAGTGTGCGCAGGGGTTCTTGGGAGCAAAGATTCGATCTCCCCAAAGCTATATCAACGCCAAATTCATAAAATAGGAAGTTTGATGTCAAATTGCTTGGGTGCAACTTTCTATATAGAGAAACGGAAGTGCGGCGGCAATCGAAGAAGTTTTGATGGGAAGCCGTTAGTCAGCAGCACTAGTGAGTGGAGCCAAGGCACGCTCCAGCTCACCCTTCGCCGTTGTCGCAGCGTCAGCCTCATCGCCGTTCATCAATTTTGATAACGGCGTGAATACGTTCAGGAGATGACCTAAAATGCTGTTTGATATAGTGGTTCGCTCACTGGGCTGCTTTGTGTACACGGACATCATCTATGGTCTCTGAGCTTAATGCTACCAAAATAAGCGGCACAATAAAGCTAAAGATCTGTCATTCAAACTCCCACTCTCTTGCGGCAATCGATGTGAGGGTTCTAGATCCTGCTGGTTACGTTATATAGGTAGCGAGGAAGGAGCTCCGTGTCGATCGATAGAGACAATGGTAATGTGGGCCGAAGAGAGGTTGCAGTCTGTATCTTCAGCGTTGCCAACTGGACGTAGTACTGAAATCTACGGCTACGGTGTACTGCAGTAGGCAACAGTAAGCAGCGGTAATTATATTAAGCCGTAGCTGTACAGGAAGTAGCTGTAAATTAAGGCGTAGTACAGCAGTACTATATAAAAATTTTAGGTTAATTAGTTAGTTGTGGCTCTTACTACTATTTTTTGTTTACCTTTACAGCTTTAAATATATATAATATTATATTAGAGTATATTTTATATTACTATAGTTGTATAACCTTATAGCTAAAGCTATTATATTGCCTTATACCCTTATACATGTGTAGACTATAATAGTTCCTATTTAGAGTATTATTTAACATGTATAATATTATTTTGCTAGTTTAAAACTTATCTGCGTCTTTATTTTTTACTTTTTTAATATTTGTAGCCTATGCGTCTATTATTAAAACTTAATACTACGCCTAACGTAAGGTCTTAGTAGTATTACTACCTACTCTAGCACCCCGCTACAACGCAATTATTGCGTTTTTTTAATATTAACGCGTATAAAGGCAAATTTAACCTATAAAACATGTTTCTAAGCACAATTATACCCTAAGTTAGGCGTAGCAGCGTTTATAAGGTATACTACCACAAAGAGCAACCTTAGCTTACCTAGCTATTGCAACAACCTTAGATTTGCTAGTATATACTACCTACAACGTACTAGCGCCTTACTAAATTAATAAGTTAGCTATCTAGCGTTAACTGCCGCTGTTGTTAATTTGCAGCTATCCCTATAACACTATAACAACTATACACCTATAGCTACCTACGCCTCTACCTACAAGCTTATATAATTAAGTCCTTTACTGTCGCACGCATAATTAAGTCCTTTACTATTGCATGTATAATTAAGTCCTTTACTGTTAAACATATACATATATACATACACACATATCTATAACAGCTTCTTATAGCATCTTAGTATAAGATTAAGCCTAAATACTTAGTAATTGTAGCAAAGGTCTTTTACCTTACTCTGCTATATATATAAGTCTAGTAGTGCGCGCTATAATATAATATAGACACCTAGTAAAGGAGAGTAAATCTAGAGCGTTTTAAGGCACCTTAGCCCTAGTATAACACATGCTCTACCGCGTAGTATAAGGCTACTAGCCTAGACACTTAGTAACTATAGTAAAGGTCTTTTGCCTTACTCTGCTATATATATAAGCATCTCTAGTAAGAAGGTCCTTAGGGCTCCTTGCGTTAGATCCTTATTATCTATTAACCTTAGTGCTATATAGAGTAGTTAGGCATCCTAGTAGCTAGCAAGGAGATTTATAAGTAAATTTGCATATATATAACCTTCTACTCTTCCCCTTACAAGGCCTCTATCCCTATTATTTAATAAGCTCTTAGCTATATCTTATTAAAGTTAACTAACTAATATTATTTACGCCCTAGTATACTACTTAGTAGGTTTAAAGACCCTTAGCAAGATAGCACGTGCCTTATTATTAACCTGTCTAACTACTCTATCTACATTACTATTACTATAACTATTAGTTACACTAAGCTCCTCCTCTTAAGTATATCCTCTTAAGGTAAGCTACGTACACAGAGCTAAGTTTAACGTTAATTTCTACTAAGTATATTACAATAATACCTGTATTAACGCTAGTTAGCTAGGTTACTAGGTACGCTATAAGGCCTAGCTAGCTAGCTAACATAAGAGTGCTGCCTATTAGTAGTATAGAGTAGAGCTATAATACATAAACATCTCTAGAAGTGTTAGTAAGTTCTAGCTTTGCTAGGCTTACTATAAGTCTATATGTACTCCTAACGCCTTCTGTATTAATAGCACAGCTTATATCACGTAACACTTGCTTAATAAACACTAAATTAACCCTAAAATAGGCCTAATACTAGATAATCTAATAACTCCTGTAGACCTATAGGAAGCCGCACGCGTTACTAGCTCCTTATCCTTTACTACACACACGCCCTAGGAGGAAGAGAAGCTATAATTGTTACTTATTAATTAGGCTATTCTAAATAATATATTGTTTGCTACAACAACGTTAAGAGCTACACGTAGCTTGTTAACCTAGAACTATTAAGACCTACTCTAAGCCCTACCTAATTCTTATATAATAATATTGTTATACGTTACTAAACAGCTTAAACAACGCTAGGCAGAGGTGTTAACAATATTAGAGTTAGCTTAGAGTAAGATAAGTGTAAGTGTTAACGTGTAGATGTTACGTAATTACTACAGCTTTCTTACTATAGTAGCTTACTTTATTAATGCTACATACTAGCAATAGGATGTACTTCTTGCCTTCTGCAATCTAATTAGTAACTATATGTTACGATCTACAGAACACAGGAAGGATTTGTCTAATTACAGTAGCTGCAGCACAGTGATTATAACAACAGAACAAACAACAAGTAAGTAACAATTACATGTTAGCACTTAGCTAACAACCAATAGGACACGTAACCTAATTAGGGCTTAGCGTGATTAGTACAATTAGTAATTAGTGTAATTAGTGCTTAGTGCAATTAGAGGATACACAACACTAATTAGTCTGTATTACTACTATAATTATTAAAGTATATAGTTTATAGGAATATAACTCTTACAGTTTGTATTTAACTTTATTAATTAACTTTGTTATTAGAATATCTTAATCCTGCTTACAAAACAGATAGTCTACTCTATACTCTTTCTTGCAACCCTAGTTGCTACAGTCTTTAACTAGACAACTACCTCTTTAAGAACCCCTACACGTACTTATCCCTAAGACCTAATTAAACAATTACTTACAGACTTTATCTAAAGTATAAAACTTAACATTTTAAACACCTCTAAGATAAGTACTATAGGATCTTGCGCTACCTCTAGCAACTCTAGCATAGATGTAGACATAGATAGAAACGTCTACACCTTAAGCGTTATAAATGTTAACAAACTAGATTAATACTATAGAGAGTGTAACAAGCTTAACAACTAGCTTATATAGTAGGACCTCTTCTTTACCTTCTAGGGTAAGAAGGTTCCTGTAGACAAATAAGTAGTCCTTATTGCTAGCTATATACGTAGTAAGGCTTTCTAATAGATTAAACTCTTTGTATAATAGTTCTAAGCTAGTAAAGCACTAGCTAAGGTAGATAAATAGATAAACAACTTTAATAACTTTAAAGAAAAGATTAAGCTAATCTTTAGAGTCTCTAATAAACCTACTATTACTTAACGCAATATTTAGAAGATTAAGTAGGATAAGTTAGCTACTAATTACGCTGTAGAGTTTTAGCAGCTTGCTGCTAACACTAACTAGGACAACACTACTCTAATAACTATATTTAGATAAGGACTAAAGCCTAAGGTTAAGGAGGAACTTATACTCACTAGCGCAAGTACTAACAACCTTAACAACCTTATTAATACCTCTATTAATATTAATATATAACTATATAAACTTTAGCAAGAACTTTATAATAACCTTAGGACGCACGTTGTTGCTATTGCTAGCAATTGCCTACTAAGGAACTAATAGCGTAACAACCTAAACTAAGGATAATAAGGAGGATGTTATTAGCCTAACACTAGCTAACGCATCTACAGCAACACGCAGAGTAGATACTTTAGACTAGAGGCTATAGATCTCTTAAACCTTAACAAAGGACTGCTACTAGGATAGTAGAACGCAAAGGGTAGAGGAGGATACTACTCTAATAAGGATAGCAGCAAGGACTGCTACAACTATAGCAAGCTAGGCTACTTTACAAGAGACTATAAGATAAAGAACAAGGTTCTTTAATAGCTTAATGTCCTAACCTGTAATAATAATACTATAGATACTAGTAACTAGGAAGTAGTTACTAATAACACAGGATAACTTATAGAAGACCTAGAGTCTAATCCTAAGGATAATACTAAATGTATTAAACCTCCTATTTGTGTAGCAACCTCTTACTACAATACTATAGAAGGTAAAGGAGTACTATTCTTTAATAGCAACTAACAGCACTACATAGTAGAATGCTGTGTAGAAGGGAAGAGCCTTAAGGTTAGTAAGAAACATAAAGGCCTATTCTAATAATAAGGAATAAGCTACTTTAGTCTTAAAGGTAAGGAACTCCTAGTTATTAAACAAAAACTAGAGGATGTTGCTAAAGAGTAAGCTATGCTTAATAACATTAGCAAACTATATAAAGAGACTAAAGACTACTAATATAAGATAGATAACCTTCTAGATACTTCTAGACAAACACTTATAGAAATTAGACAAGATACTACACGTTGTTAACACTAACGCTAGTAACGCAAGCGCTATGCTAAGGAAGAAGCGTATACAAAGATGTGTTAAGAACTTGTCTAACCTATAGAGGAATCTAAGGGACCTACTCTAGAATTTAACTAGCTTATCTAGAAGGTTAAATAAGAAACTAATAACTACTAACAGGCGTTAAAAGACCTAGAAGAAGCTAAGGACTAATATTAGTGTAAGAAGGAGACGTAGCGCAGCTTATAGCGTATAAGGGAATAACAGCCCTTACTAATATTACTTCTGCTACTACTTAGCCTATAAATCTAGTACAAACTAGATATTTAAAACCCTAGACATAGAGACTTGTTATAGACAGCCTATAGCAATAACTAATATAGTGTATACTAAGAATCTAAGCTAAACTATAGATAGTTTCCTCTAGGACACTACTCTTGTTATGTTTAGTAGTATAACTGCTAAAACAACTTATGTAAAAGGCACCTTATTAACAAACGTAGCTACGCCTATTTTCCTAGAATAGATAACCTATAAGCAGTAATTTAGATATAGTTAGTAGTTAATAGATAATGCTATAACGCGCACTAGCAGAACTACCTAAACTAGGACTATAAGGTTTACTACAGACATAAGGAATATAATAGATTTACTAATAAGACTTTTTAGGACAGCGCCTAAGAGCGCTAGGGATTAATCTATTAATTCTATTAGGACTAATTACCTTATTAAGCTTACTATTATACTGAATAGAGTAGAGCTATTAGCATTATTAGACTTAGGAGCCTAGGAAACTATATATCCTATAAGGTAGTAGAAGAAGCTAGACTTTAACTATAGTATAAAGAAGAACTATACCTACTATAAGTAGCTAATAGAGAGCTAATACTAGGGGAGGAAAGAATTACGCTTAAAGTCTAAGGTGCCCCCTAAAGATATACAACTATAAAGAGAAGTTAGACCTTAACATTCTTAGGATAGCTACCTATAATGTTATACTAGGCCTACTATAGTTACAAGAGCATAATCTATAAATTAACTAGAAAAAGTAATAAATCTTATTTAATAGATGTAAGTACTATATAGCTGTATTAATGCCTACGCAACGCACGCTATAGTTAGTAGATAAGAAGAAGATTAATAATATCTCTTTAATATATAAGACGCACTAAGATAGAGCAGTTAGCTAGCTACTAACTACCTAGATAGTAGGAGATAGGAAAGGCGCAGCTAAGGAGAAGGATAGTGCACCTCCTAACATCCTAGATAAATACAAGAGTTATATAGAACTCTTCTAGCATAAGAAGACTATAAAGGTATTACTGCAGCACAAACTATAGGACTGTAATATTAAGCTCTAGGAAGGGAAGGAACTACCCTTTAGACCTATATACAGACTCTTAGAAAAGGAACTTAAGGTACTACGCAAGTATATTAAGGAAAACCTTAAGAAAGAATTTATTAGAGAATTAGAATCTCTAGTAGGATTTCCTATTACCTTTATAGCTAAGAAAGACAGCTTGCTACGCCTATGTATTAACTACTAAAAGCTTAACAATATTATAATTAAAAATTAATATCTACTACTAAATATTAAAGAGTTATAAGACAGACTTAGTAGAGTATAGTACTTTACTACACTTAATCTACATAGAGTGTATAACCTTATACGCATAAAGGAAGGCAAGGAATAGAAGATAGTGTTTAGAACCTATTATAGTTATTATAAGTATTTAGTTATGCTATTTAGGCTAACTAATATACTAGCTATATACTAGGCTCTAATTAACAACGTGTTAAGAGCGCACCTAGACAGAATAATAGTAGCATACCTTAATAACATCCTAGTGTATAGTAAGATACTAGAAGAACACATAATCTACGTTAAGGAAGTGTTAGACTGCCTAGGAAGAGCAGACCTCTACCTAAAGCTAGAGAAGTGTAAATAGCATAAGGAAGAAGTAGAATTCCTTAGCTATATTATAGGAAGACATAGAGTAAAGATAAGCCTAAAGAAGATTTAGATTATAAAGGATTAGCTAACACTAAAAATAGTTAAGGGAATTTAAGAATTCCTTAGCTTTATTAACTTTAACTAACGTTTTATTAAGGACTACTCTATAAAAGCGCTACTACTTACTAAACTAATATAGAAGGATGTTCTATTTAAATAGGAACAAGTATAGGAAGACTCCTTCTAGTTACTTAAGCAAGTATGCGTAGAACTACCTACAATAATTATATTTAAGAGTAGGAAACTGCTTTAGATTAAAACTAATACCTTAGATTTAGTATTAGGAGCTTACGCAACGTAAGAACAAGATAGCCTATAGCACCTAATTACCTATTATTTATAAAAGTTTATAGGACTAGAGGAAAACTATAATGTGCACAATAAGGAGCTTATAGTAATTGTATTAGCCCTAGAACATTAGAGAATCTATGTAGAAAGCTGCTTAGATGTAAGGGCACTGTAGGCAGGCAAGAGAGATAGGACGAAAACGTATAGTATTAGATAAGATAAGACAAATCCTTAGGGGTTAAGCCCCTAAGGATTTAGGAGAATATATACGTATGTGTAGGGGCTAAAGGGTTACTAGGGTAGCCCTAAGGTGTTCCTAAGGGTTGGCATGCCTAAGGTAGAAAGCCCCTAATAATAGCCCTCCCCTTCTTACAGTCTGTCCTAGACTGCTAAACCCTATATGCCTAATACTTGCCTATTTAAACTCTAAAAAAACCTCTAACGTAAGAGGAAAATAGTTAGGAGAAAGCTAGCTTGCTTGTTAGTAGGTGTTTAAATCTATTAGGTTACGTTAGCACAAACAACTCCCTATAGGGTGTAACTAGCACTAGTTTGTCGCTTGCTAGGTAACCTTACCTATAGATCTATATAGATTATTAACTCTAAAACCTATAGTTAAGACTATTAGGGAGTTAGGTAATAGTTTAGTAGATTACTAAATAAGTGTCTAGCTGGTACTAACCTATAGGGTTTCTGCAGCCTTACTGCAGTCCACTTAAGGATCTAATACTCTTAGTCTAGTAGCCTTAACCTCTAGGAGTGTAGTAGGAAAATATAGAACAAGCTATATAGTGTCTATAGCAGGTTTTCCTATAGAGTACCTATTGCCTTACTACAGTCCCTGCAGGGTACTGCTGCTTAGAGTCTAGGGACTACAATCGCCTAGGAGCTAGTGTTAGGTGCAGTAATCTGCTGCCCTAGACTGTTTAGTATAACAACTATCTTTGCCTAAGGTCCTTTGTCTATAAGCTCTGCAGAGACATTATTACCCTTGTTCTAGACAACTGCAGTTGCTAGGAGCGTAGACTGTTTGCCTTACTGCTACAGCAGTTTAGTTAGACATATTATTACCTTTACCTAAGAGGTACCCTATAGGGTATCTAGTTAGTGCCTAGGGGTTGTCCTGCTCCTGCGTAAGTAGGCCTAAGGCAACACGCTATATATAGGTAGTTTACTGTAACAATGCTTAGAGGCGTTACCCTATATTTAGATTGCTCCTGTTATAGGAGTTTATCTGTTAATTGCGCAGTGTTAACTAGTATCTTTATTACGTTGTTAGCTATTGCTTGCTCTAGACTTAGGATCCCTTATAGACGTATAGCAAGTGTCCTATTAGGCGCGCATTATTCCTTGCTAACTATATAAAGTATAGGCGTTTAATTGTTTAGAAAGTAGGTAGTTAGGCAGCAGAACGTTAGCAGGTAGCAGATAGAGGTAAGAGAGTCGCAGTATATAACAAGTAGATACCTTAACTTTATCTTCCTTATCTACACTTTACTTTACGCTCTACATACTTTCTACTCTACTTCTTTATTATTATTATACCTCTCCTACCTTCGCACATTAATAACTCTAAGCTACTAGACTTTGTCTACGCGCTACCTAACAATATAGCCCTACAGCCTTCCCTTACGCAGTTTTAGTGCCCTAAGTGTGTAAAGAAGCTTACTACTAAGTCCTCTACTAATCCTAACAGCTTAATTAAGTTATTTATTTAGGTCTTTAGGCGCCCTATAGGGTACTGCACGTAGAAGAACAACTTTAGTATATGTAATAGGTACATATCTAGCAACGTTAGTAGATGTATTAAGGTAAGTCTAGAGCTCTGCCTAGTGCCTGTCTAATACTAACCTATATAGATTGCGCCTTATTTCCGCTGCGCTATTAACATGCTTAACTTCCTTCTTAAGCGCGCTATCTATAAGACAAATAAGGAGACTGCCTAATAAGGTAATGCTACAACTAAGGATAACATCCTAGGTAACGTCTAGCACTATTAGTAGACTACTTTTAACTATGCTAAAGCTTGTTGTCTTAGCTTTATATCCTATAATACTACTATTAGTTGCTATATAAAGAACTTAGGCTTAAGCTAGGTTAACTACAATAAGGCTTGTTAGGTTTTGCGTAAGTATAACCTACAGCGCTTTAATATAAGTTCTCTCTTAACCCTTTGCCCTTACTATAGCTAACTTCTATATAGGCTGCCTTAGGTACAGTTAGCTAGAAGGAACTATCTAACGTAGTTATTAATATAGAGGTTAAGCAGGTGTTCTAGCAGGATAGTGCCGCTAGAGGTGCAGAGAAGCGTTAGTACTACTACAGCACTAATATGCCTTCTGCTGCTAACGCCCTAGCTGCGCCTTTCTAGCAGTTAACAATCTCTCCTACTAAATTAGCGTTTTTAGGCGCTTAGAGGACTCTAGAGCGCTATTATATAGGTAGCCCTAACTTCTAGTCTAGCCCTACTAGGGGTTTATAATGCCTTTTGTTTTTAGATTACTTTTTAGATAATATATAGTAATAGATTAAATGTAATAACTATATAAACCTCTATGCCTACTCCTATGCTTTTAAGACCCTTGTCCCCTACCTTAGATAGTTGCTAGGCTAATCTACAGCCTTAGGGCAGTGACCCTAGGTTAATATATTGTCTATAGTTTAGTAGCATGTAGGGGTTCTATCCTAGAGGGATTTCCTTAGGCAACCCCTCTTCTGCTAAGGCAGGTTTAGATTGCCTTAACCTAGCCTAGCATTAGCCTTACGCTTACAAGCAGATTACTGTAGCGTATTATTTGCTGTCTTAAGGTACTCTTTAAGGATTTCCTTGCAGTAGTTAAGGTTCTCTAGTAACTCCTAGGTAGCTTCTTTATTCTACTAACCTAGCTACTTTACTAGGTACTCTCGCCTACAGGCTTAAGTGTTATAGTGCTATAGGATCCCTTTAACTTTATACCTCTTAACTAGAAGAGTGTCCTCTAGGATCTGCGTAGGACCTAGCTAGAACCTCCTCTCTGTAAAGGGTTCCCTCTATAGTTTAAGTAATAATACATTAAACACTAGGTGCACTCTGTCTATTAATAGTAGTAGGTCTAGCTTATAAGCTAGTTTGCTAATCTTCTTTATAATAGTAAATAGACCTAGGTAACAGGCGTTAAACTTCTTAGATAGTTAGCTAGTTGTTAGGTTCTTTGCTTAGAGTAGCACTTGCTTGCCTTTAGCAAAGTGTCTATCTACCTACTTAGTGTTATACTAACAAGAATTGCTCTTCTAGGCGTACTCTAAGCTATCCTTCGCTGCTACCTACAGATTGTGCTACTGCTCTAGCCGTCTAATTACCTGCTGGCAGAGGTCTAGTGCCTTTCTACTATTAGCCTAGGGTTCTAGGGGGCAGTGTAACTAGTGCTTGTTAGGGACTCTATTAAAGCCTTATAGGTTAATCCTATAAGCTACCTTAATAGGGGACTCTCTATATACTAAGTAAGCCTTTAAGTTATATGTGTATTCTGCGTATAGTAATAAATCTACCTAGTTATCCTATTAGTAGTTTATATAGATGCGCAGGTACGTTTCTAACTCCTAGTTTTAGCGCTCTGTCTGCCTATTAGTCTATAGGTAAAAGGCTGTACTAAGGCAATAGTTAATCTTTAAATAGTAGTAGATGTTAGACTAGAATTAACTAGTAAACACTAATCTACAGTCTAATATTAGGGTATTAGGGGGACTATGTTTAAGGAAGCACTGCTAGAGTAGTAGTTTAGCTACCCTCTAGGAAGTAATTGCCTTAGTTACAGGCAGGTACTAGACATACTTACTAAACCTATTAACTAGGACTAGGATTAAGTTATACTTGTTCCCTTAGTTATCCTTTAACGTTAGTAGGTCTGTTACAAAGTCTAGGGAGTAGTGCTGCTAGGGTGTATTAGGTATAGGAAGTAGGACTAGCAACCCCTATAGCTTATGCCTATAGATCTTGTTTAGTTAGCATACTGTATAACGCTAAACGTACTTATATATATCCTTGTTTAGGTTTAGCTAGTAGTACTTTTATTTTAATAGCTAGGCAGTCTTCTTATAACTATAGTAACCCTCTATAGAGTTGTTATAGTTCTTTGCAAGGATAGTTTAGCAAAGAGTTACGTCTTAGGAATCTATACTTTCCTACTCCTGCGCAGGATCCTACTAGGGTTAACCTCCTAGTAGTAGTAACCCTTAGCTGCTCTGCCTGCTTCCTAACTTATTAGCAACTTATAGGCAGCGTCCTACTCCTAAACCTGTCTAATATAGTTAGTTAAGCGTTTTAGTATGTCTAGGGTGTATGCAGATTTGCCTTGCGCAGTATTGTTTACAAGGTAGGTAGGTAACCTAACTTATCTGTTAAGGTTATAAAGGAGAGCCTCTGCAACGTTAAAGCTAGGTTCCTAAGCTTTAAATAATTTAGATTAACCCTAGCTACTATAGCCTGTAGATAGCTAGTTAAGAGCTAAGAGAGACGCATCTCTAGTACCTGTTAATAGGTGGAATTCCTTAGGGGCAGTTTTAGAGAGTTGCTAGGATCCTGCAGGACCCCTACTAGAGCCGCCTATTACCCTAGTTGCCTATTAAACGTTTTAAGCCTTAGACTTCTAGATAGTCTATATTTAAAGCTTCTGCTAGAGAGTTAGCAGTATAGCGTTACGTAGTGCCTGCTGCTCTCTAATAACTAGTCCCTTTACGTAATTAGGGCGCCTTAAGGGGCTGTCTATAGGGTTCTCTAGTCTAGGCTTGTATTTAACTTTAAAGTTATACCTAGCTAGCTCCTCTACCTAGCGTGCTTGCTTAGGGAGAGCTCCTTTATAGTTATAAAGTACTACAGGTTGTTATAATTAGAGAGTACTTAGACTGTTAACAGGGCGTGCTTAAGGTAGTGTTGCTACTACCTAAATGCCTTAACAATTGCAGCTAGTTCCTTATTATAGGTATGCTATCTAATTAATAGGCCTTAAAACTTCCTGCTCTAGAACGCTACTAGCTTCTAGTGTTGTTCTGTTAATACTTCTAACAATTGTAGTTGCAGTAATATAGCAGCTATAGCAAGGTCTAATATATTAGTAAGGACTATAATTAGCTTGTTAGGATTAAAGTGCTGTAGTATAGGGGCTCTAGTAAACTTCTTCCTAATAGTAAGGAAGGCCTAGCGTACTTCCTCTAGCTAACTCTATAGTTTGTACTATCTTGTTAGGCCCTTATAAGTTTTTGCTAGCGTTTTCTTCCCCCTTTGTTGTAGCAGAGCCTCCTAGCTCTAACTCTAGCCTCTAGGTAGAGGTTATATAGTCTACTAACAGGCACATAATCCTAGAGTAGTTAAAGATAAACCTTTAATAGAAGTTAGTAAAGCTAAGAAACACTTAGATATCCTTGTATCTCTTAGGCTCTAGCTACTCTTAGATTATTTGCACGTAGATAGGGTCTATAACTACTCTACTAGGTATAATAATAAAGCCTAGGAACTTAACTAACTTTATTATAAACAAACATTTGCTTACCTTGCAAAACAACCCCTATTTAATAAGTTAATCTAGGATCTCCTTAACGTAGGCTTAATAATCCTTCTTATACTCTAAGTATATAAGGATATTATCTAGATAAACTACACAGGTGCAGTTAATAAGACCCTCTAGGGCTCTCTAGATATAGGATTAGAACGTAGCTAGAGCGTTTGCTAACCTAAAAGGCATAACTAGGTATTTAAAATAACTATACCTAGTTTTAAAAGCTGTTTTCTACTTATTACCTTCCTTAATCTAGAGCCTATAGTAGGCATTATGTAGATCTAGCTTAGAGAAGATAGCAGCTTTTAACAGCCTGTCTAGCATCTTATTTATAAGGGGAATAGGATACTAGTTCTTAATAGTAACCTTGTTAAGGCCCCTATAGTCTACACAGAGTTGTAGCGTACTATTAGCTTTTAGCATAAACAGGATAGGTGCCCTAGTAGGGGACTTACTTAGACGTATCTAACCTTTCTCCTATGCTATATTAAGGTAGGCCTATAGTATTTCTAGCTCCTTCCTAGAGAGGTTGTAGATAGGTATGTTTAGTATCTTGCTTCCTAGTTTAATGTTAATAGAGTAATTATAATCCTAATGCAGTGCTAATACACTAGACTAGTACTTGCTAAATATAAACTACTTATAGTGCAGCTCTAGAGGGACATGTTTAAGCTCCTCTAGGTCTAGTTTATTATCTGCAGGGTTAACAGAAGGGTAGTCTTTATTATTATCTAGGAGGACTTAGGCTATGCCTGTAGGTAGCATCCTAGAGCGTTAAGGGGGCTCCTAAATAATGCTTGCTACTATGCGCTTCCCTATAGCTTTAGGGAGCTATAATAGGTCTAGGTGCTGCGTAACGTAATGCTAAAGGTAGTCTATAGCTTTAAGCATTTTGCTCTAGAGCTAGAGGAGTCCCTTGTTATAGAAGTATTCTGCGTTAAGGACAGCGTCCCTGCTTAGCCCTTAGGCTAGTAGTAGTCTACTGTCTTCCTAGTTACTTCCTAACAGGGTGTTAATTGCCTCCTCTAGGACTTAGTATACTAAGTTGCCTAGGTACATAAGGTACGCCTTTTCCTCTAGTTCTATAGAGTAGAATAAGTCCTATATAGTAGTAATATATACTCTCTCTGCGTCCTTAGGGAACTACTTGTATATGCCTTTAGAGAAGCGTATACACAGGTTAGCAGATGCTAACTATAGGTAGCCTAGTACTAGGTTGTACCCTTTAAAAGTAGCTAACTAGAACTCTTACAGGCCTATAGATTTAACTATACTATTGCTGTTAGGGCAATTAATAGTTAGATTGTAGGGTTGCTAAATGTCTAGGTAGTTGCTGTTAAGGAATATAGCTACTAGTCTTTAATAGAACAGTTTGTGTTCTAGGTGTAGTTTGTCTACTACGCGTTAGCTAATAAGGTTTAGCTCTGCTCCTAAGTTGTAGAGGGCTTAGAGCAATGTTAGGAACCTATTAGGGCCCTAGAGGGATGCAGTAACTACAATACAGATTTGCTTTCCCTTAGTCTTAGGCCCTAGTTGTAGTTAGGACAGGTTAGCAACTAGGGCTTCCCTTTTCCTAACTCTCCTGTTAACTAGGAGTTGCTATTACTTCCTTTTTAGAAGGGGTTGTAGCCCTAGTTGTTCTAATAGCTCTTTTAGCTGCCCTAGTCCTTGTTCTAACCTTAACTATTATTACTATTGTTTAGTTAGGTGGCTACTAGGGTGCTGTCGCCTTAGCTGTAGGCAGGCGTGCCTCTGCAGCTAGCATGTCTCTTATTTCCCTTCTAATTAGGAGATGTAGCATGCCTCTTGCTATAGTTAACGTTGTTACTCCTATAAGTAGCTGTAGGGCGAGCTGCTATCTCTACGTTGCAGAAAGCTTGTTCAAACTTGTGCTATTGTTAGATGTTATCTAGGCTACTGTTACGCTAGATCTCCTATTAGAGATAAGGTAGAGTTTTAGACTATATAAAGGCAATCTTAAAGTTATAGTCTTTAGTACTATTATTAAACTTAAAGAAGCTATGTAGTAGTAGTAACTCTTAGCAATTTAACAGTATTAAGAAGGTGTTAACTATATTGCTATCTCTCTACTTAATGTTAAAGAACTTAGTGTAGTTCTTATACTTAGCAAGGATAGGGTCTTGTACTAGTTGCTCCTCCTCTGCCTTTAGGTTAGACTATAATTAGATAGATCCTTAGTTAATCTATTATTAGATTAGTTTGCAATAGATACTAAACTAGATAGTACCTATAGCCTAGTAGGTTCTTGTAATAGAGTCCTCTAGTACTTAAGCGTATTAGAAGGCAGTCTTAATATCTTTAATCTACTAGTCTACTTACTAGGGGGATAGAGCTCTGCTCTTAGTGCCTAGCTTAGGTTTAGGTTAAATGTTGTTTAAAACCTAGATAATCTTTCTAGCCTTGTTAAACGCTGGCTGCATAGGCTCTAACTGGTTCCTGCCCTTAGTTAGGCCTAGGGCCTGTAAGGCTTAATTAATCTAATTCCTTTAGATAGTTAGTTTAGCCTTAGTAGCTCTAGTAAGCTCTGCCTTAAAAAGGTTCTTAAGGAGTTGCTTAATAAATAAGGGTTAACCTGTAGTTAGGATGGCTACAGGGTCTAGCCTAGGCGCCTCTGCTGCGGGCAGGGGGTCTGCGTTCGAACTAGTCGCTAGGTTGCCTTAACTTAGATGTGATAGTATATCTGTTAGGGTACTAGTAGGGCTGCAAGCCTATTTGTCTCCTAATTCTATAGGACCTAACGCTTAGTTGTTAGATGTACTAGGCGTTGTGTTGCTAGCTAGGAGTATGCTAGGTAGTAACAAGTTTGCTACTATATTGTGTATAGGATACCTCTAGGGATCTATTAGGTTGCTACTAGGGCTAGGCTGTTGCGAGCCTATGGCGTTGTTGTTGCTAGCAGTACGTAGACAACGTTAATTTCTAGCTATTGTAATAGGTATAGAAAAAAATTAGATATCTCTTTTAACTGCCTCTTCTAAGAGGGAGTATAAAGGATTTGAATTGTAAGGGCACTATAGGCAGGCAAGAGAGATAGGACAAAAACGTATAGTATTAGATAAGATAAGACAAATCCTTAAGGGTTAAGCCCCTAAGGATTTAGGAGAATATATACGTATGTGTAGGGGCTAAAGAGTTACTAGGGTAGCCCTAAGGTGTTCCTAAGGGTTAGCATGCCTAAGGTAGAAAGCCCCTAACATTAGACCTTACTATATATATAGACTATAAGAACCTAGTTTATTTTATAATAACTAAGGTTCTTAACAGAAGATAAGTTAGATAGTTAGAATTACTAGGAAGATATAAGTTTAAGATACTGTATACCCTAGGAAAAGATAATAGTAGAGCTAACGCACTTAGTTAACAACACAACCTTACAGGAACAAAAACAATTAATAAGCATGCTATACTTACAATTAATAAGGATAGATCTTTAGGACTATTGTAGCAGCTTAATAATATAATATAAGTTTAGCAGGAATAACGCATCCTATTATAAGTACTAGAGGAACTTTAAGAAGGAATTATAGCTAGTTATTATAACAACCTGCTATACAGACACCCTAGAATTACGCGCATAATAGAACTTATTAAAAGATATTATAAGTTTAAGAATATAAAGGACAAGGTTACTAAATATATTAAGAACTATATTAATTGTTAATAAAACAAGCATAGTACACACATAAAGTACAGAGAAATGCAGGCTATAGAGCTACCTACAGCACCTTAGACAAATATTATAATAGACTTTGTTACACAGCTACCTATCTCTAAGTGCCCTATTATAAGATACGCCTATAACTTAATCTTTGTTATAGTAGACAGATTTACTAAATACGCTAAAATAATACTATTCTAACACAATTATACTGCAGAGCAACTAGCTTAAGTATTCTTAGATTAAGTAATTAGGTACTACAGTATACTAGAATCTATTATTAGTAATTAAGACAAGCTCTTTACGTTAAACTATTAGACTACGCTGCTAGCAGCTATAGGTACTAAGAAGAAGCTGTTAACTACTTACTATCTACAGATAGATAGACAGACTAAAAGAACAAATTAGACTATAGAAACATACCTACAGATTTACAGCAACTAGCAATAGAACAATTAGGTTTTACTGTTACCTATAGCATAGATTGCGTACAACAATAAATTATTAGAAGTAATAGGCACAACGCTATTCTTTACAAATTACAGAAGATACCTAAATCTCTTTACTAGAAGCCTAGAAACAACTGTTTAGATAGAATTAGCTATATCCTTAGTAGCTAAACTAAAGGAAGTACACTAGAAATTACTAGAAAATATTAGTAAGGCTTAAGAATAAGCAATCTCTTACGTTAACTAGAAAAGAAAAACAGCACCTTAGCTAAAAAAGAGGGGATAAAGTCTATCTCCTTACAAAAAACCTCTAAATATAAAGACTAATAAAAAAACTAGACTATGTTAAAGTTAGACCCTTTTTTATTTCTAAGCAGATAAGCCTAGTTAACTATAGACTTAATCTACTAAAGGATGCAAAGATCTACCTAGTATTCTATATTTCCTTGTTAGAACTAGCTAACTCTAGAACGCCTATCTAGAAGAACTTCTATTACTAAGCTAATAGTAAAGATTAATAGGAAGTTAAAAAAATAATATAACACTAGAAGGAAGGTAGCTAGGATAAATACCTAGTTAAGTAGTTAGGATACCCTAACTTAGAAAACATATAGGAACTAACTACGCACCTTACAAACTACTAGCAGTTATTAAAGCAATTTAAAGAGACTAATTAGGTAGTGCTACATTACTCTCCTAGTACTCTAAGGGCTGGCCTTTAAAGGCGCTCTAGGTACTAGGCAGCAGCAAGAACTTATTAGACAGATCTAACTTAATAGTCCCTGCCTCTAACTACTCTTGCTCTTTAATACTACGCTCCTCTACTATAATAGCCTCCTTAGCACAATAGTCTAACAAATCTATTTGTTATTATAACTGCTCCTTGCGCGCACAAGTAACACACAAGTCCTCTATAGCCTTTTTAGATATACGTAGCGCTTTAGTTTACACTTTATAACTCTCTTTTATACGCACATGTAACTTCTCTTTTTTAGATACTAGTTAGGAGAACTTAGACTAAGTTACCTTTATGTTACAACGTTGCCCTAAGCAAACACACTTGCTATATTTCCTAGACTAGATATAGACCTTATATATATAATTATACTTTACATAAGTTTTATATTTCTACACTATAATCTCTCTAAGAGACTTAATAAATTTGTATAGATAATAACAGTAAGCTAAACTTAAGATAGTTAGTTATTTTAGCATTGTTAAGACCTACCTAATAATTAAGGAAGGGCCCTGCGTTATATAAATAAGCTTAAGAGACTAAGCTAAGACAGAAGGGGGATAGTATTACAATCTATAGAATATAGGAAGGATTTGTCTAATTATAGTAGCTGCAGCACAGTAATTATAACAATAGAACAAATAACAAGTAAGCAACAATTACATGTTAGTACTTAGCTAATAACTAATAGGACATATAACCTAATTAGGGCTTAGCGTAATTAGTACAATTAGTAATTGTCGCGTAACCGAGCGCGTGGAGTTACATACGCAGCTTGTTTTCTAATAGAGCGTGCTAATTTAGTTAAGCTGCTCTACCCCAGCAACGCTAGTTCCAAGCGGCCTTAATACTAGCTAAACGCTTATTAAGCAAGATCACGTAACCTACATATTTTATTTGTATTTAAGCAGCACGTTCTATATAGAAAAATAGACACTAATTAAATTAATTAATTACTTAAGTATAGTCCTGTAAGCTCTGTTACAGTTATAAGCCTAGCTTCCTAAGCACAGTAGATCTCCCTGCGCACTTAGCAAACAAGCTTGTTAGACTTAGCTTAACTGCTCTAATTACCTAATTATCTTTCTATCCCTACTAAACGCTACTATAGGCGAGCTTGTTAACTATAATAAGTAAGCTCTCTTAGGTGTCCCTACGGGACCCTATTAGCTTAAAACAAGATCTAATTAGCCTAATTAGTACATCTAACTTACGTAGCACGCTAAGCTTTGTAACGTATAGGATATAGTAGATCTAGACGCTAAAGACGCCCTAGGCATGCACAAAGGAGCGCCTAAACTACCTATTATAGGCTTGCTCCCTACTTAACTACTAGCTTAATCTACTTAAAGCTAGAGCACCTAACCTAATAAGCCTCTAGGCTAAACGAGCGTTAAGAACTATAATAAGGAGCTCCTTAGATACAAGATTAGAGCGAGCAAGTAGGCTGCTAAGGCAGAGCGCCTTTAGAAGATCTAGAACTAGGTTAACATAACAGTATTGCTATTAATCCTCTTACTAGTAATAGTGAAGCTTATTACTAATAACACTACAACGCTGCAATTGCTTGTGCAAGCACTAAAAGAGGAGCTTACTCTAATAGATGTTAGCACCTAGAACTAGGTTAGGGCAGAATACTAACAGCATCTTAGAGCAGCTAAACAGTTAAGAGCTGCTCTATAAGACTGGTATAACAGGTAGTTATACCTCTATAGAAGAGCTAAGTTATACAAGCTTCTAGAGGTTAATAGGGCACTTGCTGTGCAGGATTTCTTAGATGCCTTAAGTTATAGGATTGCCCTAGATTAGGCTCGTACTATAAACTAAAGGATTATCTAGGATAGTATCCTAGGGCTTAATTTACTTAATTTAGATAAAGTAAGTAGGGTCTTTAGTAGTTTAATGCATAAGCACACTATAAGAGCAGGGAAAGATAACCTAGGAGTATTTGCAACATTTAGAAGCTAAACAGATACTACTTAAGCTCCTGCTACTAACTCTAAGAGCTTAAGTAGGTACTCCTGCCCTTGTAAACAAAAAGGAGAAACTTATAAGTAGAAACTAACTAACTGCTAACGCCTAGAGACAGTAGTTAGAGGGAGCTCCTTACTACCTATCTACATAAGCAAAAGCTATCGCAAGGATACTCTCTAGAGGCTTAAGAGCTAAGAGTATACAGATACTAGGAAGGTAATTAAGCAGCTTAATTAGACCCTAAAAGCTCTATTAGCAATAACAGCTCTACTAGCAAAAGGTATCCTACCTAAAGTTAAGTTTCCTAGTAATATACAGGCTACTCTAATTAATCTAAAAATAATGCAACTAAGCAACCTAGCTAAGAAACCTAGGGTTTACAACCTTATAGATTTTAACGCTTATCTGCTCTTAGAGAGTACAATTTTAGATAATAGAGTAGCTACACACTTAGTTAACAGCGCGGATTAGCTTATACCTAGGTTATTTTGCCTAGCTAACTCTACTAACACTATAGAGGTAGGCACACAAGCGTTTCTAGTAGTAGGACAAGGAGCTTGTTTGTTTAAAAACGCGTTATATAGAAAGCGCAGCCTATATATAGAAGACCTGCTCCTTAAGGATGTAGTAGTAGTAGAAGGTTTCTACGTTAATATTATTTCTAAGGCACGCCTCTAAGAGAAAGGAGTTTAGTACTTAGGGCTAGACAGCTTGCTCTAAGTAGGGTATATTAATAATCTAAATAGGAGCGTTGTATGTGCTACCCTTAAGCGCGCTTACAACCTTACCTTCTTTAAATACAAGCTACTATCCTACTACCTACTAATTCTTAACGCAGTAACAAAATAATTGTATAAGTCTTACCTATAAAGCTCTGCTAAACACCTCTGGCACGCTAGAGCAGGACATCTAGGCCTAGAAGCTCTAAAGGCACTAGTAAAACAAGCGCGCAGCGTACACATTAACAGCACGCTCTAAAAAGATTGTAAGGTCTGCTTAACAACCTACGCCAAGCAAGTTATATCTTAATAGAAATAGGAAAAACCTACTAAACCCTTTTAGAGAATTAGCTAGGATCTGTTTAATATGCCTATAGGAAGAAGTAGCAAATTATAGATACTTTTAATTAAGGAGTACTATAGTAGGAAGCTCTTTACGTACTTACTTCTAGGAAGACTTAAGTAGAGATACTGCAGGTACTTACAAGTTTCTTAAGCTAGGTACGTACCTAGTACAAGCTCTGTATCTGCAAGATAAGTTAAGATAATAATACTACTACTCTCCTATAGCAAGGGAGCTCCTAATATAAGCGCTAGGCAATTAATAAGGGAATAGATATTAAGCGTATACCTCTATATACCCACAAGCTAAACAGGGCAGCAGAAAGAGTAGGGCAGGAAATAATTACTAAATCTATTAAAATAAGGAGTAGTGCAAACCTACCTAAGAAGCTCTAGCTAGAGGTTGTAGCAGCAGCAACATAGCTCTATAACATAAGTCTAACTTACTTAAATAAGCTCTAGAGCCTAAACAAAGAGCTTAATTGCTAGTTTACTTACTATTTCTGCTAGTACAAACCTAAGCAGGTGAGAGCACTAACAGCTAATCTAAGACCTAATTAGAGCAGGATATACGCCTATAGCTGCAGAGCGTATCCCTTAAACAGGGAACAAGTAGCTAGGCGTAAGCAGAGAAGCTTTAAAGTAACTCTAAGGGGTTATATTAGATACTTAGTAGGGTACTAAGCTTCTAACATATACTAGATATAGGTCTCTAAACTAAACTAGGTAATTACAACGCGCAACATAACCTTTAATAAGGAGCTCTTTTATAACAAATTAGATAAGTTGTTAGCCCTTACAGTCTAAGAAGTAGAAGTAGTTGTAGATATTCTATATAAACCTAATAAGATAGAGGTAGGAGAAGCAATAGAGCTCCCCCTTAAACAAAGAGACCTATTGCTTAGCTTGTCTACTAAGCACTAGCTTAGGGGTAACACTTAGGAAAACCTTAATTGCTAGAAGGCTAGTCTAGTAGAGAGGGAGCCTCTAGGATAGATACTGCACGCGCAGCAAGCTTAGCCAGCAAGCTGCTAGAGATCTGTGCAGAACAACGCCAAGAAACAGGTTTACTTTCCCCTAACTAAACGCCTAAACTAGAGCAGTTTAGTATAGGCAGGGAAGCTCCTAATAAGGAGGATAATCTAACTAGTAGCTTACAGGAAGTGCACTTAACTATAGAAGAAGGGAGCGAGCTAGTAGATAGTAAGGATCTTAATAATCTACTAAGACCTACTTTACTACTTGTTCTAATACCTTCTTAAAGATTAACGTAAGCAGATAAGGCAGGCAGGAGACGCACGTATTAGCAGAGAGTCTAGGGCCTGCCTACAAGACAGAGCTGCTAGATAGAGAACTGTAAGCGCAACAAGCCTACTACTAATAATAATAGAGTAGGTTAGTACTCTATAATAAGTTTAATAAATAATTACAGATATGCCTAGCTTATCTACCTACTGTTTAAACATGCGAACAAATATAGCATAGATAGAAGAGAGCTGCTTACTACCTACGCAGTAATTATTGCCTTAACCCTAAAAAAGGAAAGACTAGTTGCTTAAAACAAGCGCTAGTTACACAGGGACAAGCTCCCTCTACTGCTAAACAAATAGAAAGATCTACTCTATTACCTACTAGGAGCTCTTTTTCGCTAGGCCTGCTAAAAAGAGATAGACACGCTTATTAAGAAGGAAACGTAGAGAGAAATTAACTAATTAAGCGCCTTATTAAGGCCCCTGCTGCTTAAATAGGTCTTTACCTACAAATTTAACTAGGATAGCTACTTCCTTAAATGTAAGGCAAGGATATACGTATAAGGAGATCTATAGGCAAAGGATTTAATTGTCTTAACCTACGCTATAACACTTACTGCTTACTTGTTTTGCACTATAGTAGTAATTGCAGCCTAGTTTAACCTAGAGCTCTGTTAGTATAACGTAACTAGCGCGTTTCTAAACGCAAGCTACTAAGATAAACCTTAGGTACTCTATAAATTACTAGATAGATTTAAGAAACCTAAGTAAGTTGTTCTACTACTATAAGCTCTATATAGGTTACGCAATTTGCTAGTCCTATAGTATAAAGAGCTCTCTAGTACGCTCTAGAAGCTTAGTCTCTTAGCATTAAAAGAAGAGCTATGCCTGTTCTATAATCCTAAATAGAAAATAGTGCTACTCTTCTATGTTAACAATATTCTCCTTGCCTATTATAGCGACAATTAAGCTACTACTAAACAGCTAATAAGCTTGTTAATAGAAAAATACTAAATTAAAGACTATAGAGCTGCTAAATAGTTTCTAGGCGTTTAAATAATTAGAAATAGAGAGGCTTGTACTATAACTCTTGCGCACAACTCCTATATTAATAAGCTTACTACTAAATTTAAGATAGTAGAGAAGAGTACCTTCCCTACAATCCTATTTCCTATAGAAGAGCTGCTTAAATATAGTAGAGAAGCTTTAAAATAAGAGGTTAAAGCGTTTTAAGAACAAGTTAGGTCTATACTCTATATAGTAATTATAATTTAACTAGATGTAGCATACGCTGCCTCTTAGCTATCTTATTATTTAATAAATCTAGGAGTAGCTTACTTTAAAGCAGCTGCTTAGGTTTTAGCTTATTTATATAGAATAAAGCATCTAGGTATAAGGTACAGCGCTTATAAAGGCAGTTATCTGCTTATATGTAGAGACGCCTTATTTGCTAATAATAGAGAGTCCTGTTAATCTTCCTAGGGGTATATTGTGCAGCTCTTTAGTAGTCTAATTATCTAGAAAGCTGCACAGCAGTTAACAGTAACTACTTCTACTACTAAGGCTGAATTACTTGCTTTAGAGCATATAGCTAAAGAGTTAGTAGCTCTAAAACAATTCCTAGGAGAACTTTAGCTAGACTTAGGGGTACTATAGGAGATTTTCTGTAATAACTAACAAACTATCTAACTAGTAGTTAAAGAGAGCAAGCAGCTTACTACCTAGCTGCGCTATGTAGATATCTAAAATATATAGTTAAAACAAGAGTATGCTAAGGGAAACCTCTAAGTAACCTACCTTAAAACAAGTAAGATGCTAGCTAACAGCCTTACAAAAGCGCTTCCTAGATAAGCTTATAAGCGCTTTCTGTTGCATTTAAACTTATAGAGCATTAGTTAAGAGGGGAAAGACTTAGTTACAGAAAAAGAGCAGGTTAATAGAGAAAGAGAAGATCTTTAAATTACTAGGGAGGACAACCCCCTCCCTAAATAGGTATAAGTCTCCCTAGACTGCTAGTAGCAGCTTTTTTAAGCGCACGCCTAGCAGCTAAGGAGCTTACAAAAACAAATTAACTATAGGTAGAGAGGATAACCCCCTCCCTATAGGTTTTATCTTAAAGAACCTACTTACAAATAGGTACTTAAAATTTATACCTATCTGCAAGCAGGCCCTTTACTACCTAGATAGCAGTGCGTAGGTTAGTAGCCTGCTAAACACTTGTTAGCTACTATTATTAACTAAAAACTAAGTTACTTACTAAAGTTGTTACTCTACTAGAGGAAGTAAGCTCCTCTACTAGTTTAAGCCTAAGCAGCTTAAGGGTAGGGAGGCTACAAGCTATTAGTCTACTACTTAACTGCTCTTTTTTAAAGAAAATACATACAGCAGGTAGCAGGAGTGCCTAAAGGCATAACGCTAGCAGCGCTTGCTACAGTAGCTGGCAGCAGCGTTGTTAACGCACAGCGCAACTAAGCTGCTTGCTAGCAGCGCGTCCACGCAGTACACGCAGGGTATTAACCTGCGCGCACTAGGCACTAGAGCGCCTGAGATGGGGGTAGGGGGCGCAGGCGCGGGCATAGGCGGCAGCGGCAGCGTGGCGGCGTAGGCAGCAGTAGTAGCAGCAGCTATAGCAGTGGTAGCAGCAGCAACTGCTGAAGGAGTAGGCAGAGCTGCAACTATAGGCTTGGGTGAGGGCAAGGGTGAGGGAGCGGGCGCGGGCGAGGGCGAGCAGGCGGCTGGTAGCCAGCCAGCTTGGGCAGCAGCTTAGGCGGCGGAGGCAGCGGCAGTGCGCGCGCAGCGCTAGGTTTTAGTCTGTTTCTATACCTAAGTTAGCAAAACCTCTAGAAAAGAGCTAGAAAAACGTTAATAGCAAGATTAGTTAGATAATGTCTAACAATAAAGCTCTTAACTAATTAAGAAGCTAGAAACAATTAGCTAGAGAGTGCTTAGGCGCGTAGAAAATAATTTAGTATACTTATAGGCATATTAATAGATATAACTAGAGAAATAGAGAAATTAAGCAGGTAGGACGCTTATATAGGGAAGCAACTAGGTTAGTAAAGGTGAAGCTGCTAGATTATAGTCCTTACGCTTACTCTTACTACCTAGAAATGCTTAACCTAAGAAGTGCTTACCTTAACTATAACTAAGCAGCTTAATAGCTAGCTATAGGCTTAGAAAATTTAGCTGTTAAAAACAAGCACCTAAACTAGCAACAAACTGCTTGCAATAGCAGCCTAAAAAGTTAGAGAGGTCTCTTAAAAGGAAGAGCACCTAGAGTACGCTGCAGACGCGCAGTAATCTTAGATATCTAGGGAAATATAAAAATCTAAGATTAGAGCCCTATAATTACTAAGGGCACGCTTCTAGTTTAGTTATTTCTAATATAGGATTAACTAGGGGGTGTGTTGCGTAACTAAGCGCATAGAGTTATATACGTAGCTTGTTTTCTAATAGAGCGTGCTAATTTAGTTAAGCTGCTCTACCCTAGCAACGCTAGTTCTAAGTAGCCTTAATACTAGCTAAACGCTTGTTAAGCAAGATTACGTAACCTACACATTTTATTTATATTTAAGCAGCACGTTCTATATAGAAAAATAGACACTAATTAAATTAATTAATTACTTAAGTATAGTCCTGCAAGCTCCGTTACAGTAATTAGTGTAATTAGTGCTTAGTGCGATTAGAGGATACATAATACTAATTAGTCTATATTACTACTATAATTATTAAAGTATATAGTTTATAGGAACACAACCCTTACAGTTTGTGTTTAACTTTGTTAATTAACTTTGTTATTAGAATATCTTAACCCTGCTTGCGAAATAGATAGTCTACTCTATACTCTTCCTTGCAACCCTAGTCGCTACAGTCTTTAACTAGACAACTACCTCTTTAAGAACCCCTGCACGTACTTATCCCTAAGACCTAATTAAATAATTACTTACAGACTTTGTCTAAAGTGTAAAACTCAACACTATATAGGGGGTGCACAAGCCTCTGTTATACTTAATGTTGTTTGCTAGTATAACTTTAAGACCTACTTTAACTGTTTTATTAGCAACAACGCTACTAGTAACAACGCCTTACTGTACAACAGGCTTACAGAGGGCTCTAATATTATTAATCTTAACTTCTGTTACTGCCTCTACTACACTAGTTATATTATTAACCTTATTGTTAAGGCAACACTCTATAGAGACAGTGTTAGTTAGTTTAAAGAACAGCTAGCTAAGGCAGGCCCTATAGATTAATTTAGACTATACTAACAGCATAGCGTTATTAGTAAACTACATAACTTTGTTAACGCTGTTTATACCTTACATAAGCGTTATAAAGCGTTTAAACGCTGCTAGAAATTACTATTAGATAATAACGCCTTATAGAGTTACTTTACGCTTAACCTTATGCAGGCTAGCAGTGTATGTTAGCACTTAACCTACCTTATGCTACTCTATTACTATAAGCTTAAGGACACTATTAGAGCTTACTAACGTTAATTACGCAACACTAAGGCCTTAATAATAATAGAAACTAATAAAGTTACCTACTCTACTCTTAAGGATTACATTACTAATAACAACTAGGATAATGTTAATACACTTATTAACTTTCTATAAGTCCTATATAAGCTTACAAAGCGTCTTAAAGGCAATAACAGCTAGTTAGGCTTTAGCTTGCTATAGCAAACTATCCCTAATTTACAGACGCTGTAGTATCTATACTCTAAAACTATTAATAGGTATAAGTATAACGTGTTTTATAAGCGAGTTAGCAACCTAAGCAAGTTAGCAACGCTAAACCAGCGCACTACCTACGCGCAACTATCGCGTAATATCTTAACTACAACAATCTTAAAAGACATATACTAAAGCTAATATACAGCTTGCTATCTCTAATATTAATGCGCAACGCGTGCAAAGCGTTAATTAAGCTGTAATAATATATAACGTACTAGAAAGCACTCTTGTTAACTAACATGCTAGGAAGTGTATATAACGCAACTATAAAGCAAACTTAAAGCGCCTAATAAAACTAGAAGAGGAGGCTATAGTCTAAAGGATTCTTAAGCTATCTAAACAAGGGCTTGCGCCTCTAAGGTCCTACGTACAAGAAATAGCAGATAAACTTCTTTAAGCGCAGTAAAGTAACCCTATTAGCAAAAACTAGGTTAATAACTTTATTAAGTAGACTCCTAAGCTCTGTACGCGCTAGAACTGTCTATACAACTATTAGCAAGCTGTCTGCAAGGATCCTGCGGCTGTCTAGCGCTAGCTTAACTTAGTACAAGAGACAAAACTAAAGTATAGAATTGTAGACAAGGACATCTACAACTTTAATAAGACTAGCTTTATAATAGGCAAGATTTTAGCATAGATAGTTGTTACTAGTTTAGAAGTAGCTAGAAAAAGAAGGTTATCTAGCTAGGCACCTGTAAGTAGGTTACTATTATCTAAGGCGTTAGCGCTGCAGGTTACCTACTCCTACCCTTTGTTATCTTTGTAGGTAGTGTGCTTATTAACGTTTAGTTTAAGGACTTACTACGCAATTAGATTCTTAAAGTTAGCCCTAATAGCTAGACAAATAATTAGCTTGCTCTTGCGTGGTTAGAGCACTTTAATAAGTATATAAATTTAAGCGCTGTAGGTGCGTACTAGCTGCTTATACTTAATAGCTATAAGAGCTATAGCTTGCTAGAATTCTAGGATATTTATAAGGAGAAGAAAATTATCCTTTGCTATATGCCTCTACATTTATTACACCTACTGCAGCCTCTTAATGTTAGTTGCTTTGCGCTGTTGAAGCGCAGGTACAGTAACTAGATCTTAGCCTTAGCATGTAACTGCATATACTTTGTTAGCAAGGAAACGTTCCTACAAGCATTTAAGCTAGCTTTTAAATAGTTATTAATAGTAGAGAATATTAAGGCAGGCTTTAGAGGTGCTAGGCTAGTCCTATATAACCTAGACGCTGTTCTATTAAAGCTAGACGTAAGGTTGCAGACTCTAGCACTATTACTACTAAGGTAGAGCGTATAGGAGGCGCAGACACTGCGCAATGCGCGCAAGATTAAGGAGTAGTCTACGCTTATTTAATAGAGGATCTAAAACTAGTATAGGTCCTCTAGAAGCTTATTAGATAAAAAGATTAATTAGCTAAGTAAAGGCGTGCAGCAGATTGCACATAATATAGTGTTGTTACAGGAGGAACAAGCGCGTATATAAAGCGTGATTAATAAGCTTATAAAGCGTTAGTTAAGAAAACAAAAGTATATTTAGACAGAGGAGACCCTAACAGTAGGGGAAGTACAGGACTTAATTGCTAAGAGGGAGGGTAGGGAGCGTAATGCTAGTAAGGGGCCTGTGCGTAAGGTGCGCAGCGCTGTGCACTATAGACGTTGTAGTAAAAAGGATATAACTTACGCACTTATAAGGTAGAAATAGAGGATACTAAGAGTAGCAATAAGTCTAAAGAATAGATTAGCTTACTATAATTTTTAATAAGTATGTTATACGTTGCGCAATTATTGCGCGCAGGTAGTGCGCTAGTTTAGCGTTGCTAACTTGCTTAGGTTGCTAACTTGCTTATAAAACACGTTACCCCTAACTTATATATTAAGAAAGGCGTTAAGTATAGCCTTACAAAGCTTAATATATACTAGGTTAAACTTATTAACAATCTAGACGTTAGCTACTATTGCGTTGCTACAATACTGCACTCTAAACTCTACTAATAATAGTTTAAGACTTACTAGAAACACTTTAACAAGTATAGCAAGAAGGTAGATAAATTAATTAGGAGCGTATATAAGGCGTACTGTAAGAACAACAGGCCTATAGAAACTAACAATTCTATTAATAGTTAATAAGCTTAGCTAAGTCGCTGCAAGGTCCCTAGAGATGCTAGAACAACGCGTTTTAACAATATAATAACTAACGCACCTTACAGGCAAACAGCGCACACAACTAAACAGCGCACTTTTACTAAGACTCTCCCCTATTATACTACATTATGCCCTAGAACGCTGCACTCTGCGCCTTTCTAGCCTGTAACAAGCTGTAATATTACTTAGAGACCTCTTCTACTTTATTCTTACACGTTTGTACGTTGTGCCTACTCTCTCTGCACGTTTTACAGCGTTGCTGTAATAGCTTACCCCCTTTAGCGCGTACCCTCTTCTTTAGCTTCTTACTATTACTACGCGCGCTAAACTCCTATAGAGTAATTAAACGCTAGCCCTCTTTAACTGTTAGTGTCCCTTCTGCCTAAACTTACTTCCTTTTGCGTGATTTACGCTCTGTAGCAGCCTCTAGGGCTGCTTAAAGCTTAGCGCGTTCTTGTTTAAGCAAAGCTATCTTATACGCTATACCTATAGCCCCCTTTATAAGGTAATTAAGCGTGCTAGTAGTAGAGGTTAGTAAGCTACCTATTTGCTTCTTATACTTGTCTTAAATTAGAGTTAATTAAGAGCTAAATTTAATAAGGTTCTTTAGGGTTTGCGACTGCTAGGGCTCTTTGTTAGTAGGGAGTAGTAGTAATAGAGTCTATAGCTTTACATTAAGGGTTAATATAACCTATTGTAGGTTAAAAGGGACTAGTCTAGCCCCTTAGAACCCTCCTTAGATATTGCTAGGAGTAATAGCTTTGTTATAGGCGTGTATAAAGCATAGCAGGAACTCTAGCTTTGTAATATAGGTTATCTAGGTACATACTAGCTTGTTAACCTAGTCCCTATACGCCTGCTTTAAAGGGGCAAAACAACCTACGTTAAGTAGCTGTAAGAGGTGCAATAAGTGCAGAGGCATGCATACAGGCACAATCTTATTATCTTTGCAGTATTAGTAGAATACTACAGTGTTGTAGCTCTTATAACTGTTAATAATAAGTATATAGTAGGTACTAACAGTGCGCATCTTTGTATGCCTATTAAAGTGCCTTAACTACTTAAAACTAAGCTTGTTGCTAGTCTAGCTGTTATTAGAGTTAGAAAAGCTCTAACCTAGGGGTAGGGCGTCTTCCTTAAACTAGGAGCGAGGGTAGCAGCATAATTTAAAGATAATAAAGAGTAGAATTACCTATCTAGTTGCGTTAACGCCTTAAGTAACTGTTACCTACTCCCTATTGCTAGGCTGTATTAACTTTAGTTGTCTTAGTAAATTAGCAGCTGTAACAACTGCTCTACTGCTTATCTAGCCTATTATAAAGCCTGTCTTGTTAAAGTTATACGTGTTAGCGTCTAGGATACTGTACTTAGCTTTAATATTAGCTATAAGGCTAAACTAGCCCTATATAACTCTAGAATCCTTATAGAGGGCTTTCTTATAGTTATACTTACAATTAAACTTTACTTTAAGCTCTAGCGTACGTAAAACAAACATACTAGCCTAGTTTAAGCTAATAGGGCCTAAACTACGCTCTTCTTGCAGACAATTAGCTATATTAGCTACATCTAAGAGCTAAGGGGGTGCCTATGCTCTACAAGCTTAAGAACGTACATAACAATAACCTCCTCCTCTGCATTAGTTAGATTCTGTAAGTTAGCTATAGAATTGTTGCGTGAAGGTTGTCTAGCGCGTTGTGCGCGCAGTGTAGTTTCAGAGGTACTGTAGACAGCTGCAGCGCGTCGTACTAAGAGATTAGGGTTATTTTAAAGAGCTGTAAGCGCAAGCTGTATCTAAGACTCTTTTAACGCGTTAATTTTGCTCTGTTGTTGAGGCATTAGTGTAGAGAGGGAGATTTGGTGTGGTCTTGGCAAAAGTGCGCTGTTCAGTCGTGTGCGCCGTTTGCCCGTGAGGTGCGTTATTAATCTCTATTTACTTACTAATTAGAAGAGTGCTAAGAAGTAGTAGTAGCGTAACAAGCTGCAGGAGTACTTTAAAGCTATTATAATTAACCTCTAAAATAATAATCCTAAGTATTAAGACCTTCTTAACAATCCTTAGTAGTAGTAGGTGACTTAGAGGTAGTACAAATACCCTATGCTTTTTAAGATAGCTTGCAATTTCCTCTCTATTCTAAGTACTAGCTGCGAGTGTAAGCGCTGCTTTAGTGTTACTAGGCGTACAATAACTAACAATTAGAACTAACTATAGCTAAGTGCTATAGAAGCTATTTAGCTTTAGAAGAATTAGTTGCGTTACAAGCTTGTTAAGAGCTTACTCTTAGATCTAGAAACAAAGATAATAAGGTTAGAGAAGAAGCAACTAAGGTTAGGGGCAGCAACAGCAACAGCAACCCCTAAGGCGTCCTAGGAAACAACATTATCACTGTCACTAATAGAAGTAGACTAAAACAGGCAACAATTGCAGTACTACGCTAATTACGCCAATTACAGTAATCTACGCCTACTGTCTGTATGCCATACCCCCTTACGTAGTTTCAGGACGCTACGGTTGCCTATAATTGCCGTAGGCTACGGCAATTGACCCTTACCGTAGCCGTATACGTCCCGTTGGCAACGCTGTGTATCTTGACCAGAGACGGTAGGGGTAAAGTTCTCGAAACGTTGCGAACGTTGACGGTTCTGCACAGATCCGCCGTGCGGACTGTCCTGATTCAGTTTGCCGCAGACTCTGTGTGAGTAAAAGAAGAATAGAGCCCCAATCTCGCAAGGGCCATATTCAAGAATTCTGCGTTCTTTTTACCTTGGTCGGATGGCTTGCCATTTGCCTCAGCTGGTTCGTGGTCTCCATTGGATTCTGAAGAAGTTGAATAATCGTATAAAGTGTCTTCGCTTGAGCTGTCTTCGTCTTTTTCTCGGAGCTCAAGAGCCCCAGGGGCATTGTGCGGTCTTTCAGTATCCATAAAGAAATTTGTGAATCTATGAGATAGGAAGTCAGTGGCAATCGGAAATATTCGTCTTCATCAGCCACATGATGTAGCATCTGGAGGTTAGTAAACTTCTGGAAGACTAATTTGTGCCGAATGCTAGTAGGTCCCGCAGACACAATGGGCGATGTTTGTTGCCTCATTGGCACAGGGACGGTTTGTTCCATGGTTGACGACCGGAGCATGGGGTCCAGGCGCGATGTGCAGGTCAAGGGGCAACAGCTCGAATTATGCACACAGCGCCCTAAATATTCGATACATCTAGCTTAGACTAAAGGTCGGTGTAGCTAAAGATCCAGACGTAGCACTTCCGTGGGTTTATGGTGGCGATTAGTTCCGTTGGTTCAAAACGAGAGGGTGCTTCACAAACTTAAAGATAAAACAAGATTCAGCAACCTCATAAATCCACGCTTCGAAATTAAAGCCTGTCAGATGCGTGGTCGAGCAGGCGAAGCCATGACGTAACGCGTTTGTCATTAGCGCCCGTGTACCAACTTGGAATAGCAGCCTGTGAGGTTTCAGTGCATACCACGCCCATATCACAACACAGATCGGCCATGTCGCTACCTTTAAGCCTATTTCTTGGTGGTTGTGTTGTCGCGATTCCAGTCGTGACAGGTGTCGCGGAGGGTGTTGAGTACCAAAAGAAACAGAATGAGGAGGCTGCGAATGAAACGCGGATGATCAAGTTCAACCTACTTGTCAATTGCGACTCCAAGGACCCCATCGCGAAAGATGAGGTTGACTATGGAACTGTCATATTGCGCCATGATAAAGCCTGGATAGTACCGCGCGATGATGACGGAAAACCATTGCCTCCGGACGACAGCAAAGAGATGAATCCACCGATGCATGCTTTTGCTGGCTTCTATATCCAGTATCCGGATGAGTCAAGATGCCCACCGCAGAGAGGGTTGGTCAGCACGATCAGTGATGATCCACCGATGCTGAACTGGGTCTATTGCGACAAGGATACTTATGAGCTGAAGTACAGCAATCGGAGTGGATCGATCGAGCATATTGTAGGCGAATGGGACTGGACTCAAGATGAACGCATGATGCTCTTTGATGGATGGGAAGGTTTCGTTGCTGTCGATGAGTGGGATGGGGCTGACGAAGACAACTCTACGCCATGGGGTCGGGATGGATTACGCTGGGCTCTGTACTTTGACCTGGAGGATAACGGGTTAAAGGGTCGAAGGAAAGGCAGGGATATGTTTGAAGTTGCGCTTGAGAGGAAGATTCAGAGTGAGGAAGATCAGCTAAAGCAGCTGGAAGAAGCAGAGAAGAAGATGCAAGTCAAGAGCAGAGGTGGACTGAGTACGCAGTTCTCGGCGCCAGCAAGAGAAAGAACGCAAGATTGGGAGAAGAAATTTGGTGAAGGAGCGAGAAGGGCAAGCAATTCGTGAAAATAGATCATCAATCTCTGATAGAACACCTTGTGCTGCTCTTTCAGCGACAGAGCATGCCTTACGACTCTGTTCACAAAATCTTACATTCGAGGTCCTGGGTCACTAAAAGCAGCATCCAGACAGAGGATGGATAAACACTTGACAGGCAATCGAAACGAAGGAACGATGATCATCTACGACTGGTATCCCAAGTCTGTCTTCGCGATCCCCGACGCCTAGCATAAGCCTTTCTAGTCCCGGCAGTCGAGCATCTGATCGTGCGGTAGGCATCATCAGGGTAGACATGACCCCCCAAGGTTTTTATGTTCAGGTAGTTCGGACACGACTGTCCCGATAGAGAAGTCCCACGGTAGTCTTCAGCTCAGTCTTGGCATATTGAACGCGTCGGCTGAATACGGCTAGGTCCTCACTAACCCGCTTTGGGCGACAATTACAACGCCATCTTCGGCTCGCAAGCATTAAAGGCGTTGAATTGGCGTACGTTCCTCTCAATATATCTTCGGTTGCGTCAGATCAGTACGACATCAACCGTGTGTGATCTTCCGCGTACTGTGTCGTCATTCCATAGGCCTGTTGCGTGACGCCCGTAAATTGCGGGGGCTGGATGTCCCTTATCTAGATGATCAGCGACTCCATCAAACAACCAACCTCAAGCACTTCAACCAATTGTCGATTCAATCACGATCCTGAGAGACACGCAACGACTCGCGATTCTTTGTTGACTGTGGGTCAACATGGAGAAACCTCGCACAGAAGGCCTGCCAACATACGATGATGCTACAACAACATCTGCGCCACGCTCATGGCTACATCGGCGACAGAAGCGGAAAACATTCCGTCTCTTGGGAGCAGCGGCTTTGACTTACCTTACTTACACGACCCTCAAAATTGCTAACAATACGGAACGCCCTATCAACACTCTATCTATTACAAAGCTACAACAAGACCTAGCCGTTTGTTCAAGCTTGAGGCAGCAGCCTGTGGAGTCGAATGTGGATCGCGAACACAACAAGCGCTGGGTCAACTCGACGAAACCGGTGTTGATTCGCAATGCTACCATCTGGACCGGAGAGCCGACCGTAGGCACGTCTGAAGACGATGCAAGAGCTGGGAAGGGCTGGGGCTGGATACCGTCGGATGTGTTCGTCGACAAAGGTCTCATCATTAGCGTTCGATCACACATTAAGAAAAGAGACGTTCCTCACGATACCGAGATTTTCGATGCTAGCGGCCGCCAATTGACCGCCGGCATCGTAGACATGCATAGCCATGCAGGGTTGGAAAGTTTTGGCAGCCTGCAAAGTGATGTCAATGAGCTGTCCTCAGATGTCACACCGTATGTGCGGTCTCTTGATGCTATTGATCCACTTCAGCCTGAGTTCGAGTATATCAAATCAGGCGGCGTCACTACGTCTCTCTTCCTCCCTGGCAGCGGGAACAACATCGGTGGCGAGGCGTTCGTCCTCAAGTTTGCAGTAGGCCCAAAGAATGGTCGTGCTGAGATCAGTCAGCAGGATCTTTTTGCGGATCCGGACAGGACCTGGCGGTATCTCAAGATGGCCTGCGGTGAAAATCCAAAGCGAGTTTATGGGAAGCGGGGCGAGCGTGGTCCTTTCAGCAGGCTTGGTGAAGCCTGGGAATTTCGACACGCACTCGAGCAGGCGCGAGCCTATGTGCAAGAGCAGGATGATTGGTGTACGAAGGCAAACGCTGTTGGAGTCGACAATATGGACACATATCTACGACAAGACCTGCAATGGGAGACTCTTGGTGCGGTGCTGAGAGGGCAGGTTCGAGTGAATACCCACTGTTATACCATTCCAGATCTGGAAGCTCTCGTTCGTCATACCAACGAGTTCAAATTCAGAGTATACGCATTCCATCATGCCCATCAGATGTACCTCGTACCCGAGATACTCAAGAGGACATGGGGTGGTACACCAGCAGCTGCGCTTTTTGCTGACAACAGTAAGTTTGTATTCGCCTATTTCTCAAAATGGGATTCTTCAGGAAAGTTGATGCTAACAATGGTTCACAGTGTACTACAAAGTTGAGGCATACACTGCATCTGAACGAGCTGGCGCGATTCTCTATGCTCACAACATCACTCCAACCTACGTTTCAGACAATCCAGTCCTCAACTCACAGCACGTTGTGTTCGAGGCGGCGAAAGCTTACGGCTACGGACTGCCCTATCACGCCGCCTTAGCAGGCGTTACATCTGCGCCCGCTGAGCTCCTCGGTCTCGGTAACAGGATCGGAAAGATCAAACCAGGCTTTGATGCAGATATTGTTGTTTGGGATTCCGATCCGTTAAGTGCAGGCGCCACGCCGGTTCAGGTCTGGATTGACGGTGCAAAGCAATTCCAAGATCCTATCGAGCTTAAGAAGCCACTTGTACCAGCTATCAAGCCAAACGAAGACCTTTCTAGAGAGCAAGTTGCCGAAGCTGTTCATAGCACACTAGTCTTTACAGGCTTGACTCAAGTTCATGGAAGCTTCCTTCCGGCTAAAGCAGACAGCCCCAAGGAGCCCATTGTGGCGATTGTCTCAGGTGGAAAGGTCTCTTGCGTTGGCACTTGCACGACTGAGTTAGCGGAGCTGGAATCAGCACAAGTTGCTACTCAGACGATTCATCTCAAAGATGGTCATCTGACGCCTCCTTTTGTGGCATTTGGCTCGTCTCTTGGCCTTGCTGAGATTGATGCCGAAGCTGATACGCACGATGGGCCCTATCCCGAAGAGGGTATCACCTTTGCGGTTGATGGTCTCGCCTTTGGCGGCAAGCAACTTGCTCGAGCCTTCGATCACGGTGTCACTAGGGCCTTTACAGCTCCCGGCAACGGTGGCATTGACACCAAGGGCGTAAGCGTGGGTTTCAATACTGGCGCAAAGAATGTGCTGGAAGACGGGGCCATTGTCTATTCCGAACTTGCCTTACATTATCCATTGACTCTGAGCGTAAAAGGAGGAAAGACGCCCAGCATATCGAGTGCCGTTGGCGCGCTTAGGAAGAAGCTACTCGAAGCAGTGGGCGATGCACGAGATTACAACCTGGAGACGAACGGTACCGAGAAGGCATGGCTGAAGCGGGTGGTGGCTGGGGAGTCCGCACTCGTCCTCAGCGCACATAGTGCAGACACCATCGCCTCTGTTATTCGAATGAAGTCGAAAGTTGAGTCCATCACTACACAGAAACTCCGCATCGTAATCATCGGAGCTGCGGAAGCACATCTCGTTGCTGACGAGCTTGCGGCGTCAAACATCGCCATTGTCCTCGCACCGCTGCTCCCTCACGCGCAGAGCTGGGATCAACGCCGCGGACTTACAGGCCCGCCACTCACCAATGTTTCCACGAACATACTACTCGATGCCGGCGTCCATCTTGGCATTGGTGTTGAGGAAACGTGGGAGACTAGAGACCTGGGCCTGCTTGCGGGTATTGCATACGCTAACAGCGAGGACCGGTTGTCTTTCGACGAGGCGCTTGGCCTTGTTGGAGTGAACTTCTACGAGATGCTCGGTATACGCGAAAGCAAAACTTCAAATCATAGTGACTGGGTGATGTGGGAGGGCAGTCCACTGGCAGTCGGTGGTAGAGTGAAGGCTGTGGGAGAGTCGGGTTCGACACGCTTGTGGAAATAATTTCTGGGACTTCGAGGCACCGCAAGGACGTTGTCAACGTGGGCAAATGGTGCAGATTCGATGCGAGTTTGATGATTTCATGCCTAAATCATTGAGGGAGCGGAGGAAATGCGTTCCGCCACTGAAACCAACCATTGACGATTGGTCGCCCTATCGCTAGCGTGCCAGGTCATCCTTTCCTGGGTCGCTTGCCTCCCTTGTTGACGAAACACCAGACCACGTCTGAAACTTGTGACGACGGCCAGCGTGTTGACACGGTTTTATGCAAGAATTTCCATGTAGTCGCGGTTGCGATCATCCCTGGTGGCGGGTTGCGTGTCGCGTCTTAGTCTAATACACTGTCCATCGCAAAGCCTCCATACCCCTGCTCCCTTCGCTCTAGGTTGTCGAACGGACCTGGTCTCTGTCACACGTCGGACCAAGCTTAGTGCTTTGGGAGTCAGACGTTTGTAGGACGCGTCGAAGGCGATGAAACATGACGGCGCATCAAAAGGGAGGAAAGCCCTCTCGTTTCGCGACTTGTGACATTCTAACCATCGATTCAACGGTCCCAATCATCGAGTCCGTCCTACGGCTTTCTACTATTTCAACATGGCTTCTTCCATACGTGCGCCAATGCCCTCATATCCAGGAACTATTTTGCCAATACACGACCATCCCGCCTGGAGACATATGTCTGGCACGACCATGGAAACTAAAACTACCAAGCAGTCTTCAGCCCACGTCAAAGATTCTCTAATCCACGTCAAAGAACCTACAGCTGGCGTCGAAGAGCCTCCATCTCATGTCAAAAAGCCTGCTATGGCTATCAAGGAGCCGACGATCTATGTGCCGACAGGAAACAAGACGTTGAACAGGTTTTCTAACGTCACCACAAGCACAAGGCGTTCCTCGTATGCGTCCACCACAAAATCACAGCTACGGAAATCCAATGAGCGGCTTTTTGAGATGCTACAAAATATTCAAACCGAGCTTGCTGCTCATCGTGCTATCATGCTTGATGTACAAACGCGACTGTCATTCATTGAGCATGACGCACCTACAATGGTTGAGGATGCACCCGAAATCCTCTCGCCAGCAAACGAAATTAAACATCCGCAGAGGCCGCCTCCACCACCTCCAAGACGTACCAGCTCTGTTATACCACCAGGGAGGGAGAGCCAAAGTTGGTGGCAGGCATGCCAAAACTTTGCCGAGAATTGTGACACACCCTTCAGCGCACAAGAGTTCTTAAAGACTTCTGCTCGCTTTGAAGACTTTGATTTTCACTTTGGCGGCCTTTCTACAGATGAAGGATTGCAAACAGTATCACCGATAGAGCTTGTGGAGACCTCTGCTCTCTCACCTGAGTCAAAATGTCAATCATCTGAAGATGATGGATCAAGGTCATCGAGCATCTTCTCTGAGGGTGCGCCCCGAACATCGGGCCTGACCATGGAAGGCTACGAAGAGCCAGACAACATCATCGAGCAGATTGTGGAGTTCAAAAACCGGCAGTGCTTCTTCCGTTGTTGCTTCATGCGCCTCCCAGCGGCAGGTCCACCTCAATCTTGAGCGTCGAAGAGATCACAGCATTGCCAAATCTACCTCCTGCCATTGAAGTTGTCAATGAGTCTCAGCGCCATCGTAAGGGAATCCGAAGTATTTCTTCAAAGTGGGCATCGCTGAAGGGCAGGTCGGCTGAACCAGGGGATTATCGGAAGAACTTTTTCAGCATGCGATGATCCATGCTAATAGTGTGTGTGGTATCATGGCACACGATGTTTGCAAAGCCAACGCTCCTCTTACGCTTGTCACAAGTGGCTTTTCTTACATGCCGGTTTTGTCTCTTGTGCACCCGTTTATCTCTTTTTGCCGGTCTGTATCGATATACCCAATGCTCAAAGTATGAGATGAAGACGATGGACACGCTGGTCGCTTTCTCCTCTCTCTCTCTGGTTTCAGCTCTTTCTTGTTTGCTACATGACATCAGGTGCTGTAGATACTCGCCATAGCAGAATTCCAAATTTTTCCAGTCAAGCGCTTGTTGTGCTGCCATCTTTTGAACACATTCCGCTGTTCTGATGTCTTCCACTGCAGCTCTTGGGCTTCATAGCATTTTTGATCGGCCTTCTCCCGCTGTCTCGTAGCAGCCTTAACAGACCCAGCACGAGCACATATCAGCTACTCGTCCTAGGCAGATCTGCGATGTGTCGCTCTCTACATTCCCATCATGGGCAACGGTCTTCAGAACGAAACTTGCCGCAATACTCATGGCACATAGGTCGGTAGTATTTGTTTCGCTTTTCACCTCTTTATTGTGCTTTTAGACACAATGATCGCTGTTGATAGGCCTTCGCAACTCCACGAAGAGGTCGTCGGTCAACATTTGTCTTGACGGCAAGTTTTCCGCAACACATCTCAGATCGATCTACAGTCGGCTTTGGCATGACTCCTCGCGTGCTGAGGGACGCGCTTCTTTTTCGGAGATCTATATAATGAAAGCAATAGAGAATGCTAAACAGCTGGCGTTGCTGTCAAAGTACCAGTCTTTTGACCGGGCAGGATATATGCGGCCTGTCAATTTTGGTTTGTCTAAAGATAGTGAGAGATTCAGCACTTACTACCTGGCCAGCCAATCTTGGCATCTAGAACCGCTCTCCTTTTGTAGTGAGGTAAGATAGGTACGTCGGGAAGACACGACACAGCATCCCGACATCTGCGCTTTAACGGGCGCGCTTTTGAGCTCCAGACAGCTTGCTCTTGTGCGCCTCATAGCTTGCGGTATCACTACCTTCTAGGCGTCTGATGTGAGAGCACAAGAGAATTTAAGAGCTTGGAAGGTGCGTTTCGACGACGTAAACAATCCTGAAAGCAAGAGCTTTTCAGCCGCAACGCAATTTCATTCCAAGCTCAGCTTCCACGCCCAACGTTTGCTTCCGCACCCCATACCACATACCACGAATCATACTATGGAGCCACATAATCCTTACCCCCAGCAAAGACTAATCGCCTTGCCTGCGCAAGCGCAAGATCGAAATGCAGGAAAACCTTCAGTACACAGTATGTCTCACTCGCCACAGCCTACAGCTGCACATGTACACAATAGAGCACAGTATGTGCCATCTATTTCAGGATTTCGCTTTGTCGTACGTGGTGGGCCACTTCAATCCTTGCTACCTCGACCCAATGCTTTAGGCCATGAACTCGACAACGCCGGTGGAAGAGCGACAGTGGACTTGGATGGATATTCCATGCCTTATACTGCGTCCACCAATTATCAGAATTCACTCTATTTCGACCCAACAAGCGTTGTATCTACAAACTTATCGCCTCGTGGCAGCGCTGGTGATACAGCGACGCCAGGCTTGCACCGCTCTTCTGCTCCATCGACTCCGCAATCTAGCACCCATGGCACACCCTCGCCAGCACTGACCTCTCTATCACCTTCACTTGCATCGACTTCAAGCTTGCCTCAGCCTGTGCAGAAGCAGAGTCGTCTTCCCCTAGCACAGAGGGTCGCAAGGTGCCTCGGAAGTCTACATTTGCGCCTGCTCAGTCCATCCAGAACCCGCCAAAGATCACCAAAGGAAACACTAATTCTGCGACTCAAAGCTGGCGTACTCCTACGACTGTGCTACATGATACGTGGCCATGGTCCTCGTCAGATAGAAAGACATGGAAAGATGGCACATCGCGAACCACGCAGAGCGTACGACCCATGACGTTCCCCGCTGGGTCAAAGAAAGCCATGGCGTCCGGGAAAGCTCATCGCACAATCGCAAGCCGAACAGCGAGACTGGACAAAGACGAAAAGATGAGCCCTCTCTTACCTTTGGCTGAAGTTGGCAATCAACAACAAACCAAACCTGCAGCACCTCCGATAAAAATGCGGAGGCAGATTCGCGCGAAACGGCGGCGCGTTCTCCCCAGCCACGCTATGAGTACCATGTCCCTCCCCAGCTAGAAGGCATCAAGCTTGCACTTGGTCTGGATGACTGGACCAAGTATATTATACTAGCGGAGAAGTATGTTCTGGAAGAGATTGCCGAGACGGAGTTGGATGCAGTCAGTCAGCGCATGTTCTATTCTATCGACACGAAGTTGCGTGGGAAGGTTCAGGGCATGGTGGTCAATCTTATGATCATCCCAGTAGTTAAGAGCTTTGTAAAGGCCGAAATCAAACACGAAGTGTCATAGTATTCATTCATTCATTCATTCATTCTTCACATCGAGGCCATCCCGCCTCCACCATCTATACCAACTCGAGTCGTCTAGCCACATCGCAGCTATCCTAAGCCACTGTTCCCCTCTTTCCAACCCACGCAGGCGCGTGGAGACGTCCAATATAGCGACGGCGGCTAACGGCACCGAGGTGCGCACTGCTAGAGAGCACCAGGATGGCCTCGTCGGCCAAGTCGTCCAGAGACGGAGAGCCAGGAGCAGGAGAGCCAAGGGGGTATACGACTGCACAGTCCCCGGCTCACAAGCATTCCGCGCCTTCCGACCCGCAGCAAGCAGCGCATTGCGCCTCTTGTTAGAGACATTGTTGGCGAGCGAGCTAGCATACAGCTTGAACGGGGCTGCAATGGTAGTGATGAGTTTCTCGTCCTTGAGGAGGTTGACGGCGACGAATTTCGAGTTCCGGAAGCGCGTTAGCCGAGTGCACGGTGGGTGGGTATTTGCCTTGGGGGATTGCGACACATACCTCGATCATCCGGCAGATGATGGCGATTCGTTCGTCGAAGAACAGGTTCTTCGTCTGCTCTATTGCTTTCAATATCTCCTTGTCGAAGATTTTGTCGTACGTGAAGCCCTGCGTGTGCATCTTCTTGGCTTCGTTCTATAGGTGCGTTAGATTTGGTGCGGGAACTATGGGGAGGAGTGCCTTGCCATGATGTCCCATGCGCATGCTTCGATGGCCCAGGGTTGGTAGAATCTGGATGCTGGGTTGAGCCGCTTCTTGTACTGGCTTCCGTGGCTGTCGTTGGCGTGTTGGAGGTCTGTGAAGGCGGCGGTTAGCTGGCGTACGAAGATGCGCTCTTCGGCTTCGCTGCGTGGGATTGAGGGGTCGGGGGTCGGCGAGTGCCATTGTACTTGGGCCATGGGTATGCGTGACTCGGCGTGGTTGCGGAAGTACATGGGTGCTTCGCCAGTGAGGGTCATGGGTTGGCGGTCGGTCAGAATGGTGTGGGCTTGCGTGTCGCGGGCGCGAGGTGCCGGCTGGCGGGTCGTGTACTTTGGCTTTTTCTTCTTCTTCTGAGGCTCGTCGAAAGACTCAGCGGTGGGTCGCTGTCTCTTGGCCATTTTGGTGTATTATTGCGGTGAAGGGAAGCAGGCTATGTGCGATGCTGTCGGTAAATTCTTCTGTACAAATGGGGACTCCTTCCCTACCAAAGAGCTTGAACGACAGTGCAGCCGGAGAGAGTGGAGATCTGGTAACGGAATTGAGGGCAGAAGCCTGCAGGTTTCGTGAAGAGTACTCGGTGGGCTGGTGGAAAGGTCGAGTCTAGAAGCGGTGATTATATGCTTCGCTGGACAAGTCTAGCTCCTTGAATGAGGAGCCAACGCGTGGGCGAAGAATGGAATTCGCGAACATCAGAGAGTCACCGACATAAATGAGCCTTCAGCGAATGGAATGTTCTCAAACGGAGCCCAGGCTCCGAGTTGACGGTGACGAGCTGTCCGTTTGATGGTCGAGGAGGCATCTGAGTTGAATGCGTACCGATGATCTGTGCAAAGACTCGGTGATTCTTCTTGCACCCATAATTTCGTGCAATAGAGCTTTGAAGCGTCTCGACACTGGCGAGGCGTATTTCAAGCTGTGAGCGCTGAGTGATTGCGAAAGCAGCTCGAGAGTGTGCTGAACGGTGGTGGAATACAGACGGTGGGGCGAGGGGCGGCCGTGCGGAGCGACAAGGTGTGGAGACGGCACAGTGACGCCATAACGGAGCGAGAGCAGCTCATAGCTCCAGCGGACATGAGCTGTCCACGTCCACCTCGCCCAGCCCATTTCTCTCCTACAAGACGTGGAAGCGGGGTTGGCGTCCCTTTGTTCGGCTGCACATGATTTCTCACGCGGGCCACGAGAAGCCCACCAGCGCCATGGCCAACGAAGACACGCCACTGATCCAGACGGTCGAGGTGCGGCCTTATGTCCGCGACCGCTATCCCCACCACCGCCTGCGCTTCTGGTGCACCTGCATCCTCTCCGCGCTGGTCCTGGCCGGGGGCTGCCGCCATGCTGCTGTTCAGCTTCCCTGCGAAGGCGGACAGCCGTCTGCCGGCCGTCTTGGAGCGCGCACACTCGCGCAAGATCGCCGAGGACTGGTCGCGTCGCACGAGCTTGGAGTACGACGAGCTGCAAACCATGCTGCTAGAGACGCCAGACGCAGTCAAGGCGCGCGAGTGGAGCGAGTACTACACCAGCGGGCCGCATCTGGCCGGCAAGAACCTCACCCAGGCGCTGTGGACAAAGGAGCGGTGGCAGGAGTTTGGCGTAGAGAGCACCATTGTCGACTACGACGTCTACATCAACTACCCAAAAGGCCACCGTCTGGCGCTGCTTGAGAAGGACCGCGTCCAGTTCGAGGCTCGCTTGGAAGAGAACGTGCTGAGCGAGGACAAGGCCAGCCAGTCTGCCGATAGGATACCGACATTCCACGGCTACAGCGCCTCTGGCAACGTCACGGGGGCTATGTCTTTGTCAACTACGGCACATACCAGGACTTCGAGGACCTCAAGGCAGCCAGCATCGACCTCAAAGGCAAAATCGCCTTAGCCAAGTATGGCGGCGTCTTCCGCGGCCTCAAGGTCAAGCGTGCGCAAGAGCTTGGCATGATTGGCGTTGTCATGTACACCGACCCTGGTGATGATGGCGACGTCACCGAGAAGAACGGTCACAAGACCTACCCAGAAGGCCCCGCAAGAGAACCAAGCAGTGTTCAGAGAGGCAGTGTGCAGTTCCTGAGTAAGCCAGTACAGCTCGCCTTCCACATTGGATGCTAACTCCCTCCAGGCTTCGCTCCTGGTGACCCCACAACCCCTGGCTACCCCTCCAAACCCGGCGTCCCCCGTCTGCCTGTCGACCACGCTATCCCCTCGATCCCCTCCTTGCCCATCTCCTATGAAGACGCACTACCTCTGCTCAAAGCCCTAAACGGCCACGGTCCGAAAGCAACATCCTTCGCCAAGTCCTGGCACCGAGGCGGCCTTGACTACAAAGGCGTAGAATACAACATCGGCCCCTCTCCAGACGGTCTCGCCCTGAACCTTGTCAACGAGCAGGAGTATGTAACAACGCCTCTTTGGAATGTCATTGGCATCATCAACGGCACGATTCCTGACGAAGTCGTTGTCCTCGGCAACCACCGTGACGCCTGGGTCGCTGGAGGTGCTGGAGATCCCAACAGCGGCTCTGCTGCCTTCAACGAAGTCATTCGAAGTTTCGGTCTAGCCCTTCAAGCAGGATGGAAGCCACTTAGAACGATTGTATTCGCCAGCTGGGATGGCGAGGAATATGGTCTCGTTGGCAGTACCGAATGGGTTGAAGAGTATCTCCCGTGGCTTGCTGGCTCCGCAGTCGCATATCTCAACGTCGACGTCGGCGCTGGTGGCCCCGAGTACAAACTCTCCGCTGCACCGCTCCTCAGCAAGGTTGTTCAGCAAGCCTTGCCCCTAGTCAACTCGCCTAACCAGACCATTGCCGGCCAGTCAGTCTTCGACACCTGGGACAAGCACATCTCAACCATGGGCTCCGGTTCCGACTTCACCGCCTTCCAAGACTTTGCTGGCATTCCCTGCATCGACATGGGCTTTGGCCAAGGACCACATGATCCCATATACCACTACCACAGCAACTACGACTCGTTTGACTGGATGTCCCGCTTTGGGGACCCAGGTTTTCATTACCACGCCACCATCGCACGCGTATGGGCGCTCGTCGCAGCAAAGCTCGTTGAGACCCCTGTCCTACAGCTGAGCGCTGTTGATTATGCAACCGGACTAAATAAGTACATTGCGTCTGTAAAGCAAAAGGCAAACGAGGCAAACTATGTAGCCGAAGAAAACGTCTTCGCTCCTCTCGACCATGCAGCTGCGCATTTCCAATTTGCATCCGCGATCCACGATGGTACTGCCGCTCAGCTCCTCGACGACTACTATCACGCGGATATGCCATGGTGGAAGCCATGGCTACGCATCCGCCTGCTGCTTGCTATTCGCAACATAAACACAAAGTACAAACTTCTCGAGCGGCAGTTCTTGCACGCCGAAGGTCTCGATGATAGACCGTGGTTCAAGCACGTCGTGTTTGCGCCCGGCAAGTGGACCGGGTATGCTGGTGCCACTTTCCCTGGTATCGTGGAAGGTATAGAGGAGGAGGATGATGTCAAAGTGAGGAAGTGGATCGGTATCGCAGCGAAGATCATCGATGCTGCTGCAGATTTCCTAGAGAAGGAGTAGGGTTCCCATCTCGTCATACGGCTGGGACGGGTGAAATTGCACGACAGGCATGGAATATCATTCTGATTTTACTACATTGACACAACACAAGCAACACCAGTCAAGACATGTTCTGATATCATGTTCCTCCATCTAATTCTTCCATTAACCGTCAGTCATCAACAGCTCCAATCTCCCCTTCCCATCAACCGAGAACCAGTGGTTCTACATGAGAGTGGGAAGATTCCAGCACGCGTAATAGCGGAGTTTTTAGTACTTCACACACTGTGGAGGAGGTCAGGGTGCTACGTCTCACAGGAGCAGGTGGGGTGTATGGAAGAGCAGAAGCTTCTGGGCTGAGTGTTTACCACGACGCACCGAGGAAACTTTCTTTTAGCAGAAGAGAGAGTGAAGCAGGGGGCCTATAGGCAGTAGGGTCTCCTTTATCTTCGCCATTAAAGCTAGAAAAATGTAATTCAAATTAGCAGACGCTATTCCTGCGTAGGTTTGCTTGGCAAATGGAATCTCAGCACGGTACATAAGAACGTGGTTTGAGGAGGGAGATGGCGTTGTACATTATTCTACAAACCCGCGAAAAACCGCAAAAAAAAAACCACGCCTGAAGACAGTAATCCCATCGTTCTACACTGGTCGTCTTCCCTCTACTTCTCCCAGTCAAACACTATCCTCTTCTCAGGCTCAGCACCCTCGTGTGGTACTGCCCTCTACATGAAAGGATTTTGCACCGGAAAGAGCTCGTTGTGACGACATCTCACTCAGTGTAAGTCTAGGCGTCTTGGAACTAGCATCATGAACGGTGGTGCCTCGTCAGTAAACCCCAACTAAAACAAAGCAAAGAAAAATGCCAAAGAAACCATATGTAGGTTTGAATAGGCCGTTGATTGCTTTTGGTTCGCGTGCAAGCAACAAGCTTGTGGGACAAACACAATGGAAGCAGTCGGGAAAACACGATTTATTGCCAGCAGCCCGGGCTCTGGCATTACACTCTCTCTACGGTAGGCCTATGATCTGGGCGCCTCCAGCTAGATACATGCCAGGCGACTCACCTGTCCTCCTCCACCGACGACAGCTAGTCCCATCGTCTGCCATGTCCCAGTGCTGTAAAGGCTCCTTTGGAGACCATGGTACCGTGTGGCAGCGCCAAGTGAAGATTTCATATGGATGTGCCGCTAACGAGGTAATCGGTGTGAGAATATGGAGGTGGGGAGAAGTGCCTGTCTCCTAATATGTCAGCCTCTATTTGCTAGTAGTACCAAGAAACGTAGTTGAAGGCGAGAGTTCTCATAATATGTTCTTTGATGATGCTCAAGCCTCTTCCAGAACGGTTAGATCGCGATGACGCGTGAAACCAGGACAGACGATTATTCATAAGAATGTAGCTCAAGTGCTGTGCGGTTATAATCACCGAGGGATATTGTAGGAAGGGCAGGTGAGACTTACGATGGATGGGAAATATGTCAGCAAAAATGCGCTGGTAGTGATCGAAGCACTGGCGAAAGAATTTGGCACAATCTGGAAGACTCAAAGTGTCAGCACAGCCCGGCAGAGGTAAGAACGGGAGTTGTCGTGGATTGGAATGCCAGAAAGCGGCCATTGTGCCTCTTCAGTAGTCCTCAGAGAAGTACAACTCCAAATGTCTGGTTCTCATCCTGCTAGTGAAATTGGGTGACAGGAAGTACCGTCATATCCGTATGGACGCCATCCAGGAAAATATGTGTCCACTTACTGATTTGCAGCCAGGCCATGTCGTGATAAGTTATAGGAAGATGTGCTGTTGTGACTCGAGTATCGACCGGTGATCTCTCTGAGCTGTAGATCACTTCCAGACCTGCGTAAGTTAATGCTGTGGTGTCAGTGATGGTTCTTGAGCATGAAACGGGGTAGAAAGAAGGGGGCTTCATCAGAAACAGAGTTCATCATCACCCACGCAGGTCAGGACGTCTAGTTGATGATTTTTGAAGTTTTGGGCATCATTTGAAAGGCCGAAGGTTGCAATGAATAGTTTAGCTTACCGCGAGAGCCTGATAGCTCAAGGTATGCCGCGCCTGCAGTGAGAGATGTAAGAGTGGCCATGGTAAGGGTAGTCGCGACCACCATAGCCGCAACTCAGACAACCGGAGTTTGATGACTGCATGGAACAGCTGTCGTCCGGAGCAGAGAAGTGTCCGACTTCAGGTATAGTGAAGCGGGCGTTCATGTCTGGCGGAGGAGCTTGAGGGTCAGGGAGAAGAGATGTTCGATCTCTCGCAGATGCTAAGAAGGTAACAGCTGAGTCTACGATAGAAGTCAGTTATATAATTAGTAACTGTGCAATCCAGAGTAGGAGCGAGACATGGCGGAGTGGTGGGATCTTGACCAGTGCTTGGTGATGTAGCAGCTGTAGCAACAGCAGTCGGTAACGAGGATAGGGGGTCACCTTGGTAGATGTAGCTGAAAGTCTGAAAGGCCAAAGAAATGAGAGACATCGGAAAAAGCTTTTGAGTGACATGTTAGTTGATGTTGTTTTGTTTTCAGCGAGAGGGGGTTGGAGAGAAATTGAAAAAGCGCATCAGCTGCAGCAAACGGATTCAAACCGGCCCGTGCGAGCAGGGCTCTGCTAACCTACGGTGATAGTGACGGGGTACTAGTTGGTCATGCTCTGTGGCTTTGCTGTAGCCTCTTGGAAGCTGCCATATGTGGGCCCTACTATCACAATGACTGAGACTGAACCCATGAGCAAGTATAATGCACAAGCAGTGATGAAGTAATAATATATCCTTTTGGTTCTTGAGAAGTGCTGATCAAGACGAGAAATACCAATCCCCTTGCGGCTGCAGTAATGCCTCCAAAGATTTCATATTCCTGCCAGCGAACAGATCCAATAAACCCATCGATCCGATGTGGAACATGATATTAGGCTGTAATTTCGTGCCCAAAGCAGCCGACACCTAAATCCTTCTCCATGCTTGTTGTTGTGACTATTCAAAACACCTACCAAGCCACGTTATTGACCTCCATAAATCCCTAACCATGCTCTCTGAGATGTTTGAGAAGATGGTATTTTATCGGCCTTCTTCATGTTGTTGGGCTATGTAACCATGTGTAGCTCTACGATTACTTCGCATATATCACGATTCTTTCACTCCGAGAAGCCTTTGCTCCAGCAGTCTTCCATCATCCCGCTGTCCTTACTCCCTGTAAAGACGCCTTCGCTCAAGCGCTTGCCCACTGTCCTGATGAGAAAGTCGCTAGCCTCATTCGCAGCGCAACAAAGGCTGATATCGCAAATCTGGTGCAGCAGCGCGTCGCTAGCTTGTCCTGGACGGTGGTCTTCAAGCTTTGTAACTATGTCTCTGACTTGGAGGAGTTGTATTCGTGCCGTGAGAGGGAGCTCAAGATCGTGCAGCAGGCGATTACCAAGCATGCAAACCTGATTGCTCTAGACACAGATACGGGTGAGCGCATTCACGCGATGATCTAGGCCTTAAAGGCAGAGAAGAGGTTGTGCAAGGTTTGCCATCAGAGAGAGTTCGCCACATACTTATGCGCTTTCGACTTTACGCACCGTACTCAGATGCCACAAATACTATCGGTGTGAAACAAGAAGAACAAGCCGCTCAGCATAGACATATACTACCACAAACGCTATCTCGATTTCATAATGAGGCATATGAAGTACGAAAATTGCCTCGTCTGTCCCAAGAATCAGCATTACATCAAGCTTCCAGTCAAAAACGACTTTGCCTCTGCGAACAGGCACGTCATCATGTTTCGTCAACCTTCGTACAATCGCTGACATAGTACAGAGCGAGAGAAGCATTTGCATCTTTGACACGCTCAAGGACGACCACAATATCGACCTGGCTGCAATCTATGTCACTACTACATACGCGATGATCAGGTACATGCTGGAAAGCTTCGTGTTTCATGTCGTGAAGGATGGTACCGTTGTCTCACAAGTCTGAACGATTAGATGAAGCTTCAGCAAAGCAGGACATGTATTTAGCCAACGACATGTGATTACAATCCCGGCCATTGACCATCATTCTAATTTCGTTTCGTGTCATAGTGATCTACCACTGTGCTACTAGCTCTCGTGATGCAAGACCAGGAGGTTTATTCGCATCTTAGCTCAGGCTTCTGGCACTCTTCATTCATTCCAAAATCTCCAAACACCTCTCTAGCATATTTTCTTACTATTCACGTGAAAAAACAAGTATCGAGAGCACTGACCGAAAGCTGGGAGACTATCAGAGGCAGCCAGACTGGTCTTTGCATCCCATTTTATCACCAGTGAGCATTGGGACTAGCGCGGGAGCGCTTGGCACATGCTATATAAACAATGCCTACTTCGCTTTATCGAGCACTTCAGAAAGAGGCTCCCACTGTTCTATGTCCTTCACAGTTTACCTTGACAGTGAGTCAAATCGAGCTCAAAATGGTTGCATACTGACACGATCTCAATTGACGAACTAAACACAGCCTGGTTGCTTCCTGGAACTCGATCCAGGATGTGACCATGTTGTTTAATCGTGCTGAATCTTTGCAGGCCTGTACCCGGATCTCTCTGTGATAAGCCTTGCGAAGCAGGTGTTTACCCGCAGGCGACCTTGCGCTGCCATGAGCACATGCCTACATGCTGTATCATCTGGGCACATCCATGACAGATGACTCCCCAGTACCATTGGCCTGATCTGGCAGCCTGATATTGGGGTTTTGCGTCACAAATGACTAGTGACAGTGATGACATGGTCCAAAGCACGCATGGCCTAGTGACGTTTTGGCTTGTGCTACTTTTCATTGCTCACCAACAACAACTATTCACTAATGTACGTAGCCCACGAGGTCTTAGGCCCCAAGACCGTTTCTATCCCCAAGAGAAGCTTCATCAAACACGATGTCCGCCTCTGCCACAGCTCCGGCCAACAGATTCCCGCGTCTGGCTACGGCCGCGCTCCCCTGTGATTTTATTTTTTCGAGACCATTCTCGTACATGAGCGTCTTAGTCTCCAAAACAATTGCTAAATGCGATTAGCTCTGTCGTGACGAATGGTTGCTGTTTGGCGGGGCCTCAGTGAGGATGCTCTCAAGCCGCGCAAGCTCGTCATCGTCTTGGTCGGGCGGGAGATCGAGTAGCATCACCGGTAAGATAGATACGCCCCTATCAACTGGCTGCTTCCGCGCATTTGAGGGCTCAGATACTTCAATGAAACCGGTTCTGATTGTTTACAGGGCGGCCAGACGTCTTCGAAAGCGCATTTCGGCATAGCTGTAAGGGGTGTGCCGTGATTCCAGAGCTTTTTTTTTTTTTTTTAAAAAAAAAAAAACATTTTGTTCGAATAGTTGTACCAATATATCATGACCAAGACTCTATTACTGTGCGTTCCTGTTCTATTGCGCTTCATATATGCCAGCTGTGCCTGCTGGAAGACATCTCGGAGTATGAACCTGTGGTGGAGAGTATTGAGGAGCAGGGTACCAAGCGGGGAGGTGGGCGGTTTGCTAGATTAGCTGTATCAATATTACAAGGGCGATGAACTCAAAACCGCGCTTCGCTCTATAGCCTGTGATCTCAAGCACTGTCATTGTATCCACCATGCAGCGCTTTGTATTGTCTCGGTATCTGTGGGTAGCTGATGAGCCTATCAAAGTTTCCTCAGCGCTCTTGCGCCCAAAAGCGTGATGCTTGCGTATTCTTACGAGCCTCATCGGCCTCGTTGCGAGAGATCCTGCCTTGTAAACTACCACCAACAGCAATGCTGAGTGTTGCAAACCCCCAACTCCTCCGTATAGCATCTGAACACGGCCGATTGGCACGATGCTCTCCTCATGAACCATCTCAGTACCGTCTGGCCTACCATTGTATAACTATGCATCGCAAAATCACCGCTATGTGTAATTCTTCAGGCTTTAGACTCACAGGTATGGAGAGTTTCAGGTATTGGACTGTGGCTACAGTATCAAGGTCGAGCCTTGGTGTGCTCAGGTTGCACGACCAAGTCCGTTGCGAAAGGGGTCGGATTGCGAAATGAAGTTCAGAGGCTACTGAGCGCATTATGGGATTTCTGATAAATGGATCAGCACAAGTATGTTAAATTTTTCGGTGCCTCTTACTTTTGGAACTGCGTTTCTCGAATTAGGGTCGTGCTTTCTGACTGTGAAAGAAGCGACTCGTGCGGAAAACTCCGCGTTCGTGGGGTGATTCCGTCACAACTCAGATGATCATCGTTCCAAATATCAGCGATTGTCAAACATAACTACCTCAGCACCACCATCACCATCATGCCAAAGTTTAGTATCCTTCAGGTGTCTATCGAGAATTCTTAGATTAGTGTAGAATTCGTACTTCATTGGTATCGAGATGGATGCTTGCGAACATCATAGGGGCTGGGGATTGTGCTTGTCGAAATGTTTGCTGACCAAAACTTAGGCAAGCGGAAGAAGAGTAGCATCGATCGAGAAAGCTGAAGTAGCTTTGGAGTATTTGAGGGCTCTTAGCACCTGTCAATGTAGATACAGGTGAGCAGCCGGCCCGTCGTCAAGGGGGCCCTCCTCTCGGCTGTACTCCCAGACCTCCTGATAGACAGCACCTTGCACATCAGCCCCCACCAAAACCAATGCTGCTCGTCACATAGGACTCTGCGACCACATTTGGTGGATATGAAGGCCTTGCCGCGAAGGCCACTGTCCGCCATTCGGCCCGGAAGTGTAATCAGAATGGCGGCTGTCCTAGGCGAACAAGGCTGCGGCTTGTTCCAAGGCTTCGGAAGCGCTCGAAGTCCCGTCGAGATTTTTGGTTAGAACTCGTACGCGCAATGTAGTCGTCAAGAGGGGAGAGTAGAGGCCAGCCTGGTCCAAACTGGACTCCAGTCGGATCGAAGACCCACCAACCGTCGGAGACCAGGTGGATCGCAAAGGCGCAATGCGCGTAGTTCCAATAGACAGGTGGAGCATATTTTACCTCCCATATCTCGATGATGGGACCACCAAGCGCTGAGGAACATGTCAGCAAGCCTGTCTTTGTCCCAAAGGGCCGGCCAGGAACTCACTGCTACACCACCCTTGCTGGAGCATCGTCTCCAACTGAGTAGAGAGCACAACTAAGCTGATCTCGCATTGAAGCTGGAAGATGTTAACCATCTCCCACCACCAGAGCTCCGAGGCTGTCATTCCATGCAGAGGCGCCCATGAGTGGACAGTGGATGGCCGTGGTATCTGCTTGCAAAACTGCTTCAGGCAATCTTGCAATCCGCAGCAAGCTTGGGCAAACGCAGAGAAAAAGGTCCCATCTGACCTGTGAGCGGTGCAGAAGCTGCCACCGAGGCCAAGGTACTTGTTGTTGCCGTCGTATAGTACCGCACAGACGCGGCAGCGAGCGCCAGACTGGATGGGGATGAGGGCATGAGCGGGCTGATACCTCAGCAAGGAGAAGAGGTCATCTAACTCGAAAGAAGCCATGTTGTGAAGTTATGATAGCGGCAGCTTGGTGTTGGGACACGCCGGTATCAAGCTTGACAACAGCTCTGATAGCGCCAAGCCTGCCCCAAGTTGACCCCTGCACTGTCTGCTCTCCACCACCCAAATGCTTGCACTGGCCCAAGTTGTTGAGCTGATGTATATCTATGTTCCAAAATCTCCATCACTTCGTAGTCTCATCGGTTCTTTTGTTCGAGACAACACTTGTGGGACCCAATCCGGTCACTGCAACGACCTACCAGTCCAGTCCCGAGAAGCAGACACTCTTCTCAATGGCAGTAATCTCAAGGTTGTAGCCTACTTTCAACGCTTAAACAGTTGGAGCTTTTCAAATCGAACACTACACCCGTCTTCGAAGACAAGCTCGCCCTTCTAGACCGCCAGAGCGCCCGCCGCGGCGACCGAGCAGCCCCAAGCCGACGCCATGAAGGTGACAACTCAGATCACCAGCGAGTCGAGAACCTACGTAACCAAAAAGTACCCATTCACGAGACGTTTTTCGGCTACAATAACTCAAGAAGTGGCGCCGGCGGCTGTCAATCATGCTTGACGTGACCAGTCCGGAGCAGGAGACAGCGCGAGACAAGACGTGAGACATGTCAAAAGGGAGAGAAAGGAGCACAAAACAAAAGAAACAGCAGAGGGCAGAAGTAAGGTGAGTAGAGGGGTTGATGAGGTGTGTGGGAGGCTTTGACTGCCTGGCGCAAAGTGCTCTGGCGACCATACGGTCTGACAAAACCCACAACACTGGAAAGGAAGGAAAGAATACGATACAAACATCGTATAAGGTGCAGTAGCACTGCTCCAAGCTTCACTGAAGCGGTTTCCTGGAGGGTTGAGGATACGATGGCGGGGGATTCTAGTAAGGTGCACCAAGGGCATGGCTGGTAGAGAACAAGGACAGAAGAGAGGGTAAGCAGAAGAGTGGCAGTCGTAAAGTGCCGCTAAGGCCTTCAGAGCATCATGCTGCAAGCTCTCGCCTTGCGTTGCTGCGCCGATCGCACGTTCGACCCGTTATCTTGGCCGAGCTCACTGATAACTTTCAGATCCAGCGCCGATATACAGGCTAAACCACTCCCTAGGCAGCGTACGATAGAGTCCGAGCGATCATTCAAGACCATAGTATATCGCGGGAAACCAGAAATTCCCGGTCTCCCAAGAGACAAGGAGAAAGGAGACAAAATGAAAGCTGCCAAGACCAAGAACAACGATGGCTTACCACATTGTCCCGACCGCTCTTGTCTCACCCATTCCTCGACTTCTACCTCGCCTCCCCCTCTTCGACACCTAACGCACACCTCCATACCCTACAACCATGTCCTAGATCCCCGAAGGATGATCCTGCACCCTACAACACACGCTCTCGCTTCGCCACCCAACGCACATGATGCAGACATACACGGCGCGGAGACGTTCGTAGAAAAGTCACTGCCCCTCAACCGCAGTGCACCCAGGGCCTGCGCGAGGTTAGAAAAGTGCGGCTGTTTTGGCGGAGACCCCTAAGTTCTGGGGCTTCCGTACAGGACTTGGCGTGTCTCTGAACACTTTTCTGGCTGCAGAAGTGGATTTTGGGCCGAGAGCTTAGTTTTGAGGATGTGTGGAGGTGAGTGAGGATGTCGCAAGAAGAGACAGAGGAGTGATGCACGGAAATACGGCCCGACGTGTGGTAGAAGGGGTAAGCAGAGAAGGTAGAGCTTCCAAAAGGAACAGAGAAGAGAATGAGCATGGCTGCAGGGTTTTAGATGAGAAGTAGATGTTACATCGCACGCCGTGGGCGACTGGAAAAGAACGAGAGAGAGAGGGGAAAGTATGACCATATGAAGACGACAGACCAGCATTAGGAGCATACCAAGAACGAGCCAGAAAGAAAATGTTAGGCAGATAGAGAATACGCTTTACGACTCGGGAAGGAGGATGAAGTCGTAACGAGTACGGAGTGAAGGCTTAGCCAAAAGGGGATGGGGGCCAGGATGGGAAGAAGCGACAAATGCACGTGAAGTGTTGCAGAAAGCAAAGTTGCTGTACGACCACCAAAGAAAGCGCACATCCGCCAAGATCCGAAGGCGAGGAAGCCTCGACGTGACCTTTAGCAGCTTCTCGTCGTCGTCATCTGCGAAGTACAACGTTGGTTGGTTCAGAGAGGGTTAGCAGTCGATTAATATCATCATGTCACATCAATGTGAGCCATGTCATATCCATGCCGTTCCCTACTCGTACTCCTGTCTGCCCGTGCTCTGGCAGTGCAGGAGCGAGCCGAGTAGCTCCTTGTGACGAGCCAAGTGCCTCAAGTGTCACTTGGCTCCAGATATCAATATGCGGCTCTGCGGAGGCCACGGCGTGAGGGTTCGAAAGAGCTGCTGTTGCAAACTTGACCCACCTGTGCGTACTATCGCAACAATGACTTGTGCATATAGTAGGAGCAGACACGGCTCATCAGTGCAGACTTTCAAAGATGCCATGGCTCCATATGACTGCCGCTGCTAGAGCTGCCGTCATCTGCGCATCCATCCAGATTTCACATGTACTACTTTGTCTGCAGCTGTGCAGTTTGCTACAAGCTTGCCTGCCTTGCAGCTAAGTGAAGCATCGGTAGCAAAGCAAGTAAACCTATAGACTGTATCCGGAGCTCCTGCATCGCAAGGTCTGGCGCCATGTTGCTGTCAGCGTTGGCGGGGGTCTGTGCTCGACCTGGGCGAGGGTGAGTGAGATATACCGAGCTCCACCACGTTTGCTCAGTCTGATGCCAGCAACTGACCCACCACCCACATTCCTTTCTGCGGGCAACCTCTTAAAGCTCTCCAAATGGGTTCTCAAGATTCCCCTCACCATAGCATACACCTCTCCGGAAGTGTCAACTCCTTAACCGCCCGCTTAACCTCCTGGAGGCGAGGGCATGCTGCAGCTTGCGAGCTTCAACTCTTGCCTCGTCGGCGACGAGGAGCCGGAGAATAGCCAAAGAAGATACAGCAGACTGCAGTATGTATTGCCTCCTTCTGAGGCCCTCAGGTATGTTTGGACTTCCCCACGTCGCCCCGGAGTCGCGCCTGCTTCGGACAAGCTGGAGCAGCTTCGAGACCATGGCGCATCACTATACCTGGCGGCGCGTGTCAAGCTGCTATGAGAGACCTAACACATCCGAGAGGTCTCATCGACATCCGCGACGGCGATGCTGAAGCTCGCACTCGGAGATTGTAGCGTCCAAGTTTGCTGACTTGCATTTCCAGTTTGCTTCTCGCGCGGACAACGCCAGCCACTGCAATGTCTTCGTCAGAGCGGCCATCGCAAAGTTCATCGCTGGCCAGATGTGCGACGTCGTCCTTCATCGTCACTCAAGGTCTCCGATAATAGACTGACGGATTTCATGTCGCCATCGGAACGTCGCCAGAGGTAAGTTGTCGAGCCAACCGCAGCATCGTAGCCAAAAGATACTGACAAGTCTGAGTAGCAGACGCGCCATGCCGTTGCTGGCGGTAGTCGGTCGGCTCTCCTCTTGTCTAGGAAACGGAAAACCTCACTTTCAAACCCAGTTACCAGACGCAGACTTGCTCTCTTGCCCACAAATGATAGCACTCGGCCTGTACCAGTCACCACCCATATCTTCCTTGGCACCCTTCGCAAGGGTATAAAAGGGCCTCCTCGCCCGCCTGAGAACATATGTCATACTTTCCCAGAAGCGAACCCAGTTGAAAAACGCTTGGAAGTCATTTCCAAGATCCACCGACTCCAAAAAGCCGGCTGAATTTTGAAATATCTTTGCCAAAAGTCGAAAGGTTTTTTTCGGTCTTCGCCGAAAGGCGCATAGACGTTTTTTCATGTCTCCAAATTTGGTAAAATATTTTCAAGCGGATTTTTCGCGACTATGGCCGCACCCATAAACCGGAACTTCGGTCGCTGAAGCGCTCCAAGAGCGGTGTGGTTGATTTCGAACCACTTCGGTCTATGGATGGGGCAGTACGGGCGGGAGATGGAGCGGCAAAACCAGTTGCTGGATTCCAGGAGAATTACACCGCTCTCAGCCTCCGCCACTCTAAACTGGTCTTTGGAATCTCTAGAGTACGAGATAACGATACTGCGGATACGCCATTGCTCGACAGAACAAAGGGCATCATGCGAACTGTGAAGAGTTTCTTCATGGCCTCCAGAAAGACTAGTACAAGGGATGCTGGTGGCCTTGTGAAGCTGCCGAAAGGCGTCCATAGCGACACAAGGCTGGTAAGAAGTCCGAGCCTCCTCTTGCCAGCTTGAATTTATTGCGATTTGGGTTGCCTCGACCCTGACGGCCTAGCGCAAATCAACTTTAGTTTCTTGGTGAGAATGGAAAGCGATGCGGGGATGCAGAGGCTTGAACAGGCAACATCAGATAACGGTGTTGACGACAAACCAAGCAGGGAGACATAGGATGGAGAAGTCGCAGCTGGCCAAAGCTACGGGCCGGGGTTGGTGAAGTTGGTGAAGTTGGTGAAGTTGGCGAAGCTGACTCTAACATTCTCAGTCTGCATGGAGACACCGGCTTCCACGCCGCTCAGAACCCCCAGCATGTAGCCAGTGTGGATTGACAACGTCATCAGCATACAGAGAGCTTTCTTGGTTTCGACTGGAGGTGCGTTGTTGAGGAACTGGTTGACATTCGAATAAACTTGGTGACCCCATGTCATGGAAGCTGTTGGCCGTTCGTGAGAGGTGTGCTCTCAGAAGAGGAAAGTCGAGCCGATGACAGCAACCGAAAGGTCTTGATAGGCATGTGCAACGACTCACAAAGGGCTGGAGAAAGGAGTGCAAGTGTTGCATGAAGGCGTGGGGGCGAGGATGTGGGGAGCTCTGGAGTGAGGCAGAACGCGAACGCATGTGGTTTCGCGAGCTGCGGCCCAAGCGCGCTTGAAGCTCTCCCTTCTCCTTCCCCACGACTTCGGCACCCAACCGGCGCACAGGTCGCGCCTGCCCAATTGGTCGCTGTGGCTCTCAGGCGGCAGGCACAGCAGATGGCCAGGAAGGAGTACACAATCGTTATACTCTCGTCCTCTCCTCCCGCCCCCGATGTGTACAACTCGCCGCACTATGCGGCGCCGAACAGACGCGTCGCAATGCCGCCATCCTCGCCCTTCGCCCTCTCCCCGCCCTCGAGTCCAAGAAGACATGTGCCTAGCGCATTGCCATCCGGCTCACGAGCTGTTCCCATCCCTGAAAAGGCTACAAGAGGGTTCGCCACCGTGAGCAGCCTTGTCCGCTCGGAGCACTTGGCACAAAGGCTGGGCGACGATTCTGCAGACGTGCAGCAGCTCCACCCGCAGGGAGGCTCACCTGGAGGTCCAGAGGAAAGAATTTCAGTGGCAGAGAGGCTCAGAAATCGAGATACGAAGAATGCGACAGTCTCGAACGGTGAGAAGCCGAAACGGAAGCCAAGGGGGCGGGGAACCAAGACACCCAAGGAGCTGTATAGTGACACGGTTCCTAACGACCCTGAACTCCGTCTCCCTCGTACCACAAAGTCGCTTTGTTTTGATAGTGCAGATGCGCAAGCGACACTCAAAGCCGCAACCGAGCCTGCTGCGCATGCGCCGAAATTGACGAAAGCGGGAAACCCACGAATACCGCGAGCGAGGAAGGAGAAGGTCGACGCCGGTGACACAGAGGTGAAGCCGAACAGGACGAGGGTCACAAAACCCAAGACAGCTGCTAAGACGGGCAAGGCGCAACGGGAAGCTGCAGATGTCGTGTCAGCCCATTTCCCAGTGGACAAGCATCAGCCCACCACCATCACCAAAGCGTCGGAGATAGCAGCTGATGCGAATCTCCAAGATGCATCCATATGGGATGTCCCGCAAAGTCCCCGGTCAAGACAGAAGGCGCTGCAGCAACCGTCAGCAGAGCGCCTTGAACTGGAAGAAGCAGTAATCAGAAGAAGGGGTTGGACACCACCCAGAGATACCGCAGCCCAGAGTCCGTCCTCCGTTTCGGCCGGGAAAGAAAACAGGCCGTCGGTGCACAATGTTTCAACAGGCACCTTTACGCATCTCATCTCCAACTTCACATATGAATCGCCGACAGCTAAAGTCACAGGCAACACTGTAATGCCCACTGCAGTAAATTCAGGTGTGACGAAGCGCCGCCGAGTCGAGCTCATCGCTCTTCCTGGTGTTCAGACCACCTCCAGAGCATCATCTCCGGAGAAAGGCAAAGCACCCAAGAAGAAACCGCGCACCATCACAGATTTGGTGACTGGCCAGTATGCGCCCAAGGATGCAGACAGTAAAGATCAGGCTGTCACGAGCGATTTCTTCTTGCCACAGACAAACACGAAAAAAGTGCCTTTGAACGACCTTGCTAACACCGAGGCACCACTGAAGAAGCCATCACGCAAGCGCTCAAAGCCAGGAAATGGCTCAGAGGGTGCAGCACCGAAAGCAAGAACTCGCACAAGGAAAATCTCGACGCAGCCTACTGTTAAATCAAAGCCTGCTACTGAGAAGCTGCTTAGTCCGACGTCTGCAGTCCTTCGCATGAGTCGGCAAGAGGTTTTTTTGGCACATCGAGTCAGCTTGCATTGGAAGAGTCGCCTACGACTGTGCGGCAAATACAACAAGCGCTTACTAAGTCAGAACAGGATATGGAAGGTGCTCCTCCCTTTCTGCTGGATACTCCTGTACGGTGGTCGAAACTACAGAGAAACCAAGGGAAGAGGGGACTGTGGAGGGAAAGCACCAGAGACAGTGAGGGCGGCCTGCTTGAGAATAACGAAAACATCTACATTCCAGAGCCGGATCGGACTGAAGACTTACCTCTCCTTATGGATGTCGCTGGTGGAGAGCCAAGTTTGCCTTCGGATTTTGTCGACATTGATGAGATTGAGTCTGGTCCCATTGCGATCTCGTCAGATCTGCCCACTCCGCCAAGAGCGAAGCCGCCGAGAGCGAAGCCGCAGACGCAAGTTAATGATCAGATCTTACACGTGAACGAAGCGCCTAGGTCAAACGTTCTTCACGGTATCGATGACTTTGACTCCGATCTTCCGCCGTCAAATCAGAACGCTCAATCGCAGGACAGTTTCGTAAATATCGACGATTTTTGGACGCCTGCCAAGACTGCCTCACCTCAATCGCCTTCGCCCAAAGCAGGAGCTCCGGCGTCAGCACCGGCGATTTCCAGAGGCTCGCCCAAGAAACATCGAGGACGACCTCCAAACCCGAAAAGTGTCATACCCACTGTCAAAGCGTCCGCACCACATCCCTCACGCAGGCCATCTCCACCACAACAGATATCACAACGCCTTCCATCAACCCTCCCAAGGGGTCAGGTCGCTTCGTCGATATCGAAGAGATCCTGGATTCAGAAGAAGAGGGTCTCGAAACATTCTCACCCACACCACCTCAAGTGCGAAAGCTACAAACGTCGCCTCTGTTACCTTTGGTCTTGGACCTAGAGCCCTCGGCCCCGTCCAAGCGTGGAGCCGAGTCTACGACCGCACCTATCTTCCGCATATTGACATCACATCTCGAATGGACCAACATCAGATCCTCGATTTATGCCTCTATAACTGCACACATTCGTTCGATACCACCTACGTCAGATCCGAAGAAGCCAAGTTGGCACGAAAGGATTCTGATATATGACCCAATCATCCTGGAAGATTTCACCGCCTACCTCAACAGCAACACAAAGCTGCGTACGTACAAGCGTGCAACGCAGAAGCAGATCAAGGCCTACAACAAAGGAATGAAGTTGAAAGGCAACGCTCCCTTAGGCGTAGAGGGAGATGACCAAGTGCTGGCCATCGAGAAGGAACTCGAGGTGTACATGATCAGAGATTGGTGTCAGGAGATGAGTATTTGTTGCATTCATGCAAAGGAAAGCAGAGGTCGAGGAAGTGCGAGGAAGTGCGAGGAAGGGATTTTATTAAGATCACAAGCGTACATGGCGGGAAAAGAATACCCGAGGAATTGCATGTCATGAGATTACGGCCTTCAACGAGGGTATACTACAGAAGAGAGCCAAGCAACTAACGTCAACCATGGCCTGCGCATTCTGGCATCGAATCTTCGCTCTCACGATCCGAATCGACCGCAACCCACTCACAGAAAGCTCGTCTGTCACTCGTCATTGCGGGATGTTTTTCGTCCTCGGCTCCACAACAAACCCCTAGCGCGTCGTACATGCGTTGTGATATGCTTCTGCCAGCAGAAGCGGAAAATGTCACACCGAGGATTTCCATTATACCTCACATGACGGTGCCCATACTACCCTCTTTTAGATGGAAGCGCCGTTCGGTAGCTTTTTCCAACACCAATCGAAACTCGATCACCCAATGACACAGAAAGTGTCGGACAAATATCGGGACGGGAAGGATGCACGCACCCCAGACTTGTTTCCCCACCACGCGATCCCCACACTTTTTCGGCTTGGCGGCATCATCGGCAGTTGACGATGGCACCTCAGCTAGCACTAGAAGGCGGAAAACGTTTTTCGTATGGCATCTTGGCTGCAACCCACCGTAAAATTTTCGACGGCTAGAGCATTCGTGATGGCTATTCTTCGGGTGTGGCTTGCAACTACACGGCATCGACTCGTGACGTGGTCGCAAGATAAACAGTACAAATAGGCAGCGTGGGACTGTTTATTGAGAACAACATCAATATTTCACACGCTTAATCCGCCAGCATGGGCACCCGAACTCGCAACGACCGCAAGATGCAGGCCTTCCTTGGCTTTTTCTACGCGGCTACAGTATTGTCCAAGGCTGTGTCTACTTCCAGGTTTTTCCAACACAATGCATTCGCTCTGAGAATTGATACCGAGGCTTTTCCATACCGCAATGCCTCGCTTCCAGTGGACGAGCGTGTTGATGATCTGATCCAGCGAATGACTTTGGAAGAGAAGGCTGGACAGCTGTTCCAGAGTATTCTGAATCTACCAGCCAATGACAGCAGTGCGCTATCCAATACCACTGTTCTTGCTGTCGAAGGGAATTTCCAAACGCACTTCAACTTGGCGGGAACAATCAACAATCCTCGCGTGGCTGCCCAATGGTACAACAACTTGCAGCAAAGTGCCTTAAACACACGACTTGGCATACCAATTACTATGTCTTCAGATCCCCGAAATTCTTATACAGATGCTGTTGGGTCGCAAATCGCCGCGACTGCATTCTCCCAATGGCCTGAAAGCCTTGGCCTCGCAGCCTTGAGGGATGCAGACTTGGTACACAAGTTTGCGAACATCGTGCGCCAGGAATACCTGGCCATTGGTCTTCGGTCGGCGCTGCACCCACAGATCGACCTTGCAACTGAGCCGCGCTGGGCTAGAATCGGAGGAACAATGGGCGAGGACGCCCAGCTCACTGCTGAGCTGGTTGTTGCGTACATTAAGGGCTTTTCCGGCGAGGAGTTCGGCCATCAGTCTGTCACAACAGTTACCAAGCACTTTCCCGGCAGCGGCCCGGTTCAGGATGGAGAGGATAGCCATTTCGATTACGGAAAGAACGCCACGTACCCAGGAAACAATTTCGAGCACCACCTCATCCCTTTCAAGGCGGCCATTGCAGCTGGTGCCCGCCAGATTATGCCTTACTATTCGAGGCCTATTGGCACCAAATATGAGGAAGTTGCCTCAGGTTTCAACAAGGGCATTGTTACCGATCTTCTCCGTCATGAGCTTGGCTTCGAGGGTATTGTCGTCAGTGACTGGGGTCTGATCACCGACTCCATCATTCGTGGCCAAGACATGCCTGCTCGTGCCTGGGGAGCTGAGAATCTCACTGAAATTGAGCGCGTCGAGAAGGTTTTGAATGCTGGTGTTGATCAGTTTGGTGGCGAACAGCGCTTCGACCTCGTCCTTCAACTTCTTGGCAATAACACCATCAGTGAAGACCGCATCGACATCTCCGTGCGCCGTCTCCTACGCGAGAAGTTTCTCCTAGGGCTCTTCGAAAACCCCTTCGTGGACGTCAATGCTGCCGACTCGCTTGTCGGACAAGCAGACTTCATCGCTGCTGCCGAAGACACACAACGGAGATCTTTGACCCTGCTCACTAACAACGATACCGTGCTACCACTCAAGCATGAAAAGACCCTCAAACTCTACACAGAGGGCTTGAACCAGACGCTCGTTACCGCACGTGATATCACTGTCGTAGCAACTCCTGCGGAAGCGGACTTTGCTCTCCTCCGCCTCCGAGCCCCCTATGTCCCACGCCCTGGTGGCTTCGAAGCAAACTACCACGCTGGCAGTCTCGAATACAACTCCACAGAGCGTGCACGCCAGGCCGCCATCTATGCTGCCGTGCCCACAATTGTAGACATCTACCTCGACCGCCCGGCAGCCATCCCTGAGGTCGTAGAGCAGGCGAAGGCGGTCATTGCAAACTACGGGGCCGCAGACGATGCACTCTTGGACATTGTCTTTGGTGCTGATGGATACAAGCCCCAGGGCAAGCTGCCATTTGATCTGCCGAGGAGCATGGCAGCTGTCGAGGCGTCCAAGGGAGACCTTCCTTTTGATACTGAGAACCCGGTCTTTAGGTTCGGTCATGGACTCACTTATGAAAAACACGAGGAATGAGACATACGGGGGATGATTCACATATAATGATAGCATGGGATGATTCGCATATAATGATAGCACGGGATGATTCGCATATAATGATAGCACGGCCTGGTATAATGAATGAGAAACAAGAGTGATAGAGCTCTACTTCCAAAAACCGATCTCACGTGACCCGTCCTATCTCATAATATACATCAGCGATACGAAAGACAGCGCATAGCAGATTAGAGCAATTTCACATACCTTGTAAACACAGCAAGCACCCACCAAACTCGTATACTTAACAACGCTATGCACACCTCCCCAAAAAAACAATCTCACATTCCTCCCACGATTCCAGAAAAGCATACGGTAGCTGTGTCGACATTGCAAAACAGCAACTCGGATATATCAGCACCCCATATCTCCAATCAACTACCAATCCCCAGCCCAAGTTGAAAAACAGACAATCTTCCAGAATGTAGGACCGCGACGAACGGAGATGACGAGACGGCAGGCGGGTTACAAACTCACGGATTCGCGAAAATAGTCAGGTTTGGGTGGTGTGATGCGGGCCTTGGACGGCTGCATGCTTACGGGGGCGTTAGTGTTTGTGTCGAACTTGAGATTGATTTTCAGCTGGAGAAGGAGTATCAAGAGCTGCCTTGAGGGCAGGGCTAGGTAGTTTTGTTTTGTAGGGGTGTTTGTGCGGGGATGTCACGAGTGGTGATAGTTGAGTGCACTGTTGGTGCTCGTGCTGGTTTTCTTTGGTTCTCTGGGCAGTCTGGAGAGCTGGTTTTCTTTGTCGGGAATGTGGGGTTTGTTCAAATCTTGTTCTTTGTTTACCTGGGGTTAAAGAAATGGCTGATTAGTCCTACTGTGTGATCGGGCGTATAGTACGCTGGTGGGATGGGTGAAAGAAAGTTTAATGCCAAATGCTAGGGGATGCTCGAATAAAATGAAATTTAGGAAGTAGGCGGGAACTAAATACCTATTGTTGAACGTCTTGCTATGTAATTGCATATGTAGGAGTTTTTCATTTCATTTACATACTTTTTTACTTATCCAAAAAAATTGCATCTCTCTCTGGCTTTCCTTAACTAACTTTGTCGTTCATTCACCCTATACTTGTCTCTGGGTTACTTCTCTTGGCAACCATGCAGGATCATTTAGGGGGTACTGTAGTTAAGAACCTTTAAAGTAACTAACAAATATGTTTTAGAGGGGTAGTATAGAACATGGGGGCTATATTTTGGAGGTATTATAAACCCGTTTAGATGGTAGTATAATCCTTCTTGAACAGATTATGCAGTATCTCACATATGCAATCTTGGCTCATAATCACGCATAATCATGATATTCTTAGGCTTAAAGAGGCTTGGAGACTGTTCGGTTACAACCAGGATATCATTGAAATACATTACATAAAATAGCGACGTCATATGTCTCATCATCATATACACCTTCCTCTCACCATCAGCTATCCATCTAGCAAGCGTTGTTGGGGATCTTGAAACTGTCCAGACGGCCTGTGGCCTGGTACCTGGCACCCTCACCAAGACCACGCTTGGCAAATGCAGTCCACAGTTCGCAGGCATTGGAGCCACCGGTGAGGGCCCAGTCAGCGTCGATGATGGCGTCACGGGCCTGCACGAAGTTGGGGTTGCAGGGTTGCAGGGCGAGACCGTCGAGAACGAGCTTCATGGCCAGGTACTTGCCGTCGGTGGGCACACCGTTGTTGTCGAAGTCTGGTAGGTTGTTGTCGTTCTTTCCGTGCTTGTCAATCAGGTTCCAGAGAACTTCGTACAGCATGGAAGCCCAAATGTTACCAATGGGGTGGACACGCTGGTACAGCTCGACGCTCTTGTACGTCTGCGGGTTGGTCACCATGCTGGTGGAGTAGAGGTAGTTTCGGATACCGGCCGTGTTGCCGTTAACCCAGGCGCCCATGCTGTAGTCCTTCTTGCGAGTGTCACTGGGCTTCAGGCGGATAGCGGTGGCATAGAAATCACTCCATCCCTCGCCCATACCACCGGCCTCGAGTAAGTTCAGGCAACCCGAGTTCTTGGGGCCACCTGTCAGACGGTTGGACAGACCGTGTGTGTACTCGTGGATGACAACACCAGCCTCGAACGAGGAGTCGCGTACGGGCTGAGTACCAGTCCAAATGTACATCCTCATGCGACCGGGCTGGCCGTCAGGGGAGTAGCGAAGTTGGCGTTGTTGGTGCCAGAGCCGTCCTGTGTATTTAAGTAAACGAGATCGTTACCGATACCACCAGCACCGTTGTTGTTGCTCTCGAAGTTACCAGCGCGCTCGTCAAAGCCAAGCTGGTAAAGCAGGTCGTGGTAGACGTTGGAAGTGTAGAAAAGTTGAGTAACTGATGCATTGGCGTACTTCTTGTAGTCGGTCTCGTTCAGCGAGTATGGGTAGTGGAACTTGAGATCCCGAGCAACAGGACGAGAGTTGTTCAAGAGGGTATCGTATGTAAGGTCATTCTCCCAGTTGGTCTGAGCAACAGCGTTGTTACCACGAGTTGTCTTGAACCAATCGGTACCGTCTGAGTGCCAGCCAAACTCGCTAGAGTAGTCGTCGAAGGGATCCTCGACGATCTGGCGCTGTCCCTCAGTAGGGTCGTTAATGCCCCATGGGTAGACTTGGTAGCTGTCATCTGCCGAGTAGTCGACAACAGCGTGAACATCCTTTCCAGTGGTGGCATCAACGTAGGTCAGAAGCCAGTTGCTGGCAATGTCGGTCTCGACCCTCCATGTCAGCTTGAGTTCACCAGCAGAGTCGATGATGTACACAAGCTTGGCTTCGGGCTCGTTCAAGCTTCCGCTGGTGTTCTTGATGGCAAAAGTATCCTTCTCAGCCTTGGGCTCAGCAGTGGCAGAACCAGCTTCAACGGGAAGTCCGAGAACGCTGACAGCAGTCTTGAGAGAGTCTGCTGGCTCGGTGGTGGCACGCTTTCCAAGCTTGGTGGTAGGTGCTGCAGGGATCTTGCCCTTGAAGAAGGAGTTACCAAAGGAGAAGACTTTTCCGTCGCGGCCAATCTACTGTATGTTAGTTTCTAGTTGGTAGGACGCAAGGTTCGAATAAAACATACGTTAACGTTGAAATCAGCATTGTCAATGTCAAGACCGTTGGCAGTCTGCTTGAAGTAGAAGTGAGAAACACCGTTCTTGCCAGTGTAGTGGTCCGTGGACAGGCGGAACTCTGCATCAGGAGCCTGAGCGGCAACAAGGTCGGTAGCAGTTTCCTCGGCGGTGGCACGAGCCCTGAGTGAAGGGATAGTTGGGTCCGCATCGACCTCGGTAGCGTTCTTGTACTCGGTCTTGACAACCATACGGAACTTGTCGAGGTCCACGGCTCGTCGTGCAAGTGAATTCGAGCTGTGGGCGTGGGGGCGGGCATGAATACCCTTGATGGCGGCCAAGGAGGCCAGGGTGGCGATGAGAGCGGAACGCATCTTGAGAACGAAGGACTTGGAACGAGGGAAGAGTGAACGACTGGGTTGACTGATACTCGATGATCGTGCGTCTACTACTTATACAGCTTCATTCTGCCTCCATACAAGCTCAGACCGACAACCATCTCGGAGATTGGCCCCTATACTTCTTCAGATGTCAAGCATAAACGGGTAGGCGGTAGCGTGATCTCGCAACCTACTTTGCGCTGCAGCCTACGGTCTCAAAAAGTGCCGTTACTGGATTTGACGGCATAGTAGCCCTTTGCAAGGTAGCTACAACCATTGGATTTGGTTGAATTAGGAAGCTGCTTTGAGCATGGCCCTTGCTCATATCCTCTGGGCACTATATCTGATCTGCAATTGCCAAGAGGTAAAACGTTGACCTTCCGTATGAGGCTGAGTGCAGACCGAGATCCCATTCGCAAGGGTGTCGAGCGACCAGGGGGAGATTAAGCGGTATCGGCAGCCCCAAATCCTTGGACCTGAGATGCCGTCGCTGAGAGGCGCACCGTTTGAGATGTGTATCTTACACAGACAACCGACAACCAGCCATCTGTGAGCTTACAACTGCCGTGTCGTGTAGGGAAAGCAGATACGTACAACAAAGCGCTGCTCAGGGACGCACCGATAAGAATCCTTTGTACAGCCACTGCAGGTACCCGGTTATACGAGCTGCAAGATTCAGGGCGAAGCATGATCCTAACTCGTGAGTGCAAATATACCTCGCCATCACAGACGCACCATGGAACATAGTGTGTGGCTGGGCGCTCCATTCACCTGCCCATCTGGTGCTAGCGATAATTCGTGCTCCGCTCCGTGGAAACGTAATCGCATGCTAAGTACGGAGGCCTATTAGGTAGTGGAGGGACAAAATCCCAAACACTAAAATTTTATCACCCTACCACTACAGAATATTAGCAAAACTACTAACTATACATTATTTTACTTCCTAACAATAGTTATAATATGCCTGTTAGACGTCCTTCTATTAATCTTATCCCCTTTTAGGCTAAATTAGCTGTACTTTTTAGTAAGGGCCTTACCTACTAGGAGCTTTCTTAGTACTTAAATAAGGCATATTAGGTTAATATAAATATATGCACACTTAAATAACATTTCTAGATCTAGGGATTATAACAAGGTCTACCTGCTATAGTAGAAGATATAGTAAAGAGAAGGATATAAGTTCTATTCTTTAAGGTTAGCCTAGAAGATATAGATATCTTAACTACCTTACACTATAAGAGGTATTAGATTAGGAAATATACTTTAATTTAATTACGCTTTAAGCTTAGGCTAAGAAGATGTATATAAGGAGTTTAAGCAAGTCTTACTATAGATATACTTATAGAAAGACTTATTGCTAATAAACTTAAGAAGGGCGTTATTAATAGATATAGATAGTAGTATCTCTACACCTACTTTAGACAATAAGGCTATATTATTAGCAGAGACTAGCTCTTTAGAACCTATTATATACTTAATTCTAAGGCAGTTAAACGTTAAAAATATAATCTCTAGCACTATAGAGGGAGTATATTATTCTAAGCCTAAATTTTGTCTAGTTAATTAATAGGTACTATAAACTACAGCTATTTAGAGTTAAGATATATGCCTATATTAACGCATATTTAAGATATATTATCTAGATATATATTAGCATATCTGCAACTACAGCTATTAGTTGTATTTATTAGTTCCTTTATACACTAGAAGAGACTAAGATTTAACTATAGTTTATATAGTCTAATTATAGGGTTAAGACTGTATTACTTGTAGATATATACTTTAAGCTTTAAAGTATGTATAAGCCTAACCTAGAATTCTAGTAGTGCTATCTATATAGCATAAGTACTTCTAACTAATATATTAAGGTATAGTAGATATAGCTCTTAAAAGGACTACTCTTTAGATAGAGGGTAAGTTATTATATAACCCTAGTAAACCTTTTACTAACTAATATATATAGAATTTCTTTAGACAGGTTTAGTTATAAGGGCTTTACTCTAAGGATAAGCTTATAGACTAAGTTAGCTTATATGCTATCTATATCCTAATACTCTACAAACATCTCTATAGCTTTATATAGCTATAGAATAGCTATACAATTAGAAAGTAAAAAAATTAGCCTAATACTATAGTTAGAAAGCTATACATGCTCTATAACTACCTAGAAAGCTCTATGCAGAACTAAGGTATAGAGTTTAATACTAAAAAACTATATATAATCTAGAGGCGTGTTAGAGAGTAGGATATAAATAGCGTCCTACTAGAGGAGATACTAAATTAGTGTACCTCTGTGCTAGAGTTAATTAGCTTTAATCTAGCAGCTGTTCTAGACACTAAGTAAGGAAGCCTATATCTTAATATATACCTATAGCTATATACTTAAGCGCAGTTTTATATTAATAATAGGTTTTAACCTTAGCTTTCTCTTATAAAAACACCTATTAGGGCACGTAACTAGCGTGTAAGTACTCCTAGCATTCTTCTCTATCTATACTAATATCTTTTAGCTAGATGTTATAGCAGTATAGTATATAGACTTAGAGACTAATAGATAGGATATAGAGGATAATACTAATCTTCCTCTTAACCTAAATATAGTATAGTTAGTTTGCTTATAGAATAACATAAGCCTCTATATATACCTAGTGCACTAGTATAAATTATGTCCTACCTTTTATCCTATATTTTGTCCTATATTTTGTCCTTTGTACTCTATCTAGCACACTGTTATATTACAGTCTTATAATATAGTATACTTTTAGTTCTATCTAGCAGATACTACTAATTATTCTAATCTCCTCCTTACTATGTATTCTGCCTAAAATGCTAAACTAAACTCTAAATATTAACACTAATACTAGTACGCAAGTAGGACATAAAGGTTATTATCTTAGATAATACACTAAAGTACAAAGAAGTAGTTTTTATACCTATAAAAGGCCTAAGTAGACATATAGCTACTAAGACTGTAAGATAGTAGTTAATTATAAAGATATTAATAACTTAGCTTACTCTTTATAGTAGGCCTTTAAAGATCTTAATTCTAGTTATTACTATCCTTGTTTAAATGCGTATAATCTATAAGAGGGATTAGAAGAGACTAAAGTTCCTAGACTATAAGATTCTACATAAGTATATATTCTTACACCTTTAGTTTAACATTAGCTAAACAAGTTCTAGAGAAGATAGGCTACTATGCTATTAACGCACAGATCTCTTCTGCTAATAACCTTGTCCTTTTAATCCTCCTAGAACTCTGCTGTGTATAACTAGAGATGTTAGCAGTTCTGCTATACATTACTTTAGATATTAGGAAGGATAGTATTATATTACTACTACTAAGTGCAGACATAATTTATACTATAAGAGACCTAGTTGTAGAGAGTTAGTACTTTAAGAAGAATACCTTAGGACAGTATACTCTATATATTATTCTTAAGATATATAAAGAGGAGGATCTATATTAGTTAGAGCTTAGCCTCTCTCTAGTTAAGATACCCCTAGGTAAAGGGAAGAAAAAGGCTAGTTAGAAAGGGTCTAGGATTAAGGAAGAGGTATCTAATAATAAATTGTAACTACTACCTAAGCAAGCAATTAAAAGGAGATTAAGAAGGAGACTAAGAAAGAGACAACTTCTAAAGAGGCAGAGCAGAAGCGTACTATCTCTAAAGTATCTAATACTTAGGATACTTACTTACCTGTATAGGGTTAGACATCTAAGCAACTATATAGCTTATGTAGGAAGAGGTAGTATAGTAGAGCAACCTCCTAGTTATAATATAGTATTGTTAGCTTATTGTTACAACTTATATAAGGAACTTCCTAATGCTCTGCTCCTTATAAGTTTAATAAGGCACTAGCATATTCTATATCTTACTAATGCTTACTCCTTAGTCTTACTTATTTATTTTATCTTTATTCTTTTACTATATGCTGTAGAGGAGTATTATATAGATACATCTTAGGTACCTTAACTTCCTAATATATCTTAGGATTAAAGAGACCTATCTTAATCTACCTTAAGAGGCACTTAAATAGAGGCTTATAGGGACAGCAGAACTTAATGTATTCTAGAATACAATTAACCTAGCTACATCCTCCCTGTCACGAGTGGCAAAGCTGGGGCCAAGGCAGGCATGTGGCAGCGACCACCTCTGACCTAGTTGGCAATAAGTACTGTTCTGGCCACGTTATCACCATTAGAGTGATTATTCGTACCTTTTGGCTGCTATGGCTAGGTAGGCAGAGTCTAGTCCTAACATAATAATTACTCTAATGCCTAAAGCGTCGTGGGTTCGAGTCTGGCTGGCAGACTAGATCCCCGCGGATGTCAGGTTCAGCCAAGCCAGCAGGTAGCTAAGGTAGGGCACCACGTGATGTGGGCCAGGATGTGCTATTGCTGCTAGAAGATCTAGTACTTATCCTTAGTGCCTAAGGACAGGCACCTAAGGGGGCTATTGTCACAAGTGGCAAAGCTGGGGCTAAGGCAGGCATGTGGCAGCGACCACCTCTGACCTAGTTGGCAATAAGTACTGTTCTAGCCACGTTATTACCATCAGAGTGATTATTTGTACCTTTTGGCTGCTATGGCTAGGTGGGCAGAGTCTAGTCCTAACACTCCCTAAACCCTAGTAGCCTAGACAAACTTAATAATAATACTAAGCAGAATAGCTATGCCCTTAAAACCCTTAATGTTATTAAAGTAGACCTTAATATTATTAGTAGTCTTAATAATATTACCTCTATTCTTAACCTTGCTAAAGGCTAGTACTACTAGAACCCTTTCTCCCTAATATTTAAACTATATTATATAAGCTATATTTTATATTTAGATGTATATACTTACTAGATACTTAGGGATAATAATATATTCTTTATGCTTATAAACTACAGCCTTATGCATATAGTTAATATTGTTCTTGCAACTATAGATAGTAAGTGCATTTATTATCTATATTTTTGTTAGTATTTTTATGTTAAATGTTAGGATAGATAGTTACAACTATTATTTTTTTAACTATTAACCTCTATAGGAATTAAACTTAAGTCCTCTAGTATAGTCTTAAGTGTCTAGACAAGTATTGTGGTGCTGTTGTGCCGTAGATCCAGAATTGATAAAATAACCACAGATTTCAAAATTGATAATTGAGTTTTGTCCCTCCACCTGCTAATAGGCCTCCGTACTAAGCGAGCATAAACCAACGGCGCTTAGATGAGAAAATTGTGATGCGACATAGAAGACTCTGGGGTTTGCAGCAGTGAACGCCTGATGTTATGGTTGGGAAGAGTATTGTGGTCGTGGTGAGCATGATGCCAAGACGCTAGAAAGGCACCCCTGATTCCTTCGCCGTGGCATTCGAGACTTCGATCGAACAAGCCTCGCAAACTTGCCGTGCTGCGAGAGCAATTTACACCCTTGTACATCTGTGCTCGACCTGCAGAAAGCCGACATTCCAAAGATATCGGTCTATCTATTTTTACACTCAACGCTGACTCTCTAACTTTTGCTCTGCCACATTCCAGCTTACTGATCTGTCAACGAGAGAATTGTGGTATACTGATTAAGACAATGTTGGAAAGGTGCGCCACCTCCGAGGAGACCCATAAAAAATATGATCCACATTATTCAGCGTCAGGATGTACGGCACTCGGGTCTCGACGCTAACACCATAGAAGAGAAGGAGCCAGCAGTCATTCGGCACAGTCAGCTGCAACCAATAGCTCCACAACCTCTGTGGCTAAAGTATCCGATGACATGCGTGCCGTCCCGCATGATAAAGCCTACTAAGGCTTAGCAAGAGGAAGTGGCAACAGTATGGTCCGATCTAAGATGGCGGGCCCGAGTTCTCTGTTTATCTCTTCGGAAATCTCTAATGTGATTTCAAAAGCCACGGTAGTGCTCCCATAAAACATCTAGCAACCCGCAATCTTTACGATTGTTAGTCGAAGATCTAATGTATGTTGAAAACCTCAGGGCATCACTAACTACTTTAGCTCTAAGCCATGGCAATCAACCCCTTCTGCTACGCGAGGTCAGCACCTGACCAAGTCATTGCTATCTTTCATCAGGAGCGGCACATAGTGGCGTCAACTGCATTTTGAGTGCATTCATCCAATACTGCTAATCCACAAATGAAGACAAGTCCTCGTGCAGGGAGCATAACGGATTTCCATGCATCAATCACCTTCCCGTTTCGTTACATCAAGGAGTAGGCTTTAGTCACCGGCTACGCTCGGCATGCCAATGTCAACGGATAGTACGGAATCATCACGACTATCTTGTGTCTGGGATGGTGTAAGAGTGAAATGTAGGAGTCTGCCAATTGATTCCTCTCTTTTGCTCGGAGTATCTTCACATGCTACCCAACCACCCCGAAGATGCAGGCTCTGCACCTCTCCCATCAGAAGTTGGGGTTAAACCGATTCACTTCCACTCTTCCAGGCTGGCGACATGCAGCCGTTCACCTTTGAGTTATCAAATGTGATAGCGGTTCGAGGCGTTTCCCGTTTGGTCTTCGGCTGAAATGCCGATGTTTTGTGTGTGCTGTCAAGCAACATGACAGACGTCTTTGGTATTTGAGGCCACCAGCTTGATGCCATACATAGCCCAAAGGCTGTTTCCGCTTCTGTATCGGTGGACATGGCGGTAGCATTTGCGGTGGGCCTCCAATCAGATGTCGAACATAGGTTTCGGCCAGTCTTGTAAAGGAAATCGCTTGGCCCTGGCCATTGGGGGCTAAACTTCGAGGACTGCTCTCCGCGACGCTTGAGAACCTTGAAGAGGGAGTTGCACTAGTTACGGTACCATCAAGCCCATGTGTGGACGTGTCCGGGATACCGATATCTTCATATCCAATTCCAGATAGCTGGTACGTTGCTCCGTCGTCGCAAAGGGCAAAACGGCCCTGATGCTTGCTACCGGGATCCCCATAGTCGAGTTTGATTACCATATCACCATCTTCGGCTTCAAAGCGCACTCTCGTAGGTAACCACTCTGGAATCTCTTCGCCAGCCATTGAGTCCAAGGCCTCGTAAAGCGACTTCTCGTCCACAGTGCTGACATCCCACTGCTCGTGGATCCGATTGCACTCGTTTATTAGCCACGTCTTCATCCGCACAGCTCGCGCGAAATCGTTGGATGTCTGTTGATCGATGTCGTTGGCGAATGCGGGATTGGCGGCGAGAAGCAAAGTTGTGTGTCGAAGCATGCGATGCCATGGCCCAATCGATATCTGGAGTGGCGTGTGAAGTCGCAACGGAACGAGAGGCAGCCTTTCTGAGACCGATTCTGCCCATGCTAGAGACTCTGCAAGGCAAATTCCGGCGTCTGTGTCTATTTTTTGTACCCTTTTCAGACTCGGAAGCAGCGATAAGTCTGTTTCATTAGGGAAGTGACGGTGTAATGTATCTGTCAACCCACAAAGTACGTTCTGCAGCATCCAGAACCTTGTACAGAGTATCATATTCTGGATGGAGTCGAAATGTAAGGACTCAGGAAGCAGATCAGCCATGTCTAGATATGGTGGCGGATAGACTGTTGTAATGGAAGTCTGCATAAGCTCTGAAACGTGCGCAAGTAGATCGATACGCCACATGTACTCTGTGAGAGTGACTGCAGCTGCAAGAAGCTCGCTGCGTTCGGGGTGCATAATAGCTTGCCGGACTAGACAGTTGAGACGTGGACATTGCACAAACACGTGCATGATAGAAATAGATGCTCGTTGAGCTGGAGTGATCGGCGTAGATTTCGAGACCAGTACTGGTGGAAAAGTCATCGACAAGTAGTAGTCGTTGTCATACACTGAGGGCCTTCCTCCAAGCATTGCTTCATTGACCTAAAAAGCGTGAGACGATGGGACAAGAACAGGGTCAGAAAGCTCACGTCGTCAATATATGTGTTATCAATCAAGTTCCAGTAGTGTTCATCATCAACATTTGAGACACCTCCAGCTTTGAGTAGCTCAGCAAGTCCATAAGCATGAATTGCGTGATACATTGTATCGACGCCCATGAGTGTCTGTGAATCATCAGCGGGTGACCCAGAGCTTGACTACGGTCCGTATCTTACCTCAGCAGCGTAGTGTAATTTAGTCGCCAGAACCATTTCGTAGGTGTTTTGATTCTGGCTCTGCGATACAGCCAGTTGTAACTTTTTCAGGGCTCTGGATTTGGTAGCAATGGCGACCTGTCGCTTCGAATAGCTATCGTCCCAGTAGACGGCATGACTGTCGATGAGGAACTCGACAGCAAGATCGAGCATTGTGTTCGATCCCACTCGTGATGGTATAGACTGGACCCAAGTCCCTAGAATCGACAAAGGACTGTGGTCCGCTGGAGCCGTGCCGAGCATACCAACCCATCTTGCTATCAGTGTGCTCTCAGCAGATGATGGTCTGGTCAGAGACAGAGAAGCATCCAGTTGCAGACGTCGAAGGTGGGTCTCCAGAGCTCTTTTCCTGTACACAGCTATTTTCCTCGATGAACGAAGCTTGGCCATGGATACGGGAGCCAAAGTCTGGTATATGCCGCTGCCAGACTCAGCTTTCCTCTGAGTACTCACTCTCAGCTCACATGGATTGGAACTAGGAGATTTGCTGGTATCTTCAGGCGATTCTAGTGCATATATAACGGGCGTAACTTTCGGTTTGCCATGTTTGGTCAGTTGATTGGGATCCTGCGCCACAAAAACGGATGCTCTTCCGTAGGTATAGGAGCACGGCCGATCTTTCTTCGAACAGGGACCACATTTGGGCTTCTCTTCATCGCACTAGCTCGGTTAGCAATGCGTAATATGGTATGCTGATCTCTAGTACATGCATGTGACTATAGGTCGCGATACGTATAACAAATGGAAGAACGCGGGGAAGGTTACCTTGACTTTCCGCTGTCTGCAGGTGTCGCACTTGCCCGTCTGCGTCATGGTAGTGTGAATAAGACTTCCATCGCCTTCAAGAAGCGAGCAGTGAAGTAATAAGGATGTTGATGCGGCAAGTTATGACATGCATGCGCGCTTAAAGCTCTGGATGCTGCAAACCGATGATGGCGAAGATGCATTGCACTAGGCCTGAACAGGGATAGCACCAACGCTAAATAATGCTCTAGCTCGAAATGTAATTAAGTTCCTCAAAAGAGAGACCCTGCTCAAAGAGCAGCTTAAATACTACCAAATCTGTTAAACTATGAAGGATTAGGTATCAAGATCATCCGGATCGCAATGTACGAAGGTATAATCGGTACTGATCGCACAGGCATTGTGCTGTAACATGATCACATACACATCGCATGATACTGCCGTTCATGCTTAAACATATTGAAGCTTTTCATGGCCGAACGAGACGAACCACGCCTACATACCAACCGTCATACCACCATTAACCCTCAAAGTCTGCCCATTGACCCAGATCCCCCTCACCAGAAAAGAAAGCCATCGCTCTAGCAATCTCTTCCGGCTGACCAATTCTGCCAAATGGATTCCCACTCGCGATCCTACCCACCAGCTCCTCGCTCTTGCCTTGGAAGAAGAGCTCCGTCGCCGTGGGTCCTGGAGCAATGCAGTTGACACATATTCCCCTCGTGCCGAGATCCTTGGCCAGGACACGCACCATCTGCTCGATGGCGCCTTTGGACGTCACATAGAGCAGGTAGTTGGGCGTGATGGGTGAGAAGTTGCACAAGGATGTTGACAGCAGGATGATACGTGCACCTGAGCTCATGTGTGGGAGCGCTTTCTATCATGCGTCAGCGGAGATGGCGTGTGATTGGGGAAGTAAAGCGTGCCTGCACTAGGAAATAAGGACCTTTGACGTTCAGATCCATGGTCCTTTGGAAATCCGTCTCCTCTGTTTGTTCCAGTGTCTTCATCAGTGATATTCCCGCGTTCGGAATCAGGATGTCGATTTTGCCATCAGGGTTGCTGCTCCAAGACACTGTTTCTTGTACGAGGCGCTCGATGTCGGGAACTGAAGCGGCGTTTGCTTTGATGGCAATCGCCTTGTCCGATCCAATCTTTTGTACAACCTCGTCGGCTGGCCTTGAATCGGAAGAGTAGTTTATAACGACCTTTGCGCCGAGAGAGGCGAGCTCGAGGGCAGTTGCTGCGCCGATGCCTTTAGACGCCCCAGTTATGAGTGCGACTTTACCCGCGAGCTTGTGTCGAAGTCATGACAAAGGTTGATCCGAGATAGGCGTGTAATGCTGCAGAGGTGCTTATTTATTAATGCTTCGAAGAGCTCAATCGGTGGGCTGACGCAGACGTGCGGCTTGACTTGCCAGGCTCGTCGCTCTTATACTTCCATACATCTTAACCCCAGTATGAGTCCGCCCGCGAAACGGAAGTAACGACTAATTCTACAATTTGACGGACATAAACATGACCTAACTCCGAAATAGCATGCAAGTTATCGTCTAACAGCACAAAGCGCCTAAATGCTCCTATTACAAGTCCTATTAAGCGGTTCAAATGCGTGGCTGAGAGCTGAACGGCGTCGGAGAATGGAGATAGGCACAGTACCGCATTCAGGCGCCCATCGAAAACTGGATTACGTTAGTGAGTCTCTCAATAGCGGCATATCTGACTACCAAGGCGAACCATGACGACATTGGAGTAGAACCATGCCTTCTGATTGATGGACGCAGCGCTTACATCTTATGTGCAGTGGCTGAGTCAGCAAATTCATCTACAGTGCCACCATCTCGCAAAATGGAGCATGGGAAGGATGAGATTGCTCTACAATGCCGGAAAGTAGTGTGAGACTTGTTGGTGTTACTACAGTTTGGAAATTATCTTATAAGCAGTCTGATTCAAACTTGTTTCCAATTCTTCTATACTATTTAGGCTATTTAGTGTTCCGCAGTCAAATTCCCCCACCAACACGATAACTCTCAGGCGGGCCATTATGGCTATAAGCCATACCCCCAGATTCAGTACTACCTTTTGCAGAATAACATTTGCCTCCACAAGCCACACCTTTAGCGTATGCTTCCCTGGGCTTGTCTCACCAAAGTTTGTCGTATTGTACCACGCGTTCTGTGCAACCGCTGTACCCCATCCCACAGGGAAGTTTGGCTGCGGCTGATCGATCACGTACTGGCGTCGCTGTTCTGGCTTGTCGTCGATCTGAGCAATGTAGGCAAGAGGTTTCTTCGGGTCGATGTTGAGACTAGGGGAGAGGATCAGAGTGACGTTGAGACCCTTCGAGGCGGTCGTTGGGGTGAACGTAACGAAATCGTACTCAATAGCCGGCGCGGTTGCTGAGGTAAGGCCTTCGACTAGCGAGTCATTGAGCTTGATGGCCGAGAGGGTACGTCCGTACTTGGGTAGAGTTGTCAAAGACAGATTCCCTTTGGGGTCAGGCGCGTGTAGTGTTCTGCTTCGAAGGCGAGTTGGCCTGCGGATTCGACAAAACCGGCGCTGAAGTTGGAGGGAACACTTGTCTTATTAACCTGTACAATCACTTGCGGCATGCTGAATTGGGTGCCATAGTCGTTGCTGCTGGAGATGTTCAGGGTACTCTTCTTGCCAAAGCCGTCAGGAACTTGGGAGAAATCGACTTCGACGTAGACGCGGACATCTTCGTCGTTCGGTGCCATAGTGCCAGATGCTTGAGAGAGCTTAATGAAAGGCTCTGCTGAGATGTTCCAGTTGAAGGTCTGTGTACCAACGGAAGCAATCTCCAACCAGCGTTTGGGGGTAAAGGGGGTGATGTCAAGAAGGTTCAGAGAGCCGCCACCGTTCGTGTGCCATTGGTCGTCACCGGGGATAGTGGCGTTGCTTCCTTCAACGGCAACACCAAGGTCGCCAGCGAGTCTCTCTCTAGAGTCTGTACCCAGCGGAGGTAGGGCGTCGACTGGCGCATGGGTTGTTGCCAGTAGCCTTGGTATCCCAAATGGGTCTGGTCCATCATATGGTTCCACTTGCCATTGAACAGCTCATGATAGCGTTTTGTAAGGTTGTGATCCTTGTTCATACCATCAATTGTGCGTTGCATCCATCTGTTTGCGCTGTTCCTTCCCATGCCGCTGTAAACAATATTCCTTGCTCCTGAGATTTGCACGTCGACAAAGTTGCCACCTGCAAGCACACGGTGCAAAACCATCTCGTAGAACGCAGGCTGCTGCGCTGCAGGAAGAGCATCGTAGATACCTTGCGCTTTCTTGCCGATTTCTTGCCACTGAGCAAGGATACGGTCAGCCTCTTCGTAGTTGAGAATGCTGTATGAAGAGGGCTCGACCCATTCAAATTTGCGCATGTTTGCGAGGAAGCCGTACTCGTCTAGAATGTCTGATACGGTCTGCGCGTGTTCTTCGTCAAAGTTTCGTGCGGCCCAGTCTGCAGTCCATTGAGGCACCGAGGTCTCGTCATAGGAATCGATGTCGTAAGCAATGTCGAACCAATGGCTAATGGCCACCTCGCTAGGTTTGATGTCACCGACGTTAACAATCCAAATTCTGTCTGCGTCGCGGTCCTTAGCCAATCGCATTTGCTCGTAAGTCTTTTGCAGCTGAATGGTGTCAATCCACTTGTAGTTGCGCGAATCACCCACATAGTCGAAGTGGTAATAGACACCAGCACCGCCTGATCTCTTCTTCTCGTCGCTGACAGGCAGTCTTCGGATGTTTTGGAAGTTGTCCTCGGTCCACAGAAGAGTGACGTAGTCTGGAACCTTCATACCAGCCTCGAAGTAGTCCTGGACCTCCTTGTACAGACACCACATCTGTGGCACTTCCGAAGCATTGCCATGGATTTTGTTCAAGATGTCCTGTTGGGCTTCCACAACGGCCTCAAGCACACTCGTCTGTACATCGGAAGACATAGCGGTATCGTGATAGCCGCGCATTCCAACGGTGACCACGTTTTCGTAGGGTGCAGCTCGCTGAGCACCCTCATAGAAGTAGTCGTATAGCGTAGCATTGTTGGTTGCCCATTGCCAGCCGGACTCGCTGCCCTTGGCCACCTTGCTCCACTCAGAGGTGGCACGCACCATAGGTTCGGTATGCGAAGTTCCCATCACAATACCGTACTCGTCCGCGAGCGGCTGGTTACGTGGGTCGTCGACATTAAACATACCGTTCCACATCGCTGGCCACAGGTAGTTTGCCCTTGATCTGAGCAGCAGCTCAAAGACATGAGAATAGAACTCGGCTCCAAAGGGACTGTTGCCTCCATATTGAGGGTATTTGTTGTTCGCCCATCCAGTTAGCGCAGGGGCTTCGTCGTTGATGAAAAAGCCACGGTATTTGACAGTGGGAGTCTTCTGCACTTTGATAGTGTCAATTGCGTAGACCTCAGCGTGTTTCTTAGGAGGCACATCAGCGAACCAATGCCATGGGGATACACCAATCTGCTCGGATACGTCGTAAATACCGTAAATCGCACCTCGGCGGTCGCTGCCTGCGCATTGTCAGTTTCAATCCTTCGAGTACTCTACGGAGAAGCCTACCAGCAATGACAAGCGCCTGGTCGGTCCCATTCAAAGGGTTCTGCACCACCGCACTCACATACGCCTCCCATTGTCCTTCGATTTGGCTGACATCGAGCTTACCGCTTGAAATCAGACCATCAATCAAACTCGAATTGCCAATTGTGCCCACGATGATGGCCGTGCCACTGGTGCTGTTTCCGCTCGTACCCGCACTCCAGTCATCGCTAATGCCTGTAACATTGAAGATCATGGAGGCATTTGCGGTAGGCGAACCGGTGGCTGTCAATGTGCCATTGGCGTTCGTTACTCGTCCGAAGTCAATTGCGAGATCGTGTGCAGCTCGAAGTACACCAGGCCAATCTGCGGCATCGATGTGGATGTTGGCTGGCAGGGAAGTGGTGGCGAGAAGGTAGCTTCCATTGCCGGCAGCGAAGTTGACGGTTGGTCTACGGAAGCTCTCGACTGCAGTTGTGGGAACGACGATGCATGCAGAGAGCACAATGCTCAATAGACGACGTGGTGAGAGCTCCATGGTGGCGATGAGGCACAACTGCTTGGGCTGCTGAACCATGAAACCAACGGGGATGCCTCGTCTCTTTATGCACGCAAAGATTTGGCCGGACATATTAGCCTGCAGGTTTCCCTACACCCATAGGTACGAACGGCTCCATAGCCCTGTGTTGATCACTCTCCCCACGAATGTTCATAACCCACATCCCAGGAACAAGACGCTGCTAAACGGTCCGAGGTGACGTGCACTGAGGCGACCGGCTGTATTCAAGGATAAATCGCACGCGACGAGACCATCGTGACTTCCCCAGGTTCATTGGGTGGGGCGAGTAGCGTGGCCGCAAAGTAAGATGGATTGTGCCGAACCCATCTTGGTACGGGTAAAGGGTTGAGCATGTGTAGACTGTACATTAAAATTTTGTTCCCAAGAACCAGGTCTCCTGGAAAATTTCGGTACAGTCTGCTGTAATCAAAATCCCGCGTTTCTGTGGTTTTGCTATACCGCGGGCGATGTGGAGGTTGCGTCGAACGATCTTGCCCGGGTAGAGGTGCATTTGAAAAGGCTAATGTGGACATGCGCTAGCGGTCCCCGCAAACCGCTCGGACGCGCCAAGCCTGAAACTTTCAGCAGCCAGCATTTTCCACGCGAACTGCATAGTCCAAGCCCCACGCAAATCCGGTTTGAATCGACCAACGACTATCCACAATCGATAAGATGGCACAGGGCGCAGTCAAGAAGTCCAAGCCCGTTGCGGCGCCTAGGAAGTACAGCTTCCCCTTCGATTTGGTTCGCACATGGACTAACCGGCCCTGCAGAGCCTCCAAATCTGGCCCTCGACCTGGTGCCAAGGTCATTAAGCCCAAGAAAGCCAACCTCATTCAGCAGAACAAGATCAAGAAGAAGAGCGCCGCCGGCCTCGTTGGCCAGACCGAGAAGTTCCTTGCGGAGAAGGCCGGCCATCTGGAGATACTGAAGGGCGGAAAGAGAGACAAGAAGGAAGCCGCAAAGGGCAAATGAAGACCATATCTAAGACCAGAGGTGGCCCAATGCCTAGGACATGATCCAAGCTGGAGTGTCGCATGCCCAGCACTGCAGGAGAACTCCAGCTAGAGCCTCCGTGGGCACCAAACATGTGGTCACCAACATGGCGACCATGGCAGAAAAGGCCGATCGCAGAAGGCCGTGGCCCTACTGTTTCCTTGTATCATGGTCCGATTGGCGTCATGTGTCTCAGCACCAGGTATGTTTCGGAGAAATGGTCGCCATTAGCTCCGTCAAAAAGGTGATATTGGGGCGAGAAGATCGAACGAAGAGAGAATCCTCTTGCTAAGGCGGCTTCTGAGCCCGCTCAAATTCGTACACCATGTCGTAAACCTGCACCATGCAATGAAAGTTTCATACCCTTCAGATGATACCAGCTCGTGCTGCCTCACCAGCGCCAGTTTCAACGTTCGCCTCGCGTGCTTTGCCCTTTCCAAGACCGCCCTCTCCAACTCCCATTCGGCGCGCAACATAGCGCTGAGCGACAATGCCAACGCTGAGGCTGATGGTTTCTTCTATCCATTCGGAAACCCATTCGCGAGGGTCAACACCTCCACTCTCAATGATCTCCTGGATCTCCTGTGGCAGTTGTTGCTCTTCACCTGCAGCTTCCGTGTTCGCAGGAGCGTTTAGCCATTCTGCCCATTTAGCAGGGAATGACTGACTGAGGGCCTTGAAACTGATGCCATGGATAGGATCATGCAGATATATCGCAAAGGCGACTAGTTCCTCGTTTTCCTGCTGTTCTTCTCCATCGATTTTCTTTATGTCGGCTGGTGTCGATGTGCCGAAAAGTTCAGTGGGCTCCGAGTAGCTGATAGCTTGGATTGCGATGAAGATGTCGCTGCTGCGCACAGGGTTGGTCTCGCTAAGGACCTCAGTAGCTTGCTTCGCAGCTGCCTCGATGCCTCCTCTAGCAGCGAAGAACTCGTCAGCATATGATTCGGCGCTCACCCTTGTGAGCTTCGTGCCCTCAGCGAGACCTTTGACCGTGCTTAGGTCTCGTTTGTCTGCGTGACGCCACCAAGGCCCATCATTCCAGCCTCCACCGCCACCTCTATATCCCTCCATGGAGCCGCGTTGCGTAGACTCTGAACCACGCTGAATGACAAGCAGATCACCGCCCTCAACCTGAGCCATGACGGTGGAGAAGGTCTGGTGGATTATGGGGTCAAGCGAGGGATAACCGATGAAATCGTGGGTGATATGGATCTGTAGCCGTTCATGCTGCGCGATGGGCGGAGCAAGGGTGTGTAGTATGTTGGTGAAGGTGGGCATCGCGTGCTTGCTTAGCTCTCCGCCTGTCAATCGTCAGCATACCAAAGTATCAAGTTGCAATGATAATGACATTCGCATACCCATGCCACGAAGAGCACCGACATTGCCGCGCACTTGCTCTGCCCATCGCTGCGCTTCCTGGTTTTTCTGGAGCTCCTGGTAGGCAGCTTCTGCTTGCTTCTTGGCTGCATTTGCAGCTTCAGTCGCAGTATTCAATATGCCACCCCAACCCCCGCCCCACCAGGAGCCGCCTGACGAAGTGACTGTTTCATCCTTGGGCGCAGACGCCTCTTTGCCGGGCTCCTCTTGGGTAGGCGCAAAGCTCTGGTGGAACGATCGTGTGCTCTCTCCTGACTTCCTTGATGGTGCTGCTCGATCCTCGCTGGTACGCGCTGAGGCAGTGGAAGAGGGAGTCGCAGCGTCAGCGCCTTTTCGGTTGCTTGAGGCGGACGATGACGATAGTTTGGGTGTATTGGGACGGCTTGTCGGACGCAGTCCTTCTGGGCGCTGGAACTTGCCAAGATCTTCGAGCTCTTCGAGGCCCTTGAGTGCATCGTCCTCTTGGGTCAGCTTCTGTCGTGGGGCTTTCGATCCCTTCTTTGGCGGAGGAGCTGCCGGTGCCTCTGCACCAAGCAGTTCGAGCTCAGCGAGCTCCTCCTCGACAGTTTTGGGTGGCATTGTGGGTCACAAAGGTTTAGACGATAGCAGTAAATAGCAAAGGGCACAGCAGCTTGGCAATGTAAGAGGTGCAAGCCGTCGTCGTTCACTGACAGCTGTGATGCGACTAGGTTACTGCACGTCCGCACTATCGTTTAGGAGCTCACGCCGGGGAGATGGGTGTCACGCTAGCGCAGAGCTGCCATTGGCCACAATCGCTGTTGCCAAGGAACCGCCTCAGACAAAGATCATCACACATCTCGTCCTTAACTACTTGCTTTGGTCCATTTACTCTCCTTGAATCTCGGTATCAGCCAACTGCAAGCATTTTCGCGGAGCTGTCGTCATTGCGCGAAGTTCCATTTATCTTCCAGCCCTGCAGGTTTTCCGCCTCCCTGACAGGCTTGGATCTGCACTACGCCTCCTCGGGAGTGTACATGCAGAACTCGATTCAAGCCACTATACGAGCGCAGCACTTGCGCGCTCAACTGTCGCTAGGCATTGAGTCCAATGCCAACACCACGGACTCTTTCTGCTCGTTCCTCACAACGGCGCAATTCTGTGCAAGATGACCCGGCTTCGCGGACCCGCTCTAGTCGAGGAGCACCTGCTACAACAAAACCAGAGAACAACGAAGTCGTTGCCCCGAAACAAAGTCCACACAAGCTGAGTCCTACCATGACAAGGAAAACCACCCGTTCTGCATCCAACATCTCCAGCCAACCCTCTTTCACTGATGCTGCGCCTGACGTGTACGCTTCGTATGAGCGGCCGTTTTTGATGGTCTTCGGCCTGTCACGAGAATTCTTCGATGGCCTGAAGAAGCACCATGGCAAACTACCCAAACAGCGCAGAAACCTCAACAGCGCTGTACAAGGGTCGCAGACCTCAGACGAGGATTCTGACTCTGAAGCAGAAGAAAGCGTAAATGAGAGTGAGGATTCTACTGACGCGACACCCAATGTCTCTCACACTGCGCCCAGAGGCCGAGGCCGTGGTGGGCGCGGAGGACGCGGAGGACGAGGCAGAGGTACTCGCGGGAGAGGAAGGGGAGGCCGAGCTCGTGGAGCCCTGATTCGAGCCACTTCACCCATCCGATCTCGTCCACTGCGCACCGCAGCTCCCATATTTCCGCTCACAGAAGAAGACGATGGTCCGTCCAATCAGACGACGCCAAACGGCGCCAAGCCCTCACCACAGCCAAATGAAGACGACGAGGAATCCGACTCGGCCAACTCTCGCGACCTGGAAAGCGAAGAAGATGAAGACAGTGAAATCGAGGAAGAGTCCATAGGAAACGCGCACTTGGAGTCGATGACGCCAGCGGGTTCGCCTCCATCGTCTACTACGCCCCAAGGTTCACCTCCCGAAGGTCTACTCGACGCAATACTCGACGGCTCATACACTCCTTCACTGGCTGCTGAGTCTCGCACTAAACCCTCATCGAGGAATACAACGAAGACACGGATTCCGAAGATCTCTTTCACAGCTAATTCAGCACCTCAAACGCCTCGGGAACCAGCCTCAACGCCAGCAGAATCTACCGCACTCAAGCGACTTAATCCCGAAGACGATGTACTCACGGAAGACGATCTTCCTGGGCCTTGGCTCCATGGCGTCAGCCCGCAAGCGTTCGATGAGTGCGAAGACCTGGCCGACTATCTCCTGCAAAGAAAGTTCGAAGCTATGTCCGATGTCAACAAAATTATCGCAGCCTTCAACAAATTCTCGGCCTCTCAACGAAGTACGAAAAATCTGTATGCACTGGCTGAGAACGCTCAATACATTCTCAAATGCTGGCAGGATGAGTATCTAGAGTTGGATGCGCGAGTAAGCTATACCCCGTTATTCGGGACCATGGTTCGTAGCTAACATCGTTCAGACCGCGCCCCATATGCACCCGCCAAAAAGGCCTGCAACAGTGGGCGAATCCCGGTGGCACCGCAGTTATTTGAAGACACAAAGGAAGCTGATCTATATGGCTATACTTTCGATCCTAAAAAACCGCCAGGGTGCCAAGACCCGTGGGTTCAACGTCCAGGGGCTGAAAAAAGCGGCGGTCGAGAGCTCCGAACACGTCGTGCGCGGGACATGCTGGACTCTGCGGCTGCGAGTGAAGAGGATGAGGAGGATAACGAAGGCCGCTTGTCGAGGCGACAACGAAAACCGCCCCGTAAATTCGACGGTACTGATGTAGTTACAGGAGCTACCACTCCCAAGAAACATAATGGGTGGGGTGGCGCCCGGAAAAAGGGCGTCAGCAGATTTGCCATGACTGCATCTGAAACTCCAGAGCCTGATAGTAGACCAGCCAAACGTGCCCGAACCGCAGCGGCTTCGGTACTTCATCAGCGCCTCGTGCACGAAAGTGTGCGTGAAGGCTCAGTAGCCACAACATCCGGTGATGAGGGTTCCTCAACTATGGACGTTGAAGAGTATACAGATACAAACACAAAACGTGGGCGACCGCCAGGAAGCAAAAACGCAGGGCGGCGTAGTGATTTTGGTATCAAGAAGGGGCCGCGTAAGAAGACCAGTGAAGTCAGTACACCAGTGCCATCAGCGCACGGTCCAAATGCTCCTCCGCCAGCACTGCAGTCGTTGAGCGCAGGTCAAGGTCAGTTCTCCATTGATCCACAGCCTTTTTCAGATACATATCCCTTGCCAGCACCGAACTCTGCTGAGACGGTCTTCCAAGCTACGCCGCAGCCTGCAGCTACACAAGAGGTTACGCTCATACACCCAAATGAGTCGAGCACGCCAGATGCATACATGATCACCGCCCCGTTAAGCCAATACACCAACAATAATGCCGAGGATGCTAGCCCAGTGTCAGGCTCGAGACGAAAGCCGCGGGTCAAGAGCGAAAAGCGAAGTCAGTCAATGACGATTTGGTGGGCTGAACGCAAAGCGCGTAAGAAAGAGCAGGACGAGAAGGAGGGCAGGACCCCAAAACCACCAACCTCAAGATCAAACTCCTCAAGTGGACGGCGAGGTGGTCGAGCAACTGGTGGGCCGAGTGCGACAGCAACACCTGCATCGACCCCCAGAAGCGCAACGACCTTCTCTCATGCACCACCATCAGGACCACTACCCGCCTGACGCCTATCCTATGCACGCGCACTTACCACCACTATCAGTACCATCTCCTCATATGATGTACGCCTCAGCGCCGTTACAGCACTCCATGATGTTGCAGTATTCCCCGCTTGCTGCGCTCCCTTCTGGGACTTTTCCGGGATATTCAGGCCCGCCATCACTTCACGGCCACCTTGGACCTCGAACACTTGCTCCCGCTCCACAACAACTGCCCACCTACCCAAGTCCCTACGGACCACAAAGCCCTGTCGGATCTCGGCCAATGAGCAGCGGCCGCAACGGTCCACCTCCTTTGGCGCCCGCACCGCAACAGCATTATAGTCCATATCCACCAGTAAATATGAGCAGGGAGATGCCGTTCAAGGTCATGGTGCCGGGTCCTCCGCCTCACGATGACAGAAGAGGCAGCCGTTAGCAGCGACCACCCGAGAAAAGACAGGTGGAGGTAATTGTAATTGATGATTAGCATCCTATTTCTATGTTGCCAGTACAGAAGCTGCGGAACGTTGTTTCCTCTACCAAAGGGTGCGGTGTGTTGCAGGGCTTTTGGGCAGCTTTCTTTTTCATGTATAGTGTGTAGATTGAGTAGGGTCTGACCTTTCAGTCTTCCAAGCAAGAATAGTGAAGCAAATTCATGATCGATTTTGATGATTCGTCGGCAATCTACCAGAAGCGCCATGTACAGACGGTGTTCATCTCACACACCGAATGAGGCAACAGGATTGTCAGCCATCGTGGCTCATCTTGATCGACCGCCGCTGACAATAGCTCACAACAAACCTGGCTCCCGAGTGGCAACAGGTGTAAGATGTGTTTCCACCGACTCCGGGAACCCGATTCCCTAGTCCTGTCTCGCACAGCCAGAGTTGCGCGTTATTTGCGTCTGAGACTGCTGCCTGAAGAACAAGGATCGATGTTGTCTCGAACATTTCTGACATCTAGCTGGGAGCTATGGCAGTCAAGTGGCCTGTTTCCTCGCGGATGGCTCGCAGATGCGTTAATGTGTGCACAAGATGCATACGAGACTGGGAGCAGGGAAACGAAGCTAAGGCATCATGTGACTCGAATGGAATCTGCCTCGCCTCATTAGAAATGGCGTGGGTGTCAGACGGAAGAGGGGAAGCATGGGTTGGAACGAAGGATGGATCGAGTGGGGTGAGACCAACGGCGCATCCTACCCACGGACCCCCACCACCGTCCTCGAGACGTTTCCAAGGACACTGCACAATTTCCACTTTGTAGCCGTTATTGATTGCCTGACTACAGCTGCTACCGCCGTTGTGACGACCGAGCTTCCACGGCTCTGTTCAAGCCCAGCAAATTAGGCGTCCCAGCCCCAAATCAACCAATGACAACCAACGCCTGCAATCATCGCACAGCCTCGCTATTAACCACCGCCAAACCACCGCCAAACCACCGACAAGCAGAATAAAACACTCTCTCCGTAAATGGTATGCCTTATGAGTCCGTTCTTCGCCAACAGAATTAATGGATCTCTGTCCGTGTCTTGGTGCCAAATTCGGCATACATGGACCATTTCCGCCCATCGTTTGAGACAAGCCTCCTTCCGCTGGGCACCTAACAACACCAAACCGGGAATCCAGACATCACAAACACGTCCGTTCTGTCTCACAAGTGGCCAAATTTAGGGCTGGCCACGTTCTCGACGAGCCTCAAGCGTGACTTGTGGGGACGAAGAACCACCGGTCAAAGAGTCACGGCTCACGATGATGATGACGATTAGGACCTTGGGGGCCAGGAAACATGAAAGAGATGGCTATCGCGGAACCTGACGTGCAATGCTGTGCAGGGCATCCTGGAGTCAAGCGTCAAGACGCGGATACTGCTGTATGATCAAACGCATATAAGGTGCGCTATCCAAATCAAGGCAGAGATATCAAGAACGTGGGACCTCAAACATCGTCTTCATTACATCTATCCCATTCGATCTCAAGTGGAACCGCTTTATTCGCATCGTGTACACTGAGCAGAAAGCGCACCAATGCTACCTCTACAACAGCTTCTCGAAACCTTCTCTCAAGCCTTTGGGAATGCACCACACCTTTTCCAGTCAATCATTAGCCACTATCACATATCTGGTCTTGTCGCAGGAATGCCACAATACGTGTCTGAACAGTGTAAAATTGATCGCGGTAGCTCAAGCAAGAAGCGAAGTGGTGATCCTGATCCTGAATCACCGGTAGCACCTCCGTAAGTATCGTCTTGAACTCAGCGAGTCAAGCAATTACGCGTGCGCAGCATTTCTCAATCATGGTGTTATTTCGAGCATTGTTCTTTCAGCACCCCACCCGGAGTAGCCTCCGCTAACTATCCGCCAATAGGATCATAATCTTGTCTGAAAATAGCAGCGAGAGTGGACCTCAGCCTCACGAACGGGACCCTGTGTCCGTTCCGCCACACCCGCATACGTCATTTACAAGGTACGCGTAACCTAGACTTGATAATTGTTCTATCCCTAAACAAAACCACAGCGCCCCTTCTTCGATACTAGAGACCAAGCCTACAGAGAAGAATCATAGATTTGTGTCCTCAAAGCCAAAGCCAAAGCCAGAGCCTGAACCGCATCCAGCACCACCGTAAGCCCTCTCTCTCTCGTGTGCCGCCCTGCACTCGCGCACGCGACCCCTTTTGGTTAAAGACTGCATCTTCCTCCATCACTGAACAAATCTGACTGTTTGACAGTGTAATCATCCTCTCGCTCACCGAGCGTCCAACCTCCGTTTACCCATCAACTCCTTCTCCTCCCCTAGCAAGTTCACGGATCCTCAGCGGCCCCACAGACGGAACCCACCAGGCTACCCCCAACGCTACGAATACTCATACAATGGGCTCGAAATCCACCAAACTCGCGCCTCAAAATGGCAAACTGCAGTCGTCGCAGGATAAGAAGGACAAGGAAGAAATGAAGGAGCCGACAAATTACTACAGTCACAGAAGCAAGAGCATGAGGAGAAAGGCTGGCAAGGAGACCAATAGTGACGGTGCAGGTGGAACGGCCGGTGGGGCTGCCGGCGGAGCTGGAGGGATGGCATGATGTTGAGTAGATGGAGTTGGTTAGACGGGCAGGTTTCGTGGTTAGCAATGGCGTTTAGCATTGTTGTTTTGTATGATGAGCTTGAAGGCATTTAGCAACATTTCAACTTTCGATTGAAAGCCGGTTGATCTCTCTATTAATGTTCGCCCGGTATTTGTGCAAGTTCTCGCCGAATGATCGTCACGAACGGCCCGTTACTTGTGCCTGCCGTCTCTGCGAGGGGACGGAATAACATCACCTTCCAGCTGCATCCTCGCTCCAAACATATATTCCATGCATTCTTGCTCCCTCCGCTCGTGTGATTCGTCTGCTCGCGTTCGCTGCAGCATCATCAGCGGCATGGAGTCATTGTTGCTGTCGCTGCCTCGAACACGGCCACGAATGAAGCGGAACCCTCATTCCTTTTCTTTGCTAGCGCATAGGCGGTGCAACTCGATGCATCCAATGGTCTTTCTGCGCGACTTGTACTGTTCATAAACGAGCATAGATTTCTTCGTTCGCAAAAAGGTGTCCTGGGCCATTATTAGGGGCGCTCTCGTAGGATTTCGGCACTTCTCCGGGCGAGGCGATCTTGAACGGCAACCTACTGACCGCCCAACCCACCTCGTCATCACACACTGTTCTTTCTTTTACTTCATAGCCGCCGGGTGCGGAAAAAACATATGGGATTCCAGTAGAAGACGATCCTTACCCCAGTCATCACGTCTTATCTATCCCAAGCTTTCTGTGCCGATATCAATACTCCCATCAACGACTGACATGCCTCTTCGAGCCTGCAAGACCGCCGCGGCATTTTCTTGGCATTGCTTGGGACTCCAGTAGCCGTCCTTCGTCAAGTCGAGACGCAGGCCTGTTTAGCATGCGACAATGCAGTCATCGAGATGAATACGACAAACTCCACAAACTCGGCACCTCCCGTCGCCAATCACTCTTTCGCTGTTGAACAAGCGTATGATTATTAGCCGTGAGGAGCTAGCAACTGCCGTCGCCAAGCTTCTACGATGTTTCCGATCCCGAACGTGTTAGATGAATAGTACTGGAGGATATTGGGACCTGCCTTGTGAAGAGAAGCTCACAACGTATAGCTCAATATCCACGCGAAAGCCAATATGACTACGAGGACCAAGACAGCAGGTAGGAGGCTGAAGACCCATATACAGACATGGGGGAGGACCATTCTACTGATGTTCGTTCGGTGTAAACCTCCTTGGGAAGGTGACGTTCTGGAGTCGAAGCTGAGCTGGAGAGCCCTCGGAGTATCGCGAGGAGCGGTCTACTTCCTGGCAACTGTACGTTCCTTTCATGGCCAGTGATGAGTACAAGAATGACTGAACATCCTCCTGGAGACGGCATCGATTCGCAGCTGACCACTCCAACTCCCTCACTTCACACCACATCCAGCCATCACCATGCAGCTCAAGACTCTCCTCCTTTCCCTGCTCGCCTCTTCGGCGGCAGCCAAGCGCAGCTGTGGTACTCCCAACGCTACCGAGGAGCAAATTCAGATCGCTCAGAACCTTCAGATCCTTGAGTCTGAGGCTGGCTTCGGCGAGACGAGCCTTGCTGCTGCTGCCACGATCAACATCAAGGTCTACTGGCACGTCACTGCCACTGCTAGGACCGTTGCTAGTGGCTACCTCACCCAGGCAACCCTGGACAAGCAGCTTGCTGTGCTGAACACGGCCTATGCCCCTCACGGCATCTCGTTCACCCAGGCTGGTGTGGACTGGACTGTCAACACCAACTACGCCAACGACCAGGCCGAGCTGGCCATGAAGAAGGCGCTTCGCAAGGGCACATACGCCGACCTGAACGTATACTTCACCCCCGGCACACAGTACCTCGGGTACGCATACTTCCCCAGGCCGTCACCACGGGATCCAACGCCTTCTACCAGGACGGCGTCGTCATCCGCTCCTCCACTGTGCCCGGTGGCTCGGAGGACTTGTACAACCTTGGCCACACTGCGACCCACGAGATCGGTCACTGGCTGGGTCTGTACCACACCTTCCAGGGCGGCTGCACTGGCTCTGGCGACTACGTTTCCGACACCCCTGCTGAGGCCTCGGAATCCTTCGGTTGCGCAAAGACGCGCGACTCCTGCCCCAGCCAGGCTGGTCTTGACCCTGTCACAAACTACATGGACTACTCTGATGAGTAAGTATTTCTCCTGTCCAGGTCCATTTTGAATGATTGCTAACTGTTGCCCTAGCTCTTGCTTCACGGGCTTCACCGCTGGCCAGGAGACTCGCATCTACAGCTACTGGAACTCGTACCGTGCCGGCAAATAAGCGCTTTGTAGCTGCTGTTTGTTGTCGTAGTCCGGCGAAGGTCCTGATGCGGGGTCTGTTGCAGCATAGCGTAGCAAGCTGTCGGCGTTAGTGTTGTTGACATTCGTGTATATATTCGTCTATAACCAAAAATCAAAAGCTCAAACAAATACCCTACATCCACACAATCAGTCAAACTTCTTCACAAGCACATGCTTACTTCACTGTACCTAATCTATCATAAAATCCCTCCACAACAGCGAATCCCTCGCCTTTTATACACCGTCCCTCTACGCTGCGGTACCTTGATGGCCAACTACCTAACGCGAACTAACCCGACCCGTCCCATCCCGTCCTGGCATGTGTAATCATGCATATCTACCCAGCCCAAGCCCTTCCAAACACGGCATCGCTGAGGATGCGTGGGTAATGCATCCATGCTACTGCCTTCTCTTTTCTTGTCATTTCTTGGCTGCCCTCGTGTCCTACTCAAGCGCCGTATTCATGTATCTGTTTGTGCGTATCTGCATGCGTACCAGTCGCTGTGCATGTGCGTTTGCATGGCATTTTACACGTCGCTGTACATGCGTGGCTTTGTATCTTGGCGCTGTGCTGGGCGTGGGGGTTTAGAGGTTTGGAGGTCTCGTGGTGGGTGATGGTGCTATTGCTGGTGCGTGATGGACGGTGGACGATGGACGGTGGACGGTGGACGGTGCATTGGGGTCGAGGATATGTGGGGAGAGTCGTCATAGCAGTTTGGATTTCTTGGTTGCTTGATTTGTATGTATTGGAATCTTGTGCGGTGGTTGGTTTGGTTTAATTACAAATATTAGTGTGTGTGTGCTCGTGAGTGAGGATTCAAGCACAGGGTTTCTGAATCAATATAACAACATAACATAGTTTGTTTCCCGGAATCACGGGCCTCCAAAGCTATGTGTTTCTCATTGCACATGCGAGCACATCAATTCCCCATTGAGAGATCTTGCATTTCATTCATCTGATATTCAAGCACTCCAACGGCTAGTAGTTGCAGCCAATACTTGCATACGCCATCTGTCTACCCAACCTTGCTAGCCACAAACGTCGCTGCTGTTCCGGCGTCGTTCTGGTAGTTCAGGTGGGCGGCAGTGATGCTGCTCTTTCCATCACAGATATCGTCGCCGGTGTGGCAGATGGTGAGAATTTTGGAGGTGGTGATGGAGCCGAAGGACTGGCCACGCTTGGGGTCGCCGAAGACGACAACTGTGGGGAGTTAGTACTTGCTTCAAAGGTTGAGAGTGCATTGGGCAATATGATAATGAAGGAGGTTAAGCAAGGGAGATGAGGACAACATACCAGCGGCGATGCGGGCAGCGTTGGTAGCTGAAGTGCGGACGGCGGCATTGTGCACGAGTTGCGCACCCTGGCTGTAGCCGGCGAGGACGATCTTGGTGGAAGGACACCTTTTTGCAGTCTGTGACAATGTCAGTGCTAGCTTTACGAAGCTGTTTAGTGGACTTACATTGCTGATCAAGTTTGTCATCGTCGTGCTTCCAGCCACGTCTCCACCCTGCAAGAATCCAGACACGCTCGCTGCGTACGTGACACCTTGGATAGCCAGACGGCTTGTGCCGCCCACCTTACTGGCGATTTGGTTGAAGAACAAGGGACCAACGGCTGCGGCGTCTCCCACATTGCCCTGCTGGGAGGTGCCACGCGCGTAGATCACGCTGATGGCTCGGCAGGCAGTGTCATCAGTGAGCTGGTTGTAGCTGCTGCTGGAGTATTGGCGTTTGGTGAGGGCATGGTCCTCGGGGGAGAGGTCGCTGGTGAGCAGCTCTGCGATAGGGAAGGCTTCAAAGTCGGCGACAGGAGCAGGAGCTGCAAGCACACCGGAGAGGATGGCGAGGGAGATGAGTGTAAGCTTCATCGCGAACTGCTGGTTTATAGCGAAGGAAGTGTGTGCGTGAGTTGGATGAGTGAGGGACTGGGAGGAACGCTGAACTTGCGGCTCTGAAGTGCGAATATCTAGCAGACGTCGAGGTTTATAAGTGATGAATTGTCGTGCCCACCTTATGCCGTTCACCTCTCGCCTTGCCTGACTCCATGATCACTGAATGGTCTCAGCTGCATTGCTTTCTCATGGCCGCAGAGGTGGTGAGGCTCTCTCTCCTGCCACATCTGCTACTAGCCCCGACATCAAGGACCTTAGTCAACATAGGCACCTCCTAAACCGAGTAGATTGGGCGATGCTGCTTGCGTTCCAGGGCTGCCGCGCCGCTTTGGGCCCGACTCTGGTCGAATCTTGTGCTTTTTAGACAAGCCATCTGACCTGGCGCATTGATCGCAATCTCGAGCACCAACGTATGTGGGCCCTCCCCGGCTTCTGTGTGTCGACCTTCTCGACAGGGCTAGTCCACCCGCGTGACTGCCGTGAGCACGAGCAGATCGACGTTCACCCGAACCGGAAGGAGCATTGAGCCCGGCACTGCATCTCATCTGGGCATAAGGGGCGACACTACCCCACGTTTGTTCAAGGTTGATGGATGCCGCATTTCGGGTGCTCGCTAATTAAGGTCGTAGATGGAAGGAATACTGACGGGAAATAAGTCATGGCACGCTTATCAAACGCGCTTGTGAAAGAGAGGACTGAACACCGTACGAACGATTGGAGAAGTTTGGGGTACTTGTCGTATATATCGATTCGCAAAGCCTGTCGCTATCGTGCAGAATGTCCGTCACTCCCAAAAACACACGATGCGCGCTTCAATACTCTCTCGTGGTGGCTCCTGATCACTCCCTGGCAATCGAAACGCCGTGTGCGGACATCGCCAGCCTGGCTTGCTTTGCTCGGTATCAAATCCCTTGAATATAACCATCTCGTCAGGCTTCATCTCAGACATGTAGTACCAGTGGTGTTGTTGCTCCTCTGCAGCGTGGCTCATGACGTAATTTCCTGACTTGACGCCGCTCCTAAACTCCCTGAGTCGAAGCTGGTAGTCTGAGCTGGGGACGGTTGTTGCGTCGCAAACTGCTAGAGGGTCTCTGCGGACGGTCTTGAGGGGGCGCCAGGCACCGAGGTAAACGTAGCGTGAACTCGTAGCGTACAGTGAGGCAATGTGTGGTGGCAGGTTGAGTTCTTGTTTGGTGCCTTGGAGGAAATCAGGGTCACCGCAATAATCAACATGAGGATGACCGGTAGGTATGTCCTGCCATCGACCATGTGAGTCCAGTATGCCTTTGTCAGAGGGTGATGCGTGTGCTCGAACGACGTGGTTGAAGACGAAGGCAGTAGATGCGCCGGTCCTGTAAACGTCAGCGGGGCTGATTACCTGAGACTACTGTGCTGGGTGCGCTGCGTGTTCGTTCAATACAGCTTACAAGCTCTTTGCAAGATATTCCAATTCTGGATAGTACTCGTGACGGATGGTCTCTTCGGTACTCAGGCTGTTCACTCTTTGCTTGGGCGTGAGGCTGAGAAACTTGAAGCCGTTGGTGTCCAGATGGTGGTCTTGCATAGTGGAACGAACGTCACGAATGGTGGTAGCACGTGTGTGCTCATCGCCAACACCCAGGTACCGTTTCTTCCAGGCAGATGTGGGTATTGGCGTGCCCAGAGGCGGAAAGTAGTTGATGTCAGCAATAACATGGCCTTTGGCACTGACGTCCAAGATATTGGCTGCCATACTGTTTGCAGGACAAAAGGTGCTGAGGTTGGCCAAGCATGAGGCAAGCTCCCTACCCGTGGGGTCAGCGGATCCGCCGCGTGCGCCCAGGGAACGAGGGGTCAGCCTCGTGCGGTTCGCCTCACCCATCCATCTGCTATATCGACATGACGTCGTTGGTGCCACGCGCGTGTTGACGTGCCATTTGCCGACGTCAGGCACCTCATCTGAGCGTGGGGAATAGAGACAGGAGTCGAAGCACTCGCAAGCCACCCTGTCCGGACAACAGCAGCAACATCCACATGGGGAATGCTGGTGAAGGGGATGAGACTAGCGACATGGCGGCGGCATGGGGCGGGACAGGTGGGCCGTCACGTGCAGCCCCACGGTCCGCTGCAGCGGCGCTGTTGGCATGGCAACGGGCGGTTTTTGGTGCACCACGAAGTCAGCGCATCGTCACCAGCACAACATTCCGCACCCGTACCCACGCCCACGGCCGCCGCATCCACTTTGAGGGGCAGCTGGCAGTTGCGCTGCATCTTCCTGGACGACTTAGCTACCTCGAGCGCAACCATGGCGAGCGCCGGCGCGTCGTCAATCTCGGTCACTGTGCGCGTGCGCCCGTTCACCATCCGCGAGGCGGCACAGCTCACCAAGACGGACGACTCGACGCTGTTCCTCGGAGATGGCTCGCTCGCCGCGGCGCCCACGCCGCGCCTGGTCTCCAAGGGCATCCGGCCCGTCATCAAGGTGCTCGACGAACGCTGCCTGTACGCAGACTTCCTGATTCCCACCAACAGGGCACTCGCCGCCTGCCACCGACACGCGCGGCAACACACACAGAACGCACGCTAACATGCATGCAGCATATTCGACCCGCCCGGATAATCCCGTGCACCGAGTCGGCCGCTCCTATGCGCCCCAGGGCAAGCGCGTCAAGGACCAGACCTTCGCTTTCGACCGCGTCTTCGACGACACGACGTCGCAGGCCGACATCTACGAGTCGACCGCCAAGCCCCTGCTCGACAACGTCCTCGACGGATACAACGCAACCGTCTTTGCGTACGGTGCTACCGGCTGTGGAAAGACACACACCATCACGTAGGCCCTGCCCCGCCGCAACTTGTCTACAGGCGCTGACTGCCACCCAGAGGAACTTCCAGCGACCCCGGTATCATCTTCCTCACCATGCAGGAGCTCTTTGAGAAGATCAACGAGCGCCAGGACGAAAAGGTCACAGAGGTCACGCTGTCCTACCTGGAGATCTACAACGAGACCATTCGCGATCTGCTGGTCGAGGGTGGCAGCAAGACATCGTTGATGCTGCGAGAAGACTCCAACCAGGCCGTCTCGGTCGCCGGGCTCTCCAGCCATCGCCCCTCAGATGTAAGCCGCTGACAACCCGCATTGTGCCCCTGCTTGTCCGTCTCACACCCAGCAGGTCAACGAGGTCATGGAGATGATTGTCCGCGGCAACGACCTCCGCACCATGTCCCCCACCGAGGCCAACGCAACCTCGTCTCGATCGCACGCCGTCCTGCAGATCAACGTCTCGTCCAAAGACCGAAACGCTGCCGTAAACGAACCCCACACCATGGCCACCCTCAGCATCATCGATTTGGCGGGTAGCGAGCGCGCGAGCGCAACCAAGAACAGAGGGGCGCGTCTGACCGAAGGTGCAAACATCAACAAGTCCTTGCTGGCACTGGGAAGCTGCATCAACGCCCTCTGCGACGCGCGGAAACACAACCACATTCCCTACCGGAACTCGAAGCTCACACGACTGCTCAAGTTCTCGCTTGGCGGAAACTGCAAAACCGTCATGATCGTTTGCGTCAGCCCGTCGAGTGTCCACTTTGACGAGACCCAAAACACCCTGCGCTACGCCAACCGCGCAAAGAACATCCAGACCAAAGTCACCAAGAACGTTTTCAATGTGAACCGCCACGTCAAGGACTACCTGAAGAAGATTGACGAGCAGAGGGCCCTGATTGACGAATTGATGAAGAAGCAGCAAGACTCTGACGGTGCATCCCTGGCCAAGTTGCAGAAACAAAACCTGAAAAAGGAGGGTGTCATGAGGGATGCCTTCATACGGCTGAGGCAAGCCTACTCCGACTCAGAGACCGATCGCAGAGACAGGCTGAATACTATGAGGACGTTGAAATACACCGAGAGGCGCATCTCCCTCGTCTCTGCCTGGGTTGCAGCTTTCGACACAGTCAACGAGACGCGCGAGAACGAAGAGATGCCCTCGCAAGTCATCGCAATGAGGGACACAGCAATCGGCATCTCTGCAGAACTCGAACAATCAAGACAACATCACCACAGACGACTCGAGCGGTTGACATGGGCATCGAAACTTGACACGGCCCTCAGCTTCGGACTGAGGCAAATAACCGAACTCGATGGAACCACCGACGGACCTGACGCGGCAAATTTGACCAGAGAGTACCAGATTCTGAAGTTCAACGCAGAGCAAGAAGTACTAAGTGTGCTGCTGGAGCAAGAGAGAGGTGGCGATGCAGCAACTGTGCAGGTTCTGGTCCAAGCACACATCGAGACTGTCGCCATCCTCAGCCAGATCACACAGATGGACGAAGCGCAAGCAGTCGAGACCGCCAGGAAGCTTCTCACCAAAATCATGAACGCATGCACCAGTGCCACAGCCCAAGTCATCCGCCCCGATGGCGGCCTGCCCGTTACAGAGTTCTTTGCACCCAGTCATAAGGGCACACCAAAACGGCGGAAACCAGTAAACGTCATGGAACCTTCCCCTGTAAAATCCATCCCCATGCCATCTTTCGCAGACGCACCGCATCTGAACTCATCACCGATGAAAGCCTCGCCACGACGCAAGAAGACGGTTGCCGTCAAGAAAGGCGTTCAGTTCTCGCCAGTAAAGAAGAGGCCAACGTCGCCCTCAAAGGCCAAGCGAGGTGTTCGATGGCGCGATGACAACGAGAACGGCACGCTGGCAGACTTCAAGACACCGGAGCACGTCGAATCAACACCAACAAGCTCTTCGATTGACATTCCCCTCCAACGTTCTCAGCCTACGTTCCCGAGCCAGTAGCCAAGGAGCCCGGCTCCTCTCCCATCCCCGCACCTCCCACAACTTCCATGGACACAAAGCCCCGCTCCGGCTCCAGCCGCTTTGCAGCCGGCTTCCTCACGAAAAAGTCTGATGGATCACCAATGTTCGTCAAGAGCGCCTACGGCTCAGACTCTGACACGTCTCCTCTCCGCGAGATCGGCACCAACACCGTCCGGCCTTCGGCATTGAGCAGCGTTGAACTTGCCTCGGAAGCGTCGAGTTTTGCCAACGACAGCGGCAACAACTCCGCCGCCGAAGACGACCACTGGTCCGTCGACCGTTCCGAGGCAAACCAGATTCGCACAGCCATCAAGCGCCGCTCCTCCACGACCAAAGCCGTGCCAATGGGGAGAACACATCGCCAGCGCAGCCCGAGCACAACCTCGTCCAGCCCGCCCAACGAGAACAGCATATCAGCCAGCGCCGCACGCCGCATGGTCAAGAACCACCACGAGGGCGAATGGAAACCCAGCGTGCTGAGCCCCCGGTCCGCGCCCATTGCGAAAGGAGCCGCCCGACGAACGACCGTGACCATGTCTGGAGACGACCGCCCTGGCTCCGGCACACTGAACCGCGCGCCCATACGCGTCGTTAGCAACTCGTCGGTCCGCGGTAGTCTTGCTGCCACAGCTAAGGGTGTCTGGCGCTGAGCCTATCATTTTCTTCTTCCTCTTCACATGCTAATGTCGGCGTAGAGAAGTGGACTTTTTTTTTTTTTTTTTTTTCCCCGCTCTGCATACCCGCCTGCATACACCATTGATCCATTCATTCATTCATCCACGCCCTAAGGCCTCCGGACATGTTCGTAGCGTTTGTAGGTCATGTCTCGCTGCCAAACCAAGCGAAGAACCCACTTGTACCCCACCCTGGCGTCTCGGTTCCTTTCTTTCCTCGTTCCTTCCCCGCTTGCCCTCCACAGGGTCCCGCGTTCAAATCTGTCTTTGCTTTTTCTGTCCCTGGCCTATCCATCGTTTGTACAATCAATACAATACAATACACTACACTGCGACACATGCCGTGTCCCCGCTGCAACACTGGCCCCGTCACTTTCCTACTGCGTGACTGCGTGACTGCGTGAGCTATGAATTCAATGGCTCCCACTTATCGTCATGTATCGTCATGCATCTACTCGTGGAGTGGGCAGCGCGTAGATGCGTCGTAGATGCGTTGTAGGCAGATGGCACCGTCTTGGTTGAGTTGGTTTCTCGGTGGTGGATTCGCCACGGTGTGGTGTTTGGCTTTTTAGTGCGCCGGTGCGTCGACACGCTCAGCGTAGATTACAGGCAGCGTGTTGAGGTATTCGGCTGGATGAGGGCGGGAGGAATGGATTGGGTGTTCTTGTGTGACGTGGTGTGTGTGAAGCTGAAGAAGGAGAAGAAGAAGATGATGATGATGATGATGTATTTTTCCAGTCCACTCTACTCCATTCCGCTCCATTCCAGCTAGGCTGCATGGTTGGTATGGGATGATATGATATGGTACGATATATCTGCCGTACATACCGTGTGCCATGTCGAGCTCACCCGGCAGCGACACGCGGTCACGCAATGCAATGCAATGCAATGCAATGCACGCAAGCAAAACCCCCTCCACCGCCACGAAAGAGGCCGGCCACTCTGGCCATTCCCGCCAAACAAAAGAAACGTACCCGTCCTGTGTACGCAACTCCCTGAAAGAAGAACGAGAAGAAGAAACAAAATGAGGACTCGCCAAACGCCGAGAAATGTGGTATCATGCGAGCTTCCGACAACATGGAAGGGTCGCGAATCCAGATGATGCATGTGTGTGTGCGAACGAGACAAAGGAAAGGTTAATTGTATAAAAAAATAACAAGGTCGACGATCGTGGTGCTAGCCCGTGTCAAGAAGGGGATGGTCAGAAGTGAACGACAAACAGCAGGCCGATCGAGCGGGGAGTTTCGAGTTCGTGCTGTTGGTGAGATGATGCATCTGGTTCGGTACGCGTTCGGCTTAGATCTTGCGGCGGACGGTGAATTTGCGCTCCATGGTGGCTGCAGGCAGCGCGTCGGCAAACAGGTCTCGTGCTGCGGCGGCGTTAGCAATGTCGTCAGAAATAGGAAGTGGATGTGAGATAAATGCCTACCTTCTGCAGAATCGAACATGATCAAGATATCGTCATGCTCGCCTGGATATTCAATCTCATCGAGACACACAAACCGCCTCTTCACGCCCACCCAGCCTGTCAGCCGGCCCTCGGCCTTTTGCATTTTGCCTTCGCCGCGCCTCTGATCAACAGGTAGCGCGAACTTGGCGTCCACCAGCTTGACTCCAAACTTGCCGCCGCTGTCTTTCTTCTCAAACGTGTCCATGGACGACAGGCGGAAGTTCATGGCGTCGGCGTGGGAGAAGTCCTCGAAGAAGGCAAGGAGTTGGACCAGGCCGTCCTGCTCGACGATTTGGAGACGGATTGTGTTGGCCGTCCACTGCTTGTAAATGGGAACCACCATGCGGCGGCGGGAGATGGAGAATGTGCTCGCGATGCTGGATGACGTTAGCCGTCGAACAGGACAAGGAAGAGATTGCTACGTACCCATCAAACTTGACGTCGAAGCCGGTGACTGCGAGCTGGAAAGCATGCAGGTCTTTGAACGAATTGAACGCTAGGCGCCGGATTGTGGATGCGTTGGTGAGCGTACGGAGGAGTTCGGCCAAGGCATCGGGGACGCCTTTGTCTGTGCGACTGCTGTCGACCGCTACAGCCATGTCCTGCTGAGGATTACGGAGGAGCGTGAGGTCTGCAGCGCCGTCGGTTGGGAGGCGGACCAGGATCTCGCCAGGGCCTGGTATTGTCAGCGGGGTGTATGGGAATGGATGCGCTTAACAAAACTTACCCAGATTCATGCGATCCGAGATGATACCAGCGCTGTGCCTACACACGATTCGCAGGCTCTCACTCATGACAGTCGGCGCGGCTTCCAGTCCTGCGGCCTCGGGGTCTTGGTTCACCGTCTTCGCTTCCTGCCACTGCAACTTCTCAAGCACCCGACTACCAGCTGCGCTGAAGGCGTCTGCCTGATCGGCGCTCTCGATGGTGAAAGTCTTGAGGGGTACTTGGGCAAAAGTCATCTCGCCCGGCGCAATGTTCATGGAAGTGAAGGTGCCGAAGAGATGGTTTCGATCATTCGCATCCTGGAAGACGAGGTGCACCGAGCACACTCTAGGTCGCTGTTCTGCTGTTCCTTCGCGAAAGTGCAATCTCATGGCTGGAGACTGGTCGTTCTCGGTAACATATTCAAAGCTCATGGGCTCTTGCTTCGTGCCGAGTTCATGCTCAACAAAACTCAATTGCTTGTTCTTCTGCGCGGTAACGAGGACTAGCCTGTAGCCTCGATGCAGCTTTCGCTTCCCGGTGCCCTCGCTGCTGCGGTCAAACTTTTCAAAAACCATAAGCTTACAGCCATGGACACGCTCTTGCGGGAACGCTCCCGGGTTCGTTGGGTCTTTGTAGCTGGCTTCTCGCAGATAGAGCTTGCAGGAGAAGCGTTCGTTGGCCCGTTCTCGCATGCTCGATTCAACACGATTGGTGTGATCTACGATGGCCCATAGATTGCGCCAATCTCCTTCGTTCAGCTCAAGATTGAGGATGAATCCGTGGTGCAGCTGGAGGCTGAGCTGACGCGACTGCTTCTTCCAGGAAATGTCCTTCCAAGTCGGGCCCGTAGCAGAGTTGGTCCCAATGACGAGGTTGATGTCTTCGTTCTGGCTGCAGACAGCAAGCCTGGTCGAATACTCCTCTTTGGAGCGGAGTACGGTGATGGCGGCAGACATGGGGACACGGTCGGTGTTGGCATCATCAGTCGACATGGTGGCCTTGGCAAACATCCTGAAGTAGCAGAATTCGTTCTTTGTATCTGTCAGCGGTAGATAGTGTGACAAACCCGGCTGCTGCGACTGTACACCGTTCCTCGTGTTTTTGTACTTGATGCCCGAGAGTACACTTGCAGCATCGGGGGCGAATTTGGGATACTCTTCCCATATCGACTGGTCCTGGCCTTGAATCAGAGCCTGGGTGGGAGGCATGCTTTGGTGCTTCTTCATGGAACCAGTCAGCAGCTTCATGTAGTGGAAGATGGCTTTCTTGATCTCGAAAGCCTCCGCGGCTGTCACATCACCAGCCTGCCTAGCGATATCAGCTCGGGCGTCCTCTGGCTGATTGGCGTACTGGCGTAAGGCGGGGTGGTCGGGCAGGACCTCAGCGCAGATCCACCACGCTTTGGCCAGATCGACATGTGGCTGGGCGAGGCGTTCCTGTTGTGGGTCTGCCGTCTTGGGCCGACTCCTGATGAGATTCTCCATACCAGCACGGCCCTTCAAGAACCACCATGTTGCAACCCGAGCCCACTGCGAGGGTGAGCGATCGTACACGGCGCCGCCGAGCTGCGCAGTCAGCTGGAATATGCCTCTCATGTGTGTGACGCGCTCCGTAAAATCCTTGAATGCAGAATCACCAAGCATTCTTGTATCCGATCGCGCGAGAGAGCCGCCTAGCCTCATGCTGATATCCTGTCTGGGCCGTATAGTGAATGCCGGTTCCGCAGGGTGGGAGAGGGAGGCTTGCGGCTGTAAAGGACCTTGGGGCTGCGAGATGGAACCCTGTGACTGAGACTGTGGCGGTGGGTGTGCTTGGGCAGGCGGTTTGGGGGCCTGTAACGCTTGTGGTGTGTCTAGGTGAAGCTCGTCTGCAGCAGATGAAGGGGGTTTGGCTGAGAAAGGCAGCTTTTCGGTTGGGGGTGGTGTTTGCTGGGCAGACGAGGCGGTTGCAGCTGCAAAGGCGTCTGGTCTTCCAGGCGATGATGGTGCCTCGGAGGGCCGGCTCTGGTGTGTGGAGACTGAAGAAGACGGGTGATGGGAATTGGTATCCAGCGGGAATGTGCCTGGAGGCATTGGCCTACGTGCCGGCGATGGCCCGCGTGCTCGTGAGCGGTGCGGATCTTCTGCATCTAATCCTCTCGGCGGGGATGGCTGATTTGGTTGCCAAGGTGGGTGTTGTGGGGGTGAGGGTTGGGTGGGCTGCACGGGTGGTGCTGATGGCGGTGTTCTCGCGCCCACGTATGCATGGTAAGCCGAAGGGGGCGTTCCCACGTGGAGTGGATCGGAGTGCAAAGAGCTTGCATCCGAGTCGCGTTTTCCTTCCGAAGCACGCTGTTGTGCCTCGTGTAGCGCCCGTCCTTCCTCGGCCCTCATTCTGTGCTTCACTTTGGCGGCGAAGGAATCCGGCTCCGTCGGCTCACTCTGCAGGAAGCGTTCTGCCAGCAGGGCCCTCGATTCCCAGGGGGTCCTCGTGGTGCTCGTCTTGGACAAAACGCATCTCTGGCAGGCGCGGTATCTGTGGGACGGAAGACGGCAGCTCCAACGAGGAGGTGTCGGAGTCGTCGACAATGTCGGTGAAGCCGGTCTGGGAGCGCTTGAGGGTGTTTGGGCGGAAGCCGTGGTGCTCTTCCTGGGTAGAGGGCAGGGCAGGCGCCTTTCTCTCCGCGACGGGCGAAACGCTGTCCGAGTCCTGCGAGTAGAGCGAGTAGGCCGAGTCCTTGCTGGGCCGGCGTGCAGCCGCTGGCTCGTTCTGCATGAGGTCGAAGCCGGTCGGTGCGCGGGAGAGGGGCTTGGGGCGGTCTCCCAGACCCAGCGGGCCCATGCGCTGTGGGGGCGGGGGCGGGGGTGGGCATAGGTGTTGATGTTGCCCATCTCGAGCTTCTTCTGCAGCGGCGGCGACATGTCGGCCTGGTTGGTGAGGGTGCGCGTGAGGCTGTTTCGCGGGGGCGCCGTCTGGGACGTCTGCGAGTCGGAGCGGGCCATGGCGTTGAAGTCGGGGGTGCGGGCAGCCAGGTTGGCGTCGTCCTGTATGGCGTGGACGTGCGGACGGTCGAGGCCTTGCAGGGCGCTGGCCTTTTTCCGGCGCGAGACGTCGAGCGAGGGCTCCTCGCACTCGTCGCCGCCATGGCCAATGACATGGGGCGGGGTGCGGGCAAAGTGGACGGTGAGGCCGGGTTTGCGTGTGCCGGTGCGCAGGCCGCCGGGGCCAGGGCTCCTGCCCGCCGCCGCCGCGCTGCTCAGGATCTCCTGGGCGCCGGGCCAGCGCTGGGCGCGGGCAACGTCGATGCGGGGCTTGGCTGCGAAGAAGGCGGCGGCAGCGCGCTCGGTCGAGGGCTTGAGGAAGTCGTTGATGTCGTCGTCGAGGGTGAAGGCGTCGGCACGCTTGGCCTTGGGCGCGTCGTCGGGCGGGGCGTCGTCTTTGGCAAAGTACTTTGTCCGCCAGCGGCTGCTCTTGGACAGCAGCTTGTTGCCAGCCTCGCGGGCGTCGTCCAGGCGGGCGTCGACCATCATGCCCCGAATCGCTCAGCGACTGTGGAAGGGGGCGTGAGGGGGAGGGGCGCGGGGAGGGGCGCGGTGCTGGTGCTCGCGTGCCTGGCGTGCCTGGCGTCGAGTCTCGGGGCTTGGGGCTTGGGTCGCGGTCGAGGTCGAGGCGGTGGTCGGTGGTCGACGGCTGGGGGCAATTGGCGGCGGCACTAGCACAGGACCGTAGTACGTGTTCTCGCAACCATGAAACGGGAGCTCGCAGCTCCAACGTAACCTCTGGGCGGATCGGCTGCAGCCAGCGTGTGCAGGAGGCGTGCAAACAATCGGGGTGGGCGGGAGGCAAGCTGCAAAACAGAGGAGAGGGCACGCGAAGCCGCCCAGGAACCGGTGCTTTCTTAGCTGCACTGCTGCGGTAGTAATGGGGAGCGTCACGGCTAGCGCTTATTGCTGCTGGAGCGTGCTGCTGCGGGAGATTGAGCGGACGAGGGCAGCAGGCCAGGCGGGCAGGCCAGGCAGAGCACAGCAGAAGCACAGCACAGCACAGCACCACACAGCACCACACAGCACCACACAGCACAGCACAGCACAGCACAGCACCACACAGCACCACACAGCACCACACAGCACAGCACAGCACAGCACAGCACAGCACAGCACACACACCATGTAGAGCAGAGCAGTGGGCGCTTCTTCACACGCCTACGCTAACATGACACCCGTCAGGGGAAGCTGGCTGTCTCGTCTTTCTGCTCCGACTACAGCCCGCCAGTAACACCAACCCCACATCTCTTCGTACTGCCACTCGAGCACACGAGCCCGGGTCTGTGCATCATCACTCCAGCAGTTGGCACACGGCTTGCACTGGGCTGTGCATTCACGTTTCGAGCCCCTTCATCGGTCCTGCGGCCGTGGTAGAGGAAAAGAGGAAAAAATAAAAAAATAATCACGCATCCAGATGCTCCTGCGCCTATTCATACTCGGGCCTGATGAAAGGGTCTTGTCCCCCGCACTGGCGGTAGTCTCACAACGGCCTAGCTCCCTCTCGGCAGGATGATTGCATGAGCCTAGCCCTCTCGAGCCTGGCGTAAGAGTCCGCTGCAGCTTGCTGTTGCGTCTTGCTGTCCGCATGCTCGTCTCTCCTGCCTCGTTCGTGCCTGGTGCCTGGTGCCTGGCAGACTGTCGTGAGAGCATGACAGCGTAAGAGCATGACAGCGTGACAGCGTGACAGCGTGACAGCGTGACAGCGTGACAGCGGGAGAGCGTGACAGCGAGGCGCTCGTAAGGGGACATATCCGCTCATCTGTGTTTCGGGTTACGATGCACGAGAGGGACCGACCGAAGTAAGTCCCGGCGAGACAGTGCGCTACTAGTACCCATTACCATGGGCTGTCTCACGTGTACTACCAACATGATTGTCGTAGTAGGCTCGAGTCCAAATGAATGGTCGATCTTCCTATCTTACTATTAGGCTTCTTCTCCATTCCACAGAAAATGCCGTTTCAAGCGCTGCATTCTCCCACTGCATCCTCCCACTGCATCCTCCCACTGCATCCTCCCACTGCGTCGTCCTGGTCATGCACGTGCGAGCATCGTCCTGGCCATGCATACTCGAGCGTCGTCATCCACAGGACATGCAAGTGGAGATCTTCATGAGCTGTGAAGAATGTGGATCTTACACCTCGGACCCATTCAGGCATGTGCATCGCCGACTCGGAGCCTTGTCCGCGCCAAGTGGAGCCCCTCACGCGCCATGGGCCGATGGGTAAGCCTTCGGCTGGGCACCGTTGGGAATCTTGGTTTGGCCGTCTTCCACTTGGACGCCCTTGTTGGCGCAGACGTCTTCTTTTGCGTTCAACAGCGATTGTCATATCATGGGGCGTGTAGGTCACCAAGTAGATCCTCCGCCCATGCTGGTGGAGTGTGTCTGATGTCTTTGAAGTCATAGTGGAGCTTTTGGCATGACGTCACCAAGTTAAGTCAGTCATGTTGACGTACGTCGACAGACGAAAAGAGCGGCAGATAGGAAAAAGGCAAACGAGACAAAGAGAAACGAATCTGCAAACCATCTGTCATTGTACACGTTGAGAATGCCTGCCAACCGCTCCCAAATGCGCGCTGTAGCCGTCACGCAGTACGGTGGAGTCAACAGTCTGCAAAGCATCCAAGTACCGCGACCTTCCCACCCACAAGGCTACGACATCCTCGTCCGTATCAAAGCGTGCTCCGTAAACCCAGTCGACACAAAGGTCCGGGCAGGCATCTACGACGACTACCCCGACTACTACGAGCGCGCCCCCAAGCCGCCTCAGATCCTTGGGTTCGATGCTGCTGGTGTGGTCGAGAGCGCGGGTCCAGATGTCAAGCAGTTCAAGGCGGGCGATGAAGTCTTCTATGCTGGTTCGCCGATTCGACAGGGCAGCAATGCTGAATTCCAGCTTGTTGACTCGCGGAGTGTGTCACTCAAACCCAAGCGCTTGGACTGGGGCCAGGCGGCCAGCATGCCGCTGACTTGGATCACAGCGTGGGAGGCGCTGGTAGAGCGCATGGAGATCCAGGAAGGCGAGGAGGCGGGGGTGCTCATTGTGAATGGGGCGGGGGCGTAGGCAGCGTGGCAAGCCAGATTGCTCGACGGGTGCTGAAGCTGCCGGTGGTGGTGACGACGGCTTCGAGAGAGGAGACGGTCCGATTCTCCAAAGACGTTGGCGGCGCCACGCATACTGTCAACCATGGTGAGGATCTGGTCAAGCAGGTGGAAGACTTGAAGCTGGACGTCCCGATCAAGTATGTGTTCATCACGCACACTCCCACCTCTGGCTATCTCGCACCCGCGGCCAAGATCCTGGCACCGTTTGGCAAAGTTTGCTCCATTGTGCAAGATCAGGAGATGCCCATGTATGGGACGGAGTTTATGGCGAAGAGTCTGACGTTCGTGTGGGCGCTGCTGGGTACCAAGCCGTACTATGGCGTTCAGGCTGAGAGTCACGGCAGCATCTTGGAGAGGCTGAAGCAGCTGTTGGACAGCGGTGAGGTCCAGTGCCACAACACGCAGACGCTGAAGATGGACGAGGGAGGTGTCAGGAAGGCGCACGAGGTGATTGAGGGCGGCAAAGCCATTGGCAAGGTGTCGCTGGAGTTTTGACTCGTGCCTCGTGTACTTTGATAGTGGGTTGTGCACCCGCGGAGGGACAGTGCACCAAGACGCCGAGGGGGCTGGCAGGCAGGCTGTAGGCGCACCGTTGGGGTAGATGAAAAAAACAGGACAAGGCAAACACATGATTACGGGTTGATGCGTGCTCGTCACACAGGTGGCGCATAGGCTGCTGTCGTGGGGTGGAGACGGCTGCACACGGCTGCACGTCCGGCGTGAGATGGGAACGCTCGTGCTTGCTGGGGTAGGAATCCACTCCAGCACCGCAGCTGTGTTCCAGCAGCGCTTTTCCTTTCGTAGAGGCGTGCTCTGTGCTAGGTGCTCGGTGTTCTGTGCTGTGCTAGGTGCTCGGTGTTCTGTGCTGTGCTCGGTGCTCGGTGCTCGGTGCTCTGTGTGTTTGCGCTGAACTCTGTAGCTTCTCCTCGAGGCTGCCGCTGTGAGATGCAAGAGGCCCGGAGTTGGGTGCGGCGCCACCAGGTGTGCCGAAGCCAATCTGGGCCCTAGCAAGAGGTGCATGGTGGGCTTCCCAGCCTCCTCTCAACCATCTCCCTCGGCTGCCGCGTAGCAGAGACTCGAGCGACACCGACGACACGCTCCGCGCTCCACGCTCACGTCTCTCTCTTCCTCGCCGTCGTCTCCCCGCCGTGCGTCAGTGTCTCTGCGAACGCCTGGCTTGGCGCTGCTACCCGCCGAACCGCGAGCTGCCCAGAGCCGCCCAGCGCTGCCCCCGAGCGGCACCCGCCCACTTCTTGCACGGCCCGCGCCCCAAGTCGAGTCCGCTGCGACTGCAGGAGAGCGACGCCGGCGTTGTGCAATCCACGGCCCCTCGCCTGCCTGCGCCCCAGGAAATGGCCGCCTCGTAGCGCTGGACGCACCGCCCGTCTGCCACGGCGTCCACGGAGCCTCGAGCGTCCAGGTACCAGCACAGCACCGTCCAGGGGCACGTCTCGCCTGCAGCACTACAGCCCGCCGCCATGCCACCACCGCCGCCCGACGCATACGCTCGGCTCCAAGACGTCCCGCGCCGCAGCGACAGCGACAGCGACAGCGACAGCGACAGCGACAGCGACGGTGGCCGCCCGCTCCTCCCCGCCTCGGCGCCGCTCCAGCTGTCGTCGCCAGACAAGGACGCCGACACCGACGCCGGCTCGGTGCTGAGCAGCCAGCAGTCCACGCCGCTCGCGTCGCCGCGCATCCTGGCCGCGGCAGACAACGGCCTGCCCCCCACCCCGCCCACCCTCTCGCGCAAAGAAGCCACCGCCATGGCGCGCGAACGACCCTCGAACCGCAGCAGCCTCGTCGGCTCCGTCGCCGCCCACATGTCGTCACTGAGCACCCCCGTCCATGCGCGCAGTCCGCCCACCCCCGACCCAAGCCCACCGCGCACCGCCGAGTCCCACACCACCCCCGCTCCACCAACCTCGCCGGCGACCGCCCACCTCTGTTTCCATACCCCTCCTCCCGGGCCGAGTCCTTCACAACCGCCCGCGAGGACTTGTCTTCTGAGCCCACCCACAGCCGCTCCGCCACCCCGCCCATCCAACGCCTGGGCACCGTCGACCAACATCGAGGACTGGGCCTGGCCTTTGAGCAGAATGACAGCGACGTCACCCCAACGGAGAAGCCGCGCCTGTTCTACCCAAGCCCTGCCGTCCCACAACGCACCCTCCCCGGCGCCGATACCACGGCTGCTGCCGACACGGACAAGGAGCTCCCCGTCGTCGACCAACTGCCCGATCACGAGTGGAACACAGAAGTCATGCGGAACGTAACCGTTCGCAGGAAACGCAACCGCGATCCGTCGACACAGAGAATCGTTCCGGCATCCTCGACACAGTGGCGGGCGCAGCTTCGCCCACCACAAGCACAAGGTCACCGCGCAGCTCTGGTCTGCGCGAACGCGGCCAAGCACACGGCAGCAGCCCGCCTAGCCCCTCCATAGAAACCTTTGCGCAGTCAATTGGCTGGCCTGCTGAGGTGCATCGCACGCCCGAGGAACCTCATCACGACAACAAGAACAAGCGCATGTCTACCGCTTCAGTAGCTTCCACAGTCGTAGCCGCCGTTGTCATCACAACACCCCCGCAACGACAACGCACCCTCCGACATTCCGGTAGAAACATGGCATTGCGAAAAGACTCGGGCTCTCCTCTGAATCGCCTGCCAACCTCTCTCTCGAACCGCAACTCGACGCTGTTCGAGGACGTACCCTTGCATAGACTGGTGCACAAAAAGGCCAACCTGGCAGAGAGGAGCAAGCGCTTCAGCACCGACTCGGACACGCTGGGAACCCTGAGCTCTGTGGCCAATGCCCGCAATGCCTCGCCTTCTCAGTGCGCAGCAGCCGGACGATTGACAGCTCTGCCTACACGCTTGCCCACCAAGAGTCCGTCCGCAGGGTTCTGCAGCCTGCAGCCGATATCCTCAGTAGATCAAACTCGCAGGCACGGCCAGACAGGAGTCCTCACAAGCGCATATCCTCTGCACCAGAACCCGCAAGACATGCCGCTGTTCCCCCAGTTCGAGAGGCCTCGTCCAAGTGTCTCCTCCTCAGAGTCCACATCCTGCGCATCATGCCGTTCGCTCAACCGTAATGTCACCGCAGCCTCCACATACTTCGCCCGTGCTGGTGGAGAGTGGATATGGACGGCGAGTGGTATCAGATACCACTCGTCCCAAAGACCTCAACAAACCGTTACCTCGCAATCCCATGCACCATGTCCTTGAATCCGCGCAGCGCAAGCTCAGTGTGTACGACGACGACACCGACGACAAGGCTCCACCGCCTGCCCTTCTTGATCGGGTGCGTCTGCTTGTGGCAGAACGTGAGGCTAAAGACCAAGTCGTGCCTACACCCACAATGGTTCATACACCGGCTTCGCCAGAACGCCAACAGTCCGTGTCACCGCCTAAACAAGTGTCACCGCCCGTGCGCAGAGGCTCGCGCTCGTCACGGGGAAGGTCAGAAGAGCGACGACGCAGCTCTCACAGCCAGGACCGTACCTCGCCTTTCCAAGACGCCACTTTTCGCCACAGCTTGGACCGGACGTCGCCAGAGGACTTTTCTCGTCCCAGCTACGATTGGCAAAGAAAAACGCCCGAAGAGCATCGTCGCATCAGCTTCGATAGGTCGACTGGACGGACAGAAGAGCATGCAAATGCTCGACACCTCTATTCGCAATCGACGCCCTTCTCGCAGTTCTCCGACACGCCTGTGGAGGTCAGTGAGGCCACTGCAGTCAGCCTCTACCCTCATAACAACAACTCGCTGCTCGTAGTACAACAACCTTCTCGTGTGAACTCGATGATGCCAGAGCCGAAGCAACTGACCCACGGAGATTACTTTGACCCCCAAGACAATGTCGAGCTGCGCCAAGAACTCCTGCGCACACCCACACCACCATTCGTGGATGCTGTTGAAGAGAATGAGCCGACGCCTCAGCCCACACTCACGTTCGAGCCATCTACGCCCCCATGCAGATTGACCTACCTCAGCCTAACGGTGTCGACTCGCCATTGAAGAATCCTCGCTCTGCTCCTGAGCCTCCGAAGATTATGTTCATACCCCCGACCCCTGCAGAAGAGCTCGAGCGCCCACTTGAAGTCGGGCCGCCTGGCCCACCCAAGCATTCAGACTCGCACCCACAGCGCCGCCTCTCCCTAGTCCAGCGCGCGCCGCTACTCTGATCACTTCATTTCGCCGTTCTTGGCTCGAGCATCCAGCAATCGCGGTCGTCACTACAGCGACTCGCATTCTCGATCCCAGTCCTCCCATCGCACCCCAGATGTCCCTTCGGTGAACGATGTGGATGGCACTCTCCATCCGTTTTGGAGGCCGCGCGGTTTCTGGGACGGCTTCGAGGACAGCGATTCGGATGAGGAAGACAACCTTCTGCCATCTGGAGGTGATACAAGTGACGTTGAAGACCCGGAGCCAGAGCCGTACCCAAGAAGGAACAACACCTTACGCAAAAGGCTGACAAGCGGGTTTCAGGGCTCGGGCGGTTTCCTGATCGGCAACTCACTTGGGGTAGAAAGACACGGCACTAACCGAAAGCGCCCCCACGTTACCCTACCACCACACTTCCCTTCCAGTCCAAAGACGTCACAACATACATCATCACCGAGGGTGCTTCAATCCGCTACACAGCCGCTTCGGCCCCAGAGTGGTGGGATCCGTAAAAGCGGGTCAGGGCCAAGCCTCCGCTCCTCTGCCTCTTTCGAGCAGGCCCCGAGACGCCACTCTTGGCGCAAAGGCAAAAGCATACCTGGTCTCAAAGGCTACCAAGTCCAGTACATTGGCGTGAGTGGTATCAAAGACCGCCTCAAGGAGCGCACAGCGGAGAAAAGGAGAGACAAAATCCGCAAGAGCATAGGATCACGGTACTATGTGGAGCCGAATGGTCCGATGCGTACCCACTAAGGCTTCGTCCGCGCTATCTATTATCTATAGTGTCATGCACACTTTCAGGCCAACTGCAAACCCCAGGGCTTGACCGTGAGCCCGGGTCAGGTCACGCTTCTCGAACGCGTAGTCACTGGAGCACACACCCACTGCCCTCAACACCCCCGAATGACTCGTATGCAACAACACACATGTGAACTCGGATGTTCATCTTCCTGTTTCGCAATCTACTTTCCAGCGCTATATACCATGTAACGAATTACGGCATCGCAGTATACTGCACCATCCCACGAACATTTAAGCGCATTTGGCGCGTTCCGACATAGTATGAGTCTTTCGTCGGTTTTTGATACCACCTCGCAGCGACCTATAGACGCACCTCGAGCAGTAATGTAAGCGCATACGCATTTTAGTGTACTTGTACACCACGACATGACATCTAAGCAACTATATATACTATTTGCGTCACTCGGTTTTGTCAAAACAATTCGCAATGTAGAAAGCAGTGACATGTTGTTCTTATTTCGCTATCTCAAATTATCAGCACATGGATCCCCGTCCCGCAGGCAAAATCCACAAAAGATAAGCGTCTAATTATTCGTTCAAAATGCTGGGCCTTGGCAACTCTTGCTTATCTTTTACATGCAGTTGTACTAGACACACTACGCCTGAATTTTCGGAATGCCACGTCTCTCCTGACAACACCGATACACGCTCTCGAACCTCTCCAGCAGCCTGTCCGCAGACTGGCGAGGGTGTTGATGTAGGACGTGGAGGCTATTATCCTAATGCGGCCTAGTTCGGCAAACCTTCGTGAAACCTGCCGATAAATTCTGCGGCTCAATGCGGCTCCAAACTAAGCTGATTCGGCTGAGTGCGGCTCCAGGCTCATTGGACTCTTTGAGACTAAACCAGACCCACGTTTCTGGGGAAATGCTGATGAACCTCCACATCGTGGTCTGGTCTGTGCAAATCCGATGTCGGTCGGGCCGACGAATTCTGCTTAAAGCGCGTTCAAGTCTTCTTCTCTGGTCGACATCCTCGAGCATCTTGAACCTCCCAGGCTTATTCTTGGACCAGCAGCAATATGGGTTTCTTCAACGAAAAGAGTGGCGAGGACATGGAGCACGGCTCCGAGCTCAAACCTGACGACTCGACCAACATTCAAGGTCAGACCGATGCTGTCTTCGGTGAGGTTGTTGAGGGGGCCCAACTACCGCAACGTAGGTTCCCATACCCCAGGTGTTTCCTGTTCCCAATACTGATGATATGGCAGGTCAGCTGGATAGGCTCCTCCATCTTGATGATGAAGACCCAGATCGGTCTTGGTGTGCTGTCCATTCCCGCAGCCTTCGACACACTCGGTCTCATCCCCGGCGTCATTGCCCTGCTTGCCATTGGATTAATTACCCTGTGGTCTGGCTACATGGTTGGTGTGTTCAAGGTCAAGCACCCCGAAGTTTACGGTATCGAAGATGTGGGGTGGAAGATCTTTGGCCGCTCTGGACGTGAGGTTCTGGGTCTGGGGTTTGCGTTATGTGGGTCATTACCTTATGAAAACTCCCCCATGGAAATGATGAACTGACGCGAAACAGTCTGGACGTGCGTTGCGGGGTCCGGTATGCTGGGTATCTCCATCGCCCTCAACTCGCTCTCTGAGCATGGTGCTTGTACCGCCATCTTCGTGGCCGTTGCCTGTATCGCAGGCTTCGGTATGGCTTCCATCCAGACGCTAAGCAAGATCTCTTGGATTGCCTGGGTCGGTCTGGCTGGTATCCTATCAGCAAGTACGTGTGACTCGGCAACAACCCCTACAACACCGGCACTAACATCCGGCAGTCATTACCCTTACCGTCTCCGTGGGTGTCCAGGACCGCCCCTCCGCAGCCCCCAGTTCGGTCCCTGGGAGTCCGACTTTGAGCTTTTCAAGTCGCCCACTTTTGCCGAGGCCGCAGCAGCCCTTTCTTCGCTGGTCTTTGCCTATGCCGGTACGCCAGCGTACTTCAACATCGTCTCTGAGATGAAGGACCACAAGGAGTACTTCAAGGCCCTTTCCCTTTGCCAATTTGTTATGACGACTCTGTACACCGCCATCGGTGTGGTCGTGTACTACTACTGCGGCTCCTATGTTGCATCGCCTGCGCTCGGATCCGCGGGTGTGCTGATGAAGAAAGTGTGCTACGGTCTGGCGCTTCCTGGTCTTCTCGCGTCGGTTGTCTTGGTCACCCACGTAAGTCGCCCACCTCTTTGCTTGCCATAAAGCACATGCTAACAAGTAATCAGATCACCGCCAAGTACTTCTTCATCCGCATGCTCCGTGGCACCTACCATCTCAACCACAACACAGCCAAGCACTGGATCTACTGGCTCGGACTCACCGGTGCCGTCTCGCTCATCGCATATATCATCGCCTCGGCCATCCCCGTGTTCGGCGGTCTCGTATCCCTCATCGGCGCACTGCTCGGCACCCTAATGTGCTTCCAGCCCATGGGTTGCATGTGGCTATACGACAACTGGAACCGCAGCAACCGCGACTGGCGCTGGAAAGCCATGGTCGCGTGGTCCGTCTTCGTAATCGTCTCCGGTACCTTCCTCCTCATCGGCGGGACCTACGGATCCATCCTCGGCATCATCGACAGCTACAACAGGGACGGCGGCACTGCTGCCTGGACGTGCGCGGATAACTCGAACTCGACATAATCGCATCGAGTCGGCGCGTTGTTGCGATGGTATTGAGGTTCTCTAATCCCGACATTTTAGCGCACTGAAATACAATTCCAGTATTCCCACCTGATTCCCGCACTGCCCTACCGTCATCCGTGAAACCCAACCCCAGACAAGAAGAACAAGAAGAAGAAGAATAACCCCCATCTCCCATGTCCCCCAAACACATTCCCCTCCAAGCACTCTTCATACCCCAGGGTACCACTTCCCTCGCTCTGCACTTACTACATGTCTGCCCTACTGTCTCTCGCGCTGCACTAAGCCTTTCTCGCTCCATCGGCTTGGTCCACGGGATTAGTTGGTACGATTTCCCTGAGGGATATGGACGGTGTGATATGATATGACATGATGTGATATAACAAAAGGCGATAAGAGACAATACAATAAGAGCCGTGATATGTAGTGCTAGCTACCGTATGTAGGAATGAAGCGTGGAAGCTGAAGACCGGAGACTGAAAACGAGATTCTTATTTTTTTATTTTTTCGTAACTGCGAGGATGGATGAATGGATGGATGGATGGATGGATAGACACTCGATGTGTCCAGTGGGAAGGGAAAGAAGAGAGAAAAGACGTCTCGTACGCAAATGAAGCCAGGCGCGTACAAACAAATAATTAAATAACCAAGCAACCAAAAAATATTACGCCTTCTTGCTCCACTACTCCGCGATAAGGCTGTCGGAATAAATCGCTGCACCGGCGCGGAGTCGAGTGGAATGGAATGAGTCGGGTTCGTACATCTTGGATACCGCGGTAACTGCTTATCATGTCGCTATCACTATCACTGTCTATCTGTGCTTCGTCGACTGTCGTCAATCCCGGTTCTCATTGGCATGGGGAGGAAATACTAGGCCGGAGCGGCTTGCCTAATGCGGTAATCCGTTCCCCTTGCACGCATGTTCCTGGATGGGTACTATAGTCGTGATTGGGTAGTATGGAGACTGTGAATGTGTAATTACGCAGGGAGCGGTTGGAGAGTGGGGAGGGTGTGTTTTGTAAGGGGTTCGTGGTGCTGAGCATGGTTGTGTTGGGGTGCGGTTGTGGGTGTGGCTGGTGCAGGGGAGTGGCTGGGAGGGGCGAGGTTTTGAGGTTACTTGCTTTTGTATTGAAACTTTCCTTTCGTTCGCGACCTGGTATTAATGTTGGCTTCAGTGTGGTTTTCTGTGTCGCAGTAGACTTGTGGTTGTTGGTTTGTGGTGGGATGCTTCTTTTACTACTGCTGTTGCCTGCGCTTTCTGGACGTGCCAGGTTGATGACTGTCTATCGCTTCGCGGCGTCAGACTGTACGGGGCTTGACTTTCTACTTGATTCTTTGGAATCGATATGGTCCTGGACGACGGTCTGAAAGATATCGTAGGTGCAACTGCTCTTGCTACCCTGCTCGGCGATTCTCGGCTACCGGTGCGAACGAAACCATCGAGTCGACAAGTCACAAAATGCCGTCGGCAGTAAACATGCGGTTCCACTGCCACCCCACATTCATCATTACCAAGCAATACAATGTGTGACGTCTACACAACATGTATGTGCAATTCTTCAGGCGGTATATAGCGCCCGGACAGAGACAAGCGCCAGGACATCTCATTGAAAACTGCAAGAGCTAGGAAGCACAGGTCGACACAATCCCTTTCAATAATGCCGAATATGAAAGAAGCCATCGTCGCCAAAGGCCTCCACGTTACAGTCCAGGATGTTCCCATCCCCGAGCCCCAGCCTGACCAGGTCATTATTCAGGTCGTTGTCTCCGGCAGCAACCCCAAGGACTGGAAGATCCCCGAACTCGTGCCCGACTATAACGCAAACAGCGGCGACGACATTGCCGGTATCGTTCACAGCATCGGTTCCAATGTGTGGGAATTCAAAAAGGGCGACCGAGTAGCAAGCTTCCATGAGATGATGACGCCTGGAGGCAGTTTCGCCGAGTACGCCGTGGGTTGGCAGCACACTACATTCCACCTGCCCAAGGACCTGAGCTTTGAAGGTGGGCAATTAGTATCTTGCTATACTCCGTGGATTATGGCTAATGTCTCCACAGACGCTGCAACAATCCCCCTCGCAGCCATGACAGCAGCCCTGGGCATGCACCAGCGCCTCGGCCTGCCCGACCCCTGGACCCCAGCAACAGAGCCCACGCCGCTCGTCGTCTACGGAGGCGCGGCAGCAGTCGGCGCCTACGCGATCAAGCTCGCGAACCTGGCGAACATCCACCCCATCATCGCGGTTGCCGGGCGCGGCGAGAAGTTCGTCGAGGGACTGATCGATCGCAGCAAAGGCGACACCATCGTCGACTACCGCAAGGGCAACGAGGCAATCGTGAAGGGGATCAAAGACGCGCTGAAGGGGCAGAAGCTGTGGTATGCATTCGACGCCACCTCTGAGCACGGAAGCTACACCAATATTGTGCAAGTCCTGGAGCCGACGGGACATCTGGCCGTCGTGCTGCCCGGCAAGAAGTACGAGGGTGTTCCCGAGTCTGTCAAGCTGTCGACCACGAATGTTGGGGCCAGCCACAAGGACGACAAGGACTACGCATACCTCATGTTCAGGTACTTTGCGAGAGGGTTGGCTGAGGGCTTCTTCAAGCCGCACCCCTACGAGGTTATTCCTGGGGGCTTGAGGGTGTGCAGAAGGGGCTGGAGAATCTGAGGGACGGGAAGGCGAGCGGTGTCAAGTACGTGTTCAGAATTGGGGAGACGCAAGGAGTTAAGAGCGTGTTGTAGTGATAGACGGGAGTGGAGCAAAAAATTTATGTCAGAAGAAGTCAATGAATTACCAACGATCCAAGTTATGAAAGAGAATATTGTCCCAGAGTCATAACATCAAAAGTATCAGTCACCTCCACCAACACTTCCAGCCTTGTCATCCCCCACCCACAACCCCTCAACCCCTCCAAACTGGCCCCAAGAACAGGATCCCGCTCCGGCAGCTGAACATCCCAAACCTGTCCAAACCGGCCCTGATGCTCTCCACCAACAGCAAAATCCCACTCGGCACCGCGCGGATACGCACCCATCATCATAAACTCACCGTGCACGGGAACCGCTCAAAAAACGCTCGACTCCCTAGCTCATCCCCCTATCCGGCGGCTCATGAAAAACAATTCCCTCCGTCGGCGGACTAGGATTGTGTGTCTTATGCGCCACGCCCGCAGGCAGGACGAACACATCGCCCACTTCTGCATCGAGCAAGACGCCGCCGCGCTCCTTGCCCGCTTCATTCACATCTCGGCCCTCGGCGCCGAGCCCGAGGTCTTGCTGCCTATCTTCTTTGGAGTCGGCGACGCCGAAGAGGATCTTTGCCCGCCCGCCTGAGATGACGGCCATGCATTCGTGCGTGGTCGAGTGGTAGTGCGCGCTTTGGTTCGGTCCGTAGCGCGCGATCCACTGCGACTGCCAGCCGTTGGAGGCGAAGAGGTCGAAGAGGTTAGTGGGAGAGAAGTCTGGGGTTTTGATCGCCTGAGTGAGTAGTCTGGGGTAGTGGATCAAAACGTGTGGGAAGTTTGGGACCAGTGCCGTGGGTGGTAGTTTGTACGTCTTGACTTGAACTTGGTTTGTCATGTTGACGCACTGCTTTGCTGGGATAATAAAAAGGCACGAGAGGTTAGGGGGTTAGAGTGAGAGTTTTGTGAAGGGACAGTGCTAATTTTAATGGAGAAATTGAGAGAAGAGGTGGAGATGTGCAGGCTTGATATCGCGTGTTGGTGTTGAGGTTGTGAGGGGAAGATTGACGTCAACCCAGGTGGCATCCCGACTCAGATACAATCATCTATCGCGATCAACAAAAGAGATCCCACGCGACCACTTTACGACCAGTACCCGGGCAGACCATTGAGCGCTGCGTTGATGCGGGAGCTATCACATCCAACTTCTCAGACCACTGTATATTCAAGCGTAGTGGAGGTGTCATAAATAATTAATTTCATGCTAATAAACACATGATTGCGTCGGAAATATGTACTGGAAAGAGTTGTCCTCATAAACCAACTAAACCAATAAAATTTAGCAAATGTTCCTAGCTCCATTTCCAGTTAGAGTCCAGCTGGTGTTTTCGCCGCAAGGGGACTCGCGGACAGTGGTGCCGTCAACTCTGAGTGTGATGGAGATGTCACGGTTGTTGGCGAACTCTGAACGAGCAGCCAGACGCACCTCACCGCCGCCATTGACGGTTCCGCCACGTATGGACACGTTGTAGCAGTTCTCGATCAGAATAGCGTTGTTGCCATTGCTGGCAAGATCGACTGTTGTAATGACAGCACCGCCGGACTCACTCACACAGAAGACACCGCGGCCACCTCCACGCGACACGACCCTGTCGATCTGCACGTTGGTGTTGTAGTTCCCGTTCGTGTTCCGCCCGTTCCTGTTGGCGAATCGGAGAGTGCCGTATCCTGACCCAGCGCCGACATTGTTGCCGTCAACGAGGCCGACTTGCACGTTTACCGAGTTCTGGAGCAGCAATCCAGACTCGCCGACGTCGCGGGCAATGACCTGGTTGATGGTCAAGCCGTCGATGTTCCAGGTCTCGACTGCGTGACTGCCGGCACCAGTGACGCGAATGACGTCCATTCTGACGTTCGACTGAGCTGCTCGGTCGCGATCAAATCGGATACCGAGACCGCCGCTGAGGTTCATGGTAATCTGGCCGAGGACAAGACCGTTGGCGCCAGAGAAGCGGAGACCGAAATAGGGCGAGCCGGTCATAGTGAGATAGGGGATCTGGACATCGTTCGCATCGGTGACCTCGATGGCTCCACGGCCGGAGCGACTGATGGCATTGATGGTACCGCAGCCTTCGAAGATCTTACCAGCGGTGATGGTGATGGTGTTAGCACCGATGGAGCCTGATGCGATAACAGAGACCCGCTGGCCGCTGCTGATCGAGTCCACCGCGGCTTGGATGGCAGCGCGGTAGTCAGAGCCAGTGTAGACATTGGTGGAGCCTCGGGTCGCTGTGAAAGAGCTGCCTGAGCCTGTAACCCTAGCGGCGGGTGTGCCTGAGCCGCACTGGGCGGAAACGGCAGAGACGAGCGCCAGTGCAGACGCGAGAAGAGATATCTGAACCATTGTTGTGGTATTGCGATCGAGGTTGATGATCCTTTAGTAGAGTGGTGTTACTGCTTATATACTGCGAACATGGGTAGCTTGGAGAACCGATCGTAGCAACGGCCCATGATCCTCCGTTCAATCTTCCTGTTGGAGGATCATATTGGCGATGTTTTATGTAGATCTTTCAAGGTGTTCCCTACATGGCTAAGCAATACAAATACGTCGAGACTTTGTGTGACATCTTCTCTTAGCGGTCTTGGTTCCATATCGCAGCAAGTGTCCGCTGGCGTTTCCAAGACTTTAGTGTCTCTTGGATAGAATGGACAAGGATAATGTGAAGTCTGGTGTGAAACAATAAGTAGCCCTTAATACTTAACCCTGGGGAAGGCGCTCGGCAACTGAAATCTTGCCGGTTTTATTGGTGCGCTACCACAATGCTTGCTTCCACTGCCAAGTCTTCCAAGTCTTTATAGATTGATGCCATTTAGTCCCCGCCTTCCATGTGTTTGGTACATGGAGGGTTTTTTTGGGACACATGAGATACCCAGTTAGGTCATGTTAAGTCATGTGAAGCCCATCACCCCGCAAAGAGCTAGTTATCATTAATTTTTCAGTAGTAAATACACCGACTTCCCCATAATCCAGTTGCTGTTTGGGTACATTGCCGTTTACAGATTAAGATGCACCCAAGAGCAAGCCGAGGTATATGGAAGACTGCAGCGCAAATGTGCCCAGGCTAGGATAGATAGAGCAGCTGCTAGTCTAATGCCGTGTCGGACTCGACTGTGCTCCCATGCAACAGGCCAGTGTCGGTCGTGGAAGTGCCCTCATGTTCTTCAATCTCCATCGTAAAAAAATCCTATAAAGGCGTCATCCTCTCTGGTACATTCAAACAATAAAGAAATAAGGCCGACCCGAGCGTCGTAATTAGTCTACTAGGTTTAGGGCGTTACGAAGCCCACTGTTCGATTTATTGAAGAAAGCACAACAGGCTTCATCCCTGCGAGCTAGTTACCGTATAACAACGTGCTAGTCTTTACGGAGGAGCATTTCAAAAGTCTTTCCCCCAGTCAACGCACGGGGCAGTCAGGGGTAATCAGCCCAGCTTTCAATGACGTGTTCTCTTTCTGCTTTCTCTCTTCTATCTGTCAGGACCGCTGACTCCGATGGTTCCCTACGAGGCCAGTATGGCCCGATTAAGGAACAGGGGTGGCGTAACTATATAACACAAGTGAATCGCTCTACTCCTCTAGTAGCAGACTTGTCAACAAACAAAACAAACAATATTACAAGCCTCTGTTTGATTTGTTTGAGGATTTTTCACCACAGACTATTATTTGATTGAATTTTTAGCCCTAATTGGCGAGTTTTGTTTGATTGTTTGATTGAATATTGAAAAAAGATCAGGTGGCTAGGGAAGGCTGGGGAAGGCAGGGGCAGCAACCTCGGCCGAGTCTGAGTCTGAGTCATGTGATTCCACGTGATCCTATCGTAGCCGAGCCCGAGCTTAAGACCTACCCTCACCCTCGCTTAGGCCTCCCTCTCTCCTCGCTCAAACAAAACTAAACAGTTTCAATAATTTAAAGTAGGAATTTTAATTTTGTTTAATTTTGAGGCGTCTAACAGTTTTGATTGTTTAAATTAAGATAATCAAACAAAATCAAATCAATATTATTGAAACTATTTGATTGTTAACAACCTTGTCTAGTAGCGATTTGTCTATCCTTAACCTGCAATACTATCCTCTACCTTCTAATGCTTAATAGCGTGCCACCCCTATAAAAAGAGGCCTTAACATTTAAATTACTTACTATTACACGTTATTAAAATGCAGACTAGACAACAGAGCTAACAAGTAAGCTAGTCTAAAAGCAGTTAACCCTTAGGTACACTAGTACGCTCTAGATTTATTATTAAGGAAGACTCTGCTACTGCTTGCATCTAAAGCCTACCTTCCTTAGTAGAAAGGGATGCTGTAGAGAACTCTAGACTAGCTAAGGGTAGAGCAAACAAGCAGAGACTAGGAGGCTAGTTAATAACTCCTCCTAGGCCATAAACACCTATAATAGTCTAGAACGCTTTACTACGTTCTCTAATAGACTAGGAACTAGCAGACCTACGCGCTTAGTTAAAAAGAGCCTAGAGGTAAAGCAAGATTAATTAACTCTATTAACTAAGGGCTAAATATAAGTTAGGAGACACCTTAGTACTCTCTCTAACTTTAACTCTACTAAGGACCCTCGCAATAACATCCTTAGGCCTATTAGCTAACCTTCTAAAGCTAGACCTACCTTAAAGGTATAATAAGAAGTTAAGAGCTAAATATAACTGCTAGGAATGTAACTATAAGTTATATTTCCTACATTTGCCTATAAACTTTACTAAAGAATACTAAAAGGTAGATTTTAGGGTAATATACCTTTCTAAGCTACTTAAGACTCTATAGAAATTATATTACATAATAGAATAGATAAGTTCTCTATCCTAGTAACTAACCTAAGAGATACTTAAAACTATTATGTTAAACGCTCTAGGAACGCTGTTAGAATAGAAATAGTAAGCCTATAAGACTCTTAAGCAAATCTAGTAAAAGCTAAATTAGTTACCTATAGATCTGCTAGATGCCTTTTAACCCTTATAGGAGGAAATAGGTTTAGCCTAAACTCTAGAGCTTTAAGTAATAGAGTATATTTTATCTCTACGCAAAGACATCTAGAGAGACCTATTCCTACTCCTAGTTAATAGGCGCAACACTCTGCTAATAGTAGAAGAACATGCTAACGTTATCTACTACAGAAGGAATCTAGATAAGGAGGCAAAAGTTACTCCTGCAAAGAGGTAGCTACTAAAAGGTAGTAATAAGAGTAACAAGATAGGGGGATATAAAAAACCCTTAAAAAGACGTAAATAGGCTAAAAGGAACTATAATAGACTATTCTTATATAAAACTGTAGGTACCTAAGGTAAAGGTAGGGGTCTAACCTGTTATAACTATAGAAAGCCTAGTTATACTATAGCTAAGTGCTAAAGCCCTCTAAAGAATAAGGATGCTATAGCTAACTAGAAGGAAACTACTTTAGAATTAAAGAAAGGCTTAAACCTTAGTTTAGGAAAAGGGAAAGAGTAGGAAGATTAATTCTATATCTTTCTACCTATATAGCCTTAAACTAGGAAATATAAGACCTAGAGAAATTAAGGGAAGCCCTTTACTCCTATCTCTCTTAGTTATTAACTATATAGTGTATAGTTTAATCCTCTAAGCCTATAGAGGCTATAATTAATAGAGGTTCCTAGCTAAACTTAATGTTAGCTACGCTAGCAAAGGAACATAATCTCTAAGTAGACCCTCTACCTAAGCTGCTAGCTAAAGGCGTAGATAGGGGTAGATTAACAGTATATAGTACTACAATAGTAGATATAACTATTACTAATTTACGTAGTTATAAAGAGACCTATTAAGTACTATTTATAGTAATAGACCTTTAAAGATACTTAGTGTACTTAAGTCTTCTCTAGATTAATATATTTTATCTAAGGATTAGCTACGCTACTAGACGTATGCTCTTTTAGAGGAATAAGGATAATAAGATTATCTAGTTTATAAAGGTAGCTATAGAAGATGCTAAGCAGTTTAAGAGTAGTATAAGAGAACCTAATATAGACGTCTATGCGTGCCTTATTAACTTTATAGGCTATAGAGGGTTAGAAGATAACCCTATAGGTTATTTACCCCTAGAATATGCAGAGTTTGCAGATATAGGCTTAGAGAAAGACTCTAAGAGTCTTCTAGAGCATAGCTACTACAATCTATCTATAACTCTAACACCTAATAGTGTTCTACCTTACTAACTATTATACAACCTCTTAGTAACTAAGCTAGAGATACTTTAAAACTATCTTTAGGAGTATATAGTAAGAGGATAGATACGTTAGTTAAAGTCTCTAGTAGGGGCACCTATACTCTTTATTAAGAAGAAAGATAGTAGCCTAAGACTTTATATTAACTATTAGGGCCTTAATAAGGTTACAGTTAAGAACTAACACCTACTACCCCTAATTACAGAGTTACTAGAGAGGCTCTCTTAGGCGAAGTATTTTACTAAGCTTAATGTAAGAGAGGCCTACTATAGGATTTGTATTATAGAGAGAGATAAGTAGAAGACTACTTTCTATACTAGATATAGACACTATAAGTATACTGTTATACCTTTTAGCCTAACTAACGCCCCTGCCTAGTTTTAAGTATATATTAACTATGCTCTTATAGGACTAGTTAACATATATTGCATTGTCTATTTAGATAATATCCTAATCTACTCTAGTATAAAAGAAGATTATATATAGTATGTAAAGGATATACTACAAAGACTATAAGAGTCTAAGCTATATATTAAACTTAGTAAGTATAAGTAGCACACTTAACGCATAGAGTATCTTAGATACATAATTAGCCCTAAAGGGGTTAGTATTAACCTAGAATAGGTAAAAACAATCTAAGAGTAGCTATAACTACAAATAGTCTATAATATGCAAGTATTTATTAGCTTTATAAACTACTATTAATAATTTATCTATATATTCTCTAAATTAGCCTTACTATTAACTAAAATAACCTATAAGACCCTAGGGTCTACTAGAGGGGGTCTAGCAATAAGAAGAGAGGAAAGCTAGAAAATAGACATTAGTAAAAAGGCAGATCTGCTTTCTAGAAGCTTAAAGACGCTTTTACCTAAGTTCCTATACTCTCTTACTTTAATCCTTATTAGAAAATAAGAGTAGAGGTAGACGCGTTAGGAGGCGCAATCTTAGGCATATTAAGTTAAAATGTAATAGAAGAAGATAGAACAGGTTAATAGAGGCTAATTAGTTTCTTTTCTTATAAATTAATCTAAGTAGAATACAATTACAATACCTATAATAAGGAACTGCTAGCTATTATTAAGAGTCTAGAATACTAGCGCTACTACCTTAAAGGTATACACTTTAAGGTTCTTATAGACTATAAGAACCTAAAATAGTTTATAGAAAATAAGACCCTTAACTATTACTAGGTTCAGTCCTATCTAGCCTTAACTTAGTTTAACTTTATCCTTACCTACTAACTAGAAACTACTAATCCTACAGATAGACCCTTAAGGTAACTAGACTATAAGGCAGAATTAGAGAAACCTTTACTAAAGTACAACAAAGCTTTTATACAACCTCTTTAAGATTTATTCTCCTCTAAAGGAAAGAACAACTTCCTAGTGTTAGCTGTTACAACACAGGCATCTCTAAGGTCTAAAAAACAATTAGAAATTGTTAAAGCCCTCTAGAAATTCTAAGTAAAGGAAAGTACTGTAACTAGAGATCTGTATAACTATAAGGAATAGTCTATAGTAGAACTAGCCTTAGATGCAACCTCTAATAGATATAATACTAAAATAGACTATAATAACCTAAAACAATTAGTTATAGATAATAAGGTGTTAAGGTACTTAACTACTCTAGAAGAGAAGTCTAAGGCTCTCTAAGAATGCTATAATAACCTACTTAGAGGACATCTTAGAGGTAAGAAGATAATAGAAAAGCTTTAATAATACTATAAGTAGAAGGAAATAAGGAAGGATATAAGAGACTATTATAAAAGCTACCTAGTATATAAGAAGGTAACCCTAGCGCGTTATAAGCTATATAGTCTCCTAGCACTCTTACCTCTACTAAACGTAGCCTAGAAGGAAGTTACTATAGATTTTATTATAGAATTACCTCTAAGTCGCCTAAGCAACTAGGTATACAACACTATCTTAGTTATAGTGTATAGACTTACAAAAATAGCTTACTATATTCTAGCTAGAGCTAATTAGGACAGTATAGACCTAGCCTAATTCTAGATAAGAGAAGTTATACGCCTACATAGTGTCCTAAAGAAAATAATCTCTAATAGAGGCCTACTTATAGCAGCTAAACACTAGGATACTTTCTAACACTACCTAAACTTAAGAAGGGTGTTAACTTCTGCTTATTACCTACAGACAGATAGGCAGACTAAAAGATAGAACTAGACACTTAAACAGTACCTACAGTGCTACTATTGCCTAGAACAAGATAATTAGAGTCTATAGATATTAGTTGTAGAGTTTGCGTACAATAATAGTATATATATAACTATAGGCACTACTCTATTTAGAGTATACTATAGTATAGATCCTAGTAGTTCTAACTAGCCTAGTATGCCTTATAGCGACAGAGAATTACCTCTAGGGGAATAAGTAGCTAGCAAAGTTATTGCTTTGCAACAAGAGTGTAAGAAGAAAATTATTACTATAAATAAATACTAGAAATTATATATAGATAAGAAACGCTTAGCATATATGTTTAAAGTAGGTAATTAAGTAATAGTGTTAAATTAGTATATTAGGTTAACAAGACCTAAGAAGAAGCTTAACTAGAAATACCTAGGTCTAGGTTGTATAGTAGACTAGTATAGTCTAACAGCATTTAAAGTTAACCTTCTAGGGTTATAGAGCGTATATCTAGTCTTCTATACGTTGCTGCTAGAGCCTTATAATCTAAAAGGTCTTATTCTACACCTAGAGGTCCTAATTATAGACATACTGCGTAAGTATAGTAATAATGTCTATAAAGTAGACACTATACTAGATAGATAAAAAGGAGAATAGGACTAGTAGGAATATCTAGTTAAATAGACTAGCTATAGAGACAAAGAGAACTCCTAAGAGCCTAGTTAAAATATCTCTAGTAACGTTCTTTAATAATTTTAGAAATCTAAAGGTATATAGCCTAAAAGGAATATAAAGGAAAAGCCTTATAGGAGTTAAGGGTAACTCCTAAAGAAGAAGGGGATAAGTAAAGGTAATAAGAGGATCCTAAGGAGACAATGTACCTTTACTAGTTTTCCTATAAGGTTTTTAGGGTGTTTAACAGCGTTATACTCTAGGATTACCTTAGCTTAACTTATAAGCATCTCTTAGGATCTATAATTATCTATTATAGACTACAAGAACCTAGTCTAAATTATAATAGTTTAATCTATAAGGGTATAAAGCTTCTAATATTATAAGAAGAGAATATAGGATATTAAAGTAAGTACTCTATTAAATTTAAGCTAAAGGCTTAGATATATCTAGGATTTCTAGAGAAATCTAACTATAGAAATTGTTTATAGTTATATTATTATACTAGCTATAATAGTCTATTACAACCTATTATAACGCGCTCTTACTACTCTTAAACCTTATTATACTTATCTAGCCTCTTCTATAGAGTCTTAATCTTCTTAGATAGGGAACTCTTCTTAGCGCTAGTAGCAAAGCCCTTCTCTCTTATAAGCATAGCTATCTCTGCAACTAAAGTATTACCTAGCTTCCTATGCTTAGAACTAGGGTTTAGAGCATAATTACAAACCTTAGCCTATAATAAGTTAGAATAGTCTATCTAGAAGTAAGATAAGCATATATACCTGCTTACGTAGTAAATTAGTCTCCTTAGCAACTCTATTAGTAACAGCAGCCTTAAGGGTATGTTTGCTAGCCTTAGTACATACTAACATAGCCTTCTTGCTACGCTAATATTAGTCTAGGCAGAACTTAGAGCAAGGGTCCTTATTATTAGCAATAGCACTAGTGTGTAGATAGAGGTAAGCAGCGTAAGGGATATAAGTGCTACTAGAGGTGTAAGAATAACCTATAAGGGACTAAAACTACTTAAAAAGGATAACTTACTAACTATAGGCCTAGGAAATAGGCTAATAGAGGGATATAAGCTTAAACTTAGATACCTTCTTCTCTATCTTAGTTAATAGGTGCTATAGGAGCTTATTATTAACTATATCCTAGTCTAGGTCCTAGATGCTAAACTCTAAGGCCTAGAGAATATTGCAAATCTTAGCTAATTTGCTGTTATGCTTTAAATAGAGCTGTTAGAGTTAGTTATAACCTATAAGAGGTTATAATTAGGCTAAAGGAGGGGAATATATATAGTAATGCACTCCTAGTTAGAAGAGAAGCACTAGAAGCAGCGTATAACCTACTCTAACTTACCTAAGTCTATCTATAACAGCTATGCCTTATACAAGTTGACATTAGTAGGGGTAATTTAGATATAGATATAACTAGTCCTGCTATAATGCTTATGCTAGCCTATAGCAAAGCTACAGATGCACTAAACACAGACCTAGAATAACTGCATGCTATTGTGCGCTATATTGTTGCCTACAGCGTTTAGATCTATAATCTTAAGTAGCCTAGACGTGTAGGGGGCAGTAAGGTACAGTGCAGCGTGCTAGGGGGCTAGGGGATATACGTTTAAAATTGTTAGAGCCTAGAGAATCTAGTTAGCTGCCTATAGAGTTAGAACAACCTATAATAACCTATTAGGGGTTATCCTAGATTAGCAAAGGGGAACCTATCCTAGCAGGAGAAAAGCACTAACTTACTAAAAATTAGAGTAGTGTGTAGGAATAATAGACTAAAATAGGGGATAACATTAGGTATATCTAGGCACTATACTAGCAACGCGTTGCCCTACTTATTTTCTAGGTAGTAGCGTAACCCTTAGGTAAAGGTAAAGGTAAAAGAGAAAGTAAAGGTAGAGCTGCCTAAACCTACGTATAAGCTTTAAGAGAATACCTCTAACTACTAAAGCACTACTCCCCTGTAACTCTGTTACTGTCTAGTCTACAACAGCCTATAATTACCTACTCTACTAAAAAAACCTGTAATATTAGTTACTTAGGGTAAGCTACCCTAGAAGGGGGATATTATTAGGACTGCTAACTCTAAAGGTTCCCTACAAGGCTAGTATAGCCTAATTAAGGAATAGGGGTAGCGTAACTATATAACACAAGTGAATTACTCTACTCTTTTAGTAGCGATTTGTCTATTCTTAACCTGTAATACTATCCTCTACCTTCTAGTGCTTAATAGCGTGCCACCTCTATAAAAAAAGAGGCCTTAACACTATCCTCCTCTACTCTACCTACCCTATCTACTCTATCTACTCTATCTACTTCTATTATGCTAGTCTTTAATCTTGTAACTTGTGCTCTAATTATAGCCTATAAGGCTAATAGGAAGACAAATTTAGAGATAACTTAATTAACTAGTGTTAAGAAGCGTATAATTAACTTAATCTACGCATAAGCAATTAAGAGAGGCTTTAATCCTGCTGTTAGGCCTATTTAATTAGAAAACAAGCACGTTAAAGATGTATAACAATCTAGGAGGCCTTTAAAACAGTAGGAGGCCTTTAAGAAGGTTGTAAACCTTATAAGATAGGATTGTTATAGTAGAGAGAAGACCTATACTAATATTGCTAGCGATCTTAGTTAAGATAGCCTAGACATCTTAGCCTCTACAGTGTAGAGAGTACTTAGAAAAGCAGGCTACAAGAAGACAAAGCTAACAAGGAAACCTAGGTTAACAAAATAGATAAGGAAGGAGAGGCTAGCGTAGTGTCTTAAGCATAAAGATTAGACTATTAAGGACTAGAAGAATGTTATCTAGACTAATAAGACTGCTGTAGTACTCCTTTATTAACGTAGGGGTACAAAGTCTAGAGAAAGGTAGATAAGGCTATTGTTAAAAGCTGTATTTAGGAGAGATAGAAAGGCTACTCTAAGTTTATATTCTAGGGTTGCTTTATATATAAGAAGAAAGGTCCTTGTTACTGCTAGACACCTAAGACAAAGCAAGAGAAGGAAGAGGCTATAAGAGAGATTAATAAGTTAAACTAAGAGATAGAGCCTTTAATAAAGGAGAAGTAGGAGCTTAAGATAGGTATAGCAAGGCTTAGTCTACGTACAAAGCTAGGTAAGAAACCTTAATAGAGATAGAATTAAAAGAATAGCAAGCTATTACAAGGCAAAGGCTTAGGTATAGACTAGTAGTGCTACTAGTCTATTATTATGCAGCTAAAGCTGATTCCTTTTGCAAAGGAGTGTATAAAAGAGAGGCCTAGCACTCTAGTTTAAGAGGACAAAGCACCTGCTTATAATTACTATATACAACGTATAGTATATAGCCAAGAGCACGTAGCACAGCTACTTTAGTGTAGTAACTTACTAGATCTAAATGCTATTAAGCCTTGTTAGTTCTAGATAAAGAGACATACAACAAGGAAAGGAGCACCTAAGAGTAGAGCTTAGTCTATTTAGGCATAGAAACAGTGTTAGGATAAACTACCTTAAGAAAAGATTTAGAGTTAGATTAAACGTATCCTAATTTATATTTAAAAGATTATTAAGTTAGAAGGAGGAAATAAGTACAAAGAGGGCAGAGATGTACGTAGGACTGATTGAGATGAATTGAATCAGGCCTATTACCCCTGACTGCCCCGTGCGTTGACAAGGGGGAAAAGACTTTTGAAATGCTCCTCCGTAGGTATAAGCCGTGCGGACCGCAAGCGTGCCAATGGAATATCTTCCGTGATTGTATCCAATCGTCTTGGGACTTGACCGCTCGGTTACACGAACCACACTGTCGATAAAGTCGATTCGGTAAGCGGTCTCCAGGAGAAAGCCTATTTGTGCCGAGGACCTTGGAGATTTTCACTAGTATGGTCCGCTGATGGTAGAACTCACGGGCCCGGACGAAGGGAAGATATAACAGATTCGAAGAGTCGAACCGAGTGTGCGCAGAAGCTGGTGTTCCGGAAGGATGAGGTCTTGAGGACATGTTGTCCCTCGTATCTTCAGCCATCAGACGCTCTTGAAAGCATACATCAATGCCAACCAACATACCAAGAAGGATAGGTAGATAGCAGGCAAAGTCAGCTCAGCTCTGGTTTTAGAATCGGCGTCCTGGCCGCGCCTTCCCCGACTTTGACAGTCCAATCATCCATCCAATTAACCAATGAACAACCATTCAAATTGTTAAAGAGAACTAGCTGGTGTTCCTACGTGCGTGGGGTACCGCTCGACACTTTTCTACTGTTTTGGTGGTGCAAAAAGTCGCTAGCACCACTCTGAGTCCTCGAGATAAGCCCAATTTTTTCACAACTCCAAAAAGACACTAATGGATGCAAAAGAACGGCAAAAACGTGGACTTGCAGGGAATCGAACCCTGGACCACTCCCATGCTAAGGGAGTATTATACCACTAAACCACAAGCCCAAGATAAATTTTAATTTATAACCTGGAGAAAATAATAACGCTCCTGCAGTCCTACCTAAAAAATATTTAAAATAAAAATAACTTAACATAGAAATAATTTCTAATTTTTATAAAGTAAAGTAGTTTTATTAGGCTAGCAAATAGGTAGAGGTTAGGTAGGAGTTAGGTTAGATTAAGTAAGACCCTAGCTCTAATCTAACCCTAGTTGTAAGAGTCTAGCGTTATCTTAGCCTAACGTAATACAAAGGGCAGAGAGAAGCTAAGAGATACGCTAGCCTCTTATATAGCTTAGTCTTCTAAGCTAGTATATTAATTATCTATCTAGATAACTGTAACAACATAGGATAATAGAGGCTTTAGAAGCGTGTGTATCTACTACAAGGTGTATAGGAGCACTAGGATAGATAACACAGAAGATTCTCTATTCCTATAGGTCTTGTATAAAGGATACTTAAAAACTATCTTATTAAAGTATAGATCTAGTAGCTCTTTTATATCCCTTTGTCCTAGAATCTCTTAGACAGCTAAAAGAGAGTTAGTGAAGTAGCAGCTGTAAATTAGAGGCTAGTTAGTATATGTTCTAGTATTTAGTTTAGGTCCTAAATACCTATTAAGTCCTATATACCAAGGCTAGTCCTTTATATTACCCCCTCCTCTATAGGCAGATTGTCCCTAATACGTATTAAGCTATAGAGGTTATTATATCTACCTCTAGTAACGTTAACTTAGTTTATTATTGTGTAAGAACTTCAGCTCGAACCCACTAAGCCACACTGCCCAAAAAGGTACAGTGATCTAATAGATAGATAGACTAAGGCTCGAATAGTATATACCTGTGACATATTGTCCTTTGTTGTTTTTATTTAAAGTAAAAACAAAAAAAAAAAATCTTTTTAACATCTCTAGTATAGCCCTAATTTAATAGCGAGCTGTATCGTACGTTATTTAGTACTAACCCTATTTATTATTTGTTATTACTAATTTCCTTAGCGCGTTGCGTAGGTATGTAAACAATTAATCCTTAGACCTTCTCTCTCTCTCTAACAGACACTACTTTCTGCTGTAAGTACTTCTATCCTTTATCCTACTACTCTTATACTAACTATTCTCTAGGCTTGTTTGTTAGTAACTATGCTAATACTAGTTCCTGTTAGTGCTCTTGCAGTAGCTTATAGAGTTATCTACATTTATTCTATTAGGGCCTTTGCTTAGGGAGGTAAGGTAGAGTACGCCTTTAACAAGGCGACGTTGTTAAAGTATACTTATTACACACTTTAAAATAAGAAGTATTAACTAGTAAGTATTTAATAATAGTTAGGACTTTTTAACTATAGAAGGTCTAGCTACCTTAACTAATACTAACGTGTATAGGCTCTAATTTACGTTAGTCCTAAGTTTAGCACTTTTTATAACAACCTTAAATTATAGAAGGGCGCAGTAGAGGATAGGGATGTAGAGGCTGTAGCAGAGACTAGAGGTAGTCTTACTTAGTTAGCAATAACTCTAGCAAGTGTTATGTAAGTAGCAACTGCACAACTTAAAGGAGTTACTACTACTAATATATTACTACACTAGTATTACATTAAGTCTAGAGAGGAGGTAGAGACAATAGATAAGTTGTCTAAGAACATCTTAGTATTAACTAGGGAGGCTATTAGGCTAAGAAGGGAGATAATCCTTCTTAAGCTTAGAGTTAAAAGGGAATTAGTCTCTAGACTATCTACTCTAGCAGCTAAAAAAAAGGTTGCTCCTAGTACGTTAGACATTAACTAACGTGCTAGCAACTCTAATAAGGAGATAAGTAATATTACAGGCCCTAGTAGTTCTACAGCTGTATAGTAAGGAGGATTTCTTTGTTTTTTCTTTTTCTTAGTACCTTTCTATTGTTAGGGCACAGTTAGAGCTGTGTTAGAGTAGATTTAGATTCCCTTTGTCTTTCTAAATCTATAATATGCTTACTCTATTATAAGTCTTTTTCCTATGTTATAATTAAGTTGTTTAAGGCCTTTAGGGGACTAGATTGCCCTAGATACCTATTATAGTATGCTTTTAACTTATAGAGGGCTCCTACAAAGTTTACTGCTAGGTACTAGGTTAGGTTAGGGTTATGTCCTACCTAACTTCTATAGTACTTTAAGCTGTTGCAGAATAACCTACTAGCTAAAATCTCTTAGACTTCCTATTCTTCTACCCCTTGTATTAGTATACTAGAAGGTTTTAGTGCCTCTTAACTAGGTAACAGGTTATTAGGGTCTTTATATAAGACGTCTAGGGCAAATACGTTATGTATTTTTAACCTAGGGGAAGTTTTAGTTAATAGGAGTAGCTAACCTATTCTAGGACCTTAAAGGGACTATCCTACTTATTAGATAGCTTTTAGCTAGGATAATTAATTATTAGGTTCTTAGTAGAAAGGTATACCTTGTCTCTAACGCTCTAATTAACTAGGCTATAGTAAGAGTTAACTATAGATCTTATATAGTCTTGTACTTTAGCTATATTATCCCTAGCTATCTTCTAGGCATTATGTATTTAAGTAGCTAAGGCTAAGGCATTCTTAGAGTTTAACTATGCTAGAGGGGTTACTACTATATTACCTCTATCCTAATTCTAACTTTGTTTAGGTTTACTACTATATAGTACTTAGTAGGGCAAAATACTTATTAAGGAATAGGGTAGAGTGACCTAGGCTCTACTAATAATTAGAAGGAGTTTAGACTAGTTATCCTAGTAATACAATACAAAGAGTTAAAGTTGTTAGTTAATATACTTGTTTATAATCTCTATTTAACTGTTAGTTTCTATATAATAGGCAGTAGATAGTTTAACTTTTACGCCTAGGATTTAACAGAATTCAGTCTAGAAAGTAGAGATAAACTAGGGGCCTCTATTAGACACAATAGTTTTAGGTGTGTGTCTAAATTAATATACCTACTGTATAAACAGGGTTGCTATTCTATGTGTAGTAATTGTCTTATAGCACAGAATTGTAATAGCTTGCTTAGTTAAACAATTAATAATAACTATAATCTAATTATAACCTACTTTGTCCTTAGGGAAGTCTTTAAAGTTAATACACAAATATTATATAGGTTTGTTAGGTATAAGTAGTAGATGTAAGTACCTACAGAGTTAGGTCTGTCTTAGATGTCCTCTGTAGCAGGGAATACAGTTCCTTACATATCTTTTACAGGTAGCACTTATACCCTTCTAGTAGTACTATTATAATAGTAGCTGGTAGGTTTTCTTAGCACTAGGGTAAGCAGTTAATAGTTAGTTATAAGCTTCCCTAATTAGGCAAGTGCATAGGACTGAATTTAGGGAACATAGAGTTAATCTTAGTAGAGTAATAGTCTGTTTTAGATCTAATATCCCTTTTGTAGTTTAAGGCGTTCTTGTCTAAAGGATTTCCTATTCTCTTGTACTAAAGCCTTAATTAGTTCTTAGGAGTCTAGTAATATAGTAGGTTGTATAGAGCGTATAGTAGCTATAACTAAATTAGTTTTAGCTAGGAATTGTTAAGTAGGGTTAGAGTTAATCTAGTTGTGTAATTATTATAGGCCTAGTAGTACTTAGGACTAACTATCTTCTTGTACAGATTTTAGATTAACTAGGTCTTGCTCTTAGCAGCTTAAGATATCTGCATATGTGTTATCTTTACCTAGCGTATATTTAATTTTAAAGTTAAATTAAGCTAGGACCTCTGCCTATCTTGCTTGTTAAGTATTTAGAACTTTAGTAGTTATAAAGTACTCTAAGGATTAGTAGTTAGAGTATACCTAGATCTGTCTCCTAGTAGAAGTAAGTTTAGCTCTCTATTTATAGAATACTTGTAAAATCGCAAACAACTCCTTATTGTAGATTTTCTAATTAATCTTAGCACCTAATAGTACTTAACTGTAGAAAGCAGCTAGATACTATTTGTTATTAGGGTATTATTAAGATAATACACTAGAGACTACTCTATTAGAGGCGTTAGTCTCTATCTTAGTATTGTAGTTAGGGTTAAAGTAGCATAGAGTTAGAATAGATAGTAGAGCCTCCTTAAGCCTTTTAAAGCTTAACTAGCATTTAGCAGTCTACTTAAATAGATTTGCTAGGCTTTATAGGGCGATTAGGGGTTTTGCTACTCTAGAGAACTTAGGTATAAATTGTTAGTAGAAGCCTGTAAAGCCTAAGAAGAATTTTACACTAGTAACAGTAGTTAGGGGAATCTAGTTTCTTAGGGCCTGTACTTTTCTCAGTCTACTTCTACTCTATTGCTTATTAAGACATAACCTAGATATTTAGTGCATGTTGTTAGGTTCTCTTTTAATAGGGGTGGCACGCTATTAAGCATTAGAAGGTAGAGGATAGTATTGCAGGTTAAGGATAGACAAATCGCTACTAAAGGAGTAGAGCAATTTACTTGCGTTATATAGTTACGCCACCCCTGTTCCTTAATTAGGCTATACTAGCCTTGTAGGGAACTACTAGAACTTATTAGTCCTAACAATATCCCTCTTCTAAGGTAGCTTGCCCTAAGCCACAGATATTATAGGCTTTTTAGGTAGAGTAGGTAACTATAGTCTGTTATAGACTAGACAGTAACAAAGTTACAGGAGAGTAGTGCTTTAGTATTTAGAGGTATTCCCTTAAGCTTATGCGTAGGTTTAGGCAGCTCTACCTTTACCTTCCCTTTTACCTTTACCTTTACCTAGGAGTTGCGCTACTGCCTAGAAAATAAGTAAGGCAACGCGTTGCTAGTACAGTGCCTAGATATACCTAACGTTATCCCCTATTTTAGTCTATTACTCCTACACTCTACTCTAATTTTTAGTAAGTTAGTGCTTTTCTCTAGCTAGAATAGGTTCCCCTTTGCTAGTCTAAGATAACCCTTAATAGGTTATTATAGGTCGTTATAACTCTATAGGCAGCTAACTAGATTCTCTAGGCTCTAACAATTTTAATAGCATATCCCCTAGCCTACTAGCCTGCTGCACTGCACCCTACTGCCCTCTACACGTCTAGACTACTTAAGATTATAGATCTAAACGCTGTAGGCAATAATATAGCGCATAATAGCGTATAGTTATACTAGGTCTGTGTTTAATACGTCTGTAGCTTTGCTATAAGCTAGCATAAGCATTATAGAAGGACTAGTTGTGTCTATATCTAAATTACCCCTACTAATATTAACTTGTATAAGGCATAGCTGTTACAGATAGACTTAGGTAAGTTAGAGTAGGTTATACGCTGCTTCTAATGCTTCTCTTCTAACTAGGAGTGTATTACTATATATATTCCCTCCTTTAGCCTAATTATAACCCCTTATAGGTTATAACTAACTCTAGCAGCTCTATTTAAAGCATAATAGTAACTTAGCTAAGATTTATAACATTCTCTAGGCCTTAGAGTTTAGCGTCTAGGACCTAGACTAGGGTATAGTTAATAATAAGCTCCTATAGCGCCTATTAACTAAGATAGAAAAGAAAGTGTCTAAGTTTAAGCTTATATCCCTCTATTAGCCTATCTTCTAGGCCTATAGTTAGTAAGTTATCCTCTTTAAGTAGTTTTAGTCTATTATAGGTTATTCTTATACCTCTAGTAGCACTTACATCCCTTACGCTGCTTACCTCTACCTACACACTAGTACTATAGCTAATAATAAGAACCCTTACTCTAAGTTCTGCCTAGACTAGCGTTAGCGTAGTAAGAAGGCTATGTTAGTATATACTAAAGCTAGCAAGCGCACTCTTAAGGCTACTATTACTAATAGGGTTACTAAGGAGACTAATTTACTACGCAAGTAGGTATGTATACTTATCTTATCTCTAGATAGACTATTCTAACTTATTATAGGCTAAGGTTTATAATTATGCTCTAAACCCTAGTTCTAAGCGTAGAAAACTAGGTAATGCTTTAGTTGCAGAGATAGCTGCGCTTATAAGGGAGAAGAGCTTTGCTACTAGCGCTAAGAAGGGCTCTTTGTCTAAGAAGATTAAGACTCTATAGAAGAGGCTAGATAAGTATAACAAGGTTTAAGAGTAGTAAGAGCGCGTTATAATAGGTCTTAATAGACTATTATAGCTAGTATAATAATATAACTATAAACAATTTCTATAGTTAGATTTCCTAGAAATCCTAGATATATCTAAGCCTTTAGCTTAAATTTAATAGAGTACTTACTTTAATATCCTATATTTTCTTCTTATAATATTAGAAGCTTTGTGCCCTTATAGATTAAACTATTATAATTTAGACTAGGTTCTTATAGTCTATAATAGATAATTATAGATCCTAAGAGATGCTTATAAGTTAGGCTAAGGTAATCCTAAAGTATAACGCTGTTAAACACCCTAAAAACCCTATAGGAAAACTAGTAAAGGTACGTTGTCTCCTTAGGATCCTCTTATTACCTTTACTTATCCCCCTTCTTTTTTAGAGTTACCCTTAACTCCTATAAGGCTTTTCCTTTACATTTCTCTTAGGCTATATACCTTTAGATTTCTAAAATTATTAAAGGACGTTACTAGAGATATTTTAACTAGGCTCCTAAGAGTTCTCTTTATCTCTATAGCTAGTCTATTTAACTAGATATTCCTACTAGTTATATTCTCCCTTACATCTATCTAGTATAGTGTCTACTTTATAGACATTATTACTATACTTACGCAGTGTATCTATAATTAGGACCTCTAGGTGTAGAATAAGACCTTTTAGATTATACAGCTCTAGCAGCAACGTATAGAAGACTAGATGTACGCTCTATAACCCTAAAAGGTTAACTTTAAATGCTATTAGACTATACTAGTCTACTATATAACCTAGACCTAGGTATTTCTAGTTAAGCTTCTTCTTAGGTCTTATTAACCTAATGTGCTAATTTAATACTATTACTTAATTACCTACTTTAAATGTATATACTAAGCGTTTCTTATCTACGTACAATTTCTAGTATTTATTTATAGTAATAATTTTTCTCTTACACTCTTGTTGCAGAGTAATAACTTTACTAGCTACTTATTCTCTTAGAGGTAATTCTCTGTCGCTATAAGCTATACTAGGCTAGTTAGGACTAATAGGATTTATACTATAGTATGCTCTAAACAGAGTAGTACCTATAGTTGCATGTATGCTATTATTATACGCAAATTCTACAACTAATATCTATAAACTCTAATTGTCTTATTCTAGGCAATAGTAGCACTGTAGGTACTATTTAAGTGTCTAGTTCTGTCTTTTAGTCTGCCTATCTGTCTGTAGATAATAAGCAGAAGTTAACACCTTTCTTAAGTTTAGGTAGTGTTAGAAAGTATCCTAGTATTTAGCCGCTATAAGTAGGCCTCTATTAGAGATTATTTTCTTTAGGACACTGTGTAGGCGTATAACTTCTCTTATCTAGGATTAGGCTAGGTCTGTACTATCCTAATTAGCTCTAGCTAGGATGTAGTAAGCTATTTTAGTAAGTCTACATACTATAACTAAGATAGCGTTATATACCTAGTTGCTTAGGCAGCTTAGAGGTAATTCTATAATAAAATCTATAGTAACTTCCTCTTAGGCTGCGTTTAGTAGAGACAAGGGTGCTAAGAGACTATATAGCTTATAACGCGCTAGAGTTACCTTCTTACATACTAGGTAGCTTTTATAATAGTCTCTTGCATCCTTCCTTATTCCCTTCTACTTATAGTATTATTAAAGCTTTTCTATTATCTTCTTACCCCTAAGATATCCTCTAAGTAGGTTATTATAGCATTCTTAGAGAGCCTTAGACTTCTCTTCTAGAGTAGTTAAGTGCCTTAACACCTTATAGACTATAACTAATTGTTTTAGGTTATTATAGTCTGTTTTAGTATTGTATCTATTAGAGGTTGTATCTAAGGCTAGTTCTACTATAGACTCTTCCTTATAGTTAAGCAGATCCCTAGTTATAGTACTTTCCTTTACTTAGAATTTTTAGAGGGCTTTAACAATTTCTAATTATTTTTTTAACCTTAGAGATGCCTGTGTTATAATAGCTAACACTAGGAAGTTATTCTTTCCTTTAGAGGAGAACAAATCTTAAAGGGGTTGTATAAAAGCTTTGTTATACTTTAGTAAAGGTTTCTCTATTTCTGCCTTATAGTCTAGTCGCCTTAAGGGTCTATCTGCAGGATTAGTAGTCCCTAGTTAGTAGGTAAGGATAAAGTTAAACTAAGTTAAGGCTAGATAGGACTAAACCTAGTAATAGTTAAGGGTCTTATTTTCTATAAACTATTTTAGGTTCTTATAGTCTATAAGGATCTTAAAGTGTATACCTTTAAGGTAGTAGCGCTAGTGTTCTAGACTCTTAATAATAGCTAGCAGTTCCTTATTATAGGTATTGTAATTATATTCTACTTAGATTAATTTACAAGAAAAGAAACTAATTAGCCTCTATTAACCTGTTCTATCTTCTTCTAGTACATTTTAACTTAATATGCCTAAGATCGCGCCTCCTAACACGTCTACCTCTACTCTTATTTTCTAATAAGGATTAAAGTAGGAGAGTATAGGAACTTAGGTAAAAGCGTCTTTAAGCTTCTAGAAAGTAGATCTGCCTTTTTTACTAATGTCTATTTTCTAGCTTTCCTCTCTTCTTATTGCTAGACCCCCTAGCAGACCCTAGGGTTTTATAAGTTATTTTAGTTAATAGTAAGGCTAATTTAGAGAATATATAGATAAATTGTTAATAGTAATTTATAAAGCTAATAAATACTTAAATATTACAGACTGTTTGTAGTTATAGCTACTCTTAGATTGTTTTTACCTGTTCTAGGTTAATACTAACCCCTTTAGAGCTAATTATGTATCTAAGATACTCTATGTATTAAGTGTGCTACTTACACTTACTAAGTTTAATATATAGCTTAGACTTATATAGTCTTTATAGTACATCCTTTACATGCTATATGTAATCTTCTTTTGTATTTAAGTAGATTAGGATATTATCTAAATAGACAATGTAATATATATTAACTAATCCTGTAAGAGCATAGTTAACGTATACTTAAAACTAGGTAGGGGCGTTAGTTAGGCTAAAAGGCATAATAGTATACTTATAGTGTCTATATCTAGTATAGAAAGCAGTCTTCTACTTATCTCCCTCTATAATATAAATCCTATAGTAGGCCTCTCTTATATTAAGCTTAGTAAAATACTTCGCCTAAGAAAGCCTCTCTAGTAACTCTATAATTAGGGGTAGTAGGTGTTAGTTCTTAACTATAATCTTATTAAGGCCCTAATAGTTAATATAAAGTCTTAGGCTACTATCTTTCTTCTTAACAAAGAGTATAGGTGCCCCTACTAGAGACTTTAACTAATATATCTATCCTCTTACTATATACTCCTAAAGATAGTTTTAAAGTATCTCTAGCTTAGTTACTAAGAGGTTGTATAATAGTTAGTAAGGTAGAACACCTTTAGGTGTTAGAGTTATAGACAGATTGTAGTAGCTATGCTCTAGAAGACTCTTAGAGTCCTCCTCTAAGCCTACATCTACAAACTTAGTATATTCTAGGGGTAAATAACCTATAGGGTTATCTTCTAACTCCCTATAGCCTACAAAGTTAACAAGGCACGCATAGACGTCTGTATTAGGTTCTCTTATACTACTCTTAAACTGCTTAGCGTCTTCTATAGCTACCTTTGTAAACTAGATAACCTTATTATCCTTATTCCTCTAAAAGAGCATACGTCTAGTAGTGTAGCTAATCCTTAGATAAAATATATTAATCTAGAGAAGACCTAAGTACACTAAGTATCTTTAAAGGTCTATTACTATAAATAGTACTTAATAGGTCTCTTTATAACTATATAAATTAGTAATAGTTATATCTACTATTATAGTACTATACACTATTAATCTGCCCCTATCTACGCCTTTAGCTAGCAGCTTAGGCAGGGGGTCTACTTAGAGATTATATTCCTTTACTAGCGTAGCTAACATTAAGTTTAGCTAGGAACCTCTATTAATTATAGCCTCTATAGGCTTAGAGGATTAAACTATACACTATATAGTTAATAACTAAGAGAGATAGGAGTAAAGGGCTTCTCTTAATTTCTCTAGGTCTTATATTTCCTAGTTTAAAGCTATATAGGTAGAAAGATATAGAATTAATCCTCCTGCCCTTTCCCTTTTCCTAAACTAAGGTTTAAGCCTTCCTTTAATTCTAAAGTAGTTTCCTTCTAGTTAGCTGTAGCATCCTTATTCTTTAGAGGGCTTTAGCACTTAGCTATAGTATAACTAGGCTTTCTGCAGTTATAATAGGTTAGACCCCTACCTTTACCTTAGGTACCTACAGTTTTATGTAAAGATAGTCTGTTATAGTCCCTTTTAGGCTATTTTTGTCTTTTTAGGGGTTTTTTATGTCCCCCTGTCTTGTCACTCTTATTACTACCTTTTAGTAGCTACCTCTTTGCAGGAGTAACTTTTGCCTCCTTATCTAGATTCCTTCTGTAGTAGATAACATTAGCATGTTCTTCTACTATTAGCAGAGTGTTGCGCCTATTAACTAGGAGTAGGAATAGGTCTCTCTAGATGTCTTTGCGCAGAGATAAAATGTACTCTATTACTTAAAGCTCTAGAGTTTAGGCTAAGCCTATTTCCTCCTACAAGGGTTGAAAGGCATCTAGCAGATCTGTAGGTAACTAATTTAGCTTTTACTAGATTTGCTTAAGAGTTTTATAGGCTTACTGTTTCTATTCTAACAGCGTTCCTAGAGCGTTTAACATAACAGTTTTAAGTGTCTCCTAGGTTAGTTACTAGGATAGAGAACTTGTCTATTCTATTATGTAATATAATTTCTATAGAGTCTTAAGTGGCTTAGAGAGGTATATTGCCCTAAAATCTACCTTTTAGTATTCTTTAGTAAAGTTTATAGGTAAATGTAGGAAATATAACTTATAGTTACATTCCTAGTAGTTATATTTAGCTCTTAACTTCTTATTATACCTTTAAGGTAGGTCTAGCTTTAGAAGGTTAGCTAATAGGCCTAAGGATGTTATTGTAAGGGTCCTTAGTAGAGTTAAAGTTAGAGAGAGCACTAAGGTGTCTCCTAACTTATATTTAGCCCTTAGTTAACAGAGTTAATTAATCTTGCTTTGCCTCTAGGCCCTTTTTAACTAGGCGCAGAGGTCTTCTAGTTCCTAGTCTATTAGAGAACGTAGTAAAGCGTTCTAGACTATTATAGGTGTTTGTAGTCTAGGAGGAGTTGTTAACTAGCCTCCTAGTCTCTGCTTGTTCGCTCTACCTTTAGCTAGTCTAGAGTTCTCTACAGCGTCCCTTTCTACTAAGGAAGGTAGGCTTTAGATGCGAGCGGTAGTAGAGTCTTCCTTAACAATAAATCTAGGGCGTACTAGTGTACCTAAGGGTTAACTACTTTTAGACTAGCTTACTTGTTAGCTCTGTTGTCTAGTCTGCATTTTAATAACGTGTAATAGTAAGCAATTTAAATGTTAGGTTCTCTTTTAATAGGGGTGGCACGCTATTAAGTATTAGAAGGTAGAGGATAGTATTATAGGTTAAGGATAGACAAATCGCTACTAAAGGAGTAGAGCAATTTACTTGCGTTATATAGTTACGCTACCCCTATTCCTTAATTAGGCCATACTAGCCTTATAGGGAACTACTAGAACTTATTAGTCCTAACACATGTAACGTAAAACTTACTTTTCTTAATATCTATTTATAGTCCTGTAGTAAGGAGGCGTTTAAGTACTAGCTTAATATATTTCTAATAAGTTAGAAGGTCTTTAGAGTAGATAAGGATGTTATCTAGATACGCGATATAGAAGTTGTCTAGATATTTAATTAGGATGTTATTTATATATTATTAATAAGTAGCTAGCCTATTGCATAATCTAAATAGAAGAACCTTATACTTATAAGTACTATAACGCGTACAAAACGTAGTATACTCTTTAGAAGCAGGATCTATACAAATTCTATAGAAGGTATTCTAAATGTTAAATTTAGTAAAAATTTTACTTTAGAGGGATAAGCTAGCAATTTTTCTATGCGCAGTATTAGATAGGAGTCCTTGCAGGTTAGAATATTAAGCTTTTAGTAGTTAACACAAATATAAAGATTTCTATTTAGTTTTTAAACATAGAGTATTAGTAATGCAAAAGAACTTAGACTAGGTTTAATCTAGCTATACTATAATTAGTCTTGTACAAATTATCTTATAGCCTTAAGTTCTTTAAGGTTTTACTTATACAAGAGGGAATATAAATTTAGTAGAGGTTCCTCTAGTATAATCTTGTAGTTGTATAGGCAGTATTCTAGAAGAGTTTTAGAGCTTGTCTTACTAAACATATTAGCATATTTAGCATATTCTTTTAGTAGGCGTTCCTTTACTAGTTAGGCGTTCTTTAGCTTATCTAGGGTACAACGTTTGTTAATAACGCAATTAATCTTATAGAGACTAGTAATAAAGAATTTATTCTGTAGTTTTTTTATAGAAAAATAGAAGGCATTTTCTAAAAGTATAGAAATAGTTACCTCCTTAGGCAGAGGTAAGTTAGGTGCCTTTTAGTAAGTAGTTGCTAGTAGATATTAACTTTTTAGTAATTAAAGAATACCTTTAATCCTATAAATTGTATAGCTAGGGCTTTAGCGCTAGCAATACTTATCTACTCTCTATAGGTTATCTCTTCTTTCTATATCTTGTACTACGTAGGTTTAAGGAGGAGATTAATATAAGGACATTAATAGTAAGGGAGTAGGATTGTACAAACGTAGGTATCTCTCTAGCTATATAAGCTAAGATTGTTCTGTATTAAGTTTAAGCTTAAATTGTTTTAACTATTTAATACTAATAATATAATCCTAGGATCTAAGATTAATAATAACAAAGGGGCAGTTATGTATCTTACGCCTGTCTATTATTAAGTGTAACTAAATATAGTAGTTAACTAAGGTTGTAATTTAATCCTAGAATCCTTTAATCTAAACCTTAAAGAATAGTCTTTAGATAAGAGTCCTAAGCGCAGCAGATACTAAAGAAGCAATATTAGAATTTAAAAATAGGAACCCTTAGGCACTAGTGTTAACTAAGGAGTTTAGTTATATACCTAACCCTTAGTTTAATAGAATAGAAGAAGCAAGGAAATAGGGTCTACTAAACAAATAAGATAAGGAGAGGTTAGATAGGTTGTATTAGTTTAGGCCTAGGTTAGGTTGTCCTCCTAGGCAGGGTTGTTTCCTATTACTATTAGTTCCTCTTTAAAATATTCCTTAGCATTAGTATAATCCTTATCTACTTAGATTTTTTGTACCCTAGGACTAGTACAATCCTTTACAAAGTAACCTATCTTACTATAGTTGTAACAAGCTCCTAGGGTTAGATCTCTTACTAGGGTAGACTGTAGTAGTATTTGTCTAGGTGTAGGTGTTAACATAGATATAGAGGGCTTCTAAGTAGGCTAGGTAGGTTAAGTTAGAAGGTAGTTATTAGGCTAATGCTAGTTATTAATAGTTTAGGGTTAGGTCTAGGTTAGTGTAGTATTTAGTAGGGTGTAGACAGGATTTTGTTTTCTTTCTATGTTATACGCTGTTAGGTGCTCTACTATACTTTTAAAAAAGTTATTCTACTATCTCTTAAATCCTAGGTTAGGAACTCTAAGAGCTAGTGTAACCTTTGTCTACATGTAGTAAAACTATTCTAACCTAGGTACTTATTCTTAAATAGCTAAACTCAAGAAGGGTACTTTAAATTTTAGAAACAAATTATCTTTTCCTATCTAGAGTTAGTTAAAGATAGCTTAGCTTTTAGCTCTCTTATTCCTAGTAATAAAATAGGAGCGAAGTAAGGTAATTATTTCCTCTACGTTCTAGAACTAGTCTGTATTGCAGGACAGGTATTAGGGCTTAAGGTATTCCTTAGTAAGCCTAGAGGTATATCTCTATACTAGAGCTATGCAAGCTCTTTCTATAGGGTAGTAGTCTAAATTAATCTTAAGTTAGTCTAGAATTAAAGCTTGCTACTGTCTAAAAGTAGGGTTTTTTCTATTACTTAATTTGTTAATAGCTAGAGTTTGCTTACTAAGTTTAGGGGTATAGAGAGAGGTCTTAGAGCAGAACCTTAGGGAAGGTAGCTAAGATTAATTAGGGGGGACTTAGTAGTTAGCATAGGTTTATCTGTAGCTAACTAATATTAGGTACAAAGTAGGGCTATTTTAGCCTGTAGTTAGTCTATTTCAGCGCAGAGGGTATCCTAATCTAAGTCTAATTTGCTATTACTCTTATTAAGTAATTTTGTATTTGTATTTAATCCTTTAGGGGGTGCTATTACCTATACCTAAGTTAATTATCTAATAGGTTCTTTTAAACCTTAGTGTAAGGGCACTGTAGGCAGGCAACTAGAGATAGGAGGAATTGTAGTAGATAGATAGATATAAGACGAATCCTTAGAGTGTAAGCCCTAAGGCGTTTAGGAGGGTTATATACATGTAGTCTGTAGGCCTCCTGCCTAGCCCTAAGGTTGTCCTAGGGTCTAGCTAGTAGCCCTTAGGAGGAATACCTGTAACAGAGCCTCCCCCTTTCTTGCAGCTCGTTCTAAGCTGCTAGATCCCTAGAAGAAAACAGGTTTCTATTATCCCTACCTACAGGTATTATTAAACTCTAAAAAAACCTCTTTTTTAAGGAAAATTACGTTAGGAGAAATACTATATAAGGCTTATAATTGCTTACGTAGCTACTAGGTCCCTAGGTCTACCTAAGCGTGCTCCTATAGATTTCCCTATACTAATTATAAGTTAGGTATAACCTACTTGTTTGCTTATAGCCTTGTAGGCAGGCTACTAACGTTAATATAGACGCTTAGCTAAGTAGGTATTACTAGTTAATAGTTTACTTGTCCTGCTAGATCCCTGTAGGGATTCTAGTAGGTCTCTAGTAAGGGTTATGCTCCTGCGCAAGACTAACTAGAGCCTAGCATGTGTAGGGTAAATGTTTCCTCTGTAAGTATTAATATTAGTCTCTTAGACTAATATTAATAGTGCCTTTATCTTATTAGTAACTGCGTAGTATTACCTGTTTAATATTATAATATAGTAGGGGTAAGTAAATAATATTACTTTACTATTAACTAACTATAAGTAACTATTTACTAGTATATATATTTCCTTACTAGTATATAATAGTGTAGGTATAGGCAGGTAAGAGTGTAGTAGATAGTTAGAGCGTAGTTAGTAGCTGCCTAGAGGCTTACGTATAAGCATATAAACAGCTATCCTAATATACTTTTCTAGCTATTAATATTATAATTCTCTCTACTACAATTCTATATTAAGCATTACTATAACCCTGCCTCCTACCTATATTACTAATAAGGCTCTGCCTAACTTTATATACTTACTACTAGACAACATAGCCCTATAGCCTTTGCTTACTAGGTTCTAGTGCTGTAGCTACCTTACCTACCTTATAACTAAGTTAGTAAAAGTGCCTATAGGAATAATTAAGTTGTTTATTACAGTCCTCTGCTGTCCTAAGAGTTACTATACCTGCAAGAACAACTTTAAGGTGTATAGTAGGTATGTTAACGTAAAGGAGGGTAGTTGTATTAAGGTACGTTGTCTCTTAACTCTACCTAGTTTGCCTGCTAACTATGTGCTAGATTAACGCTTATTTCTACTAGGCTATTAACATGCTTAACTTCCTTATTAACTATACTGCCTATAAGATAAATAAAGAGACTATTAGGCTTAGTAATAGCGCTAGCAATAATAAAGTCTTAGAGAACACTTAGTAGTACTAGATAACTGCCTTTAACTATGTCCTTAACTACTATAATAGATTTATTAAGTATAATAGTATAGAGCGCTATAAGATTAAAGAGTCTAGTATAAGTAAGCTTAAGTACTATTGTGCTAGTGCACAGAGTAACTACCTTAGCAGTTACTTAGGATGCTAAGGCTGGTAAGTAGCGCTAGTATATAAAGAGATAACAGGAAGTTTAGACAAAGCCTCCTAGACTATTATATACTACTACAAAGAAATAAAGTTTATATCTTATCTGCGTAACCTGTATGTATAGTTTCTTGCACAGTAATATAGCTCCTCTGTCCTCTACATACCAACAGGTTAAGCACTTCTTACTAGAACAAAATAGTAACCTAACTAGGGGGCAATAGTATAGTATATAGGGGAACTAATTGTTAAACAAAGATATAGATAATACAGCTACTCTTATGCTATAGCACTCTAATAGACGCCTTAGGCATAAGTAACAAACAACAAAGACACAGATAATACAGCTATTCTTATACTACAGTACTCTAATAGACGCCTTAGGCATAAGTAACAAACAACAAAGACACAGATAATACAGCTATTCTTATGCTATAGCACTCTAATAGACGCCTTAGGCATAAGTAACAAACAACAAAGACATAGATAATACAGCTATTCTTATACTACGGCACTCTAATAGACGCCTTAGGCATAAGTAACAAACAGCAGCTGTCTACAGGTTACTCTAGTCAGAACACTAGTATTAATAGTAGGCATTATTTTAACCCTAAAAGAAACTATACCTCTAGAATTGCTAGATAGCTATCTAACAATACAAGATAGCTATTTCTATCTTAGGATTGTATAGATATACTAAATAATTCTTCTGCTATACTATTAGCTAAATATATTATTAGCTAATAGGGTCCTAGCCTAGGGCTTATGCGCCTAGGAATCAACGCTCTATAAGAGCATACAAAACTCTAAGAACTAAGGAAAAAAAAAAAAAAAAGAAGAAAGAAAAAGAAAAAGCACCCTTAGAACTAATACTATTACTATATTTAAACTATGTCTATATATATCCCTTTGCTCTTAGGAATTAACAGAACTCCTAAGGGGTCCTACCTTAGTAACCTGTCTTAGGATAGTTAATTACAAGATAGGGTCCTAGTTCCTATAAGAGGAAGAGCTAATTACCTCCTATTTAATAGAGAAGAGGTCTCTAAATTCCTAGATAACTTTAATTAAATAGCAAATAATAGGCGTCTTATAGACTAGCAAAAGGTTAGGGTTCTTCCTAACTACTGTAAAAGTTACTATTAAAGATTTGTAAAGAGATTAAAGCTGTTCTTAGAGGGAGACTAGATTAAACTACAACTAGCTATAAAAGAACATTAGAGAGACTAGGACACCTAGAAAATAGGTACCTAAGCTTTTATAGAGACATATGTGCAAGAGACTGCTTAATCCTTTCTAGGACTCTTAGACTACTACACTAACTTTGTAGTGTACAGTAATGCCTACTAGAGAATATCTTAGCAGATAGGTAGAGGCCTAGCCACTCTACAATAACAAATCTGCCACTGTTGCAAAATTCCTGTACAAGGATATTATTTGCTAATAGAGTATAACAAGGAGGCTTATAATTAACAGAGGACTAGACTTTGCTAATGTAGTAAAAAAGCTTACAGTTACATACAGGATTTAGCAAATATAATCCTTAGTATATAACCCTTAGGCAATAGAGAAGGTTAAAGGAGGACATAAACTAATTATTAATACCCTTACTAAACTTTATAGACTATAGGTAGATAACCTTCTAACAGTGCTGCTAGCGGACAGGGTCTCTATTTAATCTAATAGGTACTCTACGTATTAATTAGTCACTAGACAGAACCTAGTTCTACCTACAGATTTAGCAATTCCTACCTAGTAGACATTGCTGTACTAGCAGGTTTTAGATAGGTCTTAGTTACTAGCAATCTGTGCTATACAATTAGACCTCTAGGACTAGTTTCTAAAGGACGCTGTTAGTGTTACTAAACAACTACAAGCATCTAAGAAAGAATACTAGGACAATAATTAGGAAATTAGGAAAGAAAGTATTAGCACTAGCGACCTTATCTTATTATAGGATTTAGTTAGGGAGATTAATATGTTAAGAGACAGAAAGCTTGCCTGCAGGTAGCTTAGACTATACAAAGTCTTAGAAGAGAAAATAGTAATAGAGCGCAGCACCTTCCTACTAGAAGACTTAGATAGATCTAAGATGCCTTACACTATTCTAGGCTAGAGACTTAAGAGATTTATTAAACAACAACTAGAAGATATTGCAGAGGAGCACGCAGGTCTAATTAAGATCTAGGACAAGGAAGCCTAGAATAGATTGTATATAGACCTAGTTAGAGATATTAGGAAAGATAATATCTCTATACTAGACTGCACTATTAGTAGTTACTAAGAGGTTGTAATACAACTAAGGAAACTTACAATATATAAGAAGGCGTAATATAAGCAATACAACAGTAACTCTAGCAGAGACTCTAACATAAGCTAAGCACTACATTAATTAGCTTAACAAAGCAGGGGGAGGAGAGACTTAGTCTCTAACTATAAAAATGTCTTAATAAGACAACTAATAAGGTAGGGAAATAGTAAAACCCTAGAGTTTGCCTATATAGCTATTAAAGAACAAGCAGCAGCGCTAGTAAAAATCTAACTAACTAGAAGCTAGCGAGTTACACCTAACAGCTTCCTATTAGCTACGCAGCTATTAAGCAAAAAACGCTAGCGCAAACTTCACCCTACTACTACAATCCTACTATAATTAAGTAGTAAAATAGCAGTAAGAAGAATAGATGCTTAATATAGCTATAGGTAATAGCTTGCTACTTTTACTCTGCTACTCTATTACTCCTTTACCCTACCACACATAATAAAACTTAAAAATTTAATTTAATTAAGTAACCTAGCTCTATTACTACACTTACACTATAGCCTTAGACTCCTAAGCCCTAGTAATAGCTAGCTAAGAGTAACTAGGCTCTGCCTATATGTTATAGCCAGCTACTCTTTAAGCTATTACCTCTAATAATATAACGTCTGTCTATAGTATTAGTATACTATACCTTAACAACATCTTAATAGGCAAGTTTATTACACAGCTAACTTAGGGCAACCTAGTTTAACAAAGACACGTACTAGACTCTTAGATAGCAGCTGCTATATTAGAGTTTAACAAAGCTGCTACAATAATACACCTTATATTATTAGTTATAGAGCAGACACTAAACCTAATTGCATAATACAGAGGGGCTACACAGTTTAAGAGCAAATACCCTACTATTACTACAGCTACAAACTACAACTAAAAGAGAATACAGGAGTTAAGTAGCACGTTAACACGCATTAAATCGCTGCCTAGAGGAAAGACACTTATAAGCAATATTATTGCGCCTTACAGCCCTACCTCTAGCATAGAGTATAGTTACTTAACTAACATTGCATACTGCACAGCAAGACTAGGTACTATGTACCTAGCTAAGTTTATTAACTCTACTATGTACTAAAGACTTTACACACCCTATCGCAAGCAAGATAAGTATATTAACTCCTTAGACTAGGGCATAGCTTATAAGGGAATACAGCTATTTAAACAAGACATTTAGTCCTTTATAGGTAACTCTAAGAATAACAGCTACCCTCTCCTTAAGCTCCTTAGAGGCATTTTAGATTTACCTAACCTATACACTAATACAAAGAAATACACAGTTTACCTTATAGACAGTAGTAACAGCTAATAAAAGTTCTAGCAAGCTGCTCTTTAGTACTAGAAGACTATACCCCTAGCAAGAATATTTAACTTAGAAGGAAAAACAACTTACTATCTAGTTATAGAACAAATAACACAAGAGTAGACTACAGCTAGTAGGCTTACAAAACATAGTAACAGAATACTTCTGCCTATTAACTCTATCTTTAGAGATACACCTTCTAGACTTAGGACAATTAGCCTAAGCCTAGGACTAGGGCAAGCATTAATACTAGTAGAAGGGGCATCTGTAGTGCAAACTGCTAGCAGCTCTAGCTAACTACTAGAGAGGTTCTCCCTTACTCTATTAAGACTAATAAGAGTGTAATTAGGTGTTACTACTTACATTTAAAACACTAGAACAACTAGCAAAGGGACCCTTAAGAGTGCCTAAGAGGAAGAGGATAACTTACTTACTAACCTTAACCCTAGAAAGGTTAACAGGTTAGCCTTAGAGCTTAGAGTTAGACACACACGTTAGCAGGAAGAAGTAGCTAGCAAACTTATTTGTTACAGAGAAGGAACTATCTCTATTACTAATGTAACAGCTATCCCTAACAATAAATAATACTAGGAGCAATTAACTATTTATAGTACTAGATTCTGCTCTCTTAAGGATGTTAGCAGTAAGAGAGCTGTCTTCCCTACTAATAATAAAGCTTAATCTGCTTAAGAGGACAAGTCTATTAGTCCTAAGGCTATGCAGGAGGTTAAAGGCTCTAAGAGCTGTCTATATATAAACCCTAAGTTAGCTCTTATTATGCTATGTAAAAAGTATAGCAGAAGAACTCTTAAGGACGTAGATAAGATAAAGCTGCTCTATATATAGGTCTAAGAGTGTTGTATTAAATTAGAACCTAAGAGCTAAAGAATAAAGGGTTCTATAATAGCTTACTACAAGGTTAGTAAACATAGGGTATACTTCTCTTACTTAAAATACATTGCTAGACAACTAGGCCTTCTAGTCTAATTAATACTAAGGTATACTACTGTTAACATGCTTATAATGCTGTATCTATACCCTCACAAATAGGGAATATAGCACAGCAACGTACAAACCCGCATACTATTCTAGAATTACTTTAGAGGCCTAGGCACTCTTAACAGCCTTTAATCCTACTACTATTAACTAAATAGTACTAGTCTTAAGGTAGACTAGGACGCGTTTATTAATAGATATCCTACTCTCTTCCTACAACAAACAGTAAACACGTTTAAGGTAGAAGGAACTATTATAGCTAACTACTTCTAAGAGGGGTTTAGAGATAAAGAGCTTTAGGAAATTATAAATAATTGCTTTAACATGTACAACTAGCATACCTATACTATTAATAGACATAGTAACCTTAGATAGTATAGGACAATATACTACTTAGTAGTCTAGTAACTTATTTAAGGGGATGTAGGTTACTAGCTTCTATATATCTTACTTTGTTGCTAGACTAACCTTATCTCTTACCTCTACTATACAAAGTACACTAGCCCTAGTAACTAAATAGCGTTTAAACACATAGACCTTAACCTAGCTAATGCTTACGCAAATAGCAGGGGTATACAAATAATCTAGGGCTTAGTATCTTTTAATAACAAAGATAAGGAGAACTACACTATTACTCTTGCTAGGTTCTATAACTATATAGGCAAATACCTTAAATAGCAACAGAAGAGGGGTATAGATAAGAGGAATAGATACATTAAGGGTTAGAAGGATAACTAGGACTACCTAAAGGAAATTAAAGACAAGCTTAGTTGCAAATAGAAGAGGTATCTATATAAGGTAGGGTAAGTATAAATCTCTAACCTACTGCTCCCTTATAGGTCTACTAGACCAGCTACAAAACAGCAACGTACTACTCTTCCTTAGTTTATGCTAGTAACAGAAGACTACAGCACTATAGAGATTCTAGAGATAGGTAGCTATGCAGAAATTGCTGCATCTTACTAGGCATTACAAGCAGGTCTGTTATCTCCTTCTAGACACGCTAACTAATACAGAGGAGTGCTGTATGCCTTTCCTAGGGATATTCCACTAGAGTTTACGTTATAGATCTTAAAAGTAATTTACTACTAGGCTTGCTATAACTTAGTCCCTATACTAGACAAAATAGATAAAATACTAAACTAAATAGATTTAAAGCAGTTACTAGCCTATATACAACAGACTTGTGCTAGTAACATTTCTATAGTTAAGAAGCACTAGGAATAGGTTAAGACAGCTAAGATAAGAGCATATAAGGAGGATGCTAACTTAGATATCCCTAACTAGTTATATTTTATAGGATTATTACATCTAGCTAAGTTCTTAGATAGTGCTAAAAAGTAAGATAGAGAACACAGCAGGGATTTAGCACTGTCTAAGATATTCTCTAAGATAAATATATAACCTAACTCTCTAACTAGATAGGATGTAGCTAGGGTAGACGCTAGTGTATTGTTAGATAAGCACTATCTATTACTAACTCTAAAGACTTTAAAGGCAACAAGGTTAACAGCTATTGCTAGATTATCTAGTTTAGCAGAAACTGCTACTATTAGCTGATACAACACTCGTTCTACTTGCTAAGATGTTAGTGTTTAGTTAACTACCTAGTTAAGTAGTTAACTAAAGAAGGATAAGGGCAAGGGACAGATAAAGGAGTAGAGGAAGTTGTTTCTTTTGTTTATTTCTTTTGTTTATTCATTTTCTCTTTTGATTTAACACTCTACTATCGCTTATTTTCCTATGTAACACTTTACTTACTAGCCTCTCCTCTATAAGCACAAGGGGGCCGTGCTATTAAGGTAGGGGAGGTTTGTGCTAGTGCATAGAGTGACTGCCTCAGCAGTTACTTAGGATGCTAAGGCTAGTAAGTAGCGCTAGTATATAAAGGGATAACAGGAAGTTTAGACAAAGCCTCCTAGACTATTATATACTACTATAAAGAAATAAAGTTTATATCTTATCTACGTAACCTGTATCTGTGGTTTCTTGCACAGCAATGTAGCTCCTCCGTCCTCTACATACTAACAGGTTGAGCACTTCTCACTAGAACACTATAAGGCCTACTAGACATTCTATAAGTATAACCTTAAGTGCTTTAATATTACTCTTAGTACTATTAGTATAAAGGCCCCTACTAACGCTGTTATTAATAAGGTAGTTAAAGACTACTTTAAGAAGAATAGCGTAGCTACAAATACTAAGAAGCGTTAGTACTACTATAGTACTAACATCCCCTCTATAGTAGACGCCTCTGCAGCCCCTTCTAGAGGTTATTATCTTTACCTACTAAGCTATACACCCCCTTAAGGCGTAGTAGTTCCTATTACCTAAGCAACAAGTATAACAAGGATAATAGGACCTTCTAAGTAGTTTTTAGGTAGCTCTATAATCTAGCTATAAAGGTTAGTTACAGTAGGTAGTAACTTTTAGTAGGTAATAGAACTTTAGTATTCTTCTTATAATCTTTTCTATTATAACTGCTACTATTAGATAGTATCTAGCCTCTCTCTAGTTAGGAGTTAGAGAGGCCTTAGGTCTGTTTATAGTACACGCCTTATATTGTTATAAGTAATTTTAGCTATATTCTAGGACTATTCCTCTTCTAGTATATGCCTTATATTATTATAAGCAATTCTAGTATTGCCTAGGTATTACTTCTCTTATAGTACGCGCCTTATATTATTATAAGAAATTCTAGCTATATTCTTATAGGCAGCGTCTATAATCTCCCTCTTTTCTACTTTTATAGAGGAGGTACCTAGCTTAGTAGAGTTATAGTGCTCTATTTAATACTCTTATAGTAGTCCTCTAGAATTTTATTGTAGTAATTAAGATTAGTAAGTAGTTCCTAGGTAGAGTTTATATTTATCTACCTAAGCTATTTTATAAGGTATTCTTGCCTATAGGTAGATGTATTGCAATAATTAAGGATGCCTTTAACTTTGTACTAGTCTATTGCTAGTACTTTGCTGTTTGCTATCCCTATAGGGCCTAGTTAGAACCTAGTGCTAGCAGGCAGTGTTATCTAAGGTTTAAGTAATAATACATTAAATACTAGGTAGATCCTGCTTATTAATAGTAGTAGCTTTAATTTATATGCTAGCTTCTCTATTTTCTTTATAACTATAAACAGCCCTAAGTACCTTATATTAAACTTCTTTAAAGGACAATTTATAATTAGGTTCTTTGCCTAGAGAATTACTTTGTTGCCTATAGCAAAGTGCTTCTCTATTTGCTTAGCGTTATACTAGCGCGTTATACCTTTCTAAGCGTATTCTAGGCTTTTCTTTGCTGCAGCCTACATCTTATACTACTGCTCTAGGCAGCTAGCAACTTGCTAGCGTAGCTCTAGGGCTGCTGCGTCCTTCCTCTATACCTGTAGCAGTTGCCTTAGCTAGTGCTTATTAGGTACTCTGTTAAATCCCTTTAGGTCTGTCCTATAAGCAACTTTAATAGGTAATTCCCTATATATAGAGTAATACTTAGAGTTATAGGCGTACTCTACGTATAGTAACAAGTCTACCTAGTTATTGTTAGGATCTCTTTTCAGAGGGGTGGCACGCTATTAAGCACTAGAAGGTAGAGGATAGTATTGTAGGTTAAGAATAGACAAATCGCTACTAAAGGAGTAGAGCAATTTACTTGTGTTATATAGTTACGCTACCCCTATTCCTTAATTAGGCTATACTGGCCTTGTAGGGAACCTTTAGGGTTAGCAGTCCTAATAATATCCCCCTTCTAGGGTGGCTTACCCTAAGTAACTAATATTACAGGTTTTTTTAGTAGAGTAGGTAATTATAGGCTGTTATAGACTAGGCAGTAACAGAGTTACAGGAGAGTAGTGCTTTAGTAGTTAGAGGTATTCCCTTAAGCCTATGCGTAGGTTTAGGCAGCTCTACCTTTACCTTCCCTTTTACCTTCACCTTCACCTAAGATTCGCGCTGCTGCCTAGAAAATAAGTAGGGCAACACGCCGCTAGTACAGTGCCTAGATATACCTAACGTTATCCCCTATTTTAGTCTATTACCCCTATACTCTACTTGTCACGGGTATTCTCCCCACAGCAGGAGATACCTCGGCCAGGGCTTAGGCCAAGGCCGGAAACCCACTGGCCACCCGCGTATATAATATTCACGACCTTAGAGACTTATCCATTAAGGATTCGTCTTATCTCTTAAATCTCACCTATTAAACCCCTATTATTCATCCTATCTCGCCCTGCTTAATTGCCTGCCTACAGTAATCTTACACTACTCCCTTTTTTAGTAAGTTAGTGCTTTTCTTTAGCTAGGATAGGTTCCCTTTACTAATCTAGGATAACCCCTAATAGGTTATTATAGGTTGTTATAACTCTATAGGCAGCTAACTAGATTCTCTAGGCTCTAACAATTTTAAAAGCACATTCCCTAGCCCCTAGGCCTACTGTACTGCACTACACTGCCTACTATACGCCTAGACTAACTAAGATTATAGATCTAAACGCTGTTAGTAATAATATAGCCTATAATAGCGTGCAGTCCTTCTAGATCTACGTCTAATACGTCTGTAGCTTTGCTGTAGGCTAGCATAAGCACTATAGTAGGACTAGTTATGTCTATATCTAAATTACCCCTACTAATATTAACTTGTATAAGGCATAGCTATTATAGATAGACTTAGGTAAGTTAGAGTAGGTTATGCACTACTTCTAGTGCTTCTCTTCTAACTAGGAGTGCATTACTGTGTATATTCCCTCCTTTAGCCTAATTATAAACCCTTATAGGTTATTACTAACTCTAACAGCTCTATTTAAAGCATAATAGTAACCTAGCTAAGATTTATAATATTCTCTAGGCCTTAGAGTTTAGCGTCTAGGACCTAGACTAGGATATAGTTAATAGTAAGCTCCTATAGCGCTTATTAACTAAGATAGAGAAGAAGGCGTCTAAGTTTAAGCTTATATCCCTCTATTAGCCTATCTCCTAGGCCTATAGTGTCAGGGGCTTTCTACCTCAGGCATGCTAACCCTTAGGAACACCTCGGGGCGACTACAGTCACCCCTTAGAGCCTACACACACGTATATATTCCCCTAAATCCTTAGGGGCTTAACCCCTAAGGATTCGTCTTATCTTACCTAATCCTATACGTTTCGTCCTATCTCTCTTGCCTGCCTACAGTGTCCTTACAATTCAAATCCTTTATACTCCCTCTTGGAAGAGGCAGTTAAAAGAGATATCTAATTTTTTCCATAACTATCACGATAGCTAGAAGTTAACGTTAAGCACGTGCTGCAGCCAACGACAACGCGTTAGGCTTGCAGCAACCTAGCCCTAACAGCAACCTAATAGACCCCTATAGGTATCCTATACACAATGTAGTAGCAAACTTGTTACTACTAGGCATACCCCTGTCTAGAAACATAACGCCTAGTGCATCTAACAACCAAGCGTCAGGTCCTATAGAATTAGGAGACAAATAGGCTTACAGCCCTACTAGTACTCTAACAGATGTACCTTCCTATCAAAGTTAGATAAACCCAGCAACTAGTTTGAATGCAGACCCGCTAGCCGCCACTAAGGCACCTAGGGTAGAACCTGTAGCTATCCTAACTAAGGGCCAAACCTTATTTGTTAAGCAACTCCTTAGAAACCTTTTTAAGGCAGAGCTCGCCAGAGCTACTAAGGCTGAACTAGCCATCTAAAGGAACTAGATCAACTAAGCCTTACAGGCCCTAGGCTTAACTAAGGGCAGAAACTAGTTAGAACCTAACTAGCCAGCGTTTAATAAGGCTAGAAAGATTATCTAAGTGTTAAATAACATTTAACCTAAACCTAAGCTAGGCACTAAGAGCAGAGCTCTATCCCTAGTAAGTAGACTAGTAGATTAAGGACATTAAGACAGCCTTCTAATACGCCTAAGTACTAGAGGACTCTATCACAAGAACCTACTAGGCTATAGGTACTATCTAGTTTAGCATCTATTGCAAACTAATCTAATAACAGATTAACTAAGGATCTATCTAGTTATAGTCTAACCTTAAGGCAGAGGAGGAGCGACTTGTATAAGACCCTATCCTTACTAAGTATAAGAACTACACTAAGTTCTTTAATATTAAGTAGAGAGAAGGCAATACAGTTAACACCTTTCTAATGCTGTTAAATTGCTAGGAATTACTACTACTACATAGCTTCTTTAAGTTTAATAATAGTACTAACAACTACAACTTTAAAATTACTTTTGTGTAGTCTAAAACCCTACCTTATCTCTAACAGGAGATCTAGCGTAACAGCAGTCTAGACAACATCTAGCAATAGCACGAGTTTAAACAAGCTCTCTGTAACGCAGAGACAGCAGCTTGTCCTGCAACTACTTATAAGAGTAACAATGCTAACTATAGCAAGAGGCATGCCACATCTCCTAATTAGAAGGGGAATAAGAGGCACGCTAGTCGCAGAGGCACGCCTGCCTACAGCTAGGGCAACAACACCCTAGCAGCTACCTAGTTAAACAATAGTAATAATAGCCAAGGTTAGAACAAAGACCAGGGTAACTAGAAAAGCTATTAGAAGAACTGTAGCTATAACTCCTACAAAGGAAATAATAATAGCAACTCCTAGTTAACAGGAGAGTTAGGGAAAAGGAAGCCCTAGTCGCCAACCTATCCTAACTACAACTAGGGCCTAAGACTAAGGGAAAGCAAACCTGCATTGTAGTTACTATATCCCTATAGGACCCTAATAGGTCCCTAACGCTGCTCTAAGCCCTTTACAACTCTAGAGCAGAGCTAAACCTTATTAGCTAGCAAGTAGTAGACAATCTCTACATTAAATATAAATTGTTCTATTAAAGGCTAGTAACTACATTCCTTAATAGCAACTGCCTAGACATCTAGCAACCCTACAATCTAACTATTAATTGCCTAGATAGCAATAGTATAGTTAAATCTATAGGACTGCAGGAGTTCTAGTTAGCTGCCTTTAAGGGATACGACCTAGTACTAGGTTACCTATAGTTAGTATCTACTAACCTATGCATCTGCTTCTCTAAAGGCACATACAAGTAGTTCCCTAACAACGTAGAAAGAGTACACCTTACTACTACACAGGATCTGTTCTACTCTATAGAACTAGGAGAAAGGGCATACTTAATGCACCTAGGTAACCTAGTCTACTAAGTCCTAGAGGAGACAATTAACAACCTGTTAGAAAGTAACTAGGAAGGCAGTAGACAACTACTAGCCTAGGGGCTAAGCAGAGACGCTGTCCTTAACGCAGAATACTTCTACAATAAGAGACTCCTCTAGCTCTAGAACAAAATGCTTAAAGTTATTAACTACCTTTAGCATTGCGTTACGCAGCACCTAGATCTATTATAGCTCCCTAAAGCTATAGGTAAGCGCATAGTGGCGAGCATTATCTATAAGCCCCCTTAACGCTCTAGGATGCCGCCTATAGGCATAGCCCAAGCCCTCCTAGATAGCAACAAAGACTACCCTTTAGTTAACCCTGCAGACAACAAGCTAGACCTAGAAGAGCTTAAGCACGTTCCCCTAGAGCTACACTATAAGTAGTTTATATTTAGCAAACACTAGTCTAGTGTACTAGCACTGTATTAGGATTATAATCACTCTATTAACATTAAGCCAGGCAGCAAGATACTAAACATGCCTATCTATAACCTCTCTAGGAAGGAGCTAGAAATACTATAGGCTTACCTTAATACAGCGTAGGAAAAGGGTTAGATCTGCCTAAGTAAGTCCCCTGCTAGGGCACCTATCCTGTTTGTGCTAAAGGCTAACAGTACACTGCGACTTTGTGTGGATTACAGGGGCCTTAATAAGGTCACTATTAAGAACCAGTATCCTATTCCTCTTGTAAATAAGATGCTAGACAGGCTATTAAAAGCTGCTATCTTCTCTAAGCTAGATCTACGTAATGCCTATTATAGGCTCTAGATTAAGGAAGGCAACAAGTAGAAAACAGCTTTTAAGACTAGGTATAGTCATTTTAAGTACCTAGTTATGCCTTTTAGATTAGCAAACGCTCTAGCGACGTTCTAATCTTACATCTAGAGAGCCCTAGAAGGCCTTATAGACTACACCTGCGTAGTGTATCTAGATAACATCCTTATATACTTAGAGCACAAGGAGGATTATCAAGCCTACATTAAAGAGATCCTAGATTAACTTGTTAAATAGGGGTTGTTCTGTAAGGCAAGCAAATGCTTGTTTATAACAAAGTTAGTTAAGTTCCTAGGCTTTATTATCACGCCTAGTAGAGTAGTTATAGACCCTATCTATATGCAAACAATCTAAAAGTAGCTAGAGCCTAAGGGATACAAAGATATCTAAGTGTTCCTTAGCTTTGCTAACTTCTATTAAAGGTTTATCTTTAACTACTCTAGAATCGTACGCCTGTTAGTAGACTATATAACCTCTACCTAGAGGCTAGAGTTAGAGCTAGGAGGCTCTACTACAACAAAGGGGGAAGAAAACGCTAGTAAAAACCTACAAGGGCCTAACAAGATAGTACAAACTATAGAGTTAGCTAGAGGAAGTACGCTAGGCCTTCCTTACTATTAGGAAGAAGTTTACTAAAGCCCCTGTGCTACAGCACTTTAATCCTAACAAGCTAATTATAGTCCTTACTAATGCATTAGACTTTGCTATAGCTGCTATATTACTGCAACTACAATTGTTAGAAGTATTAACAGAACAACACTAGAAACTAGTAGCGTTCTAGAGCAGGAAGTTTTAAGGCCTATTAATTAGATAGCATACCTATAACAAGGAATTAGCTGTAATTGTTAAGGCATTTAGGCAGTAGCAACACTACCTTAAGCACGCCCTGTTAACAGTCTAAGTACTCTCTAATTATAACAACCTGTGGTACTTTATAACTATAAAGGAGCTCTCCCTAAACAAGCACGCTAGGCAGAAGAGTTAGCTAGGTATAACTTTAAAGTTAAATACAAGCCTAGACTAGAGAACTCTACAGACAGCCCCTTAAGGCGCCCTAATTATGCTAAGGGACTAGTTATTAGAGAGCAGCAGGCACTACGTAACGCCATGCTACTAACTCTCTAGCAGAAGCTTTAAATATAGACTATCTAGAAGTCTAAGGCTTAAAACGTTAAACAGGCAACTAGGGTAACAGACAGCCCTAGTAGGGGTCCTGCGGGATCCTAGCAACTCTCTAAAACCGCCCCTAAGGAATTCTACCCATTAACAGGTACTAGAGATGCGTCTCCCTTAGCTCTTAACTAGCTATCTACAGGCTATAGTAGCTAGGGTTAATCTAAATTATTTAAAGCTTAGGAACCTAGCTTTAATATTGCAGAGGCTCTCCTTTATAACCTTAACAGACAAGTTAGGTTACCTACCTACCTTACAAATAATGCCGCGCAAGGCGAATCTGCATACACCCTAGACACACTAGAACACTTAACTAACTATATTAGACAGGTTTAGGAGCAGGACGCCGCCTATAAGTTGCTAACAAGTTAGGAAGCAGGCAGAGCGGCTAAGGGTTACTACTACTAGGAGGTTAACCCTAGTAGGATCCTGCGCAGGAGTAGGAAAGTGTAGATTCCCTAAGACGTAACTCTTCGCTAAACTATCCTTGCAAAGAACTATAACAACCCTATAGGGGGTTACTATAGTTATAAGAAGACTACCTAGCTGTTAAAACAAAAGTACTACTAGCTAAACCTAAAGAAGGATATACATAAGTACGTTTAGCATTATACAGCGTGCTAACTAAACAAGATCTGCAGGCATAAGCTATAGGGGCTGCTGGTCCTACTCCTAGTACCTAATACACCCTAGCGGCATTACTCCCTAGACTTTGTAACAGACCTACTAAAGTTAAAGGATAACTAGGGGAATAAGTATAACTTAATCCTAGTCCTAGTTAATAGGTTTAGCAAGTATGTCTAGTATCTACCTATAACTAAGACAGTTACTTCCTAAAGGGTAGCTAAACTACTGCTTAAGTAGTGCTTTCTCAAACATAGTCCTCCTAATACCCTAATATCAGACTGTAGATTAGTGTTTACTAGTTAATTCTAGTCTAACATCTGCTACTATTTAAAGATTAACTACCGCCTTAGTACAGCCTTTCACCTATAGACTAATAGGCAGACAGAGCGCTAAAACTAGGAGTTAGAAACCTACCTACGCATCTACATAAACTATTAACAGGATAACTAGGTAGACTTGTTGCTATATGCAGAGTACGCATACAACTTAAAGGCTTACTTAGTATATAGTAAATCCCCTATTAAGGTGGCATATAGGATTAACCCTTAGGGCTTTAATAGAGTCCTAGATAAGCACTAGTTACACTGTCCCCTAGAGGCCTAGGTAGACAGTAGAAAGGCACTAGACCTCTGCTAGTAGGTGATTAGACAACTGGAGCAGTAGCATAAACTGTAGGTAGCAGCAAAGGATAGCTTAGAGTATGCCTAGAAGAGCAATTCTTGTTAGTATAACACCAAGCAGGCAGATAGACACTTTGCTAAAGGCAAGCAAGTGCTACTCTAAGCAAAGAACCTAACAACTAACTAACTATCTAAGAAGTTTAACGCCTATTACCTAGGTCCCTTTACTATTGTAAAGAAGATTAGGAAGCTAGCTTACAAGCTAGACCTACTACTATTAATAGATAGAGTGCACCTAGTGTTTAATGTATTATTACTTAAACTATAGAGGGAACCCTTTGCAGAAAAGGGGTTCTAGCCAGGTCCTACACAGATCCTAGAAGACACTCTCCTAGCAGAGAGGTATAAAGTTAAAGGGATTCTGCAGCACTGTAACACTTAAGCCTATAGGCGAGAGTACCTAGTAAAGTAGCTAGGTTAGCCAAATAAAGAAGCTACCTAGGAGCTACTAGAGAACCTTAACTACTGCAAGGAAATCCTTAACAAGTACCTTAAGACAACAACTAACGTAATACAGCAATCTACTTACAAACACAGGGCTAAGTCTAAGTTAGGTTAGGGCAATCTAAATCTGTATTAGCGGAAGAGGGTCGCCTAAGGAAGTCCCCCTAGGATAATACTTATGCTACAAAACTATAGACAATATGTTAACCTAGGGTCACTGTCCTAAGGCTGTAGATTAGCCCAGCAACTATCTAAGGTAGGGGACAAGGGTCTTAAGAGCATAGGGGTAGGCACAGAGGTTTATATAGGCATTACATTCAATCTATTACTATACATTATCTAAAAAGCAATCTAAAAGTAGAAGGCCTTACAAACCCCTAGTAGGGCTAGGCTAGAAGTTAGGGCCACCTGTACAACAGCGCTCTAGAGTCCTCTAAGCGCCTAAAAACACTAATTTAGTAGGAGAGATCGTCAACTGCTAGAAAGGCACAGCTGAGGCGTTAGCAGCAGAAGGCACATCAGTGCCGTAGTAGTACTAACGCTTCTCTGCACCCCTAGCAGCACTATCCTGCTGGAACACACGCTTAACCTCTATGTTAATAACTACATTAGACAGTTCCTTCTAGCTAACTATACCTAAGGCAGCCTACACAGAAATTAGCTACAGCAAGGGCAAAGGGTTAGAGAAGAACTTACATTAAAGTGCTGCAGGTTATGCTTACGCAAAACCTAATAAGCCTTATTGTAGTTAACCTAACTTAAGCCTAAGTCCTTTATATAGCAACTAACAGCAGTATTGTAGGACATAAAGCTAAGATAATAAGCTTTAGCGTAGTTAAAGGCAGTCTGCTAATAGTGCTAGACGTTACCTAGGATATTATCCTTAGTTGCGGCGTTACCTTGTTAGGCAGTCTCCTTATTTGTCTTGCAGATAGCACACTTAAGAAGGAAGTTAAGCATATTAATAGCGCAGCAGAAATAAGGCGCGATCTATATAAGTTAGTATCAGGCAGGCACTAGGCAGAGCTCTAGACTTACCTTAATACATCTACTAACGTTGCTAGATATGCACCTATCACATACACTAAAATTGTTCTTGCGCGTGCAGTACCCTATAGGGCGCCTAAAGACCTAAATAAACAACTTAATTAAGCTATTAGGATTAGTAGAGGACTTAGTAGTAAGCTTCTTTACACACTTAGGGCACTAAAACCACGTAAGGGAAGGCTGTAGGGCTATATTGTTAGGCAGCGCGTAGACAAAGTCTAGCAGCTTAGAGTTGTTAATATGCAAAGGCAGAAGGGGCATAATAATAATAAAGAAGTAGAGTAGAAAGTATATAGAGTGTAAAGTAGAGTGTAGATAAGGAAGACAAAGTTAAGGTATCTACTTGTTATATACTGCAACTCTCTTACCTCTGTCTGCTGCCTACTAACGTTCTGCTGCCTAACTACCTACTTTCTAAATAATTAAACGCCTATACTTTACATAGTTAGCAAGGAATAATACGCGCCTAATAGGACACTTGCTATATGTCTATAAGGTATCCTAAGTCTAGAGCAAACAATAGCTAACAACACAACAAAGGTACTAGTTAACACTGCGCAATTAACAGATAAACTCCTGTAACAGGAGCAATCTAAGCATAGGGTAACGCCTCTAGGCACTGTTACAGTAAACTACCTACACATAGCGTGTTGCCTTAGGCCTACTTACGCAGGAGCAGGACAACCCCTAGGCACTAACTAGATACCCTATAGGGTACCTTATAGGTAAAGGTAATAATATATCTAGCTAAACTGCTATAGCAATTAAGCAAATAAGTCTACGCCCCTAGCAACTGCAGTTGTTTAGACTAAGGGTAATAATACCTCTACAGAGCTTATAGACAAAGGGCCTAGACACTTAAGCAACCTATAGGGGACAAGTTGTTACACTAAGAAAACAGCCTAGGGCAGCACGTTACTGCACCTAACACTAGCTCCTAGGCAACTACAGTCCCTAGACTTAGAGCAGCAGTACCCTATAGGGACTGCAGTGCGGCAATAGGTATCCTACAGGGGAACCTACTACAATTACTATACAGTTTATTCTGTATCTTCTTTTTACTATGCTCCTAGAGGTTAAGGCTACTAGACTAAGGGCACTATATCCTCAAGGGGACTAGGGTAAGGCTGCAGACACCCTACAGGGCAGTACTAGCCAAACACTTGTTTAGTAATCTACTAAACCATCACCTAACTCCCTAACAGCCTTAACCACAGGTTCTAGAGTCTTTAATCCTAAGGGATCTAAAGGTAAGGTTACCTAGCAAGCAGCAAACTAGTGCTAGCTGCACCTTATAGGGAGTTGTTTGTGCTAACGTAATTAATAGATTTAAGCACCTACTAACAAGCAAACTAGCTTTCTCCTAACTATTTTCTTCTTACGTCAGAGGTTTTTTTAGAGTTTAAACTAGCAAGCATTAGCACATAGGGTTCAGCAGTCTAGGACAGACTGCAAGAAGGGGGGGCTATTGTTAGGGGCTTTCTACCTCAGGCATGCTAACCCTTAGGAACACCTTAGGGCAACTACAGTCACCCCTTAGAGCCTACATACACGTATATATTCCCCTAAATCCTTAGGGGCTTAACCCCTAAGGATTCGTCTTATCTTACCTAATCCTATACGTTTCGTCCTATCTCTCTTGCCTGCCTACAGTGTCCTCACATATAGCTAGTAAGTTATCCTCTTAAGTAGTTTTAGTCTATTATAGGTTATTCTTACACCTCTAATAGCACTTACATCCCTTACGCTGCCTACCTCTACCTACACACTAGTGCTATTACTAAAGATAAGGACCCTTGCTCTAAGTTCTGCCTAGACTAGTGTTAGCGTAGTAAGAAGGCTGTGTTAGTACGTGCTAAGGCTAGCAAGCGTACCCTTAAGGCTACTATTACTAATAGGGTTACTAAGGAGACTAATTTACTATATAAGCAGGTATATATACTTATCTTGTTTTTAAATAGACTATTCTAACTTATTATAGGCTAAGGTTTGTAATTATGCTCTAAACCCTAGTTCTAAGCGCAGGAAACTAGGTAATACCTTAGTTGCAGAGATAGCTATGCTTGTAAGAGAGAAGGGCTTTGCTACTAGCGCTAAGAAAGGGTCCTTATCTAAGAAGATTAAGACTCTATAGAAGAGGCTAGATAAGTATAATAAGGTTTAAGAGTAGTAAGAGCCTGTTATAATAGGTCCTAATAGACTATTATAGCTTATATAATAATATAACTATAAACAATTTCTATAGTTAGATTTCTTTAGAAATCCTAGATATACCTAAGCCTTTAGCTTAAATTTAATAGAGTACTTACTTTAATATCCTATGTTTTCTTCTTATAATGTTAGAAGTTTTATGCCCTAATATAATCTTATTAGAGCGCGTAATAGGTTATTATAACCCCTATTACTGCTATTCTATTATAGATTAGACTATTATAATTTAGACTAAGTTCTTATAGTCTATAATAGATAATAAGGGATACTAAGAGATGCTTGTAAGTTAGGCTAAGGTAATCCTAGAGTATAACGCTGTTAAACACCCTAAAAACCCTATAGGAAAACTAGTAAAGGTACGTTGTCTCCTTAGGATCCTCTTATTACCTTTATTTATCCCTCTTCTTCTTTAGGGGTTGCCCTTAGCCCTTATAAGCCTTTTTATTTATATTCCTTTTAGGCTTAATGCCTTTAGATTTCTAAAATTATTAAAGGACGTTACTAGAGATATTTTAACTAGGCTCCTAGGAGTTCTCTTTATCTCTATAGCTAGTTTATTTAACTAGATATTTCTACTAGTTATATTCTCCTTTGCGTCTATCTAGTATAGTTATTAAAGTTGTGTTTTAGTTAAAGACTGTAAACACTATTTAGTTAGTTCTTAGGAGATAAGTACTAGAGCAGGGTGTAAAACAAAGTAATTACCTAAGCAAAGCTTGTGATAATTAAAGGGTACACTAAAGAGTATCTAGTATTAATCTATATTAAGTGTAGTTAAGTTCTAAATAACAAATGTATTGTTAAGGTTGTAACTTAGGTTAAATACAAACTATAAGAGTTGCGTTCCTACTAGGTTATATACTATAGGGGATCCTAGAGCTTACTTATTAAAGCGTAAGCTTGCAATACTAAGCTGTAAATCTTATGTAGCTTACTGTAAGCTTTGTAAGCTAATTACGTACGTTAATCCTTCTTACGCGCCAAGGCGTAAGCTTATAGATCTACTTATAAGCTAGTTACGTAATCTGTTCTGTATGTTATTTGTTACTAGCCTGTCGCAGGCTGTGTTAGGAGATTACTAGAATAATTAGTTATAAAGATCTAGGATTGTAACACTATCCCCCTCCCCTATTAGATTTATCTTAAATTATAATTATATCTTTATAAGCGTGTCCTATATCTTATCTTAAGGTTTAGCCTTTGTTATGTCTTCTAATTCTTAAAAGAAACAACTACGCCTTACTCTAGAAATTTAACAGCATAAAACCCTTACTAATATACCCTATAATTATTATTTTGCTAACAATTAAGAGTGCTTTATTATAGCATTAAAAGGTTTATATTGTCTAAAGTGTTCTAAGTATATATGTATTAGTTGTCTATGCGTAAACTTGTCTTAGGAGTTACTAGACTATACTTATAAGGAGTATAAAGTAAAAGTAGAAGTAGATAAAAAGCTCCCTACTAAAGTAATTGCGTAGTTGCTGCGCAATAAGAAGATTCTTACGTAGGCTAAGGATAGAGCGCATTAAAAGGCTAAATGTTTAGCAAACAAATTAGAGGAGTTAGGCAAGGATGTTTAAGTAGAAGAGTTAAACTATCTAGCTGCAGATACGCTAATAGGTTATTCTCTAGCTATATAGGCTACCTTTAACCTAATTAATACTTCTGCAAACTTTAGTACTAGTTTAGCAGTTGTTAGCAATTTGTAAGGTTTGTAACTAATTCCTAAGTGTTTTCTAAATGTAGGTAACCTAACTATTTTATTAGATATTCCTTGCCTAGTCTAATTCCTTAATATTGTATTATTTTTTTAACTTCCTATTTGTTGTTACTATCCCTTTAGTAATAGAAGTCTTTTTAGATTAGTATTCTTAGGTCAGCTAGTTCTAATAATAATATATAGAACACTAGGTGTATCTTTACATCCTTTAGAAGATTTAGTTTATAGTTTACTAGGCTTATTTATTCTAAAAAAAAAAATAGGCTAACCTTAACATAATTAAGTTTTTTTATTAGTTACTGTGTGCGTAAGTTCCTTGTAAGGAGGTAGACTTTATCCCCCTTTTTAGCTAAGGTGCTGTTTTTCTTTTTCTATTAACATATAAAATTGCTTTTAACTAAGCTTATATAATGTTTTTAAGCAATTTCTAATGTACCTCCTTTAGTCTTACTACTAAGGATATTGCTAATTCTGTTTAGATGCTAGGGAAACTTCTAGTAAAGAGATTTAGATGTTGTCTGTAGTTCGCAAAGTACAGCGTAGTGCCTATTACTTCTAATAATTTGTTGTTGTATGCAATTTGTGCTATAGGTAATAGTAAAACCTAGTTATCTTGTTGTTAGTTACTATATATCCTTAGGTAAGTTTCTATAGTTTAATTTGTCCTTTCTATTTGTCTATCTATCTGTAGGTAGTAGGCAGTTAAGAGCTTTTTCTTAGTACTAATTTCTGCTAGCAGTATAGTCTAATAATTTAACGTAAAGAGATTGTCTTAATTGCTAATTATTAACTCTAGAATACTATAATAGCGTATTACTTAATCTAAAAACACTTATGCAAGTTGTTCTGCAGTGTAACTATGTTAAAATAGTATTATCTTAGCATACTTTGTAAATCTGTCTACTATAACAAATATTAAGTTGTAGGCATATCCTATAATAGGGTTATTAGAGATAGGCAACTATATAACAAAATCTATTATAATGTTTGTCTATAGAGCTATTAGTAGTTCTATAGCTTGTATTTCTCTATACTTGCTATAGGTGCTATGTTTGTTCTTCTAGCACTGCACACAATTCTTAATAAATTTAGTAATCTTGTTCTTTATGTTGCTAAACTTATAGTGTTGTTTAATAAGTTCTATTGTCCTTGTAACTCTAGGGTGTCTATAGAGCAGATTATTATAGTAATTGCTTATAACTATCTCCTAAAGTTCCTCTAGTACTTATAACAGTATGCGTTGTTTTTGTTAGATGTGTATTATATTGTTAAGTTACTATAAGGGTCCTAATAATCTATTCTTATTAATTCTAAGTATAGCGCTTTTATTAATTGTCTTACTTCTAGTAAGGTTATGTTGTTAACTAAGTGCATTAGCTCTACTATTATCCTTGCCTAGGGTGTACAGTATCTTAAACTTATACTGTCCTAACAATTCTAACTATTATACTTATCTTCTGTTTAGTACTTTTATAGTAGTAAAGTGTACAAGGTTTTTGTAGTCTGTATAGATAGTAAGTTCTAAGCAGCTTTCTGCGTAGATCCTCTAGTGCTATAGTGCTAATATAATTACTATAAGTTCTTTGTTATATACATTATAACGTTCCTCTAGTCCTGTAAACTTCTAGGAATAGTAGGCTATTAGGTGCTATCTGCTATCTATTGCGCAACTGAGCGCGTAGAGTTACATACGCAGCTCGTTTTCTAACAGAGCGTGCTAATTTAGTTAAGCTGCTCTACCCCAGCAACGCTGGTTCCAAGCGGCCCTAATACTAGCTAAACGCTTGTTAAGCAAGATCACGTAACCTACACATTTTATTTGTATTTAAGCAACACGTTCTATATAGAAAAATAGACACTAATTAAATTAATTAATTACTTAAGTATAGTCCTGCAAGCTCTGTTACAGTTATAAGCCTAGCTTCCTAAGCATAGTAGATCTCCCTACACACTTAGTAAACAAGCTTGTTAGACTTAGCTTAACTGCTCTAATTACCTAATTATCTTTCTATCCCCTACTAAACGCTACTATAGGCGAGCTTGTTAACTACAATAAGCAAGCTCTCTTAGGTGTCCCTACAGGACCCTATCAGCTTAAAACAAGATCTAATTAGCCTAATTAGTACATCTAACTTACGTGGCATGCTAAGCTTTGTAACGTATAGGATATAGTAGATCTAGACACTAAAGACGCCCTAGGCATGCACAAAGGAGCGCCTAAACTACCTATTATAGGCTCGCTCCCTACTTAACTACTAGCTTAATCTACCTAAAGCTAGAGCACCTAACCTAATAAGCCTCTAACAGGCTAAACAAGCGTTAAGAACTATAACAAGGAGCTCCTTAGATACAAGATTAGAGCAAGTAAGTAGGCTGCTAAGGCAGAGCGCCTTTAGAAGATCTAGAACTAGGTTAATACAATAGTATTACTATTAATCCTCTTACTAGTAATAGTAAAGCTTATTACTAATAATACTACAACGCTGTAATCGCTTATGCAAGTACTAAAAGAGGAGCTCGCTCTAACAGATGTTAGCACCTAGAACTAGGTTAGGGTAGAGTACTAATAGCATCTTAGAGCAGCTAAACAGTTAAGAGCTGCTCTATAAGACTGGTACAATAGGTAGTTATACCTCTATAGAAGAGCTAAGTTATACAAGCTTCTAGAGGTTAATAGGGCGCTTACTGTGCAGGATTTCTTAGATGCCTTAAGTTATAGGATTGCCCTAGATTAGGCTTGTACTATAAACTAAAGGATTATCTAAGATAGTATCCTAAGGCTTAATTTACTTAATTTAGATAAAGTAAGTAGGGTCTTTAGGGGTTTAATGCATAAGCACACTATAAGAGCAGGAAAAGATAACTTAGGAGTATTTGCAACGTTTAGAAGCTAAACAGATACTACTTAAGCTCCTGCTACTAACTCTAAGAGCTTAAGTAGGTACTCCTGCCCTTATAAACAAAAAGGAGAGACTTATAAGTAGAAACTAACTAACTACTAACGCCTAGAGACAGCAGTTAGAGGGAGCTCCTTACTGCCTATCTATATAAGCAAAAGCTATTGCAAGGATACTCTCTAGAGGCTTAAGAGCTAAGAGTATACAGATACTAGGAAGGCGATTAAGCAGCTTAATTAGACCCTAAAAGCTCTATTAGCTATAACAGCTCTACTAGCAAAAGCACCTAAAGTTAAGTTTCCTAGCAATGTACAAGCTGCTCTAATTAATCTAAAAATAATGTAACTAAGCGACCTAGCTAAGAAACCTAGGGTTTACAACCTTATAGATTTTAACGCTTATCTACTCTTAGAGAGTACAATTTTAGATAATAGAGCAGCTACACACTTGGTTAACAGCGCAGATTAGCTTGTACCTAGGTTATTTCGCCTAGCTAACTCTACTAACACTGTAGAGGTAGGCATACAAGCGTTTCTAGTAGTAGGACAAGGAGCTTGTTTGTTTAAAAACGCGTTACACAGAAAGCGCAGCCTATATATAGAAGACCTGCTCCTTAAGGATATAGTAGTAGTAGAAGGTTTCTACGTTAACATTATTTCTAAGGCACGCCTCTAAGAGAAAGGAGTTTAGTACTTAGGGCTGGATAGCTTGCTCTAAGTAGGGTATATTAATAATCTAAATAGGAGTATTGTATGTGCTACTCTTAAGCGCGCTTACAACCTTACTTTTATTAAATATAAGCTACTTTCCTACTACTCTTATCCTCTAATCCTTAACATAGTAATAAAATAATTGTATAAGTCTTACCTATAAAGCTCTACTAAACACCTCTAGCACGCTAGAGTAGGTTATCTAGGCCTAGAAGCTCTAAAAGCACTAGTACAACAAGCGCGCAGTGTACACATTAACAGCACGCTCTAAAAAGATTATAAGGTCTACTTAATAACCTATACTAAGTAAGTTATATCTTAACAGAAATAGGAAAAACCTGCTAAACCTTTTTAGAGAATTAGCTAGGATCTGTTTAATATGCCTATAGGAAGGAGTAGCAAATTATAGATACTTTTAATTAAGGAGTACTATAGTAGGAAGCTCTTTACATACTTACTACTAGGGAAGACTTAAGTAGAGATACTGCAGGTACTTACAAGTTTCTTAAGCTAGGTACGTACCTAGTACAAGCTCTGTATCTACAAGATAAGTTAAGATAATAATACTGCTACTCTCCTATAGTAAGGAGCTCCTAATATAAGCGCTAGGCGATTAAAGAGGGAATAGATATTAAGCGTATACCTCTATATACCTATAAGCTAAACAGGGCAGCAGAAAGAGTAGGGCAGGAAATAATTACTAAATCTATTAAAATAAGGAGCAGTGCAAACCTACCTAAGAAGCTCTAGCTAGAGGTTGTAGCAGCAGCAACATAGCTCTATAACACAAGTCTAACTTACTTAAACAAGCTATAGAGCCTAAATAAAGAGCTTAATTGCTAGTTTACTTACTATTTCTACTAGTACAAACTTAAGCAGGTAAGAGCACTAACAGCTAATCTAAGACCTAATTAGAGCAGGATATACGCCTATAGCTATAGAGCGTATCCCCTAAATAGGGAACAAGTAGCTAGGCGTAATTAGAGAAGCTTTAAAGTAACTCTAAGAGGTTATATTAGATACTTAGTAGGGTACTAAGCTTCTAATATATACTATATATAGGTCCCTAAACTAAACTAGGTAATTACAACGCGTAACGTAACCTTTAATAAGGAGCTCTTTTATAACAAATTAGATAAGTTATTAGCCCTTATAGTCCAAGAAGCAGAAGTAGTTGTAGAAATTCTATATAAACCTAATAAGATAATAGAGGTAGGAGAAGTAATAGAGCTCCCCCTTAAATAAAGAGACCTATTACTTAGCTTGTCTACTAAGTACTAGCTTAGGGGTAACACTTAGGGAGAACCTTAATTGCTAGAAGGCTAGTCTAGTAGAAAGGGAGCCCCTAGGATAGATACTGCACGCGTGGCAAGCTTAACCAGTAAGCTGCTAGAGATCTGTGCAGAACAACGCCAAGAAACAGGTTTACTTTCCCCTAACTAAACGCCTAAACTAGAGTAGTTAAGTATAGGTAGGGAAGCTCCTAATAAGGAGGATAATCTAACTAGTAGCTTACAGGAAGTGCACTTAACTGTAGAAGAAGGGAGCAAGCTAGTAGATAGTAAGGATCTTAATAATCTACTAAGACCTACTTTGCTGCTTATTCTAATACCTTCTTAAAGATTAACGTAAGTAGATAAGGCAGGTAGGAGACGTGCGTATCAGCAGAGAATCTAGGGCCTGCCTACAAGACAGAGCTGCTAAATAGAGAACTGTAAGCGCAACAAGCGTAACAAGCCTACTAACAACAATAATAGAGTAGGTTAGTACTCTATAATAAGCTTAATAAATAATTATAGATACGCCTAGCTTATCTACCTACTGTTTAAACATGTAAACAAATATAGCATAGATAGAAGGGAGCTGCTTACTGCCTACGCAGTGATTGTTGCCTTAACCCTAAAGAAGGAAAGACTAGTTACTTAAAACAAGCGCTAGTTACACAGGGATAAGCTCCCTCTACTGCTAAGCAAATAGAAAGATCTACTCTATTACCTACTAGGAGCTCTTTTTGCTAGGCCTGCTAAAAAGAGATAGACACGCTTATTAAGAAGGAAACGTAGAGAGAAATTAAATAATTAAGCACCTTATTAAGGCCCCTGCTGCTTAAATAGGTCTTTACCTACAAATTTAACTAGGATAGCTACTTCCTTAAATATAAGGCAAGGATCTGCGTACGCAGAGATCTACAGGCAAAGGATTTAATTGTCTTAACCTACACTACAATACTTACTGCTTGCTTGTTTTGCACTATAGTAGCAATTACAGCCTAGTTTAACCTAGAGCTCTGTTAGTATAACGTGACTAGCGCGTTTCTAAACGCAAGCTGCTAGGACAAACCTTAGGTGCTCTATAAATTACTAGATAGATTTAAGAAACCTAAGCAAGTTGTTCTACTACTATAAGCTCTATACAGGTTACGTAATTTACTAGTCCTATAGTATAAAGAGCTCTCTAGTACGCTCTAGAAGCTTAGTCTCTTAGCATTAAAAGAAGAGCTATGCCTATTCTATAATCCTAAATAGAAAATAGTGCTACTCTTCTATGTTAATAATATTCTCCTAGCCTATTATAACAACAAATAAGCTGCTGCTAAATAGCTAATAAGCTTGTTAATAGAAAAGTATTAAATTAAAGACTATAGAGCTGCTAAATAGTTTCTAGGTATTTAAATAATTAGAAACTAAGAGGCTTATACTATAACTCTTGCGTACAACTCCTATATTAATAAGCTTGCTACTAAATTTAAGATAGTAGAGAAGGAGTCCTTCTCTGCAGTCCTATTTCCTATAGAGGAGCTGCTTAAATATAGTAGAGAAGCTTTAAAATAAGAGGTTAAAGTATTTTAAGAACAAGTTAGGTCTATACTCTATATAGTAATTATAATTTAACTAGATATAGCATACGCTGCCTCTTAGCTATCTTATTATTTAATAAATCTAGGAGCTGCTTACTTTAAGGCAGCTACTTAGGTTTTAGCTTATTTATATAGAATAAAGCATCTAGGTATAAGGTACAGCGCTTACAAAAGTAGTTATCTACTTATATATAGAGACGCCTTATTTGCTAACAATAGAGAGTCCTGTTAATCTTCCTAGGGGTATATTATACAGCTCTTTAGTAGTCTAATTATCTAGAAAGCTGCACAGCAGTTAACAGTAACTACTTCTACTACTAAGGCTAAATTACTTGCTTTAGAGCATGTAGCTAAAGAGTTAGTAGCTCTAAAACAATTCCTAGGAGAACTTTAGCTAGACTTAAGGGTGCTGTAGGAGATTTTCTATAATAACTAATAAACTATCTAACTAGTAGTTAAAGAGAGCAAGTAGCTTACTACCTAGCTGCGCTATATAGATATCTAAAATATTTAGTTAAAATAAGAGTACGCTAAGGGAAACCTCTAAGTAACCTACCTTAAAACAAGTAAGATACTAGCTAACAGCCTTATAAAAGCGCTTCCTAGATAAGCTTACAAGCGCTTTTTGTTATATTTAAACTTACAGAGCATTAGTTAAGAGGGGAAAGACTTAGTTATAGAAAAAGAGTAGGTTAATAGAGAAAGAGAAGATCTTTAAATTACTAGGGAGGATAACTCCCTCCCTAAATAGGTATAAGTCTCCCTAGACTGCTAGTAGCAGCTCTTTTAAGCGCACGCCTAGCAGCTAAGGAGCTTATAAAAACAAATTAACTATAGGTAGGGAGGACAACCCCCTCCCTATAGGTTTTATCTTAAAGAACCTACTTACAAATAGGTATTTAAAATTTGTACCTATCTGCAAGCAGGCCCTTTACTACCTAGATAGTAGTGCGCAGGTTAGTAGCCTACTAAACACTTATTAGCTACTATTATCTACTAAAAACTAAGTTACTTACTAAAGTTGTTACTCTGCTAGAGGAAGCAAGCTCCTCTACTAGTTCTAGCCTAAGCGGCTTAAGGGTAGAGGGGAGTAGGCAGCAGGAGTGCCTAAAGGCACAACGCTAGCAGCGCTTGCTGTAGCAGCTAGTAGTAGTGTTATTAACGCACAGCGTAACTAAGCTGCTTGCTAGCAGCGCGTCTACGTAGTACATGTAGGGAATTAACCTACGCGCACTAGGCACTAGAGCGCCTAAGACAGGGGCAGGGGGCGCAGGCGCAGGCATAGGCAGCAGCAGCAGCGCGACAGCATAGGCAGCAGCAGTAGCAGTAGCTATAGCAGCAGTAGCGGCAGCAACTGCTAAAGGAGTAGGCAAAGCTGCAACTATAGGCTTAGGCAAGGGCAAGGGTAAGGGCAAGAGCAAGGGCATAGGGGCAGGCGTAGGCAAGGGCGAGCAGGCAGCTAGCAGCTAGCTAGCTCAGGCAGTAGCTTAGGTAGTAGAGGCAGTAGTAGTGCGCACGCAGCGCTAGGTTTTAGTTTATTTCTATACCTAAGTTAGTAAACCTAAAAAAAAGAGCTAGGAAAACGTTAATAGCAAGATTAGTTAGATAACATCTAATAATAAAGCTCTTAATAGATTAAGAAGCTAGAAACAATTAGCTAGAGAGTGCTTAGGCGCGTAGAAAATAATTTAGTATACTTACAGGCATATTAATAGATATAACTAGAGAAATAGAGAAATTAAGTAGGTAGGACACTTATATAGGGAAGTAACTAGGTTAGTAAAGGTAAAGCTGCTAGACTATAGTCCTTACGCTTACTCTTACTACCTAGAAGTGCTTAACCTAAGAAGTGCTTACCTTAACTATAACTAAGTAGCTTAATAGCTAGCTATAGGCTTAGAAATTTAGCTAATAAAAACAAGCCCCTAAACTAGCAATAAACTGCTTACAAAAGTAGCCTAAAAATTAGAGAGGTCTCTTAAAAGGAAGAGCACCTAGAGTACGCTGTAGGCGCGTAGTAATCTTAGATATCTAGGGAAATATAAAAATCTAAGATTAGAGCTCTATTATTACTAAGGGCATACTTCTAGTTTAGTTATTCCTAATATAGGATTAAATAGGGGTATGTTACGTAACTAAGCGCGTAGAGTTATATATGCAGCTTATTTTCTAATAGAGCGTGCTAATTTAGTTAAGCTGCTCTACTCTAGCAATGCTGGTTCTAAGCAGCCCTAATACTAGCCAAACGCTTGTTAAGCAAGATTACATAACCTACACATTTTATTTATATTTAAGCAACACGTTCTATATAGAAAAATAGACACTAATTAAATTAATTAATTACTTAAGTATAGTCCTGCAAGCTCTGTTACACTATCTCTTTCTTATGTAATGCATGCTTCTAAGGCTAAGTCTAAGGCGTTAGTCTTAATTCTAAGTAGTTTATTGTTTCTAAATATAACTATTATTAGTAGTTCTACATATGCTGCTTTAAGCGTTTAGAAGGAGTCTTCTTATTCCTGTCCCTATGTAAACAGTGTGTCTTTCTACGTAAGCTTTATAAGTAGTAAGGCTTTAAGAGAGTAGTCTTTAATAAAGCATTAATTAAAGTTAATAAACCCTAAGAACTCTTAAATATTTTTAACTATTTTAGGTGTTAGCTAATCCTTTACTACCTTAATCTTTAAATTGCTTATTTTTACTCTGTATTTTCCTACAACATAGCTAAGGAACTCTACTTTGTCCCTATGCTATTTACATTTCTTAGGTTTAAGTTGTAGGTCTGCCTATTATAGGCATTTAAGCACTTTAGTTATATACTAAATATATTCTTTAAGGGTTTTTAAGTATACTAAGATGTTATTAAGGTATACTACTACTATCTTATCTAGATGTACTCTTAATATGTTGTTAATTAGAGCCTAATAAGTAGCTAGCATATTAGTAAGTCTAAAGGGTATAACTAAGTACTTATAGTAGCTATAGCGTGTTTAAAACGCTATCTTCTATTCCTTACCTTCCTTTATCTATATAAGGTTGTATACTCCTCTTAGGTCTAATATAGTAAAGTATTAAGCTCTATCTAACTAATCCTGTAGCTCTAGGATATTTAGTAATAGGTATTAATTCTTAATTATAATGTTGTTAAGCTTATAGTAGTCTATGCATAGTCTTAGTATGCTATCTTTCTTCTTTATAAAGAGTATTAGGAATCCTGCTAGTAATTCTAATTCTTAGATAAATCTCTTTTTAAGATTTTCTTAAATGTATACGCGTAATATTTCTAGTTCTTTTTCTAACATTCTATATATTAGCCTAAAAGGTAGATCCTTTCCTTTCTATAACTTAATCTTATAATCCTAGGGTTTATACTTAGGTAACGCTTTTGCTGTTAACTCTTCCTAAAATATTAGTATGTACTATTAATATACGTTAGGGATAGTAAGAGGTGCACTATTTTTCTCCTTAACTCTTGCTTTGTAATCTGTAGGGCATTTAGTATCTATAGAGTTAGCTACTTGCTTTAGGTGCGCCTTATTTAAAGAGAAATTACTAATCTCCTTCTTATCTGCTAGCTGCGTTATGCGCTATGTAGGCTTTAATATAGTTATACAGCATCTATATTACTCTAGGGAAATCTGTTAATTTCTCTAATTTATTACAGGATTGTATTTCTGTAAATAAGGGAGCCCTAATATAACGTTATAAGTAGCTATCTTAAAAACATCTAGGGTTATCCTTTCTTAGTATCCTTGTATAGTAAAGTTCTCTGCAACTACTTTGTGTGTAATCTTAGATCCTTTAGGCATAGGTTCTCTATTAGTAACTTAGAGCAGGTATATTGTATTTTTGTAGGTAGGGCTTAGTCTAGCTAACCTTATACCTTGCGCAGATATATAATTAGATTATACTCCTAAGTTTAAGAGTGTGCTTAACTGTCTTCTATTAATCTAAATAGGTAACTTTATTAGTAGGCTCCTAGCTCCTATATTATTAAGTAAGCGTTTATATAAGCTTCTAAAAAAAGCCTTATATATCTTAATTCTAAATCTATTTTCTTCCTTAACCTAGTAGTATATACTATAGTCTAGGTTTAAGTAAGTCTACTATTTAATATTCTTGCAGGAGTTATTAACTACTAGTTGCATTATTATAATTATAGTAGAGTTATTTACTCTAGGAAGTAAGGCTTTAAGTGTTTATCCTAGAGGTGTATGTTATATAGGTTATCCTAATATAGGTACTACTGTAGGCAGCAATTTAAGCGCTGTGTTAGAAACTAGCTTCTACCTAGCTTATTACTGTAGTGTATTTAACACTAGTTAATAGTGCATACAGTCTACATAATAGAGGCATATGTTAGATTACAGATATCTAGGTTATACTGTTATTAAGGGTTCTTTTTTATAGTAAGCTTTTGTTTGTTTCTTAATACAAGAGTAGTAGTTTAGCTATCTTTGTAAGCATTAATATTTGCAATAGTTTCTTTGTTATCTATTTTCTATTTGTTAAAGAAATTGTTCTACTAGTTATTGTCTCTGCGTTATGCATTCTCTAATTGCAGATCTAGACTAACTCCCTTGCTTACTAGATTTTTATAGTAGTAGTAAGGCTATAACTTTTTATGCTGTGTTGTCTAGTGTAGGTAGTCCTCTATATTAATTGTAAGACGCAACGTCTTTACCTTTTACTATTGTTTTTAATAGTTGTAATTACTTATTTACGCTCTTTATCTGTTATTAAGTACGTTAGACGTAGCTGCGCGTAAGAAGTCTTATAGTAGAGTGTAGGTGCCCTGTTGTAGTAAGCGCAGATTTTGTCTGCCTCTTAATACTCTACTTCTAAAGAGTCTTCCTTAGTACCTAACTCTAGGTCTTCTATAAGTTAGTCTACTGCATTAGTAATAACTTCCTATTTGTTATTAGCGTTAATACCTTCTATAGCCTCTCCTTAGGTTGTATAGGCAAGTACATTTAACTGTTAGACTACTTTATTAGTCTATTAACAGTTCCTAGCAATATAGCCTAGTTTGCTACAGTTGTAACAAGTATGTCCTAACCTATCTATAACGTTGTTATTTCCCTAGCTACAGGTGTTGTTCTGCTCTAGTTGTTGTGTAATATTTAAGAGATCTATAGCTTCTAGTCTAAAATAGCTACTTTGCGTGTTACTATAGATATAACGTCCTGTATTAGGACAGTAGCAGTTGTTTCCTTAGGCGCCTTAGTTAAGGCTATAGTGCTATATGTAAAGCACTAGTCTCTAAAAAGTGTTACACTCTAATTCACCTCTGACTTAGCTCCTTTACGTTTCTGTTCCTGCCTGTAACTTAGTTATAGCATTCTGAACTTCCCTGTATTCTAGCAGTATAAAGGCACAAGGAGAATTATCTGTAGATAGATAGTTTTTAAGTATTCTTTGTACAAGACCTATAGGAATAGAATTGTCTCTGTGTTACCTATCCTAGTGCTCCTAGACACCTTGTAGCGGATACACACGCATTTTAGAGCTTTCTATTATCCTATGTTGTTACATTATACTTAAAAACTTATCCTAGCTAGTAATAGCCTCTAAATAATATCGCAAGTTTGTTTAGTTATTGTGTACCAAGCAGATTTAGACCCCTTTTAGTTACAAACTATACAGGTTACAATTATTGTCTATCTAACAGTTAGGATTCTAGAGACCTCCTAACAACTAAAGCCTTTAGGTTTAGAAAATCCTACAACTTACTGCTCTAGGATTACTTTAGAAAAAGTTGCGTTAGATTACGCTAAGATAAAGACTTAGAGATTATTAATAACCTACCTAAATTAGATTACTACTAATATTAGGCACTACTAACCCTAGTTTAAAGGAACCTATTAGACAATCTACTTAAGGACAGGCAACAGCGCCTGCTAAGGGATTAACTAACACTTAGACGCTTAGTAAGAGCAATACTAAATTAGACTTAGAATAGGTAAATCTTTATAAGTTAGTTAACTAACTAAGGGCTGAAGTAGCCTAGCTTTAGGCCTAACCCCTTCCCTACAAAGATGTACCTATGCCTACTACAGAGTCTCCCTTATTTAATCTTAGCAACCTCCTAAAAGGTTCTAGTCTAAGACCCTAGTCTACTACCCTAGGCTTAGTAAACGCACACTAGCTATTAACAAATTAAGTAATAGAAAAGACCCTACTTTTAGACAGTGGCAAGCCTTAATTTAGGACTAACTTAACATTAATTTAGATTACTATCCTACAGAACAAGCTTGTATAGCTCTGGTATAGAGATATACTTCTAGGCTTGCTAAGGAATACCTTAAGCCCTAATACTTGTCTTGCAAAACAGACTAGTTCTAGAGCGCAGAGGAAATAATAACGCTTCTCTGCTCCTACTTTATCACAGGGAATAAGAGAGCTAAAAGTTAAGCTGTTTTTAATTAACTCTAAATAGGAAAAGATAACACGTTTCTACTTTTTAAAGCGCGCTTCCTAAGTGCTGCTATCTAGGGACAAGTACCTAAGTTAGAATAGTTTTACTACATGTAGATAAAGGTTACCCCTGCCCTCTAAAGTCCTAACCTAGGATTTAAGAGGTAGTGGGATAACTTATTTAAACTTATAGTAGAGCATCTTACAGCGTATAACATAGAAAGAAAACAATATCCTAGTTATACCCTACCTAATACCTTACTGCCTTAGACCTAACCCTAAACTATTAACAATTAGCATTAGACTAACAACCTACCTCTAAATTAGCCTACACCTAGCATTTAGAAACCTCCTATATCTACTCCTACTCTAGCACCTAGGACTACACTGTCCTAAGCTACACCTGTAAGAGAGCTAACCCTAGGCAACTGCTACAACTGTAGCAAGACAGGTTACTTTGCAAAAGATTGCCCTAGTCCCTAGGTACAAGAAATCTAAGTAGATATAGAGGAATATATTAACGCTAAAGAAGATTTTAAAGAGGAACTAATACCTAAGGGAAACGGCCCTGCCTAGGAGGACAACTTTACCTAGGCCTAAACCAATATAACCTATCTAACCTCTCTTTATCTTATTTGTTTAGTAGCCTCTATTTCCTTGCTTCTTCTATTCTATTAAACTAAGGGCTAGGCGTACAACTTAACTCCTTAGTTAACACTAGTACCTAAGGATTTTTATTTTTAAATTCTAACATTGCTACTTTAGTGTCTGCTGCACTTAGGACTTCTATCTAAAAGTTGCCCTTTAAGGTCTAAGTTAAAGGATTCTAGAATTAGATTACAACCCTAGTGAACTAGTATATTTAGTTGCACTTAACTATTAATAGGCGTAAGATACGTAACTGCCCCTTTATTATTATTAATCTAGGATTCTAGGAATGTATTATTAGAATTAAATAGTTAAAACGTTTTAAACTCTAACTTAATATAGAGCAATCTTGGCTTATATAGCTAGCAAGGTACCCTAGGTTGTACAACCCCGCCCCTCTATTAATAATAACCCTATATTAACCTTTGCTACAAGCCTACGTCCTACAAGACGTATAACAAAGGGACAACCTATAGGAAGCTGCAGAGTACTAACGTTGCTAAAGTCTAAATCACTTAATACATTGTATAAGAGGTGTTATTTAATTGCTAAAATGCTGTTCCTTACTAATAATCCTAACCTAAAAGCCTCTAACTTGCTACCTCCTAGGGAGGCGCGCATTTCCTTACTTTTATTAAATGCTTTTTACTTTTCTATAAAAAAACTATAGAATAAATTTTTACTACTAGTCTATACAAGATTAATTGCGTTATTAACTACTATTGTACCTAAGACAACCCTAAGAACGTTTAGCTACTTAACAAACAATTGCTAGACAAATATGTTTAATATGCTAATATATTTAGCAAAACAGAAGCTAAAACCCTTCTAGAACACTGCCTCTATAACTACAAAATTATATTAGAGGGCTAATTGCTAAATTCCTACTCGCCCTTGTATAAACAAAATCTTAAGGAACTTAAGGCTACTAAGAAGTTTATGCAAGACTAACTATAGTATAGCTAGATTAAACATAGTTAGAGCCCCTTTGCGTCGCCTATACTCTATATTTAAAAACTAAATAGGAATTTGCGTATTTGTGTTAACTATTATAAACTTAACGCCCTTATAAGAAAGGACTCCTATCTAATACTGCGCATAGATAAATTGTTAGCACAACTGTCTAAGGCTAAGGTATTTACTAAATTTAACATCTAGAATGCCTTTAATTAAATTTGTATAGATCCTGCCTCTAAGGAGTACACTACGTTCTGTACACGTTACAGTAGTTATAAGTGCAAGGTTCTACCCTTTAGGCTATGTAATGGACCAGCCACTTATTAATAATATATAAATAATGTTCTTATTAAATATCTAGACGACTTCTATATCACATATCTAGATAACATCCTTATCTACTCTAAAGACCTTGTAACCTACAAACAACATGTTAAGCTAGTACTTAATTAACTCTGTATTGCTAGATTACAAGTAGACATTAAGAAGAGTAAGTTCTACGTTACCTATACTAAGTACTTAGGTTATATCCTAACTAACAAAGGAATTAAAGTAGACTCTAAGAAGGTACAAGCCCTTAGGAACTAGATCCCTCCTACTACTGTTACTAGTGTAAAATTGTTCCTAGGCTTTACTAGGTTTTACTAACAATTTGTACCTAAATTCTCTCACGTAGCTAAGCCCCTTATTGCCTTACAAAGCCTAGCAAATCTATTTAAATAGACTGCTTAATGCTAATCTAGTTTTAAAAACCTAAAGGAAGCCTTATTGTCTATCCTAACTCTATGCTATTTTGATCCTAACTACAATACAAAGATTAAAACTAACGCCTCTAATAGAGTTATTGCTAGGGTTTTGTCACAGCAGCACCCTAACAACAAGTAGTACCCTATAGCATTCTATAGCTAAGTACTCTCTAGAGCTAAACTTAATTAGGAAATACATAATAAGGAGTTGTTTGCAATTTTACAAGCCTTTAATAAGTAGAGAGCTAAACTTACCTTAGTTACAAAACAGATCTAAGTCTACTCTAATTATTAATCCCTAGAGTACTTTATAACAACTAAAATCTTAAATGCTTAACAAGCATAATAGGCAGAAGCTCTAGCTCTATTTAACTTTAAGATTAAATACACGCTAGGCAAGAATAATAAGTATGCTAATATCCTAAGTTGCTAAGAACAGGATCTTGCAAATCTAAAGTCTACCTAAGAAGACAATTAGTCCTAAGTCCTACTAGGTCTACAGCAGTTACACAACTAGATTAATTCTAATTTAGCTTAGATATATCTAGCTAAGACTAACCTAGTTGTAGCTACTATCTGCTTAGTACAGCCTATTATAAAACTAGATTCCTTAGAACTAATTAAGGCATTAATACAAGAAAACTAGAAATCTTTTAGACAAGAATAACTGTTGTTGCTATCTCTGTATTAGATCTAAAACAGACTCCTTCTCTACTATAATTAACTCTGTGTCCCTGCTAACTTAACTCTATGCACACGCCTAATTAAGGAAGCCTATAACTAACTATCGACTGCTTACCCTAGTGCCAAGAAGACCTACTAACTGTTATTACAACAGTATTACTAGAAAGGTATAAGTGCTACATGTGAAAAATATGTCTAAAACTGCATCCTATGTCGCTAAGGCCATCTAAGACAGACCTAACTCTGTAGGTACTTGCATCCCTTGCTAATACCTAACAAACTAATGCAACATTTATGCATTAATTTTAAGGATTTTCCTAAGAACAAAGCTAGGTATAACTAGATTATAGTTATTATTAATTGCCTAACTAAACAAGCTATTACAATCCTATGCTATAAAATAATTACAGCATGTAGGATAGCAAACTTGTTTATATAATAGGTGTATTAGTTTAGACACACCCCTAAGTTAATAGTAAGTAATAGGGGCCCCTAGTTTATCTTAACTTTCTAGACAGAATTCTGTTGAATTATAGGTGTGAAAGTCAAGCTATCTACTGCCTATTACAAGGAAACTAACAGTTAAATAGAGATTATAAACAAGTATATAGACTAACAGCTCTGTCCCTTTGTCTTGTACTATTAGGATAACTAGTCTAAACTCCTACTAATTATAGATTATGCCTAACTTACTCTGCTACATTCCTTAATTAGAATATTACCTTACTAAGTAATTTATAGTAGCTAACCTAAATAGAGCTAGAGTTAGAAAGGAGCTAATACAGCAGTAACCTCTGTAGAACAACTTAACTACAAGGAGGCCTTAGCATTAGCAACCTGTATACACAACGCCTAGAAGGTAGCTAAGGAGAATATAGAGAAAGCCTAAGACTGCATGCGCTCTGCAGTTAACGCTTATTGCAACCTAGTTAACTAGACTGTAGGTAACAAAGTGTACCTTTCTACTAAAAACTTAACAAGTAAGCAACTAAGCTAAAAGCTATCTAACAAGTAGGAAGGTCCCTTTAAGGTCCTAGAACAGGTTAGTTACTTATATTGCTTGAAACTTCCCCTAGTTTAAAAATACACAACGTGTTTGCACCTAACGTTCTATGTAAGGATCTAAATAACCTATTGCCTAGTTAGGAAGCTCTAAAACCTGCAGGTATTCCTATTTAAGGAGTAGAGGAATAGGAGGTCTAAGAAATCCTAGCTAGTAGGTTAGTCTGCTGTAGTCTTAAGTACTATGTAAGCTAGGTTAGCTATAACCTAGACCTAACTTAGTATCCTGCAAAAAACTTTACAGGAGCACCCTATAAGCTAAAGGCGTATTATAACAAGTACCTAGAGCAGCCTAGTCTACTAAAGGCATTAAACAAATAGATTATAGTATAGGAAGAAGGTTAAGAATTGTAGGGCGAATAAAGATATTATAATTTAGAAAAGGATAAAGGAAATCTATTAACTCTAAAACGCCTCTAACTGCGTTTATACAATAGATAACAAGAAAAGAAAAATAAAAAGAAATCCTCCTTACTATACAGCTTAAGAAACCCTTTCTTTTTTAAGGGTTCTTGATATTACTTATCTCCTTAGAGCTACTAGCGTTAGTTTTGTCTAACAACCTAGGAGCACCCTTTTTTTAGGTGCTAGAAGCGGAGCTAGCTTTACTAACTTACCTCTAACTCTAGAGCTATAAGGGGCTATTTCCTGTTGCAGCTTAATAACCTCCCTAGTTAACACTAACAAACTCTCTACTATCTCCTCTATTACCTAGCCCTGCGCTGTACTAGCGTGGTACTAGTGCAGTAACACGTTATTAGCAGTGACTCCCTTAAGCTGCGCAGTTGCTACCTGCACTACACTTGCTAGAGCTATCGCTAATGCCATAAGGCTACGCTATGCCTCTAGTGCTGCCTCTGTTACCTCCTCCTCCGCCGCCTCTCCTGCTGCCTTACCCCTAGATTCCTCCTCCTACATAACAAGGTTGTTATAAAAAGTAGCATACTTAGGACTAACGTAAATTAGAACCTATAACTATTAGTATTAGTTAGAGAGCAGGAGTAAAGAAAAGTCTAGTTACTAGATAACACTTCTTATTTTAAAGTGTGTAATAAGCACACTTTAACAACAACGCCTTATTAAAGGCGTAGTCTACCTTCCTCCCCTTGCGAAGGCCTAAATTAAACAAAGGCAGATAACCTAATAGGCTACTGCAAGAGCTCTAGGCAGGACTAGTATTAGCATAGTAACTAATTAACAAACCTAGGAGCATTAGTATAGGAATAATTAAAAAAGCGTAGGGATACTTATAGTAAGAAATAGTATCTGTTAGAGTTAGGAAAGGTGTAGGGATTAATTGTTTATATACCTACGCAACGCGTCCTAGAAATTAGATATAACAATAACAGCAAACCTATTTCCCTCTAATTAAGTTACAATATAGCTTATTGTTACGTTAGATTTAGGCAGCAGAGTTAACAAACAAAAAAAAAAAAAAGTTGTCTTTACTTTAGATAAAAACAATAACAAAATACTAAAATAATAACCTAAGTTAACTAAAAACCTAGAACAGACGCTAAATTAACGCACTAACGCTATAGAACAACAACTGTTATTACTTACGCGTATCTAGGACAATCTGCCTACATAGGAGGGGGTAGTGTAAAGCACTAGTCTCTAAAAAGTGTCACACCCTAATTTACCTCTAACTTAGCTCCTTTACGTTTCTGTTCCTGCCTGTAACTTAGTTATAGCATTCTAAACTTCCCTGTATTCTAGCAGTATAAAGGCACAAGGAGAATTATCTATAGATAGATAGTTTTTAAGTATTCTTTGTACAAGACCTATAGGAATAGAATTGTCTCTGTGTTACCTATCCTAGTGCTCCTAGACACCTTGTAGCGGATACACACGCATTCTAGAGCTTTCTATTATCCTGTGTTGTTACACTATAGGCTATAGGATAGTGTGCGTAAAGGTTAGAGGCCTACTTAAGTACGTAGATTATTTCTTAATTCCTGTTAGAGTTTGTATAGTCTAATATTAATGTTAATTAATTTATTAATAAGTTAGTCTAAAGTGTTAAGCAAGGCGCTAGTGCGTATAAGCTCTTCTTTAATCTTAGGCTTAAGTCCTTGTTAGAACATAGTTATTAATATAATATTATCCTAATTAGTATTAGCAGCTAGTTGTTAGAAATTAGCAGTGTAGTTAGCAGCAGCCTTATCCTAATAGATATGCTAGATTTTACAACATGTAATTAAGAGTTTATTAGATACTCTAAAAATTAGCTTAACCTTTTCCTTAAATGCGTTAAAGTTAGACATCTATACATTAACTTTATTAGAGGCCTTCTCTACATTAAACTATTAAAGGAATAGTTTAATCTACTTAAAAGCTTGTCCTCTTATGTAGCTAGCTATAAGAACAACTTGCTAGTTCTTAGCTACCTAAGCTCCTTAGAACAAGAAGAACAAGTCCTACTAGATAAGCTAGTTGTTAAGTTTGTTTCTCTTGCTAGAGTAGGTCTCTAGTTTAGATATATAAAGGGTGCTTAACGTAATATTGTTAATTGCCTAGTATAGGGGAGCAGGTTTTCCTCCTAAAGGGCTAGGCGTAGCGCAGGTTCCTATAGTACTTATCTTTAGAGGTGTTTAAAATGTTAAAGTTGTGTTTTAGTTAAAGACTGTAAACACTATTTAGTTAGTTCTTAGGAGATAGGTACTAGAGTAGGGTGTAAAATAAAGTAATTACCTAAGTAAAGCTTATAATAATTAAAGGGTACACTAAAGAGTATCTGGTATTAATCTATATTAAGTGTAGTTAAGTTCTAAATAACAAATGTATTGTTAAAGTTGTAACTTAGGTTAAACACAAACTATAAGAGTTGCGTTCCTACTAGGTTATATACTATAGGGGATCCTAGAGCTTACTTGTTAAAGCGTAAGCTTGCAATGCTAAGCTGTAAATCTTACGTAGCTTACTATAAGCTTTATAAGCTAATTACATGTGTTAATTCTTCTTACACGCTAAGGCGTAAGCTTATAGATCTACTTGTAAGCTAGTTACGTAATCTGTTCTGTGTGTTATTTGTTACTAGCCTGTTGCGGGCTGTGTTAGGAGATTACTAGAATAATTAGTTGTAAAGATCTAGGATTGTAACAATAGTGTCTACTTTATAGATATTATTACTATATTTACGCAGCGTGTCTATAATTAGGACCTCTAGGTGTAGAATAAGACCTTTTAGATTATAAGGCTCTAGTAATAATGCATAGAAGACTAGATATACGCTCTATAACCCTAGAAGGTTAACTTTAAATGCTATTAGACTATACTAGTCTACTATATAACCTAGACCTAGGTATTTCTAGTTAAGCTTTTTCTTAGGTCTTATTAACCTAATATACTAATTTAACACTATTACTTAATTACCTACTTTAAACGTATGTGCTAAGCATTTCTTATCTACGTATAATTTCTAGTATTTATTTATAGTAATAATTTTCTTTTTGCACTCTTGTTACAAAGTAATAACTTTACTAGCTACTTGTTCCCCTAGAGGTAATTCTCTACTACTATAAGGCATAGTAGGCTAGTTTAGGCTAATAGGGTCTATACTATAATATGCTTAGAATAGAGTAGTACCTATAGTTGTATATATACTATTATTATACGCAAACTCTATAATTAATATCTATAAGCTCTAATTATCTTGTTCTAGGTAATAATAGCACTTTAAGTATTATTTAAGTGTCTAGTTCTATCTTTTAGTCTGTCTATCTGTCTATAGGTAGTAAGCAGACGTTAATACCCTCCTTAAATTTAAGTAATATTAGAAAGTATCCTAGTGTTTAGCTGCTATAAGTAGTCCTCTATCTAAAATTATCTTTTTAGGAATACTATATAGCTGTATTACTTCTCTTATCTAGGCTTAGGCTAGATTACTTCTTTCCTAATTAGCTCTAGCTAGAATGTAGTAAGATATCTTAGTAAGTCTATAGACTATAACTAAGATAGTGTTGTATACCTAATTATTTAGGTAGCTTAGGGGTAGCTCTATAATAAAATCTATAGTAACTTCCTCCTAAGCTACGTTTAGAGGAGGCAATAGTATAAGAAGACTATATAGTTTATAATGTGCTAGTATTAACTTCTTGTATACTAAACAGTCCTTACAGTAGTCCTCTACGTCCTTCTTTATCCTCTTCTACTAATAGCGTTGTTAAAGCTTCTCTAATGTTCTTTTAGCCCTAAAATGCCCTACGAGTAGATTGTTATAACATTCTTAGAGGGCTTTTAATTTTTCTTTGCTAGTAACAAGAGCTATTAAGCTATTATTTGTAGAGATAGGTTTATCTAGACTATTATAGCCTATAGTAGACTTATATCTATTAGAAGTAATATCTAAGTCTAGTTTAACTATAGTCTCTTCCTTATAGTTGTGTAGATCCTTAGTTGTAGTACTTTCTTTTACTTAGAACTTATAAAAGGCTTTAACTATTTCTAATTATTCCTTAGACCTAAGAGATGCTCTTGTAGTTACTACTAACACTAAGAGATCTTTCTATCCTTTAGAGGAGAGAAGGTCTTAAAGTAGTTAAACAAATACTTTATTATGCTTTAGTAAGGGTTTATCTGTTTCTGCCTTATAGTCTAGGCGCCTTAATAGCCTATCTGTAGGGTTTATAGTCCCTAGTTAATAGGTAAGAACAAAATTAAAGCAACTTAAGGCTAGATAGGATTAAACCTAGCAGTAATTAAGAGTCTTATTATCTATAAACTATTTAAGGTTCTTATAGTTAGTAAGGATCTTAAAATATATACCTTTAAGGTAATAGCGCTAGTGTTCTAGACTTTTAACTATTACTAGTAGTTCTTTATTGTAAGTATTGTAATTATATTCTACTTAGATTAATTTATAAGAATAGAAGCTAATAGGCTTCTATTGTCCTGTTTTAGCCTCTTCTAGGACGTATTAGTTTAGAATACTAGAGATTATGCCTCCTAACACGTCTACTTCTACCTTTATCTTATAATAAGGATTAAAGTGTAATAGTATAGGAACTTAAGTAAATACGTCCTTAAGTTTCTAGAAAGCAGCTTAGCCTTCTTCTCTAATATCTATCTTCTAGCTCTTCTCCCTTTATATTACTAGACCCTCTCTAGCTAAACCTAGGGTCTTATAGGTTATTTTAGTTAATAGTAAGGCTAATTTAGAGAAACTGTAGATAAATTAGTAATAGTAATTTATAAAACTAATAAATACTTAAATATTGCAGACAGTTTATAGTAGTAGCTACTCCTAGATTGTTTTTACCTATTCTAGGTTAATAGTAACTCCTTCTAGGCTAATTATGTATCCTAGGTACTTAGTACGTTATGTGTACTACTTACACTTGCTAAGTTTAATATATAACTTAGACTTATATAGTCTTTGTAGTATATCCTTTATATACTGTATGTAATCTTCTTTTATACCTAAATAGATTAGGATATTATCTAAATAGATAATGTAATATATGTTAACTAGTCCTATAAGAGCATAGTTAATATATACTTAAAACTAGGCAGGGGTATTTGTTAAGCTAAAAGGTATAATAGTATACTTAAAGTGTCTATATCTTATATAAAAAGTAGTCTTCTACTTATCTCCCTCTATAATATAAATCCTATAGTAGGCTTCTCTTACGTTAAGCTTAGTAAAGTACTTAGCCTAAGAGAGCCTCTCTAGTAACTCTATAATTAGGGGTAGTAGGTGTTAGTTTTCTACTATTACCTTGTTAAGGCCTTAGTAATCTATATAAAGCCTTAGGCTGCTATCTTTCTTCTTAACAAAGAGTATAGGTGCCCCTACTAGAGACTTTAACTAATGTATCTATCCTCTTGCTATATACTCTTGTAGATAGTTTTAAAGTATCTTAAGCTTAGTAACTAAGAGATTGTATAATAGTTAATAAGGTAGAACACTATTAGGTGTTAGAGTAATAGCTAGATTGTAGTTGCTATGCTTAGGGAGACTCCTAAAGTCTTCTTCTAAGCCTACGTCTGTAAACTCTAAGTATTCTAGAGGTAAATAGCCTATAATGCTACCTTCTAACCCTCCTTAGCCTACAAAGTTAATAAGACATATATAGACGTCTGCTGTAGAGTCTCTTATGCTTTTCTTAACCTATTTAGCGTCTTCTATAGCTACTTTAGTAAATAAGATAACCTTATTACCTTTATTCTTCTAGAAGAGTATACGTCTAGTAGCGTAGCTAATTCTAGGATTATACGTATTAATCTAGGGTAGACCTAGGTACACTTTATACCTTTATAGGTTAGTTACTATAAATAGTATCCCTTAGGTCTCTTATTAACTACGTAAGTTAGTAATAGTTAGGTCTACTGTTATAGTACTATATACTGTTAACTTGCCTCTATCTACGCCTTTAGCTAGCAGCTTTAGCAAGGGGTCTATATAGAGATTATATTCCTTTGCTAGCGTAGCTAACATTAAGTTTAACTAGGAACCTCTATTAATTATAGCCTCTATAGGCTTAGAGGATTAAACTATGCACTGCATAGTTAATAACTAAGAGAGATAGGGATAAAGGGCTTCCCTTAATTTCCCTAGGTCCTATATTTCTTAGTTTAAAGCTATATAGGTAGAAAGATATAGAATTAATCCTCCTACTCTTTCTCTTTTCCTAAACTAATATTTAAGCCTTCCTTTAATTCTAAAGTAGTTTCCTTCTAGTTAGCTATAGCATCCTTATTCTTTAGAGGGCTTTAGCATTTAGCTGTAGTATAACTAAACTTTCTACAGTTGTAACAGGTTAGACCTTTGCCTTTATCTTAGGTACCTGTAGTTTTATATAAGGACAGTCTATTATAGCCCCTATTAGCCTATTTTTGTCTTTTTTTTAGAGTTTCTTAGATCCCCCTATCTTGTTACTCTTGTTACTACCTTTTAGTAGCTACCTCTTTGCAGGAGTAGCTTTTGCCTCCTTATCTAGATTCTTTCTGTAGTAGATAACGTTAGTATATTCTTCTACTATTAGCAGAGTGTTGCGCCTATTAACTAGGAGTAGGAATAGGTCTCTCTAGATGTCTTTATGCAGAGATAAAATGTACTCTATGTTACAATCCTAGATCTTTACAACTAATTATTCTAGAAATCTCCTAAACGCAGCCTGCAACAGGCTAGTAACAAATAACACACAAAATAGATTATGTAACTAAGCTTACAAGTAGATCTATAAGCTTACGCCTTAGTGCGTAAGAAGAATTAACGCATGTAATTAGCTTATAAAGCTTATAGTAAGCTATATAAGATTTACAGCTTAGCATTATAAGCTTACGCTTTAATAAGTAAGCTCTAAGATCCTCTATAGTATATAGCCTAGTAGGAACGCAACTCTTATAGTTTGTGTTTAACCTAAGTTATAACTTTAATAATACATTTGTTATTTAGAACTTAACCTACACTTAATATAGATTAATACTAGATACTCTTTAGTGTACTATTTAATTATTACAAGCTTTGCTTAAGTAATTACTTTGTTTTACACCCTACTCTAGTACCTATCTCCTAAGAACTAACTAAACAGTGTTTACAGTCTTTAACTAAAACACAACTTTAACATTTTAAACATCCCTAAAGATAAGTACTTTAGGAACCTATGCTACGCCTAGCTCTTTAGGAGGAGAACCTACTCTCCTATACTAGGCAATTAATAATATTACGTTAAGCACCCTTTATGTATCTAAACTAGAGACCTACTCTAGTAAGAGAAACAAACTTAATAACTAGCTTATCTAGTAGGACTTATTCTTCTTGTTCTAAGGAGCTTAGGTAGCTAAGAACTAGCAAGTTATTCTTGTAGCTAGCTATATAAGAGGACAAGCCTTTAAGTAGATTAAACTATTCCTTTAATAGTTTAATATAGGGGAAGCCCCTAATAAAGTTAATGTATAGATGTCTAACTTTAATGCATTTAAGGAAAAGGTTAAACTAATTTTTAGAGTATCTAATAAACTCTTAATTACACGTTACAACATTTAGCATATCTATTAGGATAAGGCTGCTGCTAACTACGCTGCTAATTTTTAGCAGCTAGCTGCTAACACTAACTAGGATAACAATGCGTTAATAACTATATTCTAACAAGGACTTAAGCCTAAGGTTAAAGAGGAGCTTATGCGCACCAGCGCCTTACTTAACACTTTAGACTAGCTTATTAACAAATTAATTAATATTAGCGTTAGACTATACAAACCCTAATAAGAATTAAGAAATAATCTACATGCTTAAGTAAGCCTTTAGCCTTTGCGTACGCTATCCTATAGCCTATAGCATTATAGCCTTAACTAAGGTACTTAAGGAAATAACTACTACTGTAAGGAGCTAACCTCTAAGGGAATTTGCTAGTAGAATACAAGATAAATTTAATAGAGAATAACCTCTAGAGCAGAGGTTGCAGAGTTTTTATAACTCTGTTTTGGAGGTGTTAGCTCTGTGGCAGGGTTTTAGCACTTACTAGGCCTACAAGCTAGGGTAAGGCTAAGGCAGTGTACGCTAAGGAGCTAGCACCTAGGCCTAGCCTGTTACAGTACCCCCTACTTATTCTTTGTTTATTAATACGCGCCTTAGTTAAAATAGCTCTATTGCCTACTCCCTACCTTCTGTATTCTGTGTTGCACTACCTTGCAAGCCTGCGCCCTTTCTGCACACAACTCTACTACTATCTATTTGTCTAGCCAAGCTGCCTTGCCCTAGTCTATTATAGCGCCTCCTAAGTCTCCTGCTGCTTCTTGCTCCCTAACTAAGAAAGTAGCGCCTAAGAGAGTAAGTTACCCTACTATTACCTTCTATTGTTTAACTATTATGCCTAACTCTTTTACCTTCTATAGGCCTGCTTAGTTGCCCCTACTAATCCTGCTGCTCCTATAACTTAGTTAACTAAGAGGGCAAAGCTTACTCTGTAAGACGTTAACCTTAATAAGGACAAGATTAAGGAAGTCTTTAGCAACGTCCCTAAGCTAGGCAATTATACTAAGGCTAAGGTTAACTAGTCCCTACGTACTGTGCGCGCTAGCAGGTTTAAAGATCCTAAGGTCTATATTAACTACGCGTTAACAGGACAAGTCTATAACTTTACTACTAGTAGTTAGTCTACTAGCTACGCAAGCTACGTTAAGGCCTATGCCTACTGCTATAAGGTAAGTCTCTGCTTAAGGTATTATACTATTCCTTTCCTCTACTAACAATCCTCTAGGCCTTGCGCAAGACCTAGAAGACGCTAAATAAGTACTGCGTTTTTTTACAGTTTAGCAAGGGCAACTCTGTAAAGCTTTTAAAGGTTATTAAGCCTATTTAGGCAGACCTTAAGAAGCGTATAAACCTCCTACGTTACACTAACCTCCTAACCTAGCCTAACACTTGCTCCTCTATAACTAGTTATAAGGTTAAGTAGTCTAAGTATAAGGGTAACGTTAATAAGATTAAGGCTTATTCTTCTATTTCTGTAGTTCTTGCAGAGCGCACTACTGTTACTGCTAAGGAGTTAGTTGTCTAGATAAAGACTATAGTAAGTTATTTTCCCCTTTTTCTACTTATTTTTAGGCTATTTTGCTAATTTATTACTTAGTATAGCTTACTGTTAACTTGTTAATGCTTACGTGCTTTATCTATCTTAATGCTAACCTCTATAAGAAGTTTAAGCTTCCCCTACCTCTAGACATAAGGACTTTATTAGATTAGTTGTTAAGGATATTACTACAGCTGTGTAAGGTAACAAAGATAATATTAGTAGCAAGGGTTCTATTTTAGGTAGTGCTTAGGTCTTCTCTTGTCTATAGCGTTTAGGATTTTCTAGCTAGATAATACCTAGGCTCTCTTAGCCTTTTTCTCTTATAATAATATAGCCCTATATAGGGCGGTCTACCCCCTAGGGTAGGCTAATGCAATAAATAATCTCTCTATAGTCTAGTACTCTCCCTTGTTTGTGCATATCTTCTCCTCTTACTCCTACTATCCTCCCCTATACTTGTTATAGAAGGTTAATATTGCTTATCTAGAGATTCTAACTAGAATCCTAGGGGTAAGTTTCTATTCCTATCCTACTTATCTCTTGTTGCAGACAACTACTTGTCTAGGGCTTCTAGGTCCTTGCAAACGTCCTCTCTTTCCTATATTTTAGTAACATAACCCTCCTATTGTACTAGGTACCTGCGTCTCTTACCTCTCCTCCTAGCTTGTCTTTCCTTACAGATAGAGTTAACTTTCTATTCCTTAGAGGAGGTGCTATTACTATTAGTAATAACTAGCAGGCTAGGCTAGGGGTTATTATTTAATTGTCTATAGAGGGGGTTCTATAGACACAGCTTAAGCTAGTTAACGTAGAAGATAGGGTAGATTTTACTATTAATATCTAACTTAACGTTGTAGGGGAAACAACCTCTATAATTATAAACTTCCTATTCTTCTAGTCTAGCTTCTTACTTGTTTAGCTGTTTAAGAACTAGTTTTCTAACTTTAACTAAACCTTGTCTCTAATTTTTAGCTATAGGGCTTCCTTCCTATATGTATTAGCCTGTTGTTCCTGCATCTGCTAAGCTTCTGCTATCTATGCTTTAACAAAATTAATTGTTTTAGCAAATTTTTGCACTATGCCTGCTACAGCTTTAGTAGGTTCCCTTGCGTGTTAATGTAATAGTTCTGCTATTAAGTCTAGGTTAACCTGTACTAGGTCTACGTTATAACTATATTAGAGGAAGAAGGGGCTAAAGCCTATAGACAAAGCTACTTGTCCCTTAATTGTAATCTAGGCCACTAGTACCTAAGTAGACTAGTTGTTCTAGGACTAGTTAATGTACGCTCTTAGGTATGTTTTAACTACTAAGTTTATACGTTTAGTACTCCTGTTAGTCTAGGGGTAGAAAGCTGTAGACAATCTCCTTATAATCCTAAGCAGTTAGCACATTATCTGCTAGAAATTGCTAAGGAATTACGTCCTACAATTAGAGACAATAGCGTTAGGCAGGAAATAGTAGGCTACTACATAAGATATAAATGCACTAGTAACTGTCTTTACTAACAGGTTAGGTAAGGGGACTAAGATAACGTCCTTAGAAAGTCTGTCTATAACAACTATAAGATTATAGTTGCTATTACTTTTAGAGAGGTCTGTTATAAAGTCTATAGAGATTTCCTTCTAGATTCTCTTAGGTATAGGGAGGGGTTTAAGGAGTCCCTGTTTTAGTTCCCTCTATAGCTTTGTCCTTCTACAGATATTATAATTATCTACGTACTAGCAGAGGGCAGTTAACATTCCTAGCTAGAAGTATAATTAAGAGAGAATTGCATACATGTTACTCCTCTCTAGGTAACCTACAATTAGTAAGTAATAAGCATTGTTAATGATCTTGGCTCTAAGTGCATTAGAGTTTAGGACCTATGCCCTTCTACAGTAGCATAATCTATCTCTGTTATCTATAGAGCATTTAGCAAGTAAAACTTTAAGGTTAAGCTGCGTAGGGAACTTCTAGGCGTCTAAGGTAATAGATAACTTTGCTAGTTAGTAGGTCTTGTTATCTATAGTAGCTCTTTCCTAGAGTCTTTTAAACTCCTTAATACTATTATATAGTTCTAGTGTTTAGGCTATAGGCGGTTCTGCACGCTCCTAGCTCTACTCCTAATAGTTGTCCTGCTGCAAATCTATATTCTGTAATATAGTAGGGAGGAGTTAGTCCGCTCTACGCAGTCTAGAAGAGAAGACTTATATATTATTAGCAGAGTTGTCTCCTAGGTTAGTTCTTACTACTTAAGCAAATAGTTTTAATAGTTAGAAACGCCTAGTCTTAGTTCTTTTATCTCTAGTTAATAGGGGAAGGTCTTCTTCCTTTCTTAAAAGAGCATCTGCTTAGTTATTAACTTTGCTAGGTCTATAAGCAAAGGTAAGGTTAAACTAGCTAAGGAGGCTTAACTATTAGACATGTCTCTCTAAGAGTAGTTAGGCTTTGTAGAAGTACTCTAAGTTCTTATAGTTAGTAACAACTGTAAACTTCCTTACTTGCTTTAGCTCTATGCTCTACTCCTAGAGGCACTTAATTACTGCTAATATTTCCTTGTTGTAGATAGTATAGTTTACTTCTACTTTTAAGTTCTTAGCTAAGAAGTAAGCTACTGTGCAGAGCACCTTGTCCTTTCTATACTAGGAGAGTACTCCCCCTATTGCCTATCCTAACGTATTACACTCTACTACTATTTCTAAATCTAGGTTAAAGTTTAATAGTGCTAGTTCTCTAGTAAATGTAGCTTTTATAGCGTTAAAGGCCTGTTGCTAGGGTTCTTTCTACTTAAAGGTAGTATTCTTTCTAGTTAAGTAGGTAAGGGGCTCTGCTATACTAGAGAACTAGTTAATAAACTGCTAGTAGAAGTTCGCGAACCCTAGGAAACTCTAGATTCCTTTAACTGTCTTTAGGGGTTCCTAAGACTTAATAGCAGCAGTCTTTCTAGGGTCTATCTAGATGCCCTTACCAGCCTTAATAATAAACTCTAAATATTTAGTGCTCTTAACAGAGAATTTGCTTTTGCCTACGTTAAGGTAAAGACCTACAGCTCCTAGCTTCTAGATAATTTCTTTAACCTTAGCCTTATGTTCTTCTTAGGTGCTATTAGAGTAGATTAGTATATTATCTACGTAGGCAGAGCACTATTTATCTAGGTACTCTCTTAAGACCTAGTTAATGTACTACTAGAATGTACTTAGGGCATTAGCAAGTCTAAATAGTGTTACTAGCTACTTATAGAGTCTAAACCTTATCTAGAAAGCTATTTTCTATTTGTCTCCTTTAGCTATCCTAATTTTATAAAATACTTAGATTACATCTACTTTAGTAAACTATAACGCTTTTAAGATCTAGGAGAGAGTCTTATAGATTAGAGGGAGTAGGTACTAGTCTTTCTTAGTAATAGTATTTAATGCTTAGTAATTAACACAGAACTATAGACCTCTACTAGGTTTCCTAACAAATAGAACTAAGGCAGAGGCGCTAGATTTGCTAACCTAGATAAAGCCTTTATCTAAGTAGCTAGTAAGCTGTTACTAAAGTACTAGAAGCTCTTTACAAGATATGTTATATAGCAGTCCCTATAGCACTATTGCTAGATTACTATCTTGTTTAATTAGCTTAATTGTATAGTCTACTTTAGGACTATAGTGTAGCGCAAGCTTATCTACTTCTTCTTTTATAAATATCCTAAATTTATCCTTTAAATAATCTAGGAGGAGGACACATAGATCTATTAATTCCTTCTTTTTTAAGGCCTTTTAGATGTTAGCTATAGATGCTGCAAACAGTCTTATGCTCTAGTCCTTCTTAGACCTCTTTCTTAGGGCTTGGTACAACTCTAGACTAACAGGCCTTAGTAGTTAGTTAGGGCAGGTGCCCTCCCTGCTTCTTATACAGGTTTTACTAGAATAGATAAATAGTAACTTCTTAGCTAGTGCTATTATAACTTTATTCTTGTCTATCTAAGGTCTTCCTAGGATAAAGTTATACTCTTTCTCCCTATCTAATACGTATGCCTAGAGGGTTTCCTATAGCTATCTACGTTAATCTTTATTCTTATAACATTAGTTACCTAGGTTACTTTTCTAGCTATACCTAGTACTCTACGCCTGTGCGTAGGAGTGCGTTGTAGGTTATTTCGTAATACAAACTTTAAGGAGACTATACTATAGGTTAAACACCCTATATTAATTAATGTATGTACTATAGTGTTATCTTGTACTATTACATGTAGTAATATAGGCTTGCTATTAGGCTACTATTAGTAGAACCTTTAAAATAGTTCTCTCCTCTCTATAACCTTTCTTTCTAACCCCTATTTACGCCTTTAAATAGGAGTTTCTAGTTTTCTAAGTCTTTGTTGTTTAAGTTGTTAGTTTTAGAGACCTTAGTAGCTGCGCTTTAGACTTAGATACTTTCTAGTCTCTTGGCTAGGGCTAACTAGCATCTGTTTAAGTAGTAGCTATTCTTCCTGCACCTTAGGCAGGCGTTTTTAGCCCTTCTTTAGTCTATAACCTCCTAGGGCTGCTATTCTGCCTACTATTAGTTGTCTGATTTAATTCTTCTAGCGTAGACTCTAGTAGGTTCCTAGTCTATCTTATTAGGGTTTGTCCTTTGCGTTTGCTGCCTAAAGGTGCTGTTAGTTAGTGCCTTAGTCCTACAGAGATTAACTTCTACTGCAAGAACCCTAGTTATAAGGTTCTAGAGATCCTATTTATCTAGGATGTTAACTAAAATTATTTTGCCTTGTAGGTCTAGACAGATTGCAGACATGTACCTAGTCTTAAGGTTCCTTGTGTTGTTCTCCTTAGCAGCATTGTAGGCTAGTTATATAAACTCTGCGTTAAAGGACTTAATACTCTAATTATTTCTCTTTATAGTAATAGTTTAGAGTTTTTAACAGGAACGTTCTTTAAACATAGAGTCCTTATACTATTTATCTAGGAAGTCCTAGAACTAGATAGTTGTACCTATTAGGTTTTAATCCTTCTATAATAGGCTAACCTAAGTAGCTTGTCCTTCTAATTAGTTAAACATATATGCAACTCCTAGGATAGCTTCCTAATCTTCTATAGACTTTAACTTGTCCTTTATCTATAATTTAAACGTTTAATACGTACGCTAGTTGCTACTAAACTTACCTACGTCTAGTAGCTTTATAGCTTTGCTTAGTTTATTGTTATTTGTTTGTATAGAGGTAGGTAGTTTTACGCTGTAGTTCTGCGTGTTTATAGATGCTACGTAGGCTTATACCTAAGCTTTAACTAGCCTTTGTATAGTTTTATTTATATCTTCTTCTTGTAAGTTTAGGTTTTAGTCTGTAGAGGGATGAACTTTATTAGTAGTAGTAGCTACTACAACTTTAGGAAGGGTTCCCTATAATAGGTAGGCAGTTAGGCGTTCTAGTACGTGTGCTAGGAGCTCCTCCTGCTAACTCTCTAATACTAATAAGGTGGCAAGGTTCTAGAGCTCTGTCCTAACGTCTGATTAATTATTGTTGCTAGTGCACAGCTTGATGCCGTATTCACCCAGACGCCTAACAGCGTTATTAAATGTTTTGTTTATTAGTCTTTGTGTTAGTAATTAAATTTAATTGTAAGGAGCTAACCTCTAAGGGAATTTGCTAGTAGAATACAAGATAAATTTGATAGAGAACAACCTCTAGAGCAGAGGTTGTAGAGTTTTTATAACTCTGTTTTAGAGGTGTCAGCTCCATGGCAGGGTTTTAGCACTTACTAGGCCTGCGAGCTAGGGTAAGGCTAAGGCGGTGTACGCCAAGGAGCCAGCACCTAGGCCTAGCCTGTTACAACTACTATCCTAATATAGGACGTTATATCTATAGTAACACGCAAAGCAGCTATTTTAGACTAGAAGCTATAGACCTCTTAAACATTACCTAATAACTAGAGTAGAATAATACCTATAGCTAGGGAAACAACAACGTTATAGATAGGTTAGGACGTACTTGTTACAACTATAGTAAACTAGGCTATATTACTAGGAACTATTAATAAACTAATAAAGTAGTTTAATACTTAAATGTACTTACCTACGTAACCTAAGGAGAGGTTATAGAAGGTACTAACGCTAATAACAAATAGGAAGTTATTACTAATACAGTAGACTAACTTATAGAAGACCTAGAGTTAGGTACTAAGGAAGACTCTTTAGAAGTAGAGTATTAAGAGGTAGATAAAATCTACGCCTACTACAATAGGGCACCTATACCTTACTGTAAGACTTCTTACGCGCAGCTATGTCTAACATACTTAATAATAGATAAGAAGTGTAAATAAGTAATTGTAACTATTTAAAAAGATAGTAAGAAGGTAAAGATGTTGCGTCTTATAATTAATATAGAGGACTACCTACACTAGACAACACAGCACAAAGGTTATAGCCTTACTACTACTACAAAAATCTAGTAAGTAAGGAAGTTAGTCTAGATCTATAATTAACAAATGTATAACGCAAAGATAATAACTAGTAGAATAATTTCTTTAATAAATAGAAAGTAGATAATAAAGAAACTATTGCAAATGTTAATGCCTATAAAGATAGCTAAACTACTACTCTTATATTAAGAAATAAACAAAAGCCTACTATAAAAAAGAACCCTTAATAACAGTACAACCTAGATGTCTATAATCTAACGCACGCCTCTATTACGTAGACTGCATACACTATTAACTAGTGTTAAATACACTATAGTAATAAGCTAGGTAGAAGCTAGTTTCTAATACAGCGCTTAAATTACTACCTATAGTAGTACCTATATTAGGACTACCTATATAATATACACCTCTAGGATAAACGCTTAAAGCCTTACTTCCTTAGAGTAAATAATCCTACTACAATTATAATAATGCAACTAGTAGTTAATAACTCCTGTAAGAATATTAAATAGCAGACTTGTTTAAACCTAGACTATAGAACACACTACTAGGCTAAAGAAAATAATAGATTTAGAATTAAGATATATAAGGCTTTTTAGAAGCGTATATAAACACTTACTTAATAATATAGGAGCTAGGAGCCTACTAATTAAGTTACCTATTTAAATTAATAGAAGATAGTTAAGTACACTCTTAGACTTAGGAGTATAATCTAATTATATATCTACATAAGGTATAAGGTTAGCTAGACTAAGCTCTACCTACAAGAATATAATATACCTACTCTAAGTTGCTAATAGAGAACCTATGCCTAAAGGATCTAAGATTACACACAAGGTAGTTGTAGAGAACTTTACTATACAAGGACACTAAGAAAGGATAACCCTAGATGTTTTTAAGATAGCTACTTACAACATTATATTAGGACTCCCTTAGTTACAGAAACATAGTCCTGTAATAAACTAGAGAAATTAACAGATTTCCCTAGAGTAATATAGATATTGTATAACTATATTAAAGCCTATACAGCACGCAACAGAGCTAGTAGATAAGAAGGAGATTAGTAATATCTCTTTAAATAAGGCGCACCTAGAGCAAGTAGCTAACTCTGTAGATACTAAATACTCTATAGATTACAAAGTAAGAGTTAAGGAGAAAAATAGTGCACCTTCTACTATCCCTAACGTATATTAATAATATTTATAAATGTTTTAGGAAGAGTTAACAGCAAAAGCGTTACTTAAGTATAAACCTTAGGATTATAAGATTAAGTTACAGGAAGGAAAGGATCTACCTTTTAGGCTAATATATAGAATGTTAGAAAAGGAACTTAAAGTATTATGTGTATACATTTATAAGAATCTTAAAAGGGATTTATCTAAGAATTAGAATTACTAGTAGGATTCCTAATACTCTTTGTAAAGAAGAAAGATAGTATACTAAGACTATATATAGACTACTACAAGCTTAATAACATTATAATTAAGAATTAATACCTATTACTAAATATCCTAGAGCTACAGGACTAGTTAGACAGAGCTTAATACTTTACTGTATTAGACCTAAGAGGAGCGTATAACCTTATATAGATAAAGGAGAGTAAGGAATAGAAGACAGCGTTCTAAACACACTATAGACATTATAAGTACTTAGTTATACCCTTTAGGCTTACTAATACGTAAGCTACTTATTAGGCTCTAATTAACAACGTGTTAAGAGTATATCTAGATAAGATAGTAGTAGTATACCTTAATAACATCTTAGTATACTTAAAAACCCTTAAAGAACACATTTAGTATGTAACTAAAGTGCTTAAATGCCTATAATAGGCAGACCTACAACTTAAACCTAAGAAATGTAAATAGCATAGGGACAAGGTAGAGTTCTTTAGCTATATTGTAGGAAAATATAGAGTAAAAATAAGTAATTTAAAGATTAAGGTAGTAAAGGATTAGCTAATATCTAAAATAGTTAAGAACATTTCAGAGTTCTTAGGGTTTATTAACTTTAATTAACGCTTTATTAAAGACTACTCTCTTAAAGCCTTACTACTTATAAAGCTTACGCAGAAAGATACACTATTTATATAATAATAGGAATAAGAAGACTTCTTCTAAGCGCTTAAAATAGCATATATAGAACTACTAACAATAGTTACATTTAGAAACAATAAACTACTTAGAATTAAAACTAATACCTTAGATTTAGCCTTAGGAGCATGCATTATATAAGAAAGAGATAGCAAATAGCACCTAATAGCCTACTATTCCTAGAAGTTTATAGGACTAGAGGAACGTTATAATATATATAACAAGGAACTTATAGCAATTATATTAGTACTACAGCACTAGAGGATCTACGCAGAAAGCTGCTTAGAACTTACTATCTATACAGACTATAAAAACCTTATACATTTTACTACTATAAAAATACTAAATAGAAGATAAGTATAATAGTTAGAATTGTTAGGATAGTATAAGTTTAAGATACTGTACACCCTAGGCAAGGACAATAGTAGAGCTAATACACTTAGTTAATAACACAACCTTACTAGAAGTAAGACAGTTAATAAAAGTGCTATACTTAGAATTAATAAGGATAGATTATTAGGACCCTTATAGTAACTTAATAACATAATACGTATCTAATAAAAACAGCACATTCTATTATAAGTACTAGAGGAACTTTAGGAGACAGTTATAAGCAATTACTATAATAATCTACTCTATAGACACCCTAGAGTTACAAGGACAATAGAACTTATTAAACAACACTATAAGTTTAGCAACATAAAGGACAAGGTTACTAAATTTATTAAGAATTGTGTGCAGTGCTAGAAGAATAAACATAGCACCTACAGCAAGTATAGAGAAATGCAAGCTATAGTACTACTAACAGCTCTATAGATAAACATTATAATAGATTTTGTTATATAGTTACCTATCTCTAAGGACCCTATTATAGGATATGCCTACAACTTAATATTTGTTATAGTAGACAGATTTACAAAGTATACTAAGATAATACTATTTTAACATAGTTATACTGCAGAACAGCTTACATAAGTGTTTTTAGATTAAGTAATACGCTATTATAGCATTCTAGAGTTAATAATTAGTAATTAAGACAAGCTCTTTATGTTAAATTATTAGACTACACTGCTAGCAGAAATTAGTACTAAGAAAAAGCTCTTAACTACGTACTACCTGTAGATAGACAGATAAATAGAAAGGACAAATTAAACTATAGAAACTTACCTAAGGCTATATAGTAACTAATAATAAGATAACTAGGTTTTACTATTACCTATAGTACAAATTGTATATAATAATAAATTATTAGGAGTAATAGGTACTACGCTATACTTTGTAAACTACAGACAACATCTAAATCTCTTTACTAGAAGTTTCCCTAGTATCTAAACAGAATTAGCAATATCCTTAGTAGCAAGACTAAAGGAGGTACATTAGAAATTACTTAAAAACATTATATAAGCTTAGTTAAGAGCAATTTTATATGTTAATAGAAAAAGAAAAATAGCAACTTAGCTAAAAAGGGGGATAAAGTCTACCTCCTTACAAGGAACTTACGCACACAGCAACTAACAAAAAAACTTAATTATATTAAGGTTAGCCTATTTTTATTTTAGAGCAGATAAGCCTAGTAAACTATAGACAAGATCTCCTAAAGAATGTAAAGATACATCTATTGTTCTATATATTACTACTAGAACTAGCTAACCTAGGAACGCTAATCTAAAAAGACTTCTATTACTAAAGGGATAGTAATAACAAATAGGAAGTTAAAAAAATAATACAATATTAAGGAATTAGACTAGGCAAGGAATATCTAATTAAATAGTTAGGTTACCTACATTTAGAAAACACTTAGGAATTAGTTATAAACCTTACAAATTACTAACAACTGCTAAACTAGTACTAAAGTTTATAGAAGTATTAATTAGGTTAAGGGTAGCCTATATAGCTAGAGAATAACCTATTAGCGCATCTATAGCTAGATAGTTTAACTCTTCTACTTAAATATCCTTACCTAACTCCTCTAATTTGTTTGCTAAACATTTAGCCTTTTAATGCGCCCTATCCTTAGCCTACGTAAGAATCTTCTTATTACGCAGTAACTACGTAATTACTTTAGCAAGTAGCTTTTTATCTACTTCTACTTTTACTTTATACTCCTTGTAAGTATAGTCTAGTAACTCCTAAGACAAGTTTACGCATAGACAACTAATACGTATATACTTAGAACACTTTAGATAATATAAACCTTTTAATACTATAATAAAGCACTCTTAGTTATTAGTAAAATAATAATTGTAGGGTATAATAGTAAGGGTTTTGTGCTGTTAAATTTCTAGAGCAAGGCGTAGTTGTTTCTTTTAAGAATTAGAAGACATAACAAAGGCTAAACCTTAAGATAAGATATAGGGCACGCTTATAAAGACACAATTATAATTTAAGACAAATCTAATAAGGGAGGGGGATAGTGTTACAACCCTAGATCTTTATAACTAATTATTCTAGCAATCCCCTAAAAACATAGCCTGCAACAGGCTAGTAACAAATAACACACAGAATAGATTACATAACTAGCTTATAAGTAGATCTATAAGCTTACACCTTAGCGCGTAAGAAGAATTAACATATGTAATTAGCTTACAAAGCTTATAGTAAGCTATATAAGATTTACAGCTTGGCACTACAAGCTTACGCTACAACAAGTAAGCTCTAGGATCCCCTATAGTATATAGCCTAGCAGGAACGCAACTCTTATAGTTTGTGTTTAACCTAAGTTACAACCTTAATAATATATTTGTTATTTAGAACTTAACCTACACTTAATATAGATTAATACCAGATACTCTTTAGTGTACCTATTAATTATTACAAGCTTTGCTTAGGTAATTACTTTGTTTTACACCCTACTCTTGTACCTATCTTCTAAGAACTAACTAAATAGTGTTTATAGTCTTTAACTAAAACACAACTTTAACAGAGCTGTACTAGGGCACTGTTAGGTCTATGTAGGCCTACTATAACTGCAATACAGGTTTGTTTTCCCTAGGTCTCTAGCCCTAGTCTTAGTTAGGAAAGGTTAGTAACTAGGGCTTTGCGTTTCCCTTGTCTAGCATTAGTTTAGGCTTATTACCCCCTTAGGTGCTATATAACTTGTTACCTTAGAATTTCTAATAAGTTTTTTAGTAGTCTTAGTTCTTAGTGTACTGCTAGTTGTTATAGCCCTTTAGCTAGTCTTCTACTAGGGCGCTCTTAGATTAACCCTAGGAGTAGGATAGATCTTTATTGCGCCTTTTTAGTTTGTTACGTAGTAGTAACTAGGTAGGGCGTTTTAGCCTGTTAAGACTCTATAAGTTTACCTTAGTGTTGCTAGCTGCTTCTGCGTTCTAGAGGGCCTGCTTAAATTTAGTCTAGAGATGTATATGCTCTAGGCTGCTACTACGCTAGATCTCCTGCTAGAGAGCTAGTAAAGTCTTTGCCTATATAAATGTAATTTTAAACTTATAGTTATTACTGCTATTATTAAACTTAAAGAAGCTCTAAGGCAGAAGGGACTCTTAATAGTTAAGCCTTATTAGGAAGGTGTTAATAGAGTCTCTCTCTTACTATTTTATGTTAAATAGTTTAGAGAAGTTCTTATATTTAGTTAGGACAGGATCCTGTACTAGCTTCTTCTCCTCTGCGCAGAGGTTAGCCTAGGTCTAGATTAATCCCTTATTAATACAGGACTAGACAAGTTCCTAATAGATACTATACTAGATAGTTTCTATAACCTAGTACGTCCTAGTAATTAAGTTATTAAGCACCTAGGCGTACTAGAAGGTAGTGTTAATATCCTTAGCCTACTAGTCTACCTACTAGAGCGTTAGGGCACAGCTTTCTACGCCTAGCTTAGGTTTTAGTTAGATGTTGTTTAATACCCTTATAATTTTGCTAGCTTTGTTAAAAGCTAGGTAGTGTATTATTAACGTTGTTCTACTATATACTAGGGCTTATACCTATACAGCCTAATTAAATAGCTTTTATTAGATATTAAGCTCTACTTCTAATGCTCCTAAGAGCTTAGCTGTGTTAAGGGTAAGGAGAGCTTATTATACTAAGTTCTAGTACCTAGCTATAGGAGTTAGTTCTCCTACAGGCATCTAGTTTGCTCCTGTAGTAGCTAACTAGATTGTTATGTCTACTAGAGTTATATTCTATTGCAATAGTGTAGGTGTTATTAGATAACAAGCTTAGGAATAACTAGGAGATAGATTATTAATTCTTATATAGGTGTCTACTCTAGTTACTATTTATATGCTTATTAAGCGTCCTGTGCTCCTATTAGTTAATTAGTTAATATTCCTAATATAGACAATTAACCTGTTATACACGTAGCGTAAGCAAGGAGAGATTTAAATCTATTAGTAAGTTAGCTTAACCTTAGGTAGAGAAGCTCTAGGGGACCTAAGCTTCCTGTAGGTAGATCTAGCGTTTAGTAACTTTGTAACACACCTCCTAGGCAAGTTAAGCACGTAAGACTTACCTATTTAGAGGCTTGCGCTGTTTTTATTAAGGCGTATATTATATGTGCTAAGCTATTATTAAGCAAGCCTCCTACAACAATACATGTTGCTTGTCCTACCTTCTATTTTTAGTATAACCCTGCGCTATAGTTAAGGTTAGTACTCCTCTAATTAATCTACACTTACGTCTGTTGCTTACGCTATACCTTATAGAAACGTTCTGCTGCGCAGCAGGCGTATACTACTGCTATAACTGCTGCCTGCTCTGCTACCTGCTCTAGCTCCTGCGCGCGCTCTGCCTTACTTACTACCTCCTCTTCCTTAAGCTCTCTAAGCTTACTACTAGCTTCTCCCTAGGGCTCGCCACCCCTATACTATTACTATTGCTACCTTACTCTCCCTCTACGTTGCTGCCCTACTTACCCTTGCCTTTGCCCTTGCCTCCCTACACGCTATTGCTACCTCCTAGCTCTAATAAGCATATGCTGTCCCCTCCCCCTGCTCCTACCTCTAGCGCCTGTGGCGTTAAGACAACTAAGCGCAGTAAGCCCTGCCTTAGGTGTATTAACAGCGCCCTATCTAGTTGTTTAACTAGTAGGTGCTTTAATTACTTAGGTAGTGGCTCCTGCTGCTAGCTATGCGCTTCTAGGCACAACTACAACGCCTAGTAAGTAAGCTCCTTATAGTACTATTTATTAATTATGTGCTAATACGCATAGCCTCCCCCTTGCCCTCCCTAAGGCCTGTAAGCTTTTAGCAGCCCTATAGGCTAATTACTAGCCTATAGAGTTAGCTCTTAGGAAACTAAGGGTTAAGCTTTGTGTGGTGTTAGTAGTAGCTAAGGCAGCAGTTGTCGCCTATAGCCCTCCCCTGCTGCCTGCCTCCTCTACCTCCTCTAAGGACAAGCTGCCCCTGCCTCTACCTGTTGTTCCTGCTACTACTGCCTCTGCTAACAAGATTTACGCTCTTAGTAAGCGCTTTAAGCAGACTGCTAGCAGGCTTATTAATAATCTTGTTAATAAGTTTGTTAGTAATCTACTTAACTGTAGTTAGATTAGGCCTAAGGCTATAGAGCTTTACTCCTTAATAATACCCTATTCTCTCTTCTAATCTATATATGTACCTATGCCTTACTCCTCTATAACTATTGTAATTATATCCTTAAGATTAAGCTAGGCTCTAAATCTCTTAAACTATTGCCTTAGTAGATTTTTTGTTAATCTATCTGCTAGCATGCTATTAGTAGGTAGGTAGAGAACTTTAAATGTACCTGCAGCATACTCCTATTGTAACTATATATTCTATATATCTATATAGCGCAGCTGTGTTGTTATACGCTTGTTCTCTCTAACTACTAGTCTAATTATTTGCTAGTTGTTATAGAAGATTGTCTAGGCAGCTCCTAGGTTTAGTGTAAGTTTAGTAAATAGCTGTTTAAGCGCTATAGTCTCTTTAGCAACGTGCTTAAGTGCTAAGAGCTCTGCCTTAGTAGTAGAGGTAGTGATAGTAGCCTGCTAGGACGCCTTCTATACTATTAGCCTACTAAAGAGTATTATAAGGTACCTATAGGAAGATCGCCAAGTCTTAATATTATTAGTAAACAACGTATTGCTGCATATAAGCAGTTTAGCGCCTTTATGCCTGCTATATTAGATTAAATAATACCTAGTTTAGTATAAGTAGATAATTGTCTAGTATACAGCTTTAAAGTGCTTCTTGCTTAGATTAGTAAGGTATAGGGATAGTTTAGCTGCTACAAACGCTATATCTAGTTGTAGCATAATTACAGTATATAGCACTAATCTAACTCTTTCCTAATAGCTTTTAATCTCCTGTTTAGTAGCTTCTCTAGTACTCTTTACTAGGTCTATAGTAGGGAGCAGGGTATGTAGAAAGAGTCTAGTTTTATTAAGGTTATACTTCTTAGCAATTTTGTTAATATACTTGTTATAAATAAGCGTTATTATCTGCTATTCCTAGTTCCTAAGTACTCTAATATTAAGGAACTATTAGACTAGGCCTTAATCTTTAATTATATAGGCTGCTGTAATTATATTAACAACATACTTTGCCTTTAAGATCTAGGTAGAGTAGTATATTACTAGTATATTATTAACGTAGAAGAGTAGTAGTATCTAACAATTACTACTAAAGAACAAATAAGGCTCTTCTTTTAACGCTATAAGTCTAGTTACTCTTAGTGTTTAAGAGAGCTCTTTATACTATAGGAGGGGTAAGTCTTTTAACCTATATAGTGCTTATTTAAGCTAAATACATTTCCCTAGTATCTTATAACTATCTAGTAGATTATAGGTAACTACTAGCTAGTAATCTCTATAGGCGTGTAGGAAGGCTCTAACTACATTGTACTATATAATCTCTAGATTAAATTTAGCTGCTATTGCAATAGCAGTTCTAAACAACCTAGTAGCGAGCGTTGCTGCGTAGGTAGATTAGATTGTGTTAATATTCTAGAGATCTCTACGTACTACTATCCTTGCCTTACACTTAAGAAAGTAGCTATCCTTATCTAGTTTGTATGTAAAAACCTATTTAAGTAGCAGTAGCTTAGTATCCCCTAGGATTAGATTAATCTCTTTCTAGGTACTAGCGTTAAGTAGAGTTGTAATCTCCTTACCTGCAGCTTCCTTAAATAGCTGCCTATGTAGGTAAGAGAGTAGATCTCTCTATCTCTATAGTAGGTTTAGGAGTTAGTCCCTATATAACTATTAAGCTTAGTTTAGGACTAGTAGCTGCTCCTTCTTTTCTGCTAATACTCTTATAACAGCATGTACTGTTTTAAGCTTAGTGTTAGTTAATCCTAATAGGATTAACTTATCTAGTAGGTAGCTCTCTCTATAATCTGTCTAGCAGTTATATAGGAGAAAGTAAGCCCCTAGTATGTTACTTCTAGGATCCTCTAGATCTAGATAGCGTAACCTTCTGCTCCTCCTCGCTAGTTGTAAGCTTAGCGTAGGTAGTGCCTCTAATTAACTAGAGTCTTCTACAGTAGTTACGTTGCCCTTAACACCTAGAGCTGCAGGAGCAACACTCCTAGAGTGCGTAGATGCAGCGTTATATTGCCTAGATCTCTCTAATCTTACTCCCCTTAGCGGGCTCGCTCCTCTAGGTAAGTGCTCTTCCTAGGAGCTGCTAGGGTGTGCAACGCTAGGCTTAGGTGTAAGCTCTAGTGTTCTTAGGCCTAAATACTCTAGATTCCCTGCATAGATTCCCTATAACTTACTAGCCTTGTTTGTTACTTATACAGGAGATGTTCCTTGTTTAGTATAATCTACTGGCTGGCTAGGCAGTTAATTGTTATCCCTTAGATCCTTACCCCCAGCTGCTGCTAAGAGTAACCTAGATCTTTAGTGCCTGCCTGCTTGTAGGCTACTGCGTAGAGTTAATTAAATATGTTTTTAAATGCCTCTCCTGCATCCCTAACCTTATTCTTATATAATAGTTCTGCAATTAACTTAAGCTCCTCTTATAGGTATTCTACTACTTCCTTATTTTAGTAGAATAAGCTCTTATTAAAAGTAACGTTGCGTGTAGTTATAACCTAATTAAGCTTAGGAATCTATATCCTATATATATTAGACGCTCTATATCCTACTAGATATCTAATATAGCCCCTTAGAGTTACTTTAAACCCCTGCTTATCACGCCTAGCTACTTAATCCCTATTTAGGGGATATGCTTAGCATCTATAGGCGTAAATTCTACTCTAATCTAGCTAGAGATCTACTAAGTAGTAATAGATTTGCTCTAGTTAATAATACTTAAAGTACTGTCTAAACTAGTTATCTAATACTGTGTTAGGAGCGATTATCCTATAGCTGTAAGATAGGCTTATGTTATATAGCTACGTAGCTGCTTCTACTACTTCTAGCTAGAGCTTTGCTAGAAGGTTAGCCCTACTCCTTATTTTTATAGACTTAGTAATAATCTCTTGCCTAGCTCTTTCTGCGCCCCTATTTAGCTCGTGTGTATACGTTAGGGTGCTCTAGATCTCTATACTATGATCCTCTGCCTATAAACTGTATTGTAATTTGCTACGCTAGGGCAGTGTAGCTACGTTGTTATCCTAGAGAATTACTAATATATAGAGTTTATATTATATACAAAGGACGCTTATAAACTTCTTAAATACCCTTATAATCTTATCTAATAACTTAGCATAGATTAGGTAAGTGTAGATCTTCCTACTATACTTATCCTTAATTAGTAGCATCTATAGCTCTCCTAAGCGTCCCTTTAGCATATTAAAGAGATCCTACGTAATCTGCTAGTATAGCTACAGAGATTGTTCCTTAGGCCTCCTAGATATAACTTAACTTGCATAAGTAGTAGCGCAGTGTTTACACTACTAGCAGGAGGTTCTATTAATCCTTACATTTCTAGCGTTTTTACTAGTACTTAGAGCGCTGTAGGCCTAAGGTGCCGTGCTTAGGCGTGCTATAGGTCCTTATTATTAGATCTAGGATAGGTAACCTATAATCTAAGCTTCTAAGTAGATAGAGTTACGCTTATAACAGCTAGATAGATTAATAGTAGCTTATATTCTATAAACGTAAGGTTATAGTAGCGTAATAGAGTAGCTAATATAACGCTTTTTTATAGTAAGCTAATACGCAGTGTTAAGTCTAATCCTAAGTACTATATACCTGCCTTCTTTAATTAGGCTTCTAATACAATATTAACATAAAATCCCTCTACTACTACAATGTTATAAAGGATTAGATCTTCTATACGTTCCCTACTTAATCTGTGCAGCACTTTCTTAATTACTTAGGTGCTAGTGCCTAAGATTAGGAAGGACTAAGTGCCAGCCTCTATATAAGTAAGCTTCTTAGCTTTCTAGAAAGTATTAGGGTTAATAAGATTAATCTTATTAACTAAGTAGAGTGCTGCTCTATTATTAAGGATAGTACTGTCTAATAGGGGATAAGCGTTAAAATCTATAGTTAAGTAGATCCCTTGCTCTATAGATTAAGATCCTATTAAGTTAGGATCTATTAGTGCCGCCGCAATTAACCCTAGGTAGCTGTTTCTACTTATTATAGCGTTGCTATCCTTAATCTATCCCTTCTTAATAACCTCTTTCTTCTGTTTATTGTACTTAGGTTTGTTAAGCTGTTTTAGAATCTCCTTCTTGACTTAATTACTAGGAGTAAATAGTTTACTAGTAAGAGCTGCCTCTAATAGGTTGCAAGTAATTAGTTTCTAGAAGTATAATTGTCTATATAGGCAATTAATCTTTACGCCTGTTTAGGCAGTAGATTAATTGCTTGTTTAGACCTAAGCTAGTTAACCTATAGTGGCGAACACCCCGCCTAAGCTATAGGGAGCTTAGATAGAGTGCTCCTAAAGGAGACTAGAATACACTTAACTAACTTTATCTAGAGTAAGCGTTTTGTTGCCTAGAACAGAGTTCTAGATAATAGACTATTATATAGCCCTTAACTAGTCTAGTGCAATCTTAGTTAACGCGTCTAAGAAGTCGTGTACTACAAGCTTGCCCTCTACATTAGTAATCTTAAGAGCTTTAGCCTTGCTGTGTAGGAGGTTCTAATCCTAGTGCTACTTCTTAGGGTTCTATTAACCTTGTTTAGCCTTCTAGAGATAAGCTTAGTACTATGCGCGTACTAAGTTCTTTTCACTAGCATTAGATAGAGCTAGCTCCTTCTTTAGTACCTTAATTAGGGCTTAGAGAGTTAACTTCTCTTCTTTAACAAGCGTTATTATAGCTAGAGTTATAATTGCTAGGTCTACTATGCTATTAACCTACGTCTATAGGTTTTGCAAGCGCGTAGACTAGGAGGCCTAGTTACTTAATTTAGCCCTATATTCTGCAATTTATATCTTGTATAGGTTAGCTTTAGTTAAAGTTATTAAGCTAGGTAGCTCTAGCTGCTAGGGCTTAGACTAATATATTAGTATCGTGTCCTTAGCTAATAGATTAATCTGCTCCTATATTCCCTTGCTTATTATATAGAATTTAAGTTAGATGTACTATCCTAGCTATTAGGATTAGTTAGTAAGCGTGTAAGCTCCCTTTAGGATTAGGGCGTTGCTTATTGCGTAGATTATTTAGATTGTAAAGATATTAGGAGTGGTTACTAAGCTTGTGTATCCTAGCTAAGTACATAGGGGAGATTATCCTAGTCTTAATAAGCTAGGCTTATAACTGTTGTTAGATAACAAGCTTAGGAATAACTAGGAGATAGATTATTAATTCTTATGTAGGTGTCTACTCTAGTTACTATTTATATGCTTATTAAGCGTCCTGTGCTTCTATTAGTTAATTAGTTAATATTCCTAATATAGACGATTAACCTGTTGTACACGTAGCGTGAGCGAGGAGAGATTTGAATCTGTCAGTGAGTTAGCTTAACCTCAGGTAGAGAAGCTCTAGGGGATCTAAGCTTCCCGTAGGTGGATCTAGCGTTCAGTAACTTTGCAACAGTAGGTATTACTGCAGATTCTACTATTAGACTATTCTATAGGCTTAGATCTTTAGTAGGAGTATAGCAGCGCTAGCCTAGTTTAATGCTAGGGCTTAGCTAGCAAGGGTTTTCCTCTAGTTCTGTTATTGTGTTACAGAGAACACGTTTTCCTCTAGCTATTTTTAGCAAGGTTGTAAAATTTAAATGCTACTCTTAAATTAACTATCTGTTCTAAGAAGGAGTATAAAGGATTTAAATTGTAAGGGCACTATAGATAGGTAACTAGAGATAGGACAAATAGTAGTAGATAGATAGATATAAGACGAATCCTTAGGGTGTAAGCCCTAAGGCGTTTAGGAGGGTTATATACATGTAGTCTGTAGGTCTCCTGCCTAGCCCTGAGGTTGTCCTAGGGTCTGGCCGGTAGCCCTTAGGAGGAATACCTATAACACGCCTAGAGACTGCTATTAGAGGGAGCTCCTTACTGCCTATCTATATAAGCAAAAGCTATTGCAAGGATACTCTCTAGAGGCTTAAGAGCTAAGAGTATACAGATATAAGAAAGGTAATTAAGTAGCTTAATTAGATACTAAAAGCTCTATTAGCAATAACAGCTCTACTAGCAAAAGGTATCCTACCTAAAGTTAAGTTTCCTAGTAATATACAGGCTGCTCTAATTAATCTAAAAATAATGCAACTACGTAATCTAGCTAAGAAACCTAGGGTTTATAACCTTATAGATTTTAACAATTATCTACTCTTAGAGAGTATAATTTTAGATAATAGAGTAGCTACGCACTTAGTTAACAGCGTAGATTAGCTTGTACCTAGGTTATTTCGCCTAGCTAACTCTACTAATACTATAGAGGTAGGTACATAAGCGTTTCTAGTAGTAGGATAAGAAGCTTATTTGTTTAAAAACGCGTTATATAGAAAGCGCAGCCTATATATAGAAGACCTGCTCCTAAAGGATATAGTAGTAATAGAAGGTTTCTACGTTAATATTATTTCTAAGGCACGCCTCTAAGAGAAAGAAGTTTAGTACTTAGGGCTAGACAGCTTGCTCTAAGTAGGGTATATTAATAATCTAAATAGGAGTGTTATATATGCTACTCTTAAGCGTGCTTATAATCTTACTTTCTTTAAATATAAGCTACTATCCTACTACCCTCTAATCCTTAATATAGTAACAAAATAATTATATAAGTCTTACCTACAAAGCTCTGCTAAGCACCTCTAGCACACTAGAGCAGGTTATCTAGGCCTAGAAGCTCTAAAGGCACTAGTATAACAAGCGCGCAGCGTACACATTAACAGCACGCTCTAAAAAGATTATAAGGTCTACTTAATAACCTATGCTAAGCAAGTTATATCTTAACAGAAATAAGAAAACCCTACTAAACCCTTTTAGAGAATTAGCTAGGATCTGTTTAATATGCCTATAGGAAGGAGTAGCAAATTATAGATACTTTTAATTAAGGAGTACTATAGTAGGAAGCTCTTTACCTACTTACTGCTAGGGAAGACTTAAGTAGAGATACTGCAGGTACTTATAAGTTTCTTAAGCTAGGTATGTACCTAGTACAAGCTCTATATCTGCAAGATAAGTTAAGATAATAATACTACTACTCTTCTATAGCAAGGAGCTCCTAATATAAGCGCTAGGCAATTAATAAGGGAATAGATATTAAGCGTATACCTTTATATATCTACAAGCTAAATAGGGCAGTAGAAAGAGTAGGGCAGGAAATAATTACTAAATCTATTAAAATAAGGAGTAGTACTAACCTACCTAAGAAGCTCTAGCTAAAGTAGATAAGGCAGGCAGGAGACACGCGTATTAGCAGAGAATCTAGAGCCTACCTATAAGACAGAGCTACTAAATAGAGAACTACAAGCGCAACAAGCGTAACAAGCCTACTACTAATAATAATAGAGCAGGTTAGTACTCTATAATAAGCTCTATAAATAATTATAGATACGCCTAGCTTATCTACCTACTGTTTAAACATGTAAACAAATATAGCATAGAAAGAAGAGAGCTGCTTACTACCTACGCAGTAATTATTGCCTTAACCCTAAAGAAGAAAAGACTAGTTACTTAAAATAAGCGCTAGTTACATAGAGATAAGCTCCCTCTACTGCTAAGCAAATAGAAAGATCTACTTTATTATTACCCTCTAGGAGCTCTTTTTGCTAGGCCTGCTAAAAAGAGATAGACACGCTTATTAAGAAGGAAACGTAGAGAGAAATTAACTAATAAAGCGCCTTATTAAGGCCCCTGCTACTTAAATAGATCTTTACCTACAAATTTAACTAGGATAGCTACTTCCTTAAATGTAAGACAAGGATATATATACGTAGAGATCTATAGGCAAAGGATTTAATTATCTTAACCTACGCTATAATACTTACTACTTGCTTGTTTTGCACTATAGTAGCAATTACAGCCTAGTTTAACCTAGAGCTCTATTAGTATAACATAACTAGCGTGTTTCTAAATACAAGCTACTAGGACAAACCTTAGGTGCTCTATAAATTACTAGATAGATTTAAGAAACCTAAGTAAGTTATTCTACTACTATAAGCTCTATATAGATTATATAATTTACTAGTTCTATAGTATAAAGAGCTCTCTAGTACGCTCTAGAAGCTTAGTCTCTTAGTATTAAAAGAAGAGCTATGCCTATTCTATAATCCTAAATAGAAAATAGTGCTACTCTTCTATATTAACAATATTCTCCTTGCCTATTATAATAACAATTAAGCTACTACTAAATAGCTAATAAGCTTGCTAATAGAAAAGTATTAAATTAAAGACTATAGAGCTGCTAAATAGTTTCTAGGTATTTAAATAATTAGAAACTAAGAGGCTTATACTATAACTCTTGCGTATAACTCCTATATTAATAAGCTTGCTACTAAATTTAAGATAGTAGAGAAGAGGTCCTTGTCTATAGTCCTATTTCCTATAGAGGAGCTGCTTAAATATAGTAGAGAAGCTTTAAAACAAGAGGTTAAAGCGTTTTAAGAATAAGTTAGGTCTATACTCTATATAGTAATTATAATTTTACTAGATGTAGTATATACTACCTCTTAGCTATCTTATTACTTAATAAATCTAGAAGCTGCTTACTTTAAGGCAGCTACTTAGGTTTTAGCTTATTTATATAGAATAAAGTATCTAGGTATAAGGTACAGCGCTTATAAAGGTAGTTATCTACTTATATATAGAGACACATTATTTGCTAATAATAGAGAGTCCTATTAATCTTCCTAGAGGTATATTATACAGCTCTTTAGTAGTCTAATTATCTAGAAAGCTGCACAGCAGTTAACAGTAACTACTTCTACTACTAAGGCTAAATTACTTGCTTTAGAGCATGTAGCTAAAGAGTTAGTAGCTCTAAAATAATTCCTAGGAGAACTTTAGCTAGACTTAAGGGTGCTGTAGGAGATTTTCTATAATAACTAATAAACTATCTAACTAGTAGTTAAAGAGAGTAAGTAGCTTACTACCTAGCTGCGCTAAATAGATATCTAAAATATATAGTTAAAATAAGAGTACGCTAAGGGAAATCTCTAAGTAACCTACCTTAAAATAAGTAAGATACTAGCTAATAGCCTTATAAAAGTGCTTCCTAGACAAGCTTATAAGCGCTTTTTATTGCATTTAAACTTACAAAGCATTAGTTAAGAGAGAAAAGACTTAGTTATAGAAAAAGAGCAGGTTAATAGAGAAAGAGAAGATCTTTAAATTACTAGAGAGGATAACCTCCTCTCTAAATAGGTATAAGTCTCCCTAGACTACTAGTAGCAGCTCTTTTAAGCGCACGCCTAGCAGCTAAGGAGCTTATAAAAATAAATTAATATCGCACTAAAATAGAGCAAAAGGTACGCGCACCCTTACTCTAAGAATAGTGCTATATTTATAGGCATATCTGCTGCGACAATTAACTATAGGTAGAGAGGATAACCTACTCCCTATAGGCCTTAAAGAACCTACTTATAAATAGGTACTTAAAATTTATACCTATCTGCAAGCAGGCCCTTTACTACCTAGATAGTAGTATATAGGTTAGTAGCCTACTAAATACTTATTAGCTACTATTATTAACTAAAAACTAAGTTACTTACTAAAGTTGTTACTCTGCTAGAGGAAGTAAGCTCCTCTACTAGTTCTAGCCTAAGTAGCTTAAGGGTAGGGGGAGCAGGCAGCAGGGGTGCCTAAAGGCACAACACTAGCAGCGCTTGCTGTAATAGCTAGTAGCAGTGTTATTAACACATAGCGCAACTAAGCTGCTTACTAGCAGCGTGTCTACGTAGTACACGTAGGGAATTAACCTGCGCGCACTAGGCACTAGAGCGCCTAAGACAGGGGCAGGGGGCGCAGGCGCAGGCGCAGGCATAGGTGGCAGCAGCTATAGCAGCAGTAGCAGCAGTAACTGCTAAGGGAGCAGGCGAAGCTGCAGCCACAGGCTTAGGCGAGGGCAAGGGAGCAGGCAAGGGAGTAGGTAAGGGCATAGAGGCAGGCGCAGGCAAGAGCAAGCAGGTAGCTAGCAGCTAGCCAGCTTAGGCAGCAGCTTAGGTAGTAGAGGCAGCAGTAGTGTGCGCGCAGCGCTAGGTTTTAGTTTATTTCTATACCTAAGTTAGTAAACCTCTAAAAAGAGCTAGGAAAATGTTAATAGTAAGATTAGTTAGATAACGTCTAGTAATAAAGCTCTTAATAGATTAAGAAGCTAGAAACAATTAGCTAGAGAGTGCTTAGGCGTATAGAAAATAATTTAGTATACTTATAGGCATATTAATAGATATAACTAGAGAAATAGAGAAATTAAGTAGGTAGGACGCTTATATAGAGAAGTAACTAGGTTAGTAAAGGTAAAGCTGCTAGATAATAGTCCTTACGCTTACTCTTACTACCTAGAAATACTTAACCTAGAAAGTACTTACCTTAACTATAACTAAGCAGCTTAGTAGCTAGCTATAGGCTTAGAAAATTTAGCTGTTAAAAATAAGTGCCTAAACTAGCAATAAACTACTTATAATAGTAGCCTAAAAGTTAGAGAGGTCTCTTAAAAGGAAGAGTACCTAGAGTATACTATAGACGCGCAGTAATCTTAGATATCTAAAGAAATATAAAAATCTAAGATTAGAGCCCTATAATTACTAAGGATATGCTTCTAGTTTAGTTATTCCTAATATAGGATTTACTAGAGGGTATATTATATAACTAAGCGTGTAGAGTTATATACGCAGCTTATTTTCTAATAGAGCGTGCTAATTTAGTTAAGCTGCTCTACTCTAGCAACGCTAGTTCTAAGCAGTCCTAATACTAGCTAAACGCTTATTAAGTAAGATTATATAACCTATATATTTTATTTATATTTAAGCAACACGTTCTATATAGAAAAATAGATACTAATTAAATTAATTAATTACTTAAGTATAGTCCTGTAAGCTCTGTTATAGATGTTATTTTATACCCTTATAATTTTGCTAGCTTTGTTAAAAGCTAGGCAGTATATTACTAACGTTGTTCTGCTATATACTAGGGCTTGTACCTATACAGCCTAATTAAATTACTTTTATTAGATACTAAGCTCTGCTTCTAATGCCCCTAAGAGCTTAGCTGCGTTAAGGGCAAGAAGAGCTTGTTATACTAGGTTCTAGTACCTAGTTGTAGGAGTTAGTTCTCCTATAGGCACCTAGTTTGCTCCTATAGCAGCTAACTAGGTTATTGTATCTACTAGAGTTGTATTCTACTACAATAGTGTAGGTGTTACTGTAGATTCTACTAATATACTATCCTATAGGCTTAGAACTTTAGCAGGAGTATAGCAGCGCTAGCCTAGTTTAATACTAGGGCTTAGCTAGTAAGAGTTTTCCTCTAGCTCTGTTGTTATGTTATAGAGGACATATTTTCCTCTAGCTAATTTTAGTAAGGTTGTAAAATTTAACTGCTACTCTAAATTAACTATCTGTTCTAAGAAGGAGTATAAAGGATTTAAATTGTAAGGGCACTATAGGTAGGTAATTAGAGATAGGACAAATAGTAGTAGATAGATAGATATAAGACAAATCCTTAGGGTGTAAGCCCTAAGGCGTTTAGGAGGGTTATATACATGTAGTCTGTAGGTCTCCTGCCTAGCCCCAAGGTTGTCCCGGGGTCTGGCCGGTAGCCCTCAGGAGGAATACCTGTAACATACACCCTAGTAGCGTTGCAACAACGTTAATTAATTACAACTATACTTCTTTGCAAGCTAAGTGTACTAGGGTTGTTCGCCTAGCTTTAGAGACTCTAGTTCTTTAAGCGCTTCTTCTATAGGGTCTATTATGTTGATTTATCGCGTTTTGAAGTTAGGGTGCTGAATGTTAATTTTGGTCAAAAATCGTGCACGAGCCTATGTCGTGCACGAGCTGATAAAACACGTTAAGGAGAGGGTGCGAACAGGTAGTAGTGGACCAGGTTCTCGACGCTGTGGGACATGTGGTGAGGCAGGACACAATAAGCGCACATGTAACAAAGATACTGTAGGCAGAGCAGATTAGTTTAACGTACTGTGAGCTATAGTACGACGTTGTAGTGTTGAGTTATTTACGTGCTGAGTTGTATCTTAGTAAAGGTGCGCAGCTCGCTTGCCTGTGCAGCTCGCTTGCTGTTCACGTTACTTCTAATTCAAAATTTACTTAGCACGAGATTTCAAGCCAGGGCTAAGGCAATTGATTTAGGCTATTAGTAACTCTACTTGGTTAGCTGTAATGAAAACGTTCGCCCCTCAATAAAAATCGGCGAAAACCTCGGATCGCGCACTTCAAATCGAACTGGGAAACCCCCAAATGCGCGCGCGAGGCAGCAGCGTCGTGGAGATGATTTGGTTTCACAAATTTGGTGTTAGAGCCTGGGCCTGGGGAGGAACCATGGTCCACCGATAAAACCCCAAGGGCTTGGCGCGCTTCTGTTATTTAACTACCATTCCACTCGCTCCGAGCAAACTTTTCTCCTTTAGGCAGAAGATTGCGTTTGCTAGCTACAGCTATGTCTCTTTCTTCGTAAAGATGACATTTTTTTACGCGACAAAAAGTGGAAGCAGCTCCTGTCTACTTTCGTGCGATGATGACTTCGCGTCTGATGCACACTGTAGCTCCTGCTTTCCACGTGCACGCAGAGCGTTTGGGCAGTGATGAGTTGCACGAGCAAAATCTGAGCCCATAAGCTCACTGGCCTAGGTATGACGTTCCGCTTTTGTTAGTATCTAAATACAGAATGGTCCTCGCATTGGTACTAGAAAGGGAAGATGGCACGCAAGGAGAAAGGAGAGGCGATGAAGTCGATTGTTTCTATTGCAGCTATACTATGTACAGAAGAATATCAACCAGCGGAACCGCATAACGAAAGAAAGATGTCAGCTTTTTACGCGGAAGAAGATCGCGTGGCCCAAAGACATCTCATGGGAAGGAGAAGCCTGCCTACCACTAGCTGTTTTGCTCTAGGGGCCTGTGGGAACAAATGCGTCATGGAGATCCTGCCCGAAGGCGGTCCCTCGACCAGCAGTGCAAAAGCGTTAATCTTGCCAGACTCCACTCGCTCGGTCCTAACAAGCAATTAGCGAAAGAGAAGGGGAATCACTTACCTGGATGTTGAGGAGAAAGAAACTCAGAGAAGAGAGGGGAAAGAGATCTTTAAATACCCGGCAAAGGGCCAATGCTTGTGGCAATGACGCTGTTACTGGCCTTCTTTCTATCCAAGCAGAAGCAGTCGCCATGCCGTGTGTATCTCGTGTTTTCATCTCTAAGGGGAGGAGCGTATCCAGAACACCGAGTCTATCCGGCCACTTCTTTCCGTCCACTGCTTGATGACGAATATTCGACTCACCTTTGCTTCAGTTGAAAGGTTCGACATAACACTAAAAACCCTAGATGTATTTTCTCACGCGCTATGTATGCAGGATACATGAGCGAGCCCGAGCAAGCTTCATGGTTAAGAGCAAACGGGGAAGATCTCAAATTCGCAATTAGACTGAATAAGAACCACGGAAATGCCGACTGGCTTCAATATTTGAGACTCGATTTTGAAGGCTACATATATAATCCTACAATGTGCCTGCGTGAGACAAATCTTTTTCACCCCATTATCGCACAACACAACCCAACACATCTATTACAATCTATAGAGAACTATATAAGCCACATTTAATAGTGTTTGTCTAAGTAGCAAAGTATTACAATTGTAACGCTACCTTATCTAATAACATAAGAGTGTTTCTATTTTCGAAGTTATTAGGCAGTACGTAATTTCTAAGAGTAGACAAAGAGGTTTAATAGACTTACTTACGCGTAAAGCCTATAGATTTACGTAATATTATTCTTTAGTACTGCTTGTATTAAAAATCTTTTTACAGTAGCACTATATTAACTACAACCTACCTAACAACACTTACACTAACATTCTAAAAATTAGAACCTTCCTTAAAAGGCCTAATATAAGAAGAATAACCTACCCTATAACATCCTATATTAAACTAGAGCTAATTTAGCCTATACTAGGCACTCTTACGCTATTAAGATAGCTAACGTAGCCTCTAGCATGCTCCTACTAGACAGAAGGGGGCTAGCTAGAGAGAAGAGATATTAGTTACCTCTATAAAAAATAACACGCTCTAATACTAGGCAGCTATATAGTGTAGCTATCCCTCTAACCTATAGTAGATTAGCTGCAACTACTACCCTCTAAGGAGCTGTTTCCTTACGCATTCTAGACATTAAAAAAGCTAGTAACTATTACTACTAAATCTATAAGGTAGTAGCATCTGCCCTAGATATATACATCTAATAGTATAAAACCCTAGAGGAAAAGGCAATTATACTACCTCTCTAGGAATTACTAGCAACAGCCCTCTAGAACGTCCTAGAGAGTAAAGGAACTTAGGCAGGTAGTATAGTAACACCTGTCTAAACACTACTAAAGCTAACATAGGCAGAAATTGCCTAGACCCTAAAAATCTAGAGTAGGGATTTACCCCCTACTAAGACTTTATATAGACTACTACCTAACCTAAAATAAAGGGAAGAGAACAAGAAACCTAGTAAAGAGGATAAGAGAATTCTCTTCTTAATACTAGCTATAGGCTAAATCTAAGAGGCATCCCCTTTATAGTAAGAGAGGTAATCTATAAAGCTATAAATCTTCTACTTATAGCTATCCTAAGAGTAACACCTATATAGACAGGGTAGGTAATTATACCTTTAACTAATAAAATCTAGATCTAGCTCCTTAGTTAGGAAACTAAGAAAGTAATAATCTAGGTAGTAGAAGGTATAGACGCAATTATCCTATATATATAGATAAAGTATATACTCTAAGGAGTCCTAAGCGCAATCTACTAACTAGATAGTATAATAAAACTAGTAACTATATAGATAGTAAGTAAAGAGTCTCTCTTTTAGACTAGGATCTAACAAGCTGTTAAAGTTGTGTTTTAGTTAAAGACTATAAACACTTCTAGGTTAGTTCTTAGAAGATAAGTGTAGTAGCAGGAGTTTGTTTATTTGTTTGTTATAATTAACGTCTAGACTAGCTATATACTAGAAACCTCCCTTAGGGTATTATAGACGTGTTTAGTACCTCTAGAGGCAAAAACAGCTAAGATGCTTAAGTGCGTAGTAGTGTAAACTACTTATAGATATAGAGGTTTCCTGTCTATTAGAAGCCTACTACTAAAATATTTCAAGAACCTACTAGTAAGTTATAACCTACTAGTAAGTTAAAAACCTACTAGCAAATTATAACCTACTAGTAACTTAAAACCCTCTTAGTAAAGTATAACCTACTAGTAAATTGCAACCTACTAGCAAGTTGTAAACCTACTAGCAAACTACAACCTACTAGCAAGTTATAACCTACTAGCAAAACGTAACCTACTAGCAAATTATAACCTACTAGCAGGTTGTAAACCTACTAGCAAATCGCAACCTACTAGCAAATTGCAACCTACTAGCAAATTGCAACCTACTAGTAAAGTTGCAACCTACTAGCAAAGTTGCAACCTACTAGTAAAGTTGCAACCTACTAGTAAAGTTGTAACCTACTAGTAAGTCGCAACCTACTAGCAAAGTTGCAACCTACTAGCAGGTTACTACCTACTATTAGCAATTTAGCGTAGAACGTAGAATAGAGGTATATAGTTTATATAGCGCTGCGCAGGTCTCCTTAGTTCCCTATACAAAAACTAACCTCTAAGATTTTTTCTACTGCATAAACTCCGCAACGTAAAAATTGTGCCTAAACCTATTTAGAGCTTATATAAGGGACTAGGGGAAGGGTATAGGTAAGCCTAGGGCAACTCTATACTACCTTATTTAATATTAACAATTTTAGGCTCTTGTTATTATAGGTAGGGATTTAGTAGGTAACTGCCTATATTCCTAGTAGGTTTAGCAGGTAACTGCCTATATTCCTAGTAGGTTTAGTAGGTAACTGCCTATAGTCCTAGAGGTTTAGCAGGTAACTGCCTATCTCCTTAGGGTGTTTAGTAGGTAACTACCTGTTTATCTTAGGGGTTAGGTAGGTAACTACTAGTATTCATGTTCTCCTAGGGGTTTTAATAGGTACCCTCCTACTTACCCCCTTAGTTATGCTTCTTTTCTGCTGTCCTAGTTGCTATCTCTCCTCTGTTCTTAGTGGTTTTAGCCTGTATTCCCTAGCACGTCTACGTTTTTAGTACCTTAGGCTCCTATAGAACAGAGTAGCTAGGTCTATTATAGGTAGCTACCTTATATTTACATTGTTAACTGCTAAGTAGGGGAGGGAATAGTAACTCTAGGGCTAGGGCAGGCCTTAATTAGGGTTACTTATCTCTAAATTTAATTGTTAATACTAATATTTTATAGTGCGTCTACGTTTTAGTTCCCTAGGCTCTAATAAAATAGAGTAGCTAGGTCTGCTATAGTTTGCTGTTATGTAGTTTAGCTTTGCCTAGTATTTTTAGTAGTAGGTGCAGCTCTATAGGGTTGCTAGGCATATATAGCTGCTTTCTTTCCTTCTACTACCCTATTTACTAGGGTCTTTCCTCCACCTTAGGCATATACTTATATAGAAGGCTATAAGCGCTAGGTAGAGCACAAAGTCTTCTAGGGAGCTTATTAGTTCCTGTAGGTATACCTATTCCTCTTGCCTACTAGTAGGAGAAGAGAGACCTTTCTATAGCTATTTATTAAACTTAAGTCTAGCCTTTTAGTAGAGTACTATGTGTTCTAGAGATTTTATTTACCTATAGCTTTATAGGACGTTTGCATTTTTGTAGTTAAACTTTTAGTAATACTATTAGAAGTCCCTATGTCCTGTTTGTATAGCTAGTAGTCTTACTAGGACAGGTCTAGTTAGAGAGAGGGTTAGAGGCGCCTTCTTTAAGGTGTACCCTAAGTTCTAATTATAGTACTACTAGGATAGTAGCTTTAAGTTATTGCTCTACTAGAAGGCCTCTTCTTATTAGTTATTTTTGCACGTAAGGCTCTTTATACCTAAGACTATAAGAGAACTAGCTAGGCCTCTTAGGGTTGTAGTATTCTTAGTAGCTTAGTCTACTAGTTTATTAGCTAGTTTATTCCCTGCTATACAGCTATATCCTAGAGTCTAATATACCTATATGTTAAAGACCTCTATAGCCCTATAGTATAGCAAGAAAGCCTATTATAAGAAGAGGAGGGCGTTACCCCTTAGACCTTAGATAACAGACATGCTATTAACGCATATCTAGATCTAGTCCTTTTAGATAGGTAGTTGCAGAGCGTGTTAAAGTCCTACCTACGCTCCTATAGCCTCTATGTTAAAGATATATAATAGTAGGTTAAGCTTTCCCTATCTATTGTTATAAGTATTTTCTCTTAATATATAGCATAGCTATACGCTACTACACTATTACCTACTATGTATTGTTCTATTCTATTAGAGAATATAGAAACCTCTCTAGGAGTTACCTTATGCTACTATTCTTTAAAAGTAATTATACCCTCTTTCTTAGTTTGTCCCTCTATTAGGTTAGTGTAGTATCCCCTAGTATAGTAGGGGCCTATTAGCACTAGTCTTAGTATAGCTAAGAGGGCTTAGTAGGCTCTCTATACCTATATTTATAGTAGTAGCTTTCCTTTATTACGCCTACGTTATCTATATTAGACTTTTACCTAGCTATTAAGGGGTAGTTTCTATCTGTTGTCTATAGGTGCATAGCAAAGCGCTAGCGTACCTCCTCTATTGCTACTTCTATAGGTAGGACTCCTGCCTCTCTAAGTATAATTACGTTTAGTGTAGTATGCTACGCTAGTAATACTATCCTTACAGCACTTATAAGGACTCTGTTTATTACAGTAATATGCTATTATGTCTAGGTACTAACTTCTATTCTATTTACTCTTACTTGCCTTTTTCCTTTATACTATGCTTTAGCGCTGTATATTAGAGCTAGTAGGACGTAGGTTGTAATAGCTTTCCTTATATACTCTAGTAGGGGCCTATATACTATATTTGTTAGCCTATAAAAGTGTTAGACTACTTTTATAGCTATAGTAGCTATTTCTATAATATACCTATAGAAGGTAAGCTATTAGTTAAACTAAACGCCTAGCTAGCGTAGGGCTGTCTATGTCCTATTTCATGTTATAGGTACTAGGTTAATTTAGGTATCTCCTATTATAATTAGAGGGTTTAGGTCTTCTCTTTTCCTTGTTAGGTAGATTAGTTCCTGCTTTTTAGGCGTAAAGGTAATTTTATTATCAGACCCCTAGTTATAGATGTCTCTTAGATTATTACTTAGTAGAGATATGTTTTCTAAGAGTGTAGGGGAGGCCTAATATATATATACATTATTAGCGTATCTAAAGCGCAGTTTCTAATCTTAGTTTAGTAGTTTAGCTAGGTATAGTGTATAGAGTACTAGAGATAGTAGTAAGCCTTAGGGGTACTATAGAAGACTATATAGCAAGGCGTAGTTACTATACCTATATAAACCTATACTTATCTTCCTATAAGAAAGCTTTGCACTAGACAAATAAGAGTAGTAAGCTATCTTTAGTTTTCTATTTAGTGTAGTAATTAGTTCTATAGGAGCGTATTAAATGCCCCTTATATATTAAGTATTACTATTAAAACCTGCTTTTCTAGGGCCTAGGCTTGTTCTACGTTATGCGTAAAGCTAGTTGCTAAGTTAGAGGCTGCCTAGTAGGGAAGTGTACCTCTATATTATAAGCTAAGGATCCTGTAGGTTATAGCTACGTAGGTAATTTGTCTTACTACTATTCTCTTAAGGCCTTTTCCTAGGCATAAGAGTAAGGTAATAGGCTGCTAGGATTATAGGGAGCTAGGATCCTTTTTCCCTAGTTCTAGGATTATAGCTATCTCTGCTATTTTCTAGGTAGTTAGGAAATAGCTGTATTGTAGGTAGTAGGTGTATATCCTATAGAGATAGTTAATAATAGAGGGCTAGCACGCCTTAAGCAAGCGTACTGTAATACTGTCTATGCTAGGGTATATACTTTATACGCTGATTAAGTTCCTCTTAATTTCCTCTAGGGGTATATAGGTATCCTAGGCTATAGCTTATTAATTTAAGTTACTAGGACTTTATTCTAGCAGGTTATTAGAGCTATTAAATTAGTCTAGTATTTCCTTTTATAAGGCCTCTACTTTTTCTATAGGATTTGTTATATCCCTCTTGTCGCGCAACTAAGCGCGTAGAGTTACATACGCGGCTCGTTTTCTAATAGAGCGTGCTAATTTAGTTAAGCCGCTCTACTCTAGCAACGCTAGTTCTAAGCGGCCCTAATACTAGCTAAACGCTCGTTAAGCGAGATTACGTAACCTATACATTTTATTTATATTTAAGCAACACGTTCTATATAGAAAAATAGACACTAATTAAATTAATTAATTACTTAAATATAGTCCTGCAAGCTCTGTTATATATACTAAGCTTTAATATTAGCTAATAGGCTAAACTAGTCCTAGATAATACTAGAATTCTTGTAGAGGGCTCTCTTGTAGTTATACTTGCAATTAAACCTAACTTAGAGCTCTAGTTAACACTTTATAAACATAGTAGGCTAGTTTATACTAATATAGCCTAGATTACGCTTAGTGCGCAAAGAATTAGCTATATTAGCTATATCTAATAGCTAAAGAGGAAATCCTTACGCAACTAGCTTAAGTATATATTTAATAATTACCTACTTCTTATTATTATCTAGCCCTTGCAAGTTAGGTATTAAATTAGCACGTAGAGGTTGTCCTACGTATTAGTTGCCTAGTGCAGTCTAAGGAACTATGTAGATAGCTGCAGCGCGTTGCTAAGAGAGGTTTGTGTCTTATTTAAGAGCCTATAGCGCAAGCTGTATTTAAGCCTCCTATAGCGCGTCTAACTAGTGTTATTAAGTAGGCATTATTGTAGGAAGAGTAGAGTAGTAGGATCTTAGCAAAAGTAGCTAACTTGCCTATTAGCTAACTTGCCTGTAGGGTACGTTATAACGTAATATAACTTTAGACACAGCGTCTCTAAGCTAGGTAAATAAGATTAGCTTATTAAATATTAAACTGTAAGGTTCTAGTTATAGGCAATAGTACTTGCTTTACACTAGGGATAGATAGTAGAGGGATAGCTATAGGTATCTTTTATAACAAGAATAATACTTGTCTCCTCTAAAGATAGTAAGCAGCGCAGGTTTTGCGCAGCTTTACTAAGGGTAAGACTAATACCAACTAAGGATAGCTCTAGAACACTACAACACTAAACAATTCTATTGCAGGTTGTTACAGAACCTCCCCCTCTAGCTGCTGTCCCTAGCAGCAACCTTATATAGCCTTAATAAAAAACCTCGCCTTAAAGGGAGGAAAAAGAGTGTCTATAGGTAGGTAGTTAGGGCTTCCTGTAGGCGTGCCTTGTGCGTAGTGCCTGCGTGTTGTAATTATTGCAGATACGCCTTATGTTTGTTATAATTTAAGGTAAAAGCATTGCTATGCGCACTATTGCCTAATTTTTTAGCTTAGCAGCCTAGCAGGTAGTAAAACCTCTTCCCTTTGCTCTTCCTTAACACTACAATAATAATACTTTTGCGCGTGTTTTTGCACGCTCCTTGCTCCTACTATAGTTTACTATCCTAACCCTAAGTATATTAAGAAGTCCTACCTTTAAGGCGCTGTTCCCTACACGTTTAGTAATAACAACAAGCGTGTAGACTAAGTTGCTATAGTTAATACCTGCCTACGCTGCGCGCAGAACATTGCTAACTAGAAGAAGAATTGTAATAAGCCTAAGTACTAGCGCTGCAAGCACTGTATAAAGGGAAATTAAAGTAACTATACTTATGTAAGTTAATTAAGGCTTACTATAGGTGCGCTCTAGCTAATCTTTCTAGGTAATACCTGCACTTAACAGTTGCTTAAATTGCCTGTACATTTTGCGCTAGCGTTACAATGCTGCTATTACTACTACTACTACCCCTTGCACTAATACTAACGTAATTACCTAAGGCGTTTAACTTGCGCGTTGCTAGCGCTAATTTAACTTAGAGCTGTCTAGCTGCTACTGTATTGCAGCCTACACTAGTACGCCTATAGGTATAGCTACCTAGGTGCCTACAACATCCCCCTAGTTCCTAGGTCTAATCCTAGTAGAGTAGCGCTGCATTGCCTCTGCCCTTAAGCAGCTTATGGGGCACGCGTCTTACATAGTAAGTTTGCTCCTTTAACGCGTCTAGGGCGCATGCTAACCTCTTCTTAGGGTGGTAGTAGTAGTAATAATAATAATAATACTAATAATAATTCTGTGGCTGGCAATAGTAGTGCTGGTAGTAATAGTAGAGATAGTGCTGGTAGTGCTGGTAGTAATAGTAGTAGTAGTAGTAGTAGTAATAATAGTAGTAGTAATAGTAGTAGTAATAGTAGTAGTGATGGTGGTAGTAATAGTAGAGATAGTAGTAGTAGTAATAAGTTAATAGTTAAGTAGTTTGCTGTTTAGCAATTAGGCGCTAATAGCGCAAGGTTAGGGTGCAGGCAGTGCGCAGTTATAAAAAGTCCTTTTCTCTTTTGTATTATAGTAGGCCTAAGGCTAATAAATTAAATTGCGCCCTGCGTGCAATAACAGCGCGCTTAAGATAATCTTAACGTCCTCTTTGTTTGTAAAGATCTCTAACCTAATTTATATTCTTAGATTGTATTATTTATATCTTTAAAGTCTAATGCTAGGGTCTATATGTCCTAAGTTTTATTATAGCTCTTCTAGCAGAGTAGGTATTATAGTTAGCCTCTTCTAGTTCGTTTCCCTAGAATCTTTTCTCTTCCTATACTTCCTTACCTTCTAGGGTTACCTCTAGTAGGTAGGTGTTGTCTTCTCCTTTAGCTCTAGGATTCTATTATTCTAATAATAATATGTAGAAAACGTTATAGATCTAGTATAAGGGTAGTAGAAGTAGGTAGTATGCCTGCGTTCTAATTGCTTCCTAAACTTAGAATAGGCTAATAAATTTGCTTAAGAGTTTCTTGCTTAGTTAGTAGGCTAGGTTAATGTTCTTAGTGCTAAGTAACACTAGGTCCCCTAGGTAGAAGGCTTTATTCTTATGTTTCTTGTTGTAGTACTAGGTTTAATACTCTTGTGCTTTTTCTAGGTGCTCTACTAGCGTTGCTTGTGCGCTGTGCAGTTGCTTTACCCTTTAAACTGCATCTAGTACCTCCCCCTCAGGCCTACTGTCTGCAGGAGGCTTAGTAAGTAGTAGGTATTTACTATATACAGCATAGAAGGGAGTTATTTTAGTAGATTTATGCACTAAGTTGTTATAAGCAAACTATGCAGTTAATAGTAGCTTTACCTAGTTCTCTTAGGACTCTAAGATAAATATCTAAAGATACTACTTAAGCGTTTAATTCTAGCGTTTAGTTTGCCTATTAGTTTGCAGATAGAAGGCTATACTAAGCCTGCGCTTTACCTGTAGTTGGTAGTAGATTTCTGTCTAAAATATAGAGGTGAAGATAGTTCCCCTATCTAATACAATACCCTTTTATATCCTATACTTAAGTATAACATGTGTAAAGTAGGCTTCTACAAACTATTTTATATCCTATGTCTTTAACGCAGGTAGATAGAGTGCTATCTTAGAGAAGTAGTATATAATTATAAGGATTGTATTAAAGGCGCAACCTAAGGAATCCTTAGCTAGGGGTAAGCTAGTAATAAAGTCTAGTGTAACTTCTTTAAAGATTTCCTTTAGTGTAGGCAATAGTAATAGCGTTCTATACTTGCTATGCCTTAGAGCTTTGCTCCTTTAGTAGATAGCATAAGTTCTTACGTATTCCTAGATATCTTAACTAAGAGTTAGCTAGTAGTAGGTTCTTCTAATTAGCTTAAGCGTCCTACGTGCGCTAAAATAGCCTACTATGCGTATGTTATAGTTCTAGAACAAAATCTCTTGCCTAATAGCTAGTTCCTCTAGAATATATATTCTACTATTGTATCTTAGGACTTTGTTTTTGTCTAAGTGCTATACCTGCGCTCTGCTGCGTCTTTAAGTGCTATCCTTACTTATTAAGCTTATAATCTAACCTAAGCAAAGGCGTCCCTTTGTTATAGTTAGTGTAAGGTTTTAACAAGTAATTAAGACTCTACTATTGCAGGTTTGCTACTAACTAGTACCCTAGCTAGTAAGCGTGGCACGTATAGCATGCATTCTATAGCGCTAGTAGTAGGGACCTTCCTAGTTCTGCAAACTGTAGCAACGTGCGTCTTACACGTGCCTAACAAGCTTAGCTTGTTTGTAGATCTACTTACTCTACTAGCTGTATCTATTACTAACAATTTGTTCTGTAAGGTAGGCAATAATTAGGTTAGTAATAGGTTCTCCTGTTTATAATCTGCCCTTCTAGAGGGGCTATCTGCAGGGTTTATTTTGCCTAGACAGTGTTCTACCTTAAAATTAAAAGCCTCTAGGTATATAGCCTATCTAGCTTACTATAGGTTTAGCTTTTATGCAGCGCATATACTGCGTAGGTTGTTATAGTTACTTAGCACCTATATAGTATGCTGTGTGCCTTTAAGGTAATGCCTCTACTACTTAAAGCTATATACTATAGCAAGTAGCTCTAGGTTATAGACCTTATAATTTAGCTTAGCAGCTTGTAGCTTTTAAGAGGTAAAGGTAACTAGGTGCTACTACTTATCTTTAAAGAGTTAGGAGAGTATACCTAATATAGCAAATGTAGACGCATCTGTCTCTACTTAGATAGGGAGTGTAGCGTTAAAATAGCGCAAGATAGGCGCGCTTAAGAAGCAGGTCTTTAGCCCTTTAAATAAGCAGTTTATAGCTTTATTCTATTACTAGTCTTAGTTTTTCTTTAACAATTCTGTAAGAGGAGCTGTTTCTCTAGCATATCCTTTAACAAAACGCTAATAGAAGTTAGCAAACCCTAGAAAGGATTGCAACTCTTTAACATTAGTAGGCTACAGCTATTAGGTAATAGTGCTTACCTAAGCTAGATTAGCGCATACACTACGCGTGTTAATAATAAAACTAAGGAAGTATACTATGTCTAATGCAAATATACATTTCTACAAGTTAATAAATAGTTCTACCTTACGTAGGGACTAAAGTACTAAGTGTATAGCGCGCTAGTAAAGCGTAATATTGTTACTCCCTATATAGATAAGGATATTATCTAGGTAAACCACATAGATATAGTCTAAGTGCTTAATTAGGGCCTTATTAATATAGGCCTAGAAGCTTGCGGGAGCATTAGTTAGCCTAAATAGCATTACTAGGTACTTAAAGTAACTATATTAGGTCCTAAAGGCAGTTTTCTACTTATCCCTTGCTTTAATCCTTAGCTAATAATAGGCGTTGCAAAGGTCTAGGGTTGTGTAATAACGTGCGCCTAACAGGTAGTCTAGTATCTCTCTAATTAGTAGGAGTAGGCAATAATCTTTTATAGTAATAGCATTAAGACCTCTATAATCTACACAGAGGCAGAGTATCCTATCTTTCTTAGGAACAAAAAGTATAGGTGCTCCTGCAGGACTTATGCTGTACCTAATCTACCTATTACTTAGCGCTTATTCTAAGTATTCCTATAGCAGCTTTAGCTCGCGTAAAGAGAGGTTGTAGAGCAGTCTATATAAGGGTTCTTTCCCTTCTATAAGTAGGATTGTATAGTCTAAAGATTTAAAGCTAGGTAGAGTAGTAGTAGCTTCTTTGCTAAATATATTAACATAATCTGCTAAAGCGTCTAGGATGTAAAGTTCCTGCGCTATGTGTGCTTTGTAGATGTAGGCATTGCATTCTAAATTAACGCTAGTAGCTTGCAATACTCCTAGAAGGAGGGGATTAGAGTTAACTTCTTTAAACTCTATAGAAGTAACTAGCTAGATACTAGCTGCAGTGTATCCCTAACGCTAGGATTATAATCTACAATCTAGATAGATATATTCTTGTTAGAGGAAAGGATTCCCTAATAGTAAGGGAGTTCCTTTCTTATTAACTCTATACATAGTAGTAGATATATAACGCTTAACGCCTATGTTGTTAGTTAAGCGTATCTATAGCGCATATACAGCGTACGTGCTTTAACGCTGCGTGCTAATCTATCCTAAGTGTAGGAGTTCTGCCTCCTTAATAGGTGGCAGGTCTATCTTAACAGCAATCCTTTAGCTAATTAAGCTTATATCTGCCTAAGGATTAAGGATAACCTGTAATTATTATTCTAGCGTTGTCTCCCTAGATGCGTTACACGTGTGCTTTATGCCTAGTAAAATATATATTAGGGTGCGCCTTACTGTCCCTAGGTAGCTAGTAAGGCTTAGCCTTTTCCTATCTAGTTAATTTAAACTAGGATCTAGTTAGGGTTAGAGTTAGTGTTAGAGTTACTGCTTTAATAGTTATTAGCATAGTAGCTAGTCTTTTTGCACTTAAAGCAGGTAACGTTGCTCTTATTATGTAGGCCTTTGTTAGTAGAGGCGTTGTCTCCTTACTTTTACCTCTTATGCCTCTAGGTACCCTTATAGCGTGTGCTAGGTGTGTAGGTTAGTAATAAATAGCGCAGGTTACGCTTAAGTGTAGAGCTTAATGCTACTAGGTCTTTACGTGTAGCTAGTACCTAATAGTAATTAGTAATTGCCCTTTGTAATTCCAGCTAAAGCTTAGAGAATAAGTGTTAGACCCTCTATTCTTTAGTATAGGGGGTAAGTTAATCCTCTAAGACCTCTAAGTAGGTTGTAAAAGCACAGACTGTTTAGTCCTTCTGCTGCGCAGCTTAAGCGTAAGCTGTAGCTAATTCTAAGGTGCAGTTTATAGGATTAGAGAGTAAGTCTAGTAGATACTGTTTAAAGTACCCCTAGCTAGGTGTCTCTTCTTATGCTCTAAACGTGCGCTTAAAGTGCGTGTACTAAAGCTCCCTTAGGTCCCCTAATAGGTACTGCATTGCCTAGAGTATCCTATCTTTAGGGTTGCTAAACTCTTGTAGTAACAGTTAGAAGGCTACCTTGCAGGAGCAGAAGAACTTACAATATTCTTTAAGGTTCTTTCCCCTATATTTAGCTAGGTCTTTAAGTTTAAGCGCACGCTTTGCAGGTTAAGGTGCAAGCGTTATAGATACGTCCTGCTTATACGTACTAGCCCTTAAGGTCTCCTTAACAGTCTCTACTGTGCTTAGGGTAGTATAGTTCTCTATGCCCTCTAGTTGTGCAATCTTAGCTTTAAGTAAGCGTAGGCGCTATAAGGCCTAAAGCTTATTGTGTTAGTGTTTAGCAGCTTAAATACGCTCTTAAAGCGTTAGAGGTGCGCTTATTATAGGAGTTAGGATCTCTTCGTTAACTAAAGAAATCCTACTAGAGTTATCCTCCTGCTAGGTTTAAGATAAGGGTAGTTAAGTCTCTCTTATAGGTGCCCCCTAACTGTTTATTTAAGTAGTTAGAGCTATCTCTAGACTATTAGATTAAAGAAGTATTATTATATAAGGTTCTAGTTATAGGCAATAGTACTTGCTTTACACTAGGGATAGATAGTAGAGGGATGGCTATAGGTATCTTTTATAACAAGAATAATACTTGTCTCCCTAAAGATGGGAAGCAGCGCGGGTTTTGCGCAGCTTTGCTAAGGGTGAGACTAATACCAACTAAGGATAGCTCCAGAACACTACAACACCAAACAATTCTATCGCAGGTTGTTACATAAACCCTTAATGTAGTGTATATAAGACACTGCTATATAAAGAAGCTCTAAGATAAAATTATAATTACTAGTAACCTTAATAATAGCTCTGTTAAGACTTAGCCCTTAGTACTTATAGATAGTTGCTTAGTGTAGTAGTTAAACACCTAGCTTAGCCTTTTTTAAATTTTTAAAAGGTTATTAGTTTAAATCTAGTAGCAATTACTCCTGCATTTTATGCAGGAAACTACAAGACTTAGTCTTAGTAAGCAGTCTTAAGGGGGCTTACTAAGCATAGCTTTATACTCTAGAGACGTAGGACCTCTCTAGTTTACTAGCTATAACTTAACTTGCTAGGAAGGATTAGGTTACACTACTTGTTTAAGCTTCTAGAGGTTTTTCCTTTAGAGGTTTTACTCTAGAAGGTATAAGATTATCTATATTTACTTTAAAGTTTTATAGAGGGAAGAAAGTCTAGCTTATAAGAGCCTAGTATAGTATAACAAACATAATAGTCTCTTCTTAGAGAGAAGAAGGGCTATTAACAGTAGATTTTCTAATAGAAGAGAAAATCTATTATCGCTAAGGTAGTATACACTACTTGTTTATACATTTCAGCTGCTTATACCTCTAGAGGTACTAAGCACGTCTATAATACCCTAAGGAAGGTTTCTAGCAGTAGCTAGTCTAGACGTTAATTACAACAAACAAACAGACTTATAGATAGTAATAGCCTATAATAGTGCAAGTAGGAATTATATATAGGAACATAGCTTCTAATTAGCATAGAACTTCTAACGCTTAGGAAAAATTAAGATAACTATATAATCTGTAAGTAGAGTGTATAGACCTAGTCTAGTGTAACTATTAAAAGATATAAGCACTGTAAGAGGCATCCTTTTATTATAATTGTCTATATTATAGGCCTAGACAATGTTCTCTATAATGCTACTTGCGCTGTTTACAAGCCTACGTTTAGTCTAAATGTTATAGAGGAGTATAATACAAGCTCTAACACAAATATACAACTTATTCTATAGGTTCCTAGCATTCTTTAAATTAAATTGTAACTATCTTATATTATTATACTAAGCGTAGATAGCAAGAATAGGCGTAGTAAGATTACGTAAGGTAGTAAAGTTAATATCTTTAACAGTATAGCAAGTAGGGTATAAATATAGTATACTTATAAAGCTATTCTAAGTTGCTTTATTAAGAATAGAGCAATATCTACTTACAAACAATGCCTAATTATTTTAAGTAGAGATATTAACCTACAGCCTACTAAAAGCATCTTAGAACTGTGCCTAAGTAGTACCTTCTTGTTTTATAACAATAACATACAATAATAGCTTATAAATAACAATTGTACATGCAAAGCAAGCAATTAAATTATCTAATTATTAAATTGTTAAATTGTTAGTTAAATTGTTAGCTGTCCTATTATCTAATTGTTATATTGTTAAATCGTTAAATTGTTAAATTATCTAATTGTTAGCTGTCTAATTGTCTAATTGTTAAATTGTTAAATTATAAAATTATTAAATTATAAAATTATTAAATTATTAAATTATTAAATTATTAAATTATTAAATTATTAAATTATTAAATTATTAAATTATTAAATTATTAAATTATTAAATTATTAAATTATTAAATTATTGAATTATTAAATTATTAAATTATTAAATTATTAAATTATTAAATTATTAAATTATTAAATTATTATATTTTTAAATTGTTGAATTTTTGTATTGTTAAATTATTAAATTGTTAAATTTTTAAATTATAAGTTAAATTGTTAGCTGTCCTATTGTCTAATTGTTATATTATTAAATTGTTAAATTATTAAATTGTTAAATTATTAAATTGTTACATTATTAAATTGTTTAATTGTTAAATCGTTAGTTAAATTATTAGCTTTCCTATTGTTAAATTGTTAAATTATTAAATTGTTAAATTGTTAAATTGTTAAATTGTAAAATTGTTAAATTGTTAAATTGTTAAATTTTTAAATTGTTAGTTAAATTGTTACCTGTCCTATTGTCTAATTGTTATATTTTTATATTGTTAAATTATTAAATTGTTAAATTGTTAAATTGTTAAATTGTTAGCTGTTAGTTGTAAGCTAACAATAGGGATTGCAGAGGTAGTAATAGACAGCTAGGAATGCTAGTAGATTTTAGTGTTCTTGCGCAGAAGCTGCATAGTACTTAGGTTAGCCTGTTTTTACAAAAGGGGTAAGCAGTTGCTAATCTTATACAAAGGGGGTAAGGCAGTTGCCTAATTAGGGATCTAAAGTTTTTCTACGATTTAGCTTTCTCTAGTATATTGCTTTACTCGCTTCGCTTGCTTTGCAATTATACTCTTTATTGTAATTCTAGTTGCTATAATCTTTAGCTATATAATTAATCCCTAAGCCTCTTTTACTACATTAATCTCTAAGACCTAATTAAGCGGTGCTTAAAATTTCTTTTTAAAGTACAACCTAAATCTACTATTACATTAACCTTATTGATATTATCTATTAAACCTGCTTCTATCTATTACAAAATACACTGTGTAGCTACTAATAGAAAGGCTCTAATCTAACAACGTCTTAGCTACAGTAGATGTCTAAGTGTCGCAGCAGATATGCCTATAAATATCGCACTATTCTCGGAGTGAATGTGCGCGTACATTTTGCTCTGTTTTGGTGCAACACTAAGTGTACTAAAAAGCTACTTACATTTATAGCTAGAGGTAGGTATAGTTCTGGATCGATTCCACCGAAGTTTGGCACTGTTCTGCGGGGCGTGTAGGGCTGGTCGAAGCTCGACAACAACTGAACGAGAGCTTTCGAAAGCAATAAGCCATGTCGATACCACAGAGGCGACGTCAGGTAGATGATCGAGATCCTCCAGGCACTTCATCCAGTCTTCTGTATCTCTTCTGGTGCCTTGGGGGTGCCTCCTTCAGGTCCTAGTCCGTAAGTGTCATGTAGACATCCATTGCGGGTAGTACCACTCGCAAAGCGAGTCGACCGTAACACAGACAGTGCATGCTGTGACGAACGAACAGTTGACTCGTAGGACGGGTGTTGAATTGGCCAAATGTCGCTCGTATATGTATGTTCGCAGGCGAGCAATGAAAAACGGGATTTCGGCAGGGTTGTGGAAAATTGCTTCTGTAAAAATCCCAAGACTGTAACGGGACTTTAAAGCGGAGGTTTCCTCTCGATGATGGTGGTTAAAAGCGTGTTGATGTGTGGTTGAGTGGTTGCTACCGAGGTCGGGCATTTGTTACGTCATCCTTAGTACCTCATCAACGCAGCTCCAATATCACTCAGTCAACTCAAGATCCTCCCAATCAACACCTCAACTATCCAGGATGTCATCCCAGGGCCTCCCACCTCTGCAGTACTACGATATCCCCAACTTTACTTTCCACAACGGCGACACTCTCCCCTCAGTCCGCCTCGCCTACCAGGTCCTCAACCCGCGGCAGACAAGAGTCGCAGTCGTACACACCTGCTTCCGTGGCCGCATCTCCACGACCCTGAAGCATGCCGACTGGGCGCTCAGAGACTACAAAGTGATCGTTATAGCGCTCTTCGGCAATGGCGAATCCTCCAGTCCTTCAAACACCCCGGATTTCCCGGCTACCATCGACTACATGGACTGCGTGAAGGCGCAGCACAAGCTCCTTACCGAGGAACTGCAAATCGATGAATTAGATGTCATGCTTGGATTCTCCATGGGTGGACAGATCACGTACCACTGGATTGCCATGCACAGGAACTTTGTTAAGAACGCAGTCATCGTATGTTCGTCTGCACGGACGAGCAAACACAACTACCAGTTCCTTGAGGGCCCGAAGGCGGGGTTGCAGAACGCCAGAGGTGCAGAATCTGGAATCAGGGCGTTTGGGAAGGGGTATTCTGCCTGGCTGACCAGCGCGGACTGGTTTGATCAGGAGCTGTACAAAGAGATGGGCTTTGACGATCTAAGTGCGTGGGATGAAGAAGCCACATTCCAGGGTTACGAGGGCTGGACTGGAGAGGATCTGCTGGCCATGTTGGGTATGTGGCAGCGCGGAGACATTACGCGGTGTGTGCAAAGTGCGGAAGGAGACTTGTCCAAGGCTCTGAAGCACATTGATGCAAGGGTGTTGCTGATGCCGTGTGAGACCGACCAGTACTTCAGGCCAGCAGCTAACGAGAGAGAGGTTCAAAACCTGAAAGGTGGGAGAGTCGAGATTGTACCTAGTATTTGGGGTCACATTGCCGGTGGTGGTGCGAACGAGAAGGATGTTCGATGGATGGAAGGAAGGATTGCAGATTTTCTGAAGGGAGGCTATCAAGGTTGATGATTATATATCACACTGTTGTTACTACACGAAGCTTTACGGAGTATGTACGAGGTATATAGAATATAATGTGATTGAAGTATATGACGAGAACCCTGGCAGAATGTACACCATCACATTATGACTTGACTATGAACAACAAGAAAAGGTTGTTACATCTAATTTTCCCATAATTTGGTGATTTCGAGTATGGGTCGCCTACTAGGACTTGTGAGCATCAGTCGGTAGTTCGTTACCGCCTGACAGCCCTTCACCATCTCTTTCGATGTCTCCACTACTCAGTTCTGCGGGTTGAGATGCAAACTCATGACTTTGGAGCAGTGACCCTCCACTTGTTTCTCCACCAAGCTTTGCAGCTCCTCTAGCGTTTTCGTATTTGGCATTGTGCGTGTAAGTTCCTGGAGGTGGCGAGCTGGCATTGGCGTTGTAGGCAGATTGAAAGCCGTATTGCGGAGCGGGTGAGTATACTCCTTGCTGGGGATGCCCTTGCCGAGCGTGGGGATACGACTGGCCATGTTGACTATAGTAACCTGGCTGCGAAGTAGCGAATTGCGGTTTGGCATCGGTGTAGCCGCCAACACCTGCTGGGGGCTGGGAAGGGTCGATCGGTGCCATCGATACGGTGCCATACTGAGACGCTCGAGCAGCTTTCTTCTTTCGACGGAAGAACCATACACCAAGACCAACGAGTGCAAGACTTAGTACAGGACCGGCAATCGCGCCTGCGATCCATGCTTTCGACTCTGATGCTACTTCAGCAGTTTGAGTGGGGTCAATATCTGCCGTAGAAGGGTGTTGTAGCGAAGAAGTTGCTGTCAACATGTTAGGGTATACCCCGGTATCTGGGATGACCGTAGCGTACCTGGAGACGAATTGGCTTTTTCAGTAGCCGATGCAGGGATGTCTCGGTAATAAGACCAGTTCACACTAGAATCTCCGCAATTAATGTTAGTTTTGGGGCTAGAATCTTGCATGTTCTCGTAGATGTAGATTGTGTTGCAGATTGAGACTGCGGCATTTCCATAGTTCTCAGTACACGCGATCGTCCTCACGCTAGAACGACCAGGATATGTATAGATCTGAGATCCCCCAAAACATGCAGTTGCCGTATAGCAGGATGGGCGATTGGCCGGGCAACACTGAGCATATTGCCCATTTTGAAACCATGTCAGACCGGCATCGCCTGTGATGGATTAGCGAGACTTGGAATGTCGTTGTACTGAAGCTCACAGTTATAGCTATTCCCTACGAGTATGATCAGTGGAAATTCAAGATGTAGTTATAGACAACGCACACGTATTGTTCAACTCTAGGTACCCAATAAAGCGGTCACTGTTCTGCCTCGGTAAAACAGCAGCTGTGGTGATGGTCGGGTCCGCTGGTACAGCACTCGAGAGCTGCCACCCTGCTAAAGCTAAGAATAAGATCATTCGCAGCTGTCCAAACATTGTCGGACTGATTTCACGTCTAACACTGGGTCGATAGGGGCTGAAAGGCTGGCGCGGAGGGAAGCAGCCTGCCAGCTAGATAAAGAGAAACCGCCCTGGACGATGGATGCCCGCACTCGAAGCCACAATTCACCTGCGTTCTAGGCATGCGCCCAGGTCTCGCGTTGTCCAGAGGAAGGCAGATTCATTATTCTAGACATGGCCGACGGGTGCAACACTGACCAGCAGTAAGTAGGTGGTACTGAGCTAGTCAATGATGGGGGCGCGGCCTCTAACTACAGGTAGACTAGGGATAATTATTGAGGTTTGCTAGACTCTACATCACGTTTTTGACCTGACGTGCGTTCACGAGGTGCGTGCATAGGGATACATGAAAAGTGTCTAGCGCCACCCTCTTCCAGCAACAATCCAAGAACAGTCTGTGGCGTTCGCAGGGCGCATCTAAGCCTTTTGGCATGGCAGCTGACGGGTGAATGATTCGTTGATTTGACCAATCCGAACGACGTAGCCAGACGAGGTAAGTCGAGGCTCCAAGTTCGAAAAGCCCAGATGGCTGGAGAGTTGACTTTCAAAACCAAGCAAGACAGCGGCGCACTCTGTGGCCTGAAGCCGAGAAAGGGATTCGACGAAAGACCGCGAGGCTGCATACATGCATGCGCTGTGTGTCTTTGGGTAATGTTAACGGTTAGGCGAAGTCTGGGTGATGAAAGGAAGGTGAGTCGTGATCGGCGTGACGGTCTAATTGTGGTTTGTTGACGGCTTTATTGCGGCTGTACTCGCATCCTTCACACCCTTTCAATGTCGCTCGTGGCGAAGGACATATGAGCACATATCGTAGACGGCATGGTCTTTGTGGAAAGAATCCGCTGGTATTTGAGGCGCCAAGTACCGCCTGTCGAGATCGGTCACCGGCCCGTGTTAGTCAGCATTCAAACGGGGAACAACGAGTCGCTTGGTTCCTCCAACATCTCGAGAGCATCGCGCCGCCAGCAGTGCTTGTTTCATGTCTTCCTCAAAGCCCAACGTCCTTGTGCGGTCACCGTGATTGCATGCTTCTCGAATGCCGCTCAAGCTCAGAAAGCAGTCATGGAAGTCTTACTACCGAGCTGCAACTTCAGACGCATTGATAGACTTGACGTTTCCCCTTCGCTGCTTCGCAGCTAGTGCTCAATTTGTTCGATGATATCCCAGTAGACAGTCCAAGAGACAAGCAGTCGCAATGACCGCCATCCGGTCCAGCCGTTCACAGGAGCAGCATCCATGTCTCGAGCAATCTCCCGTCTCAATTACCTTGGTTCTTGCACCGCAACAGCCCATATAGCTGCCTCAGTCTATATCCACTGCATCTGCTTGGTTTCTGCAGGTATCGTCTTCTTCGCTAACAATAATAATGGTTTCACTTACATGCTGCCGAAAAGCGTCGTCACCCCATGTTGCAGAGCGCAGGCGCTTCGCTGAACTACCTGACGACATCCTCATCCTCATTTATTCAGCATGCTACATCGACGACCTCCTTGCCCTGCGGCGGACAGACAGAAGGGCGAGAGGCCTAATCTCAGAATACATCAACACCATTGCGCCGTCCGTTGCGTGCACGACATTTCCTCACAGTCACAATCTGCTGGTACACAAACCTGTGCGGTATACAATCCAATGGCTTGAAGATCTGATACCACGGCAACTCGCGGCAATCCTGGTGGATCGTCACCGCATCGCACACGACTTCACACAACAACGATATGGAATCCCAGCCGAGGATACCTATGGTGACAAACTTCGAGCTCGGATCGCAAACGGCTGGCGCGTCTTGCGCAGACTGGCAGACATATCGAGGGCGGTTCAGAGTTCAAGTGAGCCAGACACACGCAGGCCTACTAGCGAATTGAGCCTCCGACTGACGTGTTCTTCGCGCAAACTCGAACAAAGTCGGCAGAAGGAAGATGTCGTGCTCGAGTGGCGACTGGCGTATATCGATTCGATGCCACTTCAGGACGCCAAGGACTACAAACTCATGTTCATGCTCCTGTCCTCATCGTTTAGGACATCCATATCCAATGTTGGCGAGGACCACAAGCCCTGGGTGTTCGACTGGGGCAGCGGCATCGATGGACAAAGGTTGTTTCGCAAGGGCAGTTCTTGGCTAGCATGGTTCGTGCTAAACGAGGGTCCCGACCTCTTCTGGAAACAGTGGTGGACTCTGCCACATGACTCTCCGAGTGCAAGGAATTACATCCGCGATCGCGCTGTCGACGTGTGGGCAAGTATTCCTCAAAGGCTAGCAGACCATCAGCGAGATCACGCGCGCAAGATCCAGGAAGCTATCAACAGCAGTGCAGACGTATCTACAGACTTTGTCTCTGTCAACCCCATACCGTATTTCACCGAGTATGCAGAGTGTCGACTGTCGAGGTGGAAGTGTGGCATACTACCAGCGAGGGAAACCATGTCCCATGTGCCATTTCATGTCGAGTTTCGCTGTCCCGAGGAGTTGGTGCAGCAACACAAGTTCCTGCTGCAAGGAAAGCATACTGCGAAGACGAATCATTTCGTGGCAAGATGATGAGGTATTTTGCCCAAAGCCTCGACAGTACCGGCCCAGCCTCGGCTCCGGAATGGCTGGCAGTTCTTGCGAGGAGGTCGAGCACGTTGGTCGAGCACGTTGGTCGGAGGCTCCGATATGTGCCTCGGCAGCTTGTCAAATTGCACATGAGGACCGACGAATAGTGCAGCCTTGGCATGCGCGCAGATGGTCAGCCTACGGCACCATGTGGTACTGGGTGGGAGGACACGTTCAACCTCGCGCAGCACTGTTTCGAACACCACAGCGGCCCAGGACGGCTCTCGGCGTAAAAAAAAAGCAAGAAACAAAGAAACATGGAAGCTATGATGAGCTCCACCGCGCAGCATGCAGTAATTGACAGCGACTTCTCTGATACGAGGTGGCGAGGTGCCGGACCCGTGTGTGATTACGGGTGCTATATTTAGGCACCGAAAGCGTGGGGATGCACGCCACTGCGGGACTAGCGGGAAAGCGATCCAAGGCTTGTCACCCGCCGTACCGTGGTATGGAGACCAAACTGCGCAGATATCATCTGGTGTTCCGTGTTTGGTGAAGGTTTCTCTTGCTATGCATCCTTGCCCTCGCCCTCGCCCTCGCCTGTACAGCTGAAAGCAAAGCGCTCAGGCATGCTCCATGGAGTCTTTGCGTCTCTCGCACCTCCTCGAACGCGTATGACGAACGATCGACTGCAACAACCCGACAGAGGCGACAGGGGCGACAGAGACGGTGCTGGACCGTTCGCTGGAAGAAGATGGTGGAGAGGAGGACTTCACTGGACGACACAGCAGACGGCGACGGCAGCATAGGCCACAAGGGAAAAGAAGTCACTTTCGCCAAGGATGAAGGCACTCTGAGCTCGGATTCGAGCGTGGATGCTGCCGATACACGACTCGCGGCGTCTTCCATGGACAATGCAACCATGTCGTCGTCGGCGGTATCGCAGTCAGGCTACTCGACAGCCATGACTTCGGCCATGACCGACGACGACCGCTGGCCCACGGCCTCGTCCAGCCCCACAGCCGCCACGTCGCATGCGCACCCCAGCCTCACGCTCCTCGAACTCGTCTCCAACTCGGCGTCGTCCTCCGCCCTGCCGGACAGCTTCGGCTTCAGTGTATCGCGCAAGGGCAAATATGTCGCCGTGTACTCTGCGTCCAACATCTGGCTGATCCAGACGGTGCACCTGCCGCGATTGTTCGCCCGCACCCTGCAAGTCAAGCGCAAGCCTGTTGCCATAGACATTACCGAAGATGGCTTCTTGCTCGCAGTTCTGTCGCGCCCCTCCCAGGTCGATCTGTATGAAATCCACGGCGAGCAGGGCGGGCAGATCAAGATGCGAAGAACCGTGCAGCTCGTGCACGAGGCCAGCTCTCTTGTTCTTTCGCCAGACGCGCGCATCCTGATCACTGGCAACAAGTTTGGCATCGAGGTCGTTGCTGTATTCCCAGACGCGCCTGCCACGGCGAGACGCACGCTTTCTGGCCCTGCAGGCGATGCGCTAGAATTCTCAGACGACGGCCGCACGCTGCTCATCACGGGATATGCGCGAAAATCAGACAGCTCCGCCTTGTTTGTTCTGCCAGGCCTCTATGACGGCCCACTTGACGACGAGGGTGCGCCGATTCCCCAGCCTCCCGAAGTCATCTGGACAGGCTCTGTGCTCTTCCCGGAGACCGCCAGGATCGCGCGCCAGGCTACCCTGCTTCCCGATGCAGACACAGGCACCTTCAACGAGCTGTTCGCTTTCAACGCCGAGGAGGACTCGTGGGGCATCTACGACATCGCCTGCCAGCGCTTCACGCAGAGGAAGATGTTTCTGCCGGACCACCAGCGTTGGACGCGCTCCGAGTTTGTCGACGATGCTATGCCAGCAGTTTCGCCCAACGCCGATCTTGCAGCTGTCGCGCTGCGAATGCGCGGCACTACCAACATCTGGATCTACCAAGTGCCCGGGTGGGAGTACAAGCCGAGTGAGAAAGCCAAAGGCGAGGCGCCCATTCAGCCCTGCTTCTGTATTCCTGTACCAAAGCTCGGCGTTAGTGCTTACCAGGAGATCTGTGTGCTGCGGTGGGTCAAGGTTGGCAGCACCATACAGCGGCTCATCGCGGTGGGGAACTCGAGCATCGTGCCGACGGAAAGTGATGTACCTGACCTACCAATAGGCTCCAAGGGCGTCATCATTGTGCTTGACTTCGACAAGACTAAGCCTGCCGGCGGTACTGCGCCGGTCATCTCAAAGACGGAGTACGATCTGGACCCACTGTGCCCCGGCGAAGTGCTGCCTGAGGGCTGGATTGACTTTAACCAGGAAGTCGAGCTCATGAGAACAAGGACCCTGGCACAGCGCCGAGCGCAGGATAGCGCAAGTGGTCCGCGGCGAAGCTCAAGGAGTGGTGCTTCGTCCATTCAACGCTCCCGCACCACAACCAACCAAACTACACTGCCAAGACCACCACCCATGGCAGATGAAGAAGAGTTGACAGCAGAAGAAGCTCAAGCTGCCTTCGAGATGCCATACGACAACCAACAGCCAAGGTCGCAGATGTCCCTCGCGAGAGCTGCTACTGTGGCAGCCGTCTCTCCTGCAAATCGCCGGCACTTGCGCGCGCTGCCCTTCCGCCCGCTGGAATATCGTCGCGCTGATGGCTCTGGTCAACGACAGATACCTCACGAGAGTGATGCTGATAACTGGGTTCCGCCTCCGCCTGCGTATACGGCCAAGGCTGAAGAGGCTGCAAGTGTTAGTCTGAGCCACCCGACTGCTCCGCCATCAGTAGGTCGATCGAGTGGGGCTTCAATGTCGAGATCAGGCGTGGCTCCTGTGCCTCCACTTCCCACCACGTCTGCGACAGTGAACCCCTCGCAACTCTTGCCGACAGGACCATATCAAACTCGTGGCCAGTCTTTCTCGTCTACAGATCTGTCGATACGACGACCGTCGCTCATTCACCCTACCACGTACCCCAGCTTTCACTCCTCAGACTCGATACAAAGACGTGGGTCTGCAGCTCACTCGCCGGCGCCACAGCGGTCTTACGTTTCGCCACCAGAGGTCCAGACGTCTCCCCAACCTCCAAACTCCACGGCACTCCCCACACGACGCCCATCCATGTTCGCCCGCCGCGCAGTAGAAAGCACAACCGACGTCCGTCCACCGCCTGTTGTCGACCCAGACTTCCACCGTCGCGGCTCCGCGCCCGGCGTACCACTTGCCGCCCCCGCCATCCAGCGCCGCCCCGTGCCCGCATATCAGGACCGGCCTCTCCCTCCTAACCCTCCTCTGAATCCCACCAGCACGCCTGTCCCCCGCCCGCTCACATCACCACCCGCCCGTGACCAGGCGATGCGCAACATGCTCCCGCGCCTCGTGTCTCCCGTGCCGCAGACCCCAGCAACGCAGGGCAGTTACGCGCTGCCGATGAGCGCGCCGCCGCGGACCAACGCGTATCTCACTGCGCAGACGCAGATGCACGGACAGGTGCAAGGCATACAGAGCGCGGCGCCGCGGCTTAGCGGGCGGACGGGGATTCGGGAGTCCAGCGGCAAGAAGGAAGAAGGGAAAGGGAAGAAGAGAGTAGGTTGCACAGTCATGTAACGGAGTGTTTCTTCCATGTTCGGTGCGATATATACCCATTGGCGTTCTACTAGCGGTATTCAGTTTGTTTCAATACACGACTACAGAAGCGTGTATACACACGTCTATTTCGCGGTGCCGTTTCCTCTTGTCCTGAAATATTGCTTACCATGTGTTGCTTACTCCTCTTCTCCCTCAACACATGCCGGTTAGCAGTCACCTAGCTTGTCTTCACCCCCTCATCCCCGCTGCCATTCTGCCTACAGCCTTTCCATGCTGTCTCACAACCTTGCTTCCCGCCTGGGTCTTGAGACAGCACCATCTCATGACCTTGGAGCTTGGAGCTAGCGACCTACTATATCTCTCCCTCGCCACCAGCCCACCCATTCCAGACAGCCCTCTCCTTCCCAATCGCCCACCCAGCTCGATCTCCGACTCCCCAGCTATCATCACGCATCCAACCGTCAGCCATCCAATACTGTAAAGCAGCCTCCAGCGTCTATCCACCCACCCACGCACAACCTGTGACATGGAATCGCGCCCCGGCTAGACGGACAAATATACTTCTCCCCTCGCTTCTGCCGTTCTATCTATTTACAACTGTCTATCTCGCACATTGCCTTTTTACAACCCTCTTGCATCAATGTCCAGCTTCTGCTGTTCTGACCTTTTCTTTTGCGCCGTCGCTGATTCGAAGCCTAGAGGGTCATGGTGTGTGGTGAAGAAAAGGTAGTAGTGTTGTTTAGCAGTGTTGTTTAGCAAGGGGGAGGCGTGTAGCTACAGCGGTAAGAGATCAGATGGGTGACAGGAAGAGCGAGATAGGTGGGTTCGAGGCTGTGCCTTTGGTTCGGTGGGGTCGCTGCTGGGGTTCTTCTGCCCGCCCGCCAGACACCTGCTCGATCCAATGTAAAATCTTGCCTGCCTGAACCCTCCAACCTACCCGCATCTCTCGCTAGCATGTCGCGGCCTGTCGGACTGTACGAGCCGCTCACATAAGCCGAAGTACGAGGATGCCTACATCGCACACGACTTGGCACTCGAGTTCGAACTACTGATATGTTGGTATGTTGGTAGCGGCCTGCAGACACTTCACTGAGGTGAGGGAGCCCTTCAGCAAGCCAGGGAGGTGTAGGAAGACGGTGGGGTATTGGTACAGCGTGAATTGGGTATCTCATTCTTAGCGTCTAAATCACCATATCCCCCTCCTCGTCGCGGTCAAACTGCGCGTCGTCAGCCTCCTCGTCCAGATCTTCGAGCGGGTAGGTCAGGATGGCAGCTACGCCGCCCAGGCCCTCGAGTCGCTTGCCGCTCTCGTGCAGCGAACTCAGCACGCGCACCTCACCGCCTTCGACGTCCCGCACGCGGTCTACGAGCGTAACCCACCGTCGTCGCTCCTTCACGTTCTGGGCGCGGAAGAGGCTGTTGCTGATCATCAGCACACCGCCGCCTCGCCCCACTGCGCCTTTGTCTACGGCACGCTCGACCTCGCGCGGGCCGTACCATGCGCGGCCGTCGTCGAGGCGCATGAGGGTGAGGAACTTGTCCATGAGGGCAGTTTCGCGGGCATATTTTGTGTCGGAAAGTCTTGTTGTTATGGCGGGGGAAGAGAGGATCTCGTTGAGGCTGTGGATGTGTGCGGAGGAGCTGTGTGCGACGACAATCGAGGGGATGAGCGCCATGAGAGGTTTGTTGGTTGTGCGTGTTGCTTCAGTCCGGATGTACGCCAGGAATGCGTTGGCAACGAAGCCCGGGCTCGCGAGGAGCAAAGGTAAAGTCTTTTCCTGTGTGGCTGTAGCAGCGGGGAGGTCGATTTGTCGAAGCAGTGTGGAGAGGATCGTGGCGAAGAACTTGTCCATGCCCTTTGTGTGGCCGTCGACGCCGCCTCTGCGCTTACGCGGTACGCTGACTTCGATGCGTTGGCGCAGGATGGTCTGGTGCTCGGTGATGATGCATATGTTGGCTGTGCCCTCGCCCAGGACGACGGCCCAGAGTTCTGCGCGGCGCTCCGTCTCCGATGCCTCTTTCAGCATCTCCAGCGCCACGCTGTCCCAGCCATCGGCCTTTTCCAGTGTGAATTTGCGGTTGAGCTCGAGATCGAGCGTGTGGTGTTGCCCCATCTTGACATGCTCGTTCTCAGACGCGACTTTCCCCGAGACGTGCAGCTGCCCAGAGCCAATGTCGAAGTCTGTCGTCGTGACGGCGATGGTGAGGTCGAGGGCTATGCGCTGCGAGGACACGGAGCCTGCGTCTGAAGTCTTCGATACGCGTCGTACTGCCTTTGCGCGAATGCGGTCATGTTCTTGGATGAGGTTGTATGCGTGCCACTATACACAGTCAGCATTTACATTCGATACGGGTGCAAGGCAAAAGTACCATGTCCTCTGGCTCTTCTGGCAACAGCGTCACGAAGCCAGACCCTGTCTTCTGCTCGATCTGCGACTTGAGTAACCGCATGGTGATTGTTGTGTGGTATTCGTGTGCCGACTGGCTATGTTATGTCGCCTTCAAGAGTGGGAAGCACGTGGAGTGTTGCGAGAGTGTTGCGAGAGTGCTGCGAGAGTGCTGCGAGAGTGCTGCGAGAGTGCTGCGAAAGTGCTGCGAAAGTGCTGGGGAGGCATGTAATAGCTTGTGTGAATCAAAAGACAGTGATGCACTGGAGGGCTGGGAGGCATGTAATGGCTTGTGTGAATCAAAAGACAGTGACGCACTGGAGGGGCTGTTGGCGGGGCCGGTTCCGCGCTCGCTAGTTCTAGGCTTAATTGCAATGATTAGGTACTCCGTGTCTGGCTCCCTATTATGCACCACCCATCATACAGATAGAAGAACGGGTTTCATGTTCATTTGCAGGTAATGAGTAATGGCACTAGTATTATATCCGTTGATTCATAGTCTTCAACCATCCAATCTCGCCCAGCGCGTTGCGATTCAGTTGAGAACGAAACCGCAGCGAGTGCCGGCTTCTCGTCATCTACACATGTCAACCGTACGCCAGCCACGGCCAGCTCTCAGCCCAAAATCTCGCAATCGATCCAAAGCCTTCGCTCCACTCCAAGAAAAAACACGCCAATCCAAAAGAATGGAAATGCCAGATACGGCGAATTACACTTCCAACTTTTCATGTATGATACCAGGTACGCGCGCGGTGGAGAAGGTATAAAGAAAGCGACAGTCGGCTAGATGGAAAGTGTACAGAGCCGGAAAATAGATATCAGATCGTTGCGAGTACGCCGTGAACGCCGCCCAATGTGAAAGCGTCTGTCGAGAGGTGTGACAGCGCTGTGGTGTCGCAAAAGTCTATAGCAAGCGCAGCCGCGCTAAAAACAAATGGTCAGAAGAAAAGTGCGGATTAAATGGATGATTCGGAGAAGCGTAAAGATCATTCAGAGCCCTTCTCGTACTTGACAGGATGGAACAGCGCAGGACGCATGCATAACCGACCCGTGTTGGCCTCTTCCTCTGCCGGGCCACCCTTGTCATTCTCGCGCGAGCCGAGCCACCTCCTCCACCACTCGGAGGAGAAGCCAGCGTTGTAGTAGAAGCTGTTGCCGAGCTGGTTATGCTCGCCCCAGCCAAAAACACTGTCTGTTGGCTTGGGGGCTTGTTGTATGTGCCGTCGAGTGCCTCGAGGGGCCAGTTGTGGTCAAAGTACACGGGGTGGTTGGCGTATACAGCCTTCAGTCCGTGGTGGAATGCTACTGTTGGCGGCCACATCTCAGGAAACATGTGGTGCTTCATCAGGTAGGTCTCGCGGTGCATCAGGTCCAAGAGTCGCTTCGAAAGGCGTGCCACCGTGATGATGGCGCATCGTCGTGGTGGTTCGGGCAGCTCCAGGTCGTAGCCGGTGACGTCGTCGCGGAACACCCAGTTGGTCTTGGCCGGATCAAAGATGGGGTTGAAGGTGATGATGTCTGCTTCCTCGCCGACACCCCACTCGTAGTTGTCCTGGAGATAGGACCGAGGGGGCTCCGTCTCAGGGGGCTGGGAAGCATGCCGGTGTTCTCGAACTTGGGAGGACCCCAGACAGGCTTCTCGTCGCTGTTGTACAGCTCCTCCTCGACCATCTCGGTAAAGTTCTTCCACGAGCCGTGCAGCTCGGGGATGTAGTAGCGAGAAGAACGCTCCCACAGACCCTTGCGCGGCTGCCTCTTAGCGAACTCGCCAATCTTGGTGTTGAACTCGTAGTAGTGGCCGGTGAGACGGAGATCCATCTCCCAGTTCCAGTAGAAGTCGTACTCGGGGCGGGCTTGGGAGAACCACTGCAAAGCAAAGTGGGCGCTGCGGTAGACGGAGTGAACCGGGGCCTTTGCGTGGTTGTAGACGTTGTTGGGGAAGGGCTCCGGGTAGTACATTTGCATCTGGGCTCCCGACCACAGGGTAGCCATGCCCCAGAACTCCTTGGGCAGGTTGTCCTCGATGACCTTTTGGTAGATCTCTTCCGAGGACCAGATGGGGATGCTGTCGTCCTTGACGTGGATGAGGAAGTGCACGTCGTACTCGCCGCCGGATTTGAGGGCGAGCTCGTTGATCATGGCGCGGAGACTGAGGATCTGGTAGTCGCTGTACTTGTAGCCGGTCCAGGTGCGGAGAATGTAGGCATGGCGAGGACCTTCTTCTTGGTGGGGCCGGCGCCCTCGGCCTCGGTGTCGTTCTTCTTGAAGCGGTGCATGTTCTTCTCGTGGCAGCGTTTCTGGGCATCGGCCCATTTCACCTTGCGGTAGTCGACCTTCTTCTCCCAGCTCCAGATCTTCTCGGAACCAGCCTTCTCGGACTTGGCGGCCATGTCCAGGCCGCCCTCGTCGCGAGAGTACGAGTAGCCGTAGGGGCCCAGACGTCCGAAGCGCTCAAAGCAGACCTTGTCGTTCATGCCAAGCTCCTCGTACGAGCCGAAGAAGGGGGCGGTTGCGTTCTGGGGATGCCCGGGTAGGCGTAGATGTCGGGGAGGTCGATCTTCTCGTCCTCGTCGAGGTAGCAGGTCTCGACCTTGTCGTGGTCCTTGAGATAGGCTTCCGAGTCGAAGTTGTAGGGGTTGAAGGGGACGGGGTCCATGGGGGCTCCTTGTTGTCCTTGGACATGTGCGGCCACTTGGGCTTGATGTTGTCTTCCGGGTTGGGGCTCTGCGAGTACTTGACAAAGTCTTGCTCCGAGACCCAGTCGCCGTAGGGTACCAGGGTGCGGACACCGTTCCAGAAGCCAGTCAGTCTGGCGAGCAAGTCAGTCAGGCATGTCATGGTCGTGGTTGCGAGGCATGGCAGGGCAGGGCAGGGCAGGGCAGGGCAGGGCAGGATAGGGCAGGGCAGGATAGGGCAGGGTAGGGCAAGACAGGGCAGGACAGGGCAGGACAGGGCAGGATAGGGCAAGACAGGGCAGGGCAGGGCAGAGCAGGATATGCTTACCGTGGGTAGTGTTCCCAGTGATACTGTTTCTGCTCATCGCCGCCGTGCTGCAAGTGCAGCTTGTGCCGCCTGTAGAGGCCGCCGCCGAGCATCGAGGAGACGACGACGAGCGTCAGGAGCAGGGTCATGATGCGGGCCAGAGAGAAGCGGGGGCGCTGGACCTTGTTGGCCCACGAGGGCTGGCGGGCACGGGTGCCCCAAGACTTGCTGCTGAAGAGCGGCATGGGCGAGGCCGTCTGGGTGTCGGCGCCGGGCAGCTTCTCGTAGTTGAAGCGTGTCCGGATGAACAGCTTGCCGGGATGGAAGCGCGAGGCCATTGTGCGAGCCGTCGTCGAGGGTGCGGGCGTGGTGTCACCTGGGAGGGAGGGCGGCGGGTGCACTTATTGCATGTGCGGCGGCGGCAACGCCCAGGGCCAGACGCTGGGAGAAGGAACGGCAGCGTCGAGGAGGCGGCGGGGGAAACGAGCGTGCTGTCCTGGGGAGGGACGGATGGGAGAGGAGACGGGCAGCGTTGGGAGCGAAGAGGGCAGGGCAAGTGACAGAGAGGGTGAGGGCATGGGAAAGAGGGCTTAGGGGTTTTCCGCGCGCCCCCAGAGAGCCACAGGGCTTGGCCCGCCTGGAGCGCAGCTCGCGCCTTCGGTCCACCGCACTAGGCGAGCGACCGCCGCGAGCCTGCAGGTCCGAATAGCGGGCAGTGCCTGTGGATGTGCTGCGACCACATGGATGTACTACGACCACCGTGTGCCTGTGGGAGCTGCTCGCACTGCCAGCGCCCACCAGCGTCTGCCGTCGACGAAGCCAAGCTGGTGGACACTTGTTTGCAGGTGCTCGCTGCTGAGGCCGCGCATGGCCCTGCCATGGCACCTGGCAGGCGTCCCCAGCAAATCACACGCCTCGTCGCTATCGTCCCAACGTCGCAAGCAGCCCCTGCCACCTGCATACCGCATACCCATACCACATACCACACACCACGTAAGGAGTACCTACACAGCACATGCCGCATGTCGATAAGTGCCCTCCTGCGCTGCTGCTGCCGTCGCCTCAACAACGCTGCCTCTGCTGTCCGGCTGGCGGTCGCCGCGCATTCCTGACGTGCTCACCCCACGGCTGTCCGTCTGCTCCGCTGCACGCCTGCTGCACCTCCCCTACGCCCGCGAGAGCGACATGAGGACTGCTCTGTTGCCCCTGGTGTCAATTTCGCCTGCGGCTGACCCTGGCCCGTTCGCAGCCAGACCCACCCGTGGGCGACTGCTGGTTGGCTGGCTGCCGGCTCAGAAAGACGCGTACGCGGCCTTGCCAGGGGTGGTGGGCCAGTCGAGGCCCTCGGACACGGCTCCAGCGCCCATTTCACCGTCTCAAGACGGATCTTCTCGCGGCATATCATCGGCTACTCGTCCTGTTATAGAGCTTGTTATGGGCATCGGTTGCTTTTTTGTCGCTTCTCGTGCACTTGCAAAGCCGTCGCTCGTTCGTGTTGAGCAGTCACGGTGCAGCCAGCCTGCCTTGGACTGGTCTTGCACTGCTTGCGCTGCACCCCTCCAGACGGCCATGATCGCTGGGTGTGGCCCCTGTTCCCGCGAATAACGGTGGGCCGTGCATCAATGGGACGCTCATCTCTCTGCATATTCGGACTTTGCCCGAGACATACTTCATGTCAAACGCACGCCAAGACCTGGCAATCTCAACTTCCTCAGCTTCCACACCTCGCATAGCTGTCACAGCTGCCACACCAGGCATGCATGTTCCGTCCTGCCACTGCAACCTCGACACTCCGCTGCTGCATCAGCCGCTCCACTTCCAAGCACCCACCCTCGTAACATAACCCTCTGCCGGCTCTACTCGCCCTTACCAAGCTTGCAACCTGGTTCGGCCTTTTGTAACAACGCGTCGTCAGCAATGCCAACGTGAGTGTGGATCGGCATCCATTGTCGATTACATCACATCTTTACCTCTCCATGTTCCAACTGCGCTAGCTAGCTACGCCATCGTGAGCATTGCGTCCTTACGCACAGTGAATGACTATCAAGTAACCTCCAGCAACCATCAAGCATATCGCGGGACTGCGCGCCACAAATAACCATTCAAGGGTCCAACTCAAACGCAATCAGGAGCAACAAGCTTAGCCCGCATGCCTGCCAAGCCTGCAATCCGTCTTTGATTGTATTGCTCCGTCTCGCCATGATCTCATTCCTGGTTATTGGTCGACAAACTCTCTACTGTGGTAGTCTCGTCTTGCACAAGCGCCCAAATGAGAGAACCAATGGGCGGCACCTGATTGGGTACGGCTCCAGGCGGCTCTCTAAATGGTTAGGCGGCGGTTGATGCCGCTTGCAGCTGGTAGAGCCTCTGATTTTTCTTTTCGCTCGCTTTCACGACCGCAGCACGTGCAAGCGAACCATGAAAAGGTGGGTTCGATGTCGAAAAAGGCACCAGCGGTCTTGAAGATTCATGTGTTCGCGGAGCAACGCACGACATCTCCAGTATCGAACATCCATGTGAATGCTCTCCCTCTACTACACGCATGGTTGCGATGCTTGCTTGCTCTTGCTCTGACGTTGGATACGCCAAAGGGTGAGAACATGACGCTGGCTGTTGTCGTGTCTCGATGAGATCAGCCCAGAGACTGTGAGAGCCTGTTCTATGGACGCATCAAGGCAAGGCGCTCACCAGAGTCAGCGAAATCATCCCAGCACACAAGTACATGGTACCATACCTAGATTCCCAAGTGGTTGCGCTTTGCAGCGTCGAGTACGGGAGCCAATTGCATCGCGTGCAGGTCCGCTCGGGCCTTCCAAATTTCCGCGTGCCTTCCACTTTCGACTCATAGCGCGACCCCACGTAAAGTCGATTGAAGCTCCCCGCGCACGACACCGTCCAAGTACATAGCAAAATGACAGGAACACGGGGCCCTGTGCCCGTACCGCTCGAGACCCAAGGTCGCAATCTCACCCAAGACGTTCTCGACCTGCTCGATACAAAAGAGACGCTCCAGAGCAATGAGGACTTCCCCGCCGTACCGCAGCGCGACATCAAGGCAGCTCTCGATAGGCTCGCCAGCCGATCCATGGTCGAATACAAGACGCTGGACAAGGAGCAGGTCATCCTCACCCCGGAAGCAGAAGGCATTGTCGCGAATGGGAGCCACGAGTTCAAGGTCTGGCAGGCAGTGAAGGAGGCGGGGAAGATGGCTATCAAGGAATTGCCTGTGGGTACCATGTCCAGCAAGCGCACTTGGAGTCAAAGCTGATATTTGGGGTACAGAACATAGTTGGCAAGGATACTGCCAGCGTAGGGCAGGGCAATGCTTTCAAGAACAAGTGGATCAAGAAGGACGGCACCGACCTCGTGCTCGTAGCCACAGAAGAGCCAAAGGACGCCATGCAGGAACTCCTCAAGAGCATCCAAGAATCCCAGGCCGTATCAGACGCCAAGCAGCTCAACGAACTCAAGAAGAAGAAGCTCGTCACCGTCACCAAGGTTATCACATACACCGTCACCAAAGGGCCAAAGTACGCCAAGGAGATGCCTGTAGAGCACACAGACTTGACCGCAGACCTCCTCGCAAGCGGCGCTTGGGAGACAGCCAACTTCAAGCCCTACAACTTCGCCGCGCTGGGCGCCCAGCAGGATGCTGGCGCATTACATCCCCTGATGAAGGTCAGGCAGGAGTTTAGGAACATATTCTTCTCGCAAGGTTTCGTTGAGATGCCTACTGGACAGTGAGCACTACACTTCCATTCGCCCGTGCATGAGGCTAATCTTTTTCAAGCTTTGTCGACTCTGGCTTCTGGAACTTCGACGCCCTCTTCGTACCGCAACAACACCCCGCCCGCGACATGCAGGACACCTTCTTCGTCTCCGACCCACCAACGGCCGACAAACCACGCGCAGACCCCGATAGTGAAGTACAGATGGAACAGATGGAGGCCAGCTCACAACGCCTCTTTTCGACGGGCGAAAAGCAAAACAAGAAGCCCAGGGACTTTGAGAAGTACTGGAATGATGTCAAGAAAGTCCACGAGGAGGGTGCTTTCGGCTCGATAGGCTGTATGTTCGACTAGAGTACCCATGTTGTGCGTGGATAGCGTGTGCTAACTTAGGTCGTAGACCGCTACAAGTTCAAGGACGAGGAGACACTGCGTCTGGTCCTCCGCACACACACAACCGCCGTATCGACATGGGCACTCCACCGACTAGCAGAAGACCCTCGTCCTGCGCGCTACTTCTCCATCGACCGTGTTTTCCGTAACGAGACTGTTGACGCTACGCATTTGGCCGAGTTCCACCAGATCGAGGGTGTTATCGCGGATTTCGGTCTTACTCTAGGTGGTACGTTCCCTCATTCACCTCTACGCCTGCGTATCTTCCACTGACACGATACAGGCCTTCAACGCTTCCTTGGTGACTTCTTCGCCAACATGGGTCTCGAGAACCTGCGCTTCAAGCCTGCCTATAACCCATACACAGAGGTACGTCTACCTAACAATAGGCCTTAACTTGCACACGCTGACGACCTACATAGCCGAGTATGGAGATCTTTGGCTACCACAAGGGCCTGAAGCGATGGATTGAAATCGGAAACTCGGGCATGTTCAGACCAGAGATGCTGGAACCAATGGGTCTGCCCAAGGACATGCGCGTCTACGGCTTCGGTCTGTCCCTCGAGCGCCCCACGATGATGAAGTACGGCGTCTCCAACATCCGCGAGCTGCTTGGGCACAAGGTCGATCTGAGCTGGATCAAGGAGCAACCAGCTGTCCGTTTCGACAAGGAGTAGCCGAGGGGAATGTTTATTGATGAAGCTGGGCGAAACAACTCCGTCTTTGACTATGATATTGGCATGATGCGAACGACTGAAATGATAGAGATGGACCAAGTGCCCCGTAGCCAAATCATGACATGCCGAGGAATAAACCTTTGGCTCAATCCCATCGCAAATCGCAGCACACCCAACGACACGATTGTGTCTACCCAAAGCCTTGTCAAGCATAGCGATAATAAAAGCGAACTGACCCAGATAACTCGGTTCCTCCATCGTCCCAGCTCAAGGGTAATGGTACATATCGTAGAGTGGGAGGTGTTGAGTTGTGAAACGATTACCATACTCAAAGTATTCCACTCCAAAACACCACCCTCCCCATTCCCAAGCCATCTATTCACCCCCCCCCCCTTTTCCAGCGCCATCACATATCCTCGCTTTCCCACTCCTCCCCTGATGACTCCGCCACTCATCGCCATACCACGTCCCCCTCGTCCAGGTACTCGCCCTCCCTCCCATACCGTCCCTGCCAGTACTTCTCATTCTCGACCCGACAGACATCAGATGATCTGTCTTTCTTGATTCGAAGACTAGACATAATACTCTCTGGAACGTGGTGATGCAGCTTGAACGGGCTCCATGGAGTGAGCTTCACTAAGCTAACCCCGGCTATCTCCGCGTATATCCACTAGCGCATCATCCTCAATCACGACCCACGCTGTTGTAGTATATCTATATACAAGCAGCATCTCAATACAGAATTTCTATCTCATTATGCTTACGCTGCGCAATACAGCTTTTCCAAGACTCTTTCAACTGCGCGCTCATCTGTCTGTTCCCAACGCTCCCAACGCTCCCAAAGTTCGCAACTTCAATACGTCATCCTGCGCTATGTCTTCCATCACCATCGGCACCAAATATCGCATGCCCTCTGGCTACCATATACCAGTCCTAGGATATGGCGTCTACCAGACTCCTGCCGCTGAGTGCGCGGAAGTTGTAGGTCATGCCCTCAAGAACGGGTACCGCCATATCGATTCTGCCGTCGCATACCGCAATGAGCAGCCGTCCGCCGAGGGTATGAAGTCCAGTGGCATCCCGCGCTCAGAGCTGTTCTTCACGACCAAGATCCCGTCCAAGGAAATGAACTACGAAAACTCGAAACAGCACATTGACAACACGCTGAAGATCACGGGCTTCGACTATATAGATCTGTATCTCCTGCATGCACCCTACGGAGGTAAGGAGAATCGCATTGGAGCATGGAAGGCGCTTGTGGAAGGCGTACAAAACGGTAAAATCAGGTCAATCGGTGTGAGCAACTACGGTGTCCATCATCTCGATGAGTTGGAGGCGTATATCAAAGAGACAGAGAGCAGCCAAGGAAAAGGGAAGGGCGGTGTGATCAGCGTCAACCAAGTAGAGCTGCACCCGTGGCTTGCGAGGAAAGACATAGTCGATTGGTGTAAGGAGAGAGGTGTGATTTGCGAGGCGTATAGTCCTCTCGTGAGGGCGACAAAGAACGACGATCCCCTCTTGGTTCCGTTGGCGAAGAAGTATGGAAAGACACCGAGCCAAATATTGATAAGGTGGAGTCTGCAGATGGTAAGTCGGGTATACCAATGCTAATCGTGGACAATACACTAACTTCACGCTTCAGGGCTTCGTCCCCTTACCCAAGTCCGTTACCAAGTCTAGGATCCAGGAAAACGCCAAGGTCTACGACTTCGAGCTCTCCGCGGAAGATATGAAGACGCTCGACACCGGAGCCTACGAGCCTTGCACGTGGGATCCTACGGTCAGTCGTGATTAGCTCAGGCTGTGAAGCACAAATCAAGACAGACAGAGGCATGGTCTCATGAAAAAATGAACAAGTACTTCGTGTACGGTGGTATCTAGCAAACAAAAGAAAATCACGACGCTTTGCCTGTAATCTGTATGTTGTTATTATGCAACGGCGTCTCATCCCCAAACATACTGTGCGGGTTTTCATGGCTAGTCCTCGCGCTCCCATCACTACTTTCCTTCACCTTGTCCACATGCTCCACGACAACGTTCAGCTCCGTCGTACGATGGATTTGCCCCAGGCTCTCGTCGCTTTCGTTTCGACTGTGAATCTTGCTCCTCCCCCTTTGCGGACGTCAGCTGGAAGGATTGAAACTGGTTGGGCTTCGCTTTTGAACGTCGATCGGATTGCGAGTTGGAGGGACCAGTGGAGCTGTCAAATCCAACGGGGGACGCGTCGTTATCGGGCTGGCCTTGGGCGAGGCGGACAATGAGGGAGGCCATGGACATTTCAATGTTGAGTTTTACCATGTAGACGACGGGATGGAATTGGATGTATACGATTTGGTTCTTGAGAAACATGAGACCGATCAGGAGAGCCTATTTGCATTAGCATATGGCACTGTGTCTGAGAGTGGTTTTGGACACTTACATCCATGGCGATTGAGACAACCATGAGCTTTGCGTTGAAGCTCACGAGCGGCTTGTATTTGGTAAGACCGACTTGCTCCACAAGTCTGATCTTCACGATGCGCAGGAAGTACCAGTTGAGGCCGGCGTCAACGATGAGGATGAGGACTTTAGAAATCTTGTCCCACACACTGTTGATGTTGACAAAGACCTGGCTGACCGGTGGGACAGTGTGCGCAGGAATCCAGATACAGAAGACGGCGATGTTGATGGCACTGATGATGACAATGGTACCCCATTTGATGTTGCGGACGGTGTTTCGGTGTTCGGCGATGAGGGCGATTCGATTGATGATAATCTGCATGAGCAGCTGGATCTGGAAGACCCAGAAAAGCAGGATGAAGAATAGAACCGGGATACTGTTGCATTATTAGCATTCCTCCATGTGTACCAGCGATCAGGTTATCTTACGTCGGCCCCAAGGTTTCACTTAAGAAAAGCCAGCCAACAACTCCAATGCATATGTTCACAAAGATCTCACCCCACAACATGTATATGTAGACCGACCTCAGCGGGTTGCGGTTTCGTCGGGTTTGCTGGATGGCCTCCCAGACTGTGAGAAAGCCAAACCCGATTGTGAAGCCTGCTGCCACGGCAGCAAGCTGGAAGTCTTCGACGGATGCCGACATGGTGTTGTGGCACCTTGGCTCAAGCTATGAGCTTCAGGTGTGAGAGGGCCAGGAGCAGCCAAAGGACCCTATCGATGTATATATCCCGGATAGCCCAATAAAAGGGGAATTCGCCTCTGTGGGAATTGCCGAAACCCATCTTACTGACTCGACACAAACCTAATAGTGTATGACATTGGCTGGCTGCTTGCGGAGATCTCTGCCGCTGTTAGCACCATCCATTCGGAGTCCCAGTGAGTCCCTGCACCCTCGCTAAAAGCCTACCCACCCAGTTGCCACGTGAAGTGGATTTTTATCAAGGAAGCTGTTTCAGCCGGTTCCAAGTCGAGCACCTCCGCGCCATTGGAATGGACACCATTTCGTAGACTATCCAGTGACAGCGTCCGCTTCCGAAAGGTACCGTAGAGACATGATATGGAGTCGGCTTCAGATGTGCCACCTTGCGTTGCAGCAGGGCTGTGACGCTTCACTTTGTGATTGTGATTCTTTGGATATCCAAGGGTCCACCAACTCCGGTAAGTGTGGAAAACCTGAAAATGTCATCTCATCAACCATGCAACGCACTGACACAGTGACATTCCAAGGGACTGACTAGACTTTGCGTAATTGGTATGGTACGTGCATGGATCCTCAACTCCTGTCGCTTGACGTCGATCATACGTTAACATGTTTTTGTTCAAGGTTCACAACGTCACTTTAGGAGGCAGGATGACAGCTGGTTTCGCTGATCACGGATTACTGTTGCACTTGCGTTCGGTGCCAAATGTCGTCGATGCAAAGCCCAGCTGCAAACGGACATGAGAGCAACATGCCCATGTATCTCCGGCCTCCGGAGCGCAACCCGCATGAATCACGATCAATCTCTAGAGCTCCCGCTGGACCGACACTTGCAGCCGTTCTTGTCATTGCTCCCGTGGCTCGCAGCTTCCTTAATTTTTCCACCATGGAGTTCCTCAACGACAAGGAGCGACCCGGAGAAGAAGGTTTCTAGCGCTGCTCTTTGGCCAATCAACACCCAAGGTCTAACTGCCTAATGCAGCCTCCACTACCGAGATGGACTTCTCCAGACCCTTCGATTTTTACAGGCAATTTACTCGAGCCTCCGTGGGACCAGGGGTCAAGTAAATCTCCCGTTCGTGGATCAGCAGAGCCTTCCGTATGACTGTCAATTAAGCCAATCGTACATGTTTCCCACAGGAGGCCTGAAGCTCTTAAGGAGACATGTTATCGCCGATAGTAAGGAAAAGTTGAGTTCCTGTGGGGCAGCAGTGAGTAGACTTCGCCGTGGTTGACCGGGACTAGAGCACCGTCATCTCGGAAGAGGCGCCTCATAGCGCGCCAAAGCCTTGATCAGCGCCGGACCACGGCCCCGGATCCGCCTCGACCGCGGTCATTGGATTAAACGACCCGTGGGTGTGTCGACTCGTGCACCAATGGTCACCCCATCTGCGCTATTGTTCATAGTTCATGTTCGACGGCAGAGGGTAACGAGAATTGTGCTCGATTCAAGCGCCATCAGGTGTTGGGTGGGAGGTCCACCGAGGCGCTCAGCACTTCGTGATAGTGGTCCATCACACATTCCTGGAGGAGTTCAGCCACGGATTCCTCCCGTTACATGCCTATTTTCCGCGTGAGCGTCGGGCTTTGTTATTAGTTCGGTCGGTAACAAAGCGATTTGTCAAAAGGCCACCACGCATCCTGGCAATCAAGGGCACGCTCACTTCCTCAGCACGACACGTCCTCATTGAGCAAGAGCATGAGACCACTCATTGAAGCCACAACAACGACAACATCCTGGAAGCGTTCGAGCTCCCGCTCCCGCCCCCCCGAATCCATCGGTTTGGCAGAATAGGGCCGGATCTGCAAACTGTCCAGACTCAGGGCTTTGACACGCTTCTGCTGCTGAGGCTCGGCCCTTCTACACCGCAGTCGCGCCTTCTCGGGGCGATCAAGACTCACGAGCGCAAACGCAAGAGGCCCTGTTCACACGGTGACCGCGTCGTGATCTGCGTGAGACAAGCAAACGCGAGAGGCTGATGTGAGTGCTGTTGCTTTGCATTGAGATGCCTAGTGTCATATTGGGGGCTGGTCTTGCGCTCTGTTCTAAGACATAGCAGTCGACTTCTGTGGATCCTGATATCTAAGGCATTGCACAGACAAGCTGCACTGCAGGTTCTGCCAACTCGCTTCATAGACCTTTTCCATCAAGTCCTGGCCAGAATCATGCAGGAGCAAAAATCGAAATAAAGAAGCATTTCCCACACACGATTTATTTACTAGCTCCGAATACATGACCATACAACACTCGATCCGCTCCACGCGTGTACTTGACCACCTCCTGCTCTCCGACTATACCCCAGCGCACTTAGGCGTTTCCGCACATGTCCTGCCCACATCCGTTCCTTGCCCACACGCCGGTGTTGAAGCTGACGCAGCCGCCGATGCCAGTAGCCCTACGGCGACTGCAGCTTGAGTCTCCACAGATGATCATCGGGCCGCACGTGCTGCTGCACGCTTTCTGGTCGATGCTGACCCAGAGGGCGGAGAAGGAACCTGCAGGTCCACTGGAGGGGTGTTAGTGGATGGTATTCATGATTTCGGCCGCATCCTTTGTCGTGCAAAGAGACGCGGTGCGATGCGCAGGTGCGAAGATCAGCAGCTGTAAACATACCCAGTGGTTTGGAAGCTCGCTGGGTGCGCTTCGCCAATGTAGTTTTTGCATGCTGTATCCGAGTAGAAGTTCACCTGGCCCGCAGAGGCGACGGAGATGAGGCTGGCTGAGGCGGCGAGGAGGGCGGTGGAGAATTGCATGATGTTATTGATGCTGGTTGATTGCAAGCTTGTTGTGCCCGTATATATGAGGCACTTGAAAGCCATACTTATACAAAGTTTTGACTGCGCTCTTCAACGCACTCTTTCCACTTGCCTCCACTACCCAGCTTACTCACCATCAAAAGGGTGGGGACTTAAATTGGATGTTGGCTTATTGAGCATTGTTAGAGCTCGTTTGGGTTCGTGTTCAGCTATTTGAAGACAGATGAAGAAAGGCTGATATGCTTCGTGATGCGGTCCCCGCAAAAACGCTCATGTGAGCTTCCTCTTCGGGTAATTGCTATGGGGCAGGCCCCACGTTGTGTCACGATGAGTAAGAAAGGCTGTGCATTCATAATTGACATTGATTCGTTCATTTTTGCATGGCTAGTTCTTGATCTATTCCATTAGTAGACGTCGTACACCGCGTGGAAACTTAAGAGTGTGCATCTACTGGTGAATGACGCCCTCCTGAATAAGCTCCTCATCCAGACCAGCATAGTATCTGATCCAGTTGAAGATGGACTTGTGCCACAGCAGACTGTTATCTCTCTTCGTGACCCAATGGCCCTCATCAGGGAAATGTAGGAAGCGGCTCGGCACACCGAGGCTTTGTAGGATGTTGAAAGTCTGCAGACCCTCAGAAATAAGCACACGGTAGTCCAGATCGTTGTGAATGATGAACTCTGGGGTGCTAAAGTTGGCCGAATAGACGATAGGATCCCACTTCTCGTAGTTCGCGCGGTCGTTCCAGATGGTTCCATTGTTGTCACGCTGGATAAACCACAGTTCGTCGGTTGAGTAGCTGGCAACCTGGTTCACCTTTCCATCGTGGCAGACGAGCGCCTTGAACTCACGGCCCAAAGCATGCCCCTGGATCCAGTTTGTCATGTAGCAACCAAAGGAAGCGCCTCCAGCGATGGCGCGATCGGTGTCGATGTAGCTGATGTTGGCTTTGATGTGGTTAAAGACAGTGACGAGGTCGTTGTAGGGTGAGCCGCCCCAGTTGGCTTGGATCTTGTCGGTGAAAGCCTGACTGTAAGATGGGGAGCCAGTGAATTGCGTTGCAACGACCACAAAGCCCTGATCAGCCCAGAGACGCAGGTTCCAGCGTACGCTCCAGTTGTCACCCTGAGTGGATTGAGGACCACCGTGAATAATGAACATCAAAGGGTACTTCTCTTCGGGGTTGAAGCCGGTGGGGTAGAAGACGAAGGATTGGACTTGGTCACCATCTTCGTTCTTGACCCAGAAGTTGGAAGTGGAGTTTGGCAGGAGCCCAGCGAGCTCTGGATCAACTTCATTAGCTGTGAAGATGACCTTCTTGTCTTCTTTGGGGTACTGCTTGTAGAAGATACGGCTGGTCCAGGAGGCAGCCGCTGACACGAACGCGGAGCCATCCGGGTGGATATCGAAGTCGGAGAGTACGGTGTCAGGTCCGGTAAAGTTCACAGGCTTGAAATCAGATGGAGCATTGTGAGGTACGAGCCAGAGACGGTTTGCAGCATGGAGCTCGGAGATCACCCAGAGGTCCGCATCATCAGGGCTCCACTTGAGACCTGAAGGAGACGAGTCCCAGTCCTCAGCAACCGGGTATACCTCAGAGTTCAAGCCATCAATATCTGCAACGTAGAGCTTGTAACGGTCTGATTCGTAATCGATACCGTCTTGCTGGCCGTAGGCTAACTTCTTACTGTCATGCGACCATACGGGGTAGCCAGAAGCACCCTGGGCAGTCTCCGGAGCAGTTGTACCAGGCCCGTTAATAGCGACTGCGACCTCGGATCCATCATGGGGCACGACGTAGATGTAGCTGGCTGTGTAGTTGGCCTTGGGCACATCAGGAGACTTGCTGCGGAAGGCCACCTTGCTGCCATCAGGCGAGATCTCATAGTCACCCGAGTCGCTTGAAGATCCTTGAACTGGGCTCTCTGGGTGGGTGATGGTGGAGTTGATGCCCTTGAGGAGGTTTTTGATCTCTCCGTCAAAGGAGTAGCTGCCGTTGCCCTTGGCAAGGCTACCGCTGAAGACGGCATATCGCTGCTCGGTAATGTAATAGTTCCAGTGGCGGACGAAGTTGGCATCGTACAGCTGACCCGCCGACTTGGGAGTTGTGGCAAGCTCGGGGTTGTAGGCAGAGCCGTTGCCCCAGTAGGCCAGAGTGTTTGCAACAAAGTTGATAGAACCATCAGCAGTCTTTGCAGCTTTAAGGCCCGAGAATGGTGCATTCAAAGATGCCACCAAAGAGCTGAAGCTCGTTAGCAAGTGCTTTAGTGTTGCGCTTCGGTAATGCTTACGGGTTGAACTCGCCGCTTAGATCAGCGGTGTAAAGCGTGACACCACCAGGGATTTCCTCGTTGCTCGAGTTCAGGTACAGAATGCTATCTTCCGTCTCACCGATCCAGACAACTTCGGAAACTTCACTACCGAAAGGTGCCTTGTTCGTCTTGCCACTCTCAATGTCGAGAAAGTACCATCCGGTCGTAGCTTTCGCAGTTGTCCAGTTGTAGCTGGTCGATGAGAAGAGTGCTCGATCCTACAACATCAGTACAATGCTTGTGTTGTTGCTAAGGATCAACATACACCCTTGGGACTCAGGCTCGCAGTGCTTCTGCGAGGCGCCGCAAGCATGCCCCTAGATAAAGTCAGTACGGTGTTACAACGGCTAGTGACGATACGTACTCAGTAGTCAAAGCTTGAGCAGAGCCAAGAAGTAGGCCAGCGGCCAGTATTGTTGACCGCATTGCCATTTTGCCTCAATTCTCCCAAGCTGTTGAATTGGAGAAACGTAGAACGAAGCCGAAGAAGCAAGTTGGACATGATGAGCTTTTGAACCTCTCCCAGCCTCCCGGAAAACTGCATCATTGTCGGCGGTGGAAGTCTTGACAATCGTTGCCAAGGCGTTAACACAGAGGACCTGCCTAACAGCTCTAAAAGCTAACCGTTTTAGCTCTTCGCCAAGCGATGCTTTGCGGGCTTGTCCACCTTGCGTCCAAGCCGGCTCAGGGCGACGTTGTATTTGTGCCGATGAGGCGTCTTTCTTGTTGATACGAGTGGGGCTTTGGTCGGTAGATCACGCTGTCTTGCCGGTACCTGCCAGAAGAGGTGATAGTCGCTAGCAAGGCGCGCCGAATGGCAGAAAAACGTGATATGGCATGCTGGCGATGGATCAGCAGCCTGCAAGATGACGCTATAGCAAGTGTATGCAAGTTGTGCCTACAGTCTGCTGCGACCGGAATCAGATTTTGGGCGTTGAGCCACTTCTTGCAAGGAAAGCAGTCTACTGGAATGGAGGTCAGACGTTGGCGACCCTTGCTGCTAGTGGGGCAGGGCGTACCGGTGGATTGTGGTTGGCTGGTGTGACTGCTGTGCTTCGCCTGCAAGGTTGGTTGTCCGCTGCACGAGGTTCTCGACAAAGAAGCCCTTGTGTATGGGAGTCTCTTGTATTGAACTGTTCCCTGTTGTTGAGTTGTTGTTCCATTGTTATTGCTGAGCTGGTTGCTGGAGAGCTGGTTGCTGGAGAGCTGGTTGCTGGAGAGCTGGAGATGCAGCCTTGCGTCTAGCCCTAGTTGGATGTTTCTTTGAGGCTTCTGGAAACAACCAACGTTCAGGACGGTTGGAACAGGTGGCCGGAGTTGAGAGTCGTCTTCTCGTCGGAAGCCTGAACAGGATCCAGCTGCTCCATAACAGGACAACGTGGATGGATTGGTAACCAGGACGAAGACCAGCAATGGGCTCTGCTGTTTAGGTAGAAGAGATGGTTCTACTGTCGTGGCGGTTGCATCGCCTAACGTGAAGCGCAAACTGTGTGTACAAGGCGCCAAACTCTATCCGTTCTTCGTGAACGTGTGGGGCTTCAAGAACGTCAAACGATTCGGGATGAATCTTCTGCCGGGGCGGCCTCGGCAGCGATCGAACAAAACGGGCATGGGTGAAACCAAACAGGCTTGTGAGTTGGAAATGTGGGCGCTGATCTGCCAGCAATGCAGCAGTGGCTGTGCAGCACCGGCAACGCGGGAGGCTGCGCGACCCATGGTAGTGTACCGGCACCCGTAGCTGCACTGCTCCAACACGGTTCCAGTGGACGAGAGTGTTGTCAAGAGCATAGATAGTAGATAGTACGGCCGGTCTGATGGACGGGCATCTGGTTGCCACCAGGCGGCCTGAACGACAGCATTTTGGCAGGCGGTTGCAGGAGAGGGCCATACTAGGCCACTCCCGCATGTTGCTAAATATGGCGGCACATCCAATCAGGGGCTCCCTGCACAGGTCCGCGTGCATTTTTGTGGGTGTAGCGTGTAGTGTGGTAGGAGTGCCCCTATATAGTGCAAGCAAAAGCGTAACGATTTCCTATGCCAACCAGCGAGTGCGCCCTAGCGCGACTGTGAGGATGCAAAGTGTGGTGCTAGGTGCTCTTGTTGTCGGCGCCGTGGCCGTTGTGTTGCTGTTCTCCTCGAGGCAGAGGCGCCATCCCATGTCCGCAGCCCGCGCCGCGTGAAGACCTTAGACACTGTTGCCCTGCGCCCTGTGCCGCCTCCTTTGCGGCCCCCATCAGTCGAGCGACGAGCGACGAGCTCTCGAGGTGCAACAGCTGTAGTGCTCCTCTCTATACGAGACCAGCTGTGCAGCTAGTGCCCTGACTGGGTCGCGCTTCAACGTGTACGCCTCCAAACCGCCCAACCGTCCACCCAAACCGCCAAAACAACCCGCCCAACCCCGCCGTCAGCCTCAGGACACCAGACGGGCGAGATTTTCCTGTCGCTTCGTGCATTCGCTACGGCTGCTGTTGCCTCCAACGGCTCGATCGAACATCGACGCTCTTCTGCGCCTGCCACCCTGTGTTTTACCTCTAAGCAGGCCATCCCCGTCGTGCGTGCGACCAGGCCTCCACGCCGCCTGAGAAAGCCTCTGTTGCTGCCCTTGCCCCCCAGCACCCATCGCTCTTCAGGTCGGCATTTCTACCTTTGCAACCACCACGTCATACCAGTACTCCTGCGCATACGGCACCACAAGACCACCACAGCACCACGACATCACCACAGCACCACGGCATCACCACAGCACCACAGCATCACCACAGCACCACGACATCACACCACCACACCACAATCCAAGGCCGGCCAACCCTTGCGGCCCCTTGCACCACCACACACCTCTGTCAAGAGAAAGCCTGGGCGTTGAACATGAAGGGGAACTGCACACGATAATGGCAGCCACGACACAGCGCAGGGCCGCACCAATGCCGCCTGGCGGCAGACAACCCGCGATACCTTCGCACCAGCACACACATCCACCGCCACGCCCACGGCGGAGACACCCTACCACCCCACGGCTACGCGCACTGCCGACCGTCCTCTTCTTCTTCTTCTTCTTCGTCCTCGCCTCGCTCCTCCCCCGCGCCGACGCCGTATTTGTCAATTTCGAAAACTGCTTGGACGAGCTGTTCATCGACAACAATGTACCTTTCCTCCAGTTCACGCCCATGTACGTGTGGGCCGCCTTCGACACGGCCAACCCATCACACAACTTGAACGTCACCGTCTACGGAAACGTGTCTGGCCAATCGGACAGGGGCACGCTACCTCCGCCGGGCGATCCAACCTGGGAGAATCCGAACGGGACGTTGCTTGGAAAGATTATCGATGTCGACAGGGTCTCCAACAGATATACCACGCTGTTCTCCGATTTCAGGACCCTTACCTACTCCTCGTGGACTCCGCCGGGGAAACAGTTCTGTGCGAATGTCTTGAACACCAGCGCCTCACAATGTCCAATCGCTCCAGCTTTTGAAGCGAATGCAAGCGACCCCTACACCTTGCCAGGCTTCACCGTAGCGCACGACTTCAACAGCACCTATGCCTTTGCCACTTGGGCATCGGAGCTGCGCATCGTGTCTGGAGATGAGCAAAAGTACACCTTGGGATGTGTGTCTGCCAACATTACGCCGGACCTAGGGCAGAAGCTGTCTGAAGCAATATGCTATTTTCCCGTCGCTGTACTCGTTCTTGTAGCCATAGCAACCGTCTTCGCAGCCACGTGCAGCCCGTGGGGAACATCTAACATCTTCCATTGGACTAGCAACTACGGCCGCGACGAGGATCTCTTGCGCCTCGTCACTCCAGGATTCGGCGATTGTCTGCAGTACATCCAGTTCATCGTTCTGGCGGGCAGTCTGAGCTTAAACTATCCTGGCTTCTTTCAGCCCGTCATCAGCCAGGCCAGCTGGTCCGTTCTCCTTTTCAATCAGAGCTTCGTCAGCAAAGGCAACGGATCGCAAAGTCTCGATGATGGCATCTACATCGTCAACGGCACCTACGGACTAACTCGACTTGGCCAATACGTGGGTGTGACCAAGGACGATGATATGTGGGCTTGCATGACCATCTTCCTCCTCGTACTGATTGCCATCGTTGTCGTCTTGACTCAGATTGGATTCATTGGACGCTGGCTCGTACGCATGCTGACCAACACACAAGATGGCGACCTCACAGGGAAGAACTGGTCTTTTACCGCCGGCAATATCGTTCGCATCGTCTTCAACTTCTTCATGCTGCCCATTATAACAATGTCGCTGTTCCAACTGGTCGTGGCCCCACGCTCACCCGGTTCGGTGGTTGGAGCTGCCGTCGTGCTCCTCATTGGCGTCATGGGCATCGCTTTCTGGATCTTCTGGCTCATCTTCACTACGCGTCCGCGCGCTCACCTTTTCGACGATCTACCGACTGTGCTGACATATGGACCGCTGTACAACACGTACTCGGACGACGCCGCACCATTTGCTTTCATCCCTGTATTGCTAACTATCATACGAGGCATTGCTATTGGCGCCATTCAGCCCTCTGGTATTGCCCAAATTATCATGCTCGCCATCTGCGAAGTAATTCTAATTCTAACTCTACACGCCTTCCGGCCATTCCAATCCAACACATCGATGAATGCCTACCACACCTTCTTCTCGGCCGTTCGGCTCACCTGTATTCTCCTCTCGGTGGCTTTTGTCCCCTCTCTTGGTGTGACAGAGTCTTCTAAAGGGTGGATTGGATACGCGATCCTACTTCTGCATGCTGTTGTGCTGATTTTTGGCTTCTTCCTCAACGCCCTCCAGACTATTGTCGAGGTGGTTGCCAGGTTATCGGGTGCGGGCGCGGACACCAGAGGAGGTCTCACCAAAGTTTTCGGCAAGCGCCAGCTCTCAAAGCGGGTGAATCATCGGCAACAACGTAGCAGTCTCAACTCCAACGCGGCAATGCTTGGTAACGATGAGAACAAAAACATTCAGCTTATGGACAGCCGGTCGCGTAGTCTGTCCGCCAGCTCTGCGGTTCTCCTGAACCAGCCCTACGACAGGGACGAGCAGCGTCGAAGCGGAGGGTTCGACTTTAGTTCTGGCGAAGGAAACAGCCCGGGTACGCCTGGAGTCAACGCAGTGCCCTTCAACTTCTTGGGTGGGAGTTCTGGCCAGACCTCACGGAGGCCCACCATGGGAGCACAACTAGACACGGCAGATCCTTATTACAGGCCGCCGCGTGTGCGCACCAATACCATGGACTCGGTAGGACCAGGAGCACGTGGCCGAGGAGCACCGCCATCAGGAAGCGCAGATATTGTTGATGTGCCTTACTCAGACCAGATGGACATTGAAGCTGCTTATGACGCAGGCGAGGGCCCATCTCGCGCGTCACCGGCCTACTTGCGGATGAACCGCGACAACGACTCGGATCCTAACCTCGAACGGCGCAACAACACGGATTACTCGGTACGAGAGTCTGACTTTTACTATGGTCTGCGTGGACCTGCACTATCATCACAGCCCAGTCGAAAGCTGAAGACTGGGCCTGCTGACCCTATGAGCCCCGTGTCCTCAGCCACAGGCTGGTTCAAGAACCTGAACTTGCTGGGTGGGGGGCGAAAGAAGGAAAAGAGCAAGGGCTTTGAGGTTGTCCGTAGCACCCGGATGCCGCCGCAAATGATGGCGGTACAGGAGCAGGAGGAGCATGAGCCGTCTCCACGAACCACACAGGAACCTTATCGCGACCATCCTGAGTCGCCCGAGTCGAAGAAGAGCCAGAAGAGTTCACCGCGAGTTGTAGCTCCGGCTGGGGTACTAGCGGGGAGAGCCGAAGGTCGTCGTTGAGCGAAAGCGAGTCGGAATTCAGCGACGAAGAACCCTTTGTCTACGACTCAGTTCGGGTTTCGGAGATACCTCCTATGCTAGGCCCTATTGATGCGGGTGGCGGCATCGAGCTTCCCAGTAGAGTTGGGTCGCGCATTTCTCGCACGTCAAGACGAGGGCAGGCGGGCAACCGAGCACCGACGATACCCAGAAGGAGCTCTCGACGCACAGGGTCGACCGAGGGTGCGATGCTCGAGGACGACGGGCGACTGTCGCAGATCATGGACTCTCCGCCCATGGCACAGCAGAGCAACACATACCTGCAGCCGAGTGGTGGCACACTGCCGATCCGGTTGCCGTTTGGATCGACGGAGCCTTCGCCGGAGCGATCATCTGGTCACTCGGCAGCGTCCAGCACGTACCGTCAAGTGCTCGCTCCACCGCCGGTAATTGGCGGGCACGGGATGGTCAGCACGGGGTTCGTGCAAGGACATAGGACGCAAGACAGCTTCCACAAGGATGGGTACGACGGGGCTGACGTGGAAGCCAGGGCGGAGATTGTAGACCGGAGTCAAAGCGGCAGCACGCAGATGAGTGCACGGAGTCGAAGATCACGGCAGCTCTCATGAAGTTCGCTGTTTGGCGTCGTGTTAGGTGTGAGGTAGAGGTGTTTTAGGTAGCACATGGAAGAAGAGTCTGATGCAGACCTCGTTCCTGCGACGGTAACGCTTTGTAGTCACGACGAGGGTGGTTGTACATTTGCACTTTGGATTGCGAAAAAGCGGTTGTTCCTTGGCGTTGAGGGATTGGGATCATTCAGTTGCAGGGGTTGCAGAAGCAAACTTACACAGTACAGGCGCTGGTGGAGTGGTGCATATATGGAAGGGTTTGGATTGCTTGGGTTTGGCGACTTTCTTGTTTGTACATTGTGTTGGAAGGGGGAAGTTGTGGCGTGGGTGCACTGCCCGCTATGCATAGTCTAATAATGTGAGCACGGAGCGTTGTGGATGCAGATGCACTTGGATATGCTCTCGCTGGATGGTGTGATGTGTAGGGTTGGTAGAGCTAGGGGTTAGGGGTTAGGGGTTACGAGGATACCGGCTGCCGTTTGCGAGCTCGTGGCAGGGCGTTGGCGTTGGTTGAAGCTTGAAGCTTGAAGCTTGAAGCAGGTGCGGCTAAGATAAGCTTATCTGCTCCATGACGGCCTGGAGGCTCTGGGACAGCACCAAGTACAGCACCAAGTACAGCACTCAGCAAGCTCCATCAGCCGTCGGTCGGCTTTAGTCTTGGAGTGGCTTCACTCGGCCCTTCCCTTTGGCAGCCGCAGCTTTCCTTTCGGCCTTGTGCACTTGCCTTGACTCGCAGCGGTCAGACGTTGGGCTGCATGCACGGGAGACGCACTCACCTCGGCACTCACCGCACGACAACGCAGCAGCATCGCCCTTGCAAATCCCTCGTGTGCACTGTATCGATGCTATGCACACGGGGCAAGACGTTGATAGAAGCCCACAGAGCAGGGACTGCGAGCAGACTGCATTACTAAACACGATTCTTGCCTTGCACAGAAGGTGTGGCGGCATGTCGCCGTGAGCGTCCGACTGCACCACCCCCAGTGACTGCACAGCCAAAGCCCATAGCTCCCCCTCGACCTCTTAGACGCACGCTTCACACCACCATGCCTCCTGACCAAGGCCACGCCCCTCGTCCACAGCGCCGCTCGAGCAGTAACACGGCCATTTCCCACCCAGCCGCCCCGACCGAGTCCCTCAGCCGCCCCTCCTCGCACCACCTCCATCACAACCACCACCACAACCACTATAACCACCATAACCACCACCACCACCACCACAACCACCACAACCACCACAACCACCACAACCACGGCCCTGTCACCTCACCCTTCCTTGCCCAGCCACGAGACACACACAGGGGAGAAACGTGGATCGACTTCCTACGCGAGGCTGGTGTTGATCCAGCTCGCCCACGTGCCCGTCCGCGCCCGCACTCGACCCATACTTGGACGGCATCCACTATGGACCCTGCCCCGTCATCGTCGTCGTCATCGCCGTTGGCCCAGTCTTCTCGTCCGCCCCTGTCCGCCGACACGCTGTCCTCTGCTAGCACCGCAGACCGCAAGAGACGTCTGACAGCAGCCGACTCCCCCATGCGGCGCCCCTCGAGCACACGACTGCACAGCACCTCGCACCAGAGCTCCAGCGCGGATCCCATAGTGCTGCACTCGTCGCCTGCACCTGCACCAGCACCAGCACCCACGCCGGAACCCGCCTCCTCGCGTCACCGCCCGCTGCCGCCTCCGCCGTCCTGCGCTGCGCCCTCCAACCCGCCTCGCCCTTTCAGGCGGGAGAGCGATCTGGTCCTGCCGTCCTGGCAGCCCGATGCAGACGTCGCCAACTGTCCCGTCTGCAACCGGCACTTCAACTTCCTGTTTAGAAAGCACCATTGCCGGAAATGTGGGCGCGTCGTGTGCTCGCAGTGCTCGCCGCACCGCATCACCATCCCCCGCCAGTTCATCGTCCATCCACCTTCCGACGCCACCACCGCTATCATCGATCTCACCAGCGACGACGATGCAAACCCCATGTCCAACTTCGGCCCGCTCCGCAATCCAGCGCTAGGAGGCGGGGAGGAAGTCCGCGTCTGCAACCCCTGTGTCCCGGATCCCAACTACAGCCTGCCACCCCGTTACCCGTCTCCAGCAACCCGTGCCTATGGCCAACCACCTCCGCCACCTGCGCGGCCAGACCACACCCCGGGCGCAGCTCCTTCTTACCAACGCCCACACCACTCGTCATCGGGCCTCCACGTCGCACCTCAACCCGCTGGCCAGGGAGGGCAAACGCAGGCCCCGCGTGATCCCTTTGCCAATCGACGCGTTAGTTACCATGATCCTTCGCCTTCTGAAGACCGTTGGCCCTCCCCTCTACCAAACCTGGGCCACGTGTATTCAGCGCTTGCACGTCAGAACGACCACACTTCGTCTTCTTCACGCTCACCCACCAGGCCCTCTTACATCCCTCACCCTCCACAACCACGTGTAGCATCTGGGTCAAGTTCTGTGAGAGCAGCTGACATGTTCCCACGGCCGTTCTTCGTGCCGACACCGCAGCCCCCATCCATCCAGCAGCTGAACCCCGGCCTAGGCGGCAAATTGCCGAGGAGGACGAGTGCCCCATCTGCGGCGGGGAACTACCAGCAAAGGGTCTGGATGGTGACGATTCTGCACGATCTCAGCACATCGAGGAGTGCATAGCGCTCCATTCGTCGTCGCCCGCCCCCAACACAACAGCAGCACGCCCCCACGCGCAGACGTCCGCCAGCTTACCAAATACCCGCACGCGTGGTATGAGCAGTGCAGGCAACGCTGAAGGAGCGGGTTCGTCGCACAGGCACAGTCACGCGGCTCGTGGCATGTTTCCTTACACGGCCACCGAGAAGGACTGCGTAGATGAGAATGGAGACGACGCCGAGTGCGTCATCTGTTTCGAAGAGTTCCAGCCAGGCGACAAGATGGCCAGGCTGGTGTGCTGGTGCAAGTTTCATGAGGTACGTACCGGCTCTTACTTGTCTGCGATGCGTTACTCCTACCAAGCACGACCACATGTCAAACATACTCCTTGAATCGACTACCTGTTCAATACAAGGAAAACCAATGCTAATGAGAAGCAGAAATGCATCAAAGAGTGGTGGAAAATGAAGGGTCGCGGCGCATGCCCAACCCATCAGTTGCACGAGGAGTAGTGCTTCGAATGCGAAGTCATCGACGATCGTTGCGAACCCACAGTGCCTCCACGCTCCCACCTGCGACATTACCCCGATGGTTTGCATCGACTCAAGTGTGGGCATTCATGCCGTGGTATCGAGTGGGAAACCCATCGGTGGAGACCTTTGCAAGGCTTTATATCTATCGTAACCGGCAGCGTGCCGGAATTTAGACAAACCAACACATCCAGCGGTAGGCATAGTGAGCGAAAAGGGGAAGTTCGAGGCGTTACTTTCCAGCATACTAAAAAGGAGACCGCCGTCTGCGCGAGAACGTTGATCATATATGGAGAAGGGAAACTGCCGTACCTGACAATACGCGAAGTCGAGGGCTGCTTGCGTCTGCAGCACTCACAGGACAGACGCACTCGTCGTTTTCAAGGCAGCAAGGTCGGTTCTTCCCGATGGTCGTTGAAGCAGACCGAGCTCCACACCAGGAACTTGATGACTCACAAAGGATGGATGCATTAGCTCTGCGTGACCGAGTAAACGAGGAAGAGTAACAAAGACACGATGAAGTGAGATGGCGCAATATCCCACTTGGTCGAAACGACGCGATGGGAAAGTGCAACAAGGCGTTATAGTATACCCCTGACTTTCATTCACATTCTTTATCTTGCATTCATTGGGGGGTGTTTTTCCGGCGGAACATGTCAGAAGCATTGCATAGCATAGCGTAGCATGATATTCCAAAGCACATGTCTTCTCACAACCATGGCATCGTTTCCTATCTCCCTCCCTGCGCTTGCTACTATAAATCGGGTCGGCACTCCCTTTTCCCGGCCACAATCCCACACGACGCAAAGTCCCCGCGGCGAGCAAGTCGGTCAAGTAGTGGACCGCCGAGGAACAAGAAGAAAAAACCTACCGTTTGCCATGTCTTGATTTGTCTCCATCTACTTGCTTCCTGGAGTTAACGTGGTTGGGTTCTGGGAACTGGGGATTTCTTGGGCCCGCTGTGTGGAAGTGGGTAGCTGGCTTTATTGAGTGCAAGGTAAGCAGCGCGAGAGGAAGGGGTTGAAGAGAGAGAGAGAGAGAGAGAGAGTAAGGTGGGACAGGATATATGTGGAGATGAGAGAGCGAGTAATTTTGAAGTAAAAGATGGGTAGGTAGGTCTGTAGAAGCAAGGGGGTTGTTGGAGTCACTTGTTTGGTCGATGAGTGGGGCGTGGTACATGATACGAGACATGACACGCAAGTACATACCATGACAGTATCTGAAATAGCACCAATACAGAACTACACACGTCCTGGTACGGGACGGCGCGTTTCTGAGACCGAGACCCGACGCGCACGATCCTACGCTACGGCTAACGCCATATCGTGGACGCCGCGGACGAACCGGCCAACTGTCTGGCCTTCACGTCGACTTCTTCGCTTTGGCGTTTATGCGAGAGAGGCGTCCAGACCCAGTCGGTGGCATGGCACAAGTCAGACGTATCTGTTCAGTCAGCTGTCAGGAGGCGGGAAATGCGGCGTTCTCCGTCGTGGTTGACCGGGGTTGATGAACAAATGGACAGGGCGGTGTGAGGGGACAGCATGCATGATTTCTCGACAGGAGCTGTGAGAGGGTGGGTGTGAGGAGCGGTAGATGGCGCAGCTAATTTAGCTTGTTCGGGCCGGCCCCGCGGTGACAGATTGTAGGAGGTGGGAGTGCATAAGCGACGAGAGTGTCGTCAGCCTGCGCTGCTAGACAGAGGGGGAGAAGACATGGGCATGCACAATTTTTGCCACCCTATGCTTGTCGCTTCTCGTCTATCAACCTGTCGCGGTCCCAACAGTTCCGCACTCTCTAAACAGTAGTCAGTGAGCCTCGTATCTGCACGTTTGATACAAACCACTACTACGCCAGCAAGAGTGCGCACCCCTGGAGCTGCACCTCCACGTCGCCGACCAGGACAACCAGACGCTCAACCTGAGGCCTATAATCTGCATAGACGTTTCAATAGCGCACCCTTTTTCACTCCACCAGATCTCGCGCTAGTCTGATCGGTAGCGGCTCAAGGCGCTGGTGCTGGCCGCGGACGCAGGTGCCGTATGCTGGTTGTATCCAGGTTTGGTGCTAGAGGAATATGAGATCCCCATCGGTCTGACGGACCGATCGTGTGGAGCCTGTATTCCGTTGACACTGACAGGGGCAACGAGATCTTGGTATCCAATGATGGACTTGGACTTGGGAGAATCGATCAAGCTGCACCGCACGAGGGCCGAACCACAGATGACATGTCGATCCACTGCCCGTGCTTCGCGCTGCGTTTCCCGCCAGTGGCTTGGATCTGTAAAAGGGCTGTCGGGGTAATATACTGCTCCTGGCAGGTGCGAGAAAAAGTAACTATTGTGCAGGTGATGCAAAGTTGAAACTCTGCTACTCACGTAGTACCTGATCCTGCAGTGAACCGCTGGTCATGGGTGCAGATCCTTCTCGAAGCCCTATTCCTCGCTTGTGTGTCGCCGATAGCGCGCCTCAAACGTTTGTAGCCACGTTCTAACACATGCACCTCGAAGCTCCAGACCGCAAAACAAAGCCTCGCACACTATCGTCAATATCGATTCAACAGCTGTGTCATGCGGGTCTTTAATCATTGGGATTGTCTTCGTCCAATCCAGAGACAATTTATCAAATCGCTTCACTTAATTGAAGCTGCAGCGAAGATCATGGGTCCAACATTATCGAGTCGTGTCGCGTGATAATGACCACTCATCCAGTAGTTGAGCTCAGAGAACCTGTTTGCATTCCAAGATTTATGTCGGCAAGCGAGGCTCAACGATGCCAATGGACTTCGGTAACCCTGTCGATCAATTATGGTGCACGCGGGCGACACGCTCAGCTCGTGTCGTGTGGGACAGTAAGGATGACGGAACTGCGGAAACATTTGCGTTTCTGTGCTGTCGTGTAACCCGATCGAGGATTGATTTCTTCCTGACTCGTGGATTTGACACTCCGTTCCCGAAAACCGGGATCTGGCGCACCAGCGGGACGGGTCGATTAGCGCAAGTGCGGGTGGGTCAAGGCAGGATGAGTACTGCCTGGGGTGGTTCCAAGTCGTCATGCACATTTCGCAAAGGTTCAATGGAGAGAGCGACCTGCGGTAGTATGCATGTGTAATTTCAGCTGCGTTGCAGTCAATCAGCATACCACGTGTGATAGTCGCTTCTTGGCTGTCCGGCCGCAAACCGCAGTGACGCAAGATGAGATTGAACGGCGAGGCTGCGAGACAAAGACGTGGCAGCTACCAAGGCAAACTCGTGGGTGGGTTGATGTGACAAACGCTGATAGCCGACTTTACGTACTGGTGCGCTTGATTTGGATTGACAGGAGGGTGAAAGGGCGCATCAAAGTGGGGACGCAGTTGCTTTTTGTTGGCTCCTGGCTGACTAAAACGACAACAACATCAAAACACAACCAAGGGATGCTGTCAAAAAAGACATTGAAGTGGAAGCGACAGATTCCGGCTAAGGGGGAGCGGCTATCTCATTGTTGCGCACATGTTGGAGCACTTCGAACCTGGCCCTGTGCAGTAAAAATAGTTCTTCAAGAATCTTTCTGATGCCATGCTTACAAAGAAACATACTACGAAAGCCTCGTAATATACACGTAGATGCAAGAGAAAGAGCGCCCAAGCAGTAGTGCACAAGGTGGGGTGGAGCCTGCCGCTACTCAGCCACCCCGCTCCCTACCCACCGCTTCCACTCATCTACTGTCATTTGCTCCACATTTGTTACTGCAGTTGCATTGACGCCTGAATCTATCGAATGTGTTGGAAGAGAGTACTGATAGATTCTCTGCTGCTGCAGTTGAGCCCTCTGGTGACGAATTGCCGGAAGGAGATGTCCCTGGTCGGACATGGATGGAGGTAACGTCCCAGGCTCTAGATTGTCTGATATTGGGGCTGCCGGGTACGCTGACCACCGTGTATGCACGTTGTAAGGCTCGTTTTCTATAGGTGCATGAGTTTTATTTGCGAGAGGTGACGAATACGTGGGTCGTAGGAGAGGTGGGGTTGTCGCAGACTGGTGCAGAGACGGGCATGAGTTGTGTCGGAGCTGTGCTGCTGACATCTGATACTGCTTAGGCGATAGAGTAGGTTGCACCCATCTTTGGGGAGGCTCGACACTGTCATCTGTGTCCGTTCCGTACTCTAGTCTTCCATCGTCAGGTGTTGTTATCCGATGTGACTCTGGTTGCTTTGAATTAGGCGAGCGTTTCTGTTTTGATTGAAGTTTTTCCATGGCAATGATCCCATCCTTCCGTTTCTGTTGCGATTCCGGTGCTGCAAGGCTGCTAGGTGAAGCTGGACTCGTTTCACAACCTTGTGGCTGGTAGTATCCATGTGACGGCGGCACACAATATCGTCCAAACGCCGATCCTTGGGATGATCCTGCACTACTACTGTGCAGCTCATTCGAGATCGGGACACTCTTATTCGAGATTTCTAACCTCTTGCAAGCCAGTTGGTCGGCTTTTTCGTAGAATTGCAATTCCAGCTCTTGCTTCAACTGATTCGGTGTCGTGGCTTCGCTCCCAGATTCTGTTGTGACGCAAGTGAAGGGCGTAAAGTGCTCAGGTGTGTATGACTGCAGGCCTGTTTCCTCGAGTAGCCACATGCCGGTATTGCTCATTATTGTATCGTGCGAGATTCCCGTGACACGGTCTGCCTCACCTTGAGCTGTGCATGCTGATTCGATTTTATCCGGACAATGACGTGTGCCAATTGCTTCCATATTCTTACGCAGCTGGTCCAGACCCCAGCTCAACTTTTCCACGGCCAAGCCCGCAAGCTGGTGGATACCGTTATCTTGCAGTTCCCTGAAGATAACGTAGGCTTGTTCCACCTTTCTCACATACGTCATGTTACCAGTCTCCAGGGCATCGAGAAGAAGTATCATGGAGCTGTTAAAAGCTTGTTGACCGATGTTCCAGGAGACGAGCGATGCCGGAGCACGTGTGTAGAAAAACAGAAAAGCGGACAAAATCCCTTCAGAGGATGTAAGTACCAGAGACCGCCCCCGCAACGGGGCCTGTGTTGATGTAGAGGGTGGGGACTGTAGAGTAGGCGTTCTGTTCACGGGCCGGAAAGATGAAGAGAACCTGCTAGCACAGTCCGAATGCTTGTCAGTCCTTTGGCGGTTCAAAAGGATGAGATACGTATGCGTTTTGCAGTAGTACACTTCCAAAGGTGAGCATTAACCAAAAGATTGCCGTTAATACAAGGTTACATACCGGCAGCCATAATGCTCAATGGCCATTCGGGGAGTTCTTGATCTTCGTCTAACCATGACTCATCGAACTGGAGCATCTCGGGCATCGTATCCAGGAGTCCGCTGAGAAGGTCAGTGAATTCGTCAATCTTGACATTGGTCAGTCTATCACTGCTCAAGATCTGTCTGGCCATTATAGTGAAATGATTGGTGAATTCGCCAAATCTGAGCGTCCGTGGATCGGTCGTTAGCCCATGCGGAGGTGGACAGTCCCCAATGCCACTAATTCCGAGAGGACGCCCTAGAGTCATCGAGTACTGTTCATCCATGTGCAGCATCCACCACCAGAGAGTCTGACGCAACGAGCATTCTCTTTGAGTGGATGGAGCTGGATCGAGATACTTGGGATGACGGTGAAGACCAATGGCTTGAGCTAGCCGGACTGTTGTGCCAAAAAGTGTCCAGGCATCCAGAAACCGGCCCGAGTTCGTCAGAAAGGGCCCCATCATTATGAGAGCTTCGATCGCTAACAGAGAGGGTTTGCTCATGAATGAAGATATGCGCAGAGCCTGCATCGAAGCCGCAACTAAATGTCTGATCAGAGCCGTCAAACCCTACATGATGGTATACTGACCATAAACGTTGCCCCTCTGTGCTTCCGCATCTATCAAGCCAGCTTTCCACTGTTCATCCGACTTATCCCACACAGAATGCTGTGCACCCAGTGCTATGGCCGCAAAGACTAGCGCCAGCATATCGGGACACATCCGGGCATTTCTCTCTGCGTCGGCGAGGAACCGTTCGATCTCATTCTTAGTAAGTTCGATGGGTAGGTGCGGAAACGCGCAAACATATACGCGCTTTTCGAAGACAGCTAAGTACTCAAAGAGCTCCTTTCGTGCCGGAAGGATACCTAAGAGTTGCGGTATACACTGTTCCGGACTAGCTGGAAACAAAGTCGCAAACGGGTAAGACGACGGCGTTTCTGGCGTGTACATATCTGGGCCACGAGGCATGAGATGCGCAAGAGACTGCACATTAGGAGACGTGAGGTTGACAGTGGCAAACTTTCCTCAAATTAGTTCTCTCTTCTCTTTGATAGTGAGCTCACTCACATCTGCGATGACATTTGCAAGCCCAGGTGAACCAAAGTATATGGAGTCAGACCACTCCAAGCCTTGAAATCGTTTTTGGCGCGCTGCACGCCTCTTTATTGACGAAGCTCTGGATCGGTCACCGGGTTGAGATCCCGAGGATTGGTCAGAATCATCATCTTCGATCGATATCCTGCTCGTACGTAGTCGTTCCTTCAATCGCAGATTCTCTGCACGAAGTTTGCGCAGCTCGTAAGATTGTTGAATCGGTGCGTAGTCGCCTCCTTCTGCAACGAAGTGACACTCTTTAGGTGCTCCGCGTGCACAGCACGCTGAGCAGGGTTTGGTGCGATCGCATTTGACCTTTCGCTCGCGACATTTGGTACATGACAGTAGTTGGCGCGATTGTTGGGAATGCTGCTTCCTTCTGGTTATGTCGATGGCTTGACCCACAGCACTGCCGTTGCGATCGTGTGAGAAGGTAGACATGGTACAGTGGTCGTCGTCCGGATTCGGGCTCAGGACTAACATTCAGGGTAACGGTACCGGTGTCATGGATGGAACCAATGCGATGGGAAATGGTCGGCTCAATTAGCCCAGGGAGACTGATATATCACCACAGCCTGATGCTGGACAATGAGATGGTCCCGGCATTCAGCTCCTATGACAGGCAGCTGCATATCGCTAGACCGGGAGTGGCTGATCCCTAGTCTGTAGCCTCCGATCAGTAATTGCGGAATGGCAGCCTCATTCGCTGAGTTAGCCTCAAAAGAGAGTGGAGAATGTGCGCAGCGAAGGAGTGTCGGTTAACGCATGGAATGCTCTCATTGTAGTTACTGATCCAAATTGGTCATGTTGCAGGAGCTGTGCATCCGCTAGCCTCACCATGTTTCAGTCGTACAAAGATATCGCCAAGGACGTAAGAAGGTTGTCGGGACAGTACAGGGTACTCTTGGTACACAGATCTGGCACACTTTACCAGGGCCCGGTCCGCCGGGTCTACTCACCCCGGCCGTGCGGCATGCGCACGCCTGGACGAACCGGATCTCGTTATGCTTCACCTTTTCACTCCTAGAGACGAGAACGCTAGTCTACGCAGTGCTCACAGCGAGTTGTTTGCATCCTTGTTGGATCGCCACCTGTTGCTAGTGCGCCGCTGGCTTTCGATGGCTTACAGGGGCAGTACTGATGCGCCTCGCCGGCCCGCTATGACTGCTCGTTGCCGTCGCGCTTAAAATTTCGCCTCCCCGTGCCGCCCCTCCAGCTTATTGACAGCTGGTTTGCCAGCCGCATCGCTCATTGGGATATTTGGAATTCACGTGTGCGAATCCACCGTGACCGGGGGACTGAGCGGGGGACGCGAGTCGTGAGCCTGCCACCCTGCTCCTCGCCGTCGTACCAAACGCATCCTTGCCGCCGAAACAAGAAATTAGTGTGATTGGGTGAACGGGTGGAGTAATGGCCCAAGTCTTGCGAACAGAACCAAGACCTAGGCAGTCGAAGGTACCATAGATGCTGCAACGGTGATTGAGTTGAATGATTTTAACAAACCCCTCAGCGTGCGTTACTCGAGACTGTCAGCTTCTCTATTCAACAGTCGGACAGGCTTCACATAGATGCGGGCATTGAATAGGTCCACGCTGTCGAGAGCGACTTCCCACTCATCACCCAGCTGAGCGTCCTCTATGTCCCGTATGGCAACTCTTAGGCCAAATTCGGGCATGAGGCCAACCGCCATGGGCTTCAAACTACGTTGGTTCGCTCGCAAGTCGACGAACCTAATCCAGCATCTGAACGTAGCAGGCAATTCAGCTTCATTGTAATGCAGAGCACGAAGGAAAGCCTGGGATACCCAGTGGTTGACTGCATTCCTTTGGGTTGACGCGATGAGCTTCTCCCGGGGCGAGAGTGTAATGATCGACTCTTGGATCTGACGCTGGGTGAAGGGCAAGATACTGCGCTGAGAGCGCAGATCGGCAGCGTTGTACTTCTTGCCGGTTTTCGCCTCGTACCGTACTGCAGCTTCGATCTGCCAGTGGGCGATCATATCACTAAAGCGTCGGAGCGGACTGGTCACTCTAACATAGCCAGGTACTCCAATTACTCTGTGTGGTAGTGGGGACGTATGAGCGATGGCCCTACCGAGCGACTCCATGTATTGCATGGTTAGTCGAAGTGGTGGGTTCTGGCACTTCTCCAAGTAGTTCGAAATGATTTTTGCTTAAGCTCCTCAGAGGGTGCTCTGTTGACATTAGGCGGAGCGATAGATCCTCTAAACATGACTGGTATACCTCGCTCGCCACACCAGGCCGCAGCTGTGGAGCAGCCCAACATCATGATCTCTTCTACAATGTTGGTAGGGTCCATGTCGAAGCGCAAAAACCCTTTCGGTGCAGCTTTGGTAATTTCGATGATGGGATCGCCATGGATGAAACGTGATACGTCCGTAGAAGGAGCGTTCCAGGTCAGACCTGGCTGTTCTGCGCTTTCCAGAACACGTACGCTTGGTGAGCTGTTGAACATGGAGATACCGCCACGTTCCTGTCGCTTCCTTGAGAGTAGCTTTGCTACCGCGTAGAGGTCTCGCAACTCCTGAAGCTGGCCAGGATTGATCGTTGGAGGAGCTCGAGCCTCGCTGCTGGTTTCTACGTTACCGCCAACTACAAGCCTTCGTTTTCGCCTCTAGCACCTTCTCCCAAGTTCGAGGCCAGTTCTGAAGGCGTGATTGAGACTGGATTGCGAATCGTACCGTGCGAGATGTTTGTTTCAAGCACATCTCCTCGACGATCGACTCGGGAACTGAACGTGATGACCGGTCGGTTGCGCTGAAGACTGAAGTAACCGTCGGTGGCCCACTTGGGTAACATTGGAAAAGTTCGCTCTGGTGTATACACAGTCTGGGTCATGTGTGCGGCTAGACTGGAAAGCGTATGTGTCTTGTCGAAGAAAGCGGTCGGATTCGCAACGTGAACATGGATCCAAAACTCCGAGTCGGCACCTTTGACCTTGTCTATCGAAATGCCATCGTCGATTTCTTGGGCCCCAAGATCATCTATGCAATAGACATTGGTAGTTCCCCAGTCGCGGCGCATGCCAGCCATGGAGTCGCGGAAGTCGGGCGTGACTTGAAGTAGTTTCGCTTTGCTGTTCAGTAGCTCCAAGTTACGCGAGAGTCGGACGGTTGGAAGCATGAGCTGTTCATCGTAGATTGTGCGGTTCTCATAGGGCGTGACTACTCCAATTTCTTGCAGGAACACCAGTCCCGTTGCGCGGCGGATCAGATCTGCTTGCGAATCGTGTTCAGCAGGGTGCAGTATGACTCCTGGTTTGTAGCAGCCGGTAGCAGCTACCAGGTCTGCACAGGCAGAGTGCAGACCACCCATGTTCTGAAACTGGTTGTTGAGCACCCAGGCCTGCAAGAAGGTAATGATTTCGTTGTCAGTCTTGGAGAAGGCTTCGTCGGTCACTACTCGCAGCCTGGGAGAGTCGGACGTGTGTGTGCTTCGGCTTTTGCTTGGTCCAAGACCGCCTGAGGTGGGATCGCGGTCCTTTCTACTCTTTGCAACTAGTCTGCGGGCCTTTTGGAGAAACTGCAGGATGTTTGTCGCGCCCTTAGTACGCGCCACAGAGGCGGTCTTTGAATTGGTTGTAGTATTGGCCATGAACTCGAAATACTCCCGGATCCATTCATGAACCGTCTCGACGATCTGCACGTCCTTTTGCGGGCGGATGGCGAACACATTGGTCAGACGATGACTGCGTTGATCTGCACGGAAGCGAAAGGCATTATGGTTCAGGGCTTTCCGCACCGCCAGGAGGTCTGACGAGGACGGGGTCCACGCTGCGTTTCCTCGAGCCAGCAAGGTTTTGGCAATCTGGAAAAGTGTCATCATGCGAGTGCGGTTGCTGTCGGCCAGCACAGCGTAGGCAGTGTCCAGGACGGACGCATTCTTGCGGTAGACGGCTTCGGATTGCTCGGCGAGGCTGTCGAGGAGGCACTGGACTGGAGCGGCGACATCTACAGGGACGTGAACCTCGCCTTTGGGGTTGGCCTTGTCGGGGTCTGTGGGTAGAAAAGGTATAAGGGGTCGCAGCAGCGCAGGGCTGATGCAGCCTGGGATGGCGAAGGAGATCTGGGCGAGGTTCGAATGGGCCCATTTCCCGTCGATGGTGTAGAACTGGCTGTCGGCGTCGAGCTGCTGCACGAAGACGGCGAGGATGGGTTCGCGGCCGGACTGCCTGGAGGGCGTCAGTAATCATCTGGGCTTCTGGGCTGGTGTGCATGCGTGCCTGGAGGGGAGGATTGGAGGAGGATTGGAGGAGTGGAGGGGATTGGAGGAGTGGAGGAGAATTAGAGAAGTATGATAGGAGGACGGGAAGAGCATGGGAGGGGCCACTCACGACAGCTCTACCACGTCTCCGGGCTTCAGGAAGAGACCGATGGTGATCAGGTCCTCGCCGTCGTCGTCCTCGCCGGCAAACCACCGGTCGCCCTCTGTCTGGTCGTCCACCGCCAACGCACTCGAGACCCTGGACACGTTGTTGTACATGTCGCCGTTGGCCGGGTGGTTTTCGAATGCAGACAGCGTCTCCTTGCTCGGTCCGCCATGCTGTACTTGCCACTGCTCGAGATGACTGCGCACGGGTAGGTGTGGCGGCCGCGCCACGAACACGGGGTCTACGGCCGGGTCGATGGGCGTGGGTGTGATGAGAGCCTGCGCGCGCTATCTTTGGTCAGTTACCTCCATAAACGACGCTTCGTGCGTGGGTGGGGTGAGCCATACAAGGGCGGAGGCGTGGAAGGCGCGCCTGGGGAGCGCTCGCCAAAGTTTGGTAGCAGAATGAACATTACGAGACGTTTGCAAACGAGCGCTTCTGTGGCTCTGGGAGGCAAGACGCCATTGGCATCGCAGACAGACATGGGCCGACAGCCACAATGAACGTGGATGCATGGTTTGGAAGGGGAAATTTTTTTGGTGGACGACGCCTGCGACGAGGCGCCGGGCGTTGATCATGGCATCAATGCGTTCATGAAAGGCGCAAGTAAGCCACACTAGCGCACGAACTCACATGTTCTTCTCACCCCCGAGAGCTCCGCACCTTCCTTCCCTCCACACTTGAAAACTCCCAAATGTAAGCCGCACCCACGCCCCTTGTACTCCACAAACCCTTCTCGTGATGTTTTCCAATATAGCATGTATTATCCGACCGTCACTTCGGTGATGGCTTGCGGAACACCTTCTTTTGGCTGATCAGAAAATTTGCTCTCCAACACGTGTTGCATTTGTCTTTGGATGCACGAGTCTAACGAGCCACAGTATCCTTGTAGCGCGCAACATGGCATCCTCGCAGGCGCCCGCAGGCCACTTCACAATCTTGTATTTTGCGGCTGCCTCGACTTTCACTGGCAAGACCACAGAGCATCTCCCCGCCCCGCTCCGTGTGCGCCATCTCTTTGCCAGGCTCAATGATACGTACCCTGGCTTCAAGGAGCAGGTTCTGAGCAGCTGTGCGGTCACTGTGAACCTCGACTACGTCGACCTGGACGATGACGACGCATCAGGTGCGGGCAGGGAGATCAAGGCCGGTGACGAGGTGGCCATCATCCCGCCTGTCAGTTCGGGCTGAAGTAGAGAAAGATGCAATTCTGTGACGTCAACAAAGTAGTCTACTCTCTCCTTGTGCGCAATGTTGGAAGGGTAGGTCGAAGCCAAAGATCAGGTAATAGTCTTGGGGGCAGCTTCAGTGTCAAACGATGTGCTCACACAGCTAAGCAATGCTTCTGGGGCGTGTTGCCATATCGTCGAGGTGATCTGCAAGGTACACCAATGCAAGGCGCTGTGGCAAGGCGCGACAGGGTCGTCGTTGCTTGCTTTGTCAGACTGCTCAACGATAGTTGGAAGCAAGGATTCAAGTTTCCGTATCGTCTTGAATGGAATGCCAAGACCCCTTGTCGCTGATGTAATTGCTCAAGAGCATGAAAATTCTTGTGTCGACAAAGCAGGGAATGGATGGTGGCAGACGCACCAAGCTCTGACTGATAGATACCTCGCTATGTTATGGCATGGCTAGAGGAAGGGCTGTACCTGCTTCCTATTTGAAGGTCCTTCGGCGGGCACTCTGGTTGTGGGCAGGCCAGCATATGACGGTTCCCGTAAGTTGGACTGAGTGCCTGAGTGAGTGAGTGAGTGCCTGAGTGAGTGAGTGCCTGAGTGAGTGCCTGACTAAGTGCCTGAGTGAGTGCCTGACTAAGTGCCTGCCTCCCTCCTTCCTGTGGCAGAATCTGTGTTCGCCCGTCGATCGTGCTAGTCACCAAAACAGGATTAGCGGGGCCGGAGATGCCCACTTGATGGCTCCATGGAAGCATCGTCGCAGCTCTCATTCACCGAACTTCCGACCTCGGCAGCTCGAGCTCTACGAAGCGCAATACCATGTCGGCGCCCATTGATCCTGCCTTGTTCTCGCCCTTCGATGGCAAAGACAATGCACCGCCACCGCAATCGTACGCGACGCAGCCCCAGCAGAATGTCGGCCACCCGTACTATCTGCCTGCATCGACGCCACAGCAGCAGCCCGCACAGCCATCGCAACCGCCGCCCAGCAACAGCGTAGATGCGGCGCTGCACCAAACCTCGCCGAACGTGCCCAAGGGCGACCACGACGAGTACGAGCAAGAGGATGACGGCGACCACGACGGCACGCATGCGACCCCAGGCTCCGCCAAAGACGCTGGCGACTTCAAGCGTCCGCGAGCATGCGACTCGTGCAGAGGCCTGAAGGTGCGCTGCGACCAAGAGCGTCCGGACGTGTCTTGCAGGCGATGCGCAAAGGCTGCGCGGCCCTGGTAGGGCTCTATCTGTTCGCATGCACACACAGACGACGAGGACTGACTTTGCTGAGCATCACCACACCCCCGACCAGGAAGCGCCAGAAAAAAGCCGACAGCCGTGTCGCCGAGTTGGAGCGCAAGATCGATGCTTTGACCGCAACACTGCACGCCCAAAAGTCGGGCGCTCCAGACATCAGACATCACGGAGGCCTGCCTCAGCATGACGGCAACACGCCCGCTACATCCATGCCCGAGGGCTCCTTCCGTATGGGCACCATCGCCCATGAATGGTCCAGCCCCGGTCAGAGCGGCTACCCAAACATTCCTCCGGGCTATGGGCCCGCACAGACTATCCAGCGAGGGTCCGAGGCCAAGCGAAGAAAGGGAAATAACGGGCACAGTCACGCAGTAGGTCAATCGGCTGCCAAACCAACCCCATCTCACACAAGCAGACTATTCCCGAGGACATGGACGCCATTCATCGCGACCTCGCTGAGCACCCCGAGATGAAGCACAACGGAAAAAGCCGCATCCACACTGATCATTCACACATCAACGCTCTGATCGACTCACTCGTCGCCCCTGAAATTGCGGAGCGTGTCTTCCTCCGATATGTCAATGAAATCTGCCCACACTTTCCTGCTGTGCCCTTTGCTCCTGGAACCACAGCTCGAGACGTTCGCGAGAAGAAGCCCCTGCTCTTCCTGTCGCTGCTCGCTGGATCGTCTCACGGCAGCGTAGAGCAGCTTGTCTCACAAAATGTACAGCGCGAGCTGACCAAACTGCTCAAGGATCAGCTTGCCGACATCATCTGGCGTAACGGAGAGAAGTCGCTTGAAATCGTCCAAGCCTTGCAAGTCGCCGTGTTATGGTACCGACCGCCCGTGCACTTTGAGCAGCACAACTTCTACATGATGGTCAACTGCGCTGCCGTAATGGCATTGGATCTTGGCCTGGGCCGGAAAGCAACACCAAATGTGATGAAGTTATCCATAGGTCCATTCCGAAGATATCACCCCAACTCAAGCAGCATCGAAGCCCGGCGCACATTCCTCGTGTGCTATTATCTCTGCATGAGCATCACCATGGTGTTGCGACGCCCGATACTTCTTCGATGGACAAAGTACATGGAAGAGAGTGTCAAGATGCTTGAGACCTCACCAGATGCATTTCCTTCGGACAAGCTGCTATGTCAGCAAGTGAAGATGGCACATATCGGAGAAAGCATATCCGTCCAGTTCTCTATGGATGATCCGTCTGTTGAGGTCGCCATCTCCGAGCCGAAAGTCATCTACGCGCTCAAGATATTTGAAAACGAGCTACAGCAGCTCAAAGACGAGAATGCCAAGATGGGCGAAATCGACCGTAAGTTTGCCTGGACCGTTGTTGCAACGTGAGCTGATGTAGACAAACAGCTACCCTTCGATTGGGCGAACACGTAACAAACCTCTTCCTCCATGAAATCGCTTTGCATCAGCACCAGAGTTCCGCAGATTTCCAACCGCCCTTCCCACTCGAGGCCTTGTCACCGGGTGCAGTCAAGAAAGACGGTCTCATAGGACCAGCACACATCGGTGCATTGGGCGAATGTCTTACGGCCACACACGGTATACTGGACACCATCCTCAGCATTCAGCTGGACACCCTTTTGACATTTCCTGTCATTTTCTGTAAGCTGCAACTGTCATGATTCGTTTCATCTTCTTTCCACTAACTAGTGTATAGGTGTGCGCGCTATCTATGCTATTGTATGCCTCATGAAGATGTGGGTCTCGGTGACGAGCTCTGGTGAAGTGAGCAGTATCATCAAAAAGGAAGACCTGCAGATCGAAGTGTACACGGAGCGGTTAGTCACCATGTTTAACGCCATCGTCTCTCGAGATGCTCAGTCGCCTCATGGAAAATTTTATTTTGTAGCCAAGCGCTTGCAAGAGCGGTTTGCACAAATCAAAGAAGGCGCCTCCAGATCAGAACAGGCCGACTCGAGCGAAGCCTCCCGGTGTCCCTCGAACGATGGCCCTCAGCTTCCTTCTTGTCATTCCTCAACTAATCAGACACCACTCCATTTGCTGTCTGAAGTTGCTATGGGCAGCAGCAACTCCGCTCCGTCGCAGACACAAACGCACGCCCAAACGCATGCCCATAACCGCTCTCAGCAACAAGCACAAGCTGCATTACAAGCACACTCACACGCCTCGCAGCAATCTTTGCAGCAGAACTGGTACCCGGGTATGCCGGCACAGTCGCCAGCTCCCGACATGACTGGCATGCCGCAACCTAACTTTGACTTGAATTTTGATTTCACCCAGTTCGATCTGGGAACAGGCTCTGATGCAGACCTATCGGCACTGTTTATACCAGACTCGATGATGTGGAGCTACCCGACAGACCCAAGCATCCAGGGTTATAGCGGGTTTTAGTCCCTGTGAATGTGCTTTCGGCACAGTCGTCACGGTAAACCATCAGTTTCAGAGCGTTGTAAGCGAGTTAGCTACATGTTGCCTCCATGTGCAAATGTAACATTGTTGTCACGGTTGTCCAGTGGCGTCAAGTTTGGGACATAAGAGGATGGGATAAAACACACTGCTGTCGAGAGATGCGCTAAATCAGACCATCTCTGGAGAACCATTACTCCGCCCTTTCACACATCACATCTTAGCAACAGATCGGTTTAGCCGTTTTCAAAGGACGAGGAATGACCGTATGATTGCGGAGAACGGGCACGGCCCAGGTGTGCGGTAAGCTATGCACGACGTGTAAGAGTGGGCTGCTGCATGCAACCTCGAATCGAATAGATTAGTGGTCATTCAACCCTATTGCGATATTTAGCAGCCAATGTCTGCTGCCGCGTTCATGCAATTAAGCGCCTATGCGCCCTTTGTCTTTACCAGCTCTAGGCATTTTGCTGCAGTTGTGCGGCGCACTTCAGATCATCCATCAAATGAGAGCACACGGCCTGCGAAATTTCACTTGCGCGAAGGAAGCTAAACCTGGCTGACAATGGGGCCTTATGGCGCCGCCAGCGCAGACCGGGCTATCAATATCACGCTGCATCGAAGAGAGATTGACCTGCTCAAAGTGTTCGACTATGAGCGTTGCAGGACGATCGGATGTTCTCCGGCTTTAGTAGCCCCAGGAGTGTCCTTGACCGCCAGACAACACGTTATGCGAAAGAAGAAATCACAACGACGACCATGGGCAAGACAAGGCAATGGTCGTCAATGGTGAGATCGTCGTAGACATGACCCGGCGGACCGTTCAAGCCCTGACAATGAGCCGGGTACGACCGTTGACAGGCCAGGAGTAAGGCATGGCTGGTCATTCATGGCTCGACGAGCGGCAGGCGAACCAGGTTGCATAGCGCTAAACCACGAGAAAGCCGTCCCAAGGGCGAGGTGAAGGGCCTGGCGCTAAACGCCCATGCCAGTGCGCAGCAGCATCCTTCGAGAAGCCTGATGGAGGTGCCGCACTAGATCCATCAAGCACTTGTTAAGATGGCCGCGGCGCATTTAACTGTACCTTCGACCACATTTCGACCATCCCACGCCTTGATATTTCAGTGCCCTAACTTGCTTAGACCGGTCCATCTTACTTGACTACAAGTTGACAACTGGTTATGCTGGCTATTCAAGGCGTGACATCACACAAACGGCCCACATCGCGGACCAGTCCCTATGTCGCTTAAGGTTGAGGATTCCGTGCCTCCACCGCACCTCTTTTCGGACAGGTCTGCTACATGGCCCAGTTCCTATAGTACTCAAGCTTGCTTGCTAGGCTCATCGCCCGCGATCAAGTCTCCCCGAACGACACATTTACACAGTCGCATGCAAGAGGGTCCCATGTCTTCGCATCCCATCAATGACCTACCGGTAACGGGCTGGTATGATCCGGCTGTCACAGCCTCAGACTATCAGGTCGGTCTCGTACACCCATCCGTGTTGGAGAGATGACTGATTTGGTACTTGCATAGTACACCTATGAGCACTACCTAGCACCTCGCTCCTCAGTTGTTCTGTCTTCACCCACGCCTACCTTTTCGCAAGCAGCACAGGTGCCATCGACAACAGCACATGCCGACACATCAGCAAGAGGAATGTCTCCATTACCAGTATACTGCCAGCGCTCGTTAGTTTGCGGTTCCACACGGCAATCAGTTGAACTACCGCCAACTTCAGAGGCAACATCACAGCGATCGCCGACACATCTTAAAGTTGAATCGCATGGTCAACAGCCCTCTCACGGCAGCTTCTCCGTCTTGCAACCTGTTCCAGGCGCATCGTCATGGGCCATTGATTCGCTGGGGATACAGACGCCAATTTTGCAGACGACCTCGTACTACCCCAGCTTCGCCCAGCACATACGAGGTCTTCGTAACGGAGAGCCGGCTTCAGATCTCCCTCTGAATGCGCCCCAACCGCGCCGTGTCTTCACTCCTATTGCGCCCCAACCCATCGATGCCCCGAGATCGATGGCTGCGAAACGGTCGAGGGACGACGAAGAGGCTTCGGAACTGTCTAAGAGGAGGCGACGGTCAGAGTCCACTACTTCTACTCAGCTCGAGCTTACTGAGGAGGATAAGCTACTGCTAAAGCTCAAGGAGGAAGAATGCATGCCGTGGAAGGACATAGCAGCCCAGTTTCAGAAGGACTTGGGCAAGCAGTATCAGATACCGGCCCTGCAGATGCGACTGAAACGACTTCGAGAGCGGATGCGCATTTGGAGTGATGCAGACGTCAGAGCGCTTCGCATGGCGCACGAGTACTGGGCGCAGAACAAGTTTGACATTGTTTCCCAAAAGGTAAACTTTGATGGCAAGTACATGCGATTTGCAGGTTCTGGACTAACGATATGTAGATGCTCGAGTTTGGCGCTCAAGAGAAGTGGACAGCTCGCCAATGCGCGCGCAAGTGGGCAGAAAGCGAAGTCATGCCTACGCCCATGCCGCAATACGACCAGCACGCCCCACACACGTTTACGCCATACTCGATGAGCCCTGCGGAACCGGCAACCTCTTTCCTTCCGTACATGCATTCTTAACGAAGTGGCATTTGCACAGGGATCCCGGGCTCAGGGCGCTGTGGTGGCCGTGGTGGGGTGGTGGTAGGGGAGATGTCGGTTTCACATGTTTGCTTTGGTTGCAAACGGTGCATTATTCTTGGGGGAAACCTTTCGTCTTCAGTATATCGTGTATACCCAGGGATGGCGCGTTTGGGCTGTTTTCGCTCGTTGCTCTGCTCTATACCCTCGCTTGCCTAGCCGCTGTAGCCGCAGGCATTTTGGATACTCTGTTTTAGCGCAACAAGAAGCAAGACTGCAACGTCTACGAATGAACGACATGTCACGTTTCGATTTTCTGATCAGCAGCCATGGGATGAAGATGGGGATGAGGTGCTGGGTGTTGGTGTTGCACTCAGTCCTCAGCCCTGTGTGCGGAGGCAGATGTAACCCCAGGGCCCCCGGCCAGGCCAACAGGGCAAGCGTCATGCAGGGCTGCCAAGGCGGACGAGAGGTCCACGCAAGCGCGTGAGGACGTTGAACCATCAAGCCAGAGCGCACATCTGCAGCTATCAATAGCACCACCAACCAGGCACTCCAGCTCCTTGACACCCACGACTGCCCTCCACGCAGGAGCATCCCTTGCATCTCCTCCAAGCCGACAAGCCACGCTCGTCACACGCACGCTGGTGCTTGAGACCGGCACCACTGCCGCGGCCCACGACAGCTCCCACTGAGTACAGTGTACTGTGTATTGCATACCCTGCAGTGGGTACTGTGCATTGTGTACTGTGTACTGTGTACGTGCACTGTGTACTGTGCACTGCCTAGCCGGCGCATCCAGCTGGCGCCATGAAGTTCAACCTCTTCCACATCCTCGGTGACGTCTCGCACACGTCGTCCAAGCTCATCCTGATATGGGCCATACACGCCAACAGCAGTTCAGAAGGTGAGCCGGCATCTCTGCTGCCTGTGTGAGACAATGCGAGGCCACTGCTGATCATATGTGCACCAGGCGTGTCGCTCATTACCCAGGCCCTTTATGCCCTCGTCTTCTGCACCCGCTATCTCGACATCTTCACCTCGAGTGCTACCAAGGATGCCGAGCACACGTGGAACTTTACCCTCAAGGTACCCTCGCTGCCACTACCACGATCACTATCACTGCCCCTGCCCCTGCCACTACCACTGCTACTACCACTACCACCCCTACTACCACTACCACCGCTACTACCACTACCACTGCTACTACCACTGCTACTACCACTGCCACTCCGACTATCACTGCTCGTCCTCGCTCTCGGCTGACGTATTACAGATCTTCTACACCCTCTCGTCCTTCTACATCATATTCCTGATGACGAGCGTCTACGCACGAACACGTGAGCGCGAAAAGGCCTGGAAGTTTGGCATGTACTGTCTCCTCGGCGCCCTTGTCGTCGCGCCCATTTGGTACCTCATCTTCTCCAAATATGTCATCGGCCGCAGCACCTTCATGAAGGTATCTCGTCCCCACCCGCCATCGCCTCCTCCTCCCTAAACGTCCCACTAACCCCATGCAGCTCCTCTGGGTCTTCTCCGAGATTCTCGAGTCCGTCTGCATCATCCCGCAGCTGCTCCTGCTCCGCCAAACCACGGTGCCCACTGTCATCGATTCCTTCTACCTCGTTACCCTCGGCACCTACCGCTTCCTGTACATTCTAAACTGGATCGTCCGCAGCGCAAACGAGTCTGGATACCGCGACCCCACGAGCTGGGTCTGGGGGACAATTCAAACAGCGCTCATGATTGACTTCGCCTGGGTATACTGGACACGCCAGCGCGTCAAGCTAAGGCAAGGCGGTGTTGTCGACTCTGAAGATCTTGGCAGGGGATGGCTCGTAGGAAGGCTGACTGCTATGGGCAGGAAGAGCGCAGACAACCTTGACTATGACGAGGAGTCTGGGCAGCAGGCAAGGAACGGACAACCCACCAACAAATGGGGCAGGAGGGGAATTAGCGTGTCTGCAGACGAGGGCGTTCTGGATGCGCCAAAGCACAACGGAGCCGTGGATCGGGACTCCGAGACTCAACCGCTGGCTGATCCTGCTGCGTTCGAGGACGACGAAAGTGACGATGATGCGCCTCCTGTTGCGGCTACCAATTTGGCTGAGGCGCCTGCACATCAGAGTGGGGTTAGGAGAGATGAGTGGGACGATGATGTTGATGACGATGCTAAAACGCACGATACGACTACCCCATGATTGCGTTAGCAATGCACGGCTGTCACGTTCAGGTGACGCGTGAGGTACAGTATGCCTAAAGCAGTTTCGTTTCATGGTACCAGATATTGGTCAATCTCACATCAAACGTTGTTGCACCTGTTTTGATTGACATTCACTCTTATCACCATCGATGATCGAAGCTCGAGAAAAAATGACGAGTCGTGGAAGCAAGATCAAATCAACGGTCAATTCGAGCCATCAAACCGCCTCACACCTCGTACATCTACAATCAAAGCCCCAATTTTTCTTCAGCCTCGTCATTCTCTGCGCTCTACTCAGCTTTCGTTCCTCTCCACTCAGATACGTGATGTTCAGCTCGTCACCTTTCTCAATATCTGTTCTGGCGCTGAAGAGCCACAGCCTGCCTTCCCGCTTCTTCTCAACGTTCGGTCCGCACGAGTGGTTAAAGTAGCTTGCCGCAGGCCAGCACCCGTAGCCGAAGAACTCAGATCCATCGTCCTCGAGCGAGCGGATACCGAACGAGTTGTGCGAGTCCCGAGAGGAGAAGAGGAAGATGGTTTCGGGGGTGACGAGCCGTAGGAGGGGTACAGGTAGGATGGCCAGGAGGTGTAAGTAAGAACGCACAAAGGCCTGAAGATCATCGGAGCTGTGGTAGGGTGTGTCGTCTCCAGCGAGAGCGAGCACGCATTCCCAGGCCTGTGGGCTGTTATAGCGCCAGACGATGCCGCTGACACAGAAGCTCATGACATCTGGGGAGATGCGCTGTTGGAGCGCTTTCTGTATTGCTCTGCGGTGCTGTTTCGTAATCGGCACCGGCTCATAGCTACTGGTTTCGTGATCCACAGGCTGTGCACATCTGGCTTGCTCTGCTTCTCTCGCCGTGCGTATCAGCGCTGCCTGACCAGCAACGTTTTCCCACGCCAGCTTGATCTCTTCACTGGTCGGCCGTGCCAGATCTGTCTCAACCATCTCACTGTCCTCCTTCGTCCTAACCTTGACAAACTTCTCCACGGCAGTCCAGGCCTGGACCCCAACGTCCCCATTCCATTGTCTCCACATGTTCTGACAGTCTTTCGAGCAGAAGGCAAATCCCACTGTCTGATCCCGTACGCTCAGATCCCGGCCGTAGTCGTATTGAAAGCATTGTCCACACACTTCACGCCTGTACTCGCGCAGTAAGACGGATAGTGTCAGGTCGCCCGAGCGCCAAAGGAGATTGCCGCGTGATATGTTCTGGGTCGCAAAGACGGCGCGGCCTGCAGTCGGTGTATGGCGGATTTCGAAGAGAGACGTAGAAGGAGCACCAGCAGGAAGGAATTTTGGGGCCTTGACGGGCAGTGCAGACGAGGCCGAAGAGGGCCTGGGGCTGCTACATGCCGGTGATGCTGCAGTCGAGGTGGGTTCATCTGAGCGGTACATTGTGGTTGATAGATGGCTGAAAGAGGACAGTGCTTCGACATCAGTAAACGGCTAGGTGTTTAGCTATCTTGCCGAATGATCAAAAGGGCGTAGTGATGGCGAACATGCAAAACCCTTTCACCTGAACACTCTTTGGAAGGGCGATGCAAACAATGCTCACTACACTGAGAATTCTGCGATCAATTGCGTATGTCACGTATACTTGAGTCGGAAAGAAGTGATCGGAGGAACAAGGCCATGGTACGTCTAGTGTTGCTTTGTGTGGATTTGGCAGTGGCGAGGTATGGGTGAAGAAGTATTTCTGCGTGCGCGATAAGTATTTTAACGTCGTGCCTGGCTAGACCCTGTGATCGACGGCGGGGTTACCCTTTTAGCGCGGACGGTTAACATGAGATCACCGTGCCAAAGCGCATATACATCCATCAAGACCTTCCAACGTGCCGCTTGTCAGCAATGAGTTGCTACTCATCGTATATCATGGAAATCACGACATCTACAGTAGTACACAGAAGACCTCGTGAGCGAGCTTTAGCATCGACAACTACAAACTACAAGGCTGGGGGCTTGACCGTGGATGCGCGGCAGGCTTTATGATATATTTATGCATATACCAGCACTGGCAATCAATCTGGCCCTCTAGAGGCGTATCAAGATTTATGAAAGGACTATACATATCTCACTTCTCTTATAAGCTGTGACGTACCGGTTTCTAGGCACGGCGCCGAAGTCTACAACGCACGGTCACCTCTTAACAAGCGCAGCTGGAAACAGTTGTGTTTGAAAATTACAAGTACAGAATATCCTGCTAAGATTTCCATTCTTGCCACTGCTCAACATACACCGAAGTCCCGACAAAGCTCTCTCCCTTTTGCGGCAACATTCTCCACAATCCAAAGCTGGGCATTGGTAAAGACCATAACAGCGCCTGGCAGAAAAGCGAAGTTGTTTGTCTCAATACCAGTCCAGATCTTGCCCAACAGTGTGCCCTCTGGGTTCCAAATGTGGATACCGTCTCCGCATCCAGCCCAGACATTGCCTTCCATGTCGCAATGCACACCATCCGGAAATCCATTGTCAGCATACGCAAATACCCTTCGACCCGCGAGATTTCTCTTATTGACGACATCGAATGCATACAGGGATGCAGGACGAGTAAGGTTTTTATCGAAGCCTACGGCGCCTGTGTCACTAACGTATAGCGTCTTCAGATCCGGTGAGAACTCCAGTCCGTTGGGCTGTACGAAACCGTCTGCCACAACAGCAATCTCCCCAGTTTTGGGAGAGAAGCGGTACACATGCTTTGGAATCGTAGGCGATGGTCTGAAGTTCTGGAAATATCCATAATCCGCATCCGTAAACCAGAGCTCCCCAGTCTCCGGATGCTGACGCACATCGTTGATACTAGAGAAATTTCGACCGAGAAAAGATGTCACGATCTTCTCCGATGCGCCGGTGATTGGATCGACGGAGACAAGGGCAGAGTAGTTGTGAAAATCTCCTTCGTCGCAATACAGCACGCGGGATGGGAATGAGCCGTTTCCTTCGGTGGCTGGTGGGAAGTAACTGGTTCCGCCGTTGGGCTCAGCAAGCCCGGAGTAGCGAGTTGAGGTGATGGAATAGTTATTTGCCAGGTCAACAACAGTAACGTTGATAGGATTGTTGAGATCGCCAGCCCAGTTACCTGTCACGTAAAGCTTGTTGGTGTCCTTGCTGTACACGCCCGCTTCGTGGAAAGCTTGCCAGTCGAGGTTGTGCAGCTGTCGAGCTGTTGCCTGCTCGCCGATTACGGGGGGAAGCTTTGGTCATACGCAAGGAGCTCAATTGTTGTGGGGTTGGAGACATTTGTGGTGGCAAGTGTGTTGATGTATGCTGGATTTAGCGCATAAGACAGCAAGTCCACTGGTATGATGCTCGACATGATGACTGTAGTGATTGTCGTGATGAAAACCTGCCAGACCAAAAGCGACTCAGCTTCCATGCCTTCTCTTTAAACTTCAGTGCTTGCCGATCGGTCTTACGCGCCTCGCAATGAGCCGGCCAAGTGCCCTGGCAAGACGTCAGTAATTCGTTGAGTGTAGCCTTGAACCTTGCAATTTGAGATCCGGGGACTTGGCGGGAAAGGTTTTCACATTGTCGGTAAGTGCAGTTGTGGGCCGGCAATGTGCAATGTCCGGGGACACAGTGGGCGGCCAAGTGGGGAAGGTCCGACTGTCGTTGTGCACATCGTGAATCGCTTCACGTGAGATAAGATGACGGGGATGCGGCAAAAGCCAAGACAGGAGCCTCAAAGCTTGTCATTCTTTCATCAAACAATTCCAACTAGGTACACCCTGTGATTTGCGATAGATAGGTACATTCGGTACCATGGCACCTGCGTATGTGCGCCAAGAGACTATGTTTTAGCTCCTTTACTAACGAGTAGAGTGCTACCCTCCTTTCTAGTGCTTACATAGGCTAGAACTCTTCTTACGTTTGCTCCAGTTGTGTTCTGCACACTGTATTGCACAAGTTTAGTTGTTTGCATACACTATAAGCCCGGGTCATAGGGTATAGCTCGCATCGTGGGAACAAAAACATCAGCATGTCTGCGTCGTATGCAGATGAAAAAATATGATGCTATTTTCGACCGTGCCTACAAATATTTATATCTGCATCGTTATACAGCATAATAGAGGTAAAGAGTCTAAACACAATAATGCCAAATTTGTTTGAGAGCGTGTACTTACAACTGCATAGAGGGTATTCTAAGAGACAGGGCTAATTTTACACAAGGTATAAGACCTATTTATGCTGCTCCAGCAGCAGTGGAGAGTCGCTGTAACAGCCATGACATATAGCTCGCCTGCGGCGGGTGTGGTCACAACCACTATCAACCGTTCTGCTTTTTGCAAAGCTGTGAGCCCTGCCACAAATCAAGACTCGCACGAGGTCCGAAGACGATGCAACACAGAGAGTCAGGATTTTTGACGGTGCAAGCGAGATCAAATGTTCTGTCAAAGCACCGTGGCATGTTTTAGTGCGGTTCATGTGATATCTAAAAGGGATAGTATGCTTCTAGCCCATAGGTGTGAGAGCATCTAACCTCTTGTGCGTAACAAAATCTACTGTCTTCTGAAGAAGCTCTGCAACATGCAACGATCTAGGCGCTACTGTGTCCATGCCATCCCCCAAAGCCAATTCTATAAGTCCTTCCCTTGCATTCGCGGTGATATCAATGATCAAATTTTGAGGACTGCTTTGCTGCGCCTCGATGTCTTTAATCGTCTTAGTAGCGCTCAGCCCGGCACAAATCAGCATTTTCCAATCCATGAAGATGCAGTCGGGCCTGGATGTAATGCATTCTGTCGGCCTAGTTCCAGATTCTGAAAGTTGGCCATGAAGTTGTAAAACAAAATCAATCGCTTCTACTTCGTGCTCAGCAACTTCTACAGCGCATCCTGCTCCTCCTAAGTGTTTCGCAGGAACCTTCTAGTTTAGCAGATTGTCCTCAACAAGTAGGATGCTGTTGTTCATCGACGAAGGTAAGGACATCGAAGTTACGTCACTCGCCAACTCGGAGTGTTCACAAGCTTGTGTTGTTTTCGTAGTGGGGTTTGTAAGATATACCGGGATGGTATTCATATCCGCTTCAGTCACAGTAAACCTTGATTTGATGTAGAACGTAAATGTGGTTCCGAATCTTTCTTTAGTTTCGATGCCAATACGGCTGCGTTGCATCTTGGTCATATCATGAGGTATGTAGAGCCCAGGTCCAGAACGACCATAACTGGTATGTGTCCTTCGATCGCTTTGCTGGAACTTCGAAATCATCCTGTCCTGAAGTTAGAATGAATCCTCTTACCGCTGTCTACAGTAGCGTAGGACAAGTACATTACCTGGGCTTTCCCATAACCTGGGTCTTACCTCCTTGTGACTTTAAAGGAGTGGGTAAGCAGGTTCGTCAAGATATGCGCCAGCCAGAAAGGGTCGCCGTGCACCCTTGAGGCACTTGACGGGACCAAGGCTTCAATGTGTATTTGCCCGGGCTTTAATTTCGTTCACAGCAAATTTAGACTTGAACAATTGCTTAACCCAGCCCAGTAGAGGAGGTAGTTGAAAGAACATGCTGGACAGACAGTGATCAAATACGTATTATCTCATTTTGTACACGCTATGCTGATGCGCCGTATGGAATGATATCTGAAGCTTCCAGCCGTCCTCATTTGAAGTCGTAGTCGGGTCGTCAATACATATCCCCCTCTTCTCTTTTTCATCGACCCATACGGATCACACCTGCATGAACAAGCTTCTGGATCTTTGAGCGAATACCAGGGTTCTTGAGGTGTTCTTGCAGCGCTGCGGGATCGTCCTTGGCCTGCTGCAAAATGCTCTGCATGATGGGGTCCTGGAGAATGCCAGTAATCTGGTTTTCATGTTAGGAATATAATTGTGTGCATGTGCTGTCATTAAACATACCTCTGGGTCTCGCTGGATACGCTCCATTGTCTGTTGCTCGGTCTCACCCTCTCGTGCGGCGAACTGAGCTTGCAGAGCCTTGGTCTCTTGCTGCTGGATTTCGCGGGTGTTCTTGCCATCCTCGTCGTGCTCCATAGCCTCAGCACATACGTTGACGCACTTGTTGTATTCCTTCATGACAAAGTATGCTTGGGCCTTACGTAGATAGGCGCGGATGAACTTCGGGTCAAGCTTGGTGGCTTGGTCGCAGTCTTCAATGGCTGACGGGAAGGCGAGGAGCTTTATGTAGCAAGCGGCTCGGTTTGAATAGCCTCTGGGGTCGTCTGGTGCGCGCTTGATCATTTCCGTGTATGCTTCGACGGCGGCGGGCCAGTCGGCCTCTTTGAACTTTGCGTTTCCAAGCTCGCGAGCCTTCTCGGCCTCCTCAGGGTTGATGTAGGATTCCTTCTCCTGCTTGATCTTTGCCTTCTCTGCTGCCCGGAGCTTAGCAAGGACTTCGGGTGTGCGGTGCTCTGTCTGAGCCTTCTGGTAGAAGTTGATTGCATTGGCCAGGTCACCCTGCTTCTCGTACGCGGTACCGATACGAGCATAAGCTCTGTAGTGTGTCAGCTACTGCATACTACACAATCATTAGAGGGGACGTACTTGGCAATGATCTTGAAATCTGCGTAAATCTCGCGACCATACTCGATGGCCTGCTGACACGACTCAATGCAGCCTGGGTAGTCGCCCTTCTCGAACTTGGCAGCACCCAGGTTGGTCAGGTATGTGATGTCCTTGTGTGTTTCCCATGCCTTTGTGTAGTGCTCAATCGCCTCGTCGAACTGTCGCTTCTTGTAGAATTCGGTGCCCTTCTTTTTCAGCTCGTCTGCCTTGATCTTGGCTTCCTTTGCTGCCTTGTCCTCTTCTGTCTCTTCCACTTCGGGCTCTGGCTCTGGCTGTGGCTCTGGCGCACGCTTGGGCTGTGTCGGTGCGGGGCGTGCATCAGGCATCTCAACATCCTCTTGCGCCTCTGTAGCGCCGGCACCAGCGCCGGCTCCTGCGCCGCCCTGCTCTCCAGGCCCACCAAACTGCATGTCGATGCCTAGCAGCACACTCATGACTTGCAGGAAGCGGGGATCCTGCATGAATTCACCTACCTTGTTGGGGTTGCTCTTCAGCTGCTGTAGCTTCTCCATGAAGGCGGGGTCTGCGAGGAGAGAGGCCGTCTTAGGGTTGCCCGCCAACTTCTGGATCATGTTGGGGTCGTTGAACATGCCACCGAGCCCGGCCGAGGGGTCGCCACCTAAGCCGTCTGCCTGCGCCTCCTGTTCGATCGCACGGCGGACAGCCGCGAGGCCAGCCTTTGCTTGGGCATTGTTGGCATCGAGCTTGAGGGCCTCGTCGAAGGCGTCTGAGGCTCCAACCAAATCACCCGTGCCGTGCAGCGCCGTGCCCTTTCGACCCCAGCCCTTTGCCCAGTCTGGCTTGATTTCTGTGGTCTTGTTTGCGTCGGCGAGGGCCTGTTCCCAATTCTTCAGCGAGGCATAAGCGCCCGATCGGTTCGAGTACAGCACGTGGTTCGAGGGGTCGAGCTCGATCGCCTGGGAGAACTTGTCGCTGTATTTCGTCAGTATCAGTACCAATGTCGATAAACGTGCTTGGTGGGGCGCTCACATGGACTCTTCGAACTTCTTCTCTGCAAAGAGCTTGTTGCCCTCTGCTTTGAGCGCATCAGCCATGTTGTGTAGTTTGCGGGCGTTTTGTGGTGTAGGTGTTGAAGCAGCTTGCAGCGGAGTGCAGGCGTAGCGCAGGTAGAGCTGTTGTGCAGAAATACGTTTGGCGGCCTTGGAGCTAGAATGTTCGATGCGGAGCTCCGGCGGGAGGGCGGCCAAGTCTGTGCGCACAGGGCTGAAGGGCGTCATCGACCATATTGGCATACACAGTATGCGTCAACAGCACGAAATTGACTACAGTAGGTGAGTGTGATTTTTCGAACTGTTCTGCTGTTACAGCATACTCTGCGCAGAGTCGTGTCTTTTTCCGGCTGGCCGCACGGTTCGTATATAAACTCCACGGTTGACTTCGCTCGTCAACTCAGTCCCTTCAAGCACGAGCAACAGTTGGCTATGAGGGCGCCAGACTTACCAATATGCAGCTACTTCGTCACTTCTTAGTCTAAACTAGACAAAAGAAAGAAGAAAGAAGAGAACAAGCGCAATTAGCAACAACAGCATCATGGAGATCAACACAACGCTCGCCCGCCAGGGCGCATGGAACGCACAAGTCGCTCAGAGCGAACGTACCGACAAGATCATCGTGCAAAACCTTGCAGTCACCGTCAATGCCGGCACAGATGTCTGGGGCCGCAAAAAGAAGCAACGAGCACTCATCAGTGTCACAGTAACACTCGGTAATCACTTTAGCTCGGCCTCCTCTACAGATACCGTCGATGAGAGCACAGTCCATTACGGTACTCTCAGCAAAGCAATCCAATCACGCATTCAAGACGACAGTCTGGATTGGATGAGCACAGCAGACTTGTCGATATCGATTGCTGGCATTGTACGCACAGCTGCAGGCTCAGCACCCATCTTTGCTATAGAGACAGATGTGTGCTATCTGAAAGGCAGCATGTTTGGTGAGGGAGCTGGCCACAAGACCTCTTTCATTACACAGTCGGGTCTGTACTCGAATGTACTCTACCTACGGAACATCCGTATACCATGCTTGATCGGCGTGAACTCCAATGAACGACTGCAGAAGCAGCCGGTTGTTGTCAACGTATGGGTCGATTGTATTCCTGCGTCCCGTGTGGATGACTACGCCGCACTGGAGACTGCACTTGTTCAGGTATGTTCAACGCCACCCGCCCTGGTGGCATTTCTGACAGCTGCCAGATCATCTCGGCGACTGCTTACGAGACACTTGAGAGCCTTTTGGCGTTTGTGGTGCAAGAGCTCAGGGCGAAGTTCTTCACCAGGGAGGAAGACAAGAGCGCGTACATTCGTCTGAGGATGGAGAAGCCGATGGCAGTGCCATTCGCAGACGCTCCAGCTGTTGAGATAACACGACCAGTGAAACTAGCATAACAATGTGGTCAATGTGCAAACAGTCGGCTGATAGACCAGAAGTTCAACTGCGTATCCTCATACCAACATGTAAGCCAGGCGTGCACCACTGAGAAGGACTGTGGCTCGTGCCGCTAGTTCTTGCGTACGCGAGCATTTTACAGTGTACGAGTTCAAGCTAAATAATATCGAAACACTACGCCTGTGGATAGTGGCTGCCTTCGTACGCGAATTGAGCACTATCATAAAGTGAAGCGTCACTAGCAGGGAAATCAACAAAGCCTAAAAGCGAAATCAACAGAATTCAATGCAAATACAGTGGATGTGTATACCGGCCGAAGGGCTTTTAGACAAACTTGGCTTGCAGCCCCAAAGCAACTTGACTCGGACACGAAGGTTGTCGAGGATACCTAGCTGTGTCAGTAGATCCCCCACGTGGCTCGAGCTTGCGCTCATCCCGCGGACGTGAACGAGCAACGCCACGACGTCCACCGCTTTTTCCCGGACAGACCTGCAGCATCACCGGGGTCCTTGTGGGAACGTACCGAACAGAATTCTCGTTTCCGCCATAGAGGCAATATTGCGTCTTTTTTGCCACTCTCCATGTGCAAGCCGGTCAAAAGGGCCAGTCTGGGGCAGTTGTTGGGGAGCTGCCAGAATGTCGTTGGGCGCACTAGATGCGTTATGCAGCTGTCGCCGCGGCTTAGCCCCGGCTGGCGATGAGGGGCTTGAAATTTTTGGCCATAGCTTCAGAGCAACGACGCTCAACAAGCATGCATTTGTGGTTGTTGCGACACAGTGACGAGATCAATTGCTTTGCAGGCTAGGCATACTTTCGGGCATCTGTGGTGTTCCTGTGAGAGTCGTGTGACACCCGGTTATAGAACTCGACGAATACTGCGCTGCGACGTGGAAGACAGAAAACGAGGGGTCAAGACTGACGCAGGCGCAGCCCTTGACCTTCGACTTCTTGTAGGGCGTCTCCATAGACAGCAATGATAACTGAGAGGCGCTGGGCTAGGCAAACCAGCACCGTATAAAGCGTGCTGCTACTTGACGTCTGCCATGCCAACCCTCTACACTCCTGCGGAACCCGCTTGCAGCTTCTACCCTCCATCCTCAGCTCCATCGCCGTTGCTAGGTCAAGAACGTACGTGTGCGTGCGTGCCTCGACTTCCTGCCCGCAGCCCCACTACATATTGCATCTTGGTCCGTGCTACAGCCATTGCCTTTAAGCAACCTGACCGCCTCGCCTCGTTTACTCCTGTCAACAACTCACTCTCTCCTCACACAGAGTGTCTTTCTCCTCAACACAAATACACACGCCTACCACACATACATAATGGCTGGTCGCGCTCTTCCTTTGCACCTGAAGCCTTCCGCCGCTGAGGGCGGTGATGGAGGCTTCGCGCCCCGCCATCACGGCAAGACACAGTCCCACGTTGTAAGTTACGCTCGGTTTCTGCAACCGCCCCGTCCGTTTATTCTGTTGTCCGTCCGTTTGGATCTTGGTTTGTCGAGCAGCTTCCTCTAGCCAGCGTTCTGCAGTCTGATCCGCGCTTTCTGAGCAATTGGACTATCTACGTTTGTCGAGCAGAAGCTCCTGGCGCAGTGCAGACAGGGGAAGACTCGTGGTTCTACTACATCTTCGGCCAAGCAAACGCTCTTCTTCTTTACAAGCAACACTTGTTTTCTCCGGCTTTTAGCCACCTGTCACTGGTCCGTCGTGCTTCCCTGTGTTGCTCATGGGACTGTCACCGGCCGAGTGCCGCACAAGCGTGGCTGCACCTGCTAGAGACGCACTGCAATCTCAACATTCTATCGAAGCTTGCTAACTCGAGTGTCTTGTACAGGCTTTCGAGAACACATCCACCAATGTTGCTGCTTCGCAAATGCGCAACGCCCTCAACAAGCTCGCCGATGGCGTCACCGACCCCGCGGAGAAGAAGGTGAGCAACTATCCACACCCCCTCGCCCCGCAGTCTTTCTGCGCCAATCAGTGGAACGCATCACTCGCCGAATTCTGCGAGCTCTCGGCGTGGTTGGCAGGAGAGACTCCTCGCGGGGCCCTATGTCGTCACCAAAACCCACGCTGACCCACGCAGTACTTCGAGACTGAGATGGACAACTTCTTTGCCCTGTTTCGACGATACTTGAACGACAAGGCCAAGGGCAATGCTATTGACTGGAACCGCATTGCTCCTCCGAAAAAGGAGCAGGTCGTCAACTACAATGACCTCGCCAACTCCGAGGCGGTCGAATACCTCAACAAGCTGGCAGTCGTCAAGCTCAACGGTGGTCTCGGTACCTCCATGGGTTGCGTTGGCCCCAAGTCGGTCATCGAGGTCCGCGATGGCATGTCCTTCCTTGACTTGTCGGTGCGCCAGATCGAGTACCTCAACCGCACATACAACGTCAATGTCCCCTTCGTCCTCATGAACTCGTTCAACACGGACAACGACACTGCTAGCATCATTAAGAAGTACGAGGGACACAACATTGATATTCTCACCTTCAACCAGTCCAAGTACCCTCGCATCTTGAAGGACTCGCTTCTGCCGGCCCCCAAGACTCGTGAGTCTGACATTGCCAACTGGTACCCTCCGGGTCACGGTGACGTTTTCGAGTCTCTGTACAACACTGGCATGCTCGACAAGCTCATTGAGCGTGGTATTGAGACCATTTTCCTCTCCAATGCCGACAACTTGGGTGCTGTCGTCGATCTTCGCATCCTGCAGCACATGGTTGACTCTAAGGCTGAGTACATCATGGAGTTGACCGACAAAACCAAGGCCGATGTCAAGGGTGGCACTATTATTGACTACGAGGGCTCTGTCCGTCTGCTTGAAATCGCACAGGTTCCTAAGGAGCATGTCAATGAGTTTAAGTCGATCAAGAAGTTCAAGTACTTCAACACCAACAACATCTGGATGGACGTCAAGGCCGTCAAGCGTGTTGTCGAGCAGAATGAGCTTGCCATGGAGATCATCCCCAATGGCAAGTCTATCCCTGCTGATAAGAAGGGCGAGGCCGACATCTCTGTCCTGCAGCTCGAGACCGCTGTCGGTGCTGCTATTAAGCACTTCAAAGGCGCTCACGGTGTCAACGTTCCCAGGAAGCGTTTCTTGCCCGTCAAGACATGCTCCGACCTCATGCTCGTCAAGTCGGATCTGTACACTCTGCAGCACGGCCAGCTTGTTATCGACCCCAACCGCTTTGGCCCCGCTCCTCTGATCAAGCTTGGCAGTGACTTCAAGAAGGTTTCCAGTTTCCAGAACCGCATTCCTTCGATCCCGAAGATTGTTGAGCTTGACCATCTGACCATCACGGGTCCCGTCAACCTCGGCCGTGGCGTCACACTCAAGGGCACTGTCATTATTGTTGCCACAGAAGGCTCCACAATCGATATTCCCCGGGTTCCATCCTCGAGAACGTTGTCGTCCAGGGTTCACTGAGGTTGCTTGAGCACTAGACGGGGTTTTACGGCGTTGTTGATGTTCATAGTAGATTTACGATAACATAGAGTCGTTCGGGTAGCGACTGACCACGATGGGTGGCGCGCATGTTGATAGCTTGGCACGCATGTTTGTAGCTTCGCAGGCCTCTTCCAGGCGACGAGGACGTAACGATGCACGCCTCGGACGCTTTACGGATTGTAATAAATTAACAAGTTGCATCTCTAGAGCAGATTTGTGCCTGAGCTGAGTGATTGTGTTCGATGTTTGCCTGACTGCGGCCTGATGTCCAAGGGCCAACAGCCCGAGGTGACGTCAGGTCCAAGCTCAAGCTGCTGCCAATCTCTCGGTCGCATGAGATAGCGCATGCTGGAGCCTCGCAGCAGAGGCGCAGTGAAGCCAGTCAGCTGCCTGGCGCGTGGCTTGGGTGGCTCTGTTATTTTAACTTAGTACTTTGCACGGGCAGGCAGTTCTCGTCGTGCGCCTGATTTACAGTATCTTGTTTCTTGCGTCTTGTTCCATGTTCCTTGTACGACACGTCTTGCATTCCACAACTTGGGCAAACCGGTGGGGCAGGTCGGACATTGACCGCATCTTGTGTAGTTGTTGATACCCAACAAACCAGCTGAGCAGAGGCGCAGGCGCAGGCGCAGGTGCGGGCGTAGGCACATGTTTACAGCCGCCGTCAAACCTGACGACAAGCACGAATGGGTGAAATGGCGGCCGAGTCGCATGAAAAGAAAGAGCAGCAGCCGGCTGAGAGCGCAGCAAATGATGAAGCAGCACAGCGGGAGGCCTATGATTACTGGGGGTATTTGCTGCAACCAGACAAGTGCGGCACGCCGAAGCTGGATCGCCTGCTGAAGGGCATTGCAGATGTCATCGTGAGTCGGGGTGCTACGTCTGAGGAGCATGTTGGAAGTGCTGATACGTAGCCTGCAGAGCAACAAATTCGAGCCCAGCGACTCTCCGGACCTCACGCCATCCCAGATCGCAGCATGGTACCGTGCAGTGGGCGGAAACTACGACGTCCTCTTCACTGAGACACCTCCCTCCTCGATCGCCTTCATCTACCGTTCCCTTGGCGCTTTCCACAGCTTGCAACCATCGGCAAACGACGACGGCTACTCTTCGCCCAGCATCCCTGCGCTCAAGAAGCAGGGCTTCGTGACCTGGCAGACGATACAGCTGCTACTTGGCCCGCAGGAGCATGTGCCATTCCTGCAGAGATCAGTGGAGCAGTTTGACGTGATCGACCCGGAGACAAACGACGTCTTTCTCAAGATGCTGCCGAGTGAATGCTTTCCAGACAAACCAGACGCGGCCATGGAGGAGTGGTATGAGGGTGTCGCCGCTAGACTTAGAAGGGAAGCAGAAGCAGAGGCGAATGGGGCGCGCGTCGAGGACGAGCCGCGGAGCTCAGCAGACATGTCAGGAGATGGGTCGTCTGCAGATGAGAAGACGGGTGCATTCAAGTACTTTGAAGATCCCATGTATCGCAAATCTCGGGCCAGACCTACCTTCATGCGACATATTTCCAAAGAGCAAGCTCGTGCGAGCAACGACCACGGACCCATATCGAGAGTCAGGCACATGCTCAACCCCTTCAGTCGACGGCGCAGCCTTCCGCCGGGGCGGTACGACGACGACAGCTACTCGGATGAAGATGCTACCCCGATTGCATCAATACCGCCGTCTACCCAACGCTATCCTTCATACAAGCGCCCTCCTCCACCACAACGCGAAAGTTCGCTGTCCACAACAGATTCTGACTCGGGTCCTGAGAAGCCACCGTCGAGACGGCGCACGCCTGTCCTTCGCCATCGAAGATCACACGAACCACCCATTTCGCCGAGGGAGTACTTTCCCACCTATCACGAGCCCTACCGCCCCTCACCACAGCATATTCCAAGTGACAGGCCAGATGTCAGAGCACCTGGCGCACCGTCTCCTCAGGCGGTATATGGACCGACCAAGTCACCTCTCTTCGCCACGCACGTTGCACAGATGCAGGCACGAAACTACTACGACCGCCCGGCTATGCCAGCACGAACGAGCTACCGGCCCGTACCGGCGGCCAATATCAGATATGCAAGTCAACCAACGCCAGTGAGCCCGCAGCGAGACGTGGATGCACTGTACACGCGTGACCACGACCGCTACAGTCACCGCGACCGAGATGCTTTATACGAGGAGGGTGGCAACAACTACAGTAGTAGCCACTCGCAATCGCACCGGCGTCACTCTTCAACAGGTGACGCCACATACCCCCGCGAACGGGCTGACCGTGAGCGCGAGCGCGAGCGTGAGCGTGAGCGTGACATGGCTAGGACGCGTAGCCACGACCGAGTGAAGGAAAGATGGAATCATGGAGAGAAAGACACGAGTCGAGATAAGAGAAGTTACGACCGGAGTAGGGAGCACAGTCGTGACAGAGACTGGGACAGAGACTGGGGCAGAGACAGACACAGAGGGTCGCATAGGTATGTGGCTGGTGTGGAGGGGGCGTTGGTGGGAGGAGGTATCCTATTGTGCATGCTGATGGTTACTAAAGTATGCACAGGATGGGAGGGGCTATTGTCAGGCTGTTAAAGGAGTTCTGAAAGGCACGTGGTTGTGGAATTAGCGCACATGGTGATGGCAGTAGTTGGGACGGGCAGCGGTAGCAAATTGGGTGTCGTAATGTGGCGTATTACATGTGGCGTACTCCACTCGACATGCTCCCTGATGATGCGGGGAGAATCAAGGCTAGGGCTGGCTACGCGTGGCATGATTGATGATTCACGAGTGTACGTAATGAGCAAATGCATGGCACGAGTTACCAGTGGAGAGTAGATTGATAGCGTGTCAAATAGGTGTACGTACAGTACGTGTGGGCGTGCGGAGGCGGCGGATATGGGAGATGAAGATTTGCAACTGTTGCTGGTTTTTGCCTTGCAGCACAGTTCGGCGCAATGGGAGTCGTGCCGATTCTGCACAGTATGCTCGATGCCCGCTTTCCCTCTACCTCTGGCATGTAGCAGCCACGGCACGTCGATATCGGTAGCCTGCTCTAAAGGCACTAGAAAACTTGCTGGTTGACAGCTGTTGCTAGTCAAGTGTGGTGCGTGATACATGCTCTCTCTCATGTTGCCGCGAGATCCGGACACCAGTGTGCGTTATCTCGACGCGTTGGGAGGCAGTCAGCGTGGCTAGGTACAAGTATGACAAGCTTGTAGGCAGTACATGGTAGGCACGTAGAGGACTACTGGGCCCGTCAGCCATGTAAAGCTCTTGCCTGGACCTTGCTAACCGTTAGAGGCGGCCAGACGCGGTTGTTGGAGTGAGAATCAAGCTTCCACAGCTCGTGTCCGCGCGCAACGGCGGTGGTGGAGTGGTGAGGACTAGCGGGGACCCTGCCTAGATCGCATAACCTGGCAGGGACCGCGACACAAGAAATGCAGCCACTCGAGCTGCATACGGCAGCTGCATGTAGAGCGAGCGGAGTCGCCGAAGCGCTGCAAGCTGCAGGTGAAAGATGGGCTTGGAGCAGCAAAGGACACGCTGTGCAGTGTGCAGGACAGAGAGTGCGGCTGCAAATGAAGATGTGTTAAATGACCCAAGCTGAGGGCTGTGGCAGTGCACCGGATGTCCACCAGGTGCGATACCACAAACGAACTAGGGGAGTGGTCTAGTGTGTACTCTCTATGTCATTAGCTGGCTTGGGTAAACACCTCAAGCTCCTGAACGAGCTGTGTCCCGCTCGCCTTGGCCGCATCCCCTCCCCACGGCCTCTCACTCCCTCTCCATCCTTTATTCGCCCGTCATTCTTTCGCTGCACCTGCTGTGTCCGCTGTGTGCACCATTGTCGCGCAGCCCGTTCGATTGGACCGCCCATCGACACACAGGTGTGTTGCGCGGTGAGTAGCTGCAGGCCGTGTGCTGTGTACGCCTTCGGCTAGGGACGCGGGAATTGGGCTAACTTGCGAGCAAGCAGGTTTGCCTGGCCACGTAGTAAAGCACAGTAAAGCACAGTAAAGCACAGTAAAGCACAGTACAGTACAGTACAGTACAAACACTACCACTTGGACGGCCGCGCATCAGCGTCCCTCGTTCTGCATGCGCCCACTGCCCGCGCGCAGGTGAACAGCAGCGCATTGCCCACTTCCACTTCCACTGCCCACTGCCCACTACACGTCCAACTGCCCATTGCACCAGCCATGAGCCATCTCAATGGCACAGCCGAGCATGCCTCGGAGCTGAAGCAGCAGGGCGCCCTCGATGCCGCCCGCTACGCTGATTCGCGCGTCGCGGCCGAGGCTGCAGAGCAGAGCGTCGTCGACCAGGCCCGCCAGGGCGGCAGCGCCGCCTTCCAGTTCGACCCAGATGCTAGCCCTGAGCAGAAACGCGCCCAGGCGAGGGCTCGACTCCCGCCCGGCTTCCACCACGAGAGCAGCCACAATGCCACCGCCCTCGTCTCCGACGCCGACCCAGGCCCCACCGGCGCCCCGCAATACGACCTCCCCCCGCCCACCAAAGCCGGTGCCATTGACGTGCCCTCGTCGCCCACCACCAACGGCCATGCCCCGAGCTCGACGCCGACGCGCGCTGGGAACGCGTTGGCTGGGCCCCGCGCTTCGGCATGCCGGGCTCCGAGAACAAGGATGAAGACGAGGGCACCATGCTCGACCACCAGACCTACCTCGAGGGCCAGCTCGACGATAAGTTCTTCGGTGATTGGTACCATAACACGGGCGTCATCATCTTCGCCTGTCTGAGCTCCTGGGTCGTGGCCACGCTCGGTGGAGGCCTCGGCTGGATCATGATCATCATGGCCGTCTGCGGCACCTACTACCGCACTTCGATCCGCCGTGTGCGCAGAAATGCCCGCGACGACCTCAACCGCGAGATGGCCAAGAGCAAGCTGGAGACAGACACGGAGAGCCTCGAGTGGATCAACAGCTTTCTCGTCAAGTTCTGGCCCATCTACGCCCCCGTCCTCTGTGACACCATTGTGGGCTCCGTCGATCAGGTCCTGTCTACCTCGACCCCGGCCTTTCTCGACAGCCTGAAGATGAAAACATTCGTTCTGGGAACCAAGCCACCGCGACTGGAGCACGTCAAGACATATCCAAAGACCGAGGATGACATCGTACTCATGGACTGGAAGTTCAGCTTCACACCCAACGACACAATGGATCTCACTGCACGACAGGTCAAAAACAAGATCAACCCCAAGATCGTTCTCGAAATCCGTATCGGCAAGGGTATGGTCAGCAAGGGCTTAGACGTCATCGTCGAGGACATGGCTTTCTCTGGACTCATGCGTCTCAAGTTCAAATTGCAGCTCCCGTTCCCCCACATCGAGAAAGTCGAAATGTCCTTCTTGGAGCGACCAACCATTGACTACGTCTGCAAACCGCTGGGTGGCGAGACCTTTGGTTTCGATATCAACTTCATTCCCGGTCTCGAGACGTTCATTATGGAGCAAATCCACGCCAACCTCGGTCCCATGATGTACGAACCCAACGTCTTTCCTATCGAAATCGCCAAGATGCTTGCTGGAAACCCAGTCGATCAAGCCATTGGTGTTCTGCAAGTCACCTTCCACGGAGCACAGGGTCTCAAGAATCCGGACAAGTTCTCCGGTACTCCAGATCCGTATGCGACTGTCTCGATCAACAATAGGGCAGTGCTTGCACGCACTAAGACTGTGCATGAGAATGCCAATCCTCGCTGGAATGAGACTGTCAACATCATCGTCACTTCGCTCAAGGACGCCTTGACCATCAACTTGTTTGATTACAACGACATTCGCAAGGACAAGGAGCTTGGAACAGCCACATTCGCACTCGAGCAGCTCGAGACAGATTCCGACCACGAGAACATGCACCTCGAGATCATGTCCGGTGGTCGACCGCGCGGTATTCTTCAGGCTGATGTTCGCTTCTTCCCTGTTCTTGAAGGCACTACCCTGCAAGACGGTACCAAGGAGCCTCCCCGAGTCTCGCACAGGCATCATCAAGTTCACTGTTGAGCAAGCCAAGGACCTTGACGGCACCAAGAGTATGATTGGTCAACTGAGTCCGTACGCTGTACTACTACTCAATGGTCGTGAGGTTCACAAGTCTCGCGCTATGAAACGCACAAATATCCCCATCTGGCCCGATGCGACCAAGGAAATGCTCATAACAGACCGAAAAAGGCAAAGCTCGGCGTGGTAATCAAGGACGATCGCGACCTGGCAGCAGATCCCATCCTTGGAACCTACCAAATCACCATCGATGACATGCTTGAGCTGACAGCAAAGGGTCATGAGTGGTACAACCTGGCTGGTGCTCAAACTGGGCGCGTAAAGATGAAGCTCGAGTGGAAGCCTGTGGCACTCAAGGGCTCCTTGTCCTCTGGCGGATACCTCACGCCGATTGGTGTAATGAGGCTCCACTTCCAGAGTGCTCGCGACTTGCGGAATCTTGAAACTATGGGCAAGTCGGATCCGTATGTTCGCGTGCTGCTCTCTGGTGTCGAGAAGGGTCGAACGGTTACTTTCAAAAACAACCTGAACCCGGATTGGGACGAAGTCGTCTACATTCCTGTCCATACCGTTCGTGAGAAGCTGACTCTGGAGGTCATGGATGAGGAGAAGCTGGGCAAGGATCGTTCATTGGGACACGTCGAGCTTTCTGCAGGCGACTACGTTCAACAAGACGAAAATGGCGAGTACCTCGTTAATGAGCAGAAGCAGATCACGCCTGGTCCACTACGCGTGTCAGGCACGTCAGCTCACAAAGGCACGCTCAATTACACATGCTCGTTCTACCCAACTATCCCCACCTGGGACCCAGAAGAAGACGAAGAAGACGAAGAAGAGACCACCCCCAACGGCCTTTCCCGTGCGGCTAGTATCCGAACGGCAGGGTCGAAGGCGCCAGCATCGACGCATACGCGTACTACGTCAGGTACAAGTCAACTCGTTAAATCAGAGACTGCGGGTACCATTCCTTCCCTGGCACCCAGCAGCTCTCAGAGAGACAGCGCCGCCGACTTGGCTAAACAGCTCGAAAAGAACGAGCAGCAGCAGGACGAACCTATTCCTGAGAAACACAAGATTGAGAAGTTGCGCCTGAACGTCGAGGACCTGCAGCAATATGGTAAGCTGCGCCGTGATGGAAAGGATGTGGGACAGTTTAGGTGGCTGAGTTGGTGTCCCCAGCCGGCTGCCTTGCATCCATACTCTTGCTTCTTCTGTAGATACAAGCATGTGCTAACCTTAGACAGAGTCTGGACTTCTTGTTTTCAAATTCATCGATGGCGAGTTTGCTGAGACGGGCGGATACGTTGACGTTCTCATGGACGACATGGCATATCCGAGCTACTCTAGTGCCAAGATCAAGAGCCGCCATATGACCTTTGGCGAAGGTAAGTCATTTCGCTGTCAACCAACCCTGGTGCATAACTAACCTCTTTAAGTGGGCGACACGATGGTCCGCGAACTCGACTTCTCTAAAATCACTCTGCGTATCATCGAAAATATCGATAAGGATGGCGATGGAGATGAAGATCATGTGATTGCTAAACTTACGGGCAACACAATCGATACACTGCGACGTTGCTTGTACACACCCACTCAACTCACCCTGAAGGACAAGCACGGCAAGGAGAACAAGATCACTGTCAGTCTCAAGTATCTGCCCGTAAAGATGCGCCTAGATCCAAGCGAATCGTTCAACAATCAGGGTACACTCCGCGTTGACGTCCTGGACGCAGCTGATTTACCAGCCGCTGACCGCAATGGCTTTTCGGACCCTTACTGCAAGTTCGTTCTGAACGACAAGGAGGTATACAAGACAAAGACTCAAAAAAGACACTCCACCCGGCGTGGAACGAATATTTCGAGGTTCCTATCAGGAGCCGGACTGGTGCAGATTTCGTCGTCAATGTCTACGACTGGGATTTTGGTGACAAGGCCGACTTCCTTGGTAAATCCGCCATCAATCTGGAGATCCTGGAGCCCTTTCAGCAACAGGAAGTCACTCTTAGCCTGGATGGCAAGAGCGGTGCGATTAGGCTTAGGATGCTCTTCAAACCAGACTATGTTGTTCGCTCCCGCCAAGGCTCAAGCACCTTCTCGGGCACCTTCGCTGTACCTGGCAAAGTCATCGGCGCCCCTGTTAAAGGCGTTGGTAAGGGTGCTGCCTTTGTTGGCGGTGGTGTAGTTCGCGCCGGCACATTCCTCGGTCGAGGTTTTAAGCGTAGAAAGTCACGTGGAGCCAACGGCGATGAAGATTTTGAACGTGCAGACGTAGCAGACAGACCGAGCATGGACGTCCCCCTCGTGTCCATTGAAGGCGGCAACACCACTTCCGTTTCCGCTGAACCTACAACGCCAAACCGCAACACATCCGAGCACAACCGCCACCGTAGCTGGGGGCACAGTCCTTCTCAAGCAGATTAGGAGATTCAGCAGCGCCTGGTGGCGGCGAGCAGGGTATCGCGAATATCTCCATCCTCTCCGCTGACGGCTTTCCACCCGGCATAAACCTGCGCGTCTTCGTCCACTTGGGCAAGAAGGACGTACACAAGACGGATCACATCAAGACTGCCACAGGCAGTGTCGAGTTCGAAAACGAAACCTTCAGAGTCCCATGTACAGCAGACCAATTCTTCAAAATCACGGTCAAAGACCATTCTACGTTCGGACGCGACGACGAGCTTGGTGAGGCGCAATTTACAATTGTCGATTCGAGAGCGGGCGGCGACAAAAATGTTGGTGTCGGGAAGGGTATGGTTGTTATACGTAGCTCCTTCACGCCGGCCGATGCGGTGAGTCAGGTAGGGAGCGTGAGTCCGAGGGTGCAAGGTGGGAGGAGAGGCTTGTTAAGTAGAGGGAAAGACAGAAGCCCCGCGCCTCCGGGCGCTTAGGAAACCCATGCACAACTGAGGGGGCAGAGCCGTAGCTGGAATGGGTTACCAGCCTGCTGGGGGAGGACAGTGGAATGAGCTCAGTGGCGGGTTTCTACACGGAGATGCCGCGAGGGTGGGCAAAGGCAAGGGACGGGATGGGTAAAAATGATTGGAAGGATGTGGGTTGTTTTGCTATCCTGTGAGAAAACCTAGATGCAACTGCGGTGCTTCCTACACCTCATCGTAGTGTGCTTATTCTTCCTCTACTGGGAGGGTGCTTTATACCAGTCTACTCGATAATCTAATTTCTTTCACACTTGTTTTCCTGTTAAGATGATGCTACCTTCAGACAATGCTTTGGGCTTTTTAGACCATAACTTGACGGTAGGAGATTGCGGTGGAGAAAATGGCATAGAAGTTGAATAGCTGATGACGGATCAGTGGGGAGTTTCGTTTTGTCCGGCCACGTAAGAATTATCTAAACAACCACGCCAACGAATGTACTTATTTTGGATCATGTGTATTAAAAACAACAAAAAAATTGTTTCGAAACCTGCGCCCAGGTATTTAGAGGAGTGTGTGCATTAAAATAGTTCGGTGCCGGTGAGGACTGCTGTGTTGTGGCGTTTGGGCAAAAAAACAATGATTATGCCACCTACCCGAATCGAACGAGCGATCTTCGCATTACAAGTGCGACGCCTTACCACTTGGCCAAGGAGGCTTTGGTTGTTTGGTAGAGAGCAAACACAATAATATATATTTAATGCCCAAATACATAGTACCTATGAAGCGGAGTAAGCAAGTGTATTTCATCTTGAGATCAGTGTCTATCATAACACTTCGCACGCTGCTAATTGGTTGGTCTATTGGTATTGTGGAGAAAGTGATGGAGATGCACTTTCTGTCCTATCACGATGCAGTTTCGTCGATATGTCACCGCGCCGATCTCCGGCATCGGTTGCTTCAGCCTTGGACCTTGCATACACTCGCACGCTCACCTAAAATCATGGCAATCCGCTCAAACCTCCAAAAGCCAGAAATTCACAGACCAGGCCCAGCGTGACGCGTCTCGAAAATGCACTCGTTGGTACCGACAGCGTCTTCTCCCACTTCCACCGTCTCCTCTAACCACAGCCTGTCGTGTCGCAAACCGCGCGTGTCCGCTGAGCACACTCTGAATCGTGTGCGAGAAAATCAAAGACGCCATCGCGCACGCCAAAAAGACCATGTAGCCTCCCTCGAACTCAAACTGGCGGAGGCGGAAAGACAGCTAGCAGACGCTCGAGGGGAGATTGCTGCCTTGAAACAGGAACGCGACTTGGCGAATGCATTCGCATGCTACGACATTTCAAGACACTTCAACCTGCGCGAAGAGCGATTATACAGTGGTATAGCGATAACGCCATTAGTTAGCTCTCCTCTCGAGTCACTTTCTTCCGACACACCCCTTACCCTTTCTACTTCAAGCACCGCCACATCTCCCACGGTGTTCACCACGTCTTTCCAGCTCCTCGTCCCATCTACACTTTCCTTACCTGGTCCGCCGCCATGCTGCACCGATAACCTCCCAACCTCCCTCCCTACCCCATCGTCAGCCACCACTGCTGCGTCCACCATCGCGCCATTGGATCCAGAGTGTTCCACCTGCAAAACACGTCCTCCGCCCAGTCCATCAGAGAGCACCACACTGTGTGCACAGGCGTTTGTGATGATTTCACAGCAAAACTTCCGCAACCTGGATCCAGAGATGATTAGGCTTTGGCTGAGTCAAGGATATCGAAGGGCGGTTAGGGAGGGAGAAGGGTGTAGGGTAGAGAATCGAACTTTGAAGGGCTTGTTGGACTACATCAGTGGAGTTTGAGATGTGGAGGGGTCGCTCGGGCCGTACGATACAACACAGCGATCAACACGAATGCTAATGTGCAACCGTGAATATTTGTTACTGTTTGTGAATTCATCGAGCTGTGTCTGAATATCTGCATTTTCTTGCCTTGTGGTCCCGAAGCAGCTCCACAAGCCTCATAGTTCTCAGATCTGGGGACCCCACATGTGGAGTGGGGCAGTCCTCACACTAGTACGCTCCAGTGCTCCACCTGGCGAGCATCCAATATGGGGCACTACTTGAGCGCATCCTCCACAGCCGGTATAATCCGGCGAGACCTGTTGTCGCTCCCGCGTGTTTGTCGCGGAAAGTTCGGGAACAATCACCTCTGTCTGCTCCATGGGTCCCAACACAAAGCAATATCCTCGGGACGGGTTGAAGTGCTGCTAGGCGAATCGCTGGCCAACGATACTGAATGCATTGAATACTAGGCCGACGTTGGGCTGGTTTAGCGTGAGATAGTGGTCGAGCTTATATGATCTCCATGGACTATCCGGAACTCGTTGCAGAAGAGGCGCGGACGAGTTCCGTGTCATACGGAGGTGAGCTGTCAGCTACATATAGCTCTCCTCGCAGCGACAGCTGTACAGAAGGTGCCCCTGTCAGCCGTTACGATTACCATACGACGACCATGTCTCTCGGACGCGTTGATTCTGTAGACCCTGCCGATGTCTACGACTACATCGTCTGCGGGTAAGCCACTATAGCCTGATGCAGAAGTGATTCTCTGGGAGGGAAGATACTCGACGAAGTCTACTGACGTAGACGCAGTGGTGGAACATCTGGCTGTGTGATTGCAGGCCGTCTTGCTGAAGATATTGATGCTAAAATTCTTGTCCTCGAAGCTGGACCCGATAATGCAGATCTAGAAGATGTGCACATGGTGGGAGGGTGAGTTGGCATGCACTTCCCACGTAAATCAACATGCTCATTCCTGGCTTCAAGTTGGAGCAAGTTATTTGACGGTGAAACGGATTGGAACATTGTCACCGAACCCATGGACGGCGTCGACGGCAGACAGGTCAAAGTGAGCCGCGGTCGCTTCTTAGGTGGATCGAGTGGCGTTAATGGGACATTATGTATCCGCGGCACGAAGCAGGATTACGACGACTGGGGGATGGAGGAGTGGACGGGAGACAAGATGTTTGGGTACATGGCGAGGGTCTGTATTTGACTATCCCGGCCCAAAACCTTATGCTGAACGCAAGCAGGCGGAGACTATGCACGAGAAAGATTGGCACAAAGCTGACATGTCAGTTCACGGCACCTCGGGCCCTCTTCACATCGAGCCGCACGATCTCGCGCCCATCTCGGAGCGCATCAAGGAAAGCATGATCGATGTCGGCCTCCCTTACCACCCTGATATGTTCTCGACCGGCGAGACACCCCATGGATGTGGCGACGTGCCACGCACAGTGCATCAGGGAATTCGCAGCATGGCTACCGACTTCATCACCAAAAGCAACAAGCGCGAGAACATCACCATCAAGACCGAAGTCGTTGTGGACAAGATTGTCTTCTCCGATAAGTCTGGCGAACCCACGGCGACAGGCGTTGCCACCATCTCGAAGACGGGCAAAAAGATCGAGTACCAAGCCAAGAAAGAAGTCATTATTAGCGCCGGTGCATTGTGCAGTCCAACGATCCTGATGCGATCGGGTCTTGGGCCGAAGGAGCAGCTCGAGAAACACGGCATTGAATGCAGAGTCGACTTACCAGGTGTAGGTCAGAACCTGCAGGACCATTGCGTACGTACGAACACAGTATCCTGTCTGCATGCGTGCCAACAAGTAGTCTTCTAGAACGTCTTTGTGTTTTACGAAGTTTCAGAGCCTAATCTGACGAACGACCACCTCGCCTACCACGACAACGCCATGGCATCCGCTTACAAACTCTACAAGGAGAAGAAGACTGGGTTGCTTAGCACGATTCCTTTCGGTACATCCACTCTAACATGTATTCTCCTGTCATTCCCATGCTGACATGCAGCAGGCATCTTCGGCTACGCTCGTCTCGACGACCAGCTGCAAGACTCGGAGCTGTGGCGCAACGCAGCACGCGAACAAGGCCGCGACCCCATGGGCCTCACCCCGCAGCAGCCGAATATGGAGTTCTGGAACACAGAGATGTACGGCGGGCCGAAACAATACGACGACTTCCCCGTCGACCACAAGCACGCCTTCGCCATGTGCAACCTGCTCTTCAACCAAAAGTCGCGGGGGTCGGTAACCCTCAAGTCGTCCGATGCCACTGACAATCCCGTCGTCGATTACAACTACCTCGCAGACCCGCTGGACTTGCTGGTCATTGCGGAAGCGTGCCGTTTCTCAAACGACATGATCATGCACGGCGCCGGCACCAGGGATGTAGTCAAAGGAAGCTGGCCCGCGCATCTAACGCACCACCGCAACACGACGAGAGAAGACTGGATTCCCTATGTCAAGGAGCATGCTACGACATGTGAGTCTCTCCATTTTTATACCCACCACCAAGCATTCTCCAGAGCTGATTTTTTTTTTTTTTTTTTTTTTTTGGTCTTGGCTAACGCTGCGTTCGTCTAGGCCACCATCCCTCTAGCACCTGCTCCATGGGCCCGTCCTCCAACCCCAATGCCGTGCTGGACAGCCGCCTGAGGGTGCATGGGGTGCGTGGTTTGAGAGTTGCTGACGTGAGTAGTATACCTCTTCTCAACAACGGACATACGCAGATGGTGGCGTATGGCGTGGGGGAAGGCGCGGCGGAGATGATCAAAGAAGACACGCTTGTGCACTAGGCGAGGTTCTCAAAATTGATGGCGTAGCGTGGGGATGGGTACACAGTTCAGCCATGCGTAGTGTTATGTCTGGCTTCGCCTTGTTGTGTTCATTGGTGCAAATGCAGGCTGACAGGCGTTTGACGTAAAATCTTCCGAGCCATTGTACTGGTCTTGTTTCGCTCGCCTTCATATCAGCATGATCACATGCTGTTGGTGTGTGCAAGATACTGGCGGCTCGTTTTTGGAGAATCCGTACCATCTACATTCTTCTCGAAGTAGTCGTTGAAAAGGATGTGACCCCAGGCTGAGTACTGACCTCAACGGCCTTCTCTTGTCTATGTATAGTCTTCGTGCGGGGCGCAACGTCACCATGGCTATCCTCTGCCTTAGTCATAGCACCAGCCACCTCGTCCCCACTTCTCAGCGCCTCGATGCTCTTCGCGGCCAACGCACCAAGAGTAGCCAGCACGAGAACTAGGTCCACAATATGCACAGCCCACCACCAATGCTGAACACCGACCCCGCAGGTACTGAACTTTATAACCCATTCCCCCTTTTCACCAAGCGAGGCGTCGAACCAGGCGCTCAGGAAACCAGCATAGCCGGAGAAATCACCCATCATGCTGCGCAGGGTAATCTCGCGAAGATGGGGGAAGAGGGGATGTGTGTGCAGGTGTTATTCTCGTCGACGTCGTAGGGCAGAGCTGGGAAACGGCGTGCTTTCCAACCAACCTCTGGTGGGTCAGGCGTGGTCTCGTTGCTCCCAGCCAGTACATGGTCACTGACAAGGCTGTCTGTGTGGTTTGCCATTCGGGTTGGCCAATAGGCGTCGCTCGGTCCGAGTTGGTCCGGATTGCAAGTGCTTTCGGTGCCTGGTTGGCGTGTGTAGTGCACAACATCACAGCCTTCATGGTCGTGCCCGTTGATGATGATACCGCGTCTGCCCTGGCCGGCGCCCTCAGCGTCCTTGTTGGCGTTCAAGCCGAAGATGCTCTCCAAGACAATCTTGGACCCGTGCTCAGACAGCATGTTCTGCTCCCTGACTCCGTGGCCTCCCTCGAAAAAGTCAAAATAAGGACTGTCGACGCAGACGCCGGGCTCTTTGTGCAAGGGAATGTGTGTGAGCAGGATAGTGGCGTGGGTTTTGTCGGAGACGGGGCGCGAGGTGGCTATGACGTGGTTCATGAAGGCGTAGGTTTCAGCTTGGATGGACTCGGACCAGGCGGGGGTGTCGAGGTTCATTGTGTTGAGGATGACAAGGCGGAGGGCTGGTGGGTGTTCCTCTGGTAGGGAAGAGTGTGGCAGGGAAGAGTGTGGTAGGGAAGAGTGTGGTAGGGAAGAGTGTGGCAGGGAAGAGTGTGGTAGGGAAGAGTGTGGTAGGGAAGAGTGTGGCAGTGAAGACTGCGGCAGGGAAGAGTGTGGTAGGGAAGAGTGTGGTAGGGAAGAGTGTGGCAGTGAAGACTGCGGCAGGGAAGAGTGTGGTAGGGAAGAGTGTGGTAGGGAAGAGTGTGGCAGTGAAGACTGCGGCAGGGAAGAGTGTGGTAGGGAAGAGTGTGGCAGTGAAGACTGCGGCAGGGAAGAGTGTGGTAGGGAAGAGTGTGGCAGTGAAGACTGCGGCAGGGAAGAGTGTGGTAGGGAAGAGTGTGGTAGGGAAGAGTGTGGCAGTGAAGACTGCGGCAGGGAAGAGTGTGGTAGGGAAGAGTGTGGTAGGAAGAGTGTGGCAGTGAAGACTGCGGCAGGGAAGAGTGTGGTAGGGAAGAGTGTGGCAGTGAAGACTGCGGCAGGGAAGAGTGTGGTAGGGAAGAGTGTGGCAGTGAAGACTGCGGCAGGGAAGAGTGTGGTAGGGAAGAGTGTGGTAGGGAAGAGTGTGGCAGTGAAGACTGCGGCAGGGAAGAGTGTGGTAGGGAAGAGTGTGGCAGTGAAGACTGCGGCAGGGAAGAGTGTGGTAGGGAAGAGTGTGGCAGTGAAGACTGCGGCAGGGAAGAGTGTGGTAGGGAAGAGTGTGGCAGTGAAGACTGCGGCAGGGAAGAGTGTGGTAGGGAAGAGTGTGGCAGTGAAGACTGCGGCAGGGAAGAGTGTGGTAGGGAAGAGTGTGGCAGTGAAGACTGCGGCAGGGAAGAGACCGGTAGTAAAGAGTGTGGCAGAGTAAGCCACAAATCCCAATTGACGCTCCCAAAGGCACGCTCAAAGCGGTCCACCCTGGCTCTGTCAATGTCGCCTGCATAGCCAATGTCATGGTTGCCGGCAATGTTGATGACGCGCTGTGCCCATGCCTTGTCGGCGCCGAGCGTCTCTGTGGTGCCGCCCCACGTGTTGCTGCGAGGACTGTCGGGCTCGTCGTAGTGGTCGCTCTCGACGTAGACGCCCATGGTGGCATCGGGGACCTTGTGCAGGCCGCGCATGACGGTGCGCCAGTAGCGGGCAGCCCTCGCGTCAAACTCGCCGTCGGTGATCCACTGGCTGCCCAGCAAGTCGCCCAGGACGCTCACGTGCGTGGGCTCGGTCCACCACGTCAGGCTGCGCACGATATGCGCCAGGTACCAGTCGTTGCCCCAGAGGTCGAGGGCCTTGCGGTGGCCTTCGAGCCACACGCCCGCATCGTGGACCGCGCCTTTGGCTGCCGCGAGCACAATGGCCTGCACCTCGGGGACATGGAAGTGCGCTTCGCGGAGGTTGCCGACGACGTGCTCGAGCGACGGGAAGACGGGCGCATTGGGATCGGGCAGCGAAGAGTCGCCTTCGAGCTGCGGGTCGCCGAGTGCAAGCAGGCGGAAGGGTGCTTGCCCCGCGAGCAGTGGGAGCGACGTATCGTCAGGTTGCGGGAATGCGCAGCCGTGGAACAAGGGATACAGATACAGCCATGTGGTGCCGCACAGAGCTACGGGCAGCAGAAGCCAGCTGAGGCCAGACAGGAAGCGCGAGAGCGGCATCTAGGCATCATAAAAAAATCGATAATCGTCAATCATCGAGAAGGAGACGTCAAGACCAGAATGCGCGCGAATCTGTGGTGCGGACCCCGAGCGCCATGCGCGAGGCGGGAGCTCAGGGGTCACAGCGCCACAAACAACATGGGTCCAGAAGCCTGTGCGACATACATGGGTGGGACATGTGAGTGCACGTGACATCGTCCCTCTCACCGCAGCAAGGGTCCTTCTTTGCTGCCAAGGTAGCAGCTTCATGTCGTCGTATTACTTCATCGTCTACTGCTCTCCCCACACCACTACCCCCTACCACACGGCAGCGCACCCGTGCCTTCTAACCCAGCAGGTCACCAAGCGCCCCGCCAGGAGGTTTGGACCCCGACTGCGGCGACTGGGCAGCTGGTGTGCTGGAGCTCGATGCTGGAGCGCCCCACAAGCCCTGACTGGTCTTCTGCTTCGCCAAATCGCCCATTGTTACCTTTTGCGTCGGCGTCTGCGCCTTCTTGGCCGTGGTGCCAGAGAGCAGAGACGCAAACGCATCCCCGCCAGCTTTCTTGCTCCCTCCGCCGCCAATCTTGCCTATGCCGCCCGGTGACATGACAGACCCGGGCGTAGAAACGCTCGACTGCGGCGCCGGCTGAGGCACCGACGTGAAGTAGTTGGGTCCTGCCGCTTGGTACCCCGTAGGCTTGGCCGGCTGTGAGAAGCTCGAGCTCATCGACGACGGCTGCGCCGGTGGAGACATGACCCGGCTCGCTGACGGCGCCGGAGACACCGTGGCAAACAAATCGTTCAGGTTGTTGTTCTGAGCCGCAGACTGGGGTTGCGGTGCCGCGAACTGAGTGCTGGAACTGATCGTCGACGTGGACGCGGGAAGGGCGATGCCAAAACCGGCGGGCTTCGCAGCAGGAGCAGGCGTCGCCGACTGGAAGTCGTCAAAGTCATCGTCCTCGCCAAAGTCGTTGCTCGCAGCCGCTGCAGGCTGTTTTCCTGACGAGCTTGCCACGGGTGCAGGCTCATCGTCCCAGGCAAGCAGATCAGGCACAGGCTCCGGTGCCTTGGGCTTCGGTGGCTCCGCCTTCTTGGCTTCTCGTCTTGCGGAGCTTGATGCGGGCTCCTTTCGCCTGGGTGGGCTCGACACAGTCTCGCCCTCGTCGTACTCATCGTATTCGTCGAAGCGGTCGCGCCGTTGCTGTGTCTCGTTAAAGCTGGGGTCCTGGCCCCCAAAGCCGCCTCCGTCTCCGTACACCCCACCCGTGTGACCGCCGTATTCAGCTTGCTCGCTGCCGAAGCCACCATATCGGCTACCGCCGCCACTGCCGGAGAAGCCACCGCCCATGCCCATGCCGCCCTCGACGCCTCCAAATTTGTTGCGGTTCGCGCGTGCCTTCTTTCGCTCCGTCCGTATGCGATCGACGTCACCCAGAAGGTCTGCGAGCTCCTTGGCTCGGTTCCGTACGTTGATGCCCTGGTCCTTGCCGTTCTGGTCGATGAAGTGGAATTGCCGAAGCATCTTCAGGAGCGATACGTGGGAGCGTGCGTCATCGATGACCCTTTCTGAGCCGTTTTTAATCAGGAATTCGAGCAGTTGCAGGGCCTGGGTCGTCAGCGTAGTTCCAAGGCGGTAGTGGTGGCAGAGGTGGTAGCAGTACGTACCTTGTAGATCTGCCTCCATTCCTCAGAGGCCTTCTCGGTGAAGCGCTTGTAGATCATGGGCATGATCTCGTTCAACAGTTGACTGCTGCAGTCAGCGAAAATGCCTGGTCGTCAATGCCCAGTGCGTACTAGTTGAATGTCCCGTTGGCAATCTCCTGCATCAGAGTCGAGGATGCACCTAGTCGCAGTCAGCTCCTGCCCCGTGCAGTTGGTGGTGCTAGACATACCCCATGGCTCGTTGTTGGTTGCCTCGCGAACCTTGGCCTCCATCTCTGTGAAGTTCATCACCGCTGCAATGACACGTTAGCATTGGCCAGCTGGCCTACTCCTTGGGCGCGCACCATTTTGAGCCTTGCGAAACCCTGCCTTGAGATCATATAGTGTGAGGTTGCTCACTTGATCCTTCAAGCTGTTGAAATCCATGGTGCTGGGTCGTCGACGTTGTGGCGAGGTTCAAGGTGCCTGTGTCGAGGGGAGGGAAGGCCGGGTGGCAGCAGTTGGGCGCAACTCGGTTCTGGGCGTCAGGTGTGTCTTGACTGCTTTTGGGTTTGCTATGTGCTGCAAGTAGACGCGAGACTTTCGTAGCGTGCGTAAGCAGGATTGCGAGTGCTACTAGTGCAGTGTTAATTGGGTGTTGCACCTCCCCAAGGGCGGACGTTGGTTGCGGGATCGCTGGGGTGGATTCGATGATGGCTTCACGTGATCCGCGCAAGCTCACGTAGGTCTACGGTATATGGATGTAACTGAACAGGGTTGGGGGAAAACCACAAGCTTTCCATAGCAATGCATCTGTTCCAGCGCATCTCAATAGCATGGCTACTCGGGCTTGCATCCTCCAGTGCCTTCACAAGCTGCCTGCGTCAAGCGCACAACATGTCAGAGCAATAGACACGCCAAATGCAAAAAAACGCGCTAAGGAACTGGAGATCGTCCATCTGTAAGCTTTTGATCCCCTGGACTCACTCTCTACCCATCATCGACTGTACAGTAGCCACCTCTCTCGTGTCAATTGTACCATAGCCGTCTCTTCTGGACCTTGTATTGCATAGCCCCATCGTCTTTGTATGTCTCCCTAGCCCCAGCCGCCACCACGTCTCTCGAAGCCGGGTGATGGGTTGCCCAGTAGCTCTTCACGCATCCAGATCGCCTCGAACAGTGCGCCTGCATGCTATGTAGCCCAGCATAGCGCAGCGTGGCGCCGCATCCCACCCCCGGCCGCGGCGGCACAGCGCATGTCGCCAGACGCACGCAAGAGCTCGCTGGAGCTTCACCGCGCCTAAGGATGCATGCTAACTGCTTACAGCCCCCACCACCCCGCGCCCCACCATGTCTACTTCTTGCACTGTTCTCTCGGCCTTCCGCCGCTCCACCACTACTTCTCTCCGCCTCCGTGCTCCCGTCAACAAGCGTTTCTTCACTCCCTCCGCCGCCAACATGGTCATCAAGACTTACTTCGACGTCAACTGGACCGGCCCCGAGGTCACCGTCGACCAGAAGGGCAACGTGACCAACGTCGGCCCCGTCAAGGGTGAGTTGCCCCGCCATGCCATATTGCCGAGCTCTGCCCTGTTTGGGGAGCTCCGGCTTCCTGCTTCTTGCTTCGTGCTTCCACCCTGACTGCAGCCTGCATTGCATACCGTAGGCATACACGAGCAATCACTGACGCTGTGTCTGAACAGAGCAATCCGGCCGCATCAACTTCGAGCTCTTCGACGACATCGTCCCCAAGACGGCCGAGAACTTCCGCGCCCTGTGCACCGGCGAGAAGGGCTTCGGCTACCAGAACTCCAAGTTCCACCGCGTGATCCCCAGTTCATGCTCCAGGGCGGTGACTTCACCCGCGGCAACGTACGTAGCCCCACGCGCTTGGCTGCGCACGGCGCTCGACGCGATTCGCCCTGAGACAGCTAGCTAACCATAGCCAGGGCACCGGTGGAAAGTCCATCTACGGCGAGAAGTTCAGCGACGAGAATTTCAAGCTGACCCACGACAAGCCCTTCCTCCTGTCCATGGCCAATGCCGGCCCCAACACGTAAGCGTGCTGCTTCACTGCTCTCGACACCAGCTAATAGCCCCCAGCAACGGCTCGCAGTTCTTCATCACCACCGTCGTCACCTCGTGGCTGGACGGCAAGCACGTCGTCTTTGGCGGTGTCCCCGACGGCGACGTCGAGTCGTACAAGGTGGTCAAGGCGATCGAGGCCTGCGGCAGTGGCAGCGGCACCATCAAGTACAAGGAGGGCCCACCCACCATTGTCGGTGCTGGTGAGCAGTAGATGAATCATGTATAGAGCTGTAATGGGAGAAGGAAAGGCGTTGTCTTCTTGGCGCATTCGGCAGCTTTTGCGAAAGCAGCGATGTCCCCAGGAGTTCAGTCCCTTCTTTTCAGTAGCTGCGAGCGTCAATTGGATCTACAGATGCACTTGCACGCCTGCGCAATTGTACGCCCATAATCGCTCCACTGCTCTACCATGTTGCTTCTTTGATGTGTTGCGCCCATACTCCAGAGCTGCCCCAAAATTTATCGCGGCGATGAGGGGCACTGGCACGGAACCCCGCAACTAGCTTTCGTCATCACCGACAACGCCCGAGTGACACCACAAGCCAAACTTCAACAGGCAACGCTTCCCTGTGCGCCCTTCCTCATGACAGCCTTGATGACGGGCCGTCCTACTACGGATTAGGTGTTTTAGGTGTTTTAGCTGGGCGTCAACATGACCCACACGTTGAGCACGAACGCTGAGCATGCATGGTTAGGACAGCAATTGACCAATTCCTTGTCTTTGAATCTCATGTAGCTGCGACGTGAATCTTCACTGCTCCTACATCTCCTACCTACCATCTGCCAACGCCAACAATGACGCCAAAACTCCATGCTGCAACATACGGCATCCACGCCGACAACCGCACAAATGTCCTAACCGACATCGCACCCCCATCCACACCTCAACCACCTTCCGCTACCCGCGCGACCCCACTCTGCTACAACCCGTGTCGCCAGAAGAAGGCGAAGTCATTGACCTCAGCACACCACTCATCTATTCCCGTCTGGCCTCCGCAAACATCAACCGCCTTGAGACTCTCTTGACGCCCCTCATCTACCCAAGAGCCAAAGAGGACGAGTTGGAAAGCTTGGCGAACCATGTTGTATCTTACAGCAGTGGGCTGAGCGCGTTCCATGCGCTGCTGGTGAGCGTGGTGCCCAAGGTCATTGCCATTAGTGGCGGCTACCACGGCTGCCACGGCGTCGTCGACTTGCACAAACGGATGCATGGCCTCAAAACCGTCGACTTACACGCCGACGAAGCAGCTTGGGACGCCAGCGGAATCGGAAAGGGGATCTAGTGCACTTGGAGACACCCTTGAACCCGACAGGCGAAGCATTCAGTATCCAGAAATATGCTGCGAGAGCACGCGCACGCGGGGCCTTCCTCTCCATTGACTCCACCTTTGGTCCCCCAGGCTTGCAGGATCCGTTCCAATGGGGCGCCGACTTTGTCATGCATTCCGGCACAAAGTACATCGGCGGGCACAGTGATATGTTGTGCGGTATCCTCGCTACCTCCGCTTCGCCCGAGGGACTCAAGAGAGCACAGGGGCTGCGCGCAGATCGAATCTTTTTGGGCGGTGTACTAGGAAGTCTAGAAGGTTGGTTGGGGGTAAGGAGTGTGAGGACGATGGAACTGCGCATTCAACGGCAGTCTTCGAACGCCGATCGGCTGGTTGCATGGCTCAACGACGCACTCAATGGAAAGGGGAGGAAAGCGGGGTGGTCAAGAAGGTTGTTAGCCACGTCACACACGCGAGTCTGCAGACCGACGACTTCAGCTGGTTGAAGCAGCAGATGCCGAACGGTTTCGGCCCCGTATTCAGTTTCTACACGCACTCCGCTCAGCAAGCGCGCTGTCTCCCCAGCCATCTGCAGCTGTTCCACCACGCAACGAGCCTGGGCGGCGTCGAGTCTCTCATCGAGTGGCGGAAGATGTCAGATGCGGATGTCGACGACAGGTTGTTGCGTGTCAGCATTGGGGTGGAGAACTGGGAGGACTTGAGAAACGACTTTTTGACTGCTTTCAAAGCATTGGCGGAGGGTGATAAGAGTACTGCAGATGCTACCGAGGGAACAAGTGTGCAGGTCGGTCAAGAAGGTGCCAAAGTGGAAGGCGCTGCACAAGGGAGTGTGTAGAAGATTAGCACACTGTATATACCACGTAGATAAAGTAGAGAATTCATCTCCTCACAAATTTACGACCCTCGAAGATGCCCTTTCCAACCTCGTGAATGGGATTCACATAACCGATCACAGAGCACGTCGCATTCCTGATGCTGATTCGTTGTCGACTATTCACTCTAGCCTGAGCAGTGAAGCTTCTACCGTTAGGCTTGTGCAATTAGAATACATGTTCAGATCCATGCACTCGTGGGACCATCACAGTGCAATCAGCGATTTCTAGAAGAACAAGATACAAGATTTGTTATGCATCCTTTGTATTCGTAAAAGTGCAAAGCCGTTTAGAAATCGGCCATGGGTGGTCCCAAAGACCCAAGGGGCACAGAATCCCGCCTCGCCTCGAGATGATCCCGCGCTCCGTCGAAAATACCGCTATGAGAACCGCTAATATCGAAGATGAGGAACAGAAAGGAAAAAAAAAAAAAAAGCCCCAAACGCCATGCTATGCTTTGCAAAATGCAACACCCAAAATCGTGAACTCGTCAAGCTATCGTCGCACTGTTTCGCTCGACCCGCCTAAGCGAGGCCAAATACGCCCTTCATCCTTCGCCACAGCTCTGCGCCCATGGCCTTGCGCGTGTCGTCGGTGCGGAACGCAGACTCCTTGTTCTCGGCTGCACGGCGGATGAGGAAGTTCAGGCACTCCGTCATGGTGCCCCATGCGAGCAGCTTGACGACCTTGGCTTCGCTGTCTGCTTTCATGGTGGGGTCTTGCACTAGGCTTTGGCTGATTTCGTCGGCCATGCCCTGCAGCTGCGCGTATGTCAGGCGCGGCAGGTTCTCTGGGGCCGTGACGAGCATCTGGCTGGCGCGGATTGCTTTGGCTGCCTGGATGCTGGCTAGGTTGTGGGTTGCGAGCACGATGTTGACGGCGGGGAAGGGCGTGGCTGGATTCGAGGGCGCGATGGAAGAACTCCATTGCTGCCGTAGGACTGTCTCGGCGCACGCGTCGTAGCAGGCATCGGTTCCTTCTTTGGTGTCAAAGCAGGTTCCCGGTGCTTCCGAGTTGAGGTACGCGCCACGCACGAGCTTCACGCCGGCGATGTAGTTCTCCTTCGAGGCCTTTTCGAGGTGCTGCGCGATGCGGCTGGGAATGTTGCGGAGGTAGCATTGGTAGGTTGTGTAGATCAACGCGCGGCCGTACGCCTTGGTGTTGTACTTCTTCTGCAGAGCAATGGTCCACTTCTCAAGGCCGATGTTGGTGGCCTCTTCTTCGGCGCCGGGGAGGAGGCAGACACCCTTTGCAGCGGCAGCGTCGCAGGCTTCGGTGATGGCGGACCACATCTCGGGTGTGGCGTCCTGCTGGTTCCGGAGGAGGTGGAGCGCGTGACGACCCAGACCGGACCATCTGGAATGGAGTTAGTGGGTGTATATAAATTCGTGGATGGAGATTGCTTACTTGAGGCCGATGAAGTCGCCCTCGCTGGCCATCTCAACACTCTTCATCATGCCCTTGCGCCAGACTTCAATCTCTGCAGCTGTCTCTGCAGCAGTGGGCTCGCTTCCTCCAAGGACCTCCAGGGCGTATTCGATGATGACGCCGTCGTAACCGAGCACTGACCGTGCTGCAGCAAGGTTAGGCTTCACTTCGTGGGCCTTGTCACCGGCGCAGAACTGAGCGTAGAAAGTGCTCTTCAACAGCATCCTAATGACAGGGTTACGCTCAACGTCCATGAGGTAGTTCTTTGAGTCGAGCATCTTTCGCAGGATAGTGAATGTCAGCCCAAGAAGCTGTGGCGAGGACGACATGGCGGTAATCAAGTAAGAGCGGGCAACCGAGGACGTGGGGAGGCGAGTGAGGACAGATTTTGGTGTGGATTTCTGGCGGTAGGTCTTTGTGGAGAGCAACTGTGTGGAAGTTGGTGCATGAGATGACCCTTGAATGGCAGTGTTGTGGCGGGAGCTCTGATGGACATTTCGAGCGAAGACCCTGGATGTGGGTGCGAGAGTAAGACGCTGGACCTGCTGGAAACGGGAGCCCATTTTCTGCTTTTGTATGTGAATTGTTTTCGATATCGAGACAGTTGTGGGCGATATATGGTAGTGGTAGTTGATGTGGTTCAAGTAGGTGGTGGGGAGTGGAGTGAATTGGCAAGAAATTGACTGGTCTTCAAATATTCACTCAAGAGCGGTTCGATGGTCAAGTGACTAGCAGAAACGTACTTGGCCATATATACTGAAATCACACTCAGGGTCCTCCATGGAACGCCCACGATGTTGCGTGCGGTGCTCGGCTTGTGTCGGTCAGCCTAAACCTGCCCCATCCGTACTGCTCCAGACTGACGACGCCATACCGGCCCTGTCGGCCTGTGAGCGGAGCTTTTGTGATTGGACAAAGCCTGTAGCTGTTCCTGGAGACGTATCTGGGCGAACACGCCGTTATGACGGTTACGTCTTCCAGCGGGCTGAGGGTCCCTGTCAGCGAGGTCTCGTGCAGCTGCTCGGCGGAACGTCATTGTCCTTCGTCATCGCCGGAAGCTTTCACCGTGCCTCCAAGCCCCCAACACCAAGCGACAGACCTGTTTCTTTGTCCTATTACCATCTCGTACGTTTCATCACGACCATCGTGACCATGTTGCCAGCTTCCCCACACTCGGCATTCGCTTCAGAATGCACTGCACCCCAAACCGCTAGACCGCCCGTGCACGCTCCCCTCTGCAGTCTATGTCCTCTTATTGCACTCCATTTTGAGCCGCATATACCCAGCTGCAGTCGCACTTAAACTAACGACACCCCAAAATAATAATTTTGCGTAACGGCAGTATTTCTCCACTCCATCTCGGCTGAGACTGGCGCTGTCTTAGACGTAGTGTCTGCCGGTATCGGTTGTGGTGGAGGTGAGAAGATTTTCGAGCCCAGAGCGAGGCAGGCCGAACGGCGTACGGCATGCGTCGGAGGTCCGGTTTCCCCACCCTTGATTCGAGGTAGCAGCTAACTGCATTTCACGCCTCATCTGCGATAACGCTCGTCCGTAGGATGCCTGCATTGTTTATGCTTTTTTCCATGCTTTCTCGATGCATGTTTTGGCCACGGGTTCTTCATTGTCGCTCGGACGTGGTATTGGTCTGTCAATTCGTACCCGAGAGGCTGTCCGCTGTGCTGGTCCTGCTTTGTGCACGATGCTTTTTGTTTTGACGAAGATATTGCATTGTTGCATGAACTGGTGTAGGGTAAACGACACCATGGAGCAAGCCGGAGACTGGTGGGCCTTGATTGTGTTTCTTAATGCTCACCGTACATGCTCTCGCTATCCGACCTGAACGCCAAGCTCGAATGTACCATGTTTTTTCGTTTTACCTCAACTTCTCGCGGTCCAAGGTGGATGACGCCGTCTGCACACGATCGAACGCTTTGTCAACTTCACTCGTCAGCCTCCCCGAGCTGTTGCTGACCTGACATCTGGCATCGACAGGTCAGGAAGAGGAGGACCTGGTAATGACAAGTCCGGCAGAGGAAGAAACGCTGTATGTGCCGGTGATGGAAGTTGTCCAGAACTACTTATGCCGGCTACCCTTGAGAACTCAGGCCTTGTCACAGTCCATTCTGCCGACAATGGCAGACGGATGGATGAGCGGTTACCTGGGGCATCGTACGCAGCTTCGGCGCTGCTCATCGCTTGGCCAGCCAGGTCTTTTACGGACGCCTCATCCGCCTGCACTTGAGCGCTCGACAGGTAAGTGAACATCTGATAGCGGTAGCCAGGGTGGTGGCAGCGCGGTGATCTCATCATCATCACCTCCTTGCGTCATATCCGCATCGAACTGCTCCTCCATGGGCGAGGCGGGAAACGGCATCTTCTCCCTTGCCTGGAGCTTTAGCAGACCAGCACCAGGCAGTGGTGGTGTCTCGATAGGCTGCTCGGCCTCTGAGGCGCTGAGTTGCGCAATTGCAAACTCCTCCGCTATGCGCTTCTTGCGCAATCCAGGACGGAAGAGCTCCTTTGCCCTCTGTCGCCTACTCAATCTTGCCAGGGTGGGCACCTGTTCGGCTGTGGTAGGCGCGATACCTGCAGCTTGTGACGTTAGAGAGGACGCTATCGCTGATGGTGTAGTCGGTAGTGACCGGTCAATGCCGACGGTCGCTGTGCCCCAAGTCAATGTTTGTTGGAATAAGTCAAGAAGTGGGAGACTTACATGTGTATAGCTCATCGAGCCCTTGACGGCGACGTGCCGCCTCCTGCTCAAGATGCCGCTCCTTTGCAGCTATCTCGGCGTCAACACGCTCGGCCTTAGCGGTTCGTTCGGCCTTGAGACGCTTCTCGCGAGCGGCATCAACAGCAAAGGAGAAGTCAATGAAGGTGGCCATTGCGCTGTCCATGCGTCAATGGTTAACCTACGGTCGGGTTTGATAGCTTCGTACTTATATAGTCTTTGAAAAAGGATGTTATAGGTGGTCGTGGGTTGAGTGTATGAAAAATTATATGGGAAAATGGGTGGAAGGTGGGTGTAAGTTCAATATATATGCTGTGGTGGGCTGAAACTTTGTAAAAGGTAGCTGTGGTGAAATGAAGGTGCGTACCGACTGGATCGACCACAATGAAAAACCTTGACTCGGTATAAACGAAACCCTTTCACCTCAAGAGGTTGAAAGAATGGAGACCAAGAGCCATGAGAGGCATCATAGCCATGTCTGTAAATTGAGCATGATGAAGTTCCCAAAGGATTAACGCCTAGGTATGGGGTTAGAGCACTGCAGCCATGCATAAGACAACAGAAGACCAATAACTGAGCTCAAAACGCTGTATTTTAACTATTACCACACGATTGCTCAAATCTAGTATAACCACATGCGGTGCTTAGATGACACAGACAAACTAACAATCGCAAACCCTTGTGCTCTTCAGAAGTTTCCGGTCGAGGAAACCCGGGCACCTAAATGTCTTTTACCATTATAGCCTGCCGAATCCTGTGATTTGTACTTGGCAATACTACCCTATAATGAACAATGTATGGATGCAGCCGGCAACCCTGACTCACTTGCCCTCCAATCTCCCCCTGAGAGCGATGTAAGACAAAAATGGCTGTTTTGCATCAGATGAACCTGATGATACGGGTATGCTTAGCCACTGTGCAATGATACTGTTCAGTGAAGAGCGGGTTGAACGTAGAAATTGTCGTGAGAAGCCACATGATGCTATCGAAGTTAGTTTTGACTTTGACATGTATCGTCTATCTAGTAGACACCACCTTCTCTTCGCTGAGTTACCAATACCAACTATTCCAAAGCTAACGAAACCACAGCGACATATGCCGTCCAACTCGCTCTCACGCGCCCTACCGCACACCCAGACCCTCAACTGCCTTTCGAACGCCATTCTAGCTAACCACCAGTCCTGGCTTTGGCTCCTCTTGTCTGTAACTGCATCGATTGCCTCGATGGCTGCTTCTGGCTTTGTTGTCGACGATAAGTGCCTCGAGCATCTCTGCCCGGAAACAAAAAACGCCCAAAAGTTTCCTATTTTCGCAATCAACAACCGCTTGTGCACGTTCGTGCTCTTGTCTCCAAACTTGTGTTTGTTTCTAGAGTAAGATGGCTTTGTGCCTTGTAAGAGCGCAGACAGCATGCTCCTGAATATGTCATGCGGTCTATGAAAAGTACGCTTGGGGTTTGCGTACATTCATCTTTGACTTGGTGATTTTGAGAAAACTGGATGGATTATGACGTGATCATGCAGTGATGAGAAATCTGTTATGGTTGTGTTCTAACTGTTAATCTATAGTGAGCAAACGAAGAATGAAATATACGCAAGCTGAGTTTGGAAAGAGAAGGGCCTACTTGAGCTCCGTTGATGTCCCCTTGATAGCCTCCTTCTCTTCTGCGGTCAACGTGATTCCGAACCACTCCTTGAGCGCCCTTATTCGATCCTCCTCCGTTTTGCACTGCTCGACAATCTTGGTCTTACCACCGAGATTCTCCTTTACCAGCTCATTGACCAGCATGCGCTTGCCGTATATCTCTTGATCACCAGAGCCGTCCGCTTTCTCTCTTCTGAGGAACTTGACAAGCAGTTGCGTGATAGTGTGATGACTGTCCGGGCTCGTTCCGGTGAAATGGTTGATGACATGGAAGTCAGGCTCCATTGCTTCTGTTTCCGAGAAGGCGTAAAACGAGTTCCATGGCTTTTCTTTTCCGTTCCGGTACTCGTAGATCCACAGCTTGCTCGCTTCTGTACGGTGCAATTGGGTAGGGATCCAATCACGGATCAGGCGCACCTCCTGGCCACCAAGGTTGACCTGTGGCTGATTGTGCACAAGCGGCATGGGCTTCGTTGGACCATCACCACCAAAGCCAACATCCATGGTCCACACCTGGCCATCAGAGAGCGTGATGATGTTTACAAGGTGGATCCAGCCGGGAAATTCGCCCTGTGGAACAGAGTCGACTCGCGGCCTGGTTCGAGCGGGCCCAAGGTAGACAGGAAACTGCAAGAAGCGAAGGATGTGATTAAGAAGGACGTGATTGCCCATGCAGTAACTACCGCGGTTACGAGCTTGTACGACAACCTTGTCAAAGTTGCCCAGTGGGGTGATGTCGACATTGTGAGTGGGGTTGTAGTGTAGCCAGAGGTTATCGTACGGGACAGCCGCGATCATGTAGACATGGAGCTGTGTGAGGAAATGAATGTCCTTTGCAGGGTCTTCCAGTGGACGGTGCTGTCGCAGGCCAGCTGGGAAGCCAATGTAGTCGTAGAAGGCATCGATGTGAGCCTGGCTGAAGGCGGACGGGATGACCATTGTCGTAGTGAACTGGGTGGTGTGTGGGGTTGGGGAGTGAGTCTTTGTAGGTCAGCTTCGTGATAATCTTTTCTACTGATGAAATGACGAATCGGCGAGTGAGTCAAGCGCATCAACAAATTTCAAGCACGTTATCGACCGCTGCGAAGATTGCAAAACATTTTTCAGTGAAGGTGTGTGCGGTGATGAGAGAGCTAGATTGGCAGTTGAAGGGGGTCATTTTCAGTATGCGCAAACGAAATAGCAGCAAGCAGTCGTCGCAGTGCATGTTGGACGTGGTCACCATGTTGGGCTTGCTGAAGTTCGGCGGGCGTGGGGCAGGGGTGGCGCTAGTGTCCGCTTCGGGAAAGGCGCTTCGCTTGCCGCCAAGGCCACGCTCGAGACGTCGAAAAGTCGGTTGGTCGAAATCCAGCCCACGACAATCAGCGACGACGCACCCGAACTCTCGCCCTCCAACTAACCACCACACACAGTCACAATGGCATCCAAGCGCGGGTATGTCTGCGCAGAGAAGAGAAATACGGCAGGCATAGGCTAACGGTCGCAGTCGTGGTTCCTCCGGTAACAAGCTGAGGATGACCCTCGGTCTTCCTGTGTACGTCCAACCCGCGCGCACTCGCTCTCGAACCTCCGCTGCGAAGAACAAAGAACGATGATACTGTGTATACACGAGGAATGCAGGCTAATGGGAACACAGCGGCGCCGTCATGAACTGCTGCGACAACTCGGGTGCCCGCAACCTGTACATCATTTCCGTCAAGGGCATTGGTGCGCGTCTCAACCGTCTGCCCGCTGGTGGTGCCGGCGACATGGTCATGGCCACTGTCAAGAAGGGAAAGCCTGAGCTCAGGAAGAAGGTCATGCCCGCTGTCATTGTCCGCCAGAGCAAGCCCTGGAGGCGAGGTGACGGTGTCTTCCTCTACTTCGAGGACAACGCCGGTGTCATTGTCAACCCCAAGGGTGAGATGAAGGGCTCTGCCATCACCGGCCCCGTTGCCAAGGAGGCCGCTGAGCTGTGGCCGGTATGTTGCGTCACCGGCAAACGGAGAAACCTTCGACTAACTCAACCCAGCGTATCGCGTCCAACTCCGGTGTCGTCATGTAAAGTGTTTTTTCTGCTCTCCAACATTTACGGGTCTACGGGAACGGCGAAAATGCATTTACGGGTGGAAGGATTGGAAGTAGACATTGCAACAGCCAGCAATGGACGGCCTTCACAATACCAGTCAAATGAAGAATACGATGAACACACCACCACCACCACCATCACCACTACCACCTCGCATCCCGCGCTCCACGTGAACCCACCGACAGTGACAGTCCGAATGCGACAGCAAAAGTGACGAGGAGCGCATGAGTTGAGGGAGTAATATGTATTGGTCCCAACTATGCTCACATTGACATTTGTAGGCGCCACCCAGACCGCTAGCACAAAGTACGATCGCAGGCCAGCAACGCTACATCTCCCTCCTCAACAACATCCTGCGCCCATCGCGCAACTACCATCGACTCAGCCTCGCGCTTGCGCCCGCCCGAAAACTGCAAGTTTTCGTTTCCAACAACGCCCGTCGTAACCTTCCCGGTACTTGGCGCACCGATACCCGCTACAGCACCGTTGCCACCCTGGACAACGTTGGAGTAGCTTGTTAGCATCGTCTGCACCCCCGATACGAAGCCCTGGCCATCAAACGCGCAATGCCCGCCCTGTGGTGTGTTGTCCACCGTCTGCAGTGCATTGATCTGCGCCGTCGACATGCCCTGATCAGTTGCAAGCTGCTCGTACGCACTGACAGACTGAGGAATGCTGCCTTGCAGAAGCTGAAGCTCAGACTGCGTCGATTGGAAGTGAATTCTGGTTGACGCAACGGCAGATGCGTTTTGGATCGCGACTTGTGGCGGCATGCCTCCACAGTTCAGTTCCACAGCACTGGGAGCGTAGTTCTTCATCTGCGCTGGGATGAAGAAGCCAGACATGAGCAAGCTGCCACCACTGACACCAGTGAACACCATAGCAGACATGTTGACCGCCACACGCTGGGGCATTTCGTTCTGGATCCAGTCATTGACTGCCTGGGCGTGTGCAACACCTAAGTCATGTCAGCTGAAGCAATCCTTGTATGGTGCGACATAACTGACCGTCTGTTCGTTGCAAGCCAGAACCACCACCCCAGAACAGGTTTGGGTCTGGGGCCAACAACGCAACACCCATCGTGTTGGCTTGCACATTCTGATTCGGCATATCAAAGAAACTCTGTCCTCCATCACCGTGGAGTAGCACGTTCGCGCCCATGGTTCCATTCCCACTAGTCGCTGCCGCACCAGGTACGCCAGACGCCGGCAGGAATTGGTCTGCCGGAGCGGCAATCTTGAAGCGAATAGGCAGCCCGTTGACCATTACCATGTCGTCCAAGATCATGCTTCCGTCCTGCGCTTGAGTGATACCCATCGGTTTCTGTGCGGCTCTTTGCTGGGCCGTCTGTTTTTGTCCATTTCCACCTTTACCTCCGCCGCCCCCGTTCCTCTGAGGGGAGGGTGCCGCAGAGGCTAGAGCCAAGAGGGAAAGGGTGACGATTTTGTACATTGTGTTGTTGCGTTTGGTAATAGACAATGTGGATTACAACAGCGGACCGGCCGAAGAAGAATTAGATAGATAAAGCGATAGGAAGGGGCAGCTGCTCAGCAGTGTGCGAACAAAAAAACTGATGGGGAACGTGAGAGCATATACATGGACATCTTGGCGAGTGAGTATGGTGTAGAGGCGATTGCGTAAATCAAACATGTGCCCGTCGCCAAGTTATTTCTTTGTGAACGATCGAGGCTTCGCTATGCTAGTATGAGCTTGACACGCGCTATGTTTGTCTCCCCGCTCGTTGCATGTTGGCTATTTGGAGTTTGATGTTCGAAAATGTGGTGCATGTGTGGTTTGGGAAGGTTTGGAGTGTGTTTCGGGGAAGTGCTTGGCGAAGTCGAGGGAGTTGAGCACATGTTGGCGCGGCTGAGGATGCTAGTTTGTATTTGTGTTTTGCCGCATGTTTGAGTGTGAAGTGTCTTTTATGCTGTAGATTTTGTGTTGCTGGTCGACTGAAGATACTGAGACGTGGTGTGAAACTAATTCTCCTATTCTGGATTACCATCTTGGCCAAATACTTGTATGCGCAAATGGGCCTTTACAGTAAATATTGAATAATTTTTTTGAATGCCAGTTGGGTCTATAGTGTAACCGTACTATCGTGTTGATGGAGAAGAATCTTTGGGTATACTAATAAGTGCCACATGAGCAGAGAACCCATAATCAAAACCAATATCGGACTTTCAAAAGGGCACCCCTTCAAACAGCAGCCCAACTGATTTAACTTGAGGATGATATGTTGCAGGACCAGTGTAATCGAACATGCCACACACGACCAAATACTAAGACAGTAGTCTTGGCTCCGAGAGCTTGTGATGGAGGGTGCGTAAGGTCAAGCCCGTGCGTCGAAACCGACGAGAGTACGATGCGTCCACCTTGAGCTTGCCTCTTCTATCCCCGCCACTTTTCCACTAGCAATGTTGCGTGCCTACATGACAAGGCCCAATACATGCTTGTATTCTTTTACGATCTCGGCGCATTATCCACAGATGGCTGACGGTCCGTGGGGAGACGTTTGCAGGTCCACATGCGACGCAATTTTGGGGATTAAGAGGAGGACGCGCGGCTTCGGTAGCACCCCGAAGTGTGCTCTCAACAAACACATTTAAGTTGACTGCGGTATACATGTGATTCAATTCACCACAGAGTAGGTATACTGGTACACTGGATGGCGAAAGAAGATCACAGGGTAAAAACATTGTTCAACGCCCCCATTTATGCGTACAGACTACAGAGAAAGACCAACAATCACCCTGCTGACCTGTCAAATTCGAACCACTCGCACTGTTTTACCTCCTTGCCGACAATATTTTGGCACTCAACTTAATTGGGTGGGTCCGATGGCGCCACGCTCCTCAGGACAACGGGTACCTGACCAAGGCTGGTATCATTCCAGTACAGCTGGTGGATACGCTCGTTAACCTGCAGTGCGAAGAAGCTATTCTTTAGCGTTCCAAGCTCGCTGATCAGTACAGCAGTGGATCCGTAGAAATAGAAGCCGGTCTCGATAACACCATCGGTAGACTCGTTACTCGAGAGGAAACCAATGCGCTTGTCCGATGCAGTGACTTCTGGAACGTAGAAGCTCACGTTGGACCAAGATGCTGCAGTCGTATTCGTCAACAAGGTGGTGTTAGGTTTCCCGAGCCATTCGTCGTCAACTCCTAGGGAGACTTCAGGAATTAGTATAAGAATATCGCTTCGTATGGATGCCAGAGAACTCACAAGCTACCGTTGCTGCATCGCTGCTGTTCGGCTTAGCAGCATCTCCAATGTACGCATAGCCTGGAACTTATCAATAACTTCTACGTAAATAGTAGCAGAATTTCACGTACCGCCCGCGTAGAATAGAGGGAGGCCACCAAACTCGTCGCCATATCCGTAAAGAGCGAAGTTTGAGGGCTCCGAGCGCTTCTTTGCTCCAAGAGCAAGGAACGGCAGTGTGCACAGCACTGTGAAGCGAGAGATAAATATAGCTGAGGTTCTTGCTACAGCGAGTGGATATGGCCCAAGAAAGAGTTGGTGAAGGCGAAAAGATAAGTAAAAAGGGTAACTTTGACGGAGCAGATTTGCTCTTGATGAGGATCTGGTGAAGCGATCAGCGAGCTTCTGTCCTCGTTCAGAGACCTTCTTCAGCTGGACAAAGCTACGTCCTACGTAAGCTCCTCGTCACCACTCAGCTCGTTTTTCTTCGTATAATCTCCGTAAAGGCTACCCGCTCGGGACAGTGTTTCAGAGAAAACATCGGCTTAAACCCATTAGGAACCAAGTAACGACACGTCTCGGCGGTGAATGCTTGCCAAAATTGGTTGACTTGTTCAGCTGAGTTTGGTTATATGTGGCAGCGTAATGCCTAAGGTGGAGATCTTCATTAATGTACCTGCATCAGCCACAGCCGGCATCGTCTGCTGGACATGGACGCACCTGCATGTGCGACTACTTCGGACAAGACTACGAACATAGTTAGGTGCATTACCACTTCATTCCACAAAAGGAAGCCCACGATGTTTGCCGTATCGAACTTTCTAATACATCCGGCAGGTTAGGCTGCGTGTTTGAAACCGGCGGTTCTTTGCCGCGTTATGGTGTTCCGATACCGACCCACCAAAGCAAAGCCGTCTTTGGAAGTACCACAAAGCTCAGATCTGTTCTGGAAGTTCAATGGTTAACCTTGTTCAAGTCGCGATAGCAGTGCGGCGGTGCTGTGGTTGAAGACCGCTTAAGAGGCTGCATGCTCTCAGTTATTCTTACTTAGATCAACACATTCATTCCGCGCATCAATCCCTTCTACAATAATCTCTTTGCTCGTAAACACTCTTTCGGCTCTGATTGAGCGTATTCTTTTACCATGTCCCTTCGTTTCCTCTTCGGTGCAGCTGTGTTGCTCAGCAAGGCGCTGGCACACCCTTCGACTTCCGTTAAGCACCACCTGCATCCCTCCCGACTGTTGTCGAGTAGAGATGCCTGATCTGGAAATACTCAATCTACTCATTAGGAGTAGTGCGATTATTCGATCGATACCGACTATGCTACTGGTGCGGTACATCAGCTTGCAAAGTAACTCTCAAATCACTGACATCTTGGTGCAGAAGTTCCTGACACCGGAGTCACCAGAGAATAATGACTGACGCTTGATGACTTAACTGTCGTGCCTGATGGCGTCTCACGCTCAGCAATGGCTGTCAACGGGCAAGATAAGGGTGTGTCTCCATCCCTACGTCTAAGGCTTGGTATGATACACGCTTTAGATAAAACTACCGCGATAAAAAACATAGGTCTGGCTTGAGTTGGCACATCCAATGCAGCAGCCATCGTTCATGTCTCCGGAGCGCCCACACTTCTTCTGTGGAATGTAAGCACAGCAAAAATAAGCAAGAGCTTAGACTTGCCTTCAATTTCCTGCATCTCTGATGATGTAACTAGTAATGAATATATCTCTAGTGCCACGCTCTAGGATGAATATATGCAATTGCGGTGCCCGAAGTTTGAGACACTAGCATCATAGTACCATCCGGACTGGATACTCAATTGCAATCGAAGATGCAGATCTGGGAAGATTTTGTACATAGATCGCAGCGGCTATCCTCTCTGTCTTTAGAGCTCCGGCACTCTTATGTAAAATATAAGCAAAATTCGGGTTCGTCATATAAAGGGAGTTCTCCACCGACCCAGGCACTGACTACGATTCCCAGCAGCTCGTCATCCAAATTTGCAAATTAGTGGAAGAGGTACCTTCCATGTCGCTCAGTATTTGTAAGATCACGATAGCTGCCATTAATCAGTTGTTGTAGGGATCTCTTTACCACAATCTTTGAAGTCAAGTGTTTGTGACCAAGCAAAAGGCTATAGAAGGGGCTATCGTCTCCATAGACAGTGACAATTTGACCGATAGGCTTGAGGCCCCATTGCTCGAGGGACTCAAGGCTGTCATAACTCGAAGACATCGAGGGTAGTGCTCTGAAGTTGTGAGGTAGAACTTGCAGGGCTGTATGTCTAATAATCCTATCTAATTATTAGATATGTCTAGCCTAGCCTATAAATGCTAGTATTTATACATATTCCTTACCTAGTTTCTAGTTTTCTAGTAATTGGTGTAATTATTAGCTTAACTGTACTTATTATTCTCTTTAACCCTATCTTCTCTTATAGTTATACAATTAAGTCCTCATAAGTAGCTCCTTCTCTTCTATATTATTTATTCTAATTCTAAATTACCTACTTACTAGATGGCTCTCTTTGTGCTTGTAAAGTCTACCTTATAGTTACTAGAAATAAAAGGGTAGATAGTAGTCTTTTCAAAAAGCACTTTAAAGGACAGTACATTCAATTTTTTTACGTTCTATAATTATACATAGAGTAAGAGTCTGTATTTATAATATATAATCTCATTGTGTTGTCTTAACCACAGTAAAGAACAAGTCGGCTGAGTGGTCTTGGATGACATAAGATAAGTTCATGACGAAGAACGTTTTGTTTTGAGCCTAGCCTTTCTACATATCGTCTGCCAATGGTATTGTTGGTGTTCGGGAGGAAGGCTCACCGGCTCCTTCCTTTTTCAACCACTGCGCTTACATGTCAGCATGGCTTACCCCGCCTATTATCAGGCAAGATTCTAAGCAAGCTTTCCGACACGTGCTGCTTGCCAAAGATATAGGGACATCACACTGTCCAACTTAATCAGATACCATTCTTCCCAACCCGATTCGCTACACCGCTTGCTTTGGGCCTATTTTATCACATACCTGTTCTGATCAAGATTTGCTCAGCTGCCAGACTCCACAGGCGTGACCTCATGCGTCTTTTGCGACCTCAAGCCGATCGCGATTTCAGCCTGGTCGAGGTTTACGGCAAGCAAATACCACAGTATGCTATCCTCTCGCATACCTGGGGAGCTGATGACGAGGAAGTCAGTTTTGAGGATATAGTGAGGGGCATAGGCAAAGGCAAAGCTGGCTATAACAAACTGTTATTCTGCGCGGAGCAAGCTGCTAAAGACGGCCTGAATCACTTCTGGGTAGATACCTGTTGCATTGACAAAGCAAGCAGTACAGAGCTTTCAGAAGCGATCAACTCCATGTTTCGTTGGTATAGGGATGCAGTCAAGTGTTACGTATACCTAGTCGACCTTGCAATCGACATGTCAGTCAATAGGCCTATTGGATACGAATTAGCTTCTCAGCAGACCTGGAACCTCGCCTTCCGACAAAGCAAATGGTTTACTCGGGGCTGGACACTCCAGGAGCTCCTTGCCCCGAGGTCGGTCGAATTCTTTTCCGCGAAAGGTGAACGACTAGGTGACAGAGAGTCACTTTGCGATGATATCCACGAGGCCACCCAAATCCCTACCCAGGCCCTGCAAGGAAGCGGTCTATCTCTAAATCTGTTCAGTGTAGATGAGCGCCTGTCATGGGCAGCGAATCGGGAGACCAAGCGCGAAGAAGACGCAGCATATTCTCTTATGGGCCTGTTCGACTTACATATGCCTCTTCTTTACGGCGAGGGTCGAAAGAAGGCTTTCATTCGCCTACATCGTGAGATCAAAAGTGCGTCAGCTTCGGAGCCTGACACAATACTGGTGGACTATCCAAAATATCACTCCCGTCGTCACTTTGACGATGTTAGCGAGTACAGGCCAACACTTGTCGAAACCAGACTGGGTTCACTGAAGAGGACAGCCAGCGAAGCTTTCTCAGATAACCCCTAAAATCAAAAACCATACACGCGAGTATACAAATCAACTCGGTTGAAGACATCTCTGAGCTTAAGGAGATTGCAGCTCTCCGTCCAGAAGATATGATGCAGAGATGGTGGGACGAGGCAATTGCTGGCCGCATGAATCCATCGGATGAGTATCACAAGGTCGCAGTGTTGCTAGTCAAATGGGCAGATGAGCTTGACGAGCTTCTAACTCGTAAGGAGGTCGGTAGTTCTTATTGTTTTATTTTCACTCGAAGCTCAGCTTCTTCGTATAAGTATCATCGGGCAAAAACGCTGATCGTGCTCTAGGTCGACGAGCTTGAAACCGTCTTTCGTGAGCGCTTCCACTTCCATACTGAGACTGTCGAACTCGACGTGTCTAGCAAACCCCAACATCAGCTTGATCGACACACAACGGCCTTTATCGAAAGTCACGATGGGCCTCACAATCTATTGATCGTGTTTTATTCGGGACACAGCGTGTATAACGAGCTTTATGGTCGCCTGGAACTATCCGCTTCCTTAAACCCGGCGTATAGCAAAGGGATGCACCAGTATGCTTTTGTTAACTGGCGCCGGACGGAAGACATGCTACGATCGGACGACGTCGATGGAGACGTTTTGATGATCCTTGACGCGTCTTATGCGAGCAACTTAGTCCAGGGTGGAAAGGAGACTATGCGAAAGAGTTCGACAAAGAGACTGTGTGAGTTAATCAGTGCATGTCCGATAAATGAGACGACAGCAGCACCAGGACCGAGCTCATTTACCCGGGCTCTGATTGACACCTTGACCGATTTATCAAAGAAATACGGCTTGCGCCCTTTCTCAACGGTTCATCTCAATCAGAGAATTTGCATGCTACCGCAAAGGATCGATACTCCTTCCCAAGTCTGGTCCTTGTTTCCTAACGAACGTCATATTGCCCTCTCGCCAATGAAAGCGGAACAGGACTCCCCGGCCAGAATGTCATGGCCTCTAGCTCCTGCACGCTCATACCTGAAGCTAGGCCTCGCTTTTCGGAATGAAATACTGAATCAGCAACAGATTGAGCTCCTCACTATGAATCTGACAAAAGCGTTACAAAACAAAGAATTTATTGGACTCCAGAAGATAGACTGGCTTGGGATCGAATGTAGACCTGCTGCGCAACTCGAGCAAACGAGCTTAGCAAAAACCGCCATAGCGCGATGGAGAAGAGCAATAGAAAAAAGCGAAAAGAGATGGAGCTAAGGAAGCCAGCCGAATCTGTGAATTCTGTGATTCGAAGGGAGCTCCATCCGATACCTCATACTCGGCCAAAGAGCATGCCAGGGTCCTTTAATCAGACCAAGGTCGAAAGCATCACAATTTCCGAGATCGGTTCTTCAGATGCAAAAGCAGCTCAGCTTGCTTCTCTTGGGTCTTGAGGCTCGTAATATACGCCTTGCGATGATCATAATGTGGCGGGGTTTCTTGTTTTTTGAGCGTGATCTCATATCAGTAGCTCGTCTTCGTTTCACATAGTTGCGTACGGATGTACATCAGGAACTATGAGCTATTTACACAGTTGGAATGAGAATTATAGTGGGTTTTTTTTTCAATGCCCACGATTGTAGATAATGATTGGTGCAATCGACAAGCCTTGCAGAAACCTGCGTCATCCTAAGTATCGCCTGACCCTCCGTTTCTAAAGGGAATATGATTCCGCACGATACTGAGTGAAGACTGTTCGACGCAGCGTTTAAAAAATCGCTTTGAATCTTTCAGTATATGCTTCAAGACCCTTTGCCAAGGTTCGAGATAGTTTCGCTGTCTGGATTGAAGAGTCCTTACCATCACTGAAGTCTCGAAAGCACTAGATTTTGCCAACGAGCGTATGTGAGATAACCCCTCAAAGAAGAACCTATCCAAACCAAGTTACTTATAACAGCGTCATCGCTATCGCCACTAGCGTACACAAGAACCAATTTCCTTCCTAAGTACAACATGGCCAGGAGTGTATCTCAACTATGGGTAAAGCGAGAGTTCATTCCGTCCCCCAAACTGTGAATGGGTTGCGCAAAATATCTAGTTCTCAGAGCAGCACCAGAAGCAGGACGTGGGATGCTTGTTATGGACTGGTACATGGGCGACCGAACTGGTGAAGAGCCCCGTCTGTGGCCCCAGCGACCCAAATTCCTTCTGACTCGAGACTAATGCATTGTGTTTACAATGTTCAGAACTACTCATCTACGCCTTTTCTCACTGTCGAAAGACTGTATAGCCCGCTTATGGACCCAAACAACTCAAGAAGTCTAGTCTGGGCCAAGATAAGCATCGAGAGCTGCGCTATCGTTTTCGTTCAGCATGCGCTCAGCTATGGTCCATATACTTTGTTCCCATGAGGTTATTAGTAGCTAGTATCGAGCTATATAGAAAATGTCTGTTTAGAAGCATCGGATCAGAAGCATAGCAAGCCAAAAGAATCTGCAGACAGGCGAGTGACCTTTCGTAAAGACTACTGGTGTTATTGATATTAGAAAGACTATACAGAGATAGAGACAGAGACATCCTGCATCAGTTGGTGAACCAAAGAGTTGTACAATCACCACAGTACGAGTTCTGTCTGAGGACTGCCAAGGGTATGTGTGACTCGTACGACGCTTTCAAACACGATCGTTCGATGCATGAAAGTGTGTACGACCCCAAGCATTGATGGCCGCAACTTTCTTGACGGTAGCTGATACAGATTTCGGGCTACGCGAATTTTCTAGAGATCTAAGAAGCGGCTTACGACGATCTTCTGTTTGACTATGAGAGTAAGGCAGACACGATCGGCACCGGGCAGCCTTATCAAGAGTGATAGGTACGACAATGTATCCGGCAATGGGATGTTCTTTCGCCAAGTTTGCCCCTCGATCATTTGTATGCTCATCATCGGGCTCTTTTATGTTCCTACCCACCTGCATTGCGTTATGAGACCGATACTGCGCCTTGGCGCGCCTGGGTCACTACGTATCCAGGTGAAGGATCTCCACCCTGGTAAACTTGCTCGTTTCTGGCGCTTTGATGCAGGAAATCGCATTTTTGATCCTACTCATGTGGCTTCCAACATGAATGATTGATTGGTCTACGCGGTGGGCCAGACATGTGACGAACCACCGTATGCAAAGTTCGGTGGGACTTAACAGGGATCTCGTAAAATTGAAGCCGAAGAACATACTGAGTTTTAGTAGCAATTTTCCGCAGTTGACAGGGGTGCCGAGTGAATTGTTCCGCTGCTCACAGACTCTAGGCTAATCAACAGAATGGTGATCAGAGGAGGTCGTGGAAACACGTCTTTCCCCACAAAAAGTCCGTGCGGACATGCGCCGTCTGTGCTTTCGGTGCTTAGCACGAAGTCCTGAACAATACGCAAATTCATGACCGTCATCCTATCTTCGCCAACGCCTTCTGCTGTGCCGCCGCCACTGTCACGAGGTACTTGCTCGATTACTGGCAGGAGGTTGTCACGATGGAATCTTGTTATCCTGCCATTTCAGTACCAAGCGCTTGGCTACCATCGCCCGCTGCTTGATTAGGAAGTTGACTGTTGCAACACCTTGGCAGGGCTGGGCACTCCACCGCCGCAGCGAGGAAGCTTCAACAAATCTTATCTTTTCTACCTTAGCATGGTCTTGGAGAGTCTTTTTCGAACGTTCTAATGGTCGATCGTGGCAACATCTCTGCATGGATTGGCGTTTGACTTTCCTTCCTCCTACCTGTCTGAACCTAACTCCGGAGGGGGCCTCACTACAATCTGGTCTTGTCCCACGGTCTTGGATTCCCCAAGAGACGCGCTTAGCACCGGGACCAAATTAGAGCAACATTTCTGTAGTCTTTCGATTAAACGAGGCGTAAATTCAATGTCTTGGGTTTCTCTTTAGAGTAATATGCCGGTGATAAGAGGCCAGAGTAACAAATGGTCTGCATCTGCGAGGTGGAGACATATCCAGTGTCGCGTGTACGATCCTTGTGCAACTCCAGACCAACGAATTGGTCTGGACCAGCGCATCGCGCATATATGAAGAGAGCATCGTCTACTTTGAACGCCAGGATCAAGTCACGTCAGGCTCTCTGACACTCACCTCCTCGTGCAAAGGTCTTGCCGAGCTGAAGCCGCACGTTTTAGCGCGCTACCTCGTACCCTTCACCTTCACCTTCGTACCACACCCAACGCTGGTCTGCCCTCACCACAATGGCTCTCAATGTTAACACCAAGGCTAGCCTTGAGATAACGAAGGGCGCGACTGCCCTCGATCCAATTCCCCTAGATGTGAGCGAAACAAGCTCGGTTCACGATGAGAATGAGAGATTACTGGGCCCTTTCCCCACAGAAGAAGAATGGGCCACGCTGCCCCGTGTAGCTGGCCGCATCCCATGGACCGCTTGGACTGTTGCCAGCGTCGAGTTTGTCGAGCGCTTCTCTTATTACGGCACTTCCGCTGTATTCGTCAACTTCATTCAAAAGAAGCTTCCTCCAGGCAGCAAGACTGGAGCTGGATTCCTCAAGAAGCCCGGCTCCGGTGCGCTTAATATGGGACAGCGGGCTTCAACTGGAATGACTACATGTGAGTATCATTGATATTTCTTCAAAAAAACAGCGACTAATATTGCTTCCAGTCAACCAGTTCTGGTCCTACTTTACCCCACTCTTCGGAGCCTGGATTGCCGACGAGTATTGGGGCCGATACAAGACTATTCAATGGGCCAATTTTATCTCTATTATCGGTCACATCATCTTGATCTTCTCGGCTATACCCCAGGTTATCGTCAAACCAAACGTTGCCATGGGAATTTTCGCCGTTGGCCTAGTTATTATGGGAATTGGTACCGGTGGTTTCAAGTCTAACATCTCGCCCCTTATTGCCGAACAATACAAAAACCAGAGGGCGTATGTGCGCACCAGGAAAGACGGCAAAAAGGAGATTGTAGACCCTGCTACTACGACTGCGCGTATCTACATCTACTTCTATCTGCTCATCAACGCTGGTTCTCTCACTGGTTCCCTCGCTATGGTCTACTCGGAGCATTTTGTCGGCTTCTGGTTGAGCTTCACTCTGCCGACTATCTGCTACATTCTCTGCCCTATCACTCTTCTATACTTCAAGAAGACATACAAGCTGACACCCCTACTGGCTCCGTCATGGGAAAGGCTTGGAAGCTGATCCGCTATGCAACCAAGAGGAGCGATCGCAAGAACATCCTCAAGGATCCTCTGTTCTGGGATCGTATCAAGCCCAGCCAGTTGCAAGCTCGTGGCGAGACGCTCCCAGCTTTCATGACCTTCGACGACGCCTGGGTTGACGAGGTTCGTCGTGGTGTGCTCGCTTGTAAGGTCTTCCTCTGGTACCCTCTGTACTGGCTGGCGTATTCGCAGATGATGAATAACCTGGTCTCTCAGGCCGGCACAATGAACTTGGGAAGTACACCTAACGACATCGTGTCCAAACTGAACCCAATCTTCATTGTTATAGTTATCCCCATTATGGATTTCATCATCTACCCCGCTCTCCGCAAAGCTGGCGTTGTTCTCTCGCCCATCAAGAAGATCACTGCTGGATTCGCCCTGAGCTCCCTGGCAATGGTATCGGCTTGCGTCACCCAGTACTACATCTATAAGATGAGCCCTTGCGGTAACCAGATCAACAAGTTGACCAAGGCTGGCAAGGACTGCAGCGCCGACATCTCTGTCTGGGTTCAGGTGTTCCCTTACGGTCTTGTTGGTATGTCCGAGGTTCTCGCCTCCATCACCAAGCTGGAGTACGCATACACAAAAGCTCCTCAGAACATGAAGTCGACGATCCAAGCTATCGCTTTGTCTACTTCAGCGGTCTCTGCTGCTCTTGGGCAAGCTCTTGTTGCTCTGTCTGAAGATCCTCTTCTGACCTGGAACTATGGATCTGTCGCTGTCGTTGCTGCCATCGGTGGTGTAGGTTTCTACTACACTTTCCGCAATGCTGACGCTGAGGAGGATGCCCTCAACAACCTTAAGGAGAGCGAATATATTGGTGGTAGGGGCCAGGGCGATGCTGAAAATGTTGAGGTTCATAGCATCAGGGATGAGAAGAACGAGAAGCACTAGGCTCTGAAAGGCTGATTCTTCATGACGAGGTTAAAGATAGCCGATAATTGATTCGAGATTATACCCAGTTAAGCATTATTCGTAGATGCACGGAAGTTATATAGTAGACCCGAGTTGTAGCTCCACTGTGTAAGTGTCCGCGCGCAAGACTGACCCCGCGCAACGTGCTACCTCGTTGTTCTCTAACGCAGGTCGAGTCAATTTCGTGAGGGGTTCATGCATTTATGTTGTATGAAAGCTCTCAGTTCATGAAAAATCACGTAGCACCGCTCAGTCTTTAATTTAATAACATGCCTGGAGATAGTCAGTAGTATTTGGGCTAAATCCTGAGATGACAGAGCACCTTGTACACGAGCATAAGCCTACAATACACCTGCATAACTTCCTTTATTACATCTCAACGTAATCCCGTGCCGCGTTACATCTGCAGTACGTACCTACGCAGGCTGATTTCGAGGTACCCCATTGGTGCTGTTGCTAGCGTCATTGCAAGTCCTCGTGCTGCATCATCTGTGACACCTACCACAGCAGCACACTTTTGCATGGAGGTGCTGCATCAGTTCCCTAGCCTTGTCAGCAGGGTCAAAAAGCGGATGAATAGGTGCTCAGCAAGAGTATAATAACGCGAAAGTCTTTTCGTTCCTGCCACGCATTGGCCTTGCCAGTTCCCCATATACCTCTCCCAGTGTCATCAACATGGCGGGAAGACGAGTATTCTCATTGTTTGCTTTCGTGGCGAATTTTATCAACGTGCAATCTCAAGAAAACCCAGCGAAACACAACCCGGGCAACGATACCGCGTCCGTACACAACTCCACATATGATTATATCATCGTCGGAGGCGGCGCATCTGGTCTAATTGTATCGGAGAGACTCGCGGAGACAGGAAAATCCGTGCTTGTATTGGAAAGAGGTGGACCTTCTTTGTATTCATCAGGTGGAGATCTGCTGACACCTTGGAACGATACACTCACAGTTTATGACGTACCTGGCCTGTTCTGGGCATCGCTTACTTGGCCTGGAATCGACTGGCACTGTACCGATACGCCTACTGATTCTCAGGCCGGTTGCATACTTGGAGGTGGTACTGCAGTGAACAGTCTGCAATTTGTCCGGCCACCAAGCTTTGACTTCGACGACAAGTGGCCTTTGGGATGGAAGTGGGCCGATGTCGAGGCTGCGGCTAGACGTACATACGAACGCGACCCCGGCTCTACAACTCCTTCCACCGATGGACGTTACTATGACGAAGCTGTTTGGGATGTTACATCGAAGTTCTTTGCTTCGGGTGGCTACAAGCAGGTTGATACAAACGAAAAACCAGACGAAAAGTACAAAGTCTACTCACACCCAGCCATCAGCACAAAAGGGGGATTTCGTGCAGGTCCCGTTCGCACTTATCTACCAATTGCAAAGGATCTCTCAAACTTCAAGTTACAGCTGCGCAACAAAGTCATACGCACAGTGCGAACGAAATCGATGATTACTGGCGTCGAAGTTGAGGATGCTTTTGGCCAGCGCTCCATCATCAACGTCAGTCTGGGCGGTAAAGTAATTCTCGCAGCTGGGGCCATGTCGAGTCCTCGTATTCTTTTCAATTCTGGTATTGGCCCAGCAGACCAGATCAGTATCGTCGAATCAGGCTCTACCAGAGTTACACTCCCGCCAAAGAGTGAATGGATTGAATCACCAGTTGGCTTTGTTCGAGACCATGCAATCCTCGAAATAAAATTCAATATCCCTGGAGGCACGAGCATACTCAATCAGACCGAATTTGCGAACCCTAGTCAAGAAATTCTTGATCTCTATGCCCACGGCGCTGGGCCTCTCGCACAGTCCTGGAATCGGCTGATGTCTTATACGACCGTTACTAATGATGACGGTCACAAAACCTTCGTTCAGACGACTGCAGCTGCGCTGGAAAACAACACAGTCTCATTCCTCGTAGCTATCACACACAACTCGACTTCAACCGGTGCTCTCGGCATTACACTCGAAGGCAACACAAAGTGGACGAAGAATCCGCACCTGCAGTCAGATTCTGACAAAGAGGCAATGGTGAAAGCGGTTGATGAACTCTTAGCTCTAAGCCGCCTACCCAACAGCACCCTGACGTACAGCGGTCCTGAAAACTCGACCGGCGCGTCTATCCTCAACTATGTGCTCAGCGCTAACGATCCTTCTACGGCCGTTATCCCGGGGTCACACATGATTGGTACGACAATCATGGGTACGGATGACGGAACCAAGAACGGCAGCAGCGTGGTCGACACCAATTGCAAAGTGTACGGCACAGGTAAGCGGAAACTATTTCCAACGTTGGAATGGACGGTATGCTAACATTGTGCAGATAATCTGTTTGTTGTCGATGCTGGCATGCACGCTGACCTGCCAACAGGCAATACCATGGCCATAGTGATGGTTGCAGCTGAACACGCTGCACAGAAGATCATTGCACTGGACGGTAAAGGAAACTGTACTATTACATAGCTGGTTCATCACGCCTAACGCCAAAAGGCAATGCAGTTACATACATCAGAGCATCAGCCATGCATTTCATACTCAGGCTCCTATGTAAGCTAAAGTTCTCTTCTCCCTTTCCCTCTATCCATGCCGAGTCTCCCACAAGCCACACCTCAATCTCCACATTCATCTTCCCTCAGATTGTTCTACACAGACGCTACGCCCCCAAATGCTCCATGAACGTTCTCCCTCATCCCTTATATGTCCAACACCGCCAGCAAGCTATCCGGCCGCACATTCCTACTCCCCATCTCCCAAGCCTACCAGGCCTTGTGTCGAAACGTGTTCTTGTTTGCAAAAGATATGTTGACGTGGAGTTGAATCTTGAGGGCGATGGTGACGATTCGAGAGGAGAGCTTGTGAATGTGTGCAGGGAGTTTTTGTAGGCCGACTGTACAAAATCTCGGTATTTGTATTTGTGTTCATGCACGTATGTTTCCAGAATATTCTGCAAAAGAGCGCGGTATAATATTTAGCAAGGCGTCTCGAACCATGGTTCACACACCTGATACATTGTGCATATTCCCAATGCCATTTCGATCGTCTATACCGAACTAACGAACACACCGGTCTATCCGAGTTTTGTTGTTTTCTCAAGCCACACACAGCGAAATGCCCATCTCCAGGCTACACAATTCGTCTCAGCTGTTTCACACCTAGCATCAACGTCAGCTTCAGACCACGAGAGAGTCACTTAAAAGTCTCGCTTTTGAACACTGCGTCGCAGAACGGAGTATTCCAGGTATTCCAGACGAATGAGCGTCTAGCATACATTGAAGCTTGATGTCTGGAATGTTTATCAGCTTTCAGAATAAGGTACTCGAGCTGGAAGGCTACAAGGTCCGAAAGCATGCTTTTTCAGTCGGAAGAGGATGAGCGCTGCGGATAGTGAAAGGGAACTGGATATTGAAGCGGTATCGCGACTTGCGGGTCAAGAGGTGGATAACTTCAGGTAAGGCCAAGGAACAGGAACTCGTAGACTGAGTAATTTATGGCAGGCAGGAAACAAGGCATAACGCAGAATGGAGAAGCATTTGATACATTCAGAAGATTATCATAGTGCCTGCATCGCATTTTCTATAGTTTTTTTAGTGACTTCAAGGAGTTTTGGGCCTGACCTGGACGCTGGCAACTCTGCGCTGTTGTCTCTAGCCGTCGTTCGAGTCGCTAAGCTGCACCTCCTTACCCACTATCGGAAGTATCGGCCCTTGCTCACCACTGAGGTCTCTGCTCGACCTGACAGAGCCAGCCCTGCTCGTCATGAGGGAAACGACATCGCATATCTGGACACTGACCCAAGATGTGGTAAAGACTGCATCGCCATCGAGCACATTGCTCATTGTTGTCCGTGCAGTTGCGGCAACGAGCCTTGCTATCGCAGGTTACATTATTTGCATAGCATTCAGAGCAGCCAAGGACAAGGGTGGAGAATTTGGTGTTTGCCTGGGGCTTGACCAGATGGGCTGCGCCGCGGAGAGCTGAGCCGTCGTTGGAAGCACGCAGGGTGCGCTGCTTGTAATCTTCGACACGCTTCTCTTGATTTTTGAGCTGGGTACGGTAGCGATCACACTCGCTGCTCTTCTCGCGGAGCGTGAGTTGCAGGTCGCCAACCTGATTTAGCTTTCGCTGGAGGTCTTCGAGATGGTCTTCGAGCTCGCCCACCTTCGTGTGTTCGGCGGCGTACCTCTCCTGGGTGGACCGAAGCAGCTTCTCACATTTATTGAGCTGATCAAAATGACTCTGTGTTAATGTGTTGAGTTTGTTAGTATGGGTAACCGCATCGCGTTCAATCTTGGAGAGCTCAAGTGCCTCCTGGAGGCTGTCCACCTTCTTCAGTAAGGTTTCGATCTCGCAATCCTTCACATCGGTCAAGTCGGCGAGATGGTGCAACGTGCTGATCCTATCGTCTTTCAGAGTAGCTTGGAGATGTTTGCGCTGCACAACAATATCTGTATAGTCTTTGACTGCACTGGCCGTAGTCACCAAATTATCCTTGAGATTGTTGATTTCCAGCTGCAGCTCTTTGATCTGGATATCCTTTTCTGACATAGTTCGAGCCATCATCGCTTTTTGGGTCTTGTTGAGCTCATTTTGGTGCTGGAGTTTACCAATCTGCGTTTGCATGTCGTCTTTGTCCTTTTCATCAAGAGTGTTGACCTTCTGCTTCTCCAGTCGCGCAATCTTGATTTCCAATACCTGCTTCTCGTCCTGGAGAGCTTCCAGGTTCCTACCCATGGCGTCCCAAACAGGCATACTGACACGTACCATGGGCTCTTCTCGCGGTAGGGGCTTGGCTGAGTCGGCTGGTATGGGTGGGGAAAACGGTCCAGCATGCATGGGAAATGCTACAGGGAGATCAAGGCCTGGAAGGAGAGGCTCGATGGTGGTTATGGGCATTGCATGAGCGTGTTGCTGCACGGTCACGTAATCGTCATAGTCATCGTCGATGGGGAGGCCCTCAAGTTCCAGAAAGATCGATTCGAGGCGCCGCATATCGTCCTGTCTGTACTCTGGGGCGGTCGAAGCCACTTCCGAGGTAGTTGAGCGAGCCTGATCCTGTAGATAAGCTGCAACGGAGCCGTCAGTGTGGTAGTGCCGTGCCAGAGGGGAGATTATGCTGCTGTTGCTGGCGACGCGGCTGGCAAACTGCATGCCTGAAGGTTGTCAGTATGCAGTCGTTTTTGAAGTACATTGTAAGCTTACTGTTAGTCGCAACTGATAGTGGCCTCGGTGAGGGTGCTGGAATAGGCATGTACGGCTTCTTTGCCTTCATCAGGCCTGCAAGGTCGGAGAAACTGTCTCGCTGGGCTGGCTTGTTTCGACTAGCTGTCTTTTTGAGATGGAAATGGGACTGTTGACTACGCTGCTCTCACCACCAGAGTCAGCAAGGCTGATTAAATCATCATCAGTGTCTGGAGCTGTATTAGCTGGGAATTTGCAGGCGCAAGCGGGTTTGCTTGTAGTCGTACAGGCGGGCATCTTGGTGCTAGAAGCGGTCGTGACGGAGCTGCTTAATGGCAAGTAAGTAAAAAGTAGATATTTGGTCAAGCTGGAAGTTGTTGAGGTTTTATGGGAAAGGTGAGACTGGCAGCTGCGGTGAAGGCGACGCCAAGTCTGGCCACAAAATAAGAAGGGACAGTCTGGTGAGTGAGAGAGTGAGAACCAGAGACGACTTTGGAGACTGTAGATCATGCAACCCTCCACGAGATATGTACCGCGTGACTCAGTTCAAGCAGGTTCAAACATCTACGATGTCCTACTTGACCACAGCGAGCGTCACGTTACTGCTGCAAACGAGCAGCGCAACGACACTGAAATCCTCCACAAACCCCACCCTCCTTCACCTGCCAAATCTCTTGATCTCCAATATCCTCAACGGGGATATACTAGTGCAGCCCACGCAAAGCCAACATAGTTGCCCATGTCAGCGCCGTAGGTGCCCACGAGAAGCGCAATGGGTCCATAATACCAGACCTGCGCCATGGACAGGATTGCGCCCACCCAGCCGACAACAAACGCAATAAACGCTGCAATGCCCAGTGGCAGCTTCTTCTGTTGATTCCACACATCCCAGTTCCAGCCCGTCTTTCTGCGGAAGATGAGATGCTCTTCAAGCACAATGGCAATCCAGATGGACACCCAGTAGCCCATTAGCGCAAGAAAATTTGTGAAGATGTCCGCAAGGTGAGCGCGTCCGGCGAGTGCGCATACCGTGTATATGATAACGCCGATCGTGTTCCAGATGATGCGAGGCACAGCGCCAGCCCAGCGGCCGAGGATCTGCGCATCAATACCGGAGGAGTAGGTAGGCACAATGAGGTTTGCGACGAGGCCGAGCGCGACTACGACGCCGCAAAAGGAGCCAAACCCGCCCAAGGGACGATACGCTTCGACGATGAGCGCCCCTTGCGAGATATCATATGCGGCCTCCCACTCGGTGTTAATCAGCATTCCACAGGCTAGGCCGATGCCGAGGACAAAGGCAAAGGTGAAGCTGCAGACAAGGCCCAATAGTGTCATGCCAAAGATGCTGAGAGAGGCGGCGTGCTCGGGATAGTAAACGAAATAATCCGCTGCACCGCCGCCGTACGTGATGGCTGCAGCAAGCGTGAGGCCGAAGAAGCTGAGTCTGTTGCCAATAATCGTGTCTGGGTTCTCATTACCGTGCGAGGCAGCAGATATGTTGAATTGAGGTCCTGCGACGCCGGCCAGGATGCAAAGTACGATGAGCTGCGGCAGCCACGCCCAGCGCTCGTAGTAGTGGAAGATTTGGTAACCAAAAGTGGTGATGGCCCAAGCGATGACTGCAACGATGATGATGCCAACTACGACAGACATGGTGTTGCCCGAGACCGCAGACAGAATCTGACCAGCCACAACGCAATCAATCAAGCCATATCCGAGGAGGACGATGATATTCAGGATGACGACAATTTTCGAAGGCCACCACCCCATGCTAAACCGCGAGAAGATCATGGTCCTGTTTCCACTCTTTGGACCAAAGGTCGCAATGTACGCGACCACCATAGATCCCACAAGCGCACCAAACACACTCAGCAGACAGCTGTCGACAAAGCCCAGTGTAAACACAGCTGGACCTAGCATGCCCAATGTGATGTTGTTGGCTGCCAGATTGACCGAGAACCACATGATGGCGACCTGAGAATATCCCAGAGCGCGCAAATCCTGTCGCTCATCGGCCTCAACGCGCTGTATGCCACGCGCCTCGAGGTTGTACGCAACCAGCTGTCTCTCGAAGCCTTTCCACATCTGCTGCACCTTGCCCGCGCGGTTCGCTGGGCCTTGGAAGCTAGGCAGCTCCTCGTTTACGTTGGGGGCGAGCATCAAGCGCGTCGTCTTTTCGCCATTTGCGATTCCATCCGCGGCATGATTCGAATCCATGATGAAGGTCCTACGCTAGTCAGTAGCAGCCTCCGAACTGGAGCGCAAAGCATGAAGTCCTTTCGCAGGCGTTAACCTGATCAAGTTCAGACCGTATTTCTCAGATCACTTTTACCGTCCTGCTCTCGCGCCTGGAAATGACGCAGGGGCACAGCGGAGAGAAAGCGAACACCGGTTCTCATGCGATTGCTATCAAATACCTTGATCAGGCGGGGTTCTGCTTGAGGACTGCATCTTGGCTGTCTCGTCGTACTTGGAGCGTCAGGTGCGCGCAAAGGGAAACGTGCAATGGAAGCAGAGTAGAGCGGTGACTGACAGCGGTAACTGAGTGGATTGTCGTGTGGAAGGAGAAAAGGGAAAGATGAGACGAAAGTTATCGCCGCCGCTCAGCAGACACGGGAAGAGCCCCACTTATCGGCGCGCCATTAGCTGCTGACCTTGCCGTCTGGCGTCTTACGTTGTGATTTATCGAGCTTGTCGATTGTAATCATTGTCTATAGCAGGAGCCAATGTGCTTGTGGGTTCTCAGAAATACATCACATGTAATTAATGTTGTTGTGTAACCTAGGCTGGGGAAATGAGGGGTCTGGGCTCTTGGTGTACCGTCCGGCACAAAATCCAGGCGAGCCATCAGAAATAAGTAGGTACCATCTGTTTCCATTACCGAGTCTCTATATCAATTCCTAATGCAACATGACTACGCAAACTCGGTACTTGGTGGATGTGTGTGCACAGGTGGGCTGAAGTAGTCCTGCACGATGCATCGGCCCCGAACCAATGAGAGCCACGCATTCTTCAACAGCACATACTCGCAACTTTCTGAAAATGGTACGCACGAGTGATGACTTGCAAAGAGCGCTTTCTGGTACCCAATGACGGAGCATCTATGCGGCTCCGCAGCAGGTCAGAACACTTGGGCGAATCCAGACGTTTAGTGCGGTTAGCGAGGCATCCGAGATGTCAGCGGCGTAGTTCATCCCAATCTGTCATCATCCCTATCCTTTTCGCCCATAGACGGCTGGAAAAAGCGATCGTCATCGAGGACTGCCAGATGCGCTTGATCTTAAACAAGAGAATGATCGCCGCTGTTGGTAGATCTGTATACACTAAGATGAGCCGCGGGCACGACACTCCACTCCTATTACCACGATGAGGAGCGACTCGAGCTATCAAGTCCGCTATGGCGGTAGGTTATCCCACGCGGCATAGGGGAGGAGCTATGATTGATAGGTTGCGTATAATATAGTGGCCCGTGGCTGCAGTATCCGGTAGGGCTCTGTTCTGTTTTTCGTTACGGTACTACCTGGCTCTCCACGATGCGGTCGTTCACGTCTCTGGCTGTTCTCAGCCTTCTGCCTCTGTCCTATGCCGCCCCAGCACCTGCACCAGTGGCAGTGTCGGCCCCGGAGATCACACCCGCCCCAGCAGTCGATGATACTCGGACTGCTGCTCTTGACGAGCGACAACTCCTCCCGAACTTGGTCAATGGCGTGCTCAGTATCGTGAGCGGCGCGCTCAAGGACGTGAATAGTGCTGTCGCTGCCGGCAACCCGTCAGCCTGCAGTTCTGCACTGGTCAAGATTCAGCCCACGACAAAACCCACAAACATCCAACAAGTGCTGTCCAAGCAAGCGTCTATTTGGGCCTCGCCAACACGGTCTGACATCTATGGCGGTATCGCGACACAAGTCGCCAACGGCCTGGGACCCCTTCTCGACGGCACCCTCACGACTGTCCTGCAGGGCGGCCTTCCCGTCGGCGAGAACAGCATCAGCAACACCAACAAAGCCATCTCCGGCCTGTACCCCAGGAAACCACAGAAGAGCGATGCGCCCTACTCTGTCTCCGAGGCCGCTCTGCGCGCAGCCATCTACTTCCCGCCCAGCTTCACGTACGGCAAGAAAACGCCCGTTCTCTTCGTGCCCGGAACAGGCGCGTATGGCGGGACCACCTTCAGCAACAACCTGCGCAAACTACTGACGGGGAAGTCGTTCGCAGATCCCGTGTGGGTCAACGTACCAGGCGCGATGCTGAACGACGCGCAACTAAACGCCGAGTACATCGCGTACGCCATCAACTACATCTCAGCAGCGAGCCAGGGGCGAAAAATCGCCATCATATCCTGGTCGCAGGGCGGTCTAGACACGCAATGGGTGTTGAAATACTGGCCCAGCACGCGGTCAATCGTGCAAGATTTCATCCCCGTATCGCCGGACTTCAACGGGACTATTTTCGCCAACGCCCTGTGTCTGCGCTTGAACTCTCAGATAGGCAGCGCGCCCTGCAGCACCAGCGTGATCCAGCAACAGCGGACATCGCAGTACGTCGCCACGCTGCGGCGCAACGGCGGATCCAGCGCCCTCGTGCCCACGACGACGTTGTACTCGAGCTTCTTCGACGAGATCGTCGCTCCGCAACAAGGCACTACCGCATCCGCGTTCCTCGACTCCGCCAACGGGGCTCGCGTCTCTAATAACGAGCTCCAAGCTGCCTGTGCCACACAACCCGCTGGGGGTTCTACGGCCATGCTGGCGTGCTGTTCCATCCGCTGACGTGGGCGCTAGTCGTAGATGCGCTGACGCACCCGGGCACCACGGGGCAGGTTGGGCGGATTAGCAGAAAGGCTGTGTGTGCAGAGTATGTGGCGCCCGGGCTGGACTTGGATGATGTGCTCGCAACCAGTGGGTTGATTCCAGTGGCAGGGTTTTTGCTGCTGGCGGATTCGCAGAAGGGGATTGCTGAGCCGGCGGTGATGGGGTATGCGAGCTATTAGATGAATTTGTGATAATCGAGCATGCAGATAGTTGTAATGCTTAATTTAGGTCTGTGAGGCGGGTTACTACTTGCTGTTTGTTCTCCTCTGGGCTCACGTGGTGCAGAAAAATTGGTAGTAGCTGGCCCATGCTTCTATCTCAAATCGTGGAGGTCTTCACTAGGAGTTACGTAGTTTTTGATCATGTGCAAAATGCGCTGTAATATTTTACTTGTTTATTTAGTAAAAACTATTCAACAAAGCCAGCATGACCAGCCCATAAAATTTCCAACATGGATGAATTCACAGCCCGCTCTTGCAACACGAGTCTCGCCTAGGGGTCTATCCACCACCTCATCGCTCTCAACCATCCCGCTCCAACTCCCTCGCAACATCCCTCCTTCTGCCACGATAAAACCGCTCCAGCATCTTCCGCCGCTCGGCCTGCGTACTACTCTCCACCAGCAGCGCAAACTCGACCGGGTCGTCGAATCCCATGCTCTCCGCCATGCTGCACAACTGTCGTTTTCGAATGCGCTCGTCGGGGCGGTATCTGTAGCTGATGCGGAACTCGCTGCCTTTCTTCGCGCTGCCTGTGAGTCTCAGATCCTCGTCCTCTGCCCCTCCGTCGTCGTCGTCGTCGTCGTCGTCGTCATCGTCGTCAGTTTGTGCAAAAGCGAGGGGGTGTGAGTGTGAATGCGAGTTCTGGTGCTGGCTCTGGCTCTGACTAGCTTGGAAGACGCGTTTCTTGCTCAGGTCGATGTCGTTGCGCAGTTCCATGGCTTGCCTGCCCAGCCGTGCTTCTACCTCGCTGCGGCCGATGACTTCGGAGTTTTCGTGCGTGTATTGTACGCCTGCTTTGGCGAGGATAGCGTTGATGGGGTCGGCGCCTACTTTTTTTCTGATACTTCTTTCGCCCGGGCTTGCTCTTGCCCTCGGTGGAAGTGGAGGTGGAAGAAGCAAGGGTATCTGCAAGACGCTTGATGTTGGCGAGATTTCCATCATCAGCGTCTCCAGTGATACCGAGATTCTTATCGGACAAGATGTCGTCGTCGGACGAGTGCTGAGTCTCATCAAACTGAAAGTCCACAGCTTGCACGCCAGCACGCGACTCAGCAACGTTGGTCTTGTGCATGATGTCGCGGAGCAGGACGCTATTCTCCTGGAACGTGAAGAGGTTCTCTAATCCGAAGAGCTCACCCTTTTTGCTCGCTTGGTCCATCACGCCTTTGAAGTAGCGCCGCTCTTCTGATGCGTTATAGCCGATGTTGGCTTGTTGCTGTTTGTAGATCTGTCGTGCGTACACAATCTCTTCGATGGTGCCACTGGACACTAGGCGGAATACTTCAACGTCGCGAGTTTGGCCGATACGATATGCGCGGTCTTGGGCTTGGAGATCGTATGCTGGATTCCAATTTGGGTCGACGACAACAACTTTGTTCGCAGATGTAATATTTAGCCCTACACCCCCGGCTTTCGTGCTGATGAGAAACACGAATTGCTCGGGGTCAGCGTTGAAGTCTGCGACGGCTTTGGAGCGCTCTTCGTATTTCATCGAGCCGTCGAGATAAGAAAAGTTGTATTTAGTGCCATCGACATCGAAGAGGCCGCGCAGGAGGCGCAGGAGTCGAACTGAGTGAGAGAATATGAGAACTTTGTCACCATTGGCATGCCAAAAATCAAGGAGGCGCCGAAGGACTTTCCATTTCCCGCAGAACTCGCGTTGGGATTGGTTCAGGATAGCGTCTCGGTTGCGCCAGAGTTCTTGAAAGGTTTCTGGACATGCAGTTTCGAGGTTTTGCAGGTCCTTCGCTTGCTTTTCTTTGTTGTCTGTCGACGATGGCACAATGAGAGCGACGTGGTTTGCAAGCTTTTGGAGCGTGACCATGCATGGGAACATGAATTTTGCCCACTTCTCGCCTTCACCAGGTATCTCAGAATAGCAGCACCAGCCTCTAGATTTCCCAGAGCCGCAGTCGCAGAGCTCCTTCGCTGTGCGAATAAACTTGCACCTGTCGCTCTCAAGAAAGGTTCGATACGCGTCTGCCTGGGTTTCGGTAAGCTGACAAAAGACCACGCGATCGCTCTTCTTTGGCAGCTGATCGGCGATGAGCGTTTTCATCCTGCGAAGAAAGACGCTGGGCAAGATATTTTGGACAAGATCTTGCGCTCTGCTTCGTGAGTCGGCAAGCTGAGCGTTTGTGGCATCGTGAGCTTGACCCAGCTTCAGCGGGAGGCTGATCGTCTGTTTCCACTCCTGAGCAGATCCGTATGCGCCAGGCCGCGCCCAATTGAGCAGGTTCCATAGTTCTTCGTACTTGTTCTGGATCGCAGTACCGGTAAGCCCAATGCGACAAAGTGCATTGATCTTGTTCATCGCAACCGTCACTTCCGACGACTTGCTCTTGATCGAGTGGCATTCGTCTGCGATGACGCAATCCCAGTCAATCGTGTTGACCTCGCTCTCGTTCATGCGGTAGGTGTTGTACGTTGTGATCATGATCTCCAACATGCCCTTCTTCGCAGCACCCAGCACTCCCTTTCGATCGGCGACATTGCCGTGGTATCTGTAGACTTCCCACCAGCCCCACTTGGAGAGCTCGTCCTCCCAGTTTTGCATCAAGGTGCCTGGACAGACAATCAATACTCTGGGATACCAGCGCCCGTCACCGTCTCGACGGATCTTGCGCATGCACTTGGCGTCTCGCTTGGTCGCAGTTTTACCAAATGCTGCCGTGAGGAAAGCAATGACCTGGATGGTTTTGCCCAAGCCCATGTCGTCGCCCAATATAGCTCCACTCTGTTTGACGAAGCGCTCGTGCAGGAATTCAACACCCGCGACTTGGTAATCGCGCAGCCATTGTGCGATTGGCGCTGGAATGACACCTCCTGATTCACGCAGCCTGATTGTCTTTTTCCATCGCTGTGGCCTGACGGCTTTGCCGAGCTGGGGCTTCTCTTCCCTTTCACAGTCGGAGAAATCCATGTTCTCGTAGCTAGGTGGATATCGCAGGCCTGCCTCGTGTAGCTTTTTGAGATGCTTCTGGCGTGAGGCAATATACTCTGGTATTGGGTCGTCCAGGTACGTTCCATTATCAGCATCTTCAGCTACAGAGTCTGTACTGAATGCAACGTCACGGGCATCTTGGCGCTTCGATTTGGCGGGAGGCTTTCGACCAACAATACTTGTTGCTGCTGCAGCTTTGGACTTTTTTGCAGACGAATGCGAACCGTCTCAGCGGCGGCACGTTTTCGTTTTAGTGTTTTCCGGTTCTTGAAATCCTCGTAGGCGGCCCGCGTGTCCTCTTCAGACCACTCCGATTCTACATCAGGGGCGTCGTCATCAGTTTCCGACTCGGCGGCTGGGTCATGGGCGTCAGTGACTGTTTTGGGTTTTTTTGCCGTTGGGCTGGCTACCAGGCTGCTGGGACTGTGTCTGTGTTTGTGTGAGTACTGAGTGCTGTCAGTAGCTGTTAGGTGGTGGTGGTGGCTGCAGAGCTTTGCTTCACCCTCGATGTACGGCGAAAAATCCAGGCCATTACGCGAGCACTCTACCATGTCCAACTCGCTCTCGGCCAACGCCTGAAGAGCTCTGCAATGTTCCTTGTCGGCGTTGGAGCGATCTTGCAGCAGCCACACGGCCGTGTTGTTGAGTCAGCTGACGTTCGTGTTGATGCACAGATGAAGGCGCGACACGAAGACGCGTAATCGCGCTAGCACGTGAGGGCGGGGCGTCTTCCCTACCATTACGAGACCGTGCACGGTATGCCAGGATCCCTGCTGGGCGCCAAAATACCGGGCAGCCTAGCGTCATGCATTCACTCTGACACGCAGGCTTCCATTGACAGACAGATTGGCCTTCAGTCGACCTTCAATCGACACGTGCACCTTCAGTCGATACACTGACACCCGTCTCGTCCAGCGCGGGCCCTCACCCAAAAGCAGGCTACGAGAAAGTCGACACTGCACCTCGACCCCGGCAGCTACGCCAACACACGACAGGACTCGGGCACGCAATGCCGCTCGACACCAGCACGTACTCGCTGGCCCTGCTGCGCCTCGACGGCCGGCGCTGGAACGAGCTGCGGCGGATGCACGCGCAGATGTCGACCCAAGCAGCGGCCGACGGGTCCTCGTACCTCGAAATGGGCAACACCAAGCTGCTCTGCAGCGTGACGGGGCCGCACGAGGGGCGGTCGTCGGGCGCGCGCGGTGGGTCAGGCGGACAGGCGAAGCTGGAGGTCGAGATCAACAGCGCAGCGTTCAGCGGGACGGACCGGCGGCGCAACGCGCGCGGCGACAAGCGCACGAGTGAGATGGAACACTGTCTGCGCGAGGCGTTTGGGGCGGTGGTGCTGGGCCATCTGTACCCGCACTCGACCATCACCATCAACCTGCACATCATCTCCCAGGACGGCTCGCTGCTGGCTGCCTGCATCAATGCTGCCACCCTGGCCCTCATCGACGCCGGCATCCCCATGACCGACTACCTCGTCGCCTGCACAGCGGCCTCGTCGGCCTCGGCGAGCGCGGCCGACAACGCCAGTGCCGACGATCCGCTGCTGGACCTGAATATGCTCGAGGAGCAGGAGCTGCCGTTCCTGACCGTGGGCTGTTTGGGCGAGAGCGACAACGTGGCCGTCTGCGTCATGGAGACACGGGTGCGCATGGAGCGCCTCGAGGGCATGCTGGCCGTGGGGATAGAAGGCTGCAAGCGAATGCGGGCGATTCTCGACGGCGTTGTGAAGGGGTACGGAAAGCGGTTTGGCTGAAGAGGGAGTCTTGACGTGCACTGTTCATTCGGACGCAGCAGAGTGGGAGCAGGAGGTGGCCGTGCTAGTGCATGTAGGGCTGCACTACTGTCAACCCAGCGTGCCACACGTCGCCCGGATGGGCAAGTGTGGATGCGAAGGCGTAGAGGAGCGGGACTAGCGTTTGCTTGATCCAGTGGGGTGCCACTGGGTGCTTGGATACCGTCATAGTGGGTGCCTGCGAACTTGTGTGTGCGGACTGCTTGCATCATCTGTCGTGGTAGACGCCGATGACTACATGTGGGTGGGGCAATCAAGTGAAAACGACCGATGGTCGTCATCTTCACCGTCAATGTACATGCTGGACGATTGAATCCATCTAAAAATTATGATTTGGAACAGCGACAAAACGCTGTACTTGGTGCCTGTATTGCAGACGTACCTGGTATCATAGTAGCGCCGTACCCAAACATCTACCGTCGGCCGTAAGGACATATCAGTACAACCAAGCCGCCATGCGATGCGGCAACGCCTTCCAAAACGGAGGTTATTTCAAAACAGAAACGCAAACAATGTCCCCCGTGTCCAACTTCAGTAACTTGCTGTGCTGACAGCTCAGAGAGGCTGCTGACCTACACGCCATCTGCCATCCGCAACAGTCTCAAACTTGACCCTGCGACCTCTCTGTCTGACCATCTGAACACCTCCTGCCTCGAGCCATCTTCCCAGATTCTTGCACTGACTGACATCAAACACCTCGAGGTCCCTGCAGCCTTCCACCACAGCTTCGACCCCTGTACCTGTTACCCGTACACAGCCACGCACAGATAGATTTCGGAGCTCGAGCAAGTGCAGCGAAATGCAACGGAGCGATGTATCGGATACGGCAGAGCCGCAAAAGGCGAGATTGAGGTGCGTGAGGTTGGGAAGGCCAAGGGCAAGGACCTCCGTTGCAGTGTCTGAGAGAGCACAGCAGAATGACTGCGAAGCAGCGTCAGCAACAATTCTATTCTATCATTTCTGTGACGGGCGACTTACTAAATCCAGTTCCCTCAGCCCTTTGGCCGCGTTTGTCAGATAGACAATCGCATTGTCCGTCAAATAGGTACAGTCGGCAAGACATAGCTTTTGTAACCGCGGGAAGGGATACACACTCCAGTGTTGAAACCCAACGTCTGTGATGGTAGTGCATCGGGTGAGGTCGATCGACTCGATGCGATTGGCTGCGTGAACAGCGATGTGTGCCATCGATCGATCTGTGATGTGTTTGCAGTAACTCAAAGTAAGGCGTCGCAACTTCGGGCAGCCAACAACGGTACCAGGAGCCAGAGGTGCTGGTGCTGGATGGCCGTTCGCTCCACTCTTGCCCTTATGGCGACTATTCGCGTGTGCTTGTTGCTGTACCTGCGCCATTGCCATCTGAGGAGGATGATCCGGCACAACCCATCCGATCACGCGTGCAAGAAGGTTGTCGCCAACTTTTCTGCAGTTGCTGAGGTCGACCTCTTCCAGACCCTTGGCTTTCTGCACCATCTCTAGTACTGCAGGGCCGGTGATGTCCCAGACGCTCTTCATTCGCCAAATTTTCACGCCAGGAGCGCACGTCTTGGCCAACTCGCCAAACCCCTCGTCTGTTACGTGAAAGCAGTTACTCATGTTGATATGCTTGGGTCGAGTGCCGACGAAAGGGCAGATGATGTCTACCAGCGTCCGATCAGTGACTTTGCGGTTGTACTTGGCAAGGTCGAGGTCGTGGAGAACATCGGGTGAGGTCGAGATGATTTTGTGCCAGTGTGACGATATCTGTCGCAGTTGCATCAACTCGTACAAGTCAAAGTTTCTGAAGATGTTGGTCAGAACAGAATCCGGGAGACGGCCTCTGCTGAATCTGCTCGGTTTCCTTATCATACGCGGGCGTTTGAAGTCGAAAGCAGGTTCTGGTGGGGTCGATGTGTGTTTGGGTATAGGCGATGGCGCGAGTGATGTGCCTAGAGGTGTGCCTAGAGGTGAGCCAACTGGGGAGGGGTCCTTTGAGGAGAAACTAGCCTTGGTGGGACTTGAGGGCGAGTCTGGTGGTGGAGGGGCAAGTGAACCCCGTCTCGACCTAGAGCGGACATTGTCTAGGTCAAGGTTGAGAAACGGATCCGGATCATAAGGCTCCATCATTTTCTCATCTCTACGTGGCGGAGTGACTGGTGTGTCAACATCAGGAAGATCGCTGAAGGTCACTGTTGGAACACTCTCGTTTCTCCTTGGCGTCCGTGGGCGTTTTGTGTCTGCAATAGCCAGCTCGTCGATTTTTGGTGTGCTTTCTGAATCCGACATGTGAACGTCGTTGTCCTTTGCAGCCTCAAGCCGCTCTTTGGCAACTGACTCGACTTGCCGGCGTACATCTGGTGTGCATTTATCCCACAACTGGCTGAGGGTATCTCCGCTGATCATGAGGCACTCGACAGACGAAACCGATCGGACAGTAGCAGTGCGGCGCGGTGCTAAGGAGAGACTGACGACTTCGCCGAAATACTGTCCTCCTTTCAACCGAGCCTTCACCTCGTGGAAGTTATGCTCGCCAGCGGCTATTGATTTCCGTCTGCCTTGGTCGAACGCTGCGTGGCCGTTGTGTTGGGCAGGTTTTACGTTGACAATCTCGACTTCGCCCTTAACTATGAAGTAGACGTCGCGTCCTGATGTCCCCTGCTTGATGATATCGTAGAACGGAGGGAACGAGCATGGCTGAGCGCGCATACCGAGGAAGTGGAGAATTTCGTCGGGCAGCTCGGAGAACAGCGGCAGCTCTTTCAGGAGTGATCGCACATGTAAATCGATGCTGCCAAAGGCGCTGTGGGCTGCAGCTTCGGTCAGGCCTGGACTCGGCGATTTCCTCTTCTTGTAGGCATTGAAAATTTCTCCGTCACGCAATGTGCCGCTCTCTGCCATGACTACATCGCCATCTTCGCGATCACGCTTTCCTGTGATCTGCCGTACTGGGATGGCAGGCCGCTTGGTACTGCCTCCCAGTTCTTTCTTCTTGCGCTCGAGGATGGCGAGACGTTCCTTGGCCTCATCCATGATGGCTCGTTGAACCTCTGGGAACTTGGGCAGCTCCTTCATGAGATCCTCTTTGTTCAGCCGGACTACCAGCGAGCGCATGTTGGCTATGATGGTGGCGGTGCGAGGTATGTCCATAAGGATGGCAATCTCGCCGAAGAAAGCACCGGGCTTCAGTTCGGCGAAAGTGCTTTCCTGGTCGCGCGAGGTGACGCGCATTGCGCCGCGGACGAGCCAGTACATGGCCTTGCCTGTCTCGCCCTCGGTGAGGACGGTGTCGTGTGGCTGGTAGAGTGCTGGCTTGAGATGCATGCCGATGGCAGCGAGGAAGGAGTCAGGGGCGGCCTGAAAGAGAGGGAAGGAGCGGAGGCGGTCGAGGAGGTCGAGGGGCAGGCCATGTATAGTGCTCGCAGCGAGCGGTGAAGGTCGTATGGGTCTCGCGGGGTTGGAGTCGCTGTCGAAGGCGCGTACCATGGCGAAGGAATCCGGCACGGCAATGCCACCATGGCCGCGCACTGGGCCACCAGGCCTGTAGCGGCGCATTGTGGTGGTGGAGGTGCTGCTGCTGGCTGAGAGCGACGCGTGCGAGGCAGGCTAACAGCGGTGTGTTTCTGGGCGGGGCTCGCTCTCCAGTGGGTCCGGGGGAAGGCGCTCGGTGGAAGCTGGGCAGGTACGATGCAGTGGTGCAGCAGAGCTCAGCTCATTGTGTGCGTATGCGGTGTGGTAAGCAGAGCGCGTAGGCGGTTCTTCTAGGAGCGGAGCGCGTCTGCCCAGTGCGAGAGCTTGCTGCGTGCTGAGCGAGGGTGGGGCGGGACCACAGCAAACTACAGAACAAGCAATACGCTGTTGCTATTCGTGGAGTCTCCGGGGAGACAAAGCAGCCACGTGCTTAGCAATGCCCGACAGAAGATGTCGAGACTGCCTGGCTGTCAAGGTAAAAAAACAAAAACAAAAAAACGTGATGCTGCTGCTGCTGTTGCTGCTGCTCGGAGAAATGATCTGGTGACGGTGACGATGGATGCGGGAGACACGGCCTTGGGTCGGCGCGGGAACGAGCACAGGTGCATCGCTTCTAGAAAGAAGGAAGGAACGTCCTTGAAACACTCGCTTGCCCTCCCCCAACACGAAGCGAATCCTACCCTTATCAGGCCCCTGCACAAGTACAAACTCTCCACACCTCTTCCGTGCCCGGTCCCAGCGACTGCTTTGGCCCTTCTCAACACTTCGTCGCAGATCCAGCACATGGGGCTGAAGGCGTCCTGTCATGGCAGCCGCTTCAGACCTCAGGGAATGTTTCCACCGCAGCCATCCAGTGCCATCCCAACCAACGGCGGCCCGCTAGCCTTCACCCCTGACCACCACCGGCCCCCTGCGCTTCAGATCGTCAGTGCATCACGTTGCGGGAACGGACCTCTGGCAGCCCTCATTCGTCCAGAAGGCTCCTCACTTCACCGCTGTGCTCTACCATGCTAATCATCTCATCATTTGTTTCGTGTTGATTTCGTAACGCGTATGGCGCCTTGTGCCTGGCCCACTGTGTACATTGTACCCCGCCATAGAGGCAGCGAAACCGTCGCCGTGTAACACTCAAACATGTCCCCAGACGCCAACCACCCCAACGCTGATATCGTTACAGCGCTTGCACTTATCACATGGCATCAGCCACCATCATTAATCTCTGTCCTAGTATCTTCGCCCGTCATCGTCGCGGTCAAAACGGTCATAACGGTCATCTCGCCTGCGCTCGTCACCATACTTTTCACCCCACTTCTCGTCGCAATCTTCTCGTCGTGACTTCCTCTTGTCCCACTGCTCAGAGGCTTCCTTGGCGCCGATGCCTCCAATCACAGCTCCCGCTATGGTTGCAGCTGTATCGTACTTCTTACCTTTCTGAATCTGGTTACCCAAGAGGCCGCCGATCAACCCTCCAGCCACAGTGGCCGCAATATGATGCGCTCTATCCGCAGATCTCGATCTCGACCTCGATCTAGAGCGAGCACGGCGACTATTTCTACGGTCCCTTCCTGATCGTTGCGGCGACCACGATGAGTGGCGTCTCTGGGGTGCAGGACGCCCTCGCTGTCCGTAGTCCTCTCGCCGATTGTCGTACTGAGGCTGTTGATACGGCTACTCACTGTTGGCATTGCGCAATCCATTGTGCGAGGCAACCACGTACTGCGACATCATACCCACGAGCCTTGTGGAACAGATCGCTGTCACGCATCACAACAGCGCCAACGTCTGGGCCTCGGTAGTAGGTCTCATCAGACACATATCGTCCACCTCTCCGGTCTAGGTACTCGTGCTCTTGCCGCCGATCAGGGGCGTACATGTCGGATTTGGAATCTCTGTCCTTGTGTCCTCTCGATGTCTCGTAGTCTGCGCGAGATGACTCGCTCCCCTGTGGTTTTCGATGTCTCTGTTGCTGCTGCCGCTGTTCGTGTCGCCTGTGCGAGTGTTTACCGACCCTATCAAAAGCTTTGTCGTGGTATTTGTCTACCACTCTGTCGACACCTTCGAATCCAAGTTCCTAACCAGCGCAAACAATGGATCAGCAAAGAATGCAGAAATGTCTCACCCCGGATTTGCTTACTACAAGCTCTTCATATTCGCCCATGTCTTGCGCCGCCGAGACGATTTAAATTCCGAGCGTTCCGTACGGTGATGCGTCCGTTGCGGCTATACGGATGCAAATGCGCGTGCTACTGCGAGCCACATGTCTTAACGCTGCATCCTGAACCCTGTTCGCGGTATGACGTAGCTCGGCTTAGCGTGAACCAGCGACTTGGCTGCGGTCACTGCGCGTAGATCACGTTCGAACCCTGTTTAACCATCGAAAATGTAATTAAGCTCACGAACAGCTCAGCAGGTGCGCAGATTTTCTATTTTGGTCTGATCTAAACGTCTCCGTCAAAAACCAGGCAAATGTACAGTACAGGCAAAGTACCTTGGACTTTTACGCATGTCTATAGGCTCAAAAGATTTAACATGACTACTACTTTTAGCTATAAGGAATGCATGTTCATATACGGCTCTTTCTATACCTTGAGAGGCAGAGTCATTGATAACACAAATTGATTTTTAACAGCTCTATGTCAGCAGAACCTTCAATCTGCTTCAATAGTCATTTTTATCTAGAGCAACACGTTAAGAGCCTTCCCCTACTCTATTGATAGTTAACCAACGTCTAGCCAATGTAACATCATAACAACGTATAAAGGGCAACCCAAAAGCGCACTCTTCCGACACTAACTACTTTTACGCTCTTATTAAACCCTATCCTGAATCTAAATCATAACATCACAGCAAGCTCTTCGAAATGGATGTCGCCAACCAACTAGCTCTCCTGGAACGTGCTATCAATCACGTCTTCACTCCGAAGCCCCTTGGGGTCGAATCTATCAGCTCTAGTGGGCAAGCCGTCTATTTCAGGGGAGAATGGCTTCGAATTGGAAGAACGATCGCCTTGCTATTGTGGGAGATGCGGCCATCGACATGATGCTGTGTACCTCATGGTTCGAAGCTCGGAATGCGCAAGGTAATAGAAATTTCGAGCACGATGAAATTAGTGCGTGCTGACATGAAAAAGGCCACCAGCTTACCAGAGAGCAATGGTGGGAACTCCAGCGCGATCTGGTGACCGATGATCGTCTCACTGTACGCAGCTTCAACTTTGGACTTCACGCTCTCGTCATCACAAACCATGGCCATGATGGCCGCATTTCAAACAAAATTATGGCTACAGCTGTCGAAGCCATCATTAGCACCGTTTAAGAAAATACCGACCACGGCCTTGCAGCTGTTCGTACAGTCATGAGAAACCATGAGTTTTTTTCAGCACCCTCTGCTATCGGTAACGTTTTAAAGCTTCCCACCCTTGCATTACAGATGATAAGCAAAGTCCAATACCTTGATACGAGTTGATATTACGCACCCCAGAATGGATTGCGAGAGGCTACAGGGCAGCATTGACGACTGCGTACTTGACGGCCACCGGATGGGTCGGATTGACATTGGGATCTGGAGGCGGATCACATGTCATTACGACACCTTCGGTGCAACCCTATGTGGCCTTGCTAGTGCTCTTCCGCTGCCTCTCGCGAGCCGTCCCAGAGTGTATGATGCCATGCGCGAGCTAAGAGCTCGCACTGTGGTTACAATAGCCTTGCCTCAGGCGCTATTGTACACCACGGCCCTGAAGTTGTACTAATACATTTGTGTAGACTACTGAGAGTGCCGAGTAGCACTTCTTTAGATACGATGCACGTTCCTTGGAAGCGTATTTTGATAGGATAATAATTCAAACACTGGCTCTATATATCCGTTCCACTCGTTTTTATGCGCTTAGTGTTGTTTGATTTACATCTTCCGCTCGATTTTGTTTAGTTATTGCTAAGCTTACACTCCTTTAAAAATTGTATAATCTTGATGCCCTCTGCTTGCCTCACACTCACGTTATCAGAAATCCTGTTCATGACCATCGCACCCTCATGCTCCAGAAGCCTGGGGTATAAGAGCGTAACCCCTATCTTTTTATGAGGTAGTCACAGCAAATTGGCGATTGCATTGATGATATCTGAGCCCGGAAAGGACTGCCTAGTGCATTATATTTTCTAGATAACTGCTTCAGAACGGCTAAAAAATTACAGCATTCATCACGGAAGTCAATAATTGGCAGCTGCTGTGTGTTACAATTTCCTGTAGCTCATCCCTGATGTATCCCTTACATCATTTGTGCACGACCATCAATCAATAAGAGAGAGCGGGGTGCACTAACTTTCCTTCTCCGTGCTCTTCCCCACCTCCAACCTTCCCTATCGCTCCCGCGATTCACGATACCAACATGCTTCTAGACGTCAACATAAATGCTTCAAAAGTGGAACAGCGGACTGGCTATACTTTCTCGAACAAATTACTCGCCGCCGAAGCCGTGCAGATGGCCGCACCAGGAATCCCCGTCATTTATGGGTCTTTTCGCAATCTTCCGAGCAACAAGAGGCTCGCGATACTCGGAAACGTAGTCCTTACCAAAATCCTCTGTGATCTTTGGTTCAACACTCACAGTAACCATGGTAAATACAAGCCACCACAGCCCTTCCAACACACTGCTCATCAGATAGGCACTGAGCTTACGCCCACTGAATGGACCGCCTTACGCAACGACATGCTGAGCAATGACTGTCTTGCCCAGCGTGGCTATACGTTCAAGGTCGACACTTTGGTCTGCTGCAACGCTGGTACAGTCAGCTCTGCGAAGATGGTAGCTACTACTCTCGAGGCTATTGTCGGCGCTATTTATCAGGATGGTGGAGATGATGCTGTTCTTCGCGTCATCAAACACTTTGGGTTCACTGAGCATCGCTTCTTTTCGGTAACGTTACACATCTTCTTTCTCCCAATATGAACAGCTTTCGTCATTCAACTAATGTGCACACTTCTAGATCCATGCATCTCTGTCCCTGGGATTCTCAAGAAGAAGCAGTATTAGATCCTCCTACCGAGAGGCTGGCGTCCTCATGAGCTCTTGTCTGCGTCATCGGTCTCGTGAAAGGACACAGACGCAGAATAGATTCTCCTGGGAGGCGCTTCTTTATCGTTTTGCTGATCTGGGATTGCTTGTCCTTGAGAATCTTGGGCCTAGTTATGCTAGTCCGGATTTATGGGCGTGCGCAAACCATCCTGGTGGTCGAACTTTCGATTTGTAATGGTGAGCCTGCGTACATCTTCTAACACTGCCTCTACAGAAAGACGAGCCTTGAGCGACGCTAAAAACCTTCGCCGATACTCACGAGCGTTATCAGCAACAGGAATGCAGTCGGATCACTCATTCACGGTTTGGACTCTACACACGGCGGATATGCTCAATTCATATCGTTTCTGCTTTTGGCCCAGCAGTCACACACGCTCTTTATTGCGCCCATCGCACCATAGAATCATAAAACAAGTAACGATTCTTTGGATACTAAACTCTCCTCGTTTTCCATAGTCTTGCGATCCTCAATCGTTGTACCCGCTCATCTCTAGTTTGCCATTTACAAATACAATGTAACAGTAAAGATCATATTTCAGATTTATATTTCAGGTTTGTTGATGGTTAAACGTGCTAAAGCTACCAGAACTGCTCTTTGGTCCGGTGATGTCACAGCTCATGCTTGCGCGTTCTGCGTTGCTTGATTGGACGTATTCATCTCGACTCATACTCAGTCATCAGCTCCAAACATCAAAACTCATCAGTGTTATAATTGACATGCAGCCTACTGAATTCATACATGCCATCAAGGCTTACTACATCTCAGTTCTCACATAACAATGGCCAGCCACCATGCGCTAGTCATCGGTGCCTCAGGACTCATAGGCTGGTCAGTCGTAAACCAGCTGCTCCAACCTTACCCATCTCCAACCCCGTTCTGTAAAGTTACCGCTCTAGTCAACAGATCTTTGAGTATCGAGAATTCGTTCTGGCCTGCAGTTCCAGGACCTGGTCGCCCTGAGCTAAAGCTAGTCTCAGCTGCGGATCTACTGTGCAGCGACGAAAATTTTGAGCGATTCCTTGATTTGAACATTCCGGACGTTGCTTTAATCAGTCATGTATACTATTTCTGTAAGCACTACCTTCAAAAATCCTAATTCTGAAATGACCAGCTTACGTAAATGTATAGCATTCAAGAGTGATGAATACTCCGAGAAGGAAGTCCAGATCAACGTTGGTATGATGCGCCGTGTTATACGAGCTGTCAAAAGATTGTGTGTAAATCTTCAGTTTTTTTGTATACCCTGGTGGTACAAGGGTAGGCGAATGACTTTTCAGTGTAAAACGTACCACGCCCTGACTTCTCTAGGGCTACGGAATATATCGCCCTGATGGCATCTTCACAGCACCACTTACAGAAGCCATGGCAGATCAGCTACCAGATGACTACGTAAAGACAGTTGCATATCCGCACTACCGTGCCTTGCTCGCAAAAGAGTCTAAAGATCAACGGTGGACTTGATGCGAGCTAGTTCCAGATGTCATTGTTGGCTTCACGCCTAACGGATCTGGCTTCTCGCTTGCAGGTCACTGGGCAGTGTACCTCTGTGCATACAAACTCGTCCACGGACAAGATGCAAAGGTGCCATTTCCAGGGGTGAAAGCTGGCTACGATTCCCTGTTCACGGAAGTAAGCGCGACGACTTTGGCGAGACTTGCTATACACGCGTCGCTCCACCCGGAAAACTTCCGCGAGCAAATCTTCAACGTAGCTGACAGCGCAGTACCGGGCTCTATGCGACAACGTTGGCCTCAGATCGCGAGCTGGTTCGGCTTGACAGGTGTTCCACCGCCAGATACAGCAAGCGTAGATGATCCAAAGCCGAGCGATTTTATCAAAGAGCATGAGGAGAAGTTGGTGGATGCCGATGTAAAGGGTGTGGATATCTGGAATTCGGGCCAGCTTGATAGTGTTGGGTACTGGTTGACCTTCGATCGACATTTGAGCCTAGACAGGCTGAGAAGTGCAGGATTCCGCGAGAATGGTAAGCCGGAGGAGGGTTGGTGGGATACATTTACGACGTTCAAGAAAGCTGGGATGATCCAGTAAGTGGTGATTATGTGGACGATTAAGTGCGAATAATTCCCCTACTCCATCTCAGACAGTTGCCTGGTATCCTTGGAGATGTGTATAGAGACATGTGGCGCTGCTGCATCATGGGTTCGAGGTATCTGGCACTCCCCATTATAGATAAGGGGAACTTGCTTATGTAGTAACGTCCAATATCGACTAAAGCCGCTCAAAACCCATCAAAACGTGGCGCTGGCTCAGACACTCTGACAACACAACCTCTAAAAACTCAGAAGCAGCAGCAGAATGCTCTCTTCCAGCGTCCCGATACCGTTCAACATCGCTATACCTCGAACGCTGTGCCATTTTCTCGCGAAAAATTAATACTCATTACACACGAACACCGCTTGATCACCGCTGACGAACAAGTGCCCTTCGGCTACGCTGGCTTCTCCTTCCTTGTTTTGGACCGACAAGGCCATGTCAATGGCTTGCACGGCATCTACTGACATCGCGTATATCTGATTGTACGAGATTAGTGCGACATTGGTGTTCTTATGAATGACAAGTTGCATCTGCAAAAGGAAATAGGGCCGCTTCGGTTCCAGGCGTGGGTTAGAGAAGAGGTCATGAGCTGGAGGGAGCAGGAGAGAAGAGAAGCGGAGGAGGCCTTTCCAGCAATTCTAAAAGCCGAGAGAAGAAGAGGCATTATGAAATGAGTTTGGTAAGACAGATTGTGAGAAGGGAGGGGCGCTGAAGTGATGGAGTGGTGCAATTGAGGTGTTTGGTCAAACTCTGGACGGCGCTATGGGAGGACGGAGATTGAACAACAGTGGCATTGCTTATTGCCGTATTCACTACCGATGCGGTTATATTGCTGCCGCTTCCGTGCTAAGCAGATATTTGCACATACTACAAAGCACTCGCCCGATCCTTTACAATGACAACTCCACGCCCCATGCGTTGTAAACAATTACTTAAGAGACTAAAAACCCCAATGGCATCACCAACTCACACATGAAGCACGCACTCCTTTTACTCATTAATCGCTACGAGTTAGCCATATATCCCTTCAAACCCGATCGGATGCGCTCAGATGCAGGGGTTGCGATATGGTATGCGATATATGCACAGGGCTTGCGGACCGAATTTGGCGGCGGCCCAGCTGGCGTGCTTTGCGGCTAATTAATCACACCACCTGTCAACCAAAAGTTGTATGGTAATGGAGGTTTGTGGCCTTTTTTTAGAGCTTGTGAGCTTGCGATACTTTTGAGAAGGTGCTTTGAACGCATTGTTATGTTAATAGAGGAAGCATGCACGTAATCAAGTTCTTTTCTGCAGCCTTTTTCGTGCATATTCGTCTCAATAATGATGTATCATGGTTCTATGTCACAAGAAGTTGCCCAGCCTGCATTTTCCCTTCGCTCTTTCGCCTGGCAAGCCAGCTTTCGGTACTGCTTGTTGCCGATAGTACAAATAACATTACTTCATCATTAATACGTGCTCATACCTGCAGCGTATGCTTCCTTATGTGAAACCAATACTGTTCATAGAGGCTTGATGTCAACCGCATCGCCCAGCGTGAAACATCTTCAGGCTGCAACCTATACCAGCACTCGATGGCAGTCTATGGCCTTCGCGGAACCAAACAGATGCGCTGGTAAACAATGATAAAGAGACCATTCAGCCAAAATCTAGTGTTACTTTACTCCAACACACTCATAGCAAGCTTACTGACATGAACCAAGGTAATTGTAACTGTCATGCCTTTCTAGAGCATGATCTTGCTGCTCAAGTAATGGCCAAGACGCCCTAGCCACCTCAAAAACGCATGTTGAAACACGAAAAAGCAGAAGATCAATACTGAGTAAGCACAGTCTCAGACGATCCCAAGAGCGGCTCATTAACCGGAGTGAGGTAGTGCATTATCGTTCAAGACATTTGCTGACGCGTACCAGATACTGCGCGGAACTCCCAGGACACCACTGATATGCATCCAGCACCGTCGGCGCAGAAGGTATGCTGGATGAGTCGCCTATTCCCTGTCGAAAAAGAACTCGCAGATAACGAGAACAGAGGTCTAATAAGTTTTGGGGGTAGCTGATCAGCCTCGCTGTTCAGTTGCAGGAAAAAGACCATTAAGATTCGGCATTGATGAGATGCAAGGCGCTGCCTCGAAATGATATCTACTAAACATGGACACATGAATGTCGTTACAAAAAAAAGGGAGGATAGCTATCTTCACCTTGCGTGAACAATACCTCTTTCAATGTCCTGGTTCGCCCAGTCGTTACTCTGCTTTTGTAGTGACTCCTGAGATGTCTTTTGGCTTGGCCCTTCGGATTCTTCAAGGACAGTGACTTTTGTTGTTTTCATGATGCCAGCAACCTTGCCCTCTTCATCCTCTAATATTGCGCGCTCACTATCCGAGTCGTTGTCGAGTATCGACTCGCCAGGGTGAACACTTTTGTGTCGTTTGTTGTTCTCGTACGTGTCTAGCCTGATGTGGTTTCCATTTGTCGAGCGCCCATAGCCGTATTGGGAGTTTGGTGTCTTGGAGTTTGCGAGGGTTGAAGGGAGGATCTTTTGGAAGAGACTGTCGAATGCCTTGCGTAGAGGCGGCAGGGATGCAATGAGAATGCCGATGCAAAGCTCGGCCGAACTCCAGATTCCGAGGTTGATGCCTGACCATGTCGGATCTTGGGTTTCGGTGATGGTTTTTAGCTCGATGGTTTTGAAAATGGAGCAAACGGTAGCCCTATCGAATCTTTTAGCTGTGTAAGGCCTCTCAAAATAAGATGGTACTTACGGAATACTCAGCAAGAACACAATACGAATGCCAATTTGTGTCTTGCGTGACAACTGTACCTGGGAAAGGTAGATGATCGGTGCGGCCATGTATATAACATCGGTCAAAATATTGCAGATCCCTTGCGTGTACGAGAGCCACAAAGTTCCCTTGGCCCAGCAGCGTTTGTCAGGGTAGCCATAGTTCCAGTTCGCCTCGAGAGGTGTGCAACCAAATAGGGTCAGCACTGGCGCAAGGAAGTTGAAGGCAGTGACCAGAGCGATTGAGAACCACACAATGGCCTGATACAACTTGGAGAAGTTGAGAATCAGTAGCCATGCACAGATGGACCACTTCAGAACCGCCACACCAACGATGTTGACAATCTGTGCGATCCAAAGATAGTACGAATATCGCATGATGTCAATCGATGGGTCGAGGATGTGTCTTCCGAGGCCAGCATCTACGACCACTTGGTTGACAGAAGTCGCGACGATGTTAAGAATCTACAAATAACCGCGTTAGGCTTTCCGGTCGATCTGGAAGTGGGTACAAAACCTACAGTGGCGATGATCAACAGGTAATCGCACACCATGAACTTACGGCCCTGCATGGCACCATACACAACTCTCCACACGAGGAAAGCTGTACTTATGATCATAAGGGTCCATGCTGGGACGAGGATTTTGATCCTCTCGTTGGGCCAGTCTTGTGTTGATGGCCCCGGAGCGTCCATTGTGGTCGATTTGGTCTTGCAAAAAGCGAGAAAGAAGTCAACCTCCGAGAGCGGCCGTGAGCAACGTCGATATGTAGGCAGTCTACCCTCCTATCTCATTTGAGAGGAGCAAACGCAGTCACACCCGTGAACGCAGGATCGACGAGTTGGTTACACGTCCCGGACATGGCCACTGATCCGAGCAGAGAGATACGGCAACACGGGTTTCCAGACCGTATCACACAATTCTTGCACAGGGATATTGATCCGTGGACCCAACTGTTCGTGGGTCGATTTTGCCTTGATTGAGGATCAACAGGGGTCAGATGTATTTGCGCCGATTGGAGGCGGGGCGGTAGAGAGTGGGGTTTGCGGCCCTGAAACCAATCTGAATTGTCATGCTTCTGGCTTCAAAAGGATCGAGCTCTGTCTGACGTGTGTTGACACCAGAAAAGTCTGACAGATGTTAATTCAGCCTTGCCCACATTGTCGACATTGACTGCGACAGTTTTTACTGCGTGTGGGAATGACAGCGGCTTCGAACTGACAGAACTTACAGTAATTTACGGAGCGGAATGTGGCTGGATTTCTCGGGCTTGAGTCGTGGATTAAAAGAGCTAGTGATTCGAGCCCGGTCTGCCTGTGCTTCCCGACTCATGAATTGCAGCTCAGAATCCGGCAAAGCATGCCCTTTATTAAAGCCAATCCGTACCGCCGCTGCATGCTGAACCGATACCACTATGAGTCAATGCTACTTGGTACTGCTACCCGCGCAGTGCTTCGATGTAGAGCGGACGAATATAACACCATCAGTAATTGAACGGGTGCCCGTTCGCATGTGGAGACAGGCCTAGTAGGTAGCTTATTCGAAATAAGCTCATCTCGAGGAATCATCAACCAAGTTCCGGCACTTATGTTTCCAAGTACGAGCTTCTCTGATGGGAAATAATGCTCCGATGCTGCAGCACTCGAATTAGACTATGTTACTGAGGTCGGTAAGCTAGTGCGGAGGACCAGTGGCGGCTCGAGGTCCGGCTCCCTGCCGCCCACGCGCTTCTAGTATCTTTGAAGATGAAGGATCTAGCCTGAGCTAGGACGAATGCACCAACCTTGATAGAACCGAGCGCGCTTCGATTGGCAGGACATGATCTAGTTTTAATCGCACGTGCTACCGCTAAGCCAATTACGAAGCTACTGCTAATCGGAAAATGATTACTGCTGACGGTTGAGCCCTGCCTTCGGTAGTTTTACGGTCCGATTACTTGGTAACTCTCCGGCATAGGAAGCGTTTTGCGGCACAGTCTGGGGAAACTAGGAACATCAGCTCGAACACATGTACATACAGCATATTAACATCAAACCTAGTGTACGCATTTGCTGCTACTTGGGGTATTGCTGCGTAATTGCATCTGGTTTGTATACTCCAGTCGTCGCGTTCTCCGAAATTTGGCTTAAAAGAGACATTTCTCCGAATGTGAGAAACCGGGAGTGCAATGCCGAACCGTAGTGGAGACGGGCTGGAGCCATGCACGTCCACTTAGCGAATCCACACAATTCCGCCATCATCATTTTCACTCGCTCCCCTAAGTAATCGTTTGTCTTTACCTATTCGGACATGTGCGAAGAGCCAGAACAGACGTACTTTCAGGCCCATCTTCTGGCTTCAGACAGTGTTTTGCGGAACCTTAGCAATGATTCCTAGATCTGTATCTTTGCCTGTTGACTGCTACCAGGTTAGGCTTCTAGAAACACTCCATTGTGGGTCGATCCCCTAGGTATACCTGTCAGAGTTCTCAAAAGTGGAGTTGAACTGGGACCCTCTTCTACACAGTAGGAATCGTGTTCTGCACAGCTCCTTTGAAATCGCGTGATATTGACTCTCGCGTCGGGTAATGCCCCGCGCCTTTCTGCCAACGATGGTCCAATGAGTGCCAGACCCTTGTTTGCATTGACTCGCTGCCGGTGTGTAATTTGGTAAGACGGATTTGGACGGATTTGGCCCTAAGAAACATGGATTTTTTGGTTAGGAAAGGATTGCACAGCCGCCACCGTTTGTTTTTGGCATTAGTTTTGCTCGCCCTCCGCCTTACTGTGGGACTCCCTCTTATCGACAAAAGTGATCCTTGGGATATGGCGAACTACTGACTTTCCCACGTGGCGCGGGAGATCTTTGACCAATGCAAACGCTCTTCTCGGCCGTATAAAGACTTTAGTATGCGCAACTCTTCTAATTCCCATCCACCAGTATCCCAGATCACTTTCGTTAATACATTAATACCTGGGTTTTAAGATGCCAGTCTTCTCCCGTTTGGCCGTGGCGGTCCAACTTATCAGCATCATCTTCACTCCTGCTCTTGCTGCATCAACCCCCAAAGACTACGACTATGTCATTGTCGGTGGTGGTGTTACTGGTTTGGTGGTTGCGAACCGTCTGACTGAGGACAAGCATGGTGAGTAATTTATCCGAGACAGACAAATGGCGACTTGCATACTGATATAGTGCTGCAGTATCTGTCCTGGTTATTGAGAGTGGCGAGTCTGTCGACAGCCCGGGAAACATGATTCCTTACAAGGCCAACGATCTTACGAGTGCTAATGGTCTGATGTGGGATGGTCTCACATCTCTGCCCGAGCCTGGTCTGGGCAACTCAACGTACAGCGTCCTGGTTGCTAAAGTCCTGGGTGGCGGTTCCGTTGTCAATGGAATGGTCTACGACCGTGGTTCTGCCGCCGATTACGATGCATGGGAGGCTCTTGGCAACAAAGGCTGGGGTTGGAAGGGTATGGAGCCCTATTTCAAAAAGGGTACGACTTTCCAGCCTCCATCAGCTGCCGTCGCTGAGGCTTTCAACATCACCTGGGATCCTGCGACATATGGCAACGGTCCTCTGGCTGTCAGTATCACTGATAACCAATACCCCGATATTAAGGACTACTGGGCAGCGTGGAAGGCCACCGGTGTACACGTTCCTGAGGACGGCAACAACGGCGAGGCTTACGGTCCCTCCTGGTATGCCAACACAATGGACAAGAAGACCGGTCGCAGGGCACATGCACGCTATGCGTACATCGACCCCATCTCTCAGCGCACAAACCTGAAGATTCTCACCAAGACAACCGCTCAGAAGGTTGTCTTTGGAAACAAAATGACCGCCACTGGTGTCGAGATCACCGATGATGCCACTGGTCAAACTTCTATCGTGAACGCAAGGAAGGAGGTTGTTCTTGCTGCTGGTGCTATTCAGACCCCAAAGCTGTTGCAGCTTAGTGGTGTGGGCCCCAGATCTATTTTAGAGGCGGCTGGCATTAAAGTCAAGGTCGAACTCGATGCGGTTGGCTCCAATTTCCAAGATCATCCTTATGCTACCATCATATTCAACACTACTTCGGTTCATTACCCTAGCCCCAACCTGTTGGCGACCAACGCCACATTCAACGCTTCTGCTTGGGCTCAGTACGAAGCCAACAAGACCGGGCCGTACACGTATGCTCGTGGCAACGCTCTCGCATTCATCTCTACCAGATATGACTTCGGAAGTCAGCTCGGTGGTTGCCAGCCTCAACAGCCAGAAGGATGCCTCTTACCTCCCCAGCTTTTACGCTAGCAACAAAAAGCTACTCAAGGGTTACGCTGCGCAGAAGAAGATCATTGCGGGTCTTTTCCAGCGCAAGGATGCGGCTGTTGCGGAATTTCCTGTTCCTGCCGACGGTTCTTACGGTCTCGTTGGTGTTGAAAAGCCGCTCTCCCGTGGTTTCGTCCACATCAATGCTAAGAACCCTACCGGATCCCTGACATTATCCACAACGCCTTTGTCAATCCGATCGACAGGAGCGTTATGGCAATCGGTCTCCGTTTCTTCCGCACTGTTTGGGCCCGCCCGGAGCTTAAGGAGTACAAGATCAGTGAAACCGTGCCTGGTGCTCAGTACACTTCCGACGAGGAAATTTACTCTGCTCTCCTTGCTCAGGCTATGTTGTCGCCTACACTTGCTCATCCTTCAGGTTCATGCCCTATGATGCCCCAAGACGCTGGTGGCTGCGTCAGTGACAAGCTCCTGGTATACGGCACACAACGTCTCTCTGTGGTCGATGCTTCGATTGTACCAATCATTCCTTCGTGCCATCTTCAAGCTACCGCTTACGGTATTGAGAGAAGGCTGCTGATGTGATCAAGAAGAGGGCATAGATATACAATGCTTCTTCTAATTTGATACCATTTGTACATAAATTACCAATTATAAAAAAATCTTGCATATTCTCAACTTTTTTCCATTTCTATCACATTCTCCAGATACACGGTTATCACGTGATTTATGTCTAGCCTAGGATAGGCGGTGAGGCTACCTTCAATTGGGCTGCCGAATGTCCAGACGACCATCGGGCACATAATGCCGAGCCGTGCTTCAGTGGCAACCGAGAACGCAATCTCTGCGAGCAAAGGATCGACAAATTTTCCGGACGCATGAATGCCAATGAACTCCAGATCATGTTGTTTTGGGTCGAGCTCTGCCGGTGGAACGCGTCAGATCGCGCCTACAATAGGTGGTGTAATAATTCGTCCGTCAAAGATTTTAGCTGTAGCCAGAGGCTGCTAAACGCTATCTACTTCGTATGTATGGTATTACGAAAAAATGTTGTTCTGTTTTGTTATTACTAAACCGATGTTTAAAGGCTGATGAACTCATCTAATCGGTGGCGGACGAATTATTGTACCCCCTGTTGCCTATGCTCTGTGAGTCTGTAGCGAAATGGGCCAACCACTCAACCTGCACCTCCCCTTTGGTTCAACACAGTAACAGCACCATCACAGATGATCATAACAAGGGTTTCTTCTGCATCACACGGCATCATCGGAAATCTTGTGTCCTCACTCTTCATATCACGTTTCGCAATCTTTCTCTCGATAAGAGCAAAGAACACAGACAAGACAACGGACTCAACCTTTAGATCTCATCAATACAGGAAGCTCAAATGGGCTGCTCTGAATGTTTTCAATTAGGTCCTTCAAAGGTGTTTCTTAGGCTCGAAATAACATCTTGACACAAAACGTTACCCCTCATTGAGCTGCGTGAATTGAACGCTGAATGCATCGCCAGCCGACCTTGAAGGCTGTTACAAACCATCACCAGGCTGCCTAAAGAACTCTTAGAAATTCCCACTTAATTTCTCTTCCTTTTTCACGTTCTTAAACCTTGTTGACAGGCAGCTTGCACAGCCATGCGGCAGATCCGGGTAATTTCGGATCTTGCTTGAAAATGAGTCTGATGTGATGCATTGGATCATCTTTCGAAACGTCAAGAAACATGTATTCGCGCACTTGAGCCTTGATAAACGTAATCTTTTCGCCCATTTTCCACTCAACGGTCCTAGTCGACTTCAAGATAAACCAGCTTCCGCATCTACATGTCCTCTCTTCTTGTTTCAATACTTCTTTACCTTTTCCTCTTTCTTCCAAGTCTTCTTTTCTTGCTTCAGGGTCTTTTTCGTGACAGTCAAGGGAAATCGCTATCAGGCCCAATGAGCACTCGTCCAGGATGCATTACACTCAGTAAAAGAAGAGCAAGGAATGTTGGAGTAGCGCCTAAGACATAAACGTGTGCTCCATTGAACAGCATGGGATTGGATTGCCAGGCTCAAAACCCTTCATGAACTCGACAAGACGGAACATGATTTAATCTTCGATACTTTAGTGACGGCTGACCACGATCTGCACATGTATGCACAGTAATGAGGACAAGAACAGTGGATATGCTCTACATTTGTGGACGCCAGCTGGTTCGGCTCTCGGGTACTCGGCCTTGCTGTTCGATGTGTATCATGTATCGTACAAATATAATGCCGAGGACGGTAAAAACGACCTTCAAAATGATCAGTGCCGCCACTCAAAACTCGCAAAATAGTATTTACGACAAAACCTTCTTGTACAACCACACCGGGCATATACACTTTTAAAACAACGCTCTGCACATCCGTACCGCTGCCCGGGCTTTTCAGCATACCACACGCAGCTTGTAAAAGAAAGGAGACAATGTCAGCCCAGACGAAGTACTTCGCGATACTCGATGCCTTGAGATGAACGCAATGACGCTCAGGGTGGAAGAAATGGACCGTGCGACCGGAGGTCACGTATACTACAGCATTGATCCCTGACACTATCAGTCACTCTTTTCTATCCAAAAAAGAAGAGAAAGTCTTAAATAGAGGCGCAAGAACAGTAATTGACTCGACGCCGCGAGCCCCAAGGTTCTGCTGATCCCTACTTCCTAAAATGCGGCATACGAAACTAGTCAACTCAAAGACTACGCCTGTAATCACAACCCATATGAATCTTTTCCTGTACCAGAAGGCCTGAAAAGAATCTGCGATTGTCAAAACGCTGAAGAAGACGGTAAACAGGATAGCGAAGCTTAGAATACTCCTGCAAAGCTACTCATAAAGTCCCCTAATATTGGGAGAAATTACGCACTTGTAGCCGCTTCTTTCAAAGACGTGAGAGCTCTTAGAGGTCCAAAATAGATCTTGGCAGCAGACGCCGTTCTGATATTGTTCATAGCAGACGCGATCCTTACCATTTGCGAAGACCTTGTCCTGCCCGTTTTCGATCCATCCTATCGACTCGATCCATCTGCCCTTCTTTCTTACCACTTTAACTCTGCAGAGCAGTACGCATGGCGTTATTATCGCTGATTTGTATTTCATGTTTAGATCGGCGGTTGCGGATGTGTTATGGTAAGTATACGATAGGAGCGTACCCATCACCTGGTCTAAAAGCGTGGCAGTAATTCCGTCATGCAAGAATTGCGCACCACCATCCAGGTCTCGTCTAAGACTTATTAGGAGATACATCTCAGGTGTGTGCGGATCAATCGCACTCCAAACTTCTTCCGTCGTGGACTGCGACGACAACTCTTGCTTGACGGCATGGTCATGTTCCACACTTGCATCAGCTGGACGCGTATTTCCAGTAAAAACAGTTTTGTTGTCATGTTCCCTCCTCGGTTCTGCCAGGTCTATACATTGACAGAAACGCGTCGTCCGTGAATAGCATCTTTGTGAAGAGTGTGTTTGAAACGTCATCGCATTGGTCGGATATCTGGCACTTCGAGATACGTGTGATCGATGTGTTCGAGAGCAGATTTTGACACTAATATAATGAAGTGAAGTCTTGAAGATGCTCGATCCTATCATGGGCAGAGTGAGGGTGTGGTAGCCGCCTCATGGTGATGAAGAACGGTTGCAGTCTAGGTGAAGAAGTTGCTTCCAAAACGATAGGAAAAATTTGCTGAACGTATAGTGAAGCCCAATACGTAGGAACGTGTGAGCAGTACCGATGGTTCTGCCATGTTAGCGCAACTCTGTTCTGCGACTCCTTCCACTTGCTGAGTCAGCACCAGGAACGCATCTTTACGCCTCCCAATTTCCGCACGCACCTACTCCCGCTACTTACACGTCCAACTTCTGACCAGATTGCGAGATGTAGATATTGTCGACCGATGTGAGCGCTATCTGATTGCTGTCACGTCGGTCCCATACCACGCTTGACTTATATACTACGCTTAAACCATTAGACGTATGCGACTCGAGTATAGATGTGCTCACAACCAAAGACGGGACAGCATCAAACACTGCCTACGGTAAAATATCAGAATTTTTCACAACCAAAACGCATGAGGACATATCTGAACGCATCTTTGGCGTTAAAGTGCAGCCGCAGACCTTATTGTAATGCCCAGCTTCCTCAAACACCCAAACTGCATAGTCCAAGGACAAAGATAAAGCAGAGTTGGTGGCTAATGATGCAAGATTCGATATAGATGTCGTGCCACGGCCACAAAGCCGTACGTTTTTGTGCCTTCTCCTGCCCAGGACTGCAACATCACGCCTTCACAACACTCATCAGAACGCATAAGTAAAGACGAATACTAAACACCTTCCGCATCAGCATGGACGCCTATCTGCCAAGTTTTTGCCGCGGTATCGAAACAACTCATAGTAGCTCTAGTTGCACGTTTGGTGATGACGCGATGCTGGGCAAAATTGCATATTCTCAACCCTGGCATATAAGCGCTTGGCTGCAAACACCCAGGAAATCGAATGCACAGCCATATAACACCTTGTATAATTTCTTAAACATGAGTTTTCAATCGGTTTTCATAGAGAACTGCACGGCCATTTCGCTATGGCGGCTCTTTCTGCCTCGCATCTAAAGCATCTCTTCTGGGGTAATTCTAGCGACAATGTCGATTCAGTGGACGTCAAGGCGAAGAATGCACAAATTGGTGAGCAAGTCTTCGTCGATGGTGTACCGGTATATCAAGATGCGAATGGGGCCCCTGTCGAAACCGTTAGTCCACTAGGATACCATGTGGGCTGGGCTGGTATATTATTTCTAAATGTTTCACAAATGGTGGGGACGGGAGTCTTCAGTACGCGTAAGTAGGAATCTAAGTGAGCTTGAGATGAAGACAAGAATAGAGCTGATATAACCCACAGCCGGTTCGATATTACGTGCTCTTGACTCTGTGGGACTTTCAATCTTGTACTGGATTTTTGGTTTCATCATAGCTGCCAGTAAGTTCATTTCAGTCTTATCTGAAGTCATGGCTCGCATTATACTGACAACCTCCAGCTGCCCTTGCAATCTACTTGGAGTATGCGTCCTTGTATCCAAACCGTTCTGGGGGCAGGTTGCGTACCTTGAACAGGCGTTTCCGAAGCCCGCGTTCCTGTTTCCTGTCACATACGCCTTTTTCACTGTTGTCTTTTCATTCTCGAGCAGCAATGCAGTCGTACTTGCCCGTTATATTTACCGTGCTGCGGGTTACACGGCTACTGAGTGGGAGAACAAAGGTCTCGCTATGGCTTCCTACAGCTTCCTTGCGTTCCTGGTAAGTGATACTGCTGAAATCCGAGTATTCACACTGACCCAGGGATAGTGCTTGATCTCCACGAAATGGTCAATCCGACTCATGAACTTGATCTCGCTCGTGAAGCTGATCATCCTTTTGTTCATCGTGATAACAGGTTTCGTTGTACTGGGAGGAGGTACCAGCGTCCAGGACCCGCGCGCCAACTTCCGCAACTCTTTCGATGGCATTACAAACAATGGTAATGACCTGGTCAATGCTTTAGTCAGCATTAACTTTGCCTACCAAGGTTACGCAAATGCTTTCAACGTCACGAACGAGATCAAGGTGCGTTCACACAATATCGTAACTCAGTTTGTTCTGACATGCAACAGAATCCGTTTCCGCTGTTGAAGAAGGTGGCTCCGCTGTCGCTTATCATTGTGTTCGTTCTCTACGTCCTCGCCAACGTAGCCTATTTTGCAGCTGTACCGGCGGCGCAGATCCGGGAGTCTGGGGAGCTGGCTGCTGCTCTCTTCTTCGAAGCTGTATTCGGTACGAAGGCTGCCAAAGGTCTTCCAGCTCTGATAGCCGTCAGTGCAGCTGGCAACATCATGGCTGTCATCATTGGAGCTACGCGTCAGATCCGTGAATGTGCGCGACAGGGTGTCATTCCTTGGCCACATGTATGGGCATCGACCAGACCCTTTGGTACACCTTTCGCACCGGTCCTCCTCAAATGGATCATGACCTGTATCGTGATTCTCGCATTACCTTTCGGTGATGCTTTTGACTTCTTAGTTGATCTAAGATCTTATCCGGATTCAGTCTTCATCTTCTTGATGGTCGTTGGCATCTACGCCATTCGCTATCGTCGCAAAAAGGAAGGTCTGCCGCCCGCTCAATTTCAAGCATGGCACTCGGCCCTAATCTTCTCAGCACTCGTTTGCCTCTTCATCTTGATCATGCCTTGGGTACCTCCGGAGGACGGCGGCGATTACTCGTTCTGGTACGGCACGTACATTGTCGTTGGCATCGGTCTGCTTGTTGGTATGGGGATCTATTACTATGTGTGGGTCCATTTGCTTCCGCGCCTCCGCAATTATAGTATCAGGACTTTGACTGTGGTCAATGAGGATGGTAGTGTAGTGCATCAGCTGAAGAGAGTGCCGAACGCCGAGGTCATGGATTGGGACAGGACCCATGATGACGCCGGTAATGTGCTTGGTGACGCCACAGGTGTCGACGACACAGGCAATGCGCACTTGGTCCACCGGGTCAAGATTCGTGATACAACTATCGACTACATCACCAGAGAAAAAGTATAGGCGTCTCCAGGGTTTGTTGTCTGATTCTTAGAGGATTGTTAGTTCAGTTATACATCTACGGTATGAGACTAGCTCTACCTTAATCATGTAAAAGAAATACCTTCTGTTTCAAGAGTACTGGACGTTCTAGTTACGCTGTTCAATGTTCAGTTTTAAAAATCATAGTGAATCTATGGTTCCTAGTGGGTACTACGTCATTGGCTCGAGCTTCAATTCCCCCTATGCACCGCCGCTTCACCAGCCACTTCTTATCAACGGATATCATCCACACCTCACCACACGCGGAACCCACTAGCTTCAGATCCTTAAATTATTTTCTACGAACATGTCCTCAAACGGTATTCCCGAGCTGTTGATGAAAAAGGTTGATGACTACGTCGACTCGCTGGCCCCTCAGATCCAACCCCGCATTGCCTCTGAACTTGAGCTCTTCCAACAGAAGACCATCGATAGTCTCGAGACACAAGTCATCGATGCCTTCCGCTCACTCTTCAACAAAGACAAAGCAGTCTCATCGGACGGCAGTCGAGGCCCATGGAACTTGAACGACGCCGCACCAGACGCTTATGGCGGCCAATCTCTTCCTTTCGCTGACGAGATTGCGAAATTAACGCGGAGCTTCAGTCAGATCTCTGATGAAGCAGGGGGTGATTTGCGCGATATCTTCGATCTTACCGAAGGACACGGTGCTGAAAACCAGAGTCAGTCTCGAGATCTCGGCGGAGATGGCGAGTTCTCCACGAGAGCTCGTGGCTTCCTCTCCTCAGCCATTAATGCCGTCCAAAACAATCTCGATGACAACAACGAAGGTTCCGGAGGACAAAACTTCGAAATTGGAGGGCTACTTGGTATGATCAGTGGCACAATCAAGGAAGCTTCTCAGAATCCGGAAGAGAAGGCACGACTCATCAGCCCTGAGATCAAACAGACAGTTGGCGACAAATTACGCATACAGCACGCACCTATCGCAGAACAATTTACCCTTATAGCGCTGGATCACATCAAGCGTTGGCTACGTGGGAACACAAGCACACGCGATCTTGGAGATGGCGCTAAAGCTGAGATTGCAGACCAGGTAGGCGCTCTAGTGAAGGGTCTCGGTGGCTTGTTCGGGAGCAAAAAAGTTAGCAACGAGGGTTCGGACAGAGGATTCGATGAGTCGAGTCGTGATGGTCAAGAGCAAGGCAGTGGAGGTTTTTCCAGCGTGATTAGCGAAAAGCTCAGCACGGGTCTTGCCAAGGTTCATAGGGAAGTCCGTCTTGAATTCCGTAAAGTACTAGGCGAGATCGAGAAGCAGTTGTTTGAACTGTTGCCAGATCAGTTCCAGCGTCCGTTGGAGAAGATCCTCGGTGGCAACCCCCGACTCGCAACTCGATCGCGACGCATCTGGCCAGGCAGACCGTGGTTTTGGCGACGATATCAAGACCAAACTTCTCATCAAGATCCGTGCCCTTGTGCAAAAGGTTCAGGAGACGCTGCGAGAGAGCATCCTGGGTGTTGTTAATGGGGGCCATCGCAAGTTCGAGCGCGAGAGCTGGGTCTTCGTGCAGGCCATGGTGGAGCAAAAGATTCAGAGGTACTTGCCTGATGTGAAGATCAATGTGCCAGATGACATAGGAAACGAGAACGTCAGTGTGGGAACACCGACTTCAAGTACGCAGAATGGTGGAGGAAACCAGGCTCCACCGCCGCAGGACAATTTCCGCCCGGGCTCCCCCACGAGATACCTACAGTGAGCAGAGGTACAGCCAGCATGGTTATAACGATCCATCGCGACACCAGAACGATAACCAAAACCGTGGTGAATTGAATCGACAATACCAAGAACATGCGTCTCAGCAATACCCTTCCCAAGGCTATCGAACAAATCAATACGCGCCACCCCAGCAAAGCCACCTTCAGCAAGACTATTCCCAGCAAGAGTCTCATGGTAATAATTATACTTAGCAGAATTATGAGTGACGGTACTAGTTGTGTCCACTTGAGGTGGTTGCAAAAATAGCCTCTCTCGTATGCAAAAATCGAGCAATCGTTAAGGTCCTCCTTAAGATCTGTGCAATTTATTGCGCATTCTCTTATGCCATAACTACGTATAAACGATATATACTGATCAAGATGAACCCTCTCTTATATCCAATAATCTCTTGCAAGGTTGTACTTTTAAAGATATCTACTACAGCATGCCCAAGAGAGATAGACAAAATCTGCTGTTACTGCAGCGTTTTGCGCGTAGTTTTTTTGCGGGTTTCATCTATGCATTACTACATTGAGAAGTAAGGAATTGGCAAACGACCATTAAGAATCCTGAGCCACGGTAACTCTAGCAGCGACGGCAACAGCGGACTCGAACATACACCCGACAAAATCGACCACATCGGTAGCCCACAACATGAAGACATCAACGGTACTGGCCAGTATTGAGGGGGAAGCGAAAAGCTAGCCTACGTTATCTTCCTCTCCGGCACCCTCGATCAGGACGAAGGCCTCGAAAATGACAGATAATTCCAAGCAGTCTGACTTCTCGTCTGGCAACTCATACACAACATACCAACGCGTGCCAAAAATATCGATGCTGTCGTAATGGTAACACCGACAGTATCCGAATTGCGGCACAAGCGTCTTGTAAGAGATGTTGCCATCGTATATCCTGTCGAATTCCTACGCTCTGAATCGAAGTGGGTGCATGCAGCGGAGGAACGCTGGGTCGATGTAATGACCAAAATGCGTGTATGGAAAATGACACAGTACAGCCGCATCTTGGTCCTCGACGGCAACACCACCCTCATACAATCACTTGACGGTGTTTTTAAAGAATCAGGAGCGCAGATTCGACCCGCAAAGGAGATGAGCAGCTACGAGCCATTGGAAGGAGAGGCACAATTACCCAAGATCTACCTCATAGCTAGTTTGTCTGAAGTGTGGAATTCGAGGCACGAATTCCCAACCAAAGAAGACACCGGTCTCAAAGACATCGACTACCTGAATTCCGGTTTCTTCCTCTCGCCATCAATCGATGCCTTCGAGCACTATAAATCGTTCCTCGAGATCCCAGACTCCTTCGATCCGGCATACCCTGAGCAGAACCTACTCAACAAGGTACACAACTGGAACGGCCCAATGCCGTGGACTGAATTCGATTACAAGTGGAACATTCTGAGCCCGAACAAGAAGTGATGGACCCAACCTTATATCTTCCTTGACGAGAAAAAGAAACAATGGTTAAGGAGCAGGAGGTGGGAGATGAAAGGGTGGTATACTGCGCGCAATATGTTTTCGAACCATGAAGAATGAACTTAGGGTTTTTGCGCTCCTTCAAGCTATTGAATTTGGTTGAATTCTTCTTTCCCGCCACAGGTACACTCAATTGCTTAACGCTCACGTTCTACGTTGGCGCAACGATTCTCACTGCATGGGGTGGGTCGTGATTTACCTTTCCTACTAGCAGGGCAACCATCATGGCAGTCAGTATCAGCTGGCCTGACCGAAGTCCTGCAAGGCAAAGACAGGTGGCAGAGCGGATCTTGAAGAGACCGAAAGGCGGCAAGTGGCCCACAAAAGTATCACCAGCAAATGGATATGAATGCGGCCAATATGAACTTTGTTAAATTGGGACAATTAGATAGTCGTAGATTTTGCGAAAGCCTTTAGGTTTGTAATACAGTAAAGACAATGTTTCAGACGAATCTAGAACCGTGCCTCTCTTTGTTGGCTCCCTGTTCCCATCTCTCCCTTTGCATGTGCATCTGCCTCTTTTTGACCAATCAGTTCTAGCGGCCGATACTCTGCATTCCACATCTGTTCGCGAATCCACTCTTCTAAATCATCATCGTTGGGCGGAATGTCCTTTTCCTGTGCTAGGTCTTCCTCGACAGCTTTCTTGATGACATTTCTGGCGATCTGAACACTGATCTCACGCACATCTTCTACGTCGGGTAACAGGCCCGATCCCAAGCCAGTAACAACTGGCGCCGCAGCGGCCAGCGCCTCGACAGCGGCAACGAGGAGTGCGGGTGTCAAGAGGCGTGTTCGACTGAGGATCGCGCCGAGGCCAATACCAGGGAAGGTTACAGAGTTGTTACATTCAGCTAGATTTTATCAGCATGGGAGCTCTATCTGAGATGAGAGATTTACTCACAAATTTCATATTCAGTGCCGTTATACTTTACAGGATCGAAAGGTGAGCCGGTAGCGACCAGTACCCTACCGTCAGTCCAATCATACAGGTCTTGTGGCTTTGCCTCGTGCAATCTTGTAGGGTTTGACAGCGGGAAGATAACTGGGCGATCGACGTGCTTTGCCATCTCTCGCACGACTTCTTCTGTGAAGGCACCAGGTTTGGTTGACGTGCCGATCAGTACGTGTGGCTTTACTTCTTTCACCACAGAGAACAGATCGCCATGGTTTTTACCCTCCCACTCGCTATCTTTACGGGCATACCCGACCTGAGCTGGAGTGAGCTGGTCCTTCTTACCCTCCAGCAGAAGGCCTGGCTTGTCAACACACCTGTGGATTTTTAGCTTATCATGTAGGCGTCAGGGGTGTATGTGCCTGGCGCACCAAATCTGCTTTCCAGCCTCTTCCTTCGACTTGCCAGTTCGCTGCGATATAGCGTCTGTGATCTGATCCGCGATTCCTGTACCCGCAGTGCCGGAGCCAAACATGATAAAGCGCGCATCATCCCACTTTGTCTGACTGACCTGGAAGGCTGCCATGACAGCAGCTAAAGTCACGCAACCTGTTCCCTGTACATCGTCGTTAAAGCAGGCGATCTCGGGTGTGTATTTGTCAAGTATCCTCCGTGCGTTGTTAAGACCAAAATCCTCGAAATGAATGTACGCTCTTGGATACTGCCTCCTCGCAGCAGTAACAAACCTCTCAATAAACTTGTCATACTCTTCGCCGCTAGCACGAGGTTTTCTCAAGCCAAGGTAAAGGTCATCATCAAGTAGTTCCTTATTCTGGTTTTTGTCAGCAACGATGTTTATTAGATATAAGACATAAAGACTTACGTCTGTGCCACAGTCCAATACTACAGGCAGAGTTCGCGATGGGTGGATGCCCGCGCAGAGCGTATATATGACTAGCTTGGCCACGCTGATGAGAATAGCACCGACGCCTTGATCTCCAATACCCAAAATCTGCTGGCCATCGCTAACAACGATAATATCAATGTCCTCAGGATTTCCCCATTGCCTGATGTCATCTTCTATTCGGTCAACGTCTCCAATATTGAGAAAGCAGCCCTCAGGCTTCCGGAAGAGCCTGGAGTAGTTTGCGATCGCCTCGCCTTCAGTTGGTGTGTAGATGACTGAGAACATCTCTTTCAGATTATCAAGAATGAGTTTGTAGTACAGAACCTCATTCTGATCTTTCAGACTTGTCATGAACGTGTTCTTCGCGATGTCGCTGGGTCGTGACTTGTACTGTTCGTATGCGCGGCGTACTTGCTCGTCGAGTGTTTGGACATTGTCAGGCATGAGACCATGTAACTTGAAAGTTGCACGCTCTTCAGCGGTGAAAGCAGTTCCCTTGTTAAAGTATGGTGTTCGTAGGAGGGCATTTCCCTGCTTATGTGTCAGCCGCTGATAGCTTCACCTGATGAACAGTACGTACGGTAAGAGTGGTCTTCTGTGGTCCAGAAGTGGATAGAGGCAGATGCCCAAACTTCCCGCTCTGCTTATGCTGATTGGATTTCGATGCCATGTTTGCGATGTTACAGTATCCTGGATACAGTGTCTTATGTATACGAGAAGGGAGGGTTGGAGAAGGAGCTGCTTTGCTGGCCAAGAGGCTTTCCAGCCGTAAATACATATCAGTGCATCATTCGCGACGGTAGAAGACTCCGGATCTCCTAGTGGCTGCTTCCTTCTGCCTTGATTCGATTGCAAACCTTTTATGCAGTGAATACACGTTCGCGACTTTCGCCATGATGACGTCGCTTCTGCCCCCACCACCGTCTTATCGATAAACCCCAAGTACAGCTAAATCGGCACACTGGCAGTCCGACGCATCACAAATTTTGTACGCTTCAAACAGGTCGAAGCAAAAGAGTAAGGTCCATAGTCTTGCCAAAGTAACAACAGATCCACGTTCTTGTCGGACTGTTCGGATGAACCGGCATTGGCATCAATGCTTCCTTATCCGCTTCAAGCCTTCTTTCATCTTTGGACTGTCTACCTGTTGCAAAGTCTAAATTCTTTCGGGTATTTATACAAGGCACGACAAAAAGCGAGTTGTTTATCTCATGTTGGCGATGGCGGATATAGCACTAAGGATTTCAACGGCATTAGTACCGAATATCCGAGCAACCCACTTTCGCTACTAAGATAGATCTTCTTGTCTGGAAAAATTGAACTATGCTCTTTTATGTTCGATGTTGGCTATTCCTGTGAGGTAGAGATCATAAGAAGCAGAATTCAACAAACTGGCTATGTCAAGGTAGCATGTGAGGGGATTGCTCAACCTACGTCGGCCTGAGCAGAATACGCTGTATGCAGACAGGGGGAATGATACGCAAACCATTAGGTATAGCTATAAAAAAACAAAAAAACAAATAAATAAAATGGCTCTTGTACGCAAGGTCTGATACTGGTCTCGGCTAATACCTTGAACCTTCAGAGAATGATAGAACCTAAGGTAGGTAACTCTGATGACAAACCAGCCGATCAGACCAGCAATAGTCGTGATACTGACAATCCATCAGAAGACCACCAAAAGGCTGCTTCTAAGAATGAGATATAAGAGGGCCATGAACATGAACGAAGCCACTGCGGCCATATAAGATGGGTCCTCTGATAACGAAAATCCCGAGTGCAGCAAATAACACTTCAATCTTAGGAAGATCAAACAGAACCTGAGAAACTTGCTTGTCTGGACTAATTTTACCCTATACAAACACCCCAGAGAAGTCGGTAACCACTATAACAAAATTGAAAACAGAAAATCAAAGGAGAAGAGTGATATCTTTATCGTGGAAGTAAATCAGTATCACTGTGTGAGTAAACTCAGCGGTTACTATGATCCTCATTGTGTACCAGAAGTTCTACCCAGTAACTGTTCCCAGTGCAGGCCAGATGAGACCTCGGTAACAGACACAACAGCCGGCATGTTTCAACTAGTGAAAGAAGTAAAAAAAAAAAAAAAAATAGGTAAAATATCTGAGAACAAACAATCATTCTGGTCGGAATAAAATGTTTCCACAATACCAAAACAACCCAGACCAATCAATCGCGTGAGTGCAGTAAAGTCTAGAACATAAATCAACCACCGAACCACTCCTTCGGCACGATCAAACTGCATGCGCTACCTACTGAATCATGACATCAAAGCAGGTGCTCCATCTCGGCTTACCCCCATACTCCCAAGCCCACACGAACATATGTCTTCCCTTTTCCATATCCTGGGGCATCTCAACTGTCATCCAGTTCCCCTTATCCAACATCCCCTGATCCGGCGTCTTGACATTCTCGTCCTCAGGCCACACAAAAGCCTCATCTGCAAACCCAATCTCCTTCAGTCTGTTCTCTTTCGTGAGTTCTTTGATATCCTCAATCTCCTTCTCCTTGCCGCCTTTCCAGTACACAGCGACAGTGCCAGGGTTACCGCCATCGACATTGGCGCCGCGCGAATGCCCGTTACCTCCGAACATGAGTTTGATGCTGCCACCCGGTTTCGTGGTGGCCATGTCTGCGTTTTCAGAGGTGAAGTAGGTGGGCGTACGTTGTGAGGGGTGGCATGCGTGCGTGTCGCCTTTGGCGCTTTGGGCGGCGATGTCCCAGAGGTAGTTACTGGATTCGTCGATCCAGTTTCCTGGATTGTGTTTTGCGCGTGGCCAGCCTTTGCAGAAGACTGCTAGGCCTGGAGCGCTGGTGGTTGTTAGCAAATAGTAGATGCTAATGCAAGGGATCGGGCTTACAAGGTGTCGACAAAAAGGTCACCAGGGCCTTTGTACTCGGTAGCGTTACCCTTCATCCATTCGAGGATCTGCTTGTTGTCTTGGTCGGTGCATCCCAGCCATGAATGCGCAGATGCTACGGCGGTGCAGCCAAGGACGAAAGGAAGAGATCGAACCATTGTAGCAGTTTTTGTAATTGTGGTTTGAGTTAGAATTAGGATGTAGTTTTGGATTTTTTTATTTGGGTCTCCTGGTCATTTTATGTGCAATGAGTGTTGTGTTGTTCACGAAAAGAAGCTGCCGTTCGGACTCCATTGTTCGGAGTCAGATGCACAGCCCTGGGTCTGGCGGAACGTTGCAAGTACACGAACTTTGAGCAAAACCAAGGCTTCGTAAATTTAGAACTGCTATCAGCGCTCGATGTGATGGCCACTGACTGCAGTGTTGCAATGTGACACATGACGGTCGTTGCTCAGGTGAGCTCGCAATACCAGCGGATAGTTTAGTGCGCGCACTTCACTCTTCCAGTAGCCAATACAGACTGTAACACTATGGAACCAAGCGCCAGTCTTCTTTCGAGCTTGGAAAGGTGGGCTTGCCAATCCATTGCAACTAATATGGCACAAAAAAGACCGCCACGGTCGCGGAACCAGTGTCACCCAGTGCTTCACTAGATGTTTCTGTCAGCCACAGATGTACTGGAAGTTCTCTGTGGGAATTAGGAGTCTTATCCGTTTCAGAGAGAGCTGACGGGTGGAAGTCCGCTGCCGGCTCGGGGTTTTGGTACTGAGCGTGGGGGCCGGAAACCGTAGTGCCCCTCGGGATCGCTGAATGAGACACAGCCAAAGAACATCTCCCAAATAATAACGACTGGAGAAGCCTGCGGACAGTTTATTCAGAACCTAGGGGGAAAAGTGTTTTCTGCAGTTGTCGACAATGGAAAACGTGAAGAACAAAGTACGGCCAGCTCCTATTGGACTGTCACGCAATGGACCGAGTAGGTATATTTTAAAAGATCTGGGGGTCCGGGACGCAAAAATAACCAACTTAAACGGTATAGCGACCTGAGAGGCGAGAGTAAATGCTGCGCGATAGAAAATAGCCCGACCTGTTTCCAGTCTTGACCAGTGGTCGATTTTGATACTCAGCATCGCGCGAACAAAGCCCCTCCAGAGCATTTGGTAGGCCAATTATAGCAAAAAGATCTCTGAGTGGAATATGTGGAAGATTGCAATTAAAAAAGCTGGTGCTGGAATTTGTTTGATGGATGGCTAGCTGTTCTGTGTCACCACACATTAAAACGTAAAAGAATATGTGGAGTATTAGCGAGTCAGCATTGTCAGTGGGGAGCACCAAATGCAAAAAGGGCTTGGCCGTCACCCAATGTATGGCCCAAGACATCAAACATGCTGGGCAAGAAGCTTCCATCGACCTCAAGAAGAGATGCATTTCGGAGGCATCAAAGCATTTGCAATGGTATGGTCTCGTACTGCCAATAGTATCATTGTAAGCCTATCTACCAACCCCATGACGTGCGGAGGTAATTAATGTGCGAAGAATGTCTCTGCTGTGGACTGTGAATTTCCACGTGCTCATCCACAGGCTCTGTATATCCCTTATATGCTCTCCCTCGCCCCGACTTCCCACCGCATAAACTTTATGTTTGCTTGATACATGTCGTTGTCGTAGTATCGTCCTCCAATAGCATAGTCGAGCAACAGTCTCGCGAAGCGATCGTCTTGTCTTCTCAAAAATCGACAGAACTCTTCGTCGTCGCGTCCCAAGATGTATTGGATGAAACATTCATTCATGACAAAATCATTTGCCTGCGCGATGATTTCAATATCCTTGAAGGAGGGGCTAACGATGAAGCTGAGAATTGATGACAGCGAGCAGATTCTTGATGGCTCCGTGACGGCAGCGAGGTATACGAATATGAATGGGTTGTCAATATGTTGTGAACGTAGTGACGACTGCAGCCGATTTTCCCGGTCCTGGCTCAAGCGAATGTCGCTCAGTAGGATGATCGTCCTGCTCCCCACACGTTCGCGATCGAGACAATGGATCTCCGTGCCTGTGTGCGGACCGGTCCGGCCATGTGAACTTTCCTCCACTGCATTGATGTCGATCTTGAGGGCAGGATTCGCATTGGTCGAAATCAAGTGTCGATTGAGATAAGCGACAAAATGATTTCGTAGACTGTGGGTGGCTGTAGGGACATAGCCGGATACAACGGCAACCGCAACATCGCCTACTACGCTCTGATTGCTTGCTGGTGTTGTCGTATGCTGCGCAGCCCTGGACCCAGAGCAATGGGCAATGAAGGCCTTAGCGCAGTCGGTGCCGAAACGGTACGCTAGCCGGTCATCCCCGAAGACGTATCGTTGATAATCTTTGACGTTGAAGGGGAAAATCACTTCATTTTCCCCTGAAATTTGGTCGAGAGAGAAGACATTGTCAACCATTGAGCTCTGGCAGCTCCGCTCAAGCATGGAACTGGAAGCATCGGAGGAGCCATGGTGGGAATTTGAGAACGATTCTAAAAGTGCTTGGCGGCGTCTTTCGTAGCGGATGAACCTGCATTCGCTTTACACAGCCCCATCACGTGACCTTAATGCCTTGAAAATGTATGCAGATCCTATTGTAGAAAATGCCGCAAGACACGCAATCTCTGGACCCTTCCACGGATCCTGCCTGGATACGTTATAGCGGAAGGCCTTTGGCCCTGCCGATCGCCTCTTCTCAGCTTCGTGTCCAAACTCGGGCAGCGCTCACCTTCTCAGAGCCTGACATGATGAAGGGTCATGCGTCGCAGTAACGCATACTCATCAGACGTGCTATGAAAGGGATATTCTTCCTGTTACACGCAGCGTAAACAAAGAGTGGTGACATCGATGGCCGTTCAAACACATCCTAATGCACACAGGTAACTGGTAGAGAGCTCCGAACTCTAGCCCATGTGTGTGGCTACTTAAGCGACGCCAGCAGAAATCTTGTACCCAGTAGAGTTTCGCGCCTTGCAACAAGCTCTGGGCGCGCGGAAACCCCAGGGCTGAGTAATAGCGTACGATTGAGCATTGGAGGTATGCAGCGAACTTTTAGGCAAGCGAGAAAACGACAGCTGCGAAGCAATGCCGTGGCCATTGCAAAAAAAGGAGTTTGGATTGATCATGGTTATAATAAGCGAGTGATGTTGCGCCAAGCTTAGCTGCGGAAAGCTTGCAAGATGGGCTGCCGCGGACCCTTCCTTCACCGCTGATCTCGTCGTTGCAATTGGCCCTTTTCAATCGCGACTTGCGTGTCGCTCTTCTTTGCTCCAGGAATCATGATATCAAAGGCGGGCACCACATGTGCTTCTCGCTGATTTAAGAAACTTGACGAGACTAAGATCGCCGCCACCTGCTGCCCAACCTTCCTTGAGATTCTTCTCCAGCTCTCTCGCATGGGATGACCGAAGATTTTGTAACCGCCTCACTAGATGGATGTGTCACTCAGAGCCTTGATATATGCCATTTTACTAATACGGGGAATTAATGCAAGCTTCAATCCAACTATCACTAGATAGTGGTCCTGGGTGGGCTTCAGTGTTCGAGTCGTTTACATTGTTCAAGAACATAGAGCGCTATTTACGCAAAATAAGATGTGCTAGCATGTCCAGAGTGGCGTTGATACTGAAGCCCAGTTTCCTGAATGGGGTACGCCAACACAACAGCTGCCTCCATGAATTTGTCAGATGTACGCCTTCAGGGGCCAATCTATGAGCAACATCAGCACTAACACAGAGCAACTACTTGGTTGGTCGTTGAGATTATTGACAAGGCTAGCTAGATAACGGAAGTTCCCTAGACTTGCTGGCTGCGTTTAGGCACTGCTATGACAGTAGAGTATTACAACCGCAGCATATAGATCTCTTAGACAGTGTGCAACAATTCGGCAATCGTCGGTACCAGTCTCAGGGGACTTTGGCTCAAGACCTTTTGGCTTACAATACAGCCGGGAATATCATTCGCTTGTTTGTGGGTTCAGTTACCGCGAGTCTGCAATGGGGAGGTGCTCGAGCATGCACCACACAGCCGCGTTGAGCACCTCTTTGCTTATCTTCGGTGCCTGCACACTTCGGAAGGGTCAGGTGACCAGTCGGGTAATAATCTTGAGAGCTGTCCCCTTTGACATTAACTCGCCTTTCTGGGAATGGTAGATATTGCTGACCGGCATTCGCAATCAGCCACGCAATGCTGAGATCGCTGTTAGAGCCAGTACCAGTCATTTTAGAGATAGAAGGGCGAACGACACGTGAGCTTACTTGAGCCTCAAAATGCAACGCTGCCTTTTGAAGTTTGAACTGAAGCCAGCTGAGCTCACCAGCGAATCGCAGCCGCGTCTGGTAGATGTTTGCCAAAGCTCCTCAGGCGAGTGCGAGACTGACGTCTGCTGTCTCCAAAACCACGAACTCAATCCTAGCGATGACTGAACATGCTTCTTTCATGTTGGATCTAGACGCAAATGAACTGTTAGATTCCACATGCGCGATGCACAAACATGACGCCTCTCAGTCTTCCTCAAAAAGGCATACATGTCAGGCTTGCGGAGGTGCAAAAGAGTTGGGTGTGTATAGTTGTTCGACGAACCATCATACACACAGTTTAATAATGCACAGCTTTGTTTCAGCCTTGTGGCTTCGCAATCTTGAGCCAGCCTGCAGGTGGTCATCCGCTGCAACAAGCCAAGTGAGGCAGTGTTCGCTTGATTATACTCAGCCCCCAATGCTTTCTGACGCGGGGCTGCTAAGTCGAGGTCCTGATCAACTCATATAAACCACTGTTTCATTTTTCGTCAACTCCTCAACCTCACACAGTCCACTTTCTTGTCTATTACAATGTGGGAGCCATTTGGAGTGACGCCTGCCAACAGTGTCGCCTATTGGAAGCAGGGCCCACGGGAGAGAGGTACATACGGCATCTTGTCAACCTGCATCATCACCTTGCTTCTTTGCGTTTACACTTCACTGCATTTGAACATCCCAAGACTTGGCCGCACTAAATGGTATTACATCCTTCGCGAGAAAGCATATTGGGTCCTTGTGGGGCTCCTTGATCCTGAGATTGTAGGTACCGTGAGCTGATATCAAGAGACTATCTGACATTGATTCAGGTTGCATATCTCGCTGTTCGAGATTGGCATTTCTCTCGAAATTTTCAAAGGGAAATGTCGCTATTACTTCCTGTACCATCCAACAAGGAACAAGGCAAAGAATCTCACGACGTCGAAGCTGGATCCACAGGTATATCGATGGGACTTAGAGATCCACCGAATTTCAACTCGAATGAGAACCAAAGCGAAGCTTTGCCACGGAAGCATCGCTAGACGCGGGTACACAGCCATTTTGCGCTTATGGGTGGTTTCATCATCTCCCCTGGGTTGGGCCCCTCGCAAGACCGCCGGACTCTGAAACCTGTCGCTTTACGAGCAATGGCGCAGTACCAGCCTGATCTTTTGCCGGACTTGTCAGAAGAAGACATACGGGACAAGAGCAAGGCCAGTCAGTTTGCCAAATTCTTAGTGTGTTTGCAAGCTATATGGTTCTCCGCCAACGTGATTGGGCGACTAGCAACAGCCAGCCCAATCAGTCTACTCGAACTAAACACATTTCTCCATGCATTTTGTTGTCTAGCAATATACATAGCATGGTGGAATAAGCCTCTTGATGTCGAGAAACCTGTTGTGATTGACGCTTCTAGAGGTCGTATGCAAGAAGTTCGTGCCTGGATGCACCTGGAAGAGGACCGCTCGTGTGAATGGAAACACCACGACCCTTCACCGGACGTTACAGAATATTCAAAAATGCAGACTGGTATCTCAACTACGTCGGAGCTGAGTGGGCTCCAAATTTTCGCTCACATAACGGTATCGCCTTAGAAAAGTCAACGCACTTCGAAGACGGACGTGAAGGAAATGAATACTGGTACAAGGACCTTGAGATCAGTCCTCAAGCAGGATTAGCTCGTCGAGATGCGGGATTCAATCTCCCGGGGGCCCATCTCAGGCTCTATGTGGACCAGACATATTATGGATTCCGTGTCAGTCGCATTCCCTGGAAAGACGCATTTCTCTGCAATGACCCATTATCGGGGTTTCAGAAATATCCGGACACCTACGTATTACTGAGTCCAGACAAAATGGAACATATGAGGCTCGTCTATAGTCTGAAGCAGGGACAAAGTTCCGAAAAGCATTGGCCGTTCAGCAATCCGATCAGGAATCCGTTATTTCATTACGCTTTTATGTGCAGTACTGGGGCTTCATTCCTGGAATCTTCCGACGAAATCTTGAAAGAGTGGAGAAGTCCATCGGGGCGCCGAATAAGCAAAGACTTGGACAGAGTCCTCATCGCCTGCCTTCTAACTGCTGGATCTCTGTACGGTGGGCTACATCTTCTTGCTTGGAATGGAGCCTTCTCTTCTCTGACGGAGCAGTGGCTATGGCGAGTTTCTGGCATCATCATTGCTGGTCCGGGTATATTCTCACCCCTGCTCTGGATCTGGGAAGATGTGTTCGAGCTGTTGTTTGCAGACAGCATCACACCCGTACTCTGGGTTGTCGAGAAATGCATCAAGAACGACGAGTTAAAGAAACAGGCTGAAAAAATAGCCAAGTCTATGGCTGGATATTCCATACTCTGCCTTTTTCTGATCCTCTTCTTGACCTATGTTGCCGCAAGAGTTTTCATCGTAGTAGAGTGTTTCATCAACCTCGCACACCTTCCCCCAGAAGTATACATAGAACCGGCATGGAGTCGATACATCCCGCACCTCGGCGGTGGATAGCAGGGTATCAGACTAGTATATTCGGATTTTAGTATCTATCGTGTTAAGCAGAGTCACGATTCAAAATAAAGTGCCAGTCATTTTTGATACTATATATTTGCTGCCTTGAGAATCCTGCAGCAAAAAAGAAAGAGCATTAACACCGAAACATATAAACCAACAAGCTCGTATCCTCACTTTCCAAATACATTGCAAGAGTTTAAACTGTCCATGGAGATTTAGAAAGCAGTGATAACAACACCACGTTGCGCTGGTTCTGTCTGCATCCTCCTCTTCTCAAAGAGCCCGCAGCGGAGCTCTCCCTCAACGCAACGCATCATCATCAACGGCCACGCCAACCTCAACGTTCTCATTAACATTTCGACGAAACGAACAAAGCACGCAAAGCCCAGGTCCCCACTGAAGACCTCATTGCAGCTCACAGCAGCCTCTAGACACAGCACTTCACGGTATCACAAAATTACATACAAGTCGACAAGCCCAGCGCACTATAGATACCAGGGCCAACATGAGCACGAGAAAAAAGAAAAAAAAACGTGCAACAATACAACAATATAGTAAAGAAGTACGTGTAACTAAAAGCGAGGAAGAGGGTCAAGTAGTCTAGTCCAATGACGTATCAAGTTTTCATTCATTTGCCATTCCTATCCGCCTTTCCAAGTGTGGTACACACCCTTTTGATTGTTCGAGGCACCTGTCCATTCATTCGAGCATCCTTTCTTTCGATCATTTGATCTTTCTTCCGTGTAGCCAGCAGCAAAGTCTATAACATTTTTGTTCATGTGAAGTAAATTCGGACATGACACTCCCCACCATACACACACATACACACACACACACACACACACACACACACACAACCAATCCCAACCCACCACCATCATCAAAATCAAAACCAAGAAATTCAATTCCAAGCATCCATGTTGTGAACCACGACCTCGTCAGGGCCACGGTTGACTAGCCGCCCGATTTCGAACACGTCCTCGCCCTCGGCGCGCAGCAGGTCCAGCGTAGCTTTGGCGTTGTCGGGGCTCACAACAATAACCATACCAAGGCCGGTGTTGAAGGTGCGCTGGAACTCTGCGTGCTCGAGGCTGCCCGTCTTCTTGAGCCATTTGAATACGGCGGGCAGGGGCCATGTGGATGCGTCGAGCTCGGCGGTCAGCGTCTTGGGCAACATGCGCGGGATGTTTTCCGAGAGGCCGCCGCCAGTGATGTGCGCCATGCCCTTGAGGAGGTTCTTGCGGACGGCGGCAAGAAGGGGCTTGACGTAGATTTTGGTCGGGGTGAGGAGCGCGGTGCCGATGTTTTGCTCGGGCGACCAGGGTGCGGTGTCGTGGAACGAGAGGCCACTGCGCTCGACGATCTTGCGGACAAGCGAGAAGCCGTTTGAGTGGACGCCGCTCGAGGACATGCCGAGGAGGATGTCGCCTTCCTGCATCGCCGCGGTGTCGGGCAGGATGGTGGCGCCCTTTTTGATGGCGCCAATGGCCGCACCGCCAGCGTCGTACTCGCCTTCCTGGTAGATACCAGGCATTTCTGCAGTCTCACCGCCGACCAGCGCAGCACCCGACTGTCTGCAGCCGTTTGCAACGCCCTCGATGAACTTTGCGGCTGAGGCAATGTCGAGCTTGGAGCAGGCGTAGTAGTCGAGGAACATGAGCGGCTCGGCGCCCTGGACAACAAGGTCGTTGACGTTCATGGCGACTAGATCGATGCCGACGGTGTCGTGCTTGCCCATCTCAAAGGCAATCTTGACCTTTGTGCCGATGCCGTCGATGGCGGCCACCAGGATGGGGGCCTCTGTGTAGCCGGCAGCTTGCAGGTCGAGGAGGCCGCCGAAGCCGCCAATCTCGCCGTCTGCGCCGGGGCGGCGTGTGGATTTGGTGGAGGCCTTGATCTGCTGGACGAGCTGGTTGCCGGCATCGATGCTGACCCCGGAGGAGGCGTAGGTCATGGCCTCGGCTTGTGTGGGGTTGAGAGAATTGGTGACGGTGGCGCCTTCGTAGGCAGGTTGCAGGATCTTCCAGTCGCATGTGATGCCGTTGTTGTTGAACTGGGCGAGGAGGTGGTTGGCAATGGAGTCGAAGTTGTCGGTGGCGAGGGCGAGGATGGTGGGCCCGGCGCCGGAGAGGCAGATACCGAGAAGGCCGGGGTGGGACTGGGGGTGACGGAGTGGAGGATCTCGGTCAGGCCGGGGATGAGGCCACGGCGGTAGGGCTGGTGCAGCTTGTCCTGCATGGCGGTGTAGATCATGTCGGGGTCTGGCGGGGACTGGCCGAGGGCGGTGGTGAGGACGGCGAGGCGCTGCATGTTGAAGATGGCGTCCTTGCGCGAGTAGGCGTCGGGGAGGACGGCACGGGCCTTTGCGGTGGAGACCTCGAACTGGGGGATGATGCAGATGCACTTGATGTCCGAGGACCAGGGAACTTTGTGTAGTGTCCGATGTTGAGGGGCGGCTGGGGCGGGCGCAGGCCCGTGTCGACGCCGCCAGCCGGCTCGGGCAGGACCTCGCTGAGGGGGATCTCCAGCCTCTCCGTGTCCTCGGGGACAGGTCGTTGAGGTAGGTGCCGACGAAGCCTCCGTACAGGGCGGCGGCGACGTTGTCGGGGTGGCGCTCCTCCATGAGGCAGTAGTCGAGCATGCGCGCCTTGGACAGCTTCAGGTGGCCGACCTCGTTAGCCAGGTGCACGCCGGCGACAATGGCAGCCGCCGACGAGCCCAGGCCACGCCCCAGCGGGATCGGGTTCCGGACGTGGACGTGTGTCTCGGGGGAAGGCGCGGACGCCATGGCAGCGCAGGACGTAGACGGCGGTGCGGGTGACGAGGTTGTCCTGGGCGACGAGGGGCACGTCCTCTGCGCCGGCGCCCTCGTATGTGATCTTGCAGTTGAGCGAGTGCGCCGAGCGGCCCTGGGCGGTGACGGTGACCTCGAGCTCGAGGTACAGGTTGAGGGCGAGGCCGATGACGTCGAAGCCGGGCCCGATGTTGGCCGACGAGCACGGCACCCTGATGAGCGTGGGCGCGGGCGTGGGCGTGGGCGCGGGCGTGGGCGTGGGCGTAGACATGGCCGGGTATTGGGTGTGGGTGTCTGGAGGCCGACGCGGCCGCTGCTGCCTTTTGCTGGGTGTCGCGCAAAAAAGTGACTCGCGCCCGCAGCGGTAGAAAATGGTCGAGGGGCGCGCCGATCGCGGGGTCCACACAGACCACCGAGCGGGACCCTTGCCTGGTCGCCGTCCCTTGGGACTCACTTCACTACACGCCGTGCTTCCATACAGGCTCCAGCCACGTCGGTCCAGCCACGGCGATTCAGCCACGCAACCCACCCTGTGCATGCCCTGGCTTGAGCCGCTGCGGTCATCTGTCAGCGCCAGGCAGCACGGCTGTCTCTGTTCCCCGCATGGCCCTGCAGCCTGGCACCGCCCTTGGTTGCTGGTCAAGTGCAGTCGACTCAGGCACCATGGCTAGACTGGCGTACAAGATGGGCAAAGCTGAGGCTGAACAAACACACGTCAGCGCCCTCTTTCGTCAGCCCTCTTCCTCAGTCTCAACAGCTCAACACCGCCCTCAGCCTCGACAGCTCAACAATGCATCCCTTCTGTAGTCGCTTGGAAACAGCGGGCTACCTCCGTCTTGCCCTCTAGAGGTGAAGATCGCAGCCAGACACAAGGCTGTGCAAGCAGGCAGCAAGCAGGCAACCGCACGCCTGCCACCTTCACTACATAGCTCAGCCTCGGCGCCAGACTGGCCCTGCAACTACCACTACCTCCACGTCTTTTCTTTTCTTCCCTTCTCCCCTCCTTTTTCCCTTCTCCCCCTCCTTCTTCCCTTCTCGCCGCTCTGCTTTTCTCCAGCGTCACAACGTCACACCCAGAACATCACACTCACCACTTGCTTGGAACATTAGCTATGTCGCCCGGCATGTGTCATTCGTCCGTCTCGCGCTCATCCAGCTCAGACGAGTCGGATTCCCACGTCGAAACCGTCACAAACGGCGTCAAGCATGTCACCATCAACGGCGACGACAAGCCGAATGGCCGTCAGGCAAAGAGGGAAGACCCAGAGCATGGCGAGCAGTGTGAGCCTGGTATGAAGCCCGGGTTCAAGGACCTCTACTCGGGCAAGGAAGACAAGAAAGGCCGGTTTCAATGGCAAGACACCATCCCAGAAGACATTGGCGACCCAGTCGAGAACAGCGAGACCGCAAAGTGGGCCCTCCTCGTCCGAAACGTCAAAGTCTACAACGACCCTAGGCGCGTCTTGTCAGTTCATTCCATCGTCGTGCAGAGTCCGCTGCTGAAGAAGATGCTGGCCGGAGTCTTGAAGAACTACCCTGGAGTCACTGTCGGTCTGAATCGCCTCGAGTTCTCGGGTAAGTTTGAGCCACTCATTCATCGATGGGCAGAGTGGCAGGCAGCCATCAGCAAGCTCGGTAGTGCGACCGAGGAGCAGCGAACCACCAAAGAGCATGCACAACTGCTGCAGGGCATCCTGGTCAAGGAGTTCAAGAGCTTGATCGATACCTCGCAGGATATGATGAGCAAGCGAGTCATGAACTTCGATCTGCTTTGGACCCTCTACCAGCCAGGAGCAACCGTCTTTGCGCGTCAGGACGGCCAGGAGACAGCCTTGACATTGAACAGGACTCGTTACGGACTGGATTCAAAGGGAGTCCCATGTTTCTGGATCACGGGCAAGTATGTCGACTGGGATGGCACAAAGTTCGGCACACAGAAGCTGAACGTATGCATTCCCATCTTCACCGGTACGCGCACCATTGGCTCGCTAAAGGCCTACCCAATTGATTATCATCACGATCCGCACGTCGTGCGCGAGCGTCTCATCGCACGTGGAGCCAAGGCAGAAGCACTTGCTGGGTCCAACTATCGGGCCTACCACGGTGTTGCCTGGAAAATGGGCTCATTCGGCTCCAAGGACAAATACAACGTCAAGGGTCGGGTATGTGTTGAGACTGCTGAAGTTTTACATTATGTCGACTAACAAACGCAGATTGTCATTGATACCTACGGCTGGAATCGCTTCAACCCTGGCAACGCTATATACGTCACGCCACTGAGCCAGAAGGAGGCTGTCGCGGACAAATCTGACAGCGAAGGTGATGTCTACGACGACGAGGGTGAGGAAGCAGACAAGGGCGAAGGGTACAACGAGGAGGAAGAGTACGATGATGATGACGGCGGGATGCCCATCGATGGACGCTTTGCAGACGAAGACGACGAGAGCACGCAGCCAGCGCCGCTCACCACAGAACAGAAGCTCACCTGCACACCTTTACTCCGCGGCTATAGTCTGAAGAACAAGATGTGGCTCAACTTCTTCGTCAACTGTGTGGAGGACATCGAGTGGCAGAAGGATGCGTTCGACAGGTTGGTGCTGCCCAAGAATCAGAAGGAGCTCATCCTGGGCTTCACCGAGTCGCAGCGGAAGAACAGAGATACGTTCGACGACGTCATCGAGGGCAAAGGCCGTGGCATGATAATACTGCTCTGTGGACCACCGGGAGTAGGCAAGACGCTGACGAGCGAGGCAGTCGCGGAGGAGATGAAAGTCCCGCTGTACCTCATGAGCGCAGGTGACCTAGGCTTTGATCCCCGACATGTCGAGACCAAGCTGCAGGATATTCTGGAGATGTGTAGCCGATGGAACGCTGTCCTCCTGCTCGATGAGGCCGACGTGTTCCTGGAACAGCGATCGCTCCACGAGCTCGAGCGCAACAAGCTCGTCAGCATCTTCCTCCGCGTGCTCGAGTATTACGAAGGTGTGCACTACCTGAAAACTCTGACAAATTCTTTCTAATACAACCCCCAGGCACCATGTTCCTCACGACAAACCGAGTCGAGACGTTCGACCCTGCATTCCAGTCGCGCATCCACATCTCGCTCGACTACCAGGAGCTGTCCATCGACTCGCGCAAGACCGTGTGGGACAACTTCCTCAACTCGTCGACGCAAGAGCATACCATCACGCAGGCACAGCTCACCGAGCTTGCACGCATGAACATGAACGGTCGCCAGATCAAGAACATTCTCAAGATTGCGCGCTTGCTGGCCAGCAAGAAGGAGGAGAAGCTGAGCCATGAGCATATCCTGACCACCCTTGATGTCACACAGCATCTGCACAACGAGAGCCAAGCTAGTAAGCGCACGCAGGGTAGTCTGTATGGTTGAGAGGCTGGAAGATCGTATTGGGTGAGTTGATCCGTTCAGATGAGCAAACGGTTAGATTGGATAGAGTCGAAAGTATCTGATGATGAACTCTTCTACACTTCTTCTCAGTTTTATGCGTGACATGTCACAAATTTTTCCATTTGCAGAGCTGCATCTCGGTTTCCGTACTTTATTTCATGTTTCGTTCGTGACTTCCCTGACCTTCACTCACCACGCGACGATGCGCCTCGTTCACGTCATTGCTATTGCCTTGGCAGCACGGTACCCTACCCTTTGAGCCAACTACACCGACCCCGCTCTTTGCAAGCTCAGCCATCCACGTCGTCTTCGTACGCAGTCAGTGCTGCAGCTTGCAAGGATGGCTCCCACAACGTACGTATGTCTGTGCTTTAAGGTGACAACCTAGGGACACATTTGCTAATGGGTTTCAGGAGGTCAGCAAGCAAGAGAGCTCTCGACCCTTCTGCACCTCTAGGGCCCGCCAAGGGCACACAAAAGACACTTTACAAGAAGGCCAAGAAAGACAAGCCTGCGCTAGTGGTGTATACTGAACCATTGCGATGTCACCTGCTTGAGATGCCACCGGGTAGGTCGATCTTTTTTCATGTCGAGACCAACCAATTCTGACCACACACAGAAATCCGCAACCGAATCTACGCCTTCTGCAGGGAACAAAGATTCGACGGGTGGTACAAACCATACACGCTTCGAAAAATGAAGAAGCCCTCAGAGCCTTCTCATCATATGAAGTCGCGAACATTCTTTGCATTCACGCAAGCTTGCAAACTAATACGCAGCGAGTATCGAACATTGTGGCTTCGCCAGTCTTCTGTGCGTATTGCTTTCGATGATGTCTACAGCTTCCTGAAGACGTTCTATCTTTTACAAGGACCTAGTCACATTTGGTACCGCAATGCACCGTGACTGATGTTCATAAGTTGGGACCACGACGAAGAGCAGTATGCTGATGGTAATACGCTCTTGAACATCGGCTCGATACTCAAACTCCGCGCTTTCACTCCGTCTTCGAAAATCGAATTTGTAGGTCGCAGCTTAGTGGACTCAGACCTGGGTCATAGGCACTGTTGGGACTGTGAACGGTGTATTACATGCTCTGGGGACTCCGACTCGGACTCGGACCTTGAATCGTTGTACGACTATCCATGCTCGCACGAAGACACAATGGAGGCCGTGTACGAAGAGCTTGTCTGAGAATACGAGTATCTAAATACCCTGAACAACTTCCTGAGCAATAGTAACGAAGCCTGGCTGGAAGCTGTTCGAGAGGAGTTCCCACACCCCATGGCGGTGCACTGCACCATGGGTAAGAAATGCAAAGCGCTGACCATCTACATCCGCTTCGACAAGTACCGCGCTCCTTCATCGCTGCACACGAAATCCATGTACAGAAGTGCAGCTGCCTATCTGTCGCAGATGGGCATCATGGACCTGGAACTACGAAGGAAACTCGATTTCGTGGTGGGGATATCGACTGGCAAACACACGCGAGTCTCGGCTGGCGCCTCTCCCACCGTAGCTACGTATCACCAGACTTATATTTGCGGTCGGAACTACAAAGCGCCTTCTGCTACTGTTCAGCCGACGGCAAGTGGGCTCAGTATCTGATATAGTCCAGAGTTCAGTTACGACATGAAGGAGCGACGAGGGAGGAAAGAGAAAGTCAAGTCACACCACGTGCAGGTTGAAGAGAGCAACAGTCATTGGGTTCACATAGACGTGTTAGCTAGCTAACGGATTATCCGCTTTGGGCTATGCCGTGAAGATTTCCCGCTTTCCTCCATGCGTCTACTATGCGTCTGCTATCAGCAAGCAAGGAAAGCGTCGAGTCGGTGCGTCGACTCGGCAAGCATAGAAATTAAAGGCTTCTAGCGCCGCGGTTCAGCTTCCACATCTGCTTCGACGTGTCTGTGTGCGTGTGCTGCGGCTGCGGCTGCATCTGCTTGGTGGCGTGGTTTTTGGTGGGGAGAAGATACCGTATATCTGTCTGTGCTGTGCTGTATTATATCATGGTGACGGAAAGCGGTGAAGTGCTTGCTGGACTACTGGCACAACTGGCACGTTTGAGCATTTGTTGGGCGCCTTCCCACCTTAGCAGACTGGGTGGGAGTCATAGTGCTACGCGCGCCTCAGCATGTGAAGCGGGCGTGGATGCTCGGATGCATGCTCATCAGCAAACAGGCTAGCCAGTAGGGTGCTTGGGTGAGTGGTGCTTGGTGGTGCAAGACGATGGCTGCTTATCGGTGCTCCACCCTCGATGCAGCCCGTGTGGCACAACGGACGGATGGTGTGATGGTGTTGCTCGGTGGCAGGCCGTGACGCGGTGTCGAGGGATGTTCCTGGCGTGCTGGCTGCCGCTCACGGCCAACGGACGGGTCTGTCCAGCGTCGGTGTGGTGTGGAACAAGCGGTAGCGCACAGGTGCATCGCTGTTCCCTGCAAGTCTCGACGACTCGACCCCACCAAGGGTTCAAGCAACTTTTTGTGCAGCGAAGCCACGCCATTGAGCCGATATTCTCACCTGCCTTGCCTTGCCTTGCCTTGCCTTGCCTTGCCTTGCCTTGCGTCTGCCTATTCACCCCCACCGCCCTCCGCCCACATATCTACTGCCCTCCGCACCTCTCTCGCCATGTCCGCTCCCAACGACTCCCCCGCCCACCTCCGCCACCCCGTCCACTCCATCACGCCCGCGGACCCGCCTATTGCAGGCGACGCCACCGCTGTCCACCCTCCCGCTGGCAAGCCTGACCCTACTCTCGAGAGCAATGCCTCCCAAAGAAGGCTCTCCGCCCCCGGTCCCGCCGCCTCCTCCGAACTCGCCGGTCTTAAAGTAAAGCTCCAGAAGGCCCTGCGCCAGTTCCCCGACTTCCCCGCCCCCGGCATTCTGTTCGAGGACATCCTGCCCATCTTCGCGGACCCCAGCTTGTTCGAGGCCCTGATCCACGCCCTGGAGCTGCACATCAAGCAGACCTTCACCCAGAAGCCCGATGTCATCGTCGGCCTGGACGCACGCGGCTTCCTGTTTGGACCCACACTCGCCCTGAGGCTGGGCGCCGCCTTTGTGCCCGTCCGCAAGAGGGGCAAGCTTCCCGGCCCCTGCGAGACGGCCGAGTACATGAAGGAGTATGGTGCCGATTTCTTCCAGATGCAGGCCGACGCGGTGAAGCCAGGGCAGAAGGTGCTGATTGTCGACGACATCATTGCGACGGGTGAGTGCAGTCATCCAGAATGCTTGAGCGCGCATGCTAACACCAACAGGCGGCTCCGCATCTGCAGCCGGCTCGCTCGTCGAGAAGCTCGGTGGCAAGGTCCTCGAATACATCTTCATCCTCGAGCTCGACTTCCTCAAGGGCCGCGACAAGCTCAACGCGCCCGTCTACACCCTGCTCTCTGGTCAGGAGGAGAAAATGAGCAGCTAAGATATAGATACCCCCCCAAAAAAAAACATCAGGTTATAGACGAAAGGACGGAATTGCATGGCGAGGCGTTTGCAGGTTCAGGGCACAGGTCAGGATGGTTTTCTGTGCTCATTCAACACATTCACGCATCTACAAACAGTGCGGGTCGCAACACTCCACTGATATCGCGCAGTATTGGCACAGCCAATGCTGAAATCACGGGAGGGTAGTACATATCCACAGCATATACTACCAAAACATTACATCTTCGCCGCATCTTCATCGCGCTTCAAAGAAAATATTTCGCGCGACCCCTCCATCTGATAACGCGCTAATGGGATCTCGGCAGGGATATCCCAGTCGTCATTGCTCCTCCAGATTCCGAGGTGCCCCACTTACCTCAGCACCTTTCACGACGAGGCGTAAACAATATGTGCGCTCACGCCTCGCCTTGTTTTTACTGGGCGAGACGGCTCTCTTCGTAAAGGTTAGGAAGTGCGGCTGACAACGGAGTCTTGCGCGCCAGGCGGGCGCAGCACTAGGCAGACGCAGCACCAGGCTCAGCTCGTCGTGCACCATGTGACACCTCGCACGAAAGCCTCTCAGCCATGATGTGCTCTTTCTCAACTCCTTCGTTCACTTTTGCTTTCTCGCAGTCTAGACTGGCCGTTGCTGAGCATGAGTTGGCTCGCTATTCCATTTGGCACTCGCAAAGGCTACGGGGAACCCTTGGACGAAGACACCCCGTTTGTAAGCCAGACGCTTCTGCTCTGGAGGGTTGATCTTGAACTAATATCGCATACAGTCCGCAGATTTTCTATGCCACCAGTGTCATGCTGTGTTTGACGGGAATATAGATTACATTCCAGATAGCAAACACGTCCTCCACATTGATCGCGATTCTCCAACTGCATGTCGTCTCTGCGCTTTATTGGCGTCTCACTTCCCTTGCGATGAGAATTCTGCGGATCTTCGTGTCCAGTACTGGCTAGAGCTTCGTTTTGGCTTCATGTACGGGAATCATGACATAGTTTTCTACCGAATGGGGCCAGGGTCAGAGAACAAGAACAGCATCCGGCTTGGACTACAGAAATGGACTCGAGATGGTAGGTTTCAGTGTGCGGCAGCTGCTGCTACGGATGCTAATGTATATTATTACAGAAAACGACCATGAACCTTCCCGCATGGTACGTTTCGAAAGCAACCTCTCTTCAAGCACGGATTCGCTACAGAGTACAGAGCAGATCGTGAGTTGGTTGAAGGCATGTTCAGAAAATCACGAGAGCTGTAAAGAGGCTTTGCGTGGGAAGAGCTTTGTTCCTACAAGACTCATCGAGATAGTACACCATGACGATGACAGTCTTGGTATTCGCTTGCGAAAAAGGGGCGATTTACCGCTCGGCATTTCTTATGCTACTCTGAGCCATTGCTGGGGTCCGACGATGCCCTTCAAGCTTCAGAGTAGAAGCTTGGGCGACTGTCTGGAAAATATACCGCTAGATGCGATATCAAAAGTCTTCCAGGATGCTGTCAAGATTGCACATCGCTTGGGTATCTCATACATATGGATTGACTCGCTATGTGAGTTTATTGTAGTTTCACTGACAGAACTGTTTAATTGATCATAACAGGCATCATCCAAGATTCTCCCCAAGACTGGATCACAGAATCATCGCGGATGGGGCTGGTTTACCAGTCCGGCATCCTCAATATCGCGGCAACAGGATTCACGCATGGCCAGAACGGCATGTTTGTGGCCCGGGACCCAAGTGTGCTGACACCCATAACATTGAGCTTGAAGGACGATGTTTTCGTGAAACTGAGAGATGGGGAACGTCAAAAGGAGCTTGACAGAGGTGACTACTACCTGGTCGACACTTCTACTTGGAAGCGAGAGGTAGACAATGCACCCCTGTGCAAGCGAGGATGGGTCACCCAAGAACGAGCACTGTCTGTTCGGACGATTCACTTTGGCGCGCAACAATTGTTCTGGGAATGCATGTGCGAGAATGCGACTGAGGTGTACCCAAACGGACTTTTGAGTGGCACAAGGATTATGAATCCGAAGGTTTTCCTTGCGTCTGGACAACGCGCTCGGGAACAGCGAATCGAAGAACTGCAGGGAATCCGCAAGCATGTGCTGGCGAGCGCAGAGCACAGGGAGAGAAATCGGGTGATGTGGAAGGACTATACAGAAAAATATGGATACCGTCACGGACTACCGGGCGAGGAAGGGGATTCAGATGATGGGCTGAGCGACAAAGATCTTGCGAAACGAATGAATGCTCTCCGAGTAGACGGAAAATCTCTAGCCAACTACTCGTCTGAGTCCTCGGATGTAGATGACCCGGAAATACAACTTGAGATGGATTGGGCCAAGGAACAAGAAGAGGAAAGGTCGTCCAGACCGTCTGTTAGGAAGTTGAAATTGACACCGCGACAATTCGAAGGCTGCGACCCTAGCATTCTCGACAATCTCAACATCAAGGGCTGGAGCAAGTTCAAGAAGCTCCTAAAGGCTTCAGGTCTCGGAGAACAGTCAGCTTCAGTCAGTCGAGCTCCTATAAGAGGTATGAAACTTGAGTTGAGGCAGTGGGTGAGGATAGTCGAGATGTTCTCGGGATGCTCTTTGACCTTCTCTAAAGACAAGCTTGTTGCGATTTCGGGAATGGCACAAACACTGCACAAGGCAATGGGCTGCGACTACCTCGCAGGCTTGTGGCGTACTGATCTCGAGCATCAGTTGCTTTGGAAGGTCGCTCGGCCGTCTCTTCCACCCGAGCAGGATGGCACGCGGGGGCCTTCGTGGTCGTGGGCGTCGGTTGATGGGGCGTTTACAATTCCGGATTGGAGTGGATATTTTAGTACAAAGTAGGTACATCGTGAGCTCTCATATCTGACAACAGCTAACCACTTACAGCACACCTGGCAAGGTGACTTGGCTCGCACAAGTTGACCATGCCAGCGTCCACCTGGGCAACACCGGCCCATTCGGACAAGTACGATCAGGCACTCTCGTCATGACGGGGTGCCTGGGCGTTTTAAGAATCAACAAAGCCCTGCCCCAAGACGTAGCAAACGCGAATGGAACCCTCATTGACGAGAAACATCAATTCAGCATCTCCTGGGACACCCAGGACATCGAAGCCACATTCGGAAACTCACACCAAGCCACCCGCGCCCAGCGCTACTCCACGTACGGTATCCACAAGTCTGCAAGCACGCATCTGCATCCCCAGGACGTCTTCTACCTCCCCGTCAGAATCATGGACGCCGATCCAGAAGGCTTCGATTACGAGGTGCCCGTACTAACAGGGCTACTTCTGCTTCCTACAGGGAGTACAAAGGGCCACTTTCGACGGGTCGGGCAGTTTGAGCTGTCAGGGCGCTGGGCTGGACTGCCGCCAGAGGAAAGCAAGGCGGTGTTTACGTCGCTGACGAAAGCTACGGGGATTGGGGAGGCGTTTTACGTAAATAAGCGCAGGCGCGGGGAATATACTTTTCAGGTGGTGTAGACTTTGCTTCTTGGGTACACTGATGTTTGTATTGCGTGTTAAGCTCTCTGCAGGTAGCATATATCTAAATCAATGGTGTGGAGAGAAAGACTGCTTTTAGCAATACGCCAGGACGCTAATACATGATATGCCAACATACCGATAAAAACAATATTGCAAGATATCCGTCACTACAATCGCTAAGTAAGTACTCTTACCGACTGGTTAAGCGAGAGTATAGGAGCGGAATCAGGATAGCTAATTACAGCAGCTAACCTAATACCAAGATACTGTTCTGGGTGGGATAGATAAGCCTGCTATACTGATACACACACATATATATATATATATATATTTCTGACCACTGTATGCTGTATCTGTAGTGACATGCACCCCAGCGCCTCCGCCATCGGACCCCCACCTTCCCTTTCCGTCATCGCCTCGTTTCCCGTCGGTCGCTGTATGACGCGGGGTCCCGCCGCTATCCTACCCTACCCTACCCTACCCTACATACCACAAAAACACACATCCACCCCGCCTGCCTGCCCTTTACATGCTCCGTCCGCTACGAAGAATTTCTCAACTTCCCTTTTCTCGGCCTCCATCCACGCTCACTCGGGTTTTCGAAACGACGCGCGGCTTTGAGATAAGAGGGAAATTGTTACATACGAGCAGCATGTCGGGAATCAAGATCGTGACTACTAAGGAGGCTTGTCCTGGTGAGTTTTGCTGTTTTGCTGGTTCAGAGGGATTGGTTGAGTGAGCGGTGCTAATCAACTGTACAGTTGCTGGTCCTTATGTAGGTTCATGTTTCTTGTGTCGTTGTTCCAGCACCGGCCCAATTGCTCTTGCAAGATACTTGTACTGGTTGATACCACTACTCCCCGCAATCCTGCATCCTCCCCCTCGCAGTACACATTACTAACACACGCAGTCCCAAGCCATCATCGCAGGCCCGCAGGTCTTCGTCTCCGGCCAGATCCCCGCAGACAAAACCGGCGCCCTGATCGAGGGCAGCATCACCGACAAGACAACGCAGTGCTGCGAGAACATCATCGCCATCCTCAAGGAAGCCAACACCCCCGTCGACAGGATCGTCAAGGTCAACGTCTTCCTCGACGACATGGCGCACTTTGCCGAGATGAACGGCGTGTTTGAAAAGTACTTTGCCCACAAGCCGGCTAGGAGCTGTGTTGCCGTCAAGCAGCTGCCCAAGGGTGTCCCTGTTGAGATTGAGTGTATTGCGTATAACGGTATGGCTGCGAGGTTGTGATGTTGCATGGGCGGGGCTGACAAAGTGTAGGTTGAATAACGGTTGTAAGGCAATGGAAGGTATATGTCGAGACAATGTAGTCACGAGGGAATAAAAGGAATTGCTATTTCTGCATCCATTGTCTCGCTTTTGGGCATGAATTCCATCTCTCTTCCTAGCTATCGCCTAGTCTCAACATCGCGAACCGAACAATCCTCGTCTCGTACAGTGACTTGAGTAAGGTATCTGACCATGTATGCATCGCCTTCGAAACAGCTCCATGCTCCGCGAGGGTGTGGTACCTTGATGGTGACTCGTGTTTGGCGTATCACGGCCGCTGCTCGCGGCATGTTATTACAGCGAATAGTGTGAGCCATGCAGACGCGCTAAACACGCGCTCCACGTGAACAGCACTTTCACATGATGGACGTGTCGCAGAACACTATCTGTGGAGACGATTGGTACCAAGCAGCGAAAACATGGATGCCAATACCGCCAAGATATAGAACAAGATCTCGACTGTCTCGCACTGTCTCGCACTGCTGAAGCTTGAATCATGACCCAATCACAAATGCCTCACTTCGATCCAATCTCCCTTGCCCTTGCGCACATCACTTCATCGCCAACACCAATACCGAGATGAATGAATCCAGACTGGGCGCTTTGGGTCTGACAGCTCTGAGGTCCAGGAGCCCCGCACTTGACACCGTTCCTGGTGCCATGTCACGCAAACCCATCCGCACCACACAGCTTCTACAAGACAACATGGCTGAGGACAACGCAATCTCGACTCGCCAGCGCATCTCAGTCGTGCGTTTCACACTCGGTAGGCCCGCGATAGCGCCCTGCCAAGCCGGGCTGCATCTGAATTAGGGCCGCACATCACCGCTGCGGCTACGCGACTACACAGGATTGACTCGCGTGTCGCAGTCTTGCCCTTTGTAGCATCGCTATGCTTGCATTTTCGAGCCCAAAGCGCCACGCAAATGTGTCCAAAGGCCAGGTCTGGATCCTGGCTTTTCTATTGGGCAGAAGAAATGGTCAGGGATAGGGGCACGCGACACAATATCAGGTGCCCGGGCGCCGCAGACTTGAATGCGCGTAGCTGAAGTCGACTTTCCACTGCCTCTTTGTGAATACAGCTGCTCGAAATGGCGGAGAAGATGCAGACTACGGCCAATGTGTCGAATGGGGCGTCCGCACGACCACCGCTGAAGAAGCAGGATAGCGACAAGGATTTTGATGACTACTTCGTACGTTTCCTCAAAGCCTCAATAGTTGACACGACATTTAGTTGGGGTTACTGACAACCACCAGATTGGACCGCGCGATCTTGACCACCACTCCAAATGGCCTGTCTTTCTCCGGGTTCATGGCAGTGTCACGCCAGAGATGGTGCTGCCGCTGCTTTTTGTAGCTGGCTGGTCTAGCATGATCACCCTCATCTCCAAGTTCGTGCATGATCGTAAGCCACTTGGACATCAGTTTCTTCGTTCAGCAGATCGCTGACATGTCCCAGTGGGCATCAATCAGCTCCTTCTCACCGTCCTCGGTTTCGTCGTCGGTCTTGCTCTCAGCTTCCGCAGCTCCACCGCATACGAGCGTTACAACGATGGTCGCAAGTACTGGGCCCAGCTGACACTCGCCTCGCAAAACCTCGCACGCCTCATCTGGATTCACGTCGACGAGAGACACGTCAAGGATGCTGAACTCGGAAAGCAGGACCTCCTCGCCAAGATCAACTGCCTCAACCTGATCGCGGCCTACGCAGTTGCACTGAAGCACAGACTTCGCTTCGAACCGTACATGCACTATGACGATCTCAAGCACCTTGTCGGACACTTGGACACATTTGCGCGCGCTGCCGACCAGCCAGACGGCAAGAAGAAGCAGAATGTCTTCAAGACTGCTGGCCAGTTCCTCGGCCTCCCCATGGCCGAGTCCAACCCCCGCAAAATGCTGAAGCGCTCGCGCGTCCCGCTCGGCAATCTCCCTCTCGAGATCCTCAGCCATTTGAGCATATACATGAAGTCCATCTACGACAACGGAACTTTCAAAGTTTCAATCTACCAGACACAATCGCTCAATGCAATCACCACCTTCAACGACGTGCTCACAGGTACTGACCGCATTCTCAACACGCCATTGCCCCTGGCCTACAGCATTGCTATCAGCCAGATCACATGGGTCTACATCCTGCTTCTCCCATTCCAGCTGTACAAGAACCTCGGATGGGTGACGATTCCCGCGAGCATATTCGCAGCATACATCATCCTGGGGATTGCTCTGATCGGACGGGAGATTGAAAATCCATTCGGCGAGGACGTCAACGACCTCCCCCTCGACGCCTTCTGCCAGCAGATCAGAAAAGACATCGACATCATCATGAGCAAGTGCGCAACAAGCATCGAGGAGGTAGTCATGCACCCGGACAACCAGCTCCTCTACCCGCTGAGCAGCCTGGGGAGCGCAGCGTGGGCCGCCAAGACCGTCGATGAGATTAGAGATGCCCTCGCGACTAAGCCCGGACTGCACTTCCCGCTCGTCGAGCACAATGAACATCCTAGACCGGGCCACTCCGCTAGCACTACGGTGCGTCGCCGCACTACGAGTGATGACCGTGCTGAAATGGGCGAAGCTGGACATGCTGGCCAGGGTGCGGGGGCGGGCGATGGCGGCGACTAAGGAAGAAAGGCGCCTACATTTTCGACTGCCTTGTACATCAAACATGTGTATTTCCAAAGCTGAAAACATCTCCTAGTCTCATGTTCGTGCTTCGCCACTGCATGGCAATGCCAGCTAGCTTTCCGAATCTTACATCACTCCACTACTCACTCTCATGTCTATCCACCGCGCTCTCCTCCTATCCAACACAGAATACCACATTACCCTGCCACACCCGTACCAGCTATCTGAACCCACACTTGAAAGAGCAGAGAAACAAACAGCTACTAATCCGTACTTCTCGCTACACCCACCCCTCTCTCCAGCAACGCCACCACCTCAGCCACCATCCACCTTCACACATCGTCCGCGTTCCAACACCGCCAACGGAAGCCGATAAATGAGGGCGTTTTTTATTTCTACGACTGTTAGCTATCTATCTATATTTTGGTGTGGGACTGGACTTCCGTCTGCAAGGAGACTGATTTCGTGCGTTGGTCGCGTGGGCGAGATGAGATGGGAGGCATGTTTTGAGGGAATTCATAGGTTGCTGGCTTGAGACGGTTGCCATAAGCTGGTTAGTATAGACGAGGAGTCGGCAGAGATGAAGGCAAATGAGCACATACAAAGTCGGGTTATCTGAAGTTGCAAGCCACTTGTAGAGCGGTTTGAGAGGTGTCGTGTCGCAGCATCTTAGTTTGATTTTAGACGTGTGCTTGGTCTAGGACCTGGGGATTTCGTAGGATGCTAGGTTTGCTTCGTGGCTATCATCTCCAGGAACTTGTTGCCAATCGCATTTGCAGACATGGGGTTGTCGCCCGTGATAACTTCGCGATCGACCGTGATGCTTCCCATGCTCTTAGCGACACCCTCCTGCATATCCGCGCCGTTCTCCCTCAATTTTCCCTCGACCTTGTCTATCTCACCCCTCAGCATCGTCTCCATGAAGCTCTCCTCCGCATCAGACCACGATGTGAGCTTGTACCCTTTGTACGCGAACTCCTTCTGCGGCCCAACCTTTGTTGACAAGAATGCCCACGGTCCGTGGCACAGCGCCGCTGTAGGCTTCTGCTGCTGGTGGAAATGCGACAGGATGCGACCAAGCTCCGGGTTATCACCAAGATCCGACAGCGGTGCGTGACCGCCGGGAATGAAAACACCAGCATAGCTCTTCAACTCGTCGTCGCTGATGGTCGAGAACTTGCGCGGGCTGGAGAAGCCGTTCTCGCGCTTCATGCGCTCAATGAGATCCTGCTCGCGCTGGCGCTCGTACACATTGCCTGCGAAGGCGAGAAGAGACGTGCTGAGCGGGTCTGGCTGGGGCTCCTTGCCCTCGGGCGAAGCAAACGTGACTTCGTAACCGGCATCGAGGATCTTCTGGAGAGGCTTTGCCAGTTCCATGAGAAAGTAACCTGAGTCTTGGCTGACGGTCTTGCCCTCGCTCCCGGTGTTATAGAGGGGGAAGGAATGGGCGTCAGACATGATGATGAGGACCTTCTTTGCCGCCATGGTGTAGTATGTGTGTATGAGGTGTGGTAAAGGTGGAAAAAGTGCAAATAGCTGCAAATGGGGTATCAAACAAAGGCATTCGAATGTGATATTGGAGTGAAGGCCGCAACTGAGAAATAAGTTAATATATGAGCACTGGTGTTGTTGGAGGATTCGTTCATCAACATGACGTCAACGCCTTTCTTATCCACTTCTGCATCGCAGAAAGCACATATTCAGGCGCTCATTGTCGCGCCGGTGAACCTCGGCAGACGAAACATGAATCATTTGCATGTGCATGTGCATGTGCAAGTATGATGTCGTGGCGCTTGCAAACTCGCCTTCACCCTATGCAACAGACTCTTCTTACTCAACCGCTCTGCAACAGCAACACCAGTGGGACCCTCAAAAGCCAAGTTCTGCAAAAAGACGTTGCTGGTACATTTTATGCGTGCCGATCAAAAGATGTAAGCCAGTTTAAGAACAGCTGACTTTCCATTGTTTCACAACACCTTCATCTCGCCCGCCGCACAGACAACCAGAATTGGTGTCAATTCAACTCAATCATGTGCATCTGTATCTCACAAATGCAAGAACATTCACTCAAATCACCTTCTTCCGTCTCAGTCCCATCGTAGCCCATCTATCGAGCTTCATCGCATAGAAAGGTGCATGCGTTACTCCCAATGCGGCAGCGGTTTGTCTATCCTATACCTGCATTATACCTCGTTACATTCCTCAATCTCTCATTGTGCCCCTACTATGATAGTAGCTCCTAGAAATAAGTATATGTCGCGCCAAAACAGAGCAAAATGTACGCGCACACACTCTCTGAGAATGGTGCGATATTTATAGGCATATCTGCTGCGACAGTATATAGTATGCAAGTAAAATAGTTATACTAGATAATGTAGTACAAGATTAATGTTGTATGAACGAACTACATAAATAACCGGTAGAGGAACAATGGAGAGTTCGATACTTCTGCACTCTCTATCTTTCTATGATTCTTTTATTTTAGAAAAAAATATTAGTGTAACCTATAGTAAGGAGGGATGCATAATGCATTGAGTGTTTGGTGTGCTATGTATTGAAAATGACACTACTACTACTTTGCAAATATACCGGGAAGAACCTTTTATCCAAAAAGCGTACCGGGAGGGTGAATGACTAAGGATAAGAAGTTTTCTGAGTCAACAGGCAAGAAATACGTGCATGGATGAGGCCTCACGAATAGAAAGTTAGAGCTGGAAAAGCGGTACGTAAAATATTCTACTCATTATGTCCCAGCGCTGTGGACGGCGAGCGTACTTAAAACACAGCCCGAACCTTGCTGAGTGGATGGTCTAACAAAAATCTTTGAGCAGTGTACACTCCGTCCGCATTCACCATGATCCCCGTCATATAGCTAGTCCGATCACTCACCACAAACTGCCATGAACGCCATCTCTTCCGACGTGCCAAGTCGTTGCATAGGCATTGCTGCTATAACCGGGTCCAGCGAGGCCCACATCACTGGAGGGACGAAGTTGGCCTTCAAAACTCGGGACAGACTGCATTGATACGGATCTTCTCCTTTGCGTAGTCGAGCGCGTCGGTCTTGACTATGCTGTTGACCGCTACGGTTAAGGGTCAGTGTGGAACGTTTGGGGTTATGGGGACCCTTTCACATGGACAATTCAACATTTTATCAAGCGTCTCCTCCTGCTCAGTGATGCGCCCAAACAGACCCCCAGTCCCAGCCGAATTGACGCAATAAGCGATGTGCCCAAAAGCGCTCACGGCCTCAGCAATGGCGCGCTCAACGTCATCAGCTACAGACACATCAGCAGTGACCGTCAGGGCTTTTGCTTCGTTATGCATATCCGAAACTAAGTCCGCATTTTCCTCCAGACATTCCTACAATTCGGCGGATCCCGTCAGCAACGAAATGCTCTGCCGTAGCTTGTCCAATTCCAGATGCGGCGCCTATGACAAACGCCACCCTTCGAAATATTAGAGAAATATGATACCTGATCTCGTATCGGAGATGTACTCTTAAAGCCCAAACAACGACATGCTGCTCTCAGTGTTGGGTGAGCTACGGTTGACGATATTGAAAAAATCGTGTAACTAACCACCTATTCAATCATTTAGGTTAGAACCAATACCGAGATTCAGGAGCCCAATTCCTTTCGGCCGTTCCACATGTGTAGTCTGCTTCACGAACTGTGGTGTAAAATTTATCTTGACTCTAGCGGGCTTACAATATACATCTCCTGGTGCGTTTGCTGCCTCTCTCTTGCCTTGAAGCATAGGGAGGGTGTCTTTTGAGGAGCATGCTCATACTTGAGAGGACAGGGTAGTTGCGACTTGTGGGCAAGATTTCAAGAGTATGCAGGGATCTGTGCCCTTGCCGCTTCGAAGTATTCAACCGCGCTGCATACTAGATCAAGGGGCGAAAAGATCATCAGGATGTCCTGAGACTGATTTGGGCGCAATTTAAAATGGCCGGATATGAAGAGAGAGCGGGGAGGGGCATAACTGTGGTCCTTGAAAGAACGTTCAAGTGCTTTACAGGTCGCATTGGTGATATGAAATTGATTTCATGTTCGCTCTCATCCCGTTAATTGTTTTATGCTTTGATTGTTTTGAAAAAGTCTGCAATTGCTTGCAGTGTGCATGTAAGGCTTGGAACTGCCGCTTCTCCTTTCCTTGCCGCTCGTTGAGTGGTCAGAATCAGTTGATACCGCGGGTATCTTAGCCTTTATTGACTAAGCAACATGTTACGTTCCTAAGCTTCTCTGGCGGAGTAGTTCTAGATGCTGTTGTTGTTGTTTTTGTTGTTGTTGCTCGCTGCAATTTAAATGCTTGGGCCATTCCCACGCATCATGGCTCTATTATCAAAGGACTAAGTGGTGCGGTTTGCTGTAATGACTCTTATCGCTTGAGGTAGACTTCTCCTCAAGACCACAGCCACGGGTAGCAGGATCGGGTGCGCATATGTTTGTGCGGTTTCTCTACCATCCCGCCTCGAAGATGCATATCCCTTTAAGACAAAGAACTGGGCCTCCAGAGCGCTTTTCTATAAATACCTTTTGTTCAATGCTCCCAACCTATGTTTCTCACGAACTCAGTTTCAACGCGAGTTGATACCTGTTCAATATGACTTAAGCAACGCTGTTGACGAACTGACGTTAGTTGATGTAGTATTGATATGATGCTCCATTCTATTCCGTTACCAATCCTGCTTAAAGCCAAAATTAAACCAGCAAGGTCATTAAAGAGCATCATCTAGTGCAACTACATACTAACGAATCCCAGAAAGCTCATAATCTTAGCATTACTTAGCTCGGGGTTATTCGTATTCATAATGTCCATCATTCGCCTTATTCTTACACTTGGAGATATTAGCAATTCGAGAAATGGTTTGTCCTACCCATGTCTCAAGCTACTACACAAATCACTAACACGACGGGCACAGTTTGTGGCAGCTCTAGGTATCAACGCCCCTTGCTTAAAGCCTCTATTTTCCTCCTCGAGCTGGCTCAAAAGTATAGGGAACAACTGCGGCGACAAGCACACCCTCAGCGCTGATGTGGCGCTGCGCAAAGTGAACAAGGATCTGTATCCGATCACAATCTTCTCCGCACATATAGAAGCACCGAGCAGATTATTCGGCCCAATTCTGAATGCACCACTGCGAAATCTTGATTGATGATCGATCAGAGCTATTTCGGAGTTGTTGACGATGATCGCAATAATAGAGCTGGATGGGCTCATAAGTGGTAAAATGACGGGCTTAGCAACAGTGCACAATTGCGTTCGAGAGCTGACATCACAAGCTGTAATTTTGGAATAAGGTCAGCGTTCTGTGGATGATCTAAAGTCTATGTTCATTAAACCATTATTACGACTAGATTAAATGAGCTCTGATGTTACACCGAAAAGGATGAGCTTAAGACTGGCTCTGGCTGTTCACGTTCCACGCTGTGCCATTGCTCTTGACACGCTCCTCGCTCGTCTCTCCGCCAACCTGAACCGGAACCGTGAATCCTTCAACAACCGGTGACGAGCCGGCACCGTACAGGCTGTGCACACCAGCAGTGAGCACCAGATCTCCGTTCCAGCTGTCGCTATCAAGGCCCGCGGGTACTGTGGCCTGGATTGTGATGTTCTGGAGCGTGTTGCTCTTGTTAGCGCCCAGGTACGAGGACTGCGTGAAGGAACCGATGGTAGCATTGTAGCCAGGTGCGAGTGCGTAGCCCCATGACACGGAGATGTCGGCAACGGATTGAATGTAGTTTTCCGTCAGGAGGGTAAGGGTGAATGTGCTGTTGGGAGCGAGGGTGGAGGGGGCTTCGATGCCGACGATGCGCGCGGATGCGGCGGAGAGAGTAGTGAGAGCGGTTGCAAGGCTAGTGAAACGCATGATGGTGATTGTTTTGAGTTTGTGCGGTGTATTTGGAGTAGAGTTTGGTTGGAAGCTTGAATGATGGATGTGATATTGTGAGTCCCTGTTCGAGGCTGCTGAGCAGGATTATATACCACACACACCTTCGCACATACCATCATAGTATCCACTGGCAATCAAGGCTACCCTGTCGTGACGGTAGCATCGGAAGTTTGTCAATTCCCCGCCGACATCACGCAAGGCTGCAGATCTCCCAGGTCAGCCACAAGCGCAACCACATTAGCGCGTGTGGGTGATTACTAAATGCATCGAAAGCTTGCCGATCTTTGTTCTGTGTTGCTATTTCGGGAGGCACTCTTCAGAAAGGTTCACAAATACGAGGCTGATGATGCTGGAGGTTGGAGGTTGAATGGGGCAAAGCCCACATACGTCATCTCTGGGGCGCACTAGTGGCCATAATCGGATGACTCGGGCTGTGACAACACCACGCCTCCTCGTTGCTGAGCTGGTTCGGCTTAATACGGTGTTGCATCAATTCAAACGAACAAGCCCCGCCCGCGATGGATGTGGCAGCGCTGGCGCAGAATAAAAATCATTCCCTCTTGGCTTAACGTCATTCAGCTTGGTATCAGCTCGGTAGGGCCTCGTTTTTGATGTCTTCTTCCATTGTATTTCATTAGCTTGTCGACAGCCACCTCACTAACAACTTTGTGATTCTCCGCTTTGTTGCACTCTTGCGAGGCGGTGTGGTGTGCACGGTCGAGGTGTGAACGGCGTCTTTTCTCGCAGAACGCATTTTCTCGCATTTTCTCAGATTCCCGGCCCGAAACAAGAATGATAATCTTCTGTGATAAAGAAAGGTGGGCAGGTAACGACCTCCTCAGCGCAACCGCGTGTACTTCCTCAACCTCGCTGCGCACAGGCTGGCCTTGAGGCTGGCCTTGGTGCTGGACCTACCGTGTCCAGTGTGTGGCTCGTGTGTCCAGCCATCTGCTGTGGTAGTACGGCCGAGCGCCAGCTCGGGGGCATTTGACCGTCGCTGTTATGTTGGAGACAAGCGAACGTGAATAAGGAAACGATTTGCTGTTGTCTGGTCAGTAGCATAGGGTGGTCTGCCTTCCGCGGCATCCTATAGGTATACAATTTGTTAGAGCCAAACGTCTGTGCCTGGTCAGGTCGAGAAAGATACTGGAGATCGCCACGTCTCCTTGAATCTCTCGACAGAGCTCCTGCACGTCCCGGGCAAGCACAGAAACACCTATCTCAGAAATGAGCTCTACATAGTTCGCTCGCGGTGAAATTACAGAAACTCTTTGACCCTCTTTGTATAACGATATGCTTTCCAATGACCACTTCTTGCATATCCATGTACAGGGCGATCGTTAAGGCGCTGCAATATGACAGAAAGCCACCCAGGTTCGCTATCAGCCTGATATTCTGATAGTTCCTTCATCATATCTCGCTCTCGTCTACGCCAACGGCATTGCAATGTTGCACTATGGGTGTTGTGTGAAATACCTGCCTCACTCTGGTAGGTTAAGCAGAGCCCATGACTTTGATGCTCTACATGCCTCAGCACGCCTTCACCTAAACGCTATCGCGTAAATCTGCCTGCAGGCTATAGGGAGTAGTTTTATACGTTGTAGAAGCAGGGAGTTAATAAAGGCGCTAAGAAGCAAAGAAGCTAAGCTAATACTAAAGAAGAGCTCTGCCCCTCTACATCTTTACATAGGATACGGAGTAGAGACAGTAATTCTACATCATTCACCCAGCCCGAGCACAACATCTGCAACTATTGCGTATACGTCTCGCATCATTTGTCCTCGGGTGCTCTTTTGCTTGTCGTCCTGCTGGTCAATACAAAACATGAATCCAAAGGACCCAACAACATTCACTCTATTGCCAGCTCCTGTAAAGCGCCCTGCAGGCTATAAATGACGTGAAAGGCATCCATCAACCAAGACACTGCACAGCAGCAACGTAATTAGTCATCCGCACACAATCCAACCAACGACGTACCAAGAGCCCCGCACGCAACCGACCCGCCTGCCGTGTTCCTTGCGCCGCGCATGAACACCTAGTACATTAGTGCATCCTGGCCAGCCAGCCGAACCGCGCGCAACGCCGAAGCATGGGTAGGACAGCTTCTATATATAGATACAGGGTTGACATACCACACATACCTAGTTACCCCCAGCAAAAACCCACACAAGCACCACATGCAGCTCTCAGCGACAAACACCTAATCGAAAACAGCCATGGCTAACCAGTGCTGCGTTAGTACGGCACCTAACCATGGTTCCGCCGATCGCGTGGGTAGAAAGTTGTTTTCGGATCGAAGCTACAGAGCATAGCTGCATCGGCTGGTGCAAGCCCTAGCCGGTCACTCTACCCGGTTCCTCTATCCAGCGATGAAAGTCACGTGTTTTGTTGTAGATAGTGAAGGTATGTACTATGTAGGCAAGCCAGAACGGCACATCTACGGTATATACTCGGTTAGGACTCGGTGGGAAGGAGCTGTGATAATTCAATCGCGTTGACAGTGAAGAGCACACTATGTATAGTACACAGTACATAGATGGTATCTCAACCTCCATGGTAAATTTCACTATCTAGATTGCCAAGCGGATTCAAAGACGCTGCCGGTTCAGGGCTTAGATGGCATGGAATGTTCATTATGGTGGGTCAAATAGATGGTAATATCGTACTTCCTATCAATGACACGAGCTTCAGGCGCACGGGTAAGCGTCACTCAAAGTTCCGTCTGGTAACCACCCTTCCACTCCGCCAACCAATCGACAACGAAGTTCTTCACGTATTGCTGCGCGTAGATGACCTGGTTGGGGGCAAAGTAGGTGTTGTCTCGTTGTCGAAGATGCCATTCTCCTCCCAGTGGTGCACACCATGGCTGATCAGGTGCCACGGCTCCTCAACCGTGTCTTCCTTACTGTCTGGGTACCACAGTGGCGTGGCCGGGCGCCAGGGGTCGGCGTTTCCGCCAATGTGGGCAAGACGCGGGTAGCTGTTGTTGTAGCCGCCGTACTTGTTGACCTTCTCTAGATCTGGTGGTGTGGTGATATTGAATTGCGCGCGGCAGAAGAAGGTCAGGTAGTCCAGGTCGAGCGTGCGCGAGATAAGGGGTTGAATGTCGGCAGGGGTGTTTCCGGTCTGAATGTAGCCCCATTCAGTACAGACTTGGTAGCTCCAGCTGGTGCCTTCGTAGTCTTCGAGGGCGGTGTACTGCTGCAGAGCGGTCGCGTTGAGCAGGGTGAAGTAGCGGTCCTGGGTGTAACCGGATCCTTGCCAGTCAGGAAGCACAGTCTGGTTGACCCAGCTGATGGCGTTCAGTGTGATGTTTTGTACAAGCGTATCGTTACCGTAACCTGCTGCTGAAACTATGCCAGCAACGGTGGGGCGCAGGCTCTCGGTCGCGGGCGCGGCTAGGTCGGTAGATTGGGTGATGTTGCGGCAGTAGTTGTAGAACGAAGCCGAGTTAATCTTAGGGTCCCAGTTAGTGCTCTGCCATCCGTAGATACCAGTCAGCTGATTTGCAAAGTCTCTGTTGTCTGTGATGTTGCCGAGACCAAAGACAGTCTTGAGAGCCTGGATGTTGGCGGTATTGTTGCCCAGCAAGTGCTTGTCAACAACATCGGTCAGAGTCTGAGTGTACTTGATGCAGTCGGGAGGTCCAAATAGTCTGATGGGCTCGAAGTACTGCCAGTAGTCGTAAATAGCAACTGTGACTCCCGAGGAAGAGATGGCACCCCAGAATGTCTCAGGGTAGGTGACACGTAGGAAAGCAGCTTGGGCACCGGCGTAGGAGCCACCGTACACAATCCACGGTGTAGAAGGCGCTGTCAGATCTTTGTCTTCGTGGCCTGCGAACTTGACGTTCCTCGCAAAGTAGTCAACTTCAGCGAGAGCTTGCTCGGTCGACAAGAAGCGCAGGTTCTTGGTCGTCAGATCTTCAGTAGGGAAACTAGTCCCGTAGTAGCGATGCTCCAGAATCACTCCGAGACCCTTGGTGGCCTTGATGACTTGATGAACAATGCCCTTTTGCAGAAACGGCAGACGGTCAGCTCCGTCAGTCTCGCCTCCAAGAAGGACGAAGACAGGGCCGCCAGGCTCGTAGTACGTGTCGTCAAACCAGTACCTGAGGCCAAAAGTTCCGTTCGAATGCGGCTCGTAGCGCGTGTCGTTGTGAAAGAAGTCAACAGGAACTAAGATGTTGTGCTCAGGGTACAATAGCTTCAGGCTAAGCTTGTCATCGCGCTTGTAAAGGCTGCGTCGTGACTTTGCATGTTGCACCTGGACATGATCAGTTACGCAAAGTGACCCGTAGCGTGGTTATACAATTTTCATTTCGGGCCGGAAGCAAAACAAGAAGCACTGTCAAGCTTCTTTCGACGTTGCGCTTCCAATGCCACATGGAAAGACTACACTATCTGAACGTACCTCAATTTCTCTCTGCCCAGCTTGCACTGGCCCAACTCGAATGGCCGTGGCCTCAAGGCCGAACAGGAGTGCTGCAATAACAGTCGAAAAACGCATGACGTTACAATGGTGCTGCGAAGATGCCGGCGTGAAAACTGAGAGGCTGCGGATTATATACAGTGTACTGCGCGGGATGACGATGGCGACGGCTACATGACAGCGGGGATACCTATCATGGTGCAAGGTGAGCCATTGTCCTTCAGGAAGGTGGATATTGCACCGAACGACAACCAAGCTCGAAAGAGTAGGAGCACTGGAGATCGGCGGCCTTGAATGCGGCCGTTAACCGGCATGTGAGATGAAGTGGCTGATGATAGCAAGGTATGTATTGTACGTGTGCTATTCAAGAGAGAATTCGGCGATGAAAAGAAGAGATTCAACATGTGCATTGCTGCTTGTCAACAAAGCGAGACTGTTGTTGCGTAAGGTGGGAGGTGGTTGGTGGTTGGTGGTTGGTGGTTGGTGGTTGGTGGCGCTCCAGCCAATCAGCGCTTGGTCACGGTTTTAGCATGAGCAAAATGCGTGCTGCAGTTTTCGTGATGATGCATGCTGCGATCCTGATATGCACCGTGTTGGTATGGCCGCATTGCGTGACACTGTGCGAGCCCTGGCAGACACGGTCTGCTGTGATTTACTCTCATGTAGACTGGTGCGAGTTTAATCAGTCCAATACCCGGCTGCACTGTGCAATATCATCAAGATCAGGTCTCACGTTGCACGGTAATTGAACCAAAAGGCCCTATGGATTGGTTAGCAGAGCTCAACGCTCTTGAAAGGCGCATACTTACAAGTCAAGTACGAAAGCCCGACCTGCCCTCATCAGGGACAAGCCGGGAGGCTTAATTGCTCTCCAACGCCTGTTTTGGTACCTTGCACCGTCCGTCAAGTGGTGTCTGCACGAACTCTGCTCGGCCATGCCTCTGGTAGCGATCGACGGCTCACGCGCCCTGTGCGGCGCGACTGGCTTGCTGTGCGTCTCCTATGATGATCTAGTCCTCCATATCCTCGCCATCACGCCCAGGGCTCCTACTTCTCGCCCGTCCCGCGCCACGACCACTCTGTCGCTTGTCGTGGTCGCGAGGGCGTCCCTTGCCGGCTGGAGGGGGCCGTACAAAGGCAAAGTCGACGGTCACCTTCTGCTCGAGCAGCTCTTCGCCGTTTGCGCCCTTGATGGCGGCGTTCGCTTCGTCAAGTGTGGGGTATTCGATGAGGATGTAGCCCTGCGTTGTTGTGAGTCTGTTCTGCCATGCGCGCAGGGTAGTGTGGTCCTGTTACCTTGACGTAGCCCGTCCGGCGGTCGAGGTTCATGTGCAGGTTCTTGATGGTGCCAAACTCGCCAAACATGTCCTGCAGGTCCTCCTCGGTGGCCTCCTCGTGGACGTTTGTGACGATGATGATCCACCCCTCAATCGAACGGACGGCGGTTGCGCCTGCAGCGGTGCGCGCGTCGCTGGCCTTGGGCTCCGTGGGGCTGGTCTCGGGCTGCTCGACCTGGTCCACTTCCATTTCTGTGTCGGCCATGATTGTGGTGGGTGCGGTGGTGTGGTGGGTGTAGGTATACGGTCAGGTGATTGCGGTGGTCTGCGTAAGTAGACTCAGAGTGGGTCGTTGTGGGCAGCTCGATGGTCAAGCTTTCCGCGTAGCATTAGCATTAACATGCGGCTCGTGCCAAGGAAGCCGCAAGCATGGACTAAGATCCCCGCAGCCCGCAATCCGCAACACTGCATCCTCCAACGCCGCTCCAAGCTCTCAGCTGCACGTGCTGGCCGTTCACTCTGACATCAGACTGTGCAGATTCCACTGTCAACATGGCGTCGCTGATATCTTCGTTGCCCGGACCATTCCTCCTTCTCCCCACCAATCGGGAGCCCCGCAGACCGTGTAAAGACGCAAATGGGACCACACTCAACGCAGCTACCCACCCCACTCGACGTCACTCTTTCGTTCATATGGATTCATTTCATAACAGAGCCCTCTGACTGCTCGCTGCCATCATGCTCCAATTCCTCGACAAGCTAGTCTACTACCAAGATCCCACCCTTCCTGCTTTCTCACACCTTGCCTACCTCTTCATACTGGTGCTTTTCTCTGCCTCACTGATATCTCACCGTTCGCGACAACTCGAGCAGGAGACTGCACGCTGACATCATGTCTAAATTCACTTCGGTAAGTCTTACCAAACGAACAGCAGAATATTTCACGCTGACAACAGCAGATTGCCATGATTGGGTGCGGGAGTATGGGCGGAGGCATGGCCTTGCTCTTCGCAGAAGATGGAGTCCATGTCAATCTTTCAGACCCCTCCGAAGAGGCCATGGATGCAGTAATCGACAAGGCTGAGAAGGCTGGCTACAACGGGAAAATCAAAAAGCACACAGGTGAGGGCAAACTCAAATAGAACACACGTAGTAGCACGTGGGCTGACCCAAACAAAGACTATGACTCGCTCTGCAAAACGCTATCCCAACCACGGCTACTGGTATTTTCCCTGCCTCATGGCCGAGTCGGCGACAAGGTTCTCGAAGGCCTTATGCCCAAGTTGTCAAAAGGAGACATTATCCTTGACTGCGGAAACGAACACTTTGCAAACACCGAACGCCGGCAGCGCAAATGCGAGGACACAGGAGTACGATACATTGGTTGTGGTGTAAGCGGTGGCTACCAAGCTGCACGAGCTGGGCCATCCATGTGTCCGGGAGGCGACGAGTCTGCACTGAAGGAAGTCCTGCCATTGCTCTACAAAATAGCTGCAAAAGACAGAGAGGGAAAGCCGTGTGTCGGTATCATCGGAAAAGGAGGAGCCGGTCACTACGTCAAGATGGTTCACAACGGTATTGAGCACGGCATGATGAGTGCCATCTGCGAAGCCTGGGGTATCATGCGCAAGATGGGCCTGGGTTATGAAGAAATCGGTGACATCTTCAATGACTGGAACTCGTCTGGCGAGCTGGTATGTATCTTGAGGGTTTTGCATGCTTCACGACCTGACACACCCACAGAAAGGTACATTTCTCGTTTCAATTGGCGCCGACCTTTCACACAAGCGCGAGTCTGGAGATGAGTCAAATCTAGAAACAGAGCAGTACCCGCTCGTCATCTCCGAGGTCCTCGACAAGGTCGTTCAAGACCTGACTGGCGAAGAAGGAACAGGAATTTGGTCTAACACTGAAGCTATCGAGCTGCACGTACCAGCGTTCACACTGAACGTTGCACACGCTCTGCGCCTTGCATCAGCCTATCGTGGTGATCGCGAGCGCGCAAACAAGACTTTCGATGGTGGCTTCCCACCGAGCGAGTTGAACGATATCAAAGACAAAAAGGCTTTCATTGAAGATCTTCGCAAAGCAACTTACGCAGCTTGTCTCGCCAGCTACATCCAGGGCATGAACATCATCGCACGAGCCGATCAGGAGCACAAGTGGTCCATCGACTACTCGCAAGTCTGGCAGATCTGGCGCGCTGGCTGCATCATCCAGGCAGACTACATTTCTGACAACATACTCGCTCCCGTGCTCAAGAACAACCCTTCTTCAGACGACTTGAACCTCAACTTCTCATCAGTCGTCGCCAAGGACATCAAAAACTCATTCCCAGCTTTGCGACGCATTATTGCCAAGTCGGTCGAGACTGACCAAGTGGTCCCTGCGCTGAGCACCACTCTCGAGTACTTCAAAATCTCGACTGGCACAGATCTACCAACAAGCTTCTACGAAGCCGAGCTGGACTACTTCGGCAGCCACATGTTCGACAAGAAGTGCGACCAGGATAACCAAGTCAAGAAGCCGATGGAGGGCAAGCACCACTTCGAGTGGAAGCCTGCCACCAGCCAGAAGGAGACGTACGGGAAACTGCCGGGTGTGTGAATCGCTGATGAGAAGGCGAAGTTATGATACGATTAGTAGATAGATTTTTTTGTATTAAACTATTTTTTCATCCTCGTTCTGTTTGTACAGCGGCGCGCTTTATCCTAACTTACCAGGCGTGGCAGGCACGCGCTATATCGCCTATCTATGCCTTGACGAAGGCAGAACACAAAGTCCTCCCCCAAAAAAGAGGCCTTCTATATTTCTGTCGGTAGCTATCGCCGGCATGCAATGGCTTAGCTCTCACCTTGTGCACATCTTCTAACGCGAATCAAAACAAACCCCTACTTCATGCCACATCACGCATCCGCATCCCATGTCGGTCAGGAGTAAGAGTTCGAAGTATCACATCGCTTTGACAAGGCTTTTTCTCGCCCTGCACATGCGCATACAATGATAGAGTACCACATATATCGCGACAAGGCCCCTCCTTCCGAATTGCGATATTTCTCGAATAGGGAAGGAAGGCATTACATTCGACCTCAGCAGCTTCTATAATGAGAAAAGGAAAGCGTAAAATAACTCATCACTCGCCTTCGCACCGATAACCCTCTGCTACCATACCACGACACCATACCATACCATATCACAACTCAGCACACTACAGCACAGCACAGCACAGCACAGCATACCACCTCTATCAACCCCAATCATGTCCCACCACCACATCCCACTAACCATCCACCTCTCCATTCTCCAATTCATAACCGCCCTCCTCCTCACACTAATGCTGCTATAGCACATCAGCACCACGACACTGGTGGAGAACTACATGATGCCGCGGTGGTGGGTCAATGAGTTTCTCGCGCAGCACGCGAGTGCGTGGCGCGTGGGCGTTTGGAGCGCGGTGGGTGTATTTGTGAGTTTTACACGAGACGTGACGGGAATAGAAGGGGATTGACGCGTGACAGGTGCCTATTGATTGCGTACTGGCGCTGTTGTGTGTGGATTGGGGATGTAGTATCTTGCACAGGTACGAGAGAGAAGAGCGGGAGAAGTGGGATAGTGGCAGTGTGTGCGTGGGCATCGACTGCAAAACACACTCGTCCACATCATCGCAACCGACTTCTCACGCTACAACCACGGTGGACTATCCCGCTACCTCTCCACCACATATATACCACCCCTTCCTCCACCCCCGCCTCCCACAAACAGCCCAACTCACCCTCCTCACCCTCTTCGATGCACTCATCCTCGCCCTCCTCACGGCCCACATCGCAACCTACTTCGTCAGCCTCCCCACGGCCCTCGCGTTCTGCTACATCCCTGCCGTCCTCGCATACCCGGACTGGGAGTTCGGCGACACGAAGGTGCTGATAGGCATGCACGACCGCTGCATCGGGCTGAGTGTGAACATCCACGTCGCGGGGGTTTGCCGTGTTTATGGCGATTGTGTTGGGCGTGTTGCACTGCGCTGCACTGGGGGTTAGGATGTGGGGGTCATTGCATTGGGGGAGGCAGCACGCAGAAAGCTGGAGAGGGTAGAGATGGAAAGTGTAGTGTCTCTGCGAGTGTTTCTGTCGTTGTTTCGCACGGTCAATCGAGCTCAATCCTGAGTGATACGATCAGGACGCATTCTGTATCGCGTATCGACGGGGCGACGTCCTCGGTCGGCTCCTGCGATGCTGCTTCGCTCGGCGTAGAGGAGCGCGCCGCCGGCGTCGGGTTCATAGACTGGAGCGCTGAGCGGTATGGCGCGGATACGGCTGGAGAAAGCGAGGCGCGTCAGGGTCCTGTGAAGTGGAGCGAAGTCCTGCTAGAATGTTTGATTAACGGATGAGATGAGATGGTCGAGCCACGATCACGGATCCAATGGTAAATGGCGACCGTCTAGACGAAACGAAGCACGTGAAAAAATCGCCCACGGAGTACGTAATAGACACATTATTCTTGAATGGCAAACAAAGCCGTATGTAGAGTCCATGCTATATGTGTGGATTGGTCGAAACAAGAGAAAATACAAGGTGCAAGCGCACCATGCAAGCGCACAATAGGTAGATGACAAGAAGGCAGCTGACTACTTCCCTCCCTCGGCCCCTTGCGCGCCGTGACCGTAAACGCCACGCTAAACGTGAAAAACGAAGAAGGACAGAACAGGGACAGAATTGTGCAGCTCTCAGGCGCAGTGTGGGATGGTTTTGGTGGCATCTCCACGGTAAGTTTCTTGGTCAGAGACAGGTCTGCGGTATAGATGGATGGATGGGTGCAAATAAGATAGTTTCGGGAATCGCCTTAGTTCTGCTGGCCAAGTTACTGCTAGTAGTCGTCTTGTCTGCAGCAAGAGTCGTGGCGGTGGAGAAACTCGGTCTGTGGGTGCGTGGAAACCGAGACAGGCCTGATGCTTTAGAATTCGCTAGTAAAACCGCGAGTATGGTAGAAAAGATTGCCGGACGGAGTGTTGGGTGGGACGTCGCAGTCCTGTCTCCGCTGCGCTTAGTAATCCACTCATCCTCGCCGGGGGTGTGTTGCTGGATGGGGTTTGGCTGGCGAGCCCTGGCAATCCCACTCCGATCCCCGTGGTCTCGCCTGCAAAACTCGACTGCTGTGGGTTGTTGGCTTCCTAAGCATTGAAGTCGGTGCCGAACCCGCCAGACCCGTACTGGTTCCAATCCGTCTGCGCCTCCAACATCCACGACACGGAATCAAAGAACTCGTAGCTGTTTGCGCTTGCCAGGCCCTGAGGCAGCGCTAGCGGCATGCTCAGAGTGTTCAGATGTGGGTTGAAGTTTGGCAAGCTGTGTGCAGGGTTTTCAATAATGTTACCCGGCGGAGGCGTCACGCTGCTCGAAGAGTCTGGGTTCGTGGGGTTCGTGATGACGGTATTATCCAGTTGTTCCGCGGCGCCACCAACTTGGGCTTCGCGCCAGCGCCACACGCAGTCGAACATGACGCTCATGCTCATGCGGCTGCGGACTATAAGACCGAGAGGGTCTTCGAGCATGCCTACGCTTTCTCGGCGCTGCTGCGTAGTTTGTTGAGACTGTGGGTTGTTATTGAACATGTTGGCCACGCCAACGTTGCTGACAGATGGTGACTGCGACATGCTGTGAAGACTGCGCCCTCGAGAGCTTTCTTTCCACAGTTGGGCTAGGACTTCGGCGAAGCGGTCCAGAAGATCGTTCGGCCACACTTTGGATCTCCTAAGTGCTTCCACTGTCTGTAAAACATACTGACGACCTTTCGATGGCAGTCTTCCAGCGAAATCTGAGTTGAGGAGTTTGAGGAGGGCGAAACCAGCAGCGAGTGCCATCTGCATTATGTAGTATGGCACGTAGGGTAGTTTACTAGCTCGCTGCAGCTTGAAGACCTGGTCCAGGTAGGTTGTAGCTGCATAGTAAAGTGCGACCAAATCGTCCCGGCGTTCCAGTCGAGGTTCTGGGCTGAAGAAAGAGTAGAGATGCAGATGCAAGCATACAGCACAGTGATAGAGCTCTTCTAGTTCTACAGGAAATCAGTCAGATGCCTTGGATAGACAGCATGTCCACATACCGTTATCAACCCCGTCCAGTGACCCGCGCTCTTCCTTCAGTCGATCCGCTTCCAATGTCATGTACGTTGTTGCAGCTTCAGCCGCAAATCGGTGAGTGTTGGCTGAGTACAAGAGCTTGTTGATGCGACTGGCAGCCATTTCCTGGCGAAGACGAACAAACAGATTTGGCGGTATAGTGCGCATGTGGTCCTCATCGTCTACCTTGAACTCTAGTGTCGAATCGTATAGGGTGATGGAAGGCTGGCCGTTGCCTGTCGAGACGCTGTACCTTGTCAGTGATGGGCGGGATAGGTTCGTGTTTCATAACTCACGTTTGTGCTACGACATTGCATACCGCCCATGTGCGCAAGCGGTCGTGGATGTCTTCCTGCTGTAGCCTGACCTTTGTGCGCGAAAAATCCTGTGGATGCGTGGGCTGGTGTAGTCCAATCTGCATGGCGATCTGCATCATGACACCGCACAGCATGTATGTTGGGTCTGTGACTGTACGCTCCGCAGGAATGGGCCATGTGCACAGCAGACATAACGCCTTGACGACATGGTGGTTAGGCTGGTTTCTGATGGAGTCCCAGATCAAGTCTGTCAATGGCTTTGCCAGGTCCTTCAGCAGTGTTGGACGGCTGCCTGAGCGCCGTGCGGCTACACTGATGATGGCCCAGAAAAGGAGTTTGTGGTCTTGTGAGTAGTACTCGTCGGGCGAGCGAACCTGGTCGAGGAAGGGCAGAAACGGATGGTACAGCTGGAAGTACTCGGTGAACAGCTCGTTGACTTCGCTGTGGCCCAGTCGCACTTCGCCGGCACCGAGCACGTAAAACATGGGCGAGCCACTGCGCAGATCCAGTAGTGAGGTCGCTGCTACCTGCTGGTGCTGGGTATGCAGGAATGCATTATCCTCGAGCTTGGGTATCGGTGTGGCGGCGAAGTTGTTGTGGCTGTGGCTGTGGCTGTGGCTGTGACTGTGGGTTTCCATGGGCGCCTGCGGTGGGTTGAGCAGTGGCTGGCCATGGCCAGACATGGGCACGCGACCCTCGTACATGGCGAGACGGTCCCTCAGCGACTCCATTTCCTTCTCCATCTCGGCATTGCGATTGCGCTTGCCCACGCGCTTGAAGTTGGGCTCAATGACGCATCGCAGGTTCTGCTTGACGCAGCGGTTGCAGCTCACAAAGGGGTCGCGCTGGACATTGCACTTGAGCTGCATACGGGCTGTCAGTAGGGCGCTAGAGTTCTAAACAGCGCGTGCAGCCACGCACCTTTGCTGGCGGCACTCGTTGCATGCGCGCTTCACGGCAATGTTGCGGCGCGCAGAGGCTGGGCGGGAGCCGTCGGGGTCGGCGTTGTGGAAGTCATCGTCGTCAGTCGAGGCAGAGCGCTTGAATCCGCGCTGCTGGCCGGGCGGGCTGATTGCAAAGCCCTGTGGAGGCAGGCCTGTGCCCGGTGTCGTGGGAGAGAGCTGGTCGGACATGGACATGACGACGACGTGTAGCTCCTGCGGGTGTTGCGCGCTGCAGCACCGATATCGCAGCCCGAGGTTGTGCGCGCGCGCCTGGAGCAGAGTTTTGGTAGCGGGGTCGGAGGTAATTTGTGTATGACTTGCTGGGCCACTTTCTCGCCAGCCCACACAACGCACGCAGGGCCATGCACGCCAGCTATCAGACAGTCATGTATTTTCCCGCCGGCTATCGCTACCACGCCTTGCCCTCGACGACACGCAGGCTCGAGCGAACCCTCGACGCAGAAGGGCTCAACAGCTGTGGAGTGCCATGCACTTGCATCGCCAATCACAACGCACGCACCCATGTTCAGTCGTCCTGCTCCAGCCTCTTCAGGCTACCCCATTCCGCTTGTACCCGCTGTGAATTGCGAACACCAGGGCCAGCCTGGGCCGCCTTTTGCTAGTTTGGCTGCTCTTCGGAGTCATGACCTTGTCCCCGACGCTATTGACGAGGGCTCACTGTCGATTCAAGAACTCACCGTCGATTCAAGGATTCCATGCCAATTCAAAGACGCACTACCAATTCAAGTAGTCAACTCTCGGTTAGATAGGGATGAATCAGATGTGCTCACATAATCACTCCTTTGCTGCAATGCTTGCTGTAGGCGAGCCTACCTTTTCAATCATGCCCGTAGTAGTGCCCTTTCAAAGTATAATACCATCACATCGAAATAGATGAGTGGGAGCCCAGACAACCCTATTCAAGGTCGTGCAGTTCTGGCGTCGTTCAAGGGTACACAAGCACGTTGAGAATGACATGGCCATCTGGTTGACATGACGACTCGAAAAATTGCGCAGTTCATGGTCAGTAGCATCGTGCCCACACGGCAGGACAGGGGCAGTTCCTCTACGTTCCGCATCAATGGCCTTCTCGATCCCACTCGCAGCTCTCACCACATCTCATTCCCTCTCACGCGCCATGGCACTCGTAACTGTGTTGCGCAGCTTGTGGATGTATTCGTGATCCTACTCAGCTACTGTCCTGGTGGACTTCGGAGAGTGGCGCAGAAATCGCCGTGATATCGTGAAAGTCAACCGAACCAGGAGACTGCCCATAATGCACATGAACACCGATAGCCCCAGTTTTGACATGCTTGAACCCCAGTTACCCTCGAACCATCACCGCTTAACGCTTCTTCTGCTGAGACTCCTTGAGGACCTTCTTGACGACCTTCTGCTCCTCAATGAGGAAAGCACGGACGATGCGGTCTTGGACGCAGTTGGCGCATCGCGAACCACCGTAGGCGCGCTGGACGGTCTTCTTGGGGCGGGAGACGGTGGCATATTCGCGGGGGCGGAGGGCGGGGACACCGGCGAGCTTGGTACCGCAGTCCTGCAAAATGATCAATACGTGTGCGTCGACAGGCCATGGCGCTGCACTTACACCGCACTTGGGGGCAGTGCCCTTCTTCTTGATGTGAAGGTAACGGAGCTCACCACCGGGAGTCTTGATCACGCGGACCTTCTGGCTCCTGGTGTTGTAGGGGGCACGACGCCTCTGCCCAGTGTTAGCCATTGTCCCACCATCATCCCAGCGATTCCATCTTTCATCTCTCGCTCGGTGGCTCGGTGCGACGTACGTAGGTGAGTCTGGTGGAAGGCATTGTGATTGATTTCCCGGGGAATCAGTGGTGATTGTCTGTTACAGAACGTGAGCGAAATTCGTTTCCGAGGTCGAGCGGCAATTTCGGGGGAACAATCGAGCGCGGAGGCACTCGATGCTGTCGTCGGTCTGCACAAGTTGGGCAGGGCTTCGCTGGGGCTGGCTTACCGCTGGGCGTTAGTAGTCGTGATGGTCGTGAAATTTCGTTCAAGTCGCGACTTCCTCCAGTGTGCTCGGTTAGCCCGCGCTAGCAGCTGCGCTAGTGGAGCTGGAAAGAGCGTCCTTTCTGCACGTGACCTGCGTTAGCGCGCTTCGAAAAGATATCATCAAAGTTGCGACGCCACCAGGCCAGCAACCCCATCGCCAATCGCTGCAACGCGTGGAGCGTCACATCGAGCTCGACGCGCATCTTTATCATTTCCCTTTCGGAGCCTTCAGCGACCGATTTGGAATTTGCGCGCGGACGCGACTTCCCTACATCGACCGCGACGCGCTGTCGTCCGCAGAGCTTGGGGACTCGACCTCACAGCTACACAGCGACACCACGACACCGAAAGACCCGCACACCATGGCGTTCCCCCCCCCCTCCACCGCCGCCTCCTGCAGGCCCTCCTGGTTCCGGATATGGAGCTCCGCCGCCACCTCCCCCTCCTCCTGGTCCCCCGGGCGCCCCAGGTACTGTAGGCCCTCCTGGGATGCGGCAGATGGCCGACCCCCAGGTTGCCAAGTTCGCGCAGAAGAAGAAGGACTGGCTGCGCCAACAGCGTCAGAGGTTCGGTGAGAAGCGCAAGGCTGGCTTCGTTGAAACACAGAAGGCAGACCTGCCCCGGAGCATCTGCGCAAGGTGTTCAGAGATATCGGCGATGTTTCACAGAAGAAGTTCACCACAGACAAACGGAGTTATCTGGGTGCGCTGAAGTTCATGCCTCACGCCGTGTTGAAGCTTCTAGAGAACATGCCTATGCCCTGGGAGAGCAGGCGAGACGTCAAGGTTTTGTACCACACCAACGGCTGCTTGACGCTTGTCAACGAGGTACCGCGAGTCATTGAGCCGGTCTTTCATGCACAATGGGCGGCTATGTGGGTTGCGATGAGGAAGGAGAAGAGCGACCGCCGCCACTTCAAGCGCATGCGATTTCCGCCGTTTGACGACGAGGAGCCTCCGCTGTCCTACTCGGAGAACATCGAGGACGTCGAACCACTAGAACCGATTCAGTTGGAGCTCGACGAAGAGGAGGATGACCCAGTTGTGGAATGGTTCTATGAGCACCGACCCCTCCTAGATACCCCACATGTGAACGGACCGAGCTACGAGACGTGGAACCTCGACCTGCCACAGATGGCTACACTATACCGACTGAGCAGGCAGCTGCTCAGCGATATCGTGGACAAGAACTACTTCCACATGTTCGACATGAACAGCTTTCTGACAGCCAAGGCGCTCAATGTGGCGATACCTGGAGGTCCCCGCTTCGAGCCCTTGTACAAGGACATCGACCCCAACGATGAGGACTTTGGCGAGTTTAACGCCATCGACCGCATCATTTTCCGTGCACCTATTCGAACAGAGTACCGCGTCTCCTACCCTTTCCTCTACAACTCCCTCCCTCGTAGTGTCAAGCTGGCTTGGTACTCGTACCCTCAGGTCGTCTATGTCCATGCCGAAGACCCCAGTCTGCCTGCTTTCTACTTTGACCCGATCATTAATCCCATCTCGTCACGAGCGGTAGCACCAAAGAACCTCTCTGTGAGCCACGAGGATCTGATATTCGGTGATGGCGACGAAGATGATGAGGATGACTTCCAGATGCCGGAAGAGATGGAGCCATTCATGGCTGATGAGGAGCTATCCACACCTGAGACCGCCTCGGCTATCGCTTTGTGGTGGGCGCCCCATCCTTTCGACAAGCGATCAGGACGTATGGTGCGTGCACAAGACGTACCTCTGGTGAAACAGTGGTACCTTGAGCATGTTCCTGCCGGCCAGCCGGTCAAGGTCCGAGTGTCGTACCAGAAGCTTCTCAAGAGTTTCGTTCTGAACGAGCTTCATAAGAAGGACCCCCAGGCACAGAGCAAGCAGAATCTGATGCGCACGCTCAAGGGGACGAAGTTCTTCCAGCAGACCAAGATCGACTGGGTTGAAGCAGGTCTGCAGGTCTGCCGACAGGGCTACAACATGCTGAATCTGCTCATTCACCGCAAGAACTTGACCTATCTGCATCTTGATTATAACTTCAACCTGAAGCCTGTCAAGACACTCACCACAAAGGAGCGCAAGAAGTCACGTTTCGGAAACGCCTTCCACTTGATGCGAGAAATTCTGCGCCTGACCAAGCTCATCGTTGATGCCCAGGTTCAGTACAGATTGGGCAACATCGACGCCTTCCAGCTTGCGGACGGTATCCTGTACGCCTTCAACCATGTCGGTCAACTGACCGGTATGTACCGATACAAGTACAAGCTCATGCACCAGATTCGTTCGTGCAAGGACCTGAAGCATCTTATTTACTACCGATTCAACTCTGGGCCGGTCGGTAAGGGCCCTGGATGCGGTTTCTGGGCTCCTGCCTGGAGGGTTTGGCTGTTCTTTATGCGCGGTATCATCCCTCTTCTGGAGCGTTGGCTCGGCAACTTGCTCTCGCGTCAATTCGAGGGCCGACACAGCAAGGGTGTTGCGAAGACGGTCACGAAGCAGCGTGTAGAGTCCCACTTTGACTTGGAGCTCCGTGCCGCTGTCATGAGTGATTTGATGGACATGATGCCTGAGGGTATCAAGCAGAACAAGGTCAACACAGTCCTGCAGCATCTGTCAGAAGCGTGGCGATGCTGGAAGAGCAATATCCCTTGGAAGGTGCCTGGACTGCCTGCGCCGATTGAGAACATTATTCTGCGATACGTGAAGAGCAAGGCCGACTGGTGGATCTCAGTTGCGCACTACAACCGAGAGCGTATCCGACGAGGCGCTACTGTCGACAAGACCGTTGCGAAGAAGAATCTGGGTCGTCTGACGCGATTGTGGCTGAAGGCTGAACAGGAGCGTCAGCACAACTACATGAAGGATGGTCCTTACGTATCCTCAGAAGAAGCCGTTGCCATCTACACAACAATGGTGCACTGGTTAGAGGCGAGGAAGTTCCAGCCAATTCCCTTCCCCAGTGTCTCGTACAAGCACGACACCAAGATCCTCATTCTTGCCTTGGAGCGACTCCGAGAAGCCTACTCAGTCAAGGGGCGCCTCAATCAGAGCCAGCGTGAAGAGCTTGCCCTTATCGAGCAGGCGTACGACTCTCCGGGAACGACGCTCGCCCGTATCAAGCGCTTCTTGCTAACACAGCGCGCGTTCAAGGAGGTTGGTATTGACATGAACGACAATTACAGCACCATCAACCCAGTCTACGACATCGAACCTATGGAGAAGATCACGGACGCCTACCTCGACCAGTACCTGTGGTACCAGGCTGACCAGCGTCACCTGTTCCCCGCCTGGATCAAGCCTTCCGATTCCGAGGTGCCTCCTCTCCTGACATACAAGTGGGCTCAGGGTATCAACAACCTCGACCAAGTCTGGGAACACGAAGACGGCCAGTGCAACGTCATGATTGAGACTCAACTGTCCAAGGTGTACGAGAAAATTGATCTCACCATGCTGAATCGGCTGCTTCGTCTCATCATGGACCACAACCTGGCTGACTACATCACCGCCAAGAACAACGTCCAGCTCAACTACAAAGACATGAACCACGTCAACGCTTATGGTATGATTCGTGGTCTGCAGTTCTCTGGTTTCGTGTTCCAATTCTACGGGCTCGTTCTCGACATCCTCCTTCTCGGCCTGCAGCGAGCGAACGAAATCGCCGGTGCGCCGGAGAGCCCTAATGACTTCCTGCAGTTCAAAGACAAGGAGACTGAGGTCCGTCACCCCATCCGACTCTATACCCGATACATCGATCGCATTTGGGTCTTCTTTAGATTCACAGCCGACGAATCGCGTGACCTGATTCAGCGGTTCTTGACCGAGAACCCTGATCCTAACTTTGAGAATGTGATCGGATACAAGAATAAGAAGTGCTGGCCTCGCGACTCCAGGATGCGCCTGATGCGCCACGATGTCAACCTTGGCCGCGCTGTCTTCTGGGACATGAAGAACCGACTGCCACGATCAGTTACCACCATTGAGTGGGATGACACCTTCGCTAGCGTCTACAGTCGCGACAACCCCAATCTGCTCTTCTCGATGAGCGGGTTCGAGGTTCGCATTCTGCCCAAGATTCGCAATCAGAGCGGCGAGTTCCCTGAAAAGGACAGTGTATGGTCGCTGATCGACAACGCGACCAAGGAGCGAACTGCGGTCGCTTTCTTGCAGGTGACAGAGGAAGACATTGCGAAGTTCAACAACCGCATCCGACAGATCTTGATGTCTTCTGGTTCAACGACCTTCACGAAGATCGCCAACAAGTGGAACACTACTTTGATCGCACTGTTCACCTATTACCGTGAAGCTGCAGTCTCGACCGTCAGCTTGTTAGACACCATTGTCAAGTGCGAGACCAAGATCCAGACTCGTGTCAAGATTGGTCTCAACTCAAAGATGCCTTCGCGTTTCCCTCCTGCCGTGTTCTACACACCGAAGGAGCTGGGTGGATTGGGTATGATCTCTGGATCTCACATTTTGATCCCTACTAGCGACAAGCGATGGTCCAAACAGACCGACACCGGCGTCACGCACTACCGCGCTGGAATGTCTCATGATGAAGAGACTCTCATTCCCAACATCTTCCGTTACATCATCCCGTGGGAGTCAGAGTTCCGGGACTCTCAGCGCGTATGGATGGAATACTCGCAGAAGCGCCAAGAAGCACAGCAACAGAACCGCCGGTTGACGCTCGAAGATTTGGAAGACAGCTGGGATCGTGGTCTGCCTCGTATCAACACACTTTTCCAGAAGGACCGCAGCACGCTCAGCTTCGACAAGGGTTTCCGTGCTAGGACTGAGTTCAAGATCTACCAGCATATGAAGAGCAACCCATTCTGGTGGACCAGCCAGCGCCACGATGGTAAATTATGGAACCTCAATGCATACCGTTCAGATTGCATTCAGGCACTTGGTGGTGTGGAGACAATTCTTGAACATACACTCTTCAAGGCAACGGCTTTCCCATCCTGGGAAGGTCTGTTCTGGGAGAAAGCATCAGGTTTCGAGGAGTCTATGAAGTTCAAGAAGCTCACCAACGCCCAACGTTCCGGTTTGAATCAGATTCCCAACCGTCGCTTCACCCTCTGGTGGTCGCCGACGATCAACCGAGCTAACGTCTATGTTGGTTTCCAAGTTCAACTCGATCTGACGGGAATTTTCTTGCACGGTAAGATTCCTACGCTCAAGATTTCGCTGATCCAGATCTTCCGCGCCCATTTGTGGCAGAAGATCCACGAGTCTGTCGTCATGGATCTGTGTCAGGTCTTCGACCAGGAGCTGGAGGCTCTCGGTATTGAAACCGTGCAGAAGGAGACGATCCATCCCCGAAAGTCGTATAAGATGAACAGCTCGTGCGCTGATATCTTGCTCTTCGCCAGCCACAAGTGGAGCGTCTCGCCGCCGTCTATGCTTTATGACACAAAGGACACAATGAGCGCCACCACTACGAACAAGTTCTGGATCGACGTCCAACTGCGTTATGGTGACTACGACTCACGACATTGAGCGATACGTCCGTGCCAAGTACCTTGATTACACCCAGGACAGCATGAGTATCTACCCTCGGCTACCGGTCTCATGATTGGTATCGATCTGGCCTACAATCTGTACTCAGCCTACGGACAGTACTTCCCCGGTCTCAAGCAGCTCATCCAGCAAGCCATGGCCAAGGTCATGAAGGCTAACCCTGCGCTCTACGTCCTTCGCGAGCGCATCAGGAAGGGTCTTCAGCTGTACGCTTCCGAGAGTAGCCAAGAGTTTTTGAACTCACAGAACTACTCTGAGCTGTTCAGCAACCAAATTCAGCTGTTCATCGACGACACCAACGTCTACCGTGTCACCATCCACAAGACATTCGAGGGTAACCTGACGACAAAGCCTATCAACGGCGCTATCTTCATCTTCAACCCTCGAACCGGACAGCTGTTCTTGAAGATCATTCACACGAGTGTGTGGGCTGGGCAAAAGCGTCTTGGTCAATTGGCCAAGTGGAAGACCGCAGAAGAAGTCGCAGCTCTCATTCGATCTCTGCCCGTCGAAGAGCAGCCGAAGCAGCTGATTGTCACCCGTAAGGGTCTGCTGGATCCTCTCGAGGTCCATCTGCTCGACTTCCCCAACATTTCAATCCGCGCATCTGAACTTCAGCTGCCTTTCCAGGCGGCCATGAAGGTCGAGAAGTTGGGTGACATGATCCTCCGAGCCACCGGACCTCAGATGGTCCTCTTCAATCTGTACGATGAGTGGCTGAAGACCATCTCTTCTTACACCGCCTTCTCGCGTCTGATCCTCATCCTGCGTGCACTGCACGTCAACATGGACAAGACGAAGTTGCTGTTGCGCCCCGACAAGACAGTCATCACCCAGGAGCATCACATCTGGCCATCCCTGTCGGATGAGGACTGGATCAAGGTTGAAGTGCAGCTTCGTGATCTAATCCTGAATGACTATGGCAAGAAGAACAATGTCAATACATCTTCGCTGACCAGCAGTGAAGTGCGTGACATCATCCTGGGTATGGAGATTTCAGCACCCTCGATGCAACGTCAGCAGGCTGCCGAGATCGACAAGCAACAGGAAGAGCAGCAACAGTTGACTGCTGTCACCACCAAGACCCAGAACATACACGGCGAGGAGATGGTTGTTACCACCACTTCACAGTACGAGCAGGCTTCCTTCGCCTCAAAGACCGAGTGGCGCACAAGAGCTGTTGCGACGTCCAATCTGCGTACGCGTGCGAACAACATATACATCAACTCGGAAGATGTTAAGGAAGAGGGCCACTTCACCTACGTCATGCCGAAGAACGTCCTGAAGCGCTTCATCACAATCGCGGATCTGCGTGTTCAGGTCGCCGGCTACCTGTACGGCAAGTCACCACCAGACAACGACCAGGTCAAGGAAGTAAGCACCATCGTCATGATCCCCCAGGTCGGCAACACCCGTGATGTCCAGCTGCCCAAGCAGCTTCCTCAGCACGAGTACCTCGACGGCCTCGAGCCTCTCGGCATCATCCACACTGTCAGCGGTAACGAGCCACCCTACATGCAGGCCAGCGACGTCACTCAGCACGCTCGCCTGATGAACCAGCACGCCAGCTGGGATAAGAAGACTGTTTCCATGACCGTCTCCTTCACGCCTGGATCCGTGTCGCTCGCGGCGTGGGCGCTCACTCCTCAGGGCTACAAGTGGGGCGCCGACAACAAGGACACCATGTCCGATAACCCGTCTGGCTTCAGCACTTCCTTCGGAGAGAAGTGTCAGCTCCTGCTTTCGGACAAGATCCGTGGATACTTCCTCGTGCCGGACAACGGCATCTGGAACTACAGTTTCATGGGCAGCACGTTCGGCGCCGTCGAGAAGAAGCCGGTGCACGTCAGGCTCGACACACCGGTCAGGTTCTACGACAGCATACACCGACCGCTGCATTTCCACAACTTCGCTGAGCTAGAGGATGTCTGGGTCGATCGCGAGAACCAGTTTGAGTAGAGACGGAGTGACGATAGTTATAGTGTTTTGCCTGCCATGTATACTGAACTTTTGAGGCGTTCGCGTGATCGGCGTTTCGCACTGGGATTGCATGGGCGGGAGATATCTGGTCATCAGATAAAATGTGCATAGTGTATACCAAGCATTGTAATTCAAGCTGCGAGCTTTCACCCTCATATTGTGGTATCTATGCGTGCTCGTCTAATCACTTCGAGTACTCTTTTTCCGGAGAGCTGTGCTTGACTGTCCCTCGACGCCGGGCGGCACATTTATATTCTAGTCAATCCAAACACTAGCATCCGCGTCATATTTGAAACCGCATTCGCCGTATTTGTGATACCTATCGCAAGGGATCATTCTCGCTAGTCACAGTAGCCACATTGTTCGTGAGCATGCATTTGAATTCCCCACCTCAATCACTTAGCGGAACTACATTGAAAATCCCTCCCACTACACAACGGTATTTTATTTCTGCGGATTTGTGGGGTTCCTATTGAGTGAAGTTTTCGGATTAGGCTGTGAGATTTTTGATACGCGATATTGTGTTGCGTGGTGGTGTTGCGTTGTTGTGTTGTCGCGTCGCGTCGTGTTGTCATGGCGTTTTGTTGTTGTATACGTATACACATGTGGGCGATGCTGTGAATGGGTAGGGCTAGCAAGAGGCGCGTTGGATGTGCGGAAGTCGTCACGGTGGGAGTGTCATTTGGTTTTTGGGGGAGTGGGTGGGTTGGTGGACATGGGTGTTGTTGGGGTGGATCTTGTGGGTAGATGGGGGCTGGAATTTACTGCAGCGCTTTTCTTTGCAGTACCATAGATGTCTAGTGTTGCGGCTGTTGTTATGGTTTGATTGAAATGTTTGAGATAGGCTTGTGCCGCTCCAAACATTTTGCAAGGGGTGGGGAGGTGTCTACTAATCTGTGCGTGAGTGGTGGTATAAGTAACAACGCAAAATGTGGAGAAGAGGCTTGTAGGATATTCGTGCCAGATACAATCTTGAGTGTGCGCGAAAGAAATTCTATGTTTGTTGCTTAATATATAGGCACTGTTATATCACTTTAGCTCTCAACCACATGCTTCTTTAAGCTTTCCACTCAACAACTCGACTCATTGATCAGCACTGTGCAACTAGACACAAAACTAGCCCCAAAATACCAGTGAGTCAATTGAACAAGAATTGCGTAAAAGATGTACTGACCGTATCGTAGCTTTCGGACACGCTCCGCGAAGGTACTCCGTCACAATGTGTCCAGCAGCAGCGAGGTTACAATTTCCCCACTCAATCATGAGATTCAGAGCTCCATTGATTGAATGTAGCAACAAAAAACCCGAATACACAGCAACCTACATTTAGTTTGTCTTTCGAAGCCTTCTAAATCAAGAAGATTTCCCCCAACGTTCGTGAAAGAATGGTATTTTAACGAGCCTGGCAAATGTGGGTCCGGTTTACTGATTTGTGCGCTTTAGCATCAAGGCAGAAAGCGAAAAATACCGATCAGCAAGTTGCTGCGAATACTCCAGCACCTGGAACAGTAGGACAGCAGTAACATTATTGTTAGTCACCCCCTAGTAGGTACTTTGGAAAAAAGCCTCCCAACCCCGGTTTGCCTTTAGGAATTCAAAGCTTTGACTTGTTTGGCTCGATTCTCACGAGCACCTTCGTGTTATGTACCAGCGCACACCACTGACTGAGCCGGCTGAGGCGTTACCAAAACATGAATGGAGGAGAAAAGAATCACCACAGCACAGCAAAAACCTTTTGAATAACCCCACTCTTTCATAACGCATCAACAGCAACACTACCAGTGCTTTTGCCAGTCTCCGTGGTAGATGGAGACGAAATGACAATGCTACAACACGGCGCTGACGTCTCCAAGTCCTTGCACTGTCCCTGACGCCCGTGTTGCCGAGCCCACGGATTGTTCATTTTCCCGTATGAAATGTAGGTTCCAGTGCCTGTCGGCGACGTTTCCCGGTAGCAGCGAGTGCCCCACCTTGATGAGAAATGCTTATGCAGCGAGCTCTGTCCCGCTATGCCTCTATAGGCTCGTTTCAAGGCAGTTCGAAGAAGATTTTGGGATTACCTGCAGGAGGATTTCAAAATTTGTCTAGCTACAATTACAATACAGCTCTCCTATTCTTCATCAACAGCATCAGGACAGATGGGTAAGTCATAATATCGCGTCTCCGAAACGAGCAAATCACTAACATACTATCAGCCGAGCGGTCTAAGGCGCTAGCTTCAGGTGCTAGTAGAGAAATCTGCGTGGGTTCGAATCCCACTCTGTTCACTATCATTTTTGCATTCCTCAGAATCTTAATAGCTGCTGTGGTCGTCGAGATACAGCGGGTTTGTGAATTTTTGGGCGCTGCGCTAGCACGTGACCCGTCGTGCCGGTAACGCGGGGTCTACGCGTGAGTGGGGTAACCGATATTAGATGCTGGTCTGTGCGCTGTCCATCCCATGTTGCGTGGAACGGGCAGCACCTTCTTTTTGAGGGGTGCAACGGCAGCGGTGCATGCTCTTACTGCTCGCAATGGCTTGTGACTGTCATGATAATGACTCCTGGGATGTAAGAAGCTACGCGCCTGAATATGGGAAGGTGAGCTTGGCCTGGTCTTGGGACGCTTCGTGGATTCCCGGCTGATCTGCCCTTAACCATGTTCTAGTCCCGCCATCGCTGGAAACATTCGCTGCTCTTTTCTATCCATTCCATGCTCTGGGCTTAGCATATTGTTACCCGCTGCTCGTGCAGGAGCGGCTTTCCATCGCTAAATCGTACCGTGGGCGACTGGCCATCAGCGCACCGTCATTGCATGTAGGCCGCGCAGCGCTTTGCGCAGGTTACGACTATGTCTCGAAAGATGTCTTTGAGGCGACTATGCACCGTTGTGTTAAGCGTGTTTACAATCACTACAATTGCAGTGCAGCCATCACTAGGTACAGCGAACTGGGCCGACTTGGCTTCACAAGGCTGACCTTGACATAGACACACATACACAGGTCTACGCGACCAGCAACCAGAACATAGCCCAGACCCAGCTGCGCAATCCTGACAACGCAAACGATGCCGCAATACCCCATGCGCCCTCGTACTCACCCTTCACCACCACACTGCAAGACCTGCACAATGCGCTCGAAACGATGCAGACCTCGTACTTCTCGATATGGTTGGGCAAGTACACGACCGCAATCGATTGGACCGCCGCCGTCATGTCCACCCACGTCTCAGCGACTCTAGCCTCGCTTTCGCGCTCGCTCACGTACACAATGCCTGGCACCTTTGATAGGTCCAAGAACCTCGACGTCGAAGCGCAGATGGTGGAGAACGAGATCAACAAGTACTTTGGCCAGGTTGTGTCGTATTATTTTGGCGAGGACCACTTCGCAATAAGAATGCAAGCGTACGATGATATACTGTGGGTTGTGCTGGGCTGGCTCGAGAGCATACAGTTCATCGAGGGACACTCTGCGGGACACTATGGTTCCGGCTCGCAGGGAGAGGCAGCCATGCCACAGTGGCATGCTCGACAATTTATCCCCGGGTTTGCTCACCGCGCACGCGTCTTCTACGAGATTGCAGAGACAGGCTGGGACTGGCGTCTCTGCGGCGGAGGCATGACGTGGAACCCGCGCCTTTTGCCTTACAAGAACGCCATCACTAACCAGCTGTTTATATCAGCAAGCATTGGCATGTACCTGCATTTCCCAGGGGACGCCAACTGCTCGCCATTCCTCTCGCAGTACGACAAAATCAAAAACAGCAATGGCAAGAAGCCAAACGACACGCTTCTCCGCGCGCAAGAGCACGGTGACCAGTGCGACGAAAGTACCGGGGAGAGAGCTCGTATGATGCCGTCTACCTAGCCAATGCAATCAATGGCTACGATTGGTTGAAGAACAGCGGTATGACGAACCATCAAGGCCTTTACGTGGACGGTTTCCACATCGCCGGCTACCGCACAAACCATAGCAAGACCGAGTGCGACGAACGCAACGAAATGGTGTATACATACAACCAAGGCGTCGTCCTTTCCGGCCTGCGAGGCCTTTGGGAAGCCACGGGGAAACAGACATACCTCGAAGACGGCCACGAGCTTGTCCGCAACGTCATCCGCGCCACGGGCTGGACCGACGGAGACATGTTCACTGCGGCATCTGCGCACCCGGCGAAGCCTGACATGATCCCTGAATCACAGCAAGACGTCTTCACCAGCTGGGCCGGTCTCGGTGCTAATGGCATTCTGGCTGAGGCATGCGATCCGTCGGGTACTTGCAACCAGAATGGCCAGACGTTCAAGGGCATCTTCTTCCACCACCTCACAACGTTCTGCACCCCGCTGCCATCTGTGCCTGTCCGCCCGGGCAGGACTTATGCAGCGACTCGGGAGACGCGCACTCTGCATGCAAGAAGCTGCCAGGCGTACACCGAGTGGGTGACGCACAACGGCCAAGCCGCGCTGCAGACGAGGAACGAGCAGGGCCGGTTCGGCAGCTGGTGGGGCGCGGGCGTTGATGGAGTAACATTAGCGGCGAGACGCGAGGCGAATGCGACAGATTACAGAAACAGGCCTGACGAGTATGCGGCGGCTTTCGAGGATATCGTCGACGTGCCTCTCATGCAGCAGGGCGACGACGAGCCCCTGCCCGGCCACGCAGATGACGATGCGCAGTCACGCAGTTCCCCGGACCTGAACGACCGCGGACGAGGCCGCACCGTTGAGACGCAGGGGAGCGGTATCGCGGTGCTGCGAGCGGTGTTGGAGTTTTCAAAACTAGCTGATAATGCCGGAGGGGTTGTCCCGTGAGTTTATATAGCTTCATCAGCATTGCATAAAATGTACATGCACCGCTCTGGCAATGCGATGCGTTTGACAAATCAGTCTTCAAACCAATCTAGAATGTTGAGACGGTACAGAAAAAGTTCAATATTGATTGTGGGACGCCGGATGTTTTTATGACGACCATGGGGTTTGTGCTAGGAAAGTTGAGTAGCAGTGGGCCGATGATGTGAGGGAGAGGTGGTTGAAGAGGGTTGGGGAGACGATCAAGTGGGTTTTGGTGGACAAGCCTGTGTTCATGGAAGTCAAGGGCATTGTGGGGATGGGCTGGAAAGGGCAGTAATATAGGAAGATTCGGATTAGGCGATATGGAAAAGAGTAAAGAGGCGTTGTCGTAAGAAGATGTGGTTGGGTATTTCCTCGATAGTAGCCGTAAATGCATCAGTGCCTAGAACGCCATCGCTATGCTTTGTGAACCTCTGACTTTTACACTTCTTCAGACTGCGTCTCCAGCCACTGCCCAAAGTATACGCAGGTCCTGGCGGAGATCTCGCCCTCATCGCCGCAGAGGTCGAAGACAGGGCAGTTGCCGCAGGGGGCGTCGACGAAGCCGTTGTAGACCTTGGTGTCGATGGCGGTCAGGACGGTGCGGTAGTTTGTTCCTGAGATCTTCTCAAGCCGCCCGTCAAGGACCATCATCTCCAGCAGCTGCTCCATGTCGTCTTCCCTGACCGTCTTGCCCCTCAGGATCTCCTTTGCGTTCAGCCACTCAGCTACCGAGGCAGAAGTCGGATACTGGGGGTTGTTCTTGTGCACGATCTTGGAAGCGTTTGGGTTTCTCGGGTGGTGGTACGGCTTCACTGCCGGGGCGTCCTCGATATCTCGTATGCCGTGCACCTGCGCCTTCTTCTGCGCAATCTCAGCGGACCTGTCTGGCCTCTCGTAGTCGTTCCAGTTCCCGGGGACCTTGATGCACGTCTCGTTCTCGATATACTGCGCGACAATGCCTGAGATTGTCTCGATCAGGGCTGGGTCGAAATCGCCCTCTGACTGCCATGGGCCTCCGGCAATGTCTTCTGACGGCCGCAGGTGCTTGAGCAGGTACATCTTGCGGTTGGGGAACTTGACGCTCATGACCGACTGCACAAGATCCTTGGACTCGAGGCTCTTGAGACATTTTGTGAGGACTTGCTGCGTAACGTTGGTGCGAGCTCGTAGGGCTTTGGACCAGATGCCCTCGGCTTGGACCTGGTCGATGTGGTGGTAGAGGAGTCGCTCGTCAGGCGTCAGGCGGCGCAGTCTGGCGGGGTGTTAGAAGCGTGAGAGGTTGGTGAGAGCAGTCCGTCATGGCATACTTGTCAGCCTCTGGGCGCGAGCGCAGCTTCCAGCACGGCTCTCCCTCGAATGTCATGAGCTTCATGAGATGGCGGTCGCACAGCTCCTGCAGCAGCATGGTGAGCTCGGCCATGGTCTCGGCGACCTGCATGTTGGACAGGTCGCGCTGGAAGAAGACGGTGCCCTGGGATCTTTGCGCGCATTTGTCGTACAGCGCGTCGGCGGGGGTGGCTGCCGCATTGTTGGCGAGGTCGACGGCGGAGGGCTCTTCCTCTTTGGGCACCATTGAGGGGGCCATGGGTGCAGCCATGTTGTGGGATCGTTGCTGCGTGTTACCGGTCGATCATGGACGACGGGTTGCAGCCGTTGCAGCCGAGGCGCAAAGTGTTGTGCATTCGCCGCACGCTGGCTCACAAAAAGTAGGGTGGAGTCACGTCACATGACCATGGCGCCCCACATGGCGGCGGGGAGCTGTTCACCTCCGGGCTTCGACTTCGCGCCATGCACGACAATGCGTGCTGCCAAGAACATGGCTGTGCTTAAGCACAAGAACGAGACACTGTACAATCCATTTCCTGGTGCTATTGACGCACGTGAGAGTGGCACTTGTTGGAGCGTCGGCCGACTTGTAGCGTGGGTAGTTGACATGGCTGTAACGACTGGCTGTAATGACTAGCTGTAATGACTGGCTGTAATGACTGGCTGTAATGACTGGCTGTAATGACTGGCTGTAATGACTAGCTGTAATGACTGGCTGTAATGACTGGCTGTAATGACTAGCTGTAATGACATAAGCCCAGCGAACTGTACTTTGCAACGGATGGCGCCGCTCCATAGGCGTTTACAGGAGGACGAGCGTACAAATCTCAGCTCGAGTGTCGGTATACAGCAGTATCCACCGGCACCACTGACGATTGACCAAACACGTGTTCTGCCGAAACAGGCACAAGTTTCTTCACCAACACATGCCTCCTTCACAAGCAGGACTCGACAGATTGCCACCCCTACTGCTCGTGATGCAGGTCAGAGGGCAAAGAACGGCGGTCATGCCCCGGGTTCAGATGGGGTTCAGATGATGTTCAGCAGATGCAGCTAGGCCGGAAGCGCTTGGCTCTGCGCCGATCTTCTGCGGCCTCGACCCTGCCGATAACCGTGGAATGCCATATTCCCCTAAGACCGACAAGACAGACGACAGCGCGCTGCCCGGCCGCTCTTTCCACCACAACGATACCCCACGACACCCACGACACCCCACAATGAGCCGCCCCCTCCTCTCGAACCGGACGTCCTCGGAGTTTCAGGAGCGCGAAATCGCCGAGGAAGACGCTTTGTTGACTGGCCAGCGCACCGAGCGCGGCACTTCGGGATGGCAGCGGTGGCGTGAAATAGGCCTGTTGGTATGGGCGGTGGTAGCAACGGCTGGCGTCGTCGTGCTCGCTGTCGTCTACCAGAAGACAGGGGGCGGTGCCACAGACAGCGCGCCCGGCAGCGGCCACGGGAAGCGCAACCTCATCTTCATGGTCTCTGACGGCATGGGTCCCACGAGTCTGAGCTTGACGCGCAGCTTCATGCAGTTCCAGAACGGCGCCCCCTTCAGCGAGCAGCTCGTCATCGACCAGCACATGATTGGCCAATCTCGCACTCGATCGTCGTCCAGTCTTGTCACCGACTCTGCGGCCGGCGCAACCGCTTTCTCGTGCGCCCAGAAGAGCTACAATGGTGCCATCTCCGTCACACCGGATCACGAGCCCTGCGGGACGGTGCTCGAGGCAGCCAAGAAGGCCGGCTACATGACCGGCCTGGTCGTCACCACGCGTATCACGGATGCTACGCCCGCATGCTTCGCAGCCCACGTCAACATGCGCCAGGAGGAGGACCGCATTGCCGAGCAGATGGTGGGCGACTACCCCCTGGGCCGTGTCGTGGACCTGATGCTGGGAGGCGGTCGCTGCCACTTCGTCCCGAACTCGACCGTCGACGGCTCGTGTAGGGAGGACGACCGCGATGTGGTAGAGCTGGCGCGCAAGAACGGATTCAACTACATCTCCGACCGGCCAGGTTTCGATAGCTTGAACGGCGGTGCCAGCCTCGACCTCCTATCCTGGGCCTCTTCGCTGACACAGACATTCCGTACGAGATCGACCGCCGCAACGAGAACGACAAGTACCCGTCCCTGCACGAGATGGCTGAGGCTGCTATGAAAGCGCTGAGCGCGGCCACCCGCGACAGTGACAAGGGCTTCTTTCTCATGATTGAAGGCTCACGCATCGACCACGCCGGCCATCACAACGATGCTGCCGCTCAGGTCCACGAAGTGCTCGCCTACGACAAGACCTTTGCCAGTGTGCTCGATTTTATCAAAAACGAGAAGACCGAGACCCTCATGGTCTCCACCTCCGATCACGAGACGGGTGGTTTGGCAACCGCTCGCCGTACGTCTGCCCTCAACTCATATACCCACACCCGCTGACCCATCTAGAACTCCACGTCACCTACCCCGAGTACGCATGGTACCCTGCGCCCCTTACCAACGTAACCCACTCCGCCGATCGCCTCGCTATGGAATACGCAACATATCTCCTCTCCTCACCCTCGCACGAGCAGAAGAAGATCTTCGTCATCAACAGCATCACCAACGGCCTCGGCATCCACGACTACACCGAAGAAGAAGTCGAAGCCATCACCGACGCACCCCTCACTGCCCTGTACGCCTACGCCGACATGGTCTCACGCCGCTCGCAAACCGGATGGAGCACGCACGGCCACTCAGCCGCAGACGTCAACATCTACTCGTCCTCGCCCAAAGCCGCCGCCGCGCTCGTCGGCAACCACGAAAACACAGAGGTCGGCGAATTCCTGCGCAACTACCTCGCCCTCGATGTCGACGCCGTGACCAAAGAGCTGAGAGATAAGGGCAAGGACCTCAAGGTCCTGGGCGCCAATGGCACAGAAGTTAGCTGGATGGGCAAGCTCCCCCAAGATGGCGAGAGACTCGATGGTCAGACACATTTGGCAGACTATACGGGGATTTCAAAAAGAGGCATTTGCTGCATGGTAGGGCGTGTGGTTGTGGGCATTGAGAACGGGTAGGGGTGTTTTTTTGTGGCGTTGCATTGTAGGCGTTTATTGGGGGAATTCGTGCGCTGTTCTAGTGCTTTGCTTTCTATTACAACTTGTTTCTTGATGTGATGTTGTACTCTATCTTTGTGTTACACTGTATCTTACCTGTTGTATTCTAGTCTTTCGATCATGGTAATGTTATGTTGACGTGTTGTACGCTCACAAATCACTACTCCTTCTCCTTCTCTCACACGCAATAACTAGCACAGTTACAGCCAATGACCTACTTCTGGGAGGGCGGTGCGCACTTGGGTCTCACGTTCCTAGATGTGAATCGGTGAGGCGCCTCTTCGTGTTCGCACACGTGCATGTCACCACGACTCGTCTTGGGTTTGCCGGCGCGCCAAGTTTGCACTTTTTTCTATATCGATCGCGCTGTGCACGCTGATGTTCGAGCTTTGCGTCATACGATTCTATCTACTGCGAGCATTGAGCCATTTCCCACCGCGGATCACCTCCCGAGCTCCTCCCTGCACAAAAGCTCGGTCACCGGCCTGGATGTAATCCGGCAAGACTCTCGACTGCCCAGTCGTGGTGAGCAATATCTTAAACCCAAATGTGGACGTCTTCTGGTGCTCAAGGAGCATCTTAAGAAATGCACCGCACCATTCGGCACCGCTTGAGAAGGCCAGGTCGTTGAGACCGTCGATGATACACCGTTGCAGATGGGGCGTTGTTCGAAGAAGTTCTTGAAGCAGGAGCAAAGCGTCAGGCCAGGACTTATCAGAGCCGTCTAGACACTCCAATTGTTCCCTCGAAATCCGGAACGCATCGTCCTCGACATTGAACTGAAGAAGCTGGGTTACCAGGCTGTACACCAGCCCAAGAAGTCCCACCCTCTCCATTGTGCGCCCCAGAGGCACCTTGCTGGAACGAGGCCTCTCACAGAAATGCGAAATCACTGGCAGTTTGGAGTCCCATGCAGCGACAGCAGCGACCATGGCGGCGGCTCGCGAATTGGGAAACCCTTGTGCCAACGCAGGGCTGGATATCCAGAGCGTTGACAACGGCGTATCCGGACTCATCCAATCGCCAAGCTTGAGGGAGACGTCGACTTCTGGAAGCCAGAATTTGCCGTCCTTGAACAAAGAAGGACCTTCGCTGCCGACCACAATCTTCTCCCATCGGCCACTTAGTGCTTTAGCCTCTGCGCGATCTAGTAGATCCTCAGTGGAAACCGAAGGGATTCTGACGCCTGCAGGTTGGATGCGCTGGCTCTTAGTACCACAACATGCTGCAGCCTCAATGTGTGCACTCTCGTGCATCAGCAGCAACAGTCGCTGACCTTGCCGTCCCGCGAAAATGAGGTCTTCCTTCTCGATAGCCTGACCTCTTTGGCGCCGGAGGCCGTCTTCAAAGTCCTCGACAAACACGGCCATTTGCGCGGATTTCGCCACGTCTGCTTCACGATATATCTCCGTGACGTGACTCTCAATCTTTGCGATGGCGCTTTCGTAGGGTTTCGTCAAGTTTGCGTTGAAGCTATCAAACGCCCTGGAGACCTTTGACTTTGCGTACCAATTGATCGCATCGCGGTAGAAGAGAAATACCTGGGCGTAGAGCTTCGAGAACAACTCACGGAAGTTCTTGGTTGGATATATCATCACCATGTTGGCCGCGCGAGTCGCTTTGTCGGCTATGTCGGCCACCATCTCGGACAATCTTTCGGCAATGTCACTGTGGTTGACGGCAGCACCGACAATCAAAGCTAGGCTTCCACACAAGGTAGACGTGTACACGTTTTCCGATGGAAAGATGGCGAATGCCGCCTTGTGATCGTCGAGTTTTTGACACACTCTCCGAAATCGATGACCAACCTGGTAGGAGCCGTCAGCACCAGGTTTAACAAGGGTGGTTCTCTCGACTTGCATCCTTTTGCCCATCCCTCCATTTCGACTCGAACCCTTCGACGACGGATCGGAGACCGTGGAAGTCGTGCACGAACGAGTTCAACATAGCTTCGTTTGCAGTTGTCCGAGCAGAATTCCGTTTGATTCCCATCTTTGCCAGGGTTGAAGGCTTCTCTTCTGTCTCAAGCTGCTTACACGCCTTGTGTAGCGCGAGTCTGGCAGCTTCCATTTCGTGAAAGCGAGGCTCACTTCCGGAGGCTTCAGTTGGAATGTTTGAAAAAATAAAAAATAAAAATCACCCGAGTATGCTTACTTTGATGCATTGTCCTGGTCTCGATACAAAGCTTGCATGCGCATTCGTCGAAGCTGCTTCTCTCTTACATCCTGCTCTTGCTGAGCGCTGATGGCAGCGCGCTCGAGCGGTGTTTCCCCTTTCAGTTCGTCGGTAAATCTTCGAACAAGTATTAATCCTTCTTCCTGTCTGAATTCACTCCGTGTAAGATCTGTTTGGAGGGCCATGTTGTCTTGAAAGTTGTCTTCGTCATATCCAGACAGCGCTGATTTATTTCTCAAAGATGCGTCGGAGACGTCGAGTCAGATTCAGCCTGGTCCTGTCAGCCTGATGCTGCAAGCATAGCCACTGACACTGCTGCACATGCATATGCATCCCAGCTAGTCATATTGGACGCCTAGTCGCCTCTGTGGGGGCGGTCACTGCGGATTGGCCGCGGCAACAAGGCATCAACCACACAAGGAGCAACATCGCGCGTCCACACATCCCCCTTTGGAGGCCCTAGCCAACTAAAATAACCTTACCCATGCATGATAATTAGCGGCAGCAAGCACGGCGATATGCATGTACATATATTGAGTGTCGCTGCGCTCTCACTCAGACCTAAACCGGCACTGGTAAGATTTCCAGTTGATGGTAACCTCTTCAGACCTTCCAGCCATGTCGTCAACACAAAGCACTGTCTTCCCTCTCGATTTATCCCCAACACCATCCGGGGTTCAGGGATGTGTTCCAGAGAATGAAGATGCTGTCCTCGGTGCAATGCAAACACCGGTCGAGGATGGAGGATCAAATACGAAGATTAAAGAAGCAGATGACACGTCGCGCAAATCCATGGAAATGGATTCAGAGAGTAAGACTTTGCCCAAATTCGCCGGACTGAAAACAGCACTAAAGGTTCCAGTTGAGATATCTAAACCGCAACTTCCAGCAACTTCGACAAAGTGGACGCAATACCAAGAAGAAATGGAACAACTCAATGCTGCTGTCCAGCGCGCGCTGGCAGTTTCGGAATCTGAACCAAAGAATCCGTTGAACACTGAAAATACCTTGGCTGATGTCCAAGCCGTCACCATCTCTATTGATGACAGCCAGACCTACAGGATCCCCTGGAAAGCGTGTCGGACTTGGAAAGTGGGGCTTCCTTCTCTACTTGCTGCACTTGAAGCGTTACTGATGGACCTTAGTGCATGGATGCATTCCTTCGAGAGTGGTTTAGTAAAGACGAATGCGCTTTGAAGTGTATCGCTGATGGCAACTTTACGCTCGAGGAGACATACGGTGGCGCCATTCACCCCAAGCTCTGGGAGGCTGTAATTATGCCGGATTCGCATGTCGAATTCTCTCTGCGGTTACCACCAGAAGTTGTGGCAGCAACCCCTCCTCGTGTCCCTGAAACCAAATCTGAGCCTGAGGCCTGGTATGAGAACCGAATCCAGTACAAGGTGAGTTTCTTCAAGCGAACCGAGCACAGTGGTCGTTCAGAGTTTGTAAGCGACAGTGTTTACACCGAGCCGATCGAACTCGAAATATCCAACGAACACGACAAAGTCCCTGTCCTGGAGGAAAGGAAGCAAATTGAATCGGCGCCTGACCCGTTCGGACGCACCGACTTTGGTGCAAGGAGAGCTAACACAAGATTCCCAAAATTACGCCAAGCCGATATAGTCAGCGAGCCAGCACTAAAGATCTACTCTCCTTATCTGTTGAACATTCTCAAATCCCTCGTTGAATACTCAGCTGAACCGCCCATGGGTGACACGGACGGGCTGGACGCTGGTCTTTTTGTGTATCCCTTTAGGGATCTGTACCATCATCTCGAAGATCTTCTAAAATATAAAACGGAAGAGTCTACTCTTCGGAGACAGCATTCTGCAGCTTTCAATCAGCAAGCGGACGAGCATATCGATTTACTCGTATCTTACCTGGAAACTCAACCGGCTGTACAATACAAGGAGGCCAAAGCTCGCTGGAGTAGAAGCACTCCACTCACGACATTCGCCACGTTATGGCTGCTGATGAAGCCAGGCACAGATGTGTACGTGCGTGAAGCTGATGGATCGTTCAACCGCTATGTGCTGGATAGGTTGATTGGCGGCACGCACCAAGACCCGCATGGACGAAAGATCACGAACGCGTATACAGCGCAGCTCTGGAATTTGGCACTGGACGACCAGTCTATCCGGCAGTACTCCAGGAAGATCGAGATTGAGGTATTCGATGATGAGAGAAAGATCACTGAGCTCCCCGTGTTTCCTGCTCAATACCACGATGAGAACGAGACTGGTAATGGGCGACAGGCGATGATCGATCGTGGTCGAAAGTATTTTGAGTACTCGAAGCGGCCTTATTTTCTCGAATACAGTGGCCGAGGCCTGAAGCCCGGATCGAGATCGGTAGGTCGCGACCGCTGTTTTGTCGGTACACAAGCTCACATTTCACAGTACAAACGGACACGCGTTGTCGTAGAGCACGCATCGAGACCATGGGAGGATGGAAGCACATGGGGTCCCGATGTGGACCACCTCATACCTGCAGCTTCAAGTAGGGTGGCAGAGAGAGTACCTGTGTCCCCTAGCTATTCCAACTCGTTTGGTCATCCGCCGCCGCCGCCGCCGCCTCCACCTCTACCTATCATAGGGGCATCGATTCGTGTGGCTCGGTGCGAGTGCAGTGACTGTAGAGAAAAGGCGGGCTCGCAGAAGATTTATCCCCGGCTGAAGTTTAGCGAGTATCGCGAGATTGATCCGACCAAGGAGTCGGGGCTCACGGAGCATCAGTATTCCATCTTGCCGTCGCACATGTTTGCGTTTGTTCTGAATGATCGTGGCTACGGTGAGTCGAAACGGATTCTTAGCTAGGAAACATGGCAAGCTGAAGCAAAGGCAGATCTGCTGGATGTGGCCAAGCTGCAGAAGCCTAGCATGGCCGAGACGGCCATCGACAGACTCGTCATGCGGCATGAGAACAAGGGCCTGATCAAGGCAGTAGCGACGACGTATACAGACAACTCGAAACTGTTCAGCGCAGACTTCATCTACGACAAGGGCGAGGGCCAAGTGATACTCTTGCACGGGCCCCCGGTACGGGAAAGACGCTCACCGCCGGTATGTAGCTGTTTTGATTGTGTAGTCGAGGCTGAGTTTTGGTAGAATCGGTCGCAGAGTTCACGAGAAGGCCTCTACTGAATCTCACGGCGGCGGATCTTGGACACGAGCCGGACGCGCTAGAGAAGAGCCTCCTGAAGTACTTCCGCCGAGCGAACGATTGGGATGCGGTCGTGCTGCTCGACGAGGCAGACGTGTACCTGGAAAAGCGGTCTACCAATGACCTGAAGCGTAACAGCGTGGTGTCGGGTGAGGCCAGCAAGGGCGGGTATCTACATCATCAGCTAACAGGCATCAGTCTTTTTGCGGGCACTCGACTACTTCCAGGGCATCCTCTTCCTCACGACCAACCGCGTGGGCCACTTTGACGAAGCCTTCATGTCACGCATCCACCTGTCGCTGGGCTACGACAAGCTCAACGACGAGGCACGAGCGCAGATCTGGGGCAACATGTTCCAGAAGCTCAAGGACGACCACAAGAGCGGCGGCGCCAGGATCAACTACGACTACGATGCGAAGCGCTACGTGACGAAGAGCGACGAGGTCAAGGCGCTGGAGTGGAACGGACGAGAGATCCGGAACGGTAAGCCCGGGCAAAAGTCGGCATGGAAAGAAAAGTGGGCTGATGAAGCGCTACAGCGTTCCAAACAGCAGTCGCTCTTGCCGTGTACGATTCAAAGCACAACCATACGCGTGCTGAGCCCACGATACCCGAGGTCACGGAAGACCACCTGCGGCAGGTGGTGGAGATGTCGTCGGCGTTCCGCAAGTACATCACAGCAGCACATGAAGGCATGGATGACTCGGTTCTGGCGTACAAGTACGGGAACCGCGATGACGGGGTTTCCACCGTGCCTGGCCGGTAGGTTGTGTGTTCAGACGAGCAGAGATGCTATCTAGGCCGGCAACAAGCAGGTGCAAGCTACGCACTCGGCGCAGGAACAGCAGCGCCCAATATCTTATAGACCTCCAAAATATAGTCCTTGGCGGGCCCGGCGCCCAGCGCGGCATTCACCATCTTGTTCATCATGTACGTAACCGTCACACGGCGCCCCACATCCATAACCGCCATGCTGCCTCCCCAGCCGCCCCAGAAGCAGATGTCGCCCTCGGGAACCCAGCCGCCGGTGCCCTCGGGCCCGGTGCCGGTGAGGGCGTAGCCGATGCCGAAGCGCGTGTTGGCGCCGATGACGAGGTCGGGGCCCAGCGTCTGCTGCTGGAAGATCAGATCTACCGTCTCCGGGGCCAAGAGCCGGGTGGCGCCGACGGTGCCGCGGCAGGAGACGAAGGAGAGCAGCCTGGCAAGGCCGCGCGCGTTGCTGTGCCCGTTGACTGCGGGGACGGCGGCGCTGCGCCAGGCGTCTGTGGCCGCGAACCCGGCGTCCAAGGCAGGGTTCAGCAGCGACTGCACGAAGAAGCGCGGCCCGGCGCCGGGGGCGGGCATCAGATGGGCGGGCGGCGGGGGTGGGGCAATCAGTTCGGCGACGCGGTGGTAGTCGGCCGGGGCGACGCCAAAGGTGAAGTCTGCGTCCAGCGGGCGGGTGAGTTCGTCGGCCACAAACTGCGCCATGGGTTTCCCCGTGATGCGCAGGACCAGCTCGCCGACCAGATGGCCCATGGTTATGGTGTGGTAGCCCGATGCGCTGCCGGGCGTCCACCACGGAGCCTGCGTGGCAAGGCGCGCCGTCGATGGCCCCACGTCAATCACCTCGTCCAGCGTCATGCTGCCCTCCCACCCCGCCACGCCGGACGAATGGGAGAGGACGTGGCGAACCTCGACATGCTCCTTGCCCTGCACCCCGAACTCGGGCCAGTACTTGGCCACCTTCTCAAACGGATCCAGCAGCTTGCGGTCCACGAGCAGCAGCGCCGCAAGACTGACGACCGTCTTGGAAGACGACCACACGTTCAGGATCGTGTCTTCCGCCCACGGCTTCGTCCTCGCCGCGTCGGCATACCCGCCCCACACATCGACGACGTTCTCGCCGTCAATGTTGACCACGAGCGAAGCGCCCAGCTCTTCTCCTGTCGCGAGTTTGGATTGCAGCAGCTCCTTGACCGCTGCGAAGCGTGCATCGCAGATTCCCGACACTGTCGCCATGGCTGCCACTGTCGTCTTGGAGAAATAATGGCGAGGAAGAGAAAAGGGTCATGTCCCACTCAGCGTCGCTACCATCCCCTATTTACTCCCCCGCCCCCGCGCTTTACGACCGCGGACAACCTTGGCCCGCCCGTCGTTTGTCCGGCTGCGGCCGATGCCGACCAGCTTGCGACCGCCTCGGGCTCACGCAAACGGTGGGGCCTCTATCGGCCCGCCTCGGGGGCATGCGGCTGCGCTTCGGGGCCGTCGCGGAGCCGAAACCCACCGCGGCGCTAGCCATGCTTTGCCGCATTCCCACTCACCTCAGCGCACGCACGAGCTACCCAGCGAGAATACTCACCGCTCCACCACCCTCCACTGCGCATCCAACCCGCTACCTCGGGGTCCTGGACCTGGTGTTTTCTACTAGCTTACATACTCAAACTGCCTAGCTACTACACACCCACTGCCCAGCTACTATATACACCAACTGCCTAGCTACTACACACACCCACTGCCCAGCTTCATCTTCTTTCTTTCTTTCTTTTTTTTTCCTTTCTTTTTCCCTTGCTTCCAAGACGAGTAAAAATATCATATGCTACATGTGGAACCTGGGCATCCCATGGTGTACTGTGGGTTGGTGTATTCGCATGTATACGTACTAGCGCATCTAGACGTATTAGTGCGTTTACCAACACGAGTAGATTTCGATTCAGATGGATAGATTCCAATGTCTAGACGTATGCACTAGTAGTTTGCGAGGGAGCCGATGCGTCAGGATAGTAGGCAGGTAGCTGCGTGCTCGCGGGACTAAGGAATAGGGATAGGGAGAAGCATGTCGACAGCACAATTACTTCAGAAACTTGGTAAGCAGGCCCTTGCCCTCCCTCACCAGATTCTTAACCTCGCTCTTGATATTCCCGCCCCCGTGCTGCCCCTGCGTGCCGCCTGCTATGTACTGCCCGCCACCGCCTCCTGATCCGCCGGCGTGGCCTCGCCCCCGCACTGCCCGCCAGGACAGCCTTGGATGAAGTGGTTCACATCCGCACAGCAGCGGCCGCACTCGCCGCTGCCCATGTACGGGCCGCCGTGGCCCCAGCCGACGCGCATGAGGCGGGCCTTGCGGCCCTCCCATCCCGTTTTGGCGTCGGTGGCGTGGAAAACGCCCCATACCTCGGGCCCGCCAGGGCTGTTGACGAGCACAAAGTTGCCGTGTCCGGGGCCGTAGGGCGGGCTGTCGTCGCGGCTGGCTTGGAGTAGCGGGTTGTTGGATTTGGCCCACGAGTGGGGGTCGAGCGGGTGACCGCCTGTCCAGTACAGCACGTTCATCTTGTACTCGTGCGTCCAGGAGCCGGCGCACGAATAGACGAGCCCGATCCAGCGGCCGTCGGGCGAGCAGAGGAATTGGGGCCCTTCGTTGATGCCGCTGGAGCCCGAGAACTCAAAGGGTAGATCTGGCGTGCTGATGCGAATCGGGTGGCCGGTGCATTGCGTGGGAGATATCATCTGGATGATGTAGATTTCTTGCCGTGACTCGTTCTCATGCACGCCGGGCGGCCAGCCAGAGTACACGAAGAACATGTTGCCGCCAAGGGTGATGACGGTGCCGTCGATGGCCCACTGGTCGTCTGGGAGGCCACCGACGCGGCCGAAGAATCTCCAGTTGTCGGGGACGAGAGGCGACTGGTCTGCGGCTGGTCCCTCCAGTATGAACATGCGGTGCGATTTGTTGCCGTGCTTTGGGTCGTCGGCTGCAAAGTACACATACCAACGGCCATGGATGGCGTGTAGTTCGGGTGCCCACACATCGCCCGAGTACGGTTGGTCTTTCGGCGCCCACCTGGGAAAGTCAACTGCTGGTACTGAAGCATGCAGAACGTGCGGCAACATGGCGTTTTTCTGATCACGCATCTCCCTCCACTACTCACCAAATGATATCTTTCTTGCATCTCTTCTCAAAGTCAAACAGACTGTCCGCCGACCAAATCTCGACCGAGCAGCCCGTGGTCCATGTCTCTGCACGTCAGCACGAGCCTGCTCTCCAGTACTGCAATTCTCTTACCATGTAGTACGTGCCTTTATCCCAGAGCACGTACGGATCGGCACAGCTCTTTTCCGTGATGGTCAGGATGGTGTCGTTGTACTGCGGCCGCTGCATGTGCATCTGCGACTGCACCTGCTGCGCAGCGGAGGCCATTTGTGCAGTGGGTTATTCTTCTCTTTCTCTGAGCCCGGGCTTCTGAGCTCGGTCTTCTCAGTTCACGCACTCACAAGCCTTCTTTCGGCGGATGAGACAACCCCCAACCGGCCCTTCAGTGCGTGCAGTGAGTGCAGCAGTACAGTTCAGTGCCGCAGAGCCGTCGAACCAGTGCAGCAACAAAGTAGAGCAGCAGACAATCCAACCCAACACCCGCAAACCGCAACCTCCCCCAACAACCCACATCAGTCAGTCACAGGGTGCATTACGTAACTCCACTAATGACGTCAGCGCGCGAGACACTCAATGAACAACCGGTCCGATTCCCCACGACGATGCAGAACCCCCTAGGAGCTAGGAGCAACTAAACCAACCGTAAACCAACCGTAAACCACCACAATCGTGAACCCAACACGTTAACAAACCACCATGTATGTCAAAACCCCTGCGTGAAACACTACACAGTAATCACCGACTTTCTGCACGTGCTCTAGGGTTGTTTGGGCCATGTGCTTGGGAGGGGATAGAGATGCTAGGATGCATAACCTGATATCCGTACTAAATAAATAGATAGATAGGTAGATAGACAGATAGCAGCAACGCGCAGGGCAAAGAGTAGAAAAACACAAGGTATTCGTAATGTAACGTGATATAAGTGTTGTAATGGAATGGAATGTAATGTAACAAAGCTCGCAGTACAGTCGAGGTATCTATCCAATATGAACAGAATAGACATGAACAGGGTGCAACAGCAGCGCACAGAATAACATGGTACAAACAGCACCACATTACGCAGATAACCTTATAGCGATCCTCAGAACCAATCATGGACGCCATATCCGAGCCAAGCCAAGCCGAGAGGGGGTAGGTATAACGTAAAAGCAGAAAGCCAAGCGTAAGAGGAGCGCAGGAGAGATGTGATGAGAGGACCCCGGAGAGCGAGCAGAATATGGGCATGTGTGTGGGTTACAAGTCCGGCTTGAGGGCCTGGTCCACCGTCAGTTCGCCCGACTCGATGCGGTCGACGCGGAGGACGAGTTCCTGTCATGTGTGAGTGCATGGGTACGAGCGAGTTTAGATGGACGTACTTTGAGAGCTCTAGCAGTCTTGAAGGCTAGGGGAGGGACCTTCTCGCGTCCACCGTCTCGGATGTCGATGTTGAGCATGTCGCGTCGGCAGTCGTCGAGGATCTGGACGACGGGGATTGCATGCTTTTGTAGAGCGGGATTGGACAGCTGCTTGACGGCATTGTACGTCCTGTCGCCGGTGTCGTCAACGGCTCGGGAGATGTCTTGGATGTAGTCGTATATTTGCTGCTCTTCGGCTGGTGTCGAGGTGGGACTTGAGCGGATTAGATTCACAAGTGGCTGGATGCTTTGCACCAACAGAGCCGTCTGGTCCTCGAGATAGTTCTAGTCGACTGTTAGACTTGACTGTGGAAGCTGTACTGATAACGTACCTTGAACTCCGTCATACCACCCTCTGTTTGACCATTCGCGCCATTTGGGACCGCGCTTTCACGACCATAACCACTGTAGGGTGAGCTGTAGCCACTGTAGCCGGTCGCATTGCTGTCCTTGCTGCTCAGCCCGCGCTGGTGTCCGCGGTTGGGACCAACTCCGTTGGTGTTGTTGCTGCTAGTGTTCTCACTTGCATTATTGCTTATGCTGGTTGGCGTCAAGGCGCTGTATCCACCGAAAACGGTAGGTTTGAGTGGCATAGGCATGATGTTGTCTTCTTCGCCATCAGACTGGTCACGGTCCAGCTCGTTATCTGGTGTCGGTCGCACCTTGACAAGCTTGACAAGCTCGACTACAGCGGTGGACAGATGGCTGGCAGCGGCGTCTAGCAGGCTGACTGGTGAAAGGCCGCTCGAAGAGGTGTGGTTCTTCGTGGCTGTGATGAGGTTGTTGGCGGTAGCGCTGACGCGCGACTTTAGTTTCGCCTGTTGCTTCTCTGGAGTTCCCATGAGATCACCACTGACGCTGCTGGTGGGCGACTGCATCTGCGAGAGGGGCGTGCTGTCGATATCGCCAGTGATGGCTCGCACACACTTGACGACACTGCGCATGCTTTCCAGGGTTTGTTCAGCGTCGACTCTCCGCGCTTTCTGGAGGAGCTCGTCGATGCTGAGTTGGAAGTTGGTGACATGGACATCCCTGACCAATCCATCTGGCGTCGTGAAGTTAGGATCGCGACTGTAGTTGGCAATGTCCGGCGACGCGAGGCCTGATAAGCCGACTGAGGAGGCTTTGAGCGTTCGTAGCTGTGTCTTGGATCGTGCGTAGCGAGACTTCCACTCTTTGAGTTCCGCCTCTAGAGATGACACCTGCCTCGTGAGCCGCTCCTCTTTTTCCACAGCAGCATCGCTGCGTGCAGACAGCTGCCGCATCTCTTGTAACGACGTGTAGGCGTCTTTTCGAACCTCGTCTGCGATTTGTTGTTGCTCGCTCAGCTCTCGCTCGAGCTCCTCGCAGCGTTGTCTCCATTCGTCGCTGCCGCTGTTATACGCTTGCGGAGGGGGATTCGATTCGAGGTCGGCCAGCTGGGCTCGTAGGGTCTGCTGCTCTTGTTCATGGTTGCTGCGTATCCTGTCTAGCTCGGATCGTAGAGAGGCATTGAGACTCTCGGCCTTTTCCACCTTGTCTTGCAGCGTGTAACGAAGTTGGTCCCAATCGGCCCGCTCTGATGCGTTGTTCTGGGCTGTGTCAGTAGGACATGGTTACGGTGGCAGACGCAAACGTACACTGTCTTTTGTGCTATATGTCTCCTTTGCTCTTTGTAGCTCATCGTCCTTGTCCTGTAATGTGCCTTGGAGCAGAGTGGTCTTGCCCTGGAGCTCTGCGACTTGCTTCTGCAGTTCTGCCACCATTTTGTCCTGCGCCATGCTCATGCTCTTGGCGCTCTTGTTGGTCTGCCGCCTGGCAGCAGCGCCTTCCAAGTTGAAGGCGTCATCGTCATCGGCAGCGCTGTCGTCGTCGTCCTCGACCAGCATGCCCTTGTTCGGCACGATTGTGTTTTGCTGAAAAGTCTTGGGGAGCGCTCGGCCAAATTCGTTGGGCTGCGACCCTGGCCCCAGTCCTCCCGGGGGCCCTTGCATGGCTCGTGGGTCTCCTTGTGGAGGCGGCCCTCTGTATCCGGGTGCTGGCGGTGGCCGAGCACCCATGCCCATGCCCATGCCCATGCCCATGCCCATGCGACTGTCCATTCGGTTGTCCATTCGGCCGTCCATTCGGTTGTCCATTCGGCCGTCCATTCGGTTGTCCATTCGGCCGTCCATTCGGTTGTCCATTCGGCCGTCCATTCGGTTGTCCATTCGGCCGTCCATGCGGCTGTCCATGCGGCTGTCCATGCTCCCATTCGGGGTCCCTGCACGGCTGGGCGGCCCTCTGTTGCTGATGCGACTGGCGATGCTGGCTGCAGGGCTCGCGGAGCGGGCCAGGTCGCCCGTGGTGAATCGTGGGAAGCGGCGCTCGAGCTCATAGAAGACGTCGGTGGCAAGCTGGCGGAAGCGCTCGAGCGGCAGGGTGGACAGTTTCTGGCGGGCCTGGTTGCGCTTGGGGTGGAAGTTGTTCTTGGGCAGCAGGAACTTGGGGGTGTCATTGGCGGGGGCGCCTGGCCCTCCGCGCTTGCGGTCGGCCTCGCGGCGCAGCGACTCGTCGTAGACGTCGGTGCTGAGCTCCTGGAACTGGACGGCAGACAGCCTGGTGAGCTTGTCCTTGGCGCGGCTCGGGCGCGGGTTGCCCTGGGCGTCGTTGAGGTAGGGGGCCAGGTAGACCTTGAGGACGCGGAAGTGGTCGGCCATGGTGTCCTCGAGGAGCTGCATCTTCTTGGAGCTCATGCCAACGTCGCTGCCCGCGAGGCTCGAGGCATACAGGCCGGTGCCGTCGCTCGAGCGGCCGGCGGAGCTGGGCGGCGAGGGGTTGCCGTTTCCTTGCTGGCGCATTCCACTGAGCATGGCGCCATCGGTGGTGTTGTTATTGTTGTTATTATTATTGTTGTTGTTGTTGCTGTTGTTGCTGTTGTTGTGGTTGTGGCTGTGGCTGTTGTGGTTGGCGTGGTGGTTGAGGTTGTTATTGCTGGCGTTGTGGTGGTGGTGGTGGTGGTTGGCGTGGGTGTTGTTGGGGCTGCCTCCGTAGGTGGTGGGCGGCAGGGTGGGCGGCAGGGTGGGCGAGTATGGGTTCTCGGCGGCGACGTTGGCGTAGCGGGTTATGGGCGACCACTCCTGGCTGGCCGTCGAGACAGGCGACAGGGCGCCATTATGCGTGTTCATGGTGGGCTGCTTGTCGTGTTTCACAGCGCGGGCAGCCGCTGTCGCTGCTAGCGTGCAAAGGGCGTGTCGGAGTCGCTATCAGACGTCAGCTTGCACAGGCACAGTGTCGCCGGGTGCTGGTCTGCTGCACGGCTGGCTGCACGACTGCTGGGCCGGGCAAGCGTGAAACCCGGCAGGTAGTCGAAGATTGCGATGGGCGGGCCTCGGCTCTTGTCGTCGCAGTGTCAACGGGCAACAGAGACCATCACAGCGGACAGCGGGCAGCGTGCACACTGCACAACAAGAAAGGCCCCTGGGAGGGCAGCGCCCGCAGCGCAGCAACAGGGACAGCGGTAACGGCGTGCAGCGCGCGGTGCCGGACGAGCAGCCTTTGAGGAAATGAGGGCTGCCTGCACGCCTGCACGCCTGCACGCTTCCACGCCTGCACGCCTGCACGCTTCCACGCCTGCACGCCTGCACGCCTGCACGCCTGCACGCCTCCTCGTCTGCTCGCCTGCTCGGCCGTCCAATGTCGGTGATGCCCCTTAGACGCGTCTTGGCTGGACGTTGTTGGACGTGCAAGCGCTAACTGCAGCCGGCCTGGACCGTCACATAGCTCGCCCTGTGGAGCCAGGCCATCCTTGCAGCCCCCACGGGGCCGCTGGACACACTGCGACACACCATCGTCTCCCAGTCAAAAGAGGCTCAATTTCAAGAGGCTATCGAACAAGGCCCTCCCCATCTACCGCACCCGCTTGATCTTCTGCGCCGGCTGCTTCTTGCACTCCGGGCACAGCCAGTCGCCCACGGGCTCCTCCTTGATCCCCACGCACTCCCAGTGGAACCACTGATACTGGCAGTTATCGTTGTCGCACGCCACCATGTCGCCGAAGCTGACGCGCTGGCAGAAGCAGTACTTGGTGTCGTCAGACTCCTCCTCCTCGCCCTCCCCGGCAACGCCAGACATTTCCTCGTCCTCGGTACCCGCGTCGCTAGCCACGCTTTCGTCTTCGGCCGTCGTCGACGGTGACGCTCTCGATCCACCCTTGCGCCGCTTCTTGTGAACCCCAGACTTGGCCGTCAGCGCAGCCTTGCGCAACGGCTGTTGCGGCTTGGCCTTCTTGACCGTGAGAGCGTGCCGTGGTCCTACGCTTCCAGCACGTGATCCCGGAGTCGATGGCTTCGGCGTCCCTGGTCCTATCGAGCCTTGTCGGCCAAGTGAAGACGTGGCCGTTGGCAGAGGCCCAATGCTACCCGTTGGCCGCCGCCGCTTGCTATCACTTCCCGCTGACATCTCTCGTTCTGACCGAGCGCTTGCTTGAATGGCACTCTGCGCGTTGGTGAGTCTCTGCTGATTCAGCAGTGCTTGTGTCTGCATGTTCTGCATCGGTGCTGCTCTTGGGTGCATGTTTGCACTTGTGGCGTTTGTGATGCGTGCAATGGCAGCAGCCTGCGCAAGATTGGGAGCACCGCCGCCTTGGTTTCCAGATACAGGGTGTAGTGGAGTGCTAGAGCCTGTATTCAAAGCCGATAGAGGTGGTACTAAATTCCCTGCTGAGTCCTTCAACAGGGAAGGCATCTGAGGATCCGCTGGTATAGATCCATCGCTCTGAAGATCTCGCAGCTTGATGTCTAGTCGCTTTACATGTCTGTCCAGCTGCCCCGTGCTGTTAGCTGGGTTTTTCCTACGCTTGTTATTCAACCTACGAGTGCGGCTGCTTTCTCCACGAGACCAATCTTTTCTTCTTGCAAGATTTGTGCGCGTTCATAGTTTTGGATGACGACTTTATTGTAAGGTTCTTCTTTGGGATTTACCACTAGACTGCCATTCAGTTTAATGAACTTCTGAAGACTGTTGTCGCGCTGGTTGATTGCTGCACGTAATTCTTGAATCTGCGCGTCTTTTGCCTGTACCTCTTCGTAAAGATGCGTTATCTCCGCAGGCAAATTGGCCACTGACCGGTTTTAGTACAGGTTACAACACCTGTAAAGTGTTTGCCTACCATCATGTATGAACTGCTCAAGAACGGCCGCAGCGTCCTCCACGATGGCCATGGTGAGGCTCTGCAGGCGAGGGAGCTACGTGGAGACTGCACGTTATCCGCAATGAAGTGCAGCGCAAAACAAAACGCAGGCGTTGAAAGAGCAGCCAGTTGCTGTTGGACCGATGATACTCGATGATTTGGTGATAAAAGTTCCTGGTGAAAGCAGTGCAAGAGCAACGGGGGCAAGCGCACTAAAGCCAGATCCAGCAACGCCTCCGCAACTGCCTTCGATCTCCTGAACCTGAATCTAACTCTGAATACAGGGCAGCGAACTTGGATCGGTATATGTTGGTTGTGGCGCGTACGTGTAGTCGTCTTCGCGCTTCCAGCCCTACAAGCTAAGCCAGGGACATGCTGAACTAGCGCGTCACGTGCAGGCTGCTGAATGTCTCTAATGCTGCCCAATCAGACGACGATGGCTTCTCCACCTCCACATTCAATCATAACCCAGCGAAACCACAGCTGAAGCATCTGAGGACGAAACGGAAGTAGAGAAAACTTACGAATATTGCTGGTTGGCGTAGCTTGTGTCTGTGAAACGTCAGCGCGCTCCCGATTATCACGAAAAACAGATTCTCGACATCCCTATCTGGTCAGCCGATTCATACCTTTCCATAATAGCCAAGAAAACTAAGCTGAATATGCCAGGTACCACTTGAAGATCATCTGCTACCTCTTATCCTCAGAACCAGGTTCAGTCTATTTTGAATGTGGGAAAGAGCAGCGCATATAAGAGTTTATTAATCGCCGCATTCAGGCCAACGCGCAGCGACACTTCAAAGTCGCTCAACGACGGACGCGCGAGACCCTCAAGCAATCAGAAACCTACACACTAATCGTCCTAGACGATCCCGTCAAAGGCAAAGCCGCCATCATGCGCGTGTCTGGATTCTCCTCATCGAATAGACCGTCCAACAACATTGTTGAGGAATATCTCTCGCCCGTCAACGATGTCTACACCGGAGATTTTCAGGAGTTCAAGGCCCTTACTGACGCAGAGAAGCAAGAGGTGATTGCGAGAGAGGCTGAAGACTACGGACTAGAGAAGCCACAAGGGTGGAACGTTTCTTTTCATTACAACCCACACGTCGAATACCACCACTTCGGAAGCTCTCATCCAATGAAACCTTGGCGGTTGACTCTTACCAAGCAGCTTGTATTGTCATATGGGCTTGAGTACACAATGGATCTCTACGAACCGCGCCCAGCAAGTTACGAAGAACTTGCTATCTTCCACGACCGGGAATATCTGTCGTATCTTAGCCAGTAAGTCGCACAACCCGACCGCTTATGATAATACAAGATATCACTTATTGATCACACGCAGAATCACACCACAGAACGCCAAACCTGACGATAACCAGTACATTGCCTATGGCTTTGGCGGCGACTCGAACGATTGTCCAGTTTTCGACGGATTGTGGAACTACGTCTCTCTCTACACCGGCGCGTCTATGAGTGCAGCCTGGAACCTGTTGAACAAGCAATCTGACATAGCTATCAACTGGTCCGGCGGTCTACATCACGCGAAGAAAAACTTAGCATCCGGCTTTTGCTACGTCAATGATATAGTTATCGCCATCCAGCTATTGCTGACCCAGCATCAACGCGTTCTCTATATCGACATCGACGTTCACCATGGCGACGGTGTGGAACAGGCTTTCGAGTCGACCGACCGTGTGTTTACCCTCTCATTTCACAAGTACGGAATCGATAGACACGGGTGGCCATTCTTTCCTGGAACTGGTAATATCGACGAGATGGGTCCTAGAGACCCAGCGAATCGCGGCAAGGCGCATAGCCTGAACATTCCCATCGATGATGGCATCGACGACGATCAATACAAATGGCTGTTCAAGACTGTGGCCAGCAAAGTTATCGAGAAGTACAACCCCCAGGCCATTGTCCTCCAGTCGGGTGCCGACTCGCTTGGCGGAGATCGCCTTGGTCGATTTAATCTCAACATCAAGGCACACGGCTTCTGCATCGAAACAGTGAAGTCCTTCGGCCGCCCCCTCCTTCTCATTGGAGGAGGAGGGTATACCCCTCGCAACGTTGCCCGAACTTGGTGCCACGAAACAGCTGTCTGTGTTGGCGCAGAGCTGCACAATGACCTGCCAACACATATCCCTTATCTACAAGCATTTCAGGGCGAGGAGAACGGTGGCGGCATACTGTACCCTGATCTACACAACACCAAGCGACATGACAATCTGAACACAACACCACGGCTGCAGAAGCTCGTCGAACAAGCCATGGAGAACCTACGTTACATGGAGGGTGCACCCAGTGTGGTGGTCAACACCAAGGGCATCACAGAGGAGCAGATCATGAAAATAAGGGAGCAAGTCGAGCAAGAGTTAGCAGACGAAGAGGAGGACAGGCAGTACTCCTTGACCGTGGAGAAGACTCGACGAACGCGAGAAAGGAACGTGGGAGGCAGAAACGAGCGTCGCTAGAGCACAATTCTCGACTCCAAACTACCACCTTGTAAGTGGTGTGTTGCAAAACCAGCTAACTCGGCATTGGCGTTGCAATTTGGACGTTGAAGAGAATATAGTAAAACGTTCCTGTCTCGATACCCTGTCATAAAAATAGAACTCCATTTCTGAGGCACGCTTGCAATCAGCATACATTGTTGACAGCTAGAAAACCGCATCTTAAATAACATGAAATTAGAACCAGCTCGGAATGTGCAGACGTTGTAAATGTTGATCGGTTCTCGTCATCTACCCCACAAAGCTTGGCACCCTCAGATATTGGGTCTCCGTTTCGGACCCCGAGCGCAAGATGATAGTCCGCACACGCGACCCACGGGCTTAGTTCTATTTCCGCGCTCGCCAGCCACAAACACCATCTCGGCTCTTTCCGTGTAAACGTCATGTGCTATGACTGCAGCTTACCATAATGGGTAATCAATGATGTTTGGACTGTGTTTTGCATTGCTCCGTGTCCGGTTGCTTGCGAATTGCACAGTTGTCAACAAGCAAGTCAAGTCGTCTCCACGCAGCACCATCTGGCCCGTGTCCGTAGGCACAGACCAGGACTAGGGACGTTCGCGAGACTTGACTTGACTTGCTTGTTGCCAACTGTGGTGAATTGATCAGCGGAGCGGCTGGCTGGGCGCCTTGCAGCGATGACTCAGGCCTTTCTTACCTCTCGCAAAGTGCATCGATAGATTCTGCGATACGAGCGACCATACTGTCAGAGACGGGATCCTGATAGTATCAGATCAACACTGGGTTTCATACCATGGTCGAATCGATACAGGTGTAGGCGCATCCTATTGTGCAGAAGAACCTTTCGCTTGACTTCTTCCACCTTACAATTGCCTCTCCTTCTTCTTCGAGGCCTCCAGCCCTTGGCCCTTTCGATTGACTTCTGGGTCATTTAGCCCTATTGCCAATCCCCACTACGGACGCTAAGCGTCGGTGCTTTCATCCACCGATAGCGTACCAGGCTCTTCAAGATTTCATCACACGCACTGTATCAGTCAATCCTAAGAATTTCAGACAAATCTCACTGAAACTGCATACGAAAACTTCACGCATGCACAGGTATGCCTGAGGAACATATACATGGTGCAAACGCGTCCGATCGCGTACTGAAGAACGGCAGCTCGGATGGAGCTTTATCGGTACCGAATCCCCGCTCCTGCGTTACGTGCAGAAGACGCAAGGTAAAGTGCGACAAGAAACATCCATGCGCCAACTGTGCGAGGGCGAAAACTGAGTGCATCTTTCCTGGACCTGGGCGTGCACCACGAAAGACTAGGAAGCCACCTGATGCGGAGCTCTTGGAGAGACTGCGGCGATTGGAGGGCGTTGTGCAGAATCTCAATGCGCAAGTTGAAGAACATGAACAAGAGGCTATAGAACGTGAACGCGATAGTCTCAGTCGACAAGGAAGCATGAGTGAACGTCGCCTTGGTGGCGCAAGCGGTAGCTCCAGAAACAGCCCATCGGTGGCAGTGGACAATAGTGTGGAAGGGCTTGAGAGCCGCTTCGGTAGGCTTGTCGTCGAGAAGGGCAGAAGTCGCTATATCAACAACTCCTTCTGGGCGAGTCTAAACAATGAAGTCGAAGATCTCGGGGCGGTCCTTATCGAGCCCTCTGACGAGGAGGAGGATGCCAACTCGCCAGAGTCCTCGGAACCGCCAGGTCAACATCAGGGGTATATTTTCGGCTTGAGCTCCACAAATGTCGACATGCGAGCACTGCATCCCACGCCTGAAATTGCACGGCAATTCTGGGGAGCATACAAAGATAGTGTCGAGCCCTTAGTCAAGGTACTGCACATCCCAACTTTTGAGTCGACTTTCGAAGATGCCCTCACACATCCCGAAAAGATCGGCAGGGGACTGGAATCATTACTGTTCGCCATCTATTACGGCGCCGTTACCAGCACAACCGCAGAGGAGTGCCTTGAGAGCTGGGGAGAAGACAGATCTTTACTTCTGAACAGGTACCGTTTTGCACTAGAGCAGGCACTCGCCAGAGCCAATTTTCTGTACTGCGACGAGATTGTGATCCTCCAGGCATTCGTAATCTTCCTCATTCTCCTGCGCAGAAGCGATGACGCACGGAAGATCTGGACATTGACTGGCCTGGTTGTGCGCATCACGCAGACGCTTGGTATACACAGGGATGGCAGTCATTTCAACCTTGTGCCGTTTGAGATTGAGATGCGTAGGAGGCTCTGGTGGCAAGTCTGCGTTCTGGATGCCAGGGCGTCGGAAGACCACGGTTGTGATCCTGCTATTATCGAGGCGCAATTCGATACCAAGATGGTAAGTATCAACACCTACTGGAGTACTGCATTTGTGCTGACAAGTATGACAGCCATTAAATGTTAACGATACCGACCTTTACCCCGGTATGACTGACTTCCCGGCAGAACGTACAGGTTTCACCGACATGACATTCAGTCTCATTCGATTCGAAGTTGCCAACATCTTCCGCCGCATCCTCTACGTCCCTCCAGGTCCTGTCAGATGTACTGAGCTGTTCGCCAACCTATCAATTGCCGAGAAGGAAAAGTGGATCACAGAATATCACCAACAAATGGAGGACAAGTACTTGAAAGATTGCGATATGTCGATCCCGTTATGTTGGGTGACTGCAACAATAACCAGACTCATCATGAGCAAGATGTGGCTGATCGTGTATCATCCACATCAGCGGAAAGATGGAGGCGCATCCCTGCCGCAGGAGACGAAAGATAAGCTGTTTATCACCTCGCTTGAGAACGTCGAATACTCGATACTTCTCGAGACCGAGGCTCGAACCATGAAATGGAGCTGGCTCTTCCGGACCTATGTGCAGTGGCATGCTATTGCTTTCTTGCTATCTGAGCTTTGTGTGCGCACAACAGGCGAAGCAGTAGAACGTGCTTGGCGCGCCCTGGAAGCCACACCTGGATGTTGGTGGTTCCCACTCAACGACACCCCGCCAAACCGAAAAGGCCAGCAAGGATGCTTGTGGAAGCCTCTTCAAAAACTTCTTGCCAAGGCGAGAGCAGCAAGAGAAAGAGAGATCAAGCTCGAGCTAGCAAGCCAAGCAGTCACAAATGGCCCTCTGCCCGACATCTACTTTCCCTGGATCGCGCCGAATATATTTGCTCCCATGAGCAACGATCAGCCAAGTCCAGAAAATTTGGACAAGCTTCTCAGACCATTCGTATCCAAGCCCGGCAAAGAGCGAATGAATGTCTCGTCAGCGTCTGAAAGACAAGCCAGTCTCGATACGAGCCAACCCATTACAGGTATTGTAGATGAAGGTTTCGGACAAAGTCAAAGAACGTATAGTCTAGAATCCACTGGTCTCGGAAGTCAAACTGTCAGCCCAGGACAACAATTCCATGACCTGTCCAACTTCGGGCTCGACAATGCCCTTGTTGATGCCTTAGGCAAACAAGATTCCTCGGCTCTCAACACTCTCTCTCACGCTCAGGGTTTACAACAATCGACGCAAACGCAGTCTGGCTTTTGGCCACTCCTCAACCGGTCGTGCCTGGTGGGCCTAATTTAATGACTGGCATATATGTACCAGATCAGAGCTTCTTCGCAAACTTGAACTTCAACGATCCGATACCAACCGGTACCACCAACGGGCAAGCTAGCGACTCTCCAATCATAGATGGCGGGAATATGGATTGGCAAGTGTGGGATGACATGGTCAATCAGTATGGCATTGAAGGCCAGGCAATAAACAATGCCAACGCGACAGAGATTGGACACATGGGTCTGATGGACTTTTTGTGAGGATCGCGTACATTTGTACAATATTGCACGTTTTAACGGGGGCGTACACTGCGAAAGAACTCGACTCTTCCGCTCAAAGAAACTCACGATACCCACGAATGAACACCTACTGTATAATACCTTACAACATGGAAGAAATACCTAGCTACTGCATTCCAGATGTCAAGCCCTCCTCACTATCCGTGATGCTTGGACAGTAACGACAACTAAATCGAAACAATCACGGCGTTGGCCGCCCAGACGCCTAGAACCCGTCCGTTCTTCCACGAATACCAGCTCTCGCCTCGCGCTGCAATACGTTGCGACGTACCGCCGGGATCGCGCCGGCTATATGCAGAACGGATGAAACAGGGTAAGCTGGCGCCACGTGGAAGGGCTGATTAGACGGCGTGCCGATAACCTTATCATCGCCTTTTCATTCATTGCCCATTTCAACACGGTCGTCTACATGCCGCATTGAAGTAGCGGCGGAGCGTAAACGGTGCGGCGGGGACGAACGCCTTCAGTCGGTCGATGCGTGATTGGTTTATGCTTTCATATGCGGTTGCTCACCGCTTCTGCTCTTTGTGATCCTCGGACCGGCTCGTCCTATACCTTGTTCGTGCACGTGTAGATGGCGTTGCGCGGTGATATTTGAGCGTCGTGGGTCCACCGCTGGTGTGGGTGTTTTTTTTTTTGGATTTTGATATACTCGTCTGACGCTACTCTAAACGCGACAGACAGCCTTTGTAACCAAGACTTGCTGGAAGCCATCTCTCTACGCGGAAGGACTGTGCTATACGACGTCGAATCATGGCTGGGACAGCCTCATCACATCGAGATCTCGTGCAAGATCTCACACCAAATATCACACCAACCTCAGCAGTGCCTTCATCGTTGAAATCGAAGCCGATTATACTGCATCTCGGCGACGACATCTGCTGGAACCACGACCTGTACAGCGAACTAGCGCAGAAGTTCGCCATCATCAGAACATACTCCATAGGACGCGACGACTTCAAACGTGCATTGCAAGAGAAGAAATGGGGCGATTTCGTAGCCATGTACCGGCCCTTCTGGAATACAGGGGGCGAAATGGGGAACTGGGACGACGAGCTAATGTCCTCATTCCGTCTCCAGCATACATCCCTCTGACGACTAACAGCATAGCAGCGCCCTGCTACCAGCGTCATGCAAAGTCTTCGCCTCGGCCGGCGCAGGCTTCGACTGGGTGGACACGAAAGCCCTCGGCGCCCACGGCGTCGCATACTGCAACAGCGCCGCCGCATGCACCGAGTCTGTTGCCGACGCTGCCATCTTCCTCATCTTGTCCGTGTACCGCAGTTTCGCGTGGAGCTTTCTCGCCGCCCGCTCCTGCGATGCTGCGCGCTTCCGTGACGCAAATTCAAACATCGCGGCCACGACGCACAATCCTAATGCGTCGACGCTGGGCATCGTCGGCTTCGGCCGCATCGGCTACCGGGTGGCGCAGAAGGCGCGGGCGTTTGAGATGGCGGTGCTGTATCACGATGTGGTGCGCATGGAGGGGCGGGAGAAGGACGTCGACGCGGGCTTCTGCGCGACGCTGGAGGAGTTGCTGGGGAAGAGCGATTGCGTGCTTTTGGCTACGCCGTTCAGCGGGGATGTCTTGCTCGGTGCGCAGCAGTTCGGTCAGTTTAAGAGAGGGGCGCGCCTAGTCAATGTTGCGCGGGGCAAGTTGGTCGATGAGGATGCGCTGCTTAAAGCCCTGGATGATGGGGTTGTGAGTGCCGCGGGCCTTGATGTGCATGCTGATGAGCCGCATGTCCACCCGCAACTGGCATCGAGACGGAACGTTATGATGCTGAGTCACACGGCTGGGGCTAGTGTTGAGAGTCATGTTGGGTTTGAGAGGCTAGGGATGGAGAATCTGCTAGGGTGGCTGGAGAAGAAGGAGTCGGGATTGGTGAGCCCGGTGAATTTGCAGTGGTTGAAGAGAGACGTGTAAAGGCGTGTAAGATGTGTAGCTAGATTTGACGTTTCAATCATCCTTTTCAGCGCATTTGAAAGCGTGTCTAGTGCGTAAACTCCTGTCCAACCAGCTTCTCGCTGAGTTTCCACAGTTTCTCAGCGTCCGCTGCATTTGTCGCGGTCGGTTGCAAATCATCCGAAAGATTGCCATTCTCGAGGTAAACTCCATTGTATGCTGCCTCCAGCGTTAGCGTCATCACAGCGCTCTGCATGGGACATACCATCGAGTCTGGGGTCAAAAGCCGCAACAACATGCGTAGCGGTACACTCGTCGAGGCTTTTTACGTCGAGCTCGCGATTCCAGCTGATCTCCTTATCCTTGGTCGCTATTGCTCGTGTCAGCTCACTCTACATCGAAAGACTGGTGTGTAACGTACCCAACGCCGCCAGATCGTCATCGCTTAGGCCCTGTGGTGCCAGACTCGTGCCGAAAGCTACACCGGGGTGCAGACTATACGTCCGCAAACCCTTGGGCCCAAGCTTCTCGGCCAGCGCTCTCGAGAACAAAATGTTGGCCGTCTTGCTCTGCCCATACGCTTCCCATTGTTCGTAAGCTTTCCCATCTTGGAAGTTCCAGTCGTCGAACCTCACGCCGCCAAAGCGGTGACCATCACTTGCCACGTTGACGATGCGCGGATTCGGCGAAGCCAGGATTTTGGGCACGAGGAGATTCGTGAGAAGGAAATGCCCGATGTGATTGCTGCCGAATTGAAGCTCGATTCCCTCCTGGGTGGTTCTATAAGGGCCTGCCATTACACCCGCAGAATTCACTACGACGTCGATGTTCTGAACATCATTCCAACCCAGCACCGTCTCGGCTGCCTGTCGTACGCTTTTCTGGCTTGCGAGATCGAGCTCCACGACTTTGATCTCAACATCAGAGCTATTGGCATTCGACTTGATCTTGTCGACCGTGGCCTGAATCTTCGGTGTTGACCGGCCCGCAAGAATGAGCAGACGTGGTTTGTACTGTGCAATCGCCTCAACGAAAGTAGCGCCTAGACCGCCTTGAGTAACGCCGGTGGTGAGAACGATCTTTCCGCTGATGTGGGCGGCATTGTCAGCCGCAATTGTAGATGCAAGTGCATTTTGGCGGTTGTAAGGGAGCGGTAAAGACATGGTCGGCAGTGGGTGTCGTGGTGCTGAAGAGAGGAATGTTGTTTGAGAGCGTGATTGAAGCGTGAGGTATTGTCATGCCCACTATGGTATGACGCCGTATTGCGAAATCCCCACAGCTAGATTCGCACCGGTCTTAACTCCGTCTTATGTCCAGCGGACATGTGAACTGCGAAATCCGTGTTTGTTTGTTGTTGGCGACTAAAAGGTGCATCTTTGTTGACATACCTACTTGCTTCTTGCACATGTCTCAAAGGAGCCTCGAAATACATCACAAGCTAGCAACCTTTCAGTTCGACCGACTGACGGCATTATCGGCAGCCTACAGCTGCCCAGCCCGTACAGCGCTCACGATGGCTCTCCCAGATGGGTTGAAAGACACTTTCGGCACCATGCCGTTTCATCATTTCTTGGTGGTAAATTTAAGTACAGAATCATCGACTGCCAGCTAACATGGATCCGAGGAACACTATATTACTACTTCAAAATGAGGAGCAAGAACAGCGTTTAGTGAAAACATGGCTGGGTCTTGGTAAAATTGGTGGTCATATACGTACGCCTCCACTGAAACATTGCAGGTTGCTTTAAGTTAGACAAATGGCCGAACACTTGTTAGGCCTGCTACCAGCAATGTAGGGAGCTCCTCCACATCTCGATTCCTGACCATATACCAAGAGACTTGTCTGCTTTCGAAAAAAGTACGTCTGTGGAATTGGAGAGGTGGGGCAGCGCCTAGGCAATCTGGATTCGAATATGGTATGGCAAAGAAGCGTTCTCTGATAGTGCCTCAGTCAATGGGACAGTGGTACGCGCCAGTGCCGATGAGATATATCTCCGCTTATGGAAGAGGACTCTTTACCCTATCGAGCATCTTCGTGAATACGACGAAAACATTGTCGGTCCATTTGTCTTCGAGGACAATGCTACCGCCTATGGGTTGGTTTCGAGAGATGCAGACGATGAGGTTGAGCTGATGGAAGAGATACCGTCATTCATGCTGAGCACTTTCATGCGATGTCCTGATGTGATGGATGTCAGCAGCGCGGCTAGCTGGATTCTGTGTTTGACACAGACGAATTATGAATTGGATTCCACACAGGCAATGGATGGATCCTAGTGATTGCTCTCAACCATAAGGGCCAGGTGTTGCATGTGCGTAGACGATGCAAGGCGCATGATATATTCTTAAATGTAACTTTCTGGAGAAACGGTGGCGAGCCATTGGATATAGCGGGAGAGCAGGAAAATGTGATTGAATATCGGGACGATAACAGGTTGGGTAATGGTTGGGACGACGACACGGCATGCTGAGCCTCGCCATTCAACTGTTCTTAGAGATGGTGCTCTAGGCTCCTTCATTCCATCTCTTCATGGCCGTCGGTGTCGCTGTACAATTCAACCTCATCCGAGTCGTTGGAAGAATCCTCTGAATCTGAAGACAAAGTGCGCCAATCGCCCCACTCGTCATCGCTCTCGGAAGGCAAGTTGATAATGACTTCGACTCCACTACAGAACCAAGGCTTGACAAGGCGCTCCCAGTCGTAGTCCAGTTCTTCAGTAGGTATCTGAACATTGAGTTGGAGGACTTTTAGTTGAGGAACCGCGTTTACGTATTCGCTCGCCATACGCTCCAGAACTTGTAGGAAGTCCTCTTCTCCGGAGGCTTGTCTTATTGTGAGACTGAGACTCACAAGAGCGGGTGGCAGGAATTCCAACATATTTGCGGAAGCGCCTGAACGTACGTCTACCACCATACGCAAAGGACACTTGAGTTGACTGAGCATTGGAAATTTCTCGAGGCCACCATGGCCTGGGCCACTAGTGTCATCATGATATGGATCGTGATACACATCGAGACTCTCAAGAGAGTTTCTTTGTCGCCACAAGGCATTCTGGAGCATAACTCCGGACCCATCTAGCACTGCGTTTTCCTGATTCGCATCAAATCGAAAACTCTTCAGGCTCCGTGCTGAGCTGATGAGCGTCGTTAGTGCGTCAAAACGCAAGAAACATTCCTCAAGGACAAGTTCTACAAGGTTGTTGCAACGTTCTGGAAGTATACGCCGAAGCTCAGCCGGTGCCCGCATGTCCAGTTCAATCTCGCTCAGCTCCCGCAGGTGGAGCTTTTGTAAGGACGGCAACCGCAAAAGAGGTACCAGATGGTGTATAACCATATTCTGAGCATCGATTTGAACCGACTTTAAGACAGCAAAACGATGCGTGTGCCCGAAAGATTCCCCAGTCGTTGCTTTTTTGATAAGCTCAGGCCATTTTGCCCTTGAATAAGCTGAGATATTTCCATCTTCAACATCAAGCGATGCAAGATTGGGGGTGTGCAACATAACAGCAGTGTGCAGAATATCGAGCTCGATATCCTCGGCATTACAGCGGGTAGCCCATCCCTTCCAATCGGAGAAATCAAGGGCTCTCATTCCCTCCTTGATGATCTTTTTGTCTCGGGCATTCGGCGAGTACCGACCTCTATCGATATGAGCATCATCGCCATACCTGAATTTGGCATGACGCACACTCTCCGCGAGGTGTGGATTCGAGATCAAGGTACGAAGGAAAAGATACGGCTCGCAGAAGTAGCTGTCGTATGTAGCATAGAGTCTTTCGCTGACAACCCGATGAAGATGGCGGGTCGTCAATGACAGACTTAGAAGCGTGTGCAATTGGAAGTCTTGTAGATCAATACCAGGCAGGTAGTCCAGAATCTTTAATATGAGCTCGTCGGGAAGATTGTCAAGTGTCGCATAAGAGTGAACAGGTCTGTGTTGCTTTGAATTGGCCCCATCTTTGCTTTTGCTTGATCGCTGGCGTTTAGCTTTCTGCGATGGCAAAGGCGGGAAGTCGGATTCTCTGATAGTTGCCATGTGACGAATGATATAGACTTCTTGTTGTATGAGAAATGCTCAGTAAGCCCTGGTACAGTGATATCCCTTGGCAATACCTTCCGTCTTTTGAGCCCCAGTCGGTTGTTTTTCGGAGGGAGATGTCAGGTGAATGAGTGGTGTAAGACAAAAGAAGTAAGGTCAACGATTAGTCACAGTACGCGTTACGTCATCTTCGAACTAAACCATCTACGAGAAACTGAACAGCTTATTATTTAACACGAATCAGTAGTTCCGCACCTTTGGGTTTGAGCAGATCCTCTGTATTCGTGATTAATTTTAACATCGCCCCGCTTGAAAATCCTTCCTGGGTAATGAGCAACGGCAATCTTTATCCCTCTCTCGCATGGTAATGCCGCGGCTGCGATGAACATGCTCAGTGCCATCACTACCATCATGGCAGTGTTGAGTGAAGCATGGATGGGATAAGAGAGTTTGCGTCTCCGTGATTCGGGTCACGTCTTGGTAGAAGAGAAATGGGTTATGGCTAACGACAGGACCCATCACCAGAGTGAATACCAAATCTCCGCCTCGACTTTGCTTGAGCAACGAGAGACTACTTTGTGTATTGATTAGAGTTTGGCTAAGAAGTATTTGGCCAACACTGCCGCCACAGGTGGACAAGTGAATTGAAGCTCCTGCGTTCATTGGGCGGGGACGAAAATGGCATACGTACAACAGCCTTCCACTACTGCAACGCTCAGCCGAGGAGTAAATAGAGTATAGATTGAGCCAAGTCTAGGTCATCAAATACAAGGGGACGCATCCTTGGTGGCGCTCTACTTTCCTCCTGCACTGCACACTATGCCAAGCACTACGAGGAACTAGTCGTCAACGTACAAACTTGTCCTGCAAGTCAACGAAGGCAAAATTAAAGATGAGGACCGCTATTATATGCACCCAAGACTAGGACAGGAGCCCTGGTAGATAAAGCTCGCCCTGCTATGCATTTCGTACCAACTTGAGTCAGTCTACCTATTCTAAGTCTTCATCTACGCCAGTATAAGGACCCGGGTACATTTTGCAGATAGTCCACGTCATATCGAGTGCTAGTTCAAGTTTTCATTCTCGCTCTAACATATCTACTCGGCGTACTCTAGGTATTTCCAATCTGCATTGCTCTGGGTCTCGTCCAGGGCCTGATCTCGGTTGTTGGGGACGACAGGGCAAAGACTAATGGGGCAGGAACATGGAATGGCAATCCCAAAGATCTTCAAGTCGGGCGTTTCACGATCGGGTTGCAGACAAACGAAAAATCCGGAGGTGGATGAGCTTTGAATACATACCAGAGATAGCCCAACCGTGCACTGCAAGAAGTGTCAACACAACGTCCCCCTCTTTCACTAATTCTTGATATTTTCCCTCTGACGAGATGGAATCACGCCTGTGCAGTGATGACAGACTGAAAGACCTGCCGGCGTTGATGTTGAGGTTGGTGTTGGCGTTGGCTTGCGGCGGAACGTCCCCACTAGCGCGCCGAAAATGGACTGGTCCGCTTGGCACACACTACGCGAGCGGAGCTCAATATTCAATATCGCGAAAACCACAAACTCGACGACTCGACGACAGCCCACCGTAGCGACTTTCAAGACCAACCCTCCGTCTTTCTACACATCAGCCAAAATGGAGAACGAACGCGGCGAGCTCGTTGACCGTAAGGACGCCCACAATCCGCCGGAGCTGGGGTGCGCAACATCGCAATGCAATGCGACTGAAGTCACGTCTGGCAGCTGCATCCTGAACACTTGCTGACACGCCTTACAGTTTACGTCCCCGCAAATGCGTAAGACCGCATCGCCCGCCATGACACCGCGCTCACCATACTAATTCCCTCGCAGTCCGCTACCGGACGCATCATCAAGGCCAAGGACCACGCCTCTGTCCAGATCTCTGTCGCTAAGGTCGACGAGAACGGTCGCTACACCGGCGAGAACCAGGTCTATGCCCTCTCCGGCTTCGTCCGCGCCATGGGCGAGTCCGACGACAGCATGAACAGGCTCACACAGCGTGACGGCTTCCTCAAGTCTGTCTGGTCTGCGTCGAGGTAAATGGTTACGGAAACGGAGTTGAGGTACGCGCACCTGCACCTGGCTGAGTCGAGGAGAGAGCGTCATGGCTGACTGGACGCAGGATATTCGGAATCTGAGCTGCGTCTCAGAGGCGTGGGCATGCATTTCATGGCGACTTAGGCCTTCATCTCCTTTCTCATGAAGACTACTACGGTGTCACGAGGCAAGGAAACCGGTTAAGAACCAATACGATCGAATCCAAAAACGCTCCTCCGCCGCTCTTCATGCTCAGTGCATTGCTCGGACTAGTACACGTTTTGAGCAGAGCAGTAGACCAAGTTGTTGCTGAGTTTCGTAATGCAGATTCTAGGAAAATCAAGACGCCGATTTGGAATGCTCGCAGCACAGGCCTGTAACATCTGGCCCTATAGTCAGCATTGATACGTTCGCCATAGGCATCTCGATACCTCTCCAACGCACTGCCCCTATCGACAGCTCATACCGCCTCTGAACCTCGGCCGAATCAATACGTTCAGCAAGCGAAGTCGATTCATCAGCGCATCTGCATGCTTCACGATCCAGCCATAGCTCGAGTCCACCATTAGCAATAGACCACTGGCAACTGGCATGAAGTGCATTCGATGCTAACGTTCAACTGGTCTAGCGAGCTCAATAGTGGCTCACTAAACTACCGCATGTAGACATAATACTCTGAGATATCAGCACGCATCCTGCCCAGATTTGGATGGAAAGCCGCCCTGTCGTTCATCGCCCATCTCCATGCGAGCTCGTATTGCCTGCCCCTCCACACCTCGCTCACACCCCGGCCCCCGACCAATCAACGACCATGTGTCGATGTGCCGTGCAACCATGAACGAAAACCGCCCTGAAGACTACGAGTCTAGACTGCTCCTAATACTTGGTCTCTCTGACGAGTCTCGACGGGTGGCTGAGCGGGTAGGTTTGCCCCATGCCCGGCAGCCAGAATGCTGGAACGCTGACGATCGCGCTATTAATACCAGCCAGCCGTGCCTTGTAGGTTGGCAAGTGTATATCACATTATGCCTAATGCACCTAACGTGATTCACGTAATGACACCTACCCGCCTCCAAAGCTGATGCCGTTCACTCCTCTGTATCCCAGCCCCCCACATCCTCTATCTCCACTCTATCTCCCACCTCCACCCAAATTTCCCCATCCCCGACGCCAAACAAAGGACAGCTCTCTAAGCACACACCAGCTGCTGCAGACTGCGCCTGCATCTGCTCTGCACAACGCACACCGATGATAAGTGCATAAGTGATGATGAGTGTATGCATAGGATATCATGGGTATTCTACTCTTCACTTTACTTACTTACGGTGCAGTGCAGTACAGTGCAGGGCAGTGCAGAACAATTTACAGTTTACAGGTGAGCGGTGGGGCAGGGGTATGCGGCGTGATATTAGTGTGTGATGTGTGCTGGACGGCTGCGGCTGGGCTGAACTAGATGGGTTCGGTTGCAATGGGTTGCGTTGGTATATACGCGACGTGTGTAGTCCTGTGTGGATATTGCATGATCAACACTACTACCTCTGAGACAACTTAACTCGGCTTACTACGCACACTCTGTAAACTAACAACACATCGTTAAAGCGGAAAGTATGCGCTGCGTCTTCGGAGGGGGAGGGCAGATTGGGTTGCTGTGTGTAAAGATAGGTGGTTAGGGGGTGTGCACAGATGGAGAGATGGGGATAAGTGGGTGTGTAGAGAGGGATGGATGTATAGACAAGCGTATATATACACTGTATATGAACTCGACCAGCATAACAAGTAGTTACGGTATTACGACTGCGCACTACAGTACGCACTTAACATAGTATATATCATACATCTTACAAATTCTTACCACAACCGCCTCGAACTCACAGCACTTACAACTGCTACATCGTGATTTGTGGTCGCACAATCCAAAACCAAGCCATGTTGTGTCAGACCATATCGTGTCAGCCATGTTGTGTGAGGTTGCACGACCGCGACCACGATCCACGTGGAAGTTTCTGTGCAGCACATCCAAGCGATAGCGCGAAGAGCATGGACCAGCGCAGAGTCACTGCGGTATTGGAGGTCCTTATCAGGGATGTAGTGAGGGTTTATAGACTGAGTTTGTCGTAAGTGTCAGATGGTAGAAATCCGACGTGTTGGTTGTTGTTGTCAATATGCACCGCTCAATGCGAGATAGAAGACGTGTCAGGCTCAGCAGGCTGCCACGCATGGTAGTAAAATCATTGCGTCTGACTGAATTAATGCTGCGCGATTCCTTCCGACGAAAGACTGTCAGCACGTCAACACCGGCAGTGCAACACACCAATGCGTACGACCAATCGTGCGCAATTTTCCGAATGCTCTGCCGCGCCAACGTGGCATTACACGCGACCCGGCGCCTTGCATCCGGGGAAGTGGGTGTCGGGGCGGCGAAAAGAATGGTCCCGGGAGTGTGGCTTGGCGGTGCTGAGCGGTGTGAACATGCGGGCCCCTGTGCATCACCAGGCTGCATCGCAACATGACCATGTTTTTTCCGCGGATGGCATTCTCACGTTAATGAAACACCCGGCTGCGGGCCGATCCCAGATGCCGGAGCAAGCACGCGGACTCTCTTGTTTTCCCCTTTGCGACCACCGCTTGGGGTTTGGCTCCGCTGCTGCTGGCTACCGGGCGACGGGGCTGGCTTCCACCCTCCCCGAAGGTGCCACGAACTGCAGATACAGCTCGACTCTCCCTCACTCTCCAGTCGTCACCCGTTTTCACAGGCTTTGACCGCTCTTTCTCTGCCTTCTTGCGCATCAGATCCTGCATCTTCTCGTCTCTGCGATTTCCGGAGACGCAATCACAGAGACAGCCCTCGGTGGGACAGGCGCCGTCGGAGAGAGTAGCATCAGCAAACCAGGTCGACAAGCAGTTAGTGTGGCCGCCGTGACCGCAGAGAGAGCACCATGTCCATAGGGTTGCGGGTGTAGGAGCCCACCTCTGTGGTGCTGATGGCGAGGGGCCGTCATCGGTGTCTGGTTGGGCTGCGCCCACGGGGATCAGAGATGATCGTTTCCTTTTGTGGCCCTTTTCGTCTCGCTGTTTGGATTTTGACTTCCTCTTTGCGGTGACGGGCTCGAATGCTGGGTATTTGCCCCAACATATCGGACAGGGTGCTTGCGCTCTTTTGCAAGACTCGCAGCGCATCTTGTCCTTTGGGTTGTTGATAGGCGACTTGCAGCTCAGACATAACAGGCCAAGTTGGGTGTCTTTTAGTGCCTGCTCGTAGACTGCAGGGAAGGTAGGATAGGCAAGCCGTCGAAGAGAGGCTGCGGAGTTGAAGAGGGAGAGGCTGTGTAACTGCCCATGGTACGTATGCAAGATCGACTCGGCTTGGTACGGGTTGATGCCTGTGGCTATCAGTTCGCCCAGCTGCGCCGAGAGGATCGCCTTGGCTTGAGTAGGCGTGAGACCGAGAGCTGTGAATGTATCTGAGAAGGCACTCAGAACCTCGGCGACATCGACGCCCGACGAGTCAGAAGGCGGGTGCGTTTGTGGTAACAGCGGGGATAGAAGCAGCAGAAGTAGGGATGGAAACTGTGCATCTGACAAAGTTTCCGTGTGGAACTGGAGGATGCTGTTTAGCAAGCCAACAACTGTGAAGGCAGACGTGCCCTCGGCGTCAATATGCAGCGCTTGGAAGTCTGACAAAAAAGCTGAGTTTCTTTTGTCGGTACGGTCGATTGAGAAATGCTCTTCGTAATATGAGGTGAAGCAGTATGTGGCAATCTATGATTATCAAAGACATCAGGTATGATAGTGCCACTGGCTGCCATGTCAACGCTGTGATTTGATGAAAACGAGGTGCCCTCTTGACTACTGGCATATGCGGACGATTCCGAGCTATCGTGGCGCATAAGCTGGTTTGTCCGTCGTAGGGCATTCATTTCCTGGGTGACTCTTTCACTGCTGTTAGGTGGCATCAGATGGTCTGTGCCGTCCTGGTTTGAGTTTGGACCGCCAGCGACAGGAATTGTATTTGACGGCCCCTTCGTGCTTTGATTAAGATCGTTTTGCTGATCTGTGCTAGACGGGGCTCCAGGCCGACCGAAACTAGACTTGCTCGGAGCATGCTGCCAGCCTGCTGACAAAGACTCCAAACTGCGAGAATTGGAGTTGACGCTTTCGAACGAGCCTGAAACAGAGCCCCCGTGCTGGGAATCTGTGGAGGCAGAGAACATTGTGAAGCTGTCGCCCGAATTGTGGCGCTCTAGCGGAGGAGGGCCGCTTGGATTGTTCTCACGAGCGGTTGCTGGGTGGAGGTTCAAAGGTATACGCGGTGAGGCCCGCCAGCTGCCTACTGTAGCTCGGCGTTCCTCCAAACCCTCAGGCGAATCATACCAATGCGATCCGTTGGGCTTTAACTGCGTGTGAGGTGCGACGTTGGAATCGGTGTTTGCTTCAGGGACTCCCATCACTGATGGCGGGAGGTTGATTTTGTCTTCATGATCGGGATCGGGAAGCCCAGTCCTGTAAAGATGATTAGGGTCAGACCCAGACGTGTCAACAGGCTGTGCAAGCGGTGTTGCTAGATTGGATGTGCTTTCGAACTGAGCAGCTGGCCGTGTGAGTGGTGATGCAGCTCGTGGCTTCTCGAGCGTACCAAGGATTGCGCGGACTGCCGGGTTTTGAGGAGCGCCAAGGGGTTTACCGTGTGCACGCAAATGCCCAGAAGTGTTGGCCGTATCCTCAAACCTGGCCTTCTTGTCCTTCAGTCGTAAGCTTCTGTGCAGTTCTGCACGCCGTTTAGTCGCATTAGCCACTGTCGCTCCGACTAAGGTCCAGGTTTGCGCAAGCCTGTGATATGCCGCCCTTTGTGCGTACTCGGCATTCTGCTGAAACGCATGTTCGATCTCGAGGTATGCCTCTAAAACAGGAGGATCAGGCAGTGAAATCGCCCTATACTTCTGAGCAAGGTATGCAAGGACTTGAACGTTAACGGCACCTGGTAGGATGCCTCGAAAAGCAAGCTGGTTTGGTTGAAACTGTTCGCTTTGAGTGCTCATCGAGTCGGGCAAAAACATAACCTTGGGAGTCACGTCAGACGGAGGAGTGCTGCTGAAGGACTTCGCTGATCTGCTGCTGGCGGTACGGCCATGATGCCGCTTCATCGAGGAGGCGAGAAAACTATCGTCAAGGCTGTTTTCTGCCGAGCTTCGAAAACTGCCTTTCTCGAGGCTGCTATGCTTGCTAGGTGGCGCACCGAGATACATATCATCATACAAGGGAGCTGCAGAACGACGTCGCCGTGATCTCTTCTGCGCAACGCCGCCTAACTCTCCAGTTGGCGAGATCGCAATTGCCTGCAAAGGCCGCCGCTCTGTAATCTTTGGGGCGTGATGCACATCGTTTTGCTGAAATATACCTTCCTTTCCAACTGTCCAAAGCGTGTCACGCGAATGCCATAGCATGTCTGACGGTGGACTTCGAAATTTGTTAATCTCTCTGTAAGGCAAATGCAGTCGGCGGAAGTCCCAAACATGGATGACTGGGTGATCACGGTCGTAGGATGTCGCCACCTGGGTACACTGAAAAGCGCCCTTTTCGTGGAACCCATCGGACCAGTATGGCGGCCTCCATCTTGCTCTGTGCACAGGGTAAGGTGTGCTTAGCACATAAGCGGCTTTCTGCCTTCGGCCATCGACTGAGAAGTCCCAGATCTTGACTGTTCGGTCGACACCTGCGCTGAGCAGATGCTTCCCGTCTGGGTGCCAATCAATCGAAGTGCAGGTTTTCTGGTCGTGAGCTGGGATCTTCTGCTTGGGGCCTTTAGTGTGGCGGAAATCCCAGCGTTGAATGGTACCATTGTCGGTACCAAAAGCAAACTCTACAGCGTCGGTAGGAGACCACTGAACATCACGAATACCACCACTAATACCATGGTACTGATCTCGACTGGTACAAGCAGTGGCTTCTCGACGTAAGTCTCGCAAGTCCCAAAGTCGAACGGTGGCATCGTGACTTGCAGAAAGCAACAGGTGGCCCTGATGCGGATTGAAGGCTAGTTTATGGACTTGACGTGTGTGCTCGTGCAGTCGAACGAGCTCCACGCTGGCACGATTGAGGTCGTACAGAATGACTTTGCCATTGGCGACAGCCGTGGCAATATGCGAGCTGAACTGGCCGTGGGACCACTTTACGTCCTGGATGCCCAGTCCTTCTCGTTGCCGTGCATGGGAGTCGGGGTAGTTGAGGACAGCGGCTCGCAGATTGGTCTCATCGACAATCTTGGTGTCGTGCACACGTACTGTTTTGAGGATCTCCTTGCCAGCTAATATGGCATGGGTCCTCTCACGGTTGATGTCCAGGGCAGAGATGTCGAGGCCTGTTTTGTGGGTGGCCTCTTGCGAGTACCCTGTGCGGATGCTGCATCATGGGCTTAGTGGACGAAGACGAGAGTGCGGGTGAGGCGAGGTAGGGGGGAGTAAGGGAGGCGAGGTGAGGTGAGGTGAGGTGAGGGAAGGTGAGGTGAGGTGAGGTGAGGGAAGGTGAGGTAAGGGGAGGTAAGGGGAAGTGGCTTGGTAGGGTGGCTTGGGGTGGCTTGATGAGGTGACTTGACGAGGTTGACAAGGTGGCTTGGCGAGGCTGAGGACTCGATGAGGTAAGAAGCACACAGACGACACGACAACACCGCACACACAGCGGACCCCAGGGAGCATGTACTGTCGACAGTAGATGAAATGAAACGGACCTACCCAAGCAGCTTCGGGACTAGTGGGTTCAGAGGTCCGCCGTCGGGACGATTTGCTTGGGCGCTCGGTGGTCGCGAGGCATATGCGGCCGACTGCAAGGGCTGGGCGACGAAACGCTCAAAGTACGAACGGGATTTTATTTTTGGGGGTGGCGGTGGGGGCGCCGGGGGATCGAAGGCGAAGCGGTCGCTGGGGTCCGTCGATGGTCAGTCATGTGTACTATGTACGTGTGGGTGGGAGGCAAGTGGTGGACAGCGGGCGGTGAGGGCGACGGCAGCACGTGTGAGTAATCCAGGACGACACGACACGTGCAGATGGCGGAGGGCAGCGAAATGCGGTGACACGGCAAAAAGAGTCAGGACTCAAGGGTAGAGGCGCGGCTGCGGGCAAGCGAGGCAGGTGTGTAGTGTGCCGTGTGGAGTGTGCAGTGTGCCGTGTGCCGTGTGCAGTGTGCAGTGCGCAGTGTGCAGTGTGCAGTGTGTAGTTGCAGTTGTGCACTGTGATACGGGCGCCGTGGTGCGTACAGACGGGCGTGCAGCCTGCAGCCCCGTCGGTACGCTCACGGCTCCAGGCTCAAACGCCAAACGCGTCCCTGATGCAGCAAAATGCACCAATGCACCGGCACTCTGGTCTAGACCAAAATCCACAATGGCGCCGCCAAGACGTGTCCACAGTGCGATGCGCCACCATATCGCACTCGCCCACGCACCTTCAACCATGGCCTACCCGTCGAGTTGCAGGCTGTAGCACCGTTCTTCTACCCTCACCCTCCCTCCCTCCGCCCCCTACCGCCCGCCTGTCCGCCCGCTCTTCCTCGCAGACCGTTGCTGCACTGCTGCACTGCTGCACTGCTGCACTGCTGCCACCACCACGAACCTCGCACAGCACCGCGCGCCGGGAGAGCGCTTACACGATGCCCGCTGCGCTGCTCCATGGCCACCTGGACGACGACCAGCCACGCTGGGAGCACGCCAGCACCCTCCGCTTCGTGCTCGCCATCCTCCAATATGCCTATCCGCTGTTCATGCTCGTCTTCTTCCTGGCCGCCTTCACCGTCCGCAGCATAGCCGCCTCTAATTCTAATTCAAACATTGCCAAACCCACCACCACCGGCCCCGGAGGCAAGCCGCTGCCCGCCACCGATCCCACCCGCAACTTCATCAAGAAGACAGTCCTCGACGACGTCACCCCCACCCAGAAGCGAGTCTTCGAGTGGCTCTCGCTCGCCGCCGCCCTGACCTTTTTGGCAACTCGGTCCTCGTCATCTCCCAGGCCCTGGCCAAGCAGAGCGAGCACTGGTGGTGTGGAAAGCCAGTCGTGGTATGTGCCTGTCGGGCAGTCCATGTCGATGGGAGGAAGCTAACTCGACTGCCTCCAGATCTATCTCGTAGGCTCCTTCTTCGTCTACAGCCTGTTCCTCATCTCGCTCCTCGACTCGAAGCCCTCGCCAACCGCCGCCCACCTGTCGACATGGGCCGTGGGCCTGGTCCTTGAGACTGTGCTTGTTGCCTGCTCGCTCGCCATCTACACACACGCCCACCACGAGCCCACTGCCAGCCACCCCGAACACCCCAACCACCCCAAACTGCGCTTCTACATGACTGAGTGGGAGGCTGCTGAGATCGCCGTCGATCTGCTGCGTATCGTGCTGCTGCTCGCTCTCATTGCCTTCTACATGGTCTTCGTCGTGCTGCCCCAGGCCAGGAGGCCCCAAGAAGCCGGAAGCTCGGGCGAGACCACCTCGCTTCTGGGCAATGGCGCCGGCCGCGCAGAAAACGGCCATGCGAACGGGGCCAACGGGAACGGATCCTACGGTTCCGTGCACCCTGTTGGTGGCAAACACCAGCGCACCGAGGGCGCACCTCCAGCCTGGAGCAGACCAACAGGCGCGCCATCTCGCAGCTGGTGGGAGTACATCAAGGGCTACGGCGTCTTTTTCCTACCTGTGGCCATCCAAGGATCGCCGCCTACAGATCATGGTGGTTGTATGTTTCCTACTGGTCATGGCACAGCGTGTCATCAATTTGCTTGTCCCTGATCAGCTGGGTCAAATTGTCGACCGACTCGAGCACAAAGTCCCGGGCAGCCCATGGACCGCCATCTGCCTGTTCATTGCTTTCCGTTTTCTGCAGGGAACCAACGGTGTACTTGGTGCAGCACGCTCTGCCCTGTGGATTCCCGTTTCCCAGTACTCTTACCGCGAACTCTCAGTTGCCGCATTTGAGCACGTGCACAGTCTTAGTTTGGATTTCCACCTTGGCAAGAAGACGGGTGAGGTTCTCTCGGCGCTTGGAAAGGGAAGCTCCATCAATACTTTCCTCGAGCAGGTGACCTTTTCAGTAGTGCCTATGCTGCTGGATTTGGGCGCTGCTATTGGCTACTTCCTAGTCAAGTACGATGCGTACTATGCGCTAATCCTTGCTATCGTGACCTTTTCGTACATCTACCTGACGATCCGGATGGCGCAGTGGCGTGCAGAGATCCGTCGTGAGATGGTCAATGCAGACCGTGAAGAGGATGCTGTCAAGTAAGCCTGACTAAAATATAGGTCATCTGACCGTGCTAACAAGAACAGGAACGACTCCATGGTCTCGTACGAAACCGTCAAGTACTTCAACGCTGAAGCGTACGAGTTCAACCGATACCGTGAGGCTGTCCAGAAATATCAGGACGCCGAATGGAAGGTCCTGCTGTCGCTGAACATCATGAACATTACGCAAAACATAGTCTTCATGTTTGGTCTGCTAGTGACATGTTTCATTGCAGCCTATCAGGTTACCACGGGCATGTTGACGGGCGGAAAGTTTGTCACGCTGGTTGTCTTCATGGGCCAGCTTCAGAGCCCGCTCAACTTCTTCGGCACCTTTTACAGGATGATCCAGTCTGCGATGATCAACTCCGAGCGCATGCTCGAGCTCTTCAAGGAGCGAGCAACAGTTGTCGACAAGGAAGGCGCCACCGAGATGCATTCGTGCGAGGGTGATCTGAGGTTCGCCGATGTACACTTCTCGTATGACAACCGCAAAGCTGCTTTGACTGGCCTCGACTTCCACTGCGCTCCAGGCACTACGACGGCGTTTGTTGGAGAATCAGGTGGTGGCAAGTCAACCATTTTCCGTCTTCTCTACCGCTTCTACAACAGCGAGTCGGGTAGCATCCAGGTAGACGGCAACGATGTTCAGGATCTCACCATTGACTCGGTGCGCCGCCACATTGGTGTTGTCCCGCAGGATACTGTTCTTTTCAACGAGACGCTGATGTACAACCTCAAGTACGCCAATCCTGAGGCGACCGATGAGCAGGTCTACGAAGCGTGCAGGGCCGCCAGCATCCACGACAAGATTCTCACCTTCCCAGATAAGTACGACACCAAGGTTGGAGAGCGTGGGCTTCGCCTATCAGGGGGGAGAGAAGCAGCGAGTTGCCATTGCCCGCACCATCCTGAAGAACCCCAGGATTATCATGCTTGACGAAGCTACCGCTGCTCTGGACACGGAGACGGAGCAACACATCCAAGAAGCTTTTGCAACTCTGGCGCATGGACGTACCATGCTCATCATCGCCCATCGCCTTAGCACCATTACCCACGCCGACCAGATTCTTGTCCTGAACAAGGGCAAGGTACAGGAGCGAGGGACTCACGAGGAGCTTCTTGAAAGGAACGGCCACTATGCTGCAATGTGGAAGAAGCAGATTCGGGCACAGCGAGCGGCTGAGCAGGCGAAGGTGCTCAAGGACAAGGCTGACCGACTCCGCCGACAGTCCAAGGACGCATCCATTGACAACGATGGCAGCAGTAGCCACTCCAACTCTTCAGATGACGAGAAAACTAAGAAGCTCCGCAACAGCAACCAACAGTCCGGCTTGCATCGTGACGAGGCGCCCTCAAAGCCACATGGACACCCCTAGGTTTACGAATTATTGTGAGGGCACAGATTGAAACAAAGGATTCCAGTTGACGGATGAAGCCAGAAACACGACTTGCATTAGTCGCATCCGGCTGCAGGACGCCTGACGATCTAAGGCTGAGTCCAAGCCAGGATTGCAGTTTATCCTTGCATGCCAAACCACCGAAATTGACTAGCCGATCAAAACCCGGCTATAAAATCTTGTACCTTGACAGGTCTGGCGCCACCAGCCGGGCGGATCCTTTGACCTTGCGTTTTACGGAGTTTTGGCAGTCGGGTGTTATACAGGTGTGTGGGTGGTAATCTGATCGCTTTGCACCCAGAAGCAAAGGTTGCAATAACCTACGAGGCTTTTGCATTCAACAGGCATGCCCCAGGATACGAATCGTCGTGTCGCGGTATGTTGTATAGGGTAGACGTGGCTGTAGGCTGTACTTTTTTTCTTTTCTTTTTGCGTAGAGCGTTTGCGCATACACTTGCATGTTATCACTATTATTATCATTACTATCGGGTAGACGTTAGCCATCCAATCCAATGGCTTGTGTGCGAACAAACCCACGGTATCCGAGAAAAAAAGAGAAAGTTCAACACGAAGTTGCTACTCTACATTACTAACACTGTTGTACCTAGTCTCTTGTTTCGCGCTAGCACATTCATTCAATCACATCACCAATATCAACCTGTTAGCTAAACCCAACCAACTCCAACCAACTTCAACGAGTTGATTGAAGACGGTTACTGCGCAAGTTGAAGTATAATCGGCACCATGGGAACCGCCTACCTACGTTGAGTACATGGTAATGGGTACACGGTAATGGAAACACGGTAATGTGTACACGGTAGCTAGGTATCCCGACCTACTGGTTGTGTTGCGTTGCATGCGTGCATTGCGTGCACAGCCCTACTATGTAATTTATTCCCCGCATCATCTTCGTCCCAGCATAGCACAGGCTACACAGCACAGGTTGCACAGCACTGCACAGGCTGCACGGCACGGCACCGCATGGCATGGCATGGCACGACAGTGTGGTTGGGGTTGTCGTTTGGTAGACTGGGCCGTTCCGTGCTCCTGGTCTCGGTGCCTGCTGTACAGACAAAGCGCGGGATGGTTGCAGTGGTGGTGAGGTGTGCGTGTGTAGAGTGGGTTGGTGCTTAGTAATAACGGCTGGCTGGCTGGATTAGATGGTTGGGCAGGGCTGGGGTAGAGTGGATCGGATTGGATCGGATTGAATTAGAGCGGTTCAGTGGGAGTGGATTGGATTCAATTGGATTGAATTGTATTTTATTAGCTCGGTACGCCGACGGAATATTCCTTTCTTGGTTCTTCGGAACTTGCCGGCGCTCGTCACAGGATAGAACAGGACAGAATAGGATAGAATAGGACAGATGGGGTGGGCTGGTTGTCTGGTTGGCTGTTGTAGCTGCGGTGCGCTGCAGAGGTAGTAGATCAACTGAATTGAGATGAGGTGAACGCAGGATTCAATCGAAAATGGCACTGCAGGGTGCTCTTCGGCTTCTGGATTTCGCGGATCGTTGGGTAGATCGATGGATAGATGGGTGCGTGCGTGCGCCGTGCGGGCTTGTGGGTTCTGCAGTGCACAGTGCACACCGCGACTTTCTTACCTTGCTTTGGCGCATTCGCACACAGTATTTACACCTACTTCCCTCGTCTACCCTGGTCCGCGGACCACAGACAGACAGAAGCCGTAGCGTTCGAAGTTCTTCTGCATATTTCGCCGTGGAGAAACAACCCGCCTGGCCTCGCCTCGCCACGCCTCAATCCATCGCTCGGAGCAATCCCCGGCTCTACCTCTCCTTGGACGTCCAGCGTAGAATTGGGTTGGGGAAAGTACCGTGATAGCGAACAAGCTAGCAGCCAGCTAGCGCGAGCAGCGCGAACAGAGGAGACGAAGCTGAACTACCTGTCTACCTGTCTACCTACCCATCTATCTATTTATCTATTCACTAGCAAACTGCTTGCAGAACGCGCGCGTCCTCTTACCTCTGCACTGTCGCTCTCTACACACATCTATACACATACACATCTACCCACATACCTACATAACAACCGCCACCCCACAATCCCTGCCCTCCACCTCGCATGCACCAGCAAGCTACTATCTAGCACCCGCGCATTGGCAAAACTAGGTATACACGCTATCTGGACACGGCCGCGCTGCACAGCCCGAGCCCGAGCGACGGCGCGCCGCTGCGCCCTATGGAAGGGAAGGGGAGTGGGTATTTTTCGCGGCTGGAGTGAGTTTTTCTTCTTTCCTTACTCCCCTGTTCTTGGTGGTGTTTCTCTTGACGCCGAGATTTGGGTTGCGGCGAGTTGGGCTGGGGATGCTGTTGAGAATCATGGGCTGATGGGTGTTAGGAAGGTTTTGAAGTTTAGGAAGGGTCCGCAGAAAGAGCTGGGTGGAGGGGAGGACGGCATGGATACGGAGACGGAGAGGGAGAGAGATACGAAGGGGAGGGGGAATTGAGTGACCCGGCGCAGCCAGGGATTGATGTTGTGAGTTGTGGTTTTGCTCATGCTTGTGCTTGTGCTTGTGTTTGTGCTTGTGTTTGTGCTTGTGCTTTTTTGAGGAGTTTTTTTTTTTTTCTTTTCTTTTTCTTTTGCGTTTCTTTTCGATCCGTTGTCTTGGTTTCTATCTGGTTCTTTTCTGCAGCCTGCGATATTTCACTCTGTTCATTTCACATCTGTTAAACCAGAATATCAATCCCCCCGCCGTCTGGCTGTCTAACAGAGAACCCAGGACTCGGAATACGACAACTACATCGAATCCGACGACAACGATGCGGACCGCATGTCTTTCTACGCCTCGACAGGCGGTGCCTCACTCGCCTCCCGCGTAACCTCTTACCGCTACGAAAACGGGCGGCGCTATCACGCCTACCGCGACGGAACCTACTACGCGCCCAACGACGAAGCTTACTCCAACTACGAAACTATCGTGCACCACCTATGGCTCCTGACGCTGCATGATCAGCTCTTCCTCGCGCCACTGCAGTCCCCACGGCGCATCCTCGACATCGGCACGGGGACGGGCCTGTGGGCAATCGATATGGCCGACTTCTTCCCCGAGGCCGAAATAACAGCCACGGATCTCTCGCCCATCCACCCGCCCAACCTACCGCCCAACCTCAGTTTCGAGATCGACGACGCAAACTCGGCCTTCATCTACCCGCCCGACCACTTCGACTTCATCCACATCCGCGGCCTAACCGGGTGCATAAAATCCTGGCCCGCACTCTACTCGTCCTGCCTCGCCTCGCTAGCACCGGGGGATGGATCGAGCACCTAGAATTCAGCGTCGAGACATCGGCCTCCAAGACCTCGACTGCCTACTCGGACCAGATCCTGACTGCCTTCAGCCAGAGCGTGCTGAACGTCGGCGCCCACAAGACGCACATGTCGTTTGACGCGATCCACACCATGCACCCCACGCTCGCTGCTGCCGGGTTCGTTGATGTACACACCCAGACGTTCATTTGGCCGATTGGGCCGTGGCCTAAGGATCCGTATTTGAAGGACCTTGGGCGCTGGGGGAGCGGAATTGGTTGGATGGTATTGAGGGGTGGGTTATGGCGCTGTATACACGCCTGCTGGGGTGGACGTATGAGGAGGTGAAGGCGTTTGTGAAGGATTTTCAGAGCGTAATCAAGGATCGCAGGGGCAGGTATTGGCAGGAGGTGAGGGTTGTGTATGCGCGGAAGCCGTACCAGGGCGAGGTTGTGCAGGGAGGCGAGGGCGAGAAGATGGATATGTGATGAGTGATACCCTAGAGCTGTCGATTTTGACCTTTCTTCACGTCATGATAAGGCGCCCATAATAAAAGATCACACGATAAACATCACACGATCAACAGCTACATGATGAAACCTCACGCGTGCTTCGTATACTGGTCATGTTGATTATCATATTCACGTTGATGCTCGTTTAAGAACTATCGAGGCCACTGACTCGCTGACCACGCACCGGACGCGTGTCATGGCACTCGGTGTAGTGTTGTGCTCGCAGTCCGTGTTCTTACCTTCGCTACAGTGTTCTGTTGGCTAGGTGTTGCGTCATTGCATCACTACTGCTGGGCTCGTCTTTGTCGCGTGCACGTCCGATCGCAAGCTATCGCGATGTGCAAGTCGCTCTCTGGGATGATGTGCGTGTCGTTGGGAGAAGTCTACTCTTCCATCTCGTCTGCCTCTTCCTGGCACGCGCGCCCGTTCTGTCGTGCGTTCGACTTGGGCACCGACGCCTCCTTATCAATCATCTGTCTCGATACGGATACGATGTTGTCCTCGATGAGCTGCTGGCCGACGTCGGAGATGTCTAGAATGAGGTTAGCACATTGTTGCCCACGTGAATTCACTAAGGTCGACACGCACGCTTCTTGGGGTCGACCTTGCCGACGTAGCGCGTCTTCAGCTGGTCCTTGGACAGCTCCGTCTCCTCCTTGACGCGCTGCTCGTAGCCCTCGGCGAGGGTGACGAGCTTCTGCAGGCGGTCCTGGTTGCGGTCGCCCTCGGCCTTGAAGTCGTCCATGAGCAGGGCCTCTGTCCAGACGTGCTTGTGCAGGTTCATGAGCATGTTCTCCTCGAGGGCCGACTTGCGGTAGTCGATGCCGATGGAGTAGTAGTGGCGGTTGAGGCCGTGGATGAGGGCCTGGATGGAGGGCTTGTTGAGGTGGCCGACATTGGACGTGGTCTGGCGCGGCTCATGGCCCATCATGAGGGTCTGGGGGTTGATGAGGCGGAAGGCGTCAATGACGACCTTGCCCTTGACCGACTGGATGGGGTCGACGACGACGGCGACGGCGCGCGGTGTGAGCTGCTCGAACGACTGCTGTGTGTTGATGTCGACCGAGGAGAGCCAGCAGCCGAAGCCGGGATGTGAGTGGTACCAGCCGACAACGGTTTCCTGTCTGTGTTTGTCAGTGGGGTGGGGTGAGAATGAAGTGAGGGTGGAGTGAGGGCGGAGTGAGGGTGGAATGAGGGCGGAATGAGGGTGGAGTGAGGGTGAAGTGAGGATGGAGTGAGAATAGAGTGAGGGTGGAGTGAGAACAAAGTGAGGGTGGAGTGAGAATAAAGTAAGGGTAGAGTGAGAATGAAGTGAGAAGTGCAGGTGCTGCAGGGCAGGAGGACCTACCGTCCTGTCTGGCGCAGCATGTCCATCATCTTGGTCTGGAAAACGGGATCGACGGCCTCAACGGACACGCCGGTACCGGACTGGGGCATGGCAAAGACGTCTACTACGCGCACTGTGTAGTCGTCGACGAACTCGCCCAGCATCAGGCCCATGACCTCCATGGGCACACCGGCCCGACCGTGGCGCAGCATCTTCAGCAGGGCCAGCGACGAAATGTAGACGGTTTCCGAGTTGTCAATCAGGTGCGTGTCTTGTGCAGGACCACCGCCCATGCCGCCCATGCCCTGCGCGGCGGCGAGCATTCTGCTTAACCGGTCCATCCTGGGTGTTGTGTGCTGAGGTAGGGGGTGCTAGTGGGGGATCGCGCGGAGAGTCGCTGTGGGCGGCAGGATGGATGTGGGGGCAGCGGTATGGCGACGTTGGGGCCGCAGGATGGATGTGGGGGTGGCAGTATGGTGAGGTTGGAGGCGGCAGGAGGGCGATGTAGGAGGCGGCGGCGGCGATGAGCTCAGCCATGGTAGCTCTCACTGCCATGCCTCCGACTGGTTTCTCCGGACCGACGTGCAGTGGGCCCCACCATCCACCTAGCGCGCAGCGGAGCTCTCGCAGCTCCCTCCCGCCTCTCGTCGCCGTCTCGCATTATTCATGCTTCACCCGTAATACCGCCCCCGCACACCTCCACGAGGCCATTCACGCGCCAATCCACGACGTCGCTTCATCCAGCTGCTTCAACATCCCACCCGTTTCTTCCCCGTCTCTCCCCTCCCAACCCCAGCATGGAGGGCTCGCACATGGAGCCCACGACCGGCTCCAACAGTCTGCTGAGTGGCACCGCCTCGCAGCCCAAGAAGGTCGCCTACTTCTACGACTCGGACGTCGGCAACTACGCCTACGTTGCCGGCCATCCCATGAAGCCCCACCGCATACGCATGGCCCACAGCCTGATTATGAACTACGGCCTGTACACCAAGATGGAGATCTACGTGCGTTGCGCCCACGACCCCTCCACTACCACCACCACCACCACCACCAGCACCACCAACAACACTAACCGTTGCAGCGCGCAAAACCCGCCTCCAAGTACGAAATGACGCAGTTCCACACCGACGAGTACATCGACTTCCTCCACAAGGTCACCCCCGACAACATGGACAGCTATGCTAAGGAGCAGAGCAAATACAATGTCGGCGATGACTGTCCTGTATTCGACGGTCTGTTCGAGTTCTGTGGCATCAGCGCAGGTGGCACCATGGAGGGCGCCGCGCGCTTGAACCGCGGCAAGTGCGATGTCGCTGTCAACTGGGCCGGTGGTCTGCATCACGCAAAGAAGAGCGAGGCCAGCGGCTTCTGCTATGTCAATGGTGGGTTGATTTACAACTGCAATCTGCGCGCACACTAATCACCGCCAGACATCGTCCTGGGTATCATCGAACTGCTCCGCTACAAACAGCGCGTCCTCTACATCGACATCGACGTGCACCACGGCGACGGCGTCGAGGAGGCCTTCTACACCACCGACCGCGTCATGACCGTGTCGTTCCACAAGTACGGCGAGTACTTCCCGGGTACTGGCGAGCTCCGCGACATTGGAGTGGGCGCCGGTAAGAACTATGCCGTCAACTTCCCGCTGCGCGACGGTATCACAGACGAGACGTACAAGAACATCTTCGAGCCCGTCATCGAGGCTGTCATGACGTACTACGGCCCCGAGGCCATTGTGCTACAGTGCGGTGGTGACAGTCTGTCTGGAGACAGGCTGGGCTGCTTCAACCTGAGCATGGCAGGTCATGCCAACTGCGTGAAATATGTAAAGAGCTTCGGCGTGCCTGTTATCGTACTGGGGGTGGTGGCTACACCATGAGGAACGTCGCCCGAACGTGGGCCTATGAGACGGGAGAGCTAGTCGGAGAGAACATGTCGAAGCAGCTGCCCTTTAACGACTACTACGAGTACTTTGCTCCCGATTACGAGCTCGACGTACGGCCCTCGAACATGGAAAACGCAAACTCACACGACTACTTGCACAAGATCAAGTCGACCGTCATCGACAACATTCGCCGAACAGGCAGGCCTTCCGTCGAGGCCTTTACAAACATTCCAAACAACCCGCTGTTGCGCGCCGAAGATTCCGATGCCGAAGACGCCGAAGACGACTTGGACACCGACATGAACCCCGATGTGCGCTCTACGCAACGCCAGCAGGACCAGCGAATCGAGGCCAATGGAGAGCTCTACGACGAGAGCGACGACGAAGAATACAAAAACGGCCTTGGAGTCCGCGCTCAACCAGGCACAAAGAAACGACGGCACATTACAGACTTTCCGAACCCCAACGCGGCGGCACCCGATGGTCTTGATAGCCTCAAGGCTCTGGACGACACCAACGGCGATAGTGCGCTCTCTACAAGACAGACTTCGCCGACTGGGAGATCGCCGACACGTACGCCTGCGGTAGCCGAGCAAAGCGCCGACGACGACGGCGATGTCGAGATGGACGAGGCGGGCGGTGCTACGACAGCTTCTGCAGTTCCCTGACCAGATCTCAGTCCCCCGCCGGTGTCGTAACCCCACCAGAGTCGCCCGCTGCAGCTGCCACACCCGCGGCTGCCGTCCCTGCCCCCGATGTCGAGATGGCCGGTGCTGACGAAGACACTAAAGCCGACATTGCCGAAGAGAAGCAAAAAGGCGAGGCTGAACGCGACGCAGAAAACGTCAAGGGTGAGGTGCGGACAGAAGTCGCCAAAGACAAAAAAAAAAAAAAAAAAAGCAGACCATCTTCCATCCTCTCGAGGAGCATTCTTCTGGCGTTTAGCGTTTGGTGTCCCTTTACGAGACCCACGGGTTGTCGAGTGCGTTATGGTTTACGAGCATTGTATTGTCTAGGATACCTTATTGTTTGAGTACACGAAATGTATTTTCTTGTTATTGAATGTCTCTACTGACGATTCTTGAAACGCTGTTGTCACTAGACTGGCTAATGCACGTCGACGTTGGAGTATCCACATGCCCCACTAAGCTGGAGAAGGCAGCGATCCGCCAGCACATTCACCCCACCTGAGCCACAACAGCCACATCTTCCACCGCACGTGAAATCAATACCACCGATTTATACCTCGACGCAGGATCTAAGCCCAGCGCAACCTCACAACATGTCGCAGCGACGCAAGAAATCCCTCCTCATCGGCATCAACTATGTGAACTCGCAGCATGAGCTCAAGGGCTGCCACTCGGATGTGGACAACATGGCCGAGTTCCTGACCTACCGCGGCTACGACAACGGACACCGGAACCGTGCCATTCTTACCGACCGTGCAGAGGTCCCCTTGGACTCGCCGTATTACCCCACCGGCCACAACCTGCTGGCCGCCATGGACTGGCTCGTCAGTGAACCTGGATGCACGCTGTTCATGCACTACTCGGGCCACGGCGGGCAGATTGCAGATGTCGACGGCAACCGTGGAGTCGGCGGCATGGACAACACCATTGTGCCCGTTGATTTCGAACAGCGGGGCCAGCTATCCAGCACGCTCCTGCACGAGCATCTCGTGACGCGCATGGCAGCCGACTGCACGCTATTCATCATCATGGACTGCTGCCACTCGGGGTCCGCCGTCGAACTGCCGTACGTGTACCGCAGCGACAGCGACGGGCAAATCAGCCTCATGGACAACGTGCGCGCGGGGGCACGCCTCCTAGGCGAAGCCAACAACCTGCTCAACGGGGGTTTTCGTACCGCAAAGTCGGCGAAGCGCAGGAGCTGCTAGCGGGCGCGAGTAGCTTCTTCAAGGGCCTGCGGCACCTGGGCGAGCAGCAGGACGAGGAAGGGCTCAGTGAAGGCGAGTTCGTCGGGCAGTACGGCAGCGAGCGGAAAATGGTCACCATGTTCAGCGGCTGCAAAGACGACCAGACGAGCGCAGATGCACGGATTCAAGGCGAGGCCACTGGCGCCATGACATGGGCGTTTCTGGAGTCGATGAAGAGAGACCAGAATCCTACCTATGCGGCGGTGAGTTGCTTTAGCCTGAAGTAAAACGAACAGTTGCTGCTGGACCTTGACTAATTCGAGGCAGACGCTGCAGATGACGAGACAGCTGCTCGATCAGAGCAACTACACGCAGATCCCCCAGCTGAGCTCAGGGCTGGACATCGATCTCGACAACATGTCGTTGGTTCTCTGATTCTTCGGGAACAGCAGGCACGGGGGTAAGCGCAGTGTGTTTGTATCTAGCTTACGCATCTCAAACACTACCGAGAGTCGAGTCCGGCCATGTCTGCGTTTAGAAGCGTCTTCGTCAGCCCGTCCACCTCCCTAGCGAATAAACAAGAGTATTCTCATCTGGCCAAAATCCCTCTGCACAGTCTTGGCGAGTCGGTGGTATATGAGATAGATAGGACAGAGATGTTGGTAGACAGTATGCCGAAGCTGGTGATAGACATGCGAAGCAGCAGTAAAAGAAGAGCCGGGGATAGGTGGTGAAGGTTTTGCACCCCCGTAAACGGGTGCACAGTTCTAGTAGCATTCGTTGGGCTCACGAGAGGAAAGTGTGGGAGATGATGGGATTGATTATTGACATCACAACCAAGTATACAGTATGTAGATGTAGGTGGCCAAGGAGTCACACTCTTCGTGGGAGGTCTCCTGAAGAGCGAGGAAGTGTGAACTATGAAGGACCTTTGTTTGTTCTTGCAGCAAAACCACTGGAACAGCAAGCTAAGCAAGCTGAGCAAGCCGAGCAAGCCGAGCAAGCCGAGCAAGCCGAGCAAGCTGAGCAAGCCGAGCAAGCTGGACCAGCAGAAGCACGAACCGGAGTACAGCCGCATGCACCGCACCGACGCAAGACGCGAGGATACGGGCTGCTCCCGAGGGACTCGTTGGAGTGTCCGGAGACCGAGTGGCTGAGGCGCGGGCTGCGTGCTACGGTGAAGACGAGGCACAGCGCTCTGGATGAAGAGGCTGGCGGGAATGGAGGGGAGGAATGGAGTGGAGGCCGGGTGAGCAGAGGACGAGAGGTGCGAGGGATCAGAAATCAGAAATTCATAGCCGCCAAGCCATGTGCACTAGCGCGCGCTCCAGCTTCGACTCGCGACGTGAGCTCTGGACGGCCGCCCATTCCTCCCCTCCGCCCCCGCGCGTGGACTGCCGCCAGCCTTGACGAGCCTCACCACCACGCTCAACCGACGCGATGACGAAGAAGCGCAAGAGATATCCGGACCTCAACCAGAAGCTCGAGCGGCCATGGTGCTACTACTGCGAGCGCGACTTTGACGACCTCAAGATCCTCATCTCCCACCAGAAGGCGAAGCACTTCAAGTGCGACCGCTGCGGGCGGCGGTTGAACACGGCCGGAGGTACTGCACTGCACTGCCACGCTCACTAGACGTACTGACAGCCCAGGTCTCTCGGTGCACATGAACCAGGTGCACAAGGAGAACCTCACGCATGTGGAGAACGCGATTGGCGGGCGCCAGGGCCTGGACATTGAGATCTTCGGCATGGAGGGCGTCCCCGCCGAGATCCTCGACCAGCACAACCAGCACGTCACCCAGAAGCACTTTGCCGAGGAGGAGGAGCGCGCCCGCGTGACGGGCAACCCGTGCGCGGCCAGTACGCCAACGGCCAGCCGCTGCCCAGCAAGCGCAAGAAGGTCAGCGAGTCTCTCGACGACTTGGAGAAGCGCGCCAACCAGTTCCGCCACGACCGCCAGAACGGCATCCTGCCCGCGCCCGTCGACGTCGCGCCGCATCCAGTAGGCCGTCTGTTGCCGAACCCCATTGCCTGCTGACACCCTCCAGCCCCCGCCCGCCCCCGTCCCCTACACAGCGCCCGCCTACCCGCCCCAGCCCTTGCCCGCCAACGGCGCCATACCCGCGCGGCCAGCCAGCATCCCCGCACAGCCCGCTGCGCTGCCCCCACGCCCCGCCTTCCGTGCAGCGCCCCCTCTTCCCGCAAACGGCTCCGACCCCGCCACCCTCGACGCCCCCGTCGACGACCTCGGAGGCCCCGTCGCGCACGAGGCCGCCGCCGGCGACAAAAGGGACGACAAGAAGAGCAAGAAGAACACCAACATCAAACTCATCTTCTTCGACGACCACATCAGCCCCGAGGAGAAGATGGCCAGTCTGCCGCGCTTTGCGGGCTTTGCGAGGGCGTAGCGCTATCATGAATACATCTGTACCCAGTATGAATACGAGTGTCAAGTACTCTGCTTGCTCTCTTTGCTCCTGCTGCCATGTACTCGTATTGCTTCTGCGCACCAAGCAGACGAAAACAAATCAAATCAAATCAGATCCGATCCAATCTCCGATCCCATCCGATGAGCTGGCGCGTTTGGACTCGTGATGCAGATGGTAGAGGGCGCTGTGAGGGAGACAGCCAAGGCCAGACAGGCGGATGGATGGATGGATGGATGGATACATGGATAGACGCATGGATGGACGCATGGATGGACGCATGGATGGACGCATGGATGGACGCATGGATGGACGCATGGACGGATACATGGACGTATAGACGGATGGATAGGGAAAAGCGGAAGCGGAAGCAGAGAAAATGAAAGCAAAAAAGTAACAAGAGAGAAGGGCCCTGCACTGCATACATGAATGGCACATGTCTGACTGGCTCTGCATCGCGGCACCGTCGTCTTGTGGAATGAGTGTTGCATGCAATGCTACATATGCCATGCTACCTATACAGTACTACTAAGGAATGGCAAGTCATGGTATCATACGCTCCCTCTCCCGTAAACCTAGTCACTCCCAGCTGCGTTTTCATACACTCCCAAGTCCAGCACAGCACGCGGGACACCGTCACTCGCCCTCTTCCTCTTCTTCCTCTTCTTCTTCACTGCTGATACTGCCTTCTGAACTACGTCCCCAGGCTGACGACTCGGTCAAGGCCAGACTGTCGCCGAGGTCGAGGGAGCGGGGGTGATCTAGCTGCGTATGTGGGTCTGTGTCTGTGTATGTGTATGTGTTTAGAGAGGGAGAGGGGAGAAGAAGAAGAAGAAGAAGAAGAAAGGAGGGGCGCAGGATCGATGTGGAGAAGCGAGTCGGCGTCGGCGTCTGCATGTGCATGTGCATGTGCATGTGCGTCTGGATGGGCAAAGAGAACGGATTTGCCATGGCCGTTGGCATGGGCAGTGTCGGCGTTGTGCGAAAGTGAAAGTGAAAGTGACTGCGACCCCGCCCGCCGCGTCGACTTGACGACCAGCACGTCGCCCTCCCACGCCGCACAGCTCCGTACGAACCCGCCGCAGCGCAGACACGTCCACCCCTCGCCCTCCTCGGCGGCCAGGCGCTGGGCGAGACAGGCAAAGCAGTACACGCAGCCGCAGTCGGCGGCGTAGGGGTTTGTGATGTCGGTTGCTGCGGAGCCGACGACGCCGCCGCCGCTTGCGCTCTGCGTGAGCATGTCGGCTTCTGAGGCGGGGGTGGGGTTCTGGTCGCGGTAGCAGATGGCACAGGTGCGGTCGGGGAGGAAGGCGAGGGGGCCTGCGTTGGTGGGCTCGTCGTCGTCGTGGGTGGAGGAGGAGGGGGAGTGTCGGCCGACGAGGGCCAGCAGTGCGGATTTCAGCCGTCGTGCAGAGCGCGAGAGAAAGCGGCGCCAGCGCGAGATGCCGACAAGCGGGAGTAGGAACAGCAGGAACTCGGTGAAGGCGTGCCACACCAGCTGGCGGTTGAGGTACTCGAACGAGACCTCGCGCGAGGTGGCGTGCGAGGTGGGCGTCAGGCGCAGGCGCAGCAGGCGGTCGGTCAGGGTGCGGTAGCGGCCGTTGGCGAGGAAGACGAGGAACGAGGCCAGGGCGGCGACGTCGTGCGCGTTGGCCAGGCCTTGGGTGGCGCGGGTGAGGAAGCGGAAGGGGGCGGTCTCGGGCCGCGTGTAGTCGTCGGCGGCGGACAGCAGATAGGCCTCCCACTTGGCCCAGGCATATCGGCCGCCGGTGGTCAGCAGGCCATAGGCGGCCTTTTGCCAGGGCTTGGGCGGCGGGCGGTTGGGGGCGGTGGAGCGGGCGTCGGTGTAGCGCAGGCCCTGCAGGTGGGCGCCGTAGCTGGCGTTGTGGTTCCAGATGCTGAGCTTGAACAGCACGAGGCGGAGGGCGAGCAGGATCTCGGCGGCGTACGTGTCGGTGAGGTGGGTGCCGTAGTACTTGAGGCCCTCGCCGACCTGGGCCTTGAGCAGGTCCAGCAGCTCGGCGTCGAGCAGCTCGGCGTCGACCTGGCCGACGCGGAACGCGGGCCGGGTGCCCTCGCGGCCCTTGACCGCGTCCCAGGCGCTGAGCCCGGCGGTGCCCAGGCGGTGGAGGGGGAGGGCAGGCGGGCGAGGGCGCGCGCTGGCGGTGGAGAGGCATGCTGGGTGCGGGCGTGGGCGGCGCGTTGGGCGCGGCGGGCGGCGATGCGTTCCTGCGCGGCGGCAAAGTCGGCGGCGGGCATGTTACGCGGGCATGTACGGTGGCATTACACTGGCATGGCGCTGCGTATGCCGTCGATGGTGCGCAGCGTAGATGCGTGCCTGCAGCGGGCCGAGGTTGGGTCGCGTCGTGGAGGAAACAGGGCAAGTATTGGCGAGAGAAACGGGCAGGTATTGGCGAGCCAGGGTCCTGTTCGCTGGTGGCGGGCGCATGTGGGAACCAAAGTTGTGCATGTGGGAGCCAAAGTGCATGTCGTCAACACCAAACATTGCGTCGTGACAACACACCCAAGACAATCAAGCCTGGGTGAGCAGGCTCCGTGCACCCACCTACGCAAAGCTGCAACACGCAGCCCGCCTCTTGACCTCTGCCCCGCCCCGCCCTGCCCGCCCTGCCCGCCCTGCCCGCCATTCCCTTCCTGCCCGCCATTCCCTTCCCTTCCCTTCCTTCCCTTCACCATGAACGTCGAATTCGGCATAGAAGTGCCCGGCGAGGCCAATCCCCTCACCGAGGGCATCCTCTTCCACGTCCTGCGCTCGGCCGCCTCCACCGACCCCCACCAGATCCAGACGGGCACCAAGCAGCTGCAGGCGTGGGAAAAGGCCCGCGGCTTCTACCCGCTGCTGCAGTCCGTCTTCCTCGACAAGGCCCTGCCGCTCGAGGTCCGCTACCTGGCCGTCATCCAGCTCAAGAACGGCATCGACAAGTACTGGCGCAAGACGGCCACCAACGCCGTCACCAAGGAAGACAAGGCCGCCATCCGCGCCCGTCTGCTCGAGAGCGCCGTCAACGAGGCTGACCAGCGGTTGGCGCTGCAGAACGCGCTTGTGGTGGCCAAGATTGTGCGCTTCGAGTTCCCCAATGACTGGTAAGACCGTTTCTGTCCGGCTGTACACTGTCTATTTCTGTGCCATCCAGACGGTACATGTAGACTGCATCCTGGCCTGTACACTGTCCATGCCTGTACTATCAGGCAGTACACCGTCTATTCATGTGCTATCAAGCTGTACACTGTCCATGTCTGTGCTATCAGCCCGTACATCAAGACTATGTCTTGGTCTGTGCTACCCAGTCTACCGCTAATTCTACCAGGCCAGGCCTCTTCCAGCACCTGCTCCACATCCTCCGCACCTCGACCGACCCCAATGCTTACCGCCTGCAGCTGCCCCGCGCCCTCCTCGTCCTGCTATACATTGTCAAGGAACTTTCGACGGGCCGTCTGCTGCGCACCCGCCAGAGCCTGCAGACGGTGGCCCCAGACATCTTCAACGTCCTGGGCACAATCTACGTGACCAGGGTGCAGGCCTGGCAGTCGTTCCTCCGCAATGGCGGCCAGGAGGAAGGCGGCGCCATGGAGAGCATCGAGCACAGCCTGATCGCCATCAAGATCATCCGCAGACTGCTCATTGCAGGCTACGAGTTTCCAGGCAGGGACAAGGACGTGCAAGACTTCTGGACACTGACTCGCGCCCACTTTGCCGACTTCTTCCAGTATGTGTCGGCTGAGAACTCGCCGCTCGGGGACAGCGTGCGCACGTTGAGTGAGAAGCACTTGTTGCAGCTCTCCAAGCTCCACCTCAACATGGCCCTCAACCACCCTGCCAGCTTCGTGCTGCTGCCAAACTCCATAGGCCTTGTGCGCGACTACTGGTCGCTGATCGCACAACTAGGTGAGACGTGGGGGTCCAAGTCACTAGACGGTGCCCAGGTCGCCACAGACGGTGACGCCGAGGATGAGGCGCCCATAATAGAGCGACTCGGCCTCAAGGGCCTTCTCCTGATGCGCGCATGCGTGAAGATGGTCTTCTACCCTACACAGACCTTCAAGTACAAGCAGCAGCAGGAGAAAGAGGAGCGGTTCCAAGCCACGCAGGCCATCAAGCTGGAGCTCCTCACAGACCATCTCGTGCGTGACATGATCTCCACGCTGGTCACCCGCTTCTTCGTCTTCCGGCCTAGCGACCTGCGTATGTGGGAAGAAGAGCCCGACGAGTGGGAGAAGATGGAAGAGGGTGCTGAAGATTGGGAGTTCGCCATTCGCCCCTGCGCTGAGAAGCTGTTCCTAGACCTCGCAAAGAATTTCAAAGAATTGATCCTTCAGCCGTTGCTACAAGTCTTCTACTCCGTTGCCAGTGAGTCTCGCCGTGGTTGAAACGTACACGCACTGACCGTCACAGCACCGGAGAACGAGGACATCCTGTTCAAGGATTCAGTCTACACGGCTATCGGCCTTGCTGCCGACATACTGCACGACCAGCTGGACTTTGATGCCTTCCTCGAAAACACCCTCGTGGCTGAAGTAGGCAAGCAGAAGCCTGGTTTCAACATCATCCGCCGCCGCATTGCCATTATCATCTCGCAGTGGATCGCCATTAAAATTGACAAGGATAAGAAGCCCATCGTCTATCAGATCTTTCAACATCTGCTTGACACGAGCGACCCGCTTAACGACCAAGTCGTTCGTGTCACTGCCGGGCGCCGGTTCAAGGACATTGCCGACGAGTGGGAGTTTCACGCTGACAACTTCCTGCCGTATGCGCCGACTACTCTTGAAAGATTGATGGCGCTTGTGCGAGAGGTGGATCTGCCGGACACGAAGATGGCGCTGCTCAATACCATTAGTATCATAGTGGAGAGACTTGAGCATCATGTAAGTTGGAGAGACCTTGTTTTGCTGGTTGAAGCTGACTATCTAGATCACACCATATGCAAACAGCATCGTCACACTCCTCCCGCCGCTCTGGGAACAGTCTGGCGAAGAACACCTCATGAAGCAGGCCATTCTCACCCTCCTCGCCCGCCTGACAAATGCCATGAAAGCTGAATCTCGCTCATTCCATGTCTCTTTCCTCCCTATCATCCAGAACGCCATCGAGCCCGAGTCCGAAACGCAAGTCTACCTCCTGGAAGACGCGCTCGATCTGTGGGCATCGATCGTCGCGCAGACACCTTCAGCGCCCGAGCCAACGCCTCCAGAGCTTCTCAACCTCCTTCAATATCTTCTCCCTCTATTCTCCATGGACAACGATACCCTCCGCAAGGCCATCGAGATTACAGAAGCCTACCTTCTCCTGGCGCCCGCAGCTGTGCTCGCAGACAACTTCCGGTCCGCTCTGCTGCAGGCTCTGGCAGACCTGCTCGGCAACCTCAAGCCCGAGGCCAACGGCATCCTGACGCACCTGATGCAGTGCGTGATCCGCGGCGCCGAAGGCGTTGGCGGTGAGGCAGCGGTCCACGTCCTAACTCAAGACCTCATCTCGACGGGCTTCTTCGCCAAGGTCCTCGAAGGCCTGCACGGTGCCTGGACACACCATCAATCCCACGGTCCGTACCGCGAACCGCCGTCCCACGCCGTTGATGGCGTGGTCGAAACCGACTACTTCACCGTCCTCGCGCGCATCGGCCTCGCATCCCCCACCGTCCTGCTTGACGCGCTCTCCTCAGCAACCGACGCCGATTTGCAAACTACGCTCGACTGGCTGCTGGAAGAGTGGTTCAGCCACATCGAGAACATCGGCGACGCGCCGGGCAAGAAACTCATGACGCTCGTGCTGACACGGCTCCTCGAGACCGGGCAGCCGTGGGCGCTGGGCCGGCTGCAAAACTTCATGGCGCTGTGGACCGACGTGTTGGGCGAGCTGCTCGACGGCATGGATGACCAGAGTGTTGAGTAAGTGCTCTGTCTCACCAAACACCACCCATTTATCTACCCACTGACATTTCCACAGCTCCCTCTACTGGCCCCCGAACCATACAACCCAACCGAACCCGAAGCCCCAGAGGATATACGGAAGCGCGATCTTCTCTATTCAGACCCCGTGCACCAGCTTAACCTCGTTGCGTTCGTAAGGGAGCACCTGCAGCAGGCGGTGCAGGCTGCGGGCGGGGAACAGAGGTTTCAGGAGGAGTGGCTGAGTCGCGTCGATGGGGATGTGCTGAAGGGGTTTGCCGAGGTGGGGGTTATGTAGGGTTGGGAAGGGCTGCGTAGGGTTAGATGGGGGTGGTTTGTTGAAAATAAACGTCTTGTAGGGAGGGCGAGCAGGGAAGGCAGTATACTATCCTACATATACTACACACAAAACGTAACATACTTGATTCTACTTATAGGTCCCGCTATTAATCCCATCTACATGAAATAAAATCCTGAAACTCGCAAGCTACATGGCTAGCAGGCTAAACTGGACAAAGCGAATGATACTATCAAACGTAACATGTTCTTCAACTTCACACAGTGCGCAAGCCCGAGAGCCCCTTTCGCCTCAGATATCACATCCTCGTCTCTCTGAAGACTCATGCGCTAATACATGCGAGATTCTGGAGCATGCAGGCTTCTGTCTTCAGGTAGTGTCTGGAATCCACAAGTGAAATTCTCGTCGCTATCGGATGTGTTTATTTATAGAGGGCTGCACCTTGACTGGGCCCTGCTATGCTTTCCAACAGTCACCTCGTTCGCCCAATGTATCTTAGAATGCCCTAAGCCATGCCACAATGTCTGTAACGGTCAAAAGATCAACAGTCCGGAGCATCACTCTTCCAATGTCATTGGTATATGCTTCATTGTGTTCTTTAGAGGCTTGTCGATTGTGGTCGGCTATTGGATTGAATGAAGCATAAATCTGGCAAAGCTGCGATGGCTCGAGTCAAAACAACGCGTTCCGAAGCATAGCTTTCTTGCTCAAGGCCCTGCTGCGTTCGCCCAAATCTATTCTCGAGTTGAATGGTCTGCAACCTCCACTCTCCAGCTCCAACGCTGAGCACAGAAAGTGCCGAGCGCCGGAACTTGGCTGAAAACAGACGAAGCAGTCCCAATCACAGATTTAGGTGATATTTTGAGTGTTTTAGTCCTAAAAGATCGCTATCATTCCGTCTTTCGAGCATCAAATTCTGGAAATGTCGAGAACAACAAGTCTTACAGTTCCCAGAGAGAAGGCAAGCTTCATGTCTTGGACGACGCGGTTGGTTTCGTTCATCACCGGCATTTACATGACCTTTTAGACCGCGCGTTATTTCTCTCTAGAAGCGAAGTTACAAGAGCTCGTGAACTTCATTGGGGGCTGAGAGCAAGACATCTACAATAAAATTTGCTGCAAGGTAACTACCAATGAAAGGCATCAACATGAAGCTTAAATACCGTCTTACCTCCTCTGCTCAATCCAGCTACTACAGATCGAACCTCGTCGCACATTCCTGCGGGCCCACAGACTACTACACCAATCTTCTTGTAATCAGCATTGGCCTCTTCTTGCAGCATCATCTTCGTATCGAATCGCTGTCCAACCAGGATTTCCTTTTCAGCGAGATTACTTAGGGCATCGCGCATCTCTTCCACCAAGGGCTGAGCTGACGACTTCACACCCCATGCCAGTTTCACATTCGGATGAGCGTGGAACCAGGCGAGCAGACCAGTGATTCCAATTCCACCCCCAATCAGCACTAGTCGATCAGTTTGTAGAACATCGTCGGCCGTAGAGTGTGGATATGGACCATCCAGTAATGTAAGCAGACGTCCATTCATGTTCAAAAGCTTCGTCAGACCCATCTTTTTCTTAATTATGAATGTGGCGCCTGCAGTTGGGTTCATGGCCGTCAAACCACGGACGGAGGACTCCTCAGCTATTTTTTGGTCCATAGTGAGTCCAAAACCTGGGTGATTCTCGAACGTGGAGTGATTCGGGGATCCAGATGCAGATGTAAACTTCTGACGCAGGAAGGAGCTAGACGGGTTGATCGAGAATGGATGATTCTCCCATGGTTTGAGCGGGCTCAATGTCGGGAACCCAACAAAGCCGATAAGTCCTGGTTTGCTTGCCCATCGTATTCCTGGAACATCCACGCGGACATGATCATCCCCAATCTCTGTCACGTTGGCGTATCGTAAACCATTCTTCAGCACCCGCAACACACGTACAGCCCGATCAAAGAACCACACCGCGATTGCAGCATACAGCCAATTGACGTAGAAGTTGTGGCCCCACTTCAGTACAACATGGTACCAGCAGCCGACAATGACGAAAATGGCGAGTAATATGTGTATGGCCAGAAAGAATTCATACGCAATGCGGCGGAAGTAAAGAATACTCAAGACAAGCATCGCGCATGTCAACACTGTGGCAACTATACCCCAGGACCAATAAGGCTTTGTAGACTCGGCAGCATAAGTACCGTTTCCTTGGTATTCTAGCAACAGTGTGATGCTATGCACAATGGCGTGTACGGCAAAGATGCGCGCAACCCACCGGTGCAGCAAAACAAATGTACTATAAGGCCAGTTGGTGATCCAGAGCAGGAAGTTGTTACGGCTTGAAAAAGAATCAAGAGTGGAAGTAAGGCGTAAGCTATGTGACCGGTACGGTAGCCGATGTAGGAAAGCATCTCTTCTCGGGGCTTAAAACCCCATGGATGTGGCTGCGAGGTATCGTAATTCACAGCACTGAGAATGACATTCAGGCTGAAGAAGAGGAGTATATAGGCCGCTTGACCAACAGTTGGTGCGTTTCCGAGGCTCCAAGGAAGAGATCGCACATGGTACGAGCCAATTGTAGAAGGATAGACAAGATAAGGCGTAACTTTTTCGATAAGCCCGGTCATGAACGGTAGCCGGAGAAGTAGTGTGCAGAGGATTGGGATACCAAAACCCATGGTGACAAGAATGATTCTTTTCACTTGTTAGGAATACTCGATCGATCGAGGTCTCCACTTACGCATATTTGGCCTGCAGCATCTCGAGATAGTCAAAATTACGGTTGAAGTTGAATTGCGTTTCATAAGCAGAGTTGCTGATCAACATGGCCGTGTCTAGGACCTCCCCGAGCTTGAGTTATACACTGCCGTTGGAGTTTCACCACCAAGCTCTGCGAGAGACTCTGAATAGGTCAAATGAGGCTGCAGGTCGCCACTACTGAGAAGTTTTGTCGACCAAAATTGCTCCCTTTTCCAGACTGGCACCTTTGTTGCGTCGCATCTCGTGCTCATGCAGTAGGCAACCGTCTCCAAGAAGGCTGTGTTCTGGGCCTGACAAGCCGGTGTCGACCCTGTCATGGTATCATGGGAGTGACCACCGGTGGATGTCGTTGTCGAGGGACAATGTAGAATTGCAGAAGAGACGGCATTGTAGCAGGAAAATCCGCAATTAGGATCGTACCAAGCAAATCCATAGCCGGGAAACCTGGACGATGCCAGGTGGGATCGAGCAACGGGGATGACCGATAACAAAATTAATAGACAGAAGAGCTCCATCGCAATTGAATGAGTTCAACTCGAGAGACGGTAGCAAAGCAGAAGTGCAAACTTTGTCTTTGAACCAGGGAGTCAAAGCTAGTGCGCCTGGTCAGCCAAAAGGTCATTATATGCGCTTATCTTCTCAATGAATGTAACTCTTCCAGTGGTCGATACAGATGGTTCGCGCCACTGTCGCTTAACGTAAGACTTGTATGGTTTCATGTTGCAGTCTGTCGATTAAGTCTCGCTTCTTGCTGAGGGACATTGTTTTCGGAACATGGTAGCAGATGAGCAGATTTGCGCGAGTTCCAATTGGTTCGCCTATGTCATGGTGCAAGCCAGATTTACCCTAACAATCTAAATGCAGGTAGGGCTAAATGATAGAATGCGCACTCAAGAATGGAGTCAATAACCCTGTTCTTATCAATAAAAAGGCTTTCTTTCTTGACTCAAGTCAGGTTTGCAGACCGCGGACCGGGGTAAAAATCCGAGTCAGCAGGAGCAATTTCTCCAAGAAGCGTTTAATTTCATCCCCATTCTTGGGGTTGAGTCCGGCCAAGATTCCAGTAAACAGAGGTGTCAAAATGGCACTATGTTCAGTGTTTAGCAGGCACCCTGTTTGCTGTTTGCTTGAAGACCATGCGCCGCGTTTCTATGATCACAGCCTTATCTTTGCCCCATAAAGGAAGCTCTGCTTTGGTCCAGACTGAATAACCACGGTGCAACATGTTGATAGTGGCCCGGATAACTGAATCTTTGCACATTCCGTGATGGCCAATCATTATATACGAACCTCTCAGGTGTAACTGAGTTGTTTTCACGGGCTTTTTGGAGATGACCCAAATTGACCACCACCCGGTTGATCGTTTTCTCATTTGAATGAGACTATCAATCCAAAAGTGAACAATGTGCTTCCATTCACTGTACCAGGAGCTATAAACACCATTCAAACTAAAGCTCCAACGTTGGGGATGTTCAGTTCGCTAATAGACAAAATTCTACAGTCATAAGCTCCCAGACCAAGGCTCCCAATCTTGTGGTGTCTTATGACATGCTTGCCAAATATTTGGTAAAGGCATGTTCACAGATCGTATTTAGGTTGTGTATTCTTCTAATTTGCCTCCGCCTTGGATCGACAGGACAGCCGTTATGTGGCCTTGAGCTGCACTAAGTGTTTAAGACATGCTGACACACCCTAGAGACTTGGAACAATTTGTATGCATCCTCATAGACATACCACGGTGCGCACAATTCGTGAGCTGTTAGAAAATGGCTTATTTCTACCACGATAACCGAGTCATTCAGATCACTCGAGACTGCAATACCTCAATGATCATTTCCTTAAGGCCTGAGCGGATCAAACAATGTTTTCATGAGACTTGTCAGCAGATAGAACTTTGCGCGACTACAAGTAGGTTGCCAAACCAGAGATGCGTGCACAGATAATGATCATCAGGGAGAACCTGAGGTGAGATATACGTTGGAGCAAGTTTGTATAACTCGAAGGTAGTGTAATCGAGAACGATTGGCCATGGCACCTGGATCAGTGTCGTACGAGTACCAGAAACATGCTCACTTCACTTAGGTCCGGGACAGGGGCCCCTGCCTACCCGTGCGGGGAAGGGATAATATATTCGACGCGACGGCCCGAGCCTCCGGTCTTCATACCACGGATCTGACAAGTACCATCACATGAAGCATGATATCGCTTAAATCGGAGAGAAATTCAAGTGCTTGCAGTGAGGATTGAAAAATTGCATCACATGAGAAGAGTCAGAATTTTAGAGATGGAAGTGTTTTGTTGTAGAGACCAATCATAAACGACAAGCGCAATGACTACCCTAAGAAGCTTTCATCTCCATTACCAAGATAGGAACCCCAAACTGACTTCTCAATACTGAGACTCTTGGTTTAAGCATATTATACCCTTAGTTGGCTGATAACGGTTAGTATTCCTTCTATGAAAGGTCCACATCATGATGGTTTACTTGCATTTAGGCTTGTTGTCAATGGCAAAGATCTTGCCTTTGGTGTTGGAAGCATGCGTTCCATAAGACCGTTGAAGGTCCAGCTCCTCAGCTGTCAACTCGGTATGGGCAGTTTGAGTTTCCTGGGAGGCCAGAAAGCCTTCCATGGCTGGCTCTTGGAGATGGTGGCAGAAGGCATTTTCGTATGGAAAGATTTCGAATGATATTTGATATAGAATCAATCTAAGATTGTGAGCATCCTTTATACTCTTACTGATGCGGGGCAACGGTTTCGTTATCGCTGTCAGTAATTGACACCTTCTAGCTTAGTCTACCCATGGCTGCGTAACGTTTACTTGGCAATCGGGTTAGAGTGTCGATCAGAAACGGTTACGACCAATGGATGGAGTCAGGGAGAGGATGAAATTCAAACTCCCTCAAAATGTCTCTTTGCAGCATGTGAGAGTGTGAGCTTAGTCGAGCAGTGGGAACACGTCGAGTGACGAGCACGTCATCTCTTGACCAGTGAGGCTTCGCACATTGATTGCCACCATGCATGAGAGACTTTGAGCAATTTTCTGACGAAATGTCTACTGCAAGAAGTAATCGGGGTGGCTGTTGTCTGCATCTCTTACTCGTCGTCCGGGAAGACACGTGAACCATGCAAGTTGATCGCTTGTATCGAGGGGCAGACCCTCCTTAACCTCAGTGCTGCGACAACATGAGACATGATAACAACAACCTTTGAACCTAATTTTTCAAAATTTTAGAGAGCCTGCTATGCCATCGATACACACTCGAGTCACCTCTGACAATCATGACACCGTACAAACGATAAGATATGCTCGTGCTGACAGCCAAGCGTTACAGCACGAAAAAGCGTATATTCTGAACTTCGATCCCCCACCAGGCCTCTCGAAGAGCAATTTCGTCATCGATTACTACCCAGGAATAAGGATACGCAACCTAAGAACCGCAGGTCTGAGCTTCTCCGAGAATGGCGTGACGATGGCCAACATTCCCGACTGTATGCCAAAAGAGGACTTCGATGATGAGACAAAAGTTGAAAAAGTTTATCTGCCTCAAATCCATGCTTGCTTTCGCGAGGCTTTGGGGGCCGAAGAAGTGTATATTTTCGATTACATGATCAGGAAGCGGGAGGCATCTTTCCCATATCAAGCGAAACAGAAAGACAAGGCTCCTCAGCCAGCATTGTCTGCACATATTGGTAAAAGTTTTGTGTAAGACTTACAAATGAATACTTACACAAACTGCAGATTATACTTCAAACGAGATCAAGGGAAGGGTGGAAAAGTACTTCAAAGACCGTACAGAAGAGTTCAAAAGTCGGCACTTCCAGATTGTCAAGTAAGCTCCTATCTCCCTCCGGAATTCCCCATCTAATTTTTCTACTAGTGCCTGGAAACCACTGAATGGTCCTCTAAGAGACTACCCTATGGCCTATTGTGACGCAAAGACAATGAACCCTGCAACGGACCTGCTCTGTGTCGATGAAGTGTTCCCAACCGTAGCGAATGAGGTTTACCAAGTATTGCATAACCCTCAGCATACTTGGTATTACATCCCTGATCAGTCGGAGACAGAAATAGCGATTTTCGCAGGGTATGACTCGGAAAGAGCGCAGGACGTGGCTGTACCACATTGCGCTTTCGACCTTGGTGACGCGAGTTCAGGTGAACCACGCCAGAGCATTGAAGTGAGAGCTTTTGTATTCTACGGAGAGAAATAAGACAATGTCGCAGCAGATATGCCTATACATATAGCACTATTCTTAGAGTAAGAGTGCGCGTACCTTTTGCTCTATTTTGGTGCGATAGACAATAAATTGGATGCCTAGGCCAGGTAGTCCAGTACAAGCAGCGTGTCTCAGTAGCTTCCTGCCTTGGTGGCATGAACAACTGCCATATTTGGTCTCTGAAGGAACAACTCCCAAAACTCAGGATCATCTTGCACCACTCCAGCTCTTCCATATGGTACTAGCGAAACGCCAGTCAATCCAAACTTCTCATACATCTCCTTCGATCCCGAGTAGATGATCTCCAAAGACGAACCCACAAACTTGATTGGGGGAGTACTGTCCAAGACGCAGAGATATTGTACACCTCCAGGTATCTTTTTCACCCACTCGCAGTAGCCGCCGTACTTTCTGCTCTCTAATGCGGGGCTCCAAGGGTCCGCATCACGGACGCCGATGAAGCGTCCACCGGGTTTGAGATGATGAACAATGTTACTGAACATGCCCTCAAGAACCTCAATGCTATCGGCAAAACTAAAAATCCAGTTCGCCATAACAATATCATAGCCCTCTTTGTCCAAGTTCAAATGCGAAATTGGTTTCGAAACGTCTCCCTGAAAGAATCGTATCTTTTCTCTAGCCATAGTATTCAGATGTGCGTCGTTTCTTTTGCCAACAGCCAGCATTTCGCTAGAGACGTCAACGACATCTACCAGCAATGCTCCCAGCTCAATAGCTTCGCGTGCGTGCAGCGCGGTACCGCCGCCAAGATCCAAGATCGTGAGCCCACTGCAGTCACCCAGGGCGATCTTAATCAATTCGGATTCGAGCTGGCCGGATGGAAGCAAATTGTAGCGGTTGTAAACTGCGGCATAATTATTGTAGTCTCTTTGCGCTTGCTCTGGCGCTGGCATACTGTTTGAATGGGGAAGAAATCGTAGGGTAAACAACCTTCTCATGTGAAAGTAGTTTAAATCTCCTGACAGTCGTTCAAGGAAGAATGCAACTAAGAAATATCCATGTCCAATCCAATTTTGTATTGGCACGACATTGTACCTTGTAATGTGCTCAAATGCACGCAACTGAGATCAACGCCAGCTAGCCTAATTGAATGCATGCAGCAGCTTTGCATATACCATGTCCGTGCTTGAAATGCCCAGATTCACGTGATGTCTAAGTTTCCTCACTGAAATGCTCTTATGTTAGGGAAATTGCAGAACAGCATAGCTCTTTATATCAAGAAAACAGAGAAGAAGAAACCTAATACTAAAGCTATAACGTACCCCACGGGCGAGTCAGCTAACGGGCGAGTCAGCTACTTTTGCCAAGACCCCACTACTCTACCCTTCCTACAACAATGCCTACTTAACAACACTAGTTAGACGCGCTATACGAGGCTTAAATACAGCTTGCGCTATAAGCTCTTAAATAAGATATAAACCTCTCCTAGCAACGCGCTGCAGCTATCTACAGGGTTCCTTAGACTACACTAGGCGATTAATGTGTAGGACAACCTCTACGCACTAATTTAATGCCTAACTTGCAAAGGCTAGATAATAATAGAAAGTAGTTAATTGTTAAATATATACTTAAGCTAGTTGCGTAAGGATTTCCTCCTTAGCTGTTAGATATAGCTAATATAGCTAATTCTTTGCGCGCTAAGCGTAATCTAGGCTATATTAGTATAAACTAGCCTGCTACATTTATAAAGCGTTAAATAGAGCTCTAAGTTAAGTTTAATTGCAAGTATAACTATAAGAGAGCCTTCTATAAGAATTCTAGTATTATTAAGGACTAGTTTAGCCTAATAGCTAATATTAAAGCTTAGTATAGTATCTAGGATAATAACATATATAACTTTAACAAGACAGGCTTTATAATAGGCTAGATATCTACTAGAGTAGTTGTTATAGCTTTAGAGAGACAAGGATAGCTAAAAGCAGTCTAGCTAGGCAATTAGGAGTAGATAATAGTTATCTAGGGCATTAATACTAAAGGATAGGCTATTCTGCCCTTTATTATCTTTAAGGCTAGTAACTACCTCTTAAACTAGTACAAGGAGGAAGATCTGCTCTATAACTAGGTTATTAGAGTCTCTAATAATAGCTAGACTACTAATAAGCTTAGTCTAGAGTAGTTAAAGCACTTTAACGCGTATACAAAGAAGCGTACTATTAGTAGCTACTATCTACTAATAATTAATAGCTACTATCTACTAATAATTAATAGCTATAAGAGCTATAACTTGCTTAAATTCTAGTAATACTATAAGAATAATAAGATTATTACTATCTATATACCTCCTTACTTATTACACCTCCTACAGCTACTTAATATAGGTTATTTTGCCTCTTTAAAGAAGGCGTACAGGCACTAAGCTAAAAAGCTTATGTATAACTAACTTAACTATATTATAAAGACTAAGTTCCTGCTATGTTTTAAGGCAGCCTATAACGCTGCAATTACTCCTAGTAATATCTAAGGAGGGTTCTAAGGCGCTAGACTAGTCCCTTTTAACCTATAATAGGTTATAATAGGCCTTAATATAAAGCTACGCACTCTATTACTACTACTCTCTATTAATAATAAGCCCTAGCAGTTGCAAACCCTAAGTAATATTCTAGAACTTAGGTTGCAATTAACGCTTATAAAGATAAGGATTTAGAGGTATATAGATAGCTCTCTAATATCTATAGTTAAAGCGTTTTAGAAGGTCTTAAAGGGAGGGGTAATAATTGCATATAAGCTAGTGTTAGCGTAATAGGAAATTGCTAAGCTTTAAGTAGCTAATAAAGCTACTACGTAATGTAAATTATATAAAAGAAAGTAGATTTAGGTAGAAGAGACCCTAATAGTTAAGGATAGCCTATAATTAATAGCTCTAAAGGAGTTTAGGGCGCGTAGTAATAGAAAGAAGATAAAGAAGCAGGTATACACTAAAGGGGGTAAGTGAACCTAAAGGCGCTATAGATAGTGTAATAAGACAAAGTATAACTTATGCATATATAAATAATACTTATATACTATAGACCTTAATAGGACGTTGTTCTCTAAACTCCTATATATAATATAGTGTTAATATACTATAATTTAATGTATAATTTTAGTAGGGTCTTAGCAAAAGTAGCTAACTTGCCTAATGGCCGACTTGCCTGTAGGGTACGTTACTAGATAAGTAGATCTATAACCTTTACGTAGAGAATTTTAAAAATTACTTTATTTTAAGATTTTTATTGTAATAGCAACAGCTTAGCTCTAATCTTCTACGCGGCTAAAAAGAGGTAGAGTATGCTGCTGTTAGGTTTTAATAGATTAAGATAATAATTATATTTATTATTAATTGTGTTGTATCTATCTAGCTATAAGGTCTGATTTTAATAATAGCAGGATAGTTACTGCGCTATCTATTAGCACGTAACTCCTTTTCTACCTTTTACCTTAGCTAGGTATTGTCCTTATATCTAACAGCTGCATATTAGTATCTAGGATCTTAATAGCTTTATACCTAGGCAAGGCCTAGGAACTTCCTGTAATATTTATAGGAAAAGTCTAAAATAAAGTTTATAGAATCTTCTTAGATTCTTATGTTATATATATTAGGCCTAGTCCTAGGTATATAGCATGTAGACTAGCAGATAGGTAAGGTAAGGTAGAATATAGGTATAATTCCGTGATAAATAGGTAGGGTAGAGTAGGGTACCTAAAAATATTAGGTAAGGTAGCACGTGTTATAATCTTAGATTACTATAGTTAATTATTTTAGTACAAACTAGACGTAGCTCTCTATAGACTAGTAACAAATAACACACAACGTAGATTACATAACTTAGCTTATAAGTAGATCTATAAGCTTGCGCCTTAGCGTGTAAGAAGGATTAACGCACGTAACTAGCTTACACAGCTTATAATTTAATAAGTAAGCTCTAGGATTTTATATAGTATATAGTTAAGTAGGAACATAACCCTTATAGTTTATATTTAACCTTAACTTTTATCTAATTAATACATTTAATTATTTAGAACTATTAACCTATACTTAGAATAGATAGTTTATTCTATACTCTCTAGTATATCTTTAATTATTACAAGCTTTACTTAGGTAATTACTTTATTTTATTCCTGCTACTACACTTATCTCTAAAGAACTAACCTAGAAGTGTTTATAGTCTTTAACTAATATTAGGTCCCCTGCCTCTAAGTGTTCTTGTGAGGGCACTGTAGGCAGGCAATTGAGCAGAGCAAGATAGGACAAATAATAGATAATATTTAAGAGATAAGATAAGATAAGACAAATCCTTAAAGAGTAAGTCTTAAGGCGCGTGGATATTATATACGTGTGTGGCCAGTAGGTCTCTAGGCTTGGCCTAGGGCCTAGCTAAGGTATCTCCTGTTAGGGGGAGAGCACTCGTGACAATAGCCCCCTCTTTAAAGGTTCGTCCTAAACTGTAGAGAGATTTCCCAGCAACGTTATTAAGCTCCAGAAAAACCTCTTATAGAGGGAAAAACTTGGCAGGAGAAATGCAGTGCTAGTAGGGGTTCATTAGTTAGCGTCTGTAGGGGATAGGGAGCTGTTAAGCAATTAGTTTAGACGCTAGCTATCCTATCCTTACGACGTTTGCTCAGTAAGCCACTAGGGCAGCGTTAATACACTACTAGGTGGACGAGTCTTTGTTTGTAAGAGACTAGTCAAGGCTAGGTCTTCCCTCTTGCCTTCATTAGCAGCTAGGCAGTAAGCTGTTGCTTCTGCCACACGTCACTGTTAACAACGCCTCAGCAGTTGTTAGCTCTGAAACCTATGTAGCTAAGGCTATAGGGAGCGTAACTGTAGTACACTAAGTATATAATGTATAAGGGGCATTATTTGCTCCCTGCATAGCACGCGCAGCGCCTAGCACTAGGCTAAGGGTTGCCCTAGGCGTGCCTGCTGTTTATTCTCTACAATCTCCTAGGTAATTAGGTGCCTTAGTCTAGGGGCTAAGGCTGCTAGAGGCGTAAGTAGTTAGACGTTGTCTGCCTTATAGGCTAGATTAGTAAGTCCCTAACTAGTAACATCTGCAAGAGGATCGCTAGCAGCTCCTACAGCCCTATTCCTGCGCAAACAGGTCTAGGATTTGCTTATTTATAGGGGATCTTGTCTACACGCTAGTTGTAACAGTAAGCTGTTAGCCTTATTATACGTAACGCCTTACCTAAACCCTTACGCAGTATAGTCTAGGCCCTAGCGTTTTGTTTGCAACGTAAATCTTAGGTAAGATTGCTAGTTGCTCTTCTATACAGTTAATAGATATTTGTAACAAAAATTGTCCTCCTGCGTAACAGATTGCAATAGGTAAGAGAGCAGTAAGGGGCTAGGACGTTACTAGGGAGCTGCTGAGCAGAGGGGATCTAGTGTATATAAGGCCTGTATCTGCTCGCTTATAGTACCTTATTATCTCTACACCTTTATCTACACCTGCCTTCTAGCCCCTACCTTTAACGCTATAGTAATGGGGCTGGGGGTTAGGGTTAGGCTGGCACGTTAGACCCTCGTAAAACAAAGATGAAAATTCAGGCAACTGCAACGCGATAAGCGTCTATAGAAGCTGCTACAGAGCTGCAACCTTCTTCACTTATGTAGTAGAGTGCCTGCTTGTTATTATATAAGTTGCATCAAGCTAGGGAACCTGTAGTAAGGGTAACTGCTCACTGCAGGTCTGCCTGCTGTGCGCTGCGCAGACCAGCGCAACGCAATTCCCAATTAAGGTTTCTGTCAGGTTGCGCCAATCAAGTGTGCTGCACAGACCAGCGCAGCGCGATTCCTAATTAAGGTTTCTGTTAGGTTGCGCTAATCAAGTGTGCTGCACAGACCAGCGCAGCGCAATTCCTAATTAAGGTTTCTGTTAGGTTACGCCAATTAACGTTTCTGTCAGGCTGCGCTCGCAGCAAACCTGCTATGCAGGTTTCAAGAATAACATCCTACTAACCCCTACAGCTACTTACCTAACGTTTAATATGATATCTCTGCTTCACATTGCTACAGACTGCACGCAGAACAAATTATCGCATATATACAGACATTATAAGACACTTTATAAGACTCTTATTCTTTTTACATTATAGTGTAGAATAAACCTGTGATATAAACATAGTAAAGTAGTAAAAACTACTTAATTTTGTTAGAGGCTGTCAAAACCACAAAGATAATCTTAAGGCTAGAAGAGGATACAAGTACTAAGGGTTATGCTTAGCCCGTTTAACTACATTAAAACTTAGGCTGCAGCCTAGTTTCCTTAACGTCTTCTCCTATCTCCGCAATGTCTTGTGTAGGATAGTTAACTCAACATGTATCTTAGCCAAGTTGTTGTCTACAAAGAAATCTAGATCTAAAATAATAGGCTAGAAGTTGTAGCTACTTGTATGGTGCAGCTTGTCTAGATGCAGCTTTACCAGTACAGACTTGTTTGCCTGTAACAAGAGCATCACATAGCGTGCATATCTGTATATAGGACTGCAACTCTATATAAGATAGTTGTTAGTAGCTATTAAACGCATTAAGCTATCTGTGGCAATCCCTATTAGCGTTAAGGTTAAGGCTCTCAGCAGCACCTGCTAGATAACAGCCTTAACCTAAGTCTAATCAAAGGCGCTAAGAGAGGGTTCCGTCTTTAGTGTTAATTTTTCTACTAGCAGGGAATGGTGCTTCATAGCATAATAGCTATCTACTGCTAAGCCAATAAGGAGACTAATCTAGGATAACATTCTTAAAGATATCGTGCGCGCTGTGCAACTAGAGCCAATGATAGTTAATGTCAGCAAAGGGTAATCTCTTATAAATGTTGTCTGATTGTGCACAGGTAGCACAGTTGCTACTAGTGTGAGGGCCTTGAATGCAAGCGACTAGCAAGCTCCAGCATCAAATCTGTCAATCATGCCTAAGGCTGGATAACGCAGATGTAAGTTGACATAACAATAGCGGTATTCCGCAACATTAGGAAAAGCAGGCAAGAAAAGCGCAATATTTTTAGCTGGACTAATAAGATAACTAATGATAAAGTCTTGTACCTTATAGGAAGACTTTGGATCTTTGCACCTAGAGTAGGCGTAACAGGCGGACTTTGTGCTGGAAGAGTTAGTATGTACAGCAGAGTAAGGTCTATAAGGTAATCTAAGGACTGCTTAAAAAGCTGTTAACGCATAAAGAGGTAAGAATAATATCCCCTTTGTGGAATGATAGCATCCTATAGATGGCGTCGCGTTGCTATATCACGAAGTACTTATAAATAAACTAGATATAAAGAGACTAGTGGAACAGAAGAGAGAGAAGCAACCAAGAACAGAATCATAGCAGCAATAAATAAGCGAGCACCTGCCAAGACAAACAATGTGAAAGAGCTTTTCTGCAAGGTTTGCCTATAATGCGCTAGTTTTATATAAAAGAGCTTTTCTGCAATGTTTCCCTATAATGCGCTAGTTTTCACTAGGAGTGCCCAGTAATATGTACGCACCCACCCTAGATTTGCACAGCTACTATTAGAAATACGTTATGTACAAGCGAGGGGTTTTGGTTGGCCAGCTGTAGCTAGTGGACAGTGAATAAACAGGCTGCGTGACGGCAAGCAGGGCAAAGCGTTACAACTACAAAAAATAAGCTAGTCGTTTGCCTGCCTATAGTTAGTAGTGATGAAATTAACCTTCTCTACTTAAGTAGGTGCGTACACATTGCAAGGCAATACTAGTAAAGATCACGTTCTAAGGCTACAGTAATAATGAATCTGTGTAAGGAGAAGAAACAATGCAATTAGATCCTGAGAAGAAACAATGCGATTAGATCCTAAGAAGAAACAATGCAATTGAATCCTGTTCTATGCCTAAACAGTGTGCTATTGCAGTACTACATAGTATGTATAGGCAGAGTCAATAAACGCAGCTTGTTGCACAGGATACAAATTCTCTCTACACTAGGCCTAATTAAGGTTTCTGTTAGGAAAATCACAACGCTTGCGCGCTGTGGGACTTATAGGGATGTCATCCTACAAGCCCACCATGTACATTACCACCACTCTACCTACTATACATTATCAGACGTCTTCTATCTACACTGCCTCTGCCATTAACAAGTATTGCGCAGCAATACCTATGTTAGGCTATAGGGTCTTCTAACATGCCTACTATAGCTGCAGCGCTACTGCGGCAACTACTCAACACACAACACCTAATCTATAGCCAGCTACTATGCAGTAGAGAGTTTGTCCCTGTATGTGTTTAAAAGGACTCACAGGGTGGCTGCGTTCTATTCCAATAATATACTATACTGCTCGCCCTTTGCTTATAGCACACGCAGCTAAGTTGGAACTTAGCAGACAAAATCTGACATTATTTTACTTAACACCCTCTTAAGATAAAATGTATATTTATAAGCGACAGTAGTAGCGGCCCACTCGCATGTATTAACAATGCTCCCTTTACACAGCTAGAAAACTCCCAGTTACCATATCATCGCAATGCGCACTGGTACACAAGGACTTAGTTAGGTCTTGCCCTTGGCATAGCAGTTAATGCTGCAGCAGCCACCTACGCAACACAACACTAGCCATTTAGTTTCAACTATAATCGCGTTATAAACATTATCCTGCAAGCGCAAGGTCGTGTAGCAAGCAGAATGCTAGACTTTAGTTCTAGCCTAGACGAAAACGTATTCCTAAAGCTACAGGGTTAAGGAGAGTTAGCATAATTTATCTATCATGCTATAGTCCACCTAACTGTAAAGGCCTGTATTGTTGTCTGTCTACAACTTCCCCACAGAAGAAGAATCCAGAGGCGACGTGCAGTTGCATTAATGCATAACCTCCGCTACATTGCAGACAACAGCTTTGCTAAGGTCTATGTATGTGCACACACACTTAACACAACTAAATAGACAGACTTTATTAAGGCGTTAAAAGGGTCTGTTATTTGGACCTAGACAGACGAGCGTTACTACTAGAGCACATGTTTCTTACATAAATTTGCACACCACCTAATAGTATAACGTATTTACTAAGAGAACTACATATGCAACAACGTAGCCACAGCAAATGTTATCAAATAAACCTTAAACGTAAACATTACAAATAAATTGTATTACCTTACTAACGTTGCAAATTTATAAGTTTTTACTAACAGTAAAGTTAGGTACCTTTTTTCTAAAGTTTTATCACAGCTTTCATTTTGAAAAAAGCTTATTAAAGAGCAGAAGGTTCTTCCACCAACCTGTACCTAACAAAACCTAGAAATAAAAGGCATTTGAGATAGTAACCTAGCGTTAGTAAGACATTTAGTTATAAACACCTAACAATAGGTAATTCAACCTCTAGACTACTACTATGCCGACTGCAGTAGAGGTGCGTACAGAGCACTGTTAAGCTTGCCCAGTCCTAGTAATTAGCCCCAGCGTTGTCGTCCTGCACTGTTCTGCCTGCCCTCTATAGCTTAAAGAATTAGTACTACAAAAGACAGCACACATGCTAGATTATAACAAGGGCAGCCGCCTGCGTAAATATGCTACTTAACCAGAGCGACAACAGCGCTACGTAGAGGTTGAGAGGAGTAGCGCGCAGAGTTAGAGTAAGAGAACTGTGGCAGATATACCAACAGAAGGTAGGTTACAACTAAATCTCTAGACTAGCAGTAACTTACTATTGTTAATTAGCATCCTTTGTCACTATAACACCTGCGCATTTTAAGAGGTGAACTAAAGACAGCAAAACACTAGCAACACTAACAACTACAAGACAGCCCCTACCTACTAGTTCTACAGATGCATACAATACAGAGAACAACATTCAACAATAGGTAACCCCTAGAGCGCTGCGCAAGAATCGCGCGCGTACGCAAGAACTACTGTTATTACTAAACAATAACCTAGACACTGGCGCTAAAGTCCCCCTGCAAACAGCCTAACCTAACCAACAGATACTGTTAAAGAGACCTGCTACCAAGAACTAGTTGATATATTAATAGTTGCGAATTTCTGTACGTACTACTAGTCTTAGGGGTCTTAGGGATAACATCCTTTAAACTCCCAAAGCACATATAGCTACTAAGATATTTTACAGCAGACTATACAAATACCGTAGAGCTATATCCATCTAGGACCAACTCTTCCTTAAGCATCCCATCCTTGCCTATTGCCACTAAGGCACTGCAGCCTCCAGTCTCTACATTAAGCCTGCAGTACCTCTAACCTTTGTCCTCTCCCCTGTCTCTTCAACCTTCGCCCTCTCTCCTATCCCTCCAGCCTTTACCTTCCTTATCTGACCCTGCACAATCACCTTTATACTAGTCTATACCAATCTCTTTTCCTAACCCTATTATTGCGAATTCGCTAACGCCCTCTACTCTAGTTCCTATCTTAGGATCACCGCCTTTAGCAGCCCTAATTGTAGCATTGCTACTAGAATTTAATTATTATGCCACAGCAGCCTAACACCCTGCGTCGCTAGACCTATAAGAACCAGACCCACACAAACCAGACACTAACAAAGGGGCAGCTTATGTGGCCGCAGTTAGAGCCATCCTTTGTTGTCTACACCTATATTGTGGATGCGATGCCCCCAAACTCTATTCAGGTATTCTGTTAGGGCACATAGCGACTCTTATCAGGGAGCAGATACAACAATTGCCTAGTCTTAGCAAGGAAGACGCCCCGCTTAGCCAGCATTCACCTCTTACCTCCATACTAATTGCCGTAGGCCGCCTGCCATAGGAAATGCTCCTTACTAGGCACATGCTTAATCCTAACTAGGACCTAATTAGACCTCCAACACTTAATTTTAACAAATTAGAGCGCATCTATAACTCTGCGCATGTTACTTTGCCTATGTCATGTGAATTTAACATTAACAGCGTAATCTTTATAGCTACTAGCCTAGCAGTGTTTAAAGGTGAAGTAGAGTGGTTGTTTCGCCTATTATATTTGCACTTAAAGCAACTAAATCAGCAAATTAAGTTCCTAGGAGTAGACATATAGGAGAACAAATGCTTGCTCTTATGCATTAACAGACGTTGGCAGTGTCATATGTACTTCCCACGCATGCCACTTACATACACTAACCCGTTTTTAAATGTTGTGCACTCACAAAGTCAACACCTAGACAACTATGCCATGGAGATATAGACAGACCAGATACTGTTACCTGCTATAGACAAGGTTATACCTGCTGGATCAAGGCACCACTACCTATTCTTGTTTAGAGAAATCAAAGACAAAGCTAACGTTAAGAGTGAAGTGTTACTTAACAACGTAGTGCACGCCTATGCAGACCTGCGCATTCCAATCTGTGCTAATTTCCTAGAACCTCTCTAGAATGAGATACTTAAACGCACGTCCTTAATACCTAAGACGTGCCTGCTATCTAATGCGTTCCAAGAACTAGTGCTTGTTGTCTAGAATTACAACACTAAATTAATGTTTAAGAGGGACACATTTCGTGCAGTACGTAATGCATTCACACACAATCTGCAGTCTAGATAGAGGCTAGAGCACCTTGTAGTAGAGCATTTCTAGGTTAACCTTGGCTTTAAGCGATTTGCTACTAGTAGTTCTACAACGCTCTTACAGAAGCAGCAATGCAATAAATAGTAGGCATCGCAAGTTAACTCACCAGGCCCAAACAGAGAGTCACACATCCACACTACTTGGTTCCTATAGGCTGGCACATCAGCTAGAAGTGTGACTGTTAAGCTTCAACAGAAGAACCTATTTTAAAGCAGAGGTCTTGCATACTGTAAAGCCTACAACGTTATCAAAGAACAATTCGCAAGCCAGGTAAAAGGACATGTGCCATTTCAAGACACACTACTTGAAATCCTCTCCTATACACAAGAGCAGATGCTATTATAGGCACAGCTAGGTCATCAACAGCAGTGGCAGAAACAGCTTAATTGTTCTCAGACTATTAAACGACTCTAGCAAACAAAGGAACGCCTATATAACAGTCTACAGTCTTTAAGCCACGCCTTATTTAGTGATAGACAAGAGTTTAGAATACTACTTAGCACTCTACAGGCCATGCCAGAGGACACAAGCGAGCAGCTACAGAACCTTACGCAACAAGGTAGCAGTTAACTTGTACAGGAACCCCACGTTAGCTACTAGTCCCTATCCACCCAGGATGTTAACAAATTCCAGATTGCAGACTGCAACTAGTGGTTGCTCTTGTTAGAGAAGGTTGCACAAATAGTAGAGTTTACGCCTGGCACAAATCAAAGCATACCTGTAATAGAACAGGAGCTTAACAGTCTTAGCTCTACTGCAGCATCTCAGCTACTTTGGTTTTCACTTGGCTGCCTTAATACTTAAGAGTACCAAGGGTTATAGGCTGGGAAGCAATAGGTAAAAAGCTGGTTCAACAACGCCTTCTAGAACACAGTCCTGCATCTAGAGCCAGTGTTTCAGCGCAGGCATGGCCTTGATCTAGCAGTGTCTGTAGATAAGTACAATATAAGTTAGCTGCCCTACAAGATAGCTGTATGGGGCACAATAGTACCACTCTTTAAAGTTAAGAAGTACCTACACTTAGACATTAGTAACAACACACTACAGGCTTTGTTACGCACATCTACTGCTCTCCTTAAGGCAAAAACACAAGAGGGCAAAGCGCGCAACTACATCCAGGTTCAACTCTAAGAACGCACCTCCTAACACAAAATCTCCCACCCTAGCATTACTAACCTTCTTGACGTGCTAGTGCAGACGTGCGTGCAATAGTACAATATCTAGGTTTAGAAGATTGTCAAAGCGCGATAGCTAAAGCACACACAAAGGACGTATGCCAACAACGCAGCGTTTGCAGAAGAAGCGGCTCTATCAGAAGCAGCGCAGAGGGGAACTGAAATTCTCAGCTTTACTTCACTTAATCAATACATTAGCAACAAAGGACTAGGAGTAGAGCAATTTGAGATTGCCTTAACTAAGCAACAATCACGCTTAAAGTACTTCCCCTTATAGGCAAGTAGTTGTTAGAGCAACTGCGTTGCCCCGCTATTTTACACAAGCGCAGAACAACTAAATTAGGGTCGCAATCTTCCACACGTTAAGAAAGTTAATGATACGTTTGCAATAATTCAGGAGCAAGTCAAACCACAGGAGTACGCAGACAGAATAGCCACTGCTTTTAAAAAAGACTTGAACACAAGTCTAGGCTGTACGTACAGGCTATCTTACATTACAAACAAGATAAAGCTAGCACACTTGCAAAGATTTCACCCTACAATTCTGCATTAACCCAAAGACAGCGCTAGTCTTTAACAGAACTAGAGCGCATAAAATAGATGTTCCTGCGCTTCAACGACTATGATATGGAGGCACATTACATCCAAAACAGCGCACTGAGATATGGACCCCTAAGCGACAGGACAATCAGATCTCTGAGCTAGAACTGGCAGACCCTAGATAAAGCAGAGATCCACTACAGTCTAGAGTACCCTCTATATCGCATGATGCGTAGCACCCAGCTACTTAGTAACAGCTATTCTAGGCTAGAGGCTCTAGAGCAATTTAACAAGGAGTTGCGTTCCTGGTTAGAGAGAGAGGAAGCCTAAGTGCACAGCCCTAGCAGAGAAGACAACGATAGCAATTGGCCAGAAAGACCTACACGTAGCAGACAGGCCAAGCCACTTGATGTAGAGATCTACTTAAGCGACACAGACTGAGATATGACCTGCATACTACCTGTGCAGACTGCGCGCAACTACCATGCGCATTAAACGTATTAAAACAACAACAATGTGTACACCTAGACCAAATCATTGCTTTACTGTGGGAGAGATATCAAACCTACCACTGGACAAAGCCTATTCTAACATAAACACATCATCAATAGTAACGCAAACACTACATCAGTTACTATTTAGGGGTTTAAAGGATGTTATCCTACAATCCCCCAGCTACTTTGTTACAATCTATAAGCGCTACTATGTCAATTTGTATCTTTGCAGCTGCCTTATATCAATTTTGATCTAACGTAGCGCCTTTATCTAAACCTTTGCACTTTCACCATGACCTTTGCACTTTCACCATAACCTTTGCACTTTCACCATGACCTTTACTTCACCACACACGCTTTCACTTACCTTCACCTCAACATCTGTGCCCTAACTTTCACTCTTATACCCGCCACACTAGCGCCTCGTCTTGTTTAAATATCTGTAGCTTATATCAATCCATCTCTTTAATCCCCTACTCTCTCTACTACACACTAACGCTAAAGATTTAACTGTAAACTATTAAACAATTAGCAAGTACAGCTGCAGACAGTTTATCGCTAGGAAGACATTCAGCAAACCCCTAATCCTCTTACCCTATTAGCTTATTAAGCAACAGAAAGATAGAACCTGCACCACCAACTATTAACTCTGCAACGCCCACTGTTAGTAGTGAAGGCACCCCTACAACACCTAAAAAGATTATTAAACTTAAGATTAGCATATCTGCACTCGCCCTACCATCAATCACACCAAAGCCACTGAGGGCACCTTCTAGGATGTTATCCCCAGAGCCGCCAAAGCCACCTGTGGTACCTTCTAGGACGTTATCCCTAAACCCTCCAAGCCCAACAGTCGCACCTTCCAGGATGCCATCTCTATAACCCCTAAAGCCCCAAACCGTTGTAGAGGATTCTAATGACAACTTTAACCTCTTAAAGGGCGCTGCTCTGTTTGCATCTAGTCTGGCCAACGCAGAATACAACTTAGATTTGAACAGCAAAGACAAGACGATTTAGGTTCCTACTTACAATTCATAACTGCCAGCCCTAGGCGCGTTCGCCCCAGAATCTAAATCTAAGGCTAAAGACATTCCAGGGACAAAGCGCAAGGTTACTCTAGATCTAAATGCTCTAACCTACAAACCCTCCCATTACTACCAGAACTACTCCAAGGTCGCCAAAATGATTGGTATAACTAAATTAGAATTTGCCAATTTCTTAGTGTTTAATAAAGAGCTCAACAAGATTCTCAAACACTACTACAAGTTCTATGTCAGTGCTGAGGACGCAATTACATCAGAGCAGGGTTACACCAACTGTACGCATAAGATAAACATGGAGACTGTCCTGAAGACCATTACGTTAGGAAACAACCGTGACTCGCGCATGTATACCAACCTGTCCTAGGTTATGCAAAGCACCTTTACTACAGCCGATCACCTGTGTTACTCCACCTACCGTGTATATCTGTTAATAGAGAATTCCAACTACTTTAGGCCAACCAACTCTATAATAGTCAAACTGCGTTTAGCCTTCTTGACCCTCAAATGCAGAGAAGTCATTAACAGCACACCACAGAAACATGAACAAATCCATGCTGCAATTGAAAAGGCCAAGAAGAAAGCAGCCTAACGCTAGAAGACGCAACTGCGAAAGCGTAATATGAACTTACTGCAAGCCGCTATTACTAGTGCTGCGCATACTAGTAAGCTCCCCCAATCTGCCAACGTGCCTTTGGACCTTCGTAGGACAACATCCTTAAAACCCCCAAACCATACCCTTAAGGATAGCACAGAGGAAGAGGCTCAGGTTATAGATTACAAAATCAACACCACCGTTCCTAACAACACCTCATTTGCTAATAAGGAGTACCATTACATTCGCCGCGACCAAGATCTTGACAATGCTAACAACCCTTTCAAACAAACTGCCCTTAACCCAAATTTGGCGTCTAACAACGTGATCATAGCTAACCTGGACAAACAGACCAAGCACGCCACTTGCAGCAATGCCGCAGAGCAAGCAAGACAACAGAAAGCAGCATTATTAACAGCCATGACTATGCAGGACCACATCAACTCACTCTAGTCCAACCAAGATTGTAGAGAAACCTATGTTACCTTTAACGCGTTGCTTAGGAAATTAGTTAAGGATTTCTTTGACAATTTCCTCTATGTCAATGTTGATGAACTGCGCGACAGTAATCTGGAAGCATTTCCAATAAGCAGGAAGCTTACCACGTCCTTTTGGAAAAACATAATTTGCAACCAATTGCAGGTGAAGCTCTACGCAACTAAAGCCACCCTCTCTCTGGCGATTCCATCCGTCAAGACCAAATCGTACCAGAACTCAGTGCGCAGATGGCAGCCAAAGAGGCTTAAGTATTTAATCCAGACAAGGTTAGCAAGGAAAGCCTAACTATAATAGAACAGGAACTTAATCTATTGGTCAACCCTACACTCAGCGACCTCCTACCCGCAGACCAACAATACAAGGACATAGCGGCAAATTGGAACAAACTTCTTAATAGAGAGTTGTACCAAGACAAGCAATTAAAGTCTGCCTTAATCTAATGCTATATAAGCAACATTAACAAGATGAGGGTGCCTGGCCAAAGCCCTAAGTTTTCCCTTTGCTGGTGGCAGGCAATTGCTGCTAATTAGTGCAACAAGGTCGTACGCCGCTTTAGTAAGAATACAGCTATTAATAGCCACACTAGATGGACAAAGGGTGGTATAATTGCAGACGCAATCGGCCTTAGCAAGACACTAGAGTATTGTGCCTAGGCTCTACTAGTAAGTAATCCCACGTCCTATCCTACTTCAAATCATCCATTGGTACTTTCTAGGATAACATCCTCCAAAGCCCCAAATACCTCCCGCTCCTCCCTGCTAACATAACTCACACAGAACATCAAGGAGACCGTTAACGCCTACAACAACGCTCCCAAAGATGCTAAGCTGTCTTGCTGCCCCCTCCTCGTCCTTACGCTTCCCAGCCTCGTTTCTTAGACTGTCGCCAAGCTCTATAACATGTTGCCTGTCCTATACCTTATTATAGTACACGCTACCGCGCCTGTCTAGGAAAGCGCCTATACAAGGAAGGTCTCAAAGCTTATAAACAATGACTGTGTCTGGAACAAGAATAACGAGCGCAATAACCAAACTATTATTGTTAGTTCATATAACACATTCAGTAGGCAATATAGCCCTGTTGCACAAAACGCATATCACTTGCGCACCTGGCCTAGTTTCGTCAAGCCACCCTCCAGCAAGTACCCTCCTCTAGACACTAGCTGTCCCACGCATCTAGTTGGACGCATTTGTAGCCTTGTTGCAGATAAACCCTAGGTCAGTTGTTGCAACCAGTCCAGTCACTGGCACATGATCAAGTGGATCAACGCGGACGAAGTGTAGCTCTACTCTAGCAGCCCAGCGCCTTGTGGACTAGAAGACATAGCATCCTACCTGGGCCTTGTCAAGCACACAGATTTGGCCCTTAAAGTCCAGACTAGCCACTTTGTAGGAATACATTAATGGACCCCTGATATAGACCTATACAAGCTTCCTAATAATAATCCCTGCTGCAAGTACTGGTTCACTAAATATTGCTTTGTGCAACACATTGTGCAGAGGATAGATCTTAACAATTATAATTGTAGCTTGAAAGCTTGTAAGGTGTTGCCCTTGTTTATCCTCTGCTGCAATTATCTCTTACGTTGTCTGTTTAAGTACGGCCACAGCATCGCTAAAAACATGCCCAACCTCACCCACTTCAGCCTGGAGCGCACCTTCACACTATCCGCAAAACAGGTGTATAACAGCAGTGCAGACAAATAGTTGTCACGCATAGTCATCCACAACAAAGATCTGTCCACAGGAGAAACTTGCTGTATGCCCAATCCACGTGCGTTCTGTGCTATTAGCATCCTTACGTAGTATCCATACACGAGTTAGTTGCATGTTTAGAACCCACACTATGTCCCCTAACAGAAGGATAAAGATAGAACAAAGATCAAACAGGGCTTATTACTTCCAAAAGATCGCCACAACCAGATTGATTGGTACTCGTGGTTTATGGAGGAAAGCGAGCACTACAAGTACATGCTGGATGTAGGTACTAACCTCTGTTGGTACTAATGGATTCTCGCCCGCAGTGTCTACCTCTATTTAAAACTCAACAAAGATGAATTACCTAGCGTGCCTCCTAAAGACTATACAGGCAAGAAGCCTACAAACATAACGCTGAAGCAAAAGAAAGGCCAAGAAGGTCTCCCCCTGCTACACAAGTACATCATTCCTACATTTAAAGTCCTCAAGGTTATTTTGCAGTGGAGCCTAAAGGTCAGAGCCATATTGGCGCTCGTGGCCAAACACGTGCTTCTCCAGGACTAGAAAGTCCTAATCTGGTTTACCTACCATGAGACGTTGGAACTGTTTCGTGAAATTTTACTAGTTTTTAAGTATTTCGCAGACAGGACGCCCTGCTGCCTCGCCACGCTCACTGCGAAGACACCCGCAGACACCCACCACCTTCTTCAGGCAGCTATAAACAACTAGGACAACCCCTTGAAGGTGCTCTTGGTCTCCAACAAGGTTGGCGCTATTAGACTAAACATGCAAAAGGCGTGTTGCATTTAGATTCATGCCAATATTGCTGAAACCTATAACATTAAGCTCTAAGCAATTAGACGCACCTTTAGGATAGGTCAGTTGTTGGATGTTATTATATATTCATTTATAATCACTGGAACATACAATTCACAGTTTGTTGAGTAAGTCTAACCCCTTCTAACTTCATATCCTAGGATGGAGGTCTGCAGGATGTTATCCTAGCAAGCCCTAATATACGTTGTCCTACCTAGGCAATTGACAGGTTGTCCTATCGCCACAATCTTAGACCTTCCTAGGATAACATCCTCACAACCCCTATCCACTTGTTTGTCAATTTCTAACTAATATTTAACAGGAAGATGTTATCTCGCGCACTCGCAGGCACAGTCGCAATAATGGAGCACAACCCCACCACCGCCGTCCCTGCTGTCACCACTAGAGCCAACTTGTCTATTTCTGTTCCTGCTGTCTCCGTTGAAGATGAAGTGGCAACTAGCCAACCTGATACCGCCGCTCAAGCCAAATTGGAGTCCTATATGCACAGATATTTTCTGGTGCATTCAGAGGACAAGTCTAAATCAACCATTCTGCACGTCTACAGCAATAAAGGTTAGGCCGCCATCAATTGCACGCGCCAACGTCAGTGCGACAATAAGAATAGTACTAAAGCTAACAAGTAGAACCCTACTCTGCTTGAACCTGCTGTCGCAACTTGTCTACTCATGCGCGCCTTACAAGCCAATACCATCCTGCAACACAGCAGGTTTAGTATGAAGGCCCGCACCAACCTTACGCAGTTACAGCTCTAAGAGAATTTGGCGCGCAAGCATTATATAAGGGAACAGTAGTTTAGCACAGAGGGCGTTACACCTGCTAATCTAACGCAATCCGTTACTCCCACCGCCAATCTCGCCACCTATAATCTAGAAATAGATCCCAGATTCACTCAGGGAACTATCAAACTATCAGCTTCAGAATATGAATCCTCCTTACCCGTCCGCCCGTTACTAGAGAATCAGGCCAAGCCACGCGTTGCACATAGTGCAGGCAGATAGATGCCAACACCTAATATCTGGGAAAACATGCCTAAAGAAGAGAAGCGCAAGGTTTGCATGACAATTAAGCAGTTAAGGAGCAATTATCTGCAGTTTGGCGAAAGCTGGCAGATTCTAGAAGCTAAACTCCCTCTAAAGATCACGCCCTAAAAAGCAAAGCGAACAAAGACGTTAGCTACCGCTGACAAAGAAGTTAACCCAGACGCAGACCTACATCAAGAACAGACGAAGAGGCGCCGCACACTACAAAAGCCGCAGACCACTTTAAGCAGTTCCAAACCAAACCAGGGAGCTTATCACTCTTTACCCCCTGCATTTGGGCATTTACGCAAGGATACCACACGTAGCTTAGGTCTTGACCAGCCCCCAAATAGCCAGCCAAGGAAGCAGCCTGCAAAGGCAAAAGCGACCCCCAGCTCATTAAAAAGTCAGGGATCTAGCTCTAAGAAGCATCTGTTAGAGGAGTTTGTCTCAAAAGACGTGGACATAGAAGACGTCTTAGACAACCAGTTTCCCATTTCGCTGCTTAAGTCACCAGCTCCAACGTCTCTCTAGCCACCTTCAACTCCTCTATCACGCAAAGACAAAGAACAGGCACCCTCTCCTTACAACAAAACTGAATCAAGCTGTTGTATGACCCGCTCAAAGTCTAAAAGTCAGGAGGGACGCCAGTCAGGGTTGTGAGGATGACATCCTGTAGACCCCCATACTTATCCTCCCCTCCACTAAACCCACGCACACTCTCTTTGCTCAAATTCACTTCCCTTTCCACAATGCAGCTATTTGCCTGTTCTACTACTCATGCAATGTACAAGGATCTTGCTTACTTTGCTAGCACCATTGCCATTTGCCACTACAGGACTATTGTCTGCTATTATACAGAATTGTGCTCTTATTTTTGATAGGCTCGTAATCAAATCAAATTAGACAATTATACCCACTTCATGCTAATTAACCTACGTAAGACTTAACCATGTCTACTATTGCAATATCTACAACATATACGTTATATTAAAATCTAACTATTCCTTAGGCTAGCGCTGTAGATAGAGGACAAAATTTCTATCTTTAGCCTCTATACAGTTATATTCCCCTTGATCTAACTATGTTAGGTTCGTATATAAAAGGATTAGCCTAAGTATCTTACTCTTGTCTACTATAGCAAGTACCTGTGCCTACCTTCACCTCGTCCCACCTTTACCTTACCTGTCTTTTATGTTCTATACCTTTCACCTCACCCATCTTTCAACTTCTCTCAGCTTCTCTCACCTTCACATCGTCTATATTTTACCTTTGGTTAGCAGTTGAAATTGCACTAGTCAATTATAAAAATACTCTCCCCCTCCCTCTAACTTAACCTCTCCTATCTTCCTCTCTCTACTTACTTATAAACACAACTAACACCTACACCATCAATCTACAATAGCATCATTACATTTGGGCTCTATCTTCTACAGCAACCGCGTGTATATAGACAATGCCTTTGGTACTGTTAAATATCAAGTGTACAACAAGTCCACTCTACTTTACTAGGTAAGTGCAGCAGCTATCAGCATTACTTGTCAAGAAGAGCTAACATAATCACAAAGCAAGTACCAGTAATTAGCATTGTATTAAACAAGACTTTGTTTAATGGATTAATCACGAGTGCAATGGACCTCGTACTGCTGTGTCTTGAAGGATATTACACATTCCTGGCTGTGAAGAATGGACCAGTGTCTATAAGCCAGGGCCTTCAACAGCTTGCTGCTATAGGTGTTATTCTATTTACCACAAGCGCATACCTCTCTAAGGCCATTACTTAACATCACTTGCTAATGCAGATAACCAAGATTCTAATGAGGCAATTTAACTACATCTACGTTGGCGACATTATAGACCCAAGCAGATACCCTACCAACATTGCTAACTAAGCCCGCTTAATCTACGCACGTACCCTCCCACAGGTTCACGCTACTAGCCAGATCAAGCTGCGCATCTATGTTAACAGTATGGACATAAGTTCACCCTACCTGCAATCCTCTCTACAGAACCTGCTTGGTTTAGTGGCACACAATATTTGCTACAGGGTTCCCACAGACGTACGCGTCACAATTGTCTTTATTACCAAAGAGGACAAAGCTAACATTATCACATCCATACTCTCACTAACGCCCTCAGACCTGCAGGTCGCATGTGCTGGCCTTACTAACGCATCCTCTGCCACTGAACACGTCCAAAACGTCAAACTGTGTCACAGCTGGTTGTTTAAGGAGGAGGTCAGGCATTATCGCACAACAATGCTACTACAACATCTCCTCTTTTCGTCCCAGTCGCCTAACGTATTTAGATCATTAACAAAGTAGCAACAGAACACTAAGCCATCTCAAAAGAGCAGGGCGTGATCCTTATAACTTCACTTTCAACAACTGGTTGTTAGAGAAGACGCTCTCTTTTAATGGCACCTTAGAGGATGACATCCCACACACCCCTATCGTTAACGTCCTGTCCATAGTTCGCCCTGGAGCCTAAGGTATTAGATACTTCCCTACGTTCAACACGTTTAATTACAAATAGTGGTTTGATTTCGCGTCACATATGGTAGCCTATTAGAAATTAATTATGCGTGATTCTAATACTTCCTTCTGTATCTGCCATTCTATCTGTACATAGTATCAGTGAAAGACGTCTTGGCAGACCTTTACCACTACTCAATGTAACGTTATTCACAAATAACAGTCCTATTCATCATTACATTACCTCATATAACAAACCATATTCACTCTTACTTTCACCTTTGCATGAAAGGACTTGCTCCCCCTTAGCGTGGCCTGTGTGCCCATTGCTTAGGTATATATAGTCAATCACTCCGCCTCTCTTCCTCTACACCATCGCAACTTCTCTAACCTCTACTACCCTGTCCTTATCTACAGCCATGGTACCGCCACTGCCGCCATTTCCAACAGGTCCTAACTACCATAAGTACCAATTTTGCAGTAGACAGTACAAGCTATTCGTAGGCAACGCGCGTACCACTGCCTGGCCAGATGCATTTACTTCCAACGTGGGTCTTCCAGACGTAGAGCACGTCCAAGAGGATCAAATTCCTAAGGTCATTTAGCTGCTGCTCTAAGATCTAGATAAGCTTTATAAATTAATTATTAACATTTAAACCGCAACAATCAAGCTCTATGTCAACCATGGTGTCACTGAAGAAATGCTAAAGGATCCTAATGGCAGCTAGACATGGCTAATGTACATTTTCAGCTCAAACAATGCAAAAGGAGAACTTTGGACACTAGAGTATAACTTAAACTACCCTCACTTAAGAGTTGCGTTTGAACAGAGGTTGCACCTGCACAACAAATACAGGGATATCTGTCGCTTTTACCGCAACACCTTCCTTGCCATAAACAAGCTGCATATCCAACATGTGTTCAACAACATTAGAAGGCGCCTTGCTGCTGCAGAACTACGTTAACACATATACGAGTATATAATTCATGCAGGGAGCCTATTCAGTGTATACGGAGGCCTAGGGGAGTACAGGAACGTTATTAGACTTAGACCTAGAATTGAGAACCTGCCTGATCATAAATAGACTTTCCTAGAGGATAATAGTTAGGTTGATTGGGCTAACCACCAGTTGACTCTTATGGGTAAGTCGTCCAACAAATTTATTGAGTACTGCTTCCTGCTAGAGGAAAGAGAGAATCAGTAATAGATGTTTGCTGGGGCAGAGACTGTATCCAGCTAAACAAATTTTGAAAGTCAAACAAATCCTTCACCCTAAAGTCAAACAAATCTTTTACTGTAAAGCTACATAACTCTTTCACTTTGAAAAGAGACTAGTCTGTGCTTACTTAGCCTGCCTGCACTTCTACTATATTAAAGGCTTCTCTTCTCCTCTAACTCTCTTACTCTAACTACCTTCCAACAGTCTTTATCACAAACAATAACTTCTCAACCAACATGTTAACTCCCTAGCCTAAGCGCTAACCTCCTGAGGCTTCTATCCTATGGATGATCAACCAGATTACCACTATGATTAACGAAGCACCCTATAATCAGGCGAATCGTATTGCAGACCTTATCGCTGGGGGCCTTACTCAACGTGGCCAGCACTGTCTGAATTCCAGCATGGAAACTGCAAATATTAGTTATTTAAATTGCTGGCACAGATCTACTGCTACTTCGCGTCCAGTAGTAGTGTTTCACAACAGTAGCCAGTCACCCAAGCTTATGCACGCAGCTACTGGTCGAATGGTTTAACTTAGTATGGGTAGACCCCCTCTGACAGTACAATTGGCCACGCAAGCAACCACGTCAACAGCACAAGCAACTACACCAACAACACAAGCAACCACATCAACGGCACATCGAGCGGATAGTACATTAGAGGATCTGAGGATAATATCCTGCAAAGGTTCAAGCAGTTTAACCTTGTTGCATTATGGGAGATTAGAGGATAACATTCTGCAAAGGTCTAAACAGTTTGACATTATCGCATATTTTGGGAGGTTGGAGGGTAACAACCTGTAGAACGCTATACATTCTAAATGCGTTGCATTTTATAACAATTGCGACTATAATTTGCACATGTGACCTAAGGACATAATCTAACCTAATGACGCTACCTGTAACGCGTACACGTAATGCGCTTACGTAACCTAATAACATAATCTAACCAATAATGTGACTTATAATGTGCGCAAGTAACCTGCATACGTAACCTAATGACATAATCTATATATACTAGTTTAGGAGATTTAGGTCCTAAATTATTACTAAGATAGCTTAGTGTTAAAGTTATAATCTAAGTAGTAGAAGGTATAGATGTGATTATCCTATAAATATAGATTAACTACGCACTGTAAAGGGTCCTAAGCTTAATACGCTAACTAGATAGTATTATAAAACTAGTAACTCTATAGATAGTAAGCAAAGAGGCCTTTTTCTAGACTAGGATCTAACCTACTAGCTGCTAGATCTCTAGATATAAGCTAAATAAAGAAGAGGTAGTAACCTAGATTATAACCTTGCTAATAACAGTTAGTAATTTCTATATTTTTAGAGTAGGTAACTCCTCTAAGGAAATATAAAAGAATCTACCTATATAACTATATAACCTAGGCTACTAGGGATACTACTAGGCGCACAAATGCTATAGAGACACTAGATATAATTACTGCAGAGATAGCTGCTATATACTAAGAGCTAATAGATAGAGAATTTATAGAGAGTATAAAGTGTATAAATTACTATAGGCTACACCTAGCAGGTAATAAAAATTACCTAGCAGCACTAAGATAGGTAAATAGAAGCCTAGTAAGAATTTCTAGGGTATAACTAATAGCTATAAGGGCTATTACTAAGAGAGTAAGTAAGTAAGCCTTAATAGACCTAACTAAACCTAGTAGCCCTAACCCTAGCGCCTCTATAAAAACTCTAACCCTAACTTCTACTCTAGAAGGACTAAACCCTATATTAACTCCTAAAAGGAACTCCTAGAGATAATAAAAAGCGTCTAGAGCTGCCTTATCTTAGGCTGTAAGCTAAATAACTACAATTAGCTAACTAGAATAGTAATTAACTGCTAAGAAAAAGGATAATAGGACCTTTAATATAGAAAGAGATATTATATCTTAATATAATATACTAGAAATATAAAGTAGAACCTAAAAGTAATCTAAGTAAACGTTTCTAGGTGTTTACCTTAGTATATTACTCTCTTATAGCTTGTATTTAAAAGAAGATAGATATAATATATATTTAGAAACTATATATAGTAAGAAATAATAAAATATTAATATACTTAGGCTACTCTATGCATATGCCTATAGAATAGTAAGAAGGGCTAAACTATAGTCCTTTAGAACGCTCTAGAGTGCTTACTTATATACTTAAGGGTATAGAAATATACGTATAGATCCTCTACCTATATATTAATAGAGATATACTATAGATAGAAGTTAACTAATATAGAATACTTAACCTATTAGGAACTAAGCTTTATAAACGTACTAGAATATACTATAGAAACTATCTCTAGCTTTAATACTCTAGTTAAGAGAGGTTTTAATTCTAGATATATTACCTTTTTACCTAGCGCTTCTCCTAGCAGTAAATAGTAACACCTAGCCTACTAGGTAATATAAAAAATACTTACTATATTAGGAAACTAGCAATAGTAACTTATTAAGAGGGCTGTATACTTAACTTAACCTTTTCTAATACATCCTTTATATATACAAAAATAGAGAACAACCTCTACTTAGAATCTAACTCTATAACATTACTTACTATAGTACTATAAAAAAGAAAGAGAGTACTACTACTAAATAACTATTTAGTCTCTAGAAGCTAGCTTAGCTGTTTTGTAGAGGTAGTTAACCTAGCGCTACTAGGCCTACTACTTCTTATAGTAATATAGACTACTAAGAACCTAAAGGCCTAGATATAGGCTATAACTAAGGCTATTACTAAGGCAATAGTAGTAATAGTCTATAAATATATAGAGGTAGGTAAGGCTATACTATAGTAGACTATAGAGTATAAGACTACTTATAGAATATATATAGATAGTTTTAAGACCCTATAGCTAAGACTAGTACTAGAAACCTACAGATATTAGGTTTAAAAATTTAAGTTCTAAATTGTTACTAAGATAGCTTGTGTATCTAAACGCTTACTCTATTATACAAGAAAAGGCAGTATCTTTCTTTACTTTTACTAGCTAATATTTAGTGTACGCTTAGGCTATCTAGTTCTTTTCTTTGCTTTTTTAAAGTTAATTTTTTTACTTAATAACATGCTGTAACCTAATACAACTTGTACTTAATATGTAACTAGGCTGTTATAATTATATATATAAGTTATAAGTAAATTACAGTAAGAATATAACTAGAGAGTATTGCTATAGATATTAGGTTTAGAAATTTAGGTCCTAAATTGTTGCTAAGATAGCTTATGCACCTAAACGCTAGGGTTACCTATTAAGGCGCTAGGGTTAACTATTAAGGCGCTAGGGTCGACTATTAAGGCGCTACAAGATAGGGGAGAGGAATACTAAAACTCTACCTATCTACCTGCACGCCTGTTTCTGCCTACTATTATAGTTAAAATTAAGATAACTACACTCTATCTTATGCAATATTTTACTCTAAATCTAACGCTGTTTTCAGAATTGGAATCTAAGCCCTGGTTGTAGAGATGCAGGCCTGTGAAGTAGTGCAGAGAGAGGAGAGAGGAACACTAGACCTCTACCCCTCTATCTGCACGCCTATTTCTGCCCACCTCTGTAGTAGAAATTAAGATAACTATACCTTATCTTATGCAATATCTTACTCTAAATCTAATGCTGTTTTTAGAATTTGAGTCTTAGCCCTAGTTGTAGAGATGCAGGCCTGTGAAGTTGTATAGAGAGTAGAGAGAGAGGAACACTTACCCTCTACCCCTCTATCTACACACCTGTTTTTGCCTACCTCTACCTTAAAATTTAAGATCACTAAAGCTTATCTTGTGCAAATCTTTACTCTAAATCTAACGCTGTTTTCAGAATTAGAATCTAAGCTCTTGTTGCAGAGATGCAGGCCTGTGAAGTAGAGGGGAGAGAGGAGAGAGATAAACACTTAACATCTACCTCTCTATCTACACGCCTATTTCTACCCACCTCTGTAGTTAATATGTTAACAACAACACAATGCCTTATACAGTGTTTAGCTTTTTATCTAAGGCTGTTTTTAGAATAAAAATCTAAGCTTTAGTTATAGAGATGCAAGCCTATAAAGTAGCGTAGAGAGAGAGAAGAAAGAAACACTAACCCTAAGAAGAGTAGAGGGAGAGGGAGAGGGAGAGGAGAGAGAGGGAGAGAGGGAGAGAAGACAAGAGGGAAACCCCTGTAGGCAACCCCAGAGGGCACCCCCGTAGGGATGACCCCGAAGGGGGATTAGTTAGGGTTAGGGTTAGGGTTAGGGTTAGGGTTAGGGTTAGGGTTAGGGTTAGGGTTAGGGTTAGGGTTAGGGTTAGGGTTAGGGTTAGGGTTAGGGTTAGGGTTAGGGTTAGGGTTAGGGTTAGGGTTAG